>CM034155.1:179276919-180762439 GCA_019776745.2 Taxus chinensis
ATAAATTTGCCACAATGATCAAGTGAAGATAGTTTATGTAGACAAGATTCTCCCATTATCGATCATTGCCGATAACCATGGCTTTTGACTCCGAAGAGACCTCTGCCAATAGCTACGACCTATATCGCATATTGAGGAAGTCATAGGTTGCTTCCACTTCGTATCCGTTGGATTTGAATCACCACACTATGCAGATGTCGTGGCGCATCTATGCAAGTGATGACCAATTCAAAACAAATGTCAAGAAAATTGTGACTCACCTTCGGTTGATATGTGATCGCAGAACTGACTTATGTTGATGTGTCCCAAGTTGGTATTGGTGATGTTCTCATACTCTGAATGGAGTGTCAAATTGGGTAGAATTCCCTAGAACACATAGTCCAACATCACTTTGTTTGAAAATTACATGATTGTGACAGAAGCGTGATTTCAGACTATTACATCCTTACTTCAAAAATGCACATATTGCCTCTGAAACTGCCCTGGGAAAAATAACAAATCTTGTTCTAAGAAACTCTCACTAGATGAGGGAGTATATTAAGGTACCACAAGTTTACGTTTCAGAGGGATTTTTTCCCAATAAAATTCTTCAGTCAAATATTAAAGGTCAAAGTTGACTCTTCTGAAACTGCTAGGAAAATGCAAGGGTAAAACTGCAAAAATCCCGTTTAGTTTTAGCCTGGAAAAAATACCAAACATCACCCTGGGCATCTACAACTCAGCAAGGAAGTACATGAAGGTGGGGAGAATTGAATGAAATGTTTCTTTTCTCTTAAAGGTCATATGAGTTCAAAATATCAACTCTCAAAGTGAGTCACCTTGACAGACTGAAAACTGCATGCGTGGTGAAATCAAACAAATTGTGTTTTATTTGGATCTGTGAAAAATATCAAACAAGGTGCCACACATTTTAAATTTGTAAAAAGAGTGCATGAAGTTGAGCATAATTTAACGAATGAAACTGTTTCTCTTGATGATCATCTGGGCTGGAGATACAGATTCTTAAAGTAGGCCTTCCACCAAGCTGAAATTGTGCGAGCGGCAAAATCGAGCAAACTGAGTTTTTCTTGGGTTCGTGAAAAATATCAAATGAGGTGATGTGCATTTAAAATTTGGAAAATGAGTACATGAAGTTGGGGAGAATTCGACAAACCAAACTTTTCTTCCTGATGATCATTCGACTTCAAGGTATCGAACTCCAAAATTGATTACTTCAACAGATACAACCCGTGGCACACTCTTTCCGCATCTATCGTTTTCTTTATTAAATTCATTTTTCTTTGTGCCGATATATACCGATAATGCATTTGAATGCATGATATTTTTCTTCTTTTTCAGTGAGTGATTTTTTTCCATTTTCTTAGCGCAATGATCAAATTTCTTCTTCTTAAGCATGCATAGTATCCTTGTTTTTCTCTTTCTCTTCTTAAAAAAGAATAATAAAATAAAATAAAACAATTTTTTTTATGCATGCGTGGGTTCTTGTTTGTTTGGATTTTTTGCTTATTTATGCATGCGTGGGCAGAAATTTATGCATGAGTGGGTAGAAAAGGTCTGTTTCTTATGCATGCGTGGGCATAAAACAAATCTGTTTTGATTTTATTTTCCAGCATGGCGTGGACTTCCTGATTTCTGTTCTAGTTTTTTTTGCAACCTGCGTGGATCTCCAAAATAGATGCGTGGGAGAAAAGACTTGTCCTTTCTGTAGGCTGTACATGGTTATGCTTTGAAGATGATTTGTGGTCATTTGATTTTCACCAAATGCATGCTCATTCTCTTCTCCTCAGGCTATTTGTGGATCTCCAAACAGACTTCATTCTTCCTTTGAATGTGCAAACATATTTATTTCCTCCTTCCAAGTATGACATGGATCTTTGCCTGGAATGCTTTGTCTTTCAACTTCTCCCTTTTGTGGTTATGTGCCCATTATCCTTGGGCTTGCATGGAAACTTCGTTTTGATTTTATTCCTGCTGCACAAAACAACAATAAACAATAAACATAGACTATCAGCTGCATACATGGGTTACAAACAGATTGGCTTCTTGGATCAAGGCGCGTGGCACAAAGCAAAGAGAAGTTGTAGAAAATGAAGAAAGATGGCTTCCTGTGTAATTCATAAATAGAGACAACTACCTGGAACTCTCAAGGTTTCCTGGCTTTAGCTAATGTTCGTGCCAAGTTTCCGTGTGAAAGCCGGGTAGTGCCTGTGGAATAGCTTTTCCTTATTCTAGCTCTGGATATCTGCAATATTTCCTTGTTTCTCCTTCTTCCCAATTTTCCTTCTGTAACCTCTTGTAACTGTCTCCCTCATCAATTCCCAGATGATAGAAGAAAAATTAAAATTGTCTACGGTAATTGGAAGCAGAAGAAAAATTACCCCCGACACTTGCTCATGACAGTTACAACAATTAATAATAAAAAAGAAAAGTTCTTCCAAGTTTGTCGAACAACTTCTATGAGTATTAAATTAATATTTATTAATTGAAAAACCCTAAAATTTAATAAATATTAATTTTATTAAATAACAGGGTAAATATTAATTAAATAATTAAACCACAGTTTGTGTCGTATCGGGAGAAGGGCTAATTCAAAATGGATGAAACGAAAGCCAGAATGACCATGAGAATAAGATGATTGTGATGAGGATAAAAATTACGTGGAAGAAACACTTTGAATATATATATATGTATGTATATATATATATATATATATATATATATATATATATATATTTAAATTTTTTTATGTTTATTGATTTTGCGAAGTCAAAATTAGCTGATAATAACTAGCTCTAATTGGGGACAAGGACTTTATGGACACAACAACGAACCTAGACCAACATGTTAACAAACTTGATCCCAAAAGACAATTGGGGCACAAAAATGGGATGACAAAAAGAGAGGAAATTGAAAAATAGGGAAAACAAACAAACCAAAATCCTAATTACCTATGTACATATGGGGGGACATCCCATTTTCAATTTTTATAATACTTGAGATATTGCCCGTTGTAGGGAAAAGGAAAATGAGTTCCATCGGGATACACTAAGTAATAGGTGCTATCTCCACATAAATGTCTAATCTTGAATGGTCCTAGCCACAACGAATCAAACTTCCCATACTTTCCTTTTGGTTCACATCTTTTGTCCCAGAGAAGAACTAAGTCATTGATTTGAAATTGTCTCTCCCTAGTTTTTCTATCAAACAATTTCTTTACCTTGGATTGGTGTTCCTCGATCCTATTTATCACTTGACTTCTTTGCTCTTCAAGCTTGCTTAGGAACATGATCCTTTTATCTAACGCATTGGTGAAGCATTCATCATCAAATGCTTGAGCCAATCGTAATGATGGTAACTCCTATGTGATGGGAATTTGACCATCGGTTCCATACAAGAGTTGGAGTGGAGACATCCTGATTGCTCTTTTGTGAGTTATACGATCAACCCACAATGCATCGTATAACTTTTTGTGCCAAGTTCTTTGATTTTCTTCGACTAACTTGCGCACGATAGTGATGATGTTTTTGTTATCGGATTTTGCTATGACCATTTCCCTGCGGGTAGTAATATGACGAATGAGACAAAGATATCCCATACCTATAACAAAAACCTATCATCTTTGTAGAAGAGAAATTGGTGGCATTGTCCATCACGATATTTTGTGGAATTCCATAACTAATCAATATATTCTCTTTGATGAAGTCACAAAATACCGTAGTAGATGTTTGTTTCACTGGTATAGCTTCTACCCACTTCGTAAAGTAGTCAGTTGCAGTGAGCACATGAGTATGACCAACACTGGAGTTTAGGATTCAGGACCTCGATGAAATCTAACCCCCATTGTTGAAAGGGTTCTTCAATGACAACTGGATTCAAAGGCAAAGCCACCAATTTAGATCTTCCAACAAACTGTTGAGAAGCTTCGCATTTTGCTACCCATTTCTGAGTATCAGAAAACATAGTAAGCTAATAATAATGTGCTCGCAAAACTTTATGAGTTTTCACTGGGCCAGAGAAATGACCATCACAAACATGACTATGAAAAGCTTCAAGTAACTTGGGTTGTTGTTCCTTATCGAACACATCTGAGGAACATTTCATCAATCCCTTTCTTGAACAATTTGTTGTCCCAAATAACGTTCCTGACAGCTCTCCATTTGACAGTTCTATTTTCCTTAGTTGTCATATTCTCAGGACATTCACTATATGTGAGAATGTAGGCTATATCAGAATACCATTCGTCTGTGGTACTGATGAAAACTACTAGTTGTAAAATTTCTTCAATTGGCTCTTCTTAAGAGTCATCTCGTGGCTCATTCCCTGCAATGAGTTGGCAAAGTCCTCTTCCTCGAACTAACTTGGTAGGTTTGATATCCAAATCATATTCCAGGATCTTGGAGACCCAATTACCTCTTTTAGAACATGGGTACATGTTGTGTCAACATTGATTTAACTGCGGTGTCTAGTACTAAGACTTTGGTGTGCGAATTCAACACATAGTACCTAAAATATTTCAAGGCTCTCACCACCACGTACGCATGCCTCTCAAGGGGAGTGTAATTGAGTTCATGTTTCTTGAATCCAGAACACATGAATGCAATATGAGATTCGATTCTCGCTTGATTGTGTTGAGTCAGGATGACAGAGATCGTGTGTGAGATGAAGCATAATAATAGATTATGAAATCATTTTCAAAATTGGGACACACTAATGTAGGAGCTTTTGCAATAACACCCTTTATTTGCTCAAATGCTTCTCTACCTTCCTTCGACCATTTGAAGGATTATTTCCCTTTCATCATATCAACGATTTCTTTGGTTAGCTTAGCAAAATCTAGCACAAACCTTCTCAAAAAAATCACCTTCCTAAAGAATGAGTGTACTCAAGGCTTACTTATAGGCAACGAAATATTCTTGATAGCTTAAACGTGCTCAGGATTGATCTTAGTTCCTTCTTTAGAAATAATATGACCTAGGATTTTACCTTCCGTAACTCCGAACATGGATTTTTTTGGATTCAGGGAGATCTTATGAAGTCTGCACCTTTGCAATATTTTCTCGAAATCTCTTAGGTGATCTTCTCGCTTCTTTGAAAACATCTATCAAGTCATCTAGGTATATCACAATGATCTTGTCTTTATAATATGTGAATGCCATATCCATAGCCCTTTGAAAAGTTACGCCAACATTGATCATACCAAAAGGCATTCTTCTATATGCAAACGTACCCCAGGGGGTGGTGAACGCAGTTTTATGTTGGTCTTCTCTAACCACTTCAATCTGATTATAACCAGAGAAACCATCTAAGCATAAATAGCATTTTTATCCAGTTACTACCTACAGAATATGGTCCACAACTGGAAGTGGATAGTTATCCTTCAAGGATATGCTTGATTAAGATTATGGAAATCCACGCAAATCTTAATTTCTCCATTTTTCTTGCGAATCGGTACAATATTAGCTATCCAATTTGAATGTCGAATAGGAAAAACTATTCGTGCGTCTAATATATTTTGAACCTCATGAAATATTGTGCCAGCTATCTTGGGATTATACTGTCTTTGCTTCTGCCAGAATGGAATTACACCAGGTTTCAAGGGTATGACATGCTCCATTTCCCTAGGTTGGAAAGACTTCAAGTCTTCATATGAGTAAGCCAAGACGTCAGAATATTTGGTAAGGATGCTTATGAATTTATTGTGCTCCTCAGGTGAGCAACACTTACCGATGTTGACCAGGAGAGGTTTGTCCTTGGTACCAATGTTAACTTGTTCATAGTCAGTAGAATTTGCAGGTCTTGTTTGCTCTCTCTTTGATAAATATGTCATGTTTATCAAAAATTTCTTCAAGTGAAACAAACCCTTTTGGAATTTTATTGCCTTTGAGTTGAATGATGCCATCACCAAGATCTTTGCTCTCAACTCCTTCTTGAATGGGTGAGGTTGTCAATTCACAAAATTCAGAATCACTTCCTATCAAAGTACAACTATTCAAAATTATCTTTCTTTTCCAAGAAGGTGATAATTTGTTGATCATCGTTGAATACTTGCCAATTTTCTGCATTGTCAGGAACACTAGGCCTAAAAACCATCTCAATGGTGTATTTTTCTTGATCAAACTTTGAATGAGGAATCATTAACGAAGCTGAGACTCCTAGAAAATCAACTTTGTCATTATCCTTTCACGAGGGACAGATCCTATGGAAAAAGCATCAAAGATTTCTATTGCGTCCCACACTTTATTTCTGTAGTGTCTCAAACGATCATTCTTTACTTGAAATTAATTTTTTACTTGTTTCATGATCAATTCTGCATCTCCAAAGACTTTCAAATTTTTAATCCCTTTCTCTTCTGCAACTTGGAGGCCAAGGATTAATGCCTCGTATTATGCAGTGTTGTTAGTATTTGAAAATTGGAGTTTGTAATAAAAAGTAAATATTTTACCATTTAGAGATATAAGCACCACTCTTGCGCTAGAACCTATTGAGCAAAAAATTCCATCGAACTCAAGAGTCCATATCTCATTAGGGTCTTAGCAAGTGACCTCAAGTGCATGAACCTCTGTAGTCATCATATAATTACACATACCTGAGTTTTGAAACAAGACTTGTGCATGGGGATCATCAGTTTTTTTCACTGTGAATTTTTCCTAAGTTTCTGGCATAAGCTTCTTCATTTCTCCACTGATAGGGATCATAACATGAGACCATTCCATTTGAATCTCACCACCCAAATCTCTACAAAATTTCCTTCTCAACAACATACCATATGAAGCAGGAATGTCAGCGAACTAGAATAGTTACCTTAACTCGCTTCTGAGGAAATTGGGCTAAAACCATCTGAGCATCTTTAATCTGCCCAATCAGTGGAACTTGTCTTGTCTCCATGGAGTACCAAGATCTGAATGTTCTCGTACAAGTCAACCCAAGAGCATGTGCTACTTTCGCAGGCATCACATTATCTGAGGCTCTAGAATCTATAATGCAATTACTTAATTTGCATCCGTTGATTAGAAAGGACACAAAGAAAGGTTCAATCTTTTCATTTGAAGGTGTAGTGGCCACCACAATATTTTGAGTCTTCCCATCTTTAGGAGTTTTCAGAATTCCTTTAGAGGAATGAACAGTAGAGCCACCTTTGATAAACTGGACTAATTTCTCGAGTTGATCCTTATTGAACCTCAAGTACTCCGCCTCTGACATGGAAATCTTTGTTTTATTGATATGATCAATAATATCAAATTTGGGAAAAATGACTATACTTGATGTCTCAGATACTAGTTCTTTCGAACTTGATGATGACACACTTTTGATCTTTGCTTCGGGCTTGGTTGATATTGATGTGGAAGTTGAAACTTTCTTCGTAGATCATTTATCAATTGATTGACTTGACAAAGGCCCTCCTTTTTTTAAGATAGTTTTGACCTTGGAAAACTCAGTCGCCTAGGACTCTTTAGGAATCTCGTTTGTCTTAGATTCTTTGGAAGTTTCCTTAGTCTTAGATTCTTTAGGAAATTCCTTGGAGCTCTTTTTATCTTCCACCTTAGTGGTACTCTGCTCCTTCTTCTGAGAGCGTGTGAAGACAACGAAGGATTGACTATTCATATCTTCTATAATTTCTTCGTATTCATCTTCTTCTTCTGAATGGTACTCGAAGAAATGATTATTACTTTCTCCTTCACGATCTTCAACTTCAAGTTCAGATGTTCTAGAGTCCGGCTCTTCTTCGTCAACCTCGATGACCTCAACTTCATCATCACTTTCTTCAACGACATCACACTTTGAGTTAGTTGCGGGAGCTACTTCAATAACAAGCCTTGTTGGAGCACCTGCAATTCTGGCTTTGTTGGGAACATAGCCTTTTCTTGGGATGTCTTTGTAAGGAGACAGGTTTACTACTTTGAGCAACTTGATTTTTCAAAGCTAGCACATCATTAGCCAACTTAGTGAGTATAGCTTTTGAAGCATTGGGGGTTTCTTGACTCTTTCCCTTGAGGGAAGTTTTCTTGAATTTTCCCGCCATGATTAAGTCATCCTCAATTTCTATGGCCAAGGATTGAGCAAGTTCTAAAGTAGCCACTCTAGCCCTTCTCAGCTGATAGCACACTTCTGGTTGTTGTGCGTTAATAAAGAAACATTTTTGTCCATCAGGGTTCGGGTGAATCCCGACAGGAACTTTTTTCACCATTTTGTTGAATTTAGCCATGAAATTCCTCATGGGCTATGTTGGCTCTTTCTTCGCTTGAGATAGTTTGGCAAGAAGGGAATGTTCGTCTTCTGTCATCTTGAATCGGTCTTCAAACTTAGTTTTCATATCATTCCAAGTTGTAATGCATCCATTTTGCAGATGATGAAACCAATCAACGAAAATGTCATGCAATGTTTCAATGAAGAGGCAAATATTAACATCTTCATATTCTACTGACAAAACTACACATGCAGCAAAAAGACAGAAATGTGGTCGTCGTCTGGTGATGTCTTCCCATCTCCATTGAACTTGGGAAGAATCTTCCTTGATCCTTGTGGGAGGTCACGTCAAGTTGGTAAGGCCAATGGGCCTATGACATTTCCCCATGGTACCTTAACTGCCATCTTGGGAAAGGTGGTATGCAAAGGCAAAACAATGTGAGCAAGGACAAGTGCTTGACTGGTAGTGATTCCTTCCTTGCTTGTTCTTTCAGGACTTGATGTAAGACTTACAGATCTACGAGGTGTGTTCTTCTTTGGAGGAGATAACTTGAAACCAAACTTTCCTTGAAAATAAAAAATGGGATCAGATTGACCTTTAGCTTTTTCTCCTCGTGTAAACCTCTTTCCTGCTAGTTTGAAATCTTTACTGTGAAGGGATCACTGACATGTTCTGATCAGCTCTAGCCTTTTCTCTTCGTACTCTTTCTTGAGCTATTTGCACCTGAATAACTCTAGCAACTCTCGCGGCTTGATCTTCTTCGTTATCTAGTACTGATGCGGAGAGATGAAAATGATAGTTGCTTGTGCGCTTTTCCCAAATAGCTTGCCTCAAATATGATGATATGTCTTCTTGAGTATCTACAAAAAGAAGATTTGGTTACAAGATAGGTGAGTTACCTGTAATAGTCATACAAATTACTGCCTTGGTGGAAGAGGACTGAGTTGGTGAACAACGATCAACACGTGTCTAGGAGGTCTTCTGGCCACAAGTGTGGGTGCTATTCTTCTAAGGTCTTAATGTAGTTTTCTCTGTCAATGGCTCTATCAACAACCACAAATTGCTGCAAGATTTTACGGTTTTCCCAAGCTACTGTTCGAAGGTTGGCAACAATGTCTCCTTGAAAATCTTCGTTGGGCACAAGGTTCGGTTGAAGAACTGGAGCTTGTGCAGAGGGGATAGTCATAAAGATTTAACCAAGCACTGGTTAACGATTATAGAATCCCCATTAGAGTCACCAAAAATTGTTAGCATATGGATTTGTACGCATGCAAATGACATGCAACAGTGTGGGAACGAAGTCCCTCCTCAATGAAGGTGAGGCTGCCTTTATTGAAAACCAAAACTATATTTACACCTGTACATTCAAAATTGTATGTGGGGGGTGTTTTGGAACATCAATGGAAAGAAAAGTGAATGAGGGGGATGGAATGGAATGAAGGAAATGAATGGAAAGGAATGAATGGAAGGAACATGCAAGAGTTAGGTAAAAGCAAAGCCTAATATTGCATGGAGAAGAACAATAAATAACTAACACAAATAAAAAATGGAGTTTGCATCAGCTAAACGAGAATGAGTAAAAGGGAACACATGTGAGTAAGTAAATAATCAGAGCTTGATCACTGTGAACTAGAACAACATATTAATAGCGTTGACAATAAGATCCAAGACAATATTTGCATGCAAGATTTAAAACACTAACATCTAATGAACATAAGAACATCAAATGCTAAAAGAGATAATGAATGGGACACAAAGTTCATATTTCATTAACTCCAAAATGTCTTCTCAAAAGAACACAAAGTTTCTTTCTTGAAATAAAGCTTGCATACAAAATTATTTTCTTCTCCTCTCTCAAAGTCACCCTTACAAATGAGCCCTTAACATCCTTTTATAACCCAAAATTTGCTTACAAAGTAGTTAGGATTTCACATGCACATTAAATAGGGCACTTAAGTGACTTTGAATTTTTCAACCAACTTTTAAAAAGTGACTAAAAATAGAAACCACTTAAGTTAAAAAGTCATTTAAGGAAAAATACATAAATAAAAGAAATGGGTACATGTGGACCCCACTTAAATGACTTGGACACACACATAGACATCCTAGTCAACAATGTGCCACCTAGATCAAGACACCTAGGATTAGTGCCTTATCCATTGGGCCAAGAGTCCACCTATCCTGATCGTACAAGAATGAACTCATTGACCGTGCTCCACAATCCTCCAGATGACAAGAGAGCTGAGCTTGAAACTTGAGCAATTCATCCACCCCTCCGTTTGAGCAACATCCTGGTGTGAGCAAGTTTGTCTTCATTCGTATTCACATTCACAATTACACACAATTCTCCACATGCTCCGAATAGCCTTTCATGGTGAATTATTCATTTGTTGCGAGACTGTAGTCGTTACGCCACCTTGGCTTGTCAGAATCCAACTCTTGATCTTTCGCCATTGAGAAGATCTTCCAAGAGCCAAAATTGCAATTCACTTCCTGGAGTTATGTATTTTTTATTTGTCACCATCCCGAAGTGTTTCCATTCTGATCCACTCACGATCGTCCAATTCGAGAACGCTCCAACTTTAAGACTGGTCGATGAAGTATTGCGCCCACTGCTAACTGAGAGCTGACAGGGACACGCTTGAATGATGTGGCCTTGCTTGATGATCCACACAATTGTACTTATCATTGGTCTTGGTTTTTTGATGAATATATCCATACAACGATCAAGTGAAAATAATTTATGTAGACAAGATTCTCCCATTATCGATCTCTGTCGATAATAATGGCTTTTGACTCCGAAGAGACCTATGCCAATAGCTACGACTTATACCGCATAATGAGGAAGTCAGAGGTTGCTTTTTCTTCGGTGCCATTGGAGTTGAATTGCCACACTATACAATTTTCGTGGTGCATCTATGCAATTCAGAACAAGCTTAAGGAAAATTGTGACTCACCTTCGGTTGATATGCGATCACAGAACCAACTTACATTGACGTGTCCCAAGTTGGTATCAACGATGTTCTCATACTTTGAATGGAGCTTTGGGGTGAGTAGAATGCCCTGGAACATATACTGCAACATTGTTTTGTTTGGTGAAGACATGATTGTGACAGAAGTGTGATTTCAGGCTATTACTTCCATCTTACAAAACTGCACAAATCGCCTATAAAACTGCCCTGGGAAAAATAACAAATCTTGTTCTGAGAAGTTCTCACTAGATGAGGGAGTTTATTAAGGTACCAAAAGTTTGCGTGTCAAATATTTTTTTTTCCAATCAAATTCTTCAGTCAAATATTAAAGGTCAAAGTTGACTCTTCTGAAACTGCTAGGAAAATGCAAGTGTAAAACTGTGAAAATCCCATTTGGTTTTAGCTTGGGAAAAATACCAAACTTCACCCTCTGCATCTACAACTTGGCAAGGGAGTATGTGAAGGTGGGGAGAATTGAACGAAACAATTATTTTCTCTTGAAAATCATTTGAGTTCAAAATATCAACTCTCAAAGTGAGTCACCTTGACAGGTTGATAACTGCATGAGCGGTGAAATCAAACAAATTGCGTTTTATTTGGCTCCGTGAAAAATATCAAACAAGGTGCTGCACATTTTAAATTCGGCAAAAGATTACATGAAGTTGATAATAATTCAACAAACTAAGACGTTTCTCTTCCTGATCATCTGGGCTCGAGATATAGATTCTCAAAGTAGGCCTTTCACCAAGCTGAAATTGTGCACGCGACAAAATCGAGCAAACTAAGATTTTCTTGGGTTTGTGAAAAATATCAAACGAGGTGCTGCTTATTTGAAATTTGGCAAAGGAGTACATGAATTTGGGGAGAATTCAACGAACCAAACTTTTCTTCCCGACGATCATCCGACTTTGAGGTATTGAGCTCCAAAATTGATTACTTCAACAGATACAACCCGCAACACACTTTTTCCGCATCTATTGTTTTCTTTATTAAATTCATTTTTCTTTGTGCCGATATACATCGGTAATGCATTTGAATGGTGATATTTTTCTTCTTTGGCAGCGAGTGATCTTTTTTATTTTTTCCTGGCGCAATGATCAAATTTCTTCTTCTTAAGCATGTGTAGTATCCTTGTTATTCTCTTTCTCTTCTTAAAAAAGAATAATAGAATAAAATAAAACAAAATTTTTTATGCATGAGTGGGTTCTTTTTTGTTTGGATTTTTTGCTTATTTATGCATGCATTGGCATAAATTTATGCATGCGTGGGTAGAAAAGGCCTATTTCTTATGCATGCGTGGGCATAAAACAAATATGTTTTGATTTATTCTTCAGAATGGCATGGACTTCCTGATTTCTGTTCAGTTTTTCTTTGCAAGCTGTGTGGATCTCCAAAACAAATGTGTGGGAGAAAAGACTTGTCCTTTCTGCAGGTTGTACATGGTTATGCTTTGAAGATGCTTTGTGGTCATTTGATTTTAACCAAATGCGTGCTCATTCTCCTCTCCTTAGGCTGTTTGTGGATCTCCAAACAAACTTCATTCTTCCTTTGAATGTGCAAGCATATTTATTTTCCTCCTTCCAAGTATGGCATGGATCTTTGCTTGGACTGATTTGTCTTTCAACTTCTCCCTTATGTATTTATGTGCACACTATCCTTGGGCTTGCACGGAAACTTCATTTTGATTTTATTCTTGTTGCACAAAACAACAAAAAACAATAAACACAAACTATCATCTGCATACATGGGTTACAAACATATTGGCTTCTTGGATCAAGGCGTGTGGCACAGAACAAAGAGAATTTGTAGAAAACAAAGAAAGATGGCTTCTTGTGTAATTCAGAAAAAGAGACAACTACCTGGATCTCTCAAGGTTTCCTGGCTCTAACTAATGCCTGTGCCAGGTTTCCGTGTAAAAGCCGGGTAGTGCCTATAGAATAGCTTTTCCTTCTTTTGGCTCTAGATATCTGCAATATTTCTTTATTTCTCCTTCTTCCAAATTTCCTCTACTTCTGCAACCTCTTGTAACTGTTTCCTCATCGATTCCCGGATGATAGAAGCAAAATTAAAATTGTCTACAATATTTGGAAGCAGTAGAAAAATTGCCCCCGACACTTGCTAACGACAGTTACGACAATTAATTTAAAAAAGAAAATTTCTTCCAAGTTTGTCAAACAACTTCTATGAGTATTAAATTAATATTTATTAATTAAAAACCCTAAAATTTAATAAATATTAATTTTATTAAATAACAGGATAAATATTAATTAAATAATTAAAAGATGGTTTGTGTCGTATCGGAGAGAAGGGCTCATTCAAAATGGATGAAATGAAAGCCAAAATGACCGTGAGAATAAGATGATTGAGATGAAGGATCAAAATTACGTGAAAGAAAACTTTGAATATATATATATATATATATATATATATATATATATATATATATATATATATATATATTTACGCTTCTTGATTTTGTGAAATCAAAATCAGCTGACAACAAAATGATACAAGGAAGACAAACCTAGGAAGAACGAAATCCCGATATTGATTGAAACAATGAGAAGGATACCAAATGCATGCATTGAAGAGATATAAGAAGAGGATATGTAAGGATTGAAGGCATATTTGTGCCACACCTAAAAGTATTGCCAAACCAATTTTTGTTCACCTAAAATGGCCAAGATAGGGATTGGTGAGACATGTATAAAATTGAATACAATTCAGACTTATGAAAGCCTTTCATTTCTATAGAATTCAAGTGCATATGCAACTACAATATGAGATCATCACTTAGCATGGGGTGGTTAAAGTTTTAAAGGGAGTTATCTATCTTGAGCATTTTTTTTGCTTTTTCTAATAAATCTTAATTTTCTCATATCAATAACCAATCAATAACTCGCCTCAAGAGTACCAATACCACCCCTCTTAAATGTTGATTTCAAAATTGTATTGATGAATGACAAGGAGGCCATTATCTCATTAATGAACTCTATTAGCTTAGAAATAGGTAGGCAAAGAACAATTTTAGGAAACTATTATTCTCGTTGGTAACTAATATCTTAAGAAACTGTCATCCTCATTGGTTAGAGTACAATTTTAAGAAACCATATAAAAATGGAATTTACGATTACCATTTTTGGAAAATATATACATGGGCATCACGTATCAAAATAGACATTTTCTATCGAGTGTGAGAGTTGCAAAATTTAAGCCTTCATTGTCTAAACATCTTGTCAACAAAAAAAATCTCCTGTTGTTTACACCCTACAAATATAAAAGAGTGTTGAATGTAGAAAACCCCAAGGCGTTGGCTCGAATGGAATCCATTTCCAGACTCGCGGTGATTGGAAGATTTAATGACATCTGTCTATCCTCCTCTACTCTCTCCATTTAGATATATGAAAATTGGTCTAAAAACTGTGAAGTATCCTTATGCTCTATAGGTTTTTTTGTGGTGTTGTTTAAGGAAGTAGTGGATTATTAGAAATGTCTATTTGATGGACCATGGTTCTGGGACAATGCAAGTCTTTTCCTATTGCCTCGGTTCCCAGAGTTCTATCCGAACTCCTTCTCCATTACTAAAATGCCAATGTGGGTTCACCTTCTGTACCTTCCAGTGCATTTCTGGTATGCCCTAGAGTATATAGGTAATGCTTTAGGTAAATTCTTTAAAATTGATGTTAACAGGGAGGCGATAGGTCTTCAGAAACTCGCTAGATTCTATGCAAAAATTAATTTTAAGTAAGGGTTTACTTGATAAAATACTATTGGAAATGGGAAATTATCAGTACATTCAAACCCTAGACTATGAGAATGCAACATTTAGGTGTAGAATATGCAAAGCTCCAAGTCATTTGTAGGCATATTGACCACAAGGAAAGAGGAATCAATGGAAGAAGAGTGCGCCGAACAAAGGAGGTTATAACAATCCTTCCTTGAACCCGGCTTGCAAACCAAATCCTTCTGGTGTTTTCAAGTAAGTCCAGAGTTCGGTGAATAAAGCCACCCAAAATAAGGCAGAAGAAGACAAGTTAGCAGGTGGAGGAGTAAACAGGGGTCACGAATCCAATAAATAAGATAAATCAGACTCATATCAGGAACTCAATCCTAATCCTTCCATTGACCTCATGGTGGTGGTAGCCACAGATCAAAATCAATGACATGAGGTCATAAAGCAAAAAGGAATAAAGGGGCCATTTGCAAATCTTCAGAGTTACTACTCTTCACATGAAGAGCAGTAACTTCTTGGCACCTTCCTTTTTTCTCTTGTTCAATTTTTATTTTGTGTCAACTTTGTTTCACTTTGTGGTTTTGTTTAGTGGGGTTGTCTGGTTATTAGTTCATCTTTTGTGTTTTTATTTGGGTGGGATCCCGCCAATCATGAGGTTCTAAGCTCCTGTCAAAAGCATTTAATCATTCAAAAAATAAAAATAAAAGAGTGTTATTATATAATATTAGGATGTAAGGAGTTTTTACAGGGGTTTATTCTAAATTAATTAATAAGCATTAACCATGCACATTCAAAATAGTGCATTAATACTTGCAATAAAGTTAAAACAATAAGACGATTGTAAATACACAAAGGCATAAGTACTTAGCTACACACAATGGTATAAGCAAAATTTGGGTGTACAAACTAGATGAAAAGGCTATTCTAGATCTAGAAATGCGTCTTCCCTAGCATTGTAATTAGACATTTCTCATATTCAGGATTGTATAGATGGTGTACAATTTTTCCCTTTTGTTATACGGTTATGCACTCTTCCGTACTATATTTTATGTGTGTACAATGGGACTTTGAAAATTTTTACGCAACTACGAGTGACTTTGATGACCTTTAATTTATAACCCTAGGTGTAACACATTTGAAAAACCATATAAATAATGTAATCCAAACTCAAACCCTAACCATGGGTGGGAGGCCCTGCAAAAAGGTTAGTGTTCGGATTAAAGTGAAATATATGCACCACTTATGTTGGAAATACTCTAAAGATGCTTCAAACCACATGTAGTTCTCCACATAACATGTGAAATACATACATACATACATGCATGCATGCAAACAAATTAATCATTTGGCAATACTTGGAGTGACTTTGACCTTATTAAGACATAGCTCTTTTCTCTTTGGATGATTGATAATGGATAAAACTAAAATCTTTGACCTAGTTGGATGCTTCATTTTCGTTGTAGTGGCTTCTCTAATTGATGTGCAACTACTTTGGGAAGATTTATAAGAGCATTGGGTTCTTTAGTGTTAGTATTTGCAATAGTATCTTATAAGAGTGTCAAGTACTTGTAATAAAGTGTAATTGACTTTCTTGTATAGGCTTCAATAGGTTCGATAATACTATTATGGTCGACCTAGAAAGATAAACTAACTCACATAATGATTTTAAAATTAGGAAAAAAATCATTATATGGAGGGGTGTAGGATTATGCTCCACTATAGCCTTGAGTTGTATGATCCCAAGTAAACATTAATACAAGAGCCAAATTTTGGGAATGATGTTTGAGGTTTAATTACTACTTTAGTTGATTAATATTTCTTAAATGAAAGTCATAGTAGAGTGTAGAGATGAGAAATGAAATAGAGGGAGAGAGATGTTAATTAAAATTAGAATGTGAGCATTTGTCTTAGCATAAGACCAAATCCAAACTTTTCATTGCTAAATGATAAAGTGCCAAATTTTAGAGTCTACATTTCCCACCTTCTATGTATGAAATGGAAATTATGTACTTAAAGGAAAATATACATGAGTATGTACACATACTTTTTCTTCACTAAAAGTTTTGTTGTTCCCTGTGTTGGTATTAGCACACTCCATTGTGAAACCTGTAACGCACAATGTAGCCATTGTCCCTAGTAGAAATTGAATTATACTTAAATGTAAATAGTGATAATAACTTTGAAAAATTGAACATATACAAAATAAAGTAAAGAAATGTAACATGGAAGGGATACACCTATTGTTTTACAATGGAAGAAGCTCCCATTATTGTTGCACTTTAAAGATTTAGATTTGTTGCTAAAATTTTGAAGGATTAGGGGGGATTAGTCCCCAATTGTGTTGAAAGAGAAATCAGAATAGGAAATAGAATTAAGTGCAAATGATCTAACACTAAAGAGTAGAGGTACTGAAGCACCCCATTAATAGGAGATAACATTGAATAATTTTTTGGTGACCCTGATATCTTCCCACATAAATGTGAAAGAGGAAAGGAAGGACATCCCACAAAGAACTTAACTGATTTGAAACCTTCCAAACCCCATGGACCACATAATTATAGATGGATCCAAGCCCAATTTTTAAAATAAACCACACATTCAAAAAGGAATGGATACATCATTCCCCCACTGTGTCGTACAAGTGAGTCTAAATATGCAAATTTTGAATAATGCAAAGGAGAAGAAGGCCCATGGCCCCAAACTCTATTATTGTAATTTGTATCCTAGTAGTGTGATGGAGAACGAATGAAGTTATCATGATCTTTATATAGTGCTCTGAATTGTGTCCTTTATGTCTAAATTTGTACTAAAAGTCTGTAAATAGTTGAAATAACATGAAATTGTTGCATTTTTTTGATGATTTACCCATATATTAGGAAGTCTAGCAAGTGTTTAAATCATAGTATTGTCTTGACCTGAATTATACAGTTTTGACCAATATGAATTTAAGCCACTTTTTTGTACATGTAACTATTTCTAATAATATGGACCCTATAAAAAGATGTGTCTAAACTCTATGATTAGTATATATCACATATAAGTGTAGAACATACCCCAATGAATGCCCCCTCTTTTAAGGCACATGTAATAAAGAATTTGAGCATGTGGCTCGAAATAAAAGATGTGCACCCATGTCGAATAAGTATGATGATTTACATTGGATCACATTGAAGGTTGTAATGGTGGTTAGAGTTGGGATCTTGTTCTTACAAGAGGGTTACACCTGGTGGAGACCATGTCACACAAAAGAAAGTAACATGCAACACACAAAAAATAAGTGTAGACACCCCAAAATCACATACTTGTTTCCATTTTATCCTAGTTCATATCCTCTTATGATTGATTAATAAAATTAATTAATCATTCACCTTTTGGGATTAAGTAAATTAGTTCCTAACACACCTTAGCTAAGTTAATTAACATTTATTAAATAAATGGTTAATTAATTGTCTCACATGTTGTAGCTAATTAAATTAGTTACTTAATTGGAAAGCACACCTATTTTCCTAGTCAATTGCCACTTAGACTCCATTTGGACCCCACTTGGACTCCACTTCCTCATCCTAGTCAACTCCACTTGGAATCCACTTCTAGAATCCTAGAAATGTGGAGGTAATGAAATTGCTCATACAACCACCTTTGCAGATGTAACTTCTGCCAATTGAATAATTATCGTCCTGTAACTAGGAATTAATTCATTCAAATTGTTTAACCTCCCTTAAGTGCTTTTTTTAGCATGTGCATTCAACCACATGTAACCACTTCCAACCATTACTCAGCCTCTATAAAACATAAATATTATCTCTTTACAAATCCTCTTGGATTTCTCTTGGATTCATTTACAATCACTCTACTATTTTTCTCTCTAATATCTACATATTGGAAGCTTTCCCAATGTCTAAAATATGCTTGTAGAATTGTCAAATCCACATTTAGAGGTCACATTCAAAAGCACTCACAATCCATTATTTACAAGGTTCCACAAGCTTAAAGCTTCCATAACCTTATTTGAGGTTTGCAAGAAAAACATGGAGGCGATATTTGCTGCTTTGTTTACTTGTCTTTCCGTTATGTACTAGTTTTCCATGCTCACATTTTAGCACACCCGATGGGACTTACCCACACTTCATTCATTTATGTTTCATTTTTTCATTCATCTTTTAATGCATATTTTTATCTTTACTACCCAGTGTGTGCATATTGTTTTTGTTTTAATTAATATTTCTATTTTGGTATGTTTTTGTGGTTTGCTATGTTGTGTTTGCAAGAGTGTTTTGTTGCATTCTAGGAGAATCTAATAGCAAAAATATAAATTTATAAAATCATAATTTTTTTTGTTATTGTTCTTATAGTTTTATGGTGTTTGTAGGTGTTTACTACTTTTGGAGGCATTTAAAAACAAAAAACTAATTTAAAATCCAAAAGAAACAATCTCACATATTAGGTGTTTCATTGCCAAAAATTTAGTAGAAATTTTAGTTGAGTTTAAATTTAGCACTCTCTACTAAATTTGTATGTCCTCACCTCTCTACACACTCTGCACAACTCTCCCTGATTGCCTCACATTCGGCTTTCCCTACTTGGAAATATTCTCACCCTCCTTCCCTCACAACCCTAACTACCTATCTCCCAACTCTCACAACTAGCTCTACCACCCAACTCCTCACATCCGAAGCTCCTCAGGAACCCTGACCTGACTCAACACCCTACTCAGCTGAGCTGATTTTTCCCCTGCTACCTCAACCCTCACTTAACCCTCTCTACCTGGTGCACCCCTATCTGACTCCGCCAAGCTCTTTCTGAGCTCCAACCCCTGTCCACCTAAGCCACCTATTCTGTGCTGCCACCTTTTCCATCTCCTATAGCTTCTCCTCAACATGTCAAGCTCACCCAACCCTGCTTCTATTACCTTTACCACTCAGACTTACCTCCTACATCATTGTTCTATCCTCGATCCCACCAAATCCCCTTTATGCTACCAAGTTATCCTTACCACCACTCGCCACCACCAATGTCTGCTCCAATCTCTCCCTAACCTCATTGTGCCATTTCCTCCCTACGAGCATGTTGGGTCTTCCTCATGGTGCAACTTTTTCTCCCACCGAAAATCCCCATAACAGCTTCCATCCTCACCCTCTTTGCTGACCTGCCCCTTTGCATTCAAACCCGATCTCCCGCTCCTTTTCTTTAACTCACCTTACTGATCCTTAACTCACCTCCTTACCTTGAGCCATACCTTCACCACTATCATTGTGCAAACCCCCAACTCATCCAAGCCAAGCCAGAGCATTTCCCTCCCCATGCACAAAAGACTCACATTTTAGGGTTTTTTGCTTTTTTTTTCAAATTAGGTCAAGTTTTTCACACTTATGTTAAAATTTAGTTTAATTTATTTTTATTTTAACTTAGGATAACTTATTTTAAATTAATTAATTAGTTTCCTTTTAATTTACTAGGTCTTTTCAACTAATCAGGACCTAAGAAATAAATTTTCATCAATTAACTTAGAATAGACTAACTGTGAAACTTTCACATGTAGGTTTATTGGATGTTTTCATTCAATTAATTTGATTTTTAAGAAATTTTGTAAATGTTAACCATTTTTGTAATGTAATTAACACTTTTTGGAGGGATTTCCTTTTGTTTCACAAATTTCTTTTGTGACGACTAATCGTACTAAACGACGTGTATTATTATTTCTCGTGCGTTTATACAAGTGATCTTGAAAATCAGAAACGCGAGTTTATTTGTTTGTTTTTCATGTTTTTCTCATGTGTATTCACAAAAGGAAAAATTTCTAACCATTTGTTTGTAGGACCATCTCTAAAGAAGGTTCATTAAAACATTCAAACTACTAACTGCAAGTTGCCTTGTTCGAAGATCAAACAAACCCCTTATCACCTTTTTACATAATGTTATAAAATTAACCTTAATTTAAAATTTTTGGAGTTGGGATTATTCCCTTCTTCCGACTGTAACTATGGGAAGTGCATGGATAGGGGTCAAAAAATCACCATGAGGAGTACCATAGGAACCCCAAAGTAGTCGACACCTTGAGTGAACTAGATAACGAAGTGGGAACCCCCACTCACTTGACTAGTACACTTTTTTGTGAGATTAACGTCAAAATTTCCATAGTGGCGACCCCAGCTTGATCCTTTGAGTGGAGTAAAGTATGCTTTATCATATCAAGGGGTAAAGTAAAGCCGAAAACTAGCAATAGTACCTCACTCACTTGGATAGATCTATTGACATTTAAGGAGATAAATTTATTCTAGGAAGCCACACCTTGACCAAGCCAATCTTAAGGTAGAGGCCCTCCTTTAACAAACATCATTTTCATTTTTCTTACGTATTACAAGTTCGTGTTCCACTCTTCTCATACACATTTTATCTCTCATCCACCTTGTCACATTGCAATCAAAGCCAAGTCTTGATTTGTGGACATCCATATCCAAACCTAAGCACAAGCACTTCTCCATATAAGTCTTGACATATTGATACTCGCTTTATCATGGTCAAGCACCATCACGATCACATTGATCTATCATTTTCCTAAGTCTTAAGTTTAACATTTACATTGTTGAACTTTAAGCATCCACCATCTTATGTCATCAAATTTAACATTCACTTTGTTGAATTTTTCATATCTTCAATATTTCTACACTCCTCTCTTTTAAAGCATTCATTTTGCTATAAGTTGAGATCCTTCACCAATCATTTTCCCTCTTTATCTCATATCTTCACTCACTTTGTTGAGATTCAATTTGAGACCTTTTCATCATCATTTCTTACACTTCTTGTTTCAACATTCACATTTTTGTTATTTTATTTCTCCCCTTCCATTGTTTAGTCTCCTCTTTTAACACTCATTTGTTAAGAGTTGAGAATTTTCATCATGTTTTTAAGTCTCCTCTTTTAACATTCATTTTGTTACAAGATTCAACGCCAACTTATTTCACCTCTTCCTTTTTTAAATTCACTTTATAAAGGGTTGAGAAACCTTTCAAATCTTTTCATCTCTCTTAACACTCATTTTGTTAAGAGTTAACGTTTTATCTCATCTTCTATATTCATTACCATTTTTTACATGTTGATAAGTCCCTCTTTTTGTTTCTCTTAACACTCATTTGTTAAGAGTTGACCATTTCAAACATTTTTGTCTCTCTCAACACTCATTTTGTTAAGATTGAGAAAACTCACCTTGTTAAGTCACTTTTCTTTTAACATTCATTTTTGTTAAATAGTCGAGCACATTTAACCCATTTTATTCCCTTCTATCTTAACACTCATTTATTTACAAGTTGGGAAATAAACTCTTTTCACCTCTTTGATCTTAGAACTCATTTTTCTAGGGTCAAGCATTCTAACCTTTTCCCCTCTTCCATCTTAGCATGCACTTTGCTAAGGGTTGAGCTTTCTAATATACTTTTCTTCATTCCTCCCATCTTTCAAAAATGGTGGGATCAAGACATTGTGATTATAGTCCCTTTGGAAGGCAAGATAAAAATATTTTCCATATTATCTCTGACAAAGAGGATGAAAACCAACTTGAAAATACTTCCATAAAATCCCTTCTATGAAAATATAAGGGACAATTTTTGCTTCATCTCCTCAAGATGGGAGTAAAATTACCTCCAAACTTTATGACAACATTTTGAAAACCTTACGAGGAAAAACCAAATCACCTAAGGGTCCACCACCTAAATCAAATAAACATGATGACGCAAGACCAAGTACAACAAATGTTGATGATAAAGGAAAATCTAGTGCTTCGACCCCGATTCCAAACCAAGCCTTGATTGATCAAATCAATGCAATGGCAAAACAATTGGCTCTCATATCCTCCAAAGTCACCAACATGACACCAAAGGTATCGAACCTACAAAAGAAAAGTGACGACACCTTCAAAACTCATTCTGTAATAGATAAAGAGAACAAAAAAATTAAGAATGATAACCCATCATTTATCCCACAAACTAATTCACCATTTTCTCAAGAATGGAAAATGATGAAAGATACTATTTTGGACATGTAAAAACAATGCAAACAATTCAATTTTGATGAATTATGTCCTTACCCTTTTGATATGGACATCTTACACATACCCTTCCCATGCTTTTTTAAGACACCCAAATTTGATAAATATAAGGGAAAAATTGATCCAAGAGAGCATATCAAGGAATTTTTCATGGCATGCCAAGAAGTGATATATAATGATATCTTTCTCTTGCTCCTCTTTCCTAGAATTCTAGGAGGAAAAGATTTGGGATGGTTCTTACACCTTCTAAATGGATCTACCACTACCTTTGCAAACCTCTCGGAGAATTTCATTAATCATTTTTCTTTCAACCTTGACTTTGAAGTCACAATGATGGATTTGTGAAACGTAAAACAATGACCAAAATGAAAGCTTTTGCATAATTTTTACAATGATGGAGAGGAATCACAAGTTAGTTCCCATGTTCAATCCTTGAAAAAACACATGGTTAGTATCTTCATACTAAACATTAACTTTGAGTTTTCCTTTCACATGTAGATGCACTTCCTCAACAATTTAAAGGAAGTTATCGAAAAGGGAACTCAAATTGAAAAGGCCCTCATTGCTAAAGGCTTGTTCAAGCCTCATTCTTAAGATAATGGGCATAACAATAATAACAACAATAACACTTCTCATGATAAATATAGGTATACATTAACCACAACCATAATTTTGTTAATGATGGTGTCATGGATAATCACAATGTGTAATATACAGAATAATCAAACCCAACAGACTAAGTCTAAACCAAGCATCACCATACCAAGAAGAGAAACTCCTCCTCCTTGTGATTACAAACAACAATAATATACATATTTGGGAGAATATATTTCAAGCATCTTGTAACAAATAACAAGTGCCATTATGGTCACTTACCCTATCATGCAACCCTTTCTTGAAGGGGAACTAATCCAACTTACATCAACCTTCAACCGCGCTACATGATTTTCATTCATTGATGGTCATCCAAATAAAAAATGTGTGGCTAACTTCAGGAATTACATCTAACGACCTCATTGAGCAATGGTTAGAAAATAGACCTAGACACTAAACAAAACACCAAATGATAATCTCAAGGTATTTTCCAATCCATTTCCTAACCATGGTACAAAGGGAAAAGCTTGAATAGGGTGAATCCCCAAACAATGTCAATTTTAACTCCATCTATATCATTTATCATAGAAACTACTCCAAACAAATTGAACGTAAGTTTACACCTCATGAAAAAGTCTCTCTAGTGTTTTTCAACAATTAGATCAAATCTATAGTATGATAAAATATCCAATTACAAACCCTTTTATGTGGGGAACCCAAGCCTAAGTGGTATAGTGAATCAAAATATAACATGAATACCAGAACATCCAAACCATTATATGATATTTTACAACTTCTCCATCATTATCTCCTTGAAGACTTAATTAATGAAGAAGATCATTTCACTATAGAGATCCTGATGAAATATTTAAAATGAAGATGCATCAACTACAAAACTTCTAATGAAGAGTTGAATTGATGTCCAAAATTCTTTACATGATATGAACTCAATGAGATCATGATGAATTGGGTCAAGTATCTCTAAATCAAAACCAATAGAATTTCTAATAGAGGTAAATCAGATTTAATTTTCCCCCTCAGTTCAATCCAGACATTCTCTGTGTGTTATGCGACAACACCCTTCAACATCAAACAAGAACATTGACCTTGCTTCAAGACATCCTTTTAAATCCTTGATAAAATAGTTGAATCTAAAGAATAGAGGCCCATCATCAAGCACTATTGATCTTGATTCTATTCTTTCAATGTAGATTCTTATGCTGACATCTCTAGTATTGCTTGTAAACAACAACAACAAAAGTTTGGACACTTGCAACAATGCAGCCTTTTCATGTCAAGCATTAAATATATATTATGTGCCTTCATGCACAAGGCCAATCTTGTAGGCATCTCATTGGGTGATGATTCCTACATGTATCAAACTAATTACATGCTATTTGAACTCTATGAGGTGTGTATACCTAGGAATACTCATACAACCTTTTCAAGACTTTAATTAGGAAAATTATCATCAAACAACCTTAATCAACTTTGAGTGAGAAACAATGAATATTTTAAATCTACGCCTATAAGGAACCTGGATACACATCTAGGATCAATTCTTCTTTCCTCAGGTTCATTCCACTCACAGGTGAATATGAATTTCAACATATTATCTACATCAAAACCTCACCTCTTAAATCACATAGGTGGTTTTGATCTCATCAAAAATTATGCATAGATCATAATCAGTAGGAACTAGAAGAAAGTGTGGAAAAGTCTAAGTAAACTTCTAGGCTATCAAATATTATACTACCCTCTCAAACACCTTTTGAAATACTATGAAAATTGGGGACTTATCAAATTCTCTCATTAGATTGTAATCTTGTTGCGTATTAGCTAGCTTGGTATCTAACAACCATTTTCATCACATTTATGGTAATCAAATATTTTACAAGAAATTTTACAATTACATCCAAGACCTTATTGATTCCCTGCCTTTGACTTGGAACTAACACCCAAGTCTAAAAATCAAGACTCACCTAAAGGTGTTTTCTAATCCATGTCATAACCATGGTACAAAGGGTGAGTTCCCAAACATGGCGAATCCACAAACAACGTTGATTATAAATCCATCATATGAAACTTATCATAAACTACTCCACGCAAAGTTGAAACTAAATTTACACCCCTAAGAGAAAGTATATCTAGTTCCTTTCATCAATTAGAAAAGGATAACATAATTGGAATCCAATTACAAGACCCTTTTATAATGGGGAACCCAAGCCTACGGGGTAAATCAAGTGGTCAACTATTTTGATTCTCTCCTTTACTTGGAACCCATTCAATTGTTAACTTTAGCTATTTAGCAAAATATTTAATCTCTCATTTGACTTGGACCTTGCCTGCTCAAGTATTAAATCGGGACTTATCAAATTGTGTGTCTCATTGACTTGGACTGGTTTCTACCCAATTCTCATACTTCAATACCTAACAAATTTTTGTATTCCTATAGTTTTGATCTCATCTATCCAAGTCTAAACTGATCATTCAAAATAAACATGGACCTTTCCAAACAAGCCAAATTTTAGAAAAATTACAAAAACATCATCAAATTCCATATTTACCTTAAAGACCTTTTTACAAATAAAAGGTAGAAAAGTGAGTTAAATAATTTTAAGTCGAACCATTGGAAGATATCTTAATCATATCATATCTTTGCATTCTTCACCTATCATGACACGGGTTAACCCTATCTTGTTATGGTTTTGCCATGATCTTTTTGCCTATGGTTTTTTCTTGATACTTACTGGGAAACTCCTCCTTTAAAATTATCTCTCTTCCCAAAACTTTAGCACAATATCCATATCACTCTACAAGTTGAAAAATCTAGTTGTATGATAAAGATGGGGATAGAATGTTCCTTTGCAACAAGCAAATATACAATCAATATAAAATACAAACACCTTTCATCCTTCACAGTCTTTGGTGATAAGCCCATACTTCTTACTGGTAGTATGAGACTGGGGATGAAGTTAGGTATCCTTACTCACCTACATTTTTTCTTCAGTTTTGATCCCTTACCTCTAATTGGTGGCATGGGGACAAGATGTAGGGGTTCCTTTCAGAAAAAAAATAAAAAATAAAGCCTTTGGAAAATAAGAATCAAAAGTGCTTAATCAAAAACATCTTAAGAAGTTGCTTATGTTAAGAGAGACAACAATTCCTTCAACCGGATCTTATCAATTAGTAGCCCGTCAATGGATCTACAGTCTAATAAAAACCTATAAAGTGAAATCATATTAGAATCAATCATATAATATTGACTAGAGATGAGTCACATTTTTCCCACATGGATCATTGTTACACCTTGTGTCTTATTGTGCATCATCTTCATTTTCATATCACTATTCTCCTAGTTCTCATGTCCTTCTTGGCTCTCGGTGATGATTGCTTGCATCTTCCTAGTTACGTGGAGTCACGATTAGAGTGAGACATATTACCACTATATCATCTACATTATTTCAATGGAATGTAATGCTTATAATTGTTTGAACATGAGTTTAGAAATTACATCCTATACCTAGTAATAAAACTCAAAATACCGTTCAAATATGTTTTAAAAATTCAAAAATTCAAAAAAAATTTAAATATGTTTCAAAAATACAAAAAATATATAAAACTGTCAAAAAACCAAAAACCAAAAAAAGTATAAAATTGGAAAAAAAAACATAACATTTAGAAAAAAAATGACCAAATTTTAGAAAATGAATAACACATTTCAACAATTTCACCATTTGATGGTACTCCTCATGATCGTTCCAGATCATCTTTTGAGAATCACTTTGTTTACCCATGGTGTATATCTATGCTCAAGGAAATTGATTGTTTTCCCTTTCATAATGTAATTATTCCTAGGGCACATTTGAATTTCAAAATTTAATCCAATACAAATCAAACTTCAATCAGAATCCAACGAGATTATTTTTTTGTAGTATGTAAGCATCACTCCACTCTTTCGCTCGATCCAATCCTCTTCATGTCTGAATTTATCTCTTGGAGGCATTCATATATGTCTAATTATTTAATGTGGAACACATTAGGAGTGTCATTATATTTCATTATTGCAAATTATGTTGTACTTTTGTGGTTTGTCAACATTGTGATAATTCTAAATTTCTTATGTTAGTTTGTTACTTTGTTTTACTTTTGTCATTGTAGACCAATTTTGGGAAAATTCTTCGCATCTTATTTCACATATAACTTTGGTGTAGTTAATTATTTTTCATATTGGGTTTGTTGTGACAATGCTTATTTTGTGTCTTTGGACCACTTGTACGTGTTGTGTTTTCATCCTGGTTTATTAAATAAGCCATGGATGTGTTCCTTTTTTGTTGTATATTCATGTTTGTTTACATTTCTTTGTATTTTTTTATAATTGCAGGTATTCCACTCCTTTTATTTGCATCAAACTTTTCAAAACTTCACAAAAAATTACAAAAAAATCATATATTCAAACATTCAAAAAAATCACAATACTTATAAAAATTTGAGTAAACAGTCACTTATCATAGAAATCCTACAATTGGAAAACACATTAAATTAATATTTTAACCATTCAACACAATCTTGATAAGCTCAAAATTTTAACTACTCCCTAATGATCATTCTAATCTTATGACTATCATGTTACATTCTTCCCTTTGCATGTTAATAACTCTGATTGGTGAAAGTCAAATTAATTTTTTTCTTCACGATATATCTTTTCCTGGGGTAATTTATGCTCTCATTCTACGTCTCCTACAATTCATAAGTTTATTGCATGGAGGAAATGTTCCTTTTCAACTTTCATATCAATATTCAATGTGGATCCAACAATATTTTTTTTAGGAGTCTCTAAGTATTACTCATCTCTTCATTCTGATCCTATCCCAATGCATTTCATAAGTTCAGTACTTGGGAGCATTTACATTTTCTTAATCATCAATGTAGCACGTATTAAGGCCATAGTTACTTGTCTTCTTTTTGAAGTTGTGCTGCATTTTTGATGTTTTCTTTTTCGACAAATTACACATTATTTCACTATCATCTTGGCTTCTTCATAGTCATGGTGCATATATTGGGTTTCTTTTCCTTTTTATCTCTTATTTGTTGTGTGTGTTTTCTTACACACATATGGGTTACCCATCATGATTCTTTCATAATTAGGGTGAAAAATATCTTGTGCAAAAACAAAATAAGGTTGTTCTAAATTTCACTCTCTAAATGATGTTTGTGCTATGATCACAATCCCTCCCATCCTTGTTTAAATTCCTTGCATTCTTCCTATCAATATTTTTTGCACCACTTTGTTGTTTCACCCACTCACTTGAGGGGGCATTCCCTTACCATTCATAATCGATGGGGCATCTAAATGCTTCATCAGGGAAAATCTAAACATCTACTATTTTCCCTTTCATCCGTCTAATGATTTGCATATGTCTACTATTTTTAAAATATTATTACTTCATAATAACACTTTAAAAGGGGAAAATGTAGACACCCCAAAATCGTATACTTGTTTCTAATTTATCCTAGTTCACATCCCTTATGATTGATTAATCAAATTAATTAATTCATACACATCCTATTACACCTTTTGGGATTAATTGAATTAGTTCCTAACACACCTTAGCTAAAATTAATTAATATTTGTTATATAAATGGTTAATTAATTGTCTCACATGTTATAGCTAATTAACTTAGTCTATTTAATTGGAAAATAAATTTATTTTACTATTCAACTTCCATTTCGACTCTACTTCATTGTTCAATTCAAATGCCATTTCCAAACTCCATTAGAAAGGTGGGGGAAATGAAATTACCCATACAACCACCTTTCTAGATGTAACTTCTACCAACTAAATTTATTTACTGCATCCTCAAATCGGAATAAATTCATCTTAACTATTTTATCTGTTATTTGGACTGTACTTCATTGTCCAAGTCAAATCCATTTCCAAATTCTTAAAAAGGTGGGGGAAATGAAATTACCCATACAACCAAATTTCTGGATGTAACTTCTACTAACTAAATTTATTTACTTGCACCTCAAATGGGAACAAATTCATCTTGAACTCTTTAACCTCCCTCAAGTTTTATTTTTAACATGTGCATTCAACCACATGTAACCACTTCCAACCACTACTCAATATTTATAAAATAGTAAGCTTATCCCCTTACAAATCCTCTTGGCTCCTCTTGTATTTCTCTTGGATTCCTGTACAATCACTATGCTATTTTTGTCTCCAATATACATATTGGAAGCTTAAAATTTTCTCGTAGCATTTTAAAATCCACATTTGGAGGTCACATTCAAGAGCACTCATAATCCATTATTTACAAGGTTCCAAAAGCTTAAATATCCCACAATCTTATCCAAGGTTTTTAAGGAAAACATGGAAGAGAGGTTTGATACTTTTCTTGCTTGTCTTTTTGTTATCCACTAGTTTTCCATGCTCACAATAAGAGTAGGAATAGTACACGTGTTTAGAATAAAGTAAGCATAACAAGGAAGATATAATCAATCCATTGAACATAAGTGACATCATAAAAAATAGTCACATCAATGTATAAAGATGCAAACATGGGACACCCATGATGTCACAAGACAAATTCATAGAAGGCACTCAAGCCACATATAAAGAAACAAGTCCAAACAAGTGATACATAACCAAAAACATGGGACACTCATGATGTCATAATATAATTGTGTTTAAGGCACTCAAGGTGCATACTATAAGAAATCAAGTAGTTATCATAAGAAAGTAAGAAAATGTTTACACCATAATTAAATTCTATGTTATATAAATACACAATAATAAAAAGGATGTAAGGGTTTGTAATATGGGACTATTTAGATCAATTACCTTCCAAAATTAACCATTCACAATCAAAATAGTGCCTTTACACTTGTAACAAATGATAAACTAATAAGTATTAACTCAAATACATGAGAGGAGGAAGAAATTTAGTTTTACAGGTCAAAAAATGAAGGATTTAGGTGTAAAATAGTGAAATAGGTAGATTAGAGACTAAAAATGCTTCAATACAATTTTTTGGAGTTGGAAACTAAGTAGGGGTAGGACCGTACAATTACTTTATGATCCATATTGGAACTATACGATCTTAACATTGATCTAAATGGTCTCAGACCCTTTGAAGATCTATATCTAGAAATTATTATGTGCTTCACCTACTTATAAATGACCTTTTTTGTATGTTGCTCTTGCTCACACAACTTTAAGATGACCAATAATCACTTGTAACAAAGTAGAAACCTGTAGAACCATTCATCAAAGCATTAACAAATCAAAAGGATAAAATATGTGTGTGTTGAGGATGGACTAGTCTTGGCACTTAGACTCCCATTTTTTGAACCAATCCAAGAGTTGTACTACATTCCCTCATCATGGGATCAAGCCTCATGTAATTCTCTTAAGTGATTGTGCAAGTGTGAACAACTAACTACCTCTTTAGGGGTTCCCTCGTGTCTTTTGACACCAATATAGTGGTCTAATTGTATAGTCTACTGTTATGTGCCAAAATCCCCATTATTAATATTAATGGGGTAAAGTATTTGATTATAATATTACCCTTGTAAAGTAAGAGATAAAACATGGTGGAAAAAATATAATAAAAACACTAGAGAAATTAATATGGGTAAAAAATCGATAAGAGATGTGTTGAAAATGTAAATTAATTATGTACTAAAATAAAAAAAAGTTAATTAAGGGATGTAATGGTTGTGTTGGTTACAACCACCTCTTGGAAATTATAAATAAGATGGTAGACTCTTGAAAGTGGATGAATTATTTTTTTAGTTTTTTTAAGACCCAATATAGAAGATTGTGAAAGGCTTGCGAGTTATTGTTGGACTTGTTGGGAAGGGGGTATAGAAAGTATATCCAACTAGGGGTATAGTGTACACCCTGGAGTGTCTTGGATAGGGATGCTAGTTTGTTAGATCAAAGGACCTTTGGAAGAGAGCTCTGATGCCTCAATGGTCACCCTGAATAACCATAGTCCATATACAAGTATGTCTATTGTGAAAATTATAAGGACGGTACAAGATTCTACCCAGATATATACCCAACAATTTTGATATTAATATAAGAATGTGTTTTGCATATTTCATTATTTATATCTGTGTATTGAATGCTAATTTATACATTAATTATATATCAACTCTTTATTACTTTAACATGAATTACATTATTTTTTTGGGTTAATCCAATCAAATTGTTAATAACAATAATATTAAAAAGGGTCCTTACATATAAAATGTACCCAACGTGGTAGTAGTGTGACATGGTGTGTTTTAGTTAAGTGACCTAACCCTTTGCTCCTTGAAACCTATGAAGAATGCTTGAAGTGACATTTCTCTAGCTAAGACATGAATCTAAGACAATTACATGCTTGAAAATGGAGGAATATAGACTCTTTTACTTGGTTGAGTGCTTTATACCGATAATAGGGATTGATCTAATTTATGTACAACTGATTTAGGTAGATTTAGGGAACCATTGAGTGTTTATGGAATGATATTTGCAACGAGAGATTATAAGAGTGTTACGTGAGTTATAAAATGACAGTGAGTTATTCTAACAAGGCTGGCCCTAGGAAGATGTTGACATATGGATACCCATTCTATTTGTAAATCGTGTTGTACAAACAGATAATGTTGGAATATGAATCCCCACTTAATATCAAGTGGGAGTATTAGAACTATAATATCAAGTGTATCATAATATTCAATAAGGTTAATAAATATTCATTCATCCCCTCGCCCTGACATGGTACCAGAGTGGGATTAAAAAATCTAATTTAATTCTAATGTTCTAATGTTGTAATGGTTGGGAAGTTAGGTGGTTAGTTGGTTAGTATCCTATTTAATCCCCACTTCCCTCTCCATATGGTAGGAATGCATATGGTGTGCATAGGTGTAAATTAATTTAGAGATTTAATTGCGTGTGAAAAAATTGGAATTCAAGAATTACCAAGGCCTTGGAAATTAAGGTAAGGTTGAATAGTTTTTGTGAAATATTTTCCTATAGTTTGTAAAAGTGTGCAGGTTAATTTGAGATATCAAAAGAGAAAGTAAACAAATTCAAGTGAAACCTAGTTCACAGAGGAGACAAGAATCCAAAAAATAGGAGTTTTAAATTTTCTTATTGGTTGGTTAGATCATCTTGTCCCTTGGTAATGTAAAAAAATTACTTTCACTTTGAATTTTAAAAACCTATCTCAGTATGGACCCCCGTGAAAAAAAAATTACACCTATAGTTTATAATCAATATAAACTATATTTTTTATATTCTATAGTTTTAATCCTGGTGTTATATATATATATATATATATATATATATATATATATATATAAACCTATAAATATATTCTATAGTTTATATAAAACCTAAACTACATAACCTAAGCTTAAATTTATGCGGCTGATATATAAAATTAAAAACTTATATTAAAAAATATAGAAAGGAGGGGTGGCCCCCTCCAAACCCCCCATCCAACTTCGTGCCACTTGGCATGCTTTGCGCGGCCCTGTGTTAACCCTTCACCATGAGCCGCATGTTCCTAAAACTCTCACTCCACTCCACTGACCACCCGCAACCCCTTACTTCGGTGCTTTGTTTTGTCCCACATGGGGACAATGTAGGGAGGGAAAATAATTTAAAGGCTTATGCGATGGTGTATGGTGGTGTGACTACGGTCACACCACCACATTTTGTTTAAAGCCCTTACGGGCATGGCTCACCTGAGTGGCTCGCTGTGTTGTGTTATGTGGTCTCTGTGCGGTTTAGTCGCAGATGCATATGTGACTCGGTTGGTTGGTAGATAAGGCTTGCTTAATTTACATATTTTGAAATATTGGCTATAAATATGGTTTGGAATTTATATTCAATTGAAAAAAATATATGAAATATGGTTAACTCGGTGATAAAGCTCGTCGAGTTGGCTAGCCAAACTCGGCCGAGTTGATAGAAATTCATACCTAATAAGGAGCAAGAGCTACCAATTTTTTCTTAATTTTTTTTTCTAAAAATATATGTGAATTATTGTTTTCTTTTATTTTTCAAAAAATATAAGAGTTATTTATTTTTTTGTGAAAAAATAGTAAAACAATATATTCGTTTTGTTTAAAAATGATATATTCTTACGACATGATGATTAAATTATCATCGTCATTTTGTTAGAAAACTAAAAAAAATTCACTTACATTTCAATTTATTTTTTTGATATCATACTAACGTATTCATGTATAGAAAATCCAATTAAACAAGATACTTTTTTTGGTGTAAACTGATCGGTGTTTGATTGTGAGGATTAAAATATGACAGGGGGACTTCTATTAAACTCTTATTTTAATCCTTGTTTATTATTTATTTCCATTTACACAAAAATGGGGTCTAATCAGTTTTCAATTGATAAATCTCAGATATTGAATGGGAATAATTACAACATTTGGAAGATTCAATTGAAGGTAGAATTCATGGCTCGCAAATTATGGGCAGTTGTGAATGGAACTGAGAGAGCTCCAACCAGAAGACAAGCAACTACGGATAATGTCGTTGTGTATCAATAGAAAGTACAAGAGGCGATGTCCATCATTTTGTGAAGTATACAAGATGATTTTATGCTTTATATCAGGAATCAAGAAAGTTCGAGTGAGGCTTGGGCTCAATTGGAATCGATGCACGAAGGTACGCATTTGTAAAAAAAAATCAAATTGATTTTAGAACTGATGACAACTCCCATGAAGGGAGATGAAAAAATGATAAATTATTTAAAAAAAATAAAAAATATTAAGTCACAGTTAGATGGATGTGGCAGTAATTTAATTCAGGATAAATTGCTTTATTTCATTATTCAGTTGAATATTCATGAGAAATTTAGAAATTTCATTTCAATTTTGAATTCAAAATATCAAACAGAACAAGACATTCCAGATTTGCAAACCCTTAGTTCTCTCCTCATATAAGAAGAATGAGTACTGTCAAATTTTGATTCTAAGGAGAATGCCACTCAGGCACTTCTCACTCAGAAATCAAAAGGTAAAACCTCTAGATTCAACAAAAACCAAAAGCCAACTTTTAAACCTCCTAACAAAGATAAGAAACTTGGAAATCTAAGAGTTAGATTTGATGGTAAATGTCATTACTGTGGTAAATTTGGCCACAAGAAAGAGGATTGTAAATTTAAAAATAACAAAACAAATTTCAAAAATCAAAAGGGTAACAAATCTGACCAAACCAAAAACAAAACCATAGTAAGAATCAGAAAAATAGTCAAAAATCAAATATAATTGCTTTGTATGTCACCCTTGTCACTGTAAAAGAGAATGAGTGGATATTGGATAGTGGTTCCTCCAGGCACATGACCTTTAGATCTGATATCCTATATGAACTTAGTGAGTGTAATGATCATATCTACTTGGGTGATCATTCCATTCTCGATGTTTAGGGTCAGGGTTAGGGTAAAGTAAAAGTTTCAAATGGTTTTATTAACAATGTTTTGTTAGTTCCTAAACATAAAATGAATTTGCTTTCTTGTTCTCAGTTGACTTAAAATAACTATAGAGTAACATTAGTAAAAGATGGATGATTTATTAAGAATGAACATAATGTTACTATAGTTGAAGGCATTCAAAGAGATGGTTTGTATGTGTTTAATGGTTTTCCTTATGTTTCTTGTTTAACATCTCAAAAAAGTGACATGTAATTGTGGCATGAGAGACTAGGCCATTTCCATTTCAGGAGCATGTATGACATGTCTCAACTAAACCTAGTGTTTGTTCTGCCACTTATTTCCCAAAATCATGAAACATGTGAAGGATGCTTACATGGTAAGAAATCTGCTAATCCCTTCCACAGTCATCATGATGATAATTCTTTTGAACCTTTGGAACTTGTCCATAGTGATGTTCGAGGACCCCTAGAAGTTCCATCTCTTAATGGTTCTTTGTATGCTGTCACGTTCATTGATGATTTCACTCATATGATTTGGTCTTATTTCATTAAAAATAAATTTGATGTCTTGTCAAAATTTAAAGAATTTAAAGCTTTAGTTGAAAACTCTTCTAGTTATAAAATTAAAAGGATTAGGACTGATAATGGGGGAGAATATGTCAGTAAAGCATTTGAATCATTTTGTGTTGAATGTGGCATTCAAAGGGAACTGAATACTCCCTATTCCCCTCAGCAGAATGAGATTGTGGAAAAAAAAATTGCACCATTCTGGAAATGGCTAGAACCATGATGCATTCAACTCAGGTTCCTAAATTCCTCTGGGATGAAGCAATGAACACTGTTGTTCATATCTTGAACAAAGTTCCCACTAAAGCCTTAGTAAATTCCACTCCTTTAGAAAAGTGGTCAAATCAAAAACCAAGTGTGTCTCATTTGAGATATTTGGTAGCCCTGTTTCCCTCTTCATTCTGAAATCAAAATGGAAGAAGCTTGATCAAACCTCTTTTCCTTGTATCTTTGTAGGATACGGTGTCAAAACTAAAGGTCTTAGGATATTTGATCCATCAAAAAGAGAAGTTATAGAAAACAAGAATGTTAAAATTTTGGAAAAACCTTTTTGTTCTTCTTCTTCATCTTTTGTTATTTATGATGATTCTAATGAAAATGAAAATGAAATTGAAAATTGTGAAAATGATGTATGTGATGAAGAAACAAGTGTTGAACCTATAATTGAAAAAGATATTATTCCTAGTTCCTATGTAACTAAAATACCTAGATGGGATGAGTCTATTATTCAAGACTCTAATCCTGGAAACCTTCAGAAAATGACTAGAAGTCATCATACATATCATTCCTTAATGACATTGTATGAACCTAAACCCTAATATTTCGAAGAAGCTTCTTTTGACGAAAGATGGATAGATGCTATGAAATTTGAATATACTACCTTGATTAAAAATAGGGCTTGGGAATCAGTCCCTCCTCTTGAAAAACTAAGTATAGTCAGATCTAGATGGCTATACAAGATTAAATATAAAGTAGATGATATTGTAGATAAATTCAAATCTAGATTAATAGCTCGAGGGTTTACTCAAAAATTTGGTATTGACTACGCTGAAACCTTTGCACTAGTTGCAAAAATGAGCACAATAAGGATTTTGATTGCCTTAGCTGCTCAGTATGGTTGGGAAATCCATCATATGGATGCCAAAAATGCCTTTTTGAATGGTGATTTAAAAGAAGAAATCTATATGACCCAACCTAAAGGATTTGAAGAACCAGGTAAAGAAATGTATGTTTGTAAATTAAAAAAATCTTTATATGGTTTAAAACAAGCTCCTAAAGCTTGGTATGCAAAAATTAACCATTTCTTTAATGAAGTTGGTTTTTCTAACTGTTCATCTGACAATGATTTATTTGTTAAAATTGAAGAAAATGTTATCATTCTCATTGTATTGTATGTTGATGATTTACTTATCACTAGTAATTCTAACAGTTTAATTACAAAAATTAAAGAAAAATTAATGCAATATTTTGAGATGACAGACTTAGGATTATTGCATCATTTTTGGGCATGGCTATATTTCAGGATAAATATTCTATTGTAGTATCTCAATCACAATATGCAACTAATTTACTTAAAAGGTTTAATATGATTGATTGTAAACTAATTGTTATTCCTATAGAAGTTGGATGTAAACTTGATCCTAAACCTACATGTGAAAAAGATAATCCTACTTTGTACATGCAACTTGTAGGTAGTTTGATTTATCTAACTATTACTAGACCTGACATTGCTTATGCAGTAGGGATTGCTTCAAGGTTTATGCGGGAGCTTTATCAGGATCATTGGAAGTTAGCAAAAATAAATTTTGTGTTATATTAAGGGCACAATTAATTTTGGTTTACATTATATTTCTTCTAACAATGCATATTTATATGGATATTATGATTCTAACCATGCTGGTGATGTGATAGATCACAAGTATACAACTGGATATGTATTCAAGTTTGGTGCAGGTGCCATTACTTGGAGCAGTAAAAAGCAACCAACAATTCCATTTCTTCTATTGAGGTAGAATATATAAGTGCAATGGAAGAAGCAAAAGAAGCCATGTGGTTGAAGCAGCTGTTGAAAGAGATGCACATGGAAGCTAAAGGAATTACTTCTCTTCTGTATGATAGCCAAAGTTGCATTGCTCTCACTAAAATTCTAGTTCAAAATCAAAGGACAAAGCATATCGAGATACATATGCACTTTATTTGAGAGAAGGTTCTCTGCGGTGATATAGATCTCCAGTACTACTTGACTAAAGATCAAGTTGCATACATGTTTACGAAGCCATTGTGTGTTGCAAAGTTATGCAAGTTTCGTGCAATGCTTGGCCTTTCAGAGTTTCCATTGAGGGGGAGTGTGCATGGTAATGCCACCTCCTAACGGTCGTTTGGTTGTTGACTCCTCCTCTATACTTCTATTCTGGTTTAAAGCATTGTAAAAAGATCTTGTATGATCTATGTAAACTGATAGAGTTTACAGTAAAATAATAGAGTTTATGGAAAATACAGTCTAGTGGTTGCATCTATTTGTAAAGGAGGTACTTGTGTTATAAAAGGCTCTTAGAGATGTGGTATAAGAATTTTTCCATGAGAAACGGTGGGATTTAGTCTCACAAATACATATGCTAGCCTAAACCTTTAGGGTTTATGGATTTGTAAATCCTGTTGTACAAACAGGTAATGTTGGCATATGGATCCCCACTTAATATTAAGGGGGAGTGTTAGAACTATAATATTAAGTGTATCATAATATTTAGTTTATATTTAAATAATATAGAATAACTTATATTCTTATTATTTAAATATAAACTTTATATTAGGTGGTTAGTTATTTAATTAACTAACATTAAATTGGGGAGGTGTACCCTGTCACTTAAGAAGCTCATAACCCTTCGAGTTATCTAAATATGACCATAGGTCATATTCAAGAAATAAATATTATATATCGAATATATTTGATGATCCTGGTAAAAATATGGAGTGGAAGTGAGGAGGGAGTTTTTATTGGACTAGTTGTAATAGTTTCTTATAAAGTAGAAGTAATTCTTTTCGTGGTTTTTACCCCATTGGGACTTTTCCATGTTACATGATGTGTCCATGTGTTATTTACTTTATCTTATTATTTATTTACTTTACACACACATTTATGTTTGTAGGTATTAATTAATGCTAACCTAATATTTAATAAGGTTAATAAATATTCATTCATCCCCTCGTCCTGACAGAAACAACTTAAAAAAAATATTCAAATTGAAAACAAAGATAAATTGAAGATTTAAGATTGTATAGGTTGGCCAAGACAAAACCCCACATCTTGACCCATTATATGGTCTTGGAAAAAGAATGATAAAAGTAAAATAAAAAGTTTGGACATGAAACAAATAAGTTGTTTACTTGATTAGATAATATTTCCACAATTGATGACAAAGAAGAGTATAAGAGATAAGTAAGTCACAAAAGAGATACAAAGATGAGCTGATCGGATTCCAAATGTAAGCATTTGTCTTAATAAGGGAACATAGTCAAACTTGTCAATGTAAAAGGATAAGTTACTGAATTTTAGTGTTTATACCCCCCTCCCACTTTTAGTGTGTAATTGAACTTTGCATTCTTAAAGGAAAAACTTACCTACGTGTGCACACACACTTTGTCTTCACTCAACAATGTTTCTCTAATGTGTTAGTGTTGAAATGCTCTATAATGAAACCTGTAACATAAAGTGTAGTCAAAGTTTGTGATAAAAACTAAAATTGAAATCAAAATATGGATAATTCTTATAACTTCGAGCTTTTAAAAAAAAAGTAGGTAAAGAGAAGAAAAACATGGAAAGAATACACTTGTTAATTTTGTGGAGGGAATATCTCTCATTATTTATGTGCCTTGGATACTTATAATTTTATATGGAGATGCTAGAGGATTGAGGGTAAGCATCCCCCAATTTGTGTCAAAGTAGATACTAGAGTGTTGAGTACACCCCGAAACTAGAGAGAGTGAGAAGATAAGCCAAAGTGCCCCATTTTGGATATTCGTAGAGAAGAAGGTACAACCCAAGAGAAATTAGTTGTTTTGAAACCTTCAACTTTTTAGGAATCTAGTGAGAGAAGAGAAAGAAAAATCTACAAATAATTTATCCTCTTTGACACCTTTCACTAAACACTTGGACCACACATCTGCATATGAATCTAGGTCCAATTTTTACTATTGTAACTTCTTAATAACATCAAACCATCAGAAAAATGGACATTTCCATGCCCCCATAAGGTGTTATTGCTACCGAGGCTAAACTTATAGATATTGAGAAATCATAGGGGAGAAAGAGGACCATGTCTCTAAATCTTGTTCTTACAACTAAATTTGAATAGTGTAGTGAAGAAGGAATAAAGTACTCATGCCCCCTTTATCATGCTATGAAACAAGTTATTTGTATCCAAAATTGTATGTGTAGACACCAAAAAACATACCTTGCATATAAGGTCTCCCAAGCTAAAAAATATTATAAAACCACAATAATAAAAAATATATATTCCCAAAAAACTCCTAAAAATTTAAAATAAGACAGATTTTAAGACAAATCACCTTTATTTATCCTCACCCACTCCCATTTAATGTTGTCACATTCACTTAACCACCCCACCTACCCATTTGCATCAACAATGCACATTGGACCCTTATCATCTCACTCTGACATGTACATTGCACCCATATTCATCAAAATCTTCTATGCACCCTAAAACTATATAATAACACTCACCCTCTCCCTCCCTTCATCCTTCTTGGTTGCTTGCATAATTTTGGCTATTGCTCATGTATGCTTCACTTGAAGGTTTCATTGAAGGATAAAGGAAGACATGTTAGACACTTGAAGCTCATTACACAATTAAGTTTTATATTTTCAACAATATTTTCAGTTATGCCTACAAGTGGCTTGTGTCTATTATGTGATTTTAGGGTTGTGAAAAGCTCCATATTATCCAATACAACATCAAAAATGAACAATAATCCATGATAACAACCTACACCATGGATTGGTCCCCTCAGGCCCTCGAACAGGGATATCATTTCATTTTAACATTTCATTTATCCTTTACATGTCTTACATGTTTTTGTTACCAACATTGAAAAAGGTTAGGGATCTAACCAATGTAGGTCCCCCAGCCATTAAAAATAGCCGTTCTAAGTGTTTTGCATGCAATTTTAGTTTTATATATTTAGATATTTCAGCCCACTTTATTCAAAGAAATAACCTTCCAATGTCCCTCATTTTTTTAAATGGCAAAAACCTAAGTCTGTTTACTTATTAGTAACATTGATTTGAGAATCGATATTAAGTCAAATACCACATCTTGCAAGGTGATCCAAATCTATGCATACATTTTAGAAACCGTGTTGGGATCATTTTGGTTGTGGGTTAACTTCTTTCATTTTTGAATATAATTTTTTTTTTTTCTTTAGGGTTTGTAGTCCTTTCAATTGCTTTTTAATTTTTCTAACATTTTCTTGTTTCAAATCTAACATTTGTCCTTGAAAATTTACTAGAATACAAAAATATGGTTGTAGGACAGTTAAAGGTGTGATTGTGTTGCAATTTTATTTAAATTTAATATATCATACACTATGTATTCTATTCCCTTGCGCCCTTAGGAGATCTTGGGAATCAGAAATAACTATGGTCTTTTAATTTTTTATTATGTATAACACAAGGCATTCTTCATCAAGGTGTTCAGTAGTTGTGTTTCTTCTGTGTCATGTACTTATGGGTAAAGTTTTCATGTTGAACTATTGAATATATTGCCTAACATAACCGTAATAATGAAATTTATAACATCAAACCTATAAATCATTAAGGAGTAATAAGAACACACATTCACTTTTATTTCCCCATTTCCCATCATCTTTGGTTGTTAGAAATAAAACACAAAAATTTGTAACAACATTGAATTATGTATAAGGGATTCCATTTGAATGTGTTTCCATTGATCTGACGAGTCCCTTTCACATACTATTTATGATATATATAAAGACACATATTTTTTGGAGAGACAAGAGCCAATTCATTTGTCTCACAACATACTTGTATTTTTCATTTGAAAAAAACATTTTTTTAAAAAAATAACACCCTCCCAAAACACAAATTTCATTCACAGTTGGTCACTTATGGGTTGCATCTGCGGCTTCCCCTAACATCTGACACAGTTTCCCCAAATTCCTACACTATTTACACATTCTTGTCATTCCTATATTTTTCCTACCTTAGTCACAGGTGTGATTACCCTATGATTTTTTTCCCAAAAAATTCCAAGTCTCAATCACATGTGTGGGTGCTCTATGATTTACACATGTTTACTTTTTTCATCCATGTCATCCCACACATTCTATCCACCTAAAATTTCTTAGTATCTAGTTATAAGTGTGTTGGCATGGTGTCCTAATAGTTGTAATCATTAATGAAAACCACATTAATGGAAAATAAAATGTTGTAGGATGATGTAATAATGTTTTTGTGGTGCTAACATACTGGTTCATATGTATATCAATTGCTACAATGGGATTCAGTGATGTGTGCTTACTATATAAGGCATATACAAGTGCCTAGGAGGTGTTACTAGGTAGTATGTACTTCTTGGTTGCTTGGGAAATATGTTTACATGATTTATAACATTATTTTAGGGTTCAAGAGCACTCACAATAGTGTCATAGTGCAGGTATAGCTAGTTCACTTTGTTACAGGTGCTCATTGGGAGCAGGCATGCTTGCTTGGAGGTGTGACAATGTGGTTTGGAGATAGATGAGCTCATGGAATTATGAATTCAGGTGTATCATGGAATATGAGGTATGTTTGGGTCATTTTAAGAGGTTTATTTTTTAGTTATTGCATTATTTTAGTTAACCCTAGCTTCTATAAAGAGGATCTAACATGCAAACATAGGTAAGTCTTTGTGAATGGAGAGTTTGAGCTATGTAATTGAAATTATGATTATTAGATATGTTAGAGGGATGAGTCATGATGCTATCAAAAAAATTTCAGGTGCCCATGATGTGAAATTTGTAAGATATGACTGATTTTGTAAGACAGGGTCAAAATCAAGTGGATTTCCAGTTTGAAGTGCAACTTCAGATGCTCGTTGTGAATAGTGTGATTTGCATGGGACATTGTTACTTTGAGGGAATATCCTATGGTGAGTTTTAATTTTTTTTTAAAAATAATGAGGTCAGTTGATCATCATATTTTTATGAATGAATGTTAATAAGATAAAGTGGTCTAAAACCCTAGTTAAACCCTATCTAGGAGCAGTTTGCATAAAGTGAAGTATATTGACCTATTTTTGATTGATAGTGAAAAAGTGATGATTTTATGTTGTATATGAATCCTCAAGATTTCCATAAATGTATGTTTGAGCATGTGACCATATGTGGGCCCCATCAGAAAATGCTTGTTTTTGAAGAGTTCCAGTTTGAGGAGAAAGTTTCCATGTGAGATATGGACTAAATTGCCATTGTGGAATGCATGTGAGTTTATATTAAATTATATGAATTTTTCAGATCATGTTTGTGATGAAAAAGAGAAAGTTGAGCTCCATTTAGGTTGACTAGTCAAAGGGTAGTTTCGAGGCCTTTAAAAATAGTTTTCAGTAAAATGAGCATAAATTGAGATACATGTGGATTTTGAAGGTGATTTAAGTTGTTTTAGAAATAGGATTCAAATATTATTTCCATTGATATATGGATTTCCTCATGATGAGGTAATTTTATAGGGTTTTGAGGTCATTCTTTGAGCAAGAAGATTTTTGGCAGTTCAAGACAACATCTATTTTAGTGCAAGTTTGATGTTATTTGAAGCATGAAATGGATTGGGTGATACTTACTATCACATGGAATGTGAATATGGATTCATGTGGAATCCAATGAATCTATTAAGAGGTCTTGAATGTTTGTAGAAATGATTCTATGAGCTAATATTTGGAAACATCATTTTTGGCAGGTTGATATGGTGGAGGCAAATGTTACTGTGGTTTGAAGTGAAAGATGTTTCATGACTTAATTGCTTAGAAGTGTTATAAAGGTTATTAAATTTATTCTGATTGGTCACATAATTTTTTTTGGCCGAGTAGAAGTGATTTGGTGATCAGATGAAGTTTCCAGGGTGTTGAAGGGTGCAAGAAACATTTGTTTTGAGAATTATAAAGGGAACTGGGCTCTGTAAATGAAATAATTTGATTGGTTGAGCTAAATTGAAACTATATATGAATGTTTAATAAATTTTTAATGATTTATTAATGGTTATGGGTCATGAAAAAGTATGGTACTAATGTTAGGGCATTTTTAAGAATGTGCATATGGGGTTTTGAGCCATTTTTTGCATATGTAATGGGGTTTTTAGCTAGGCCAACCTACTTGGGTCATATGTGACTATTATAATTAAATTTATGAATGTTATAGAGTTGTATGGGTTGAAATTATCATGAGGGACTGATATATTTTGGTTTGGAAGGAAGAAAAACATATTTAAGTGCTTGTTTAGTTCATTTTTGAACTAGTGCTCTTGGAGGGAAGGTGTGTGACCTAGAGCAAGATATTTTTCAGGTATGAAAGAATGATTTGAAGGATGAGGAAGAGCATGAAATGTTGAAGTATATTATACAACATGTTTTTCATATGATTAGATCTTTGAGAAGTGAAGAAAGAGCAAGAATATGCAAGATTAAAGACCTAGTGCTTAACTAGGGTTTGTGAGCTAAAATTGTGATCTCCATTAGTTGTGACAACAGAAAAATTAGATATCAGATATATTCAAGTGGATGAGTTGGTTATTTTTCATGTTTAGGGGGTTGTATCATCTTTGTTGAGTGGGCGCTTCACTCAATTAGGGGTTGGTGCTCCTTGTAGGGTTGGTGCTCTACTAAAATAGGGGTTGGTGCTCCTTGTGGGGTTGGTGCCTCACTAATTCAGGGGTTGGTACTCCTTGTGTAGTTGGTGATACACTAAATTACTTTGGTTTGAGTAATATAAACAGAGTTTCAGTGGGTTTTCTTCCCCATGAGGGTTTCCCACTTATATATGGTGTTTTTGTGTTGAGTACTTTACTTTCTTTCTCTTGTGGTTGATTTTGCATATATTAATAAGGACACATGATCATGGATGTTGAATATATAATATAATGGATGAATGTATGGTTTGTTAAATGAAAATAAATTTATCATAGGACTGATTCACACCCCCTCTCAGCCCCTTTTGCTTCCAACAAAGTGTGATTCTACAACTTTTCTCTAGCATCATATTTCATCTTCTATTATCCATCCACTCTTTGGTCCCCTTTGTGAGTGATCTAATCATTGCATTCTCTTGTTCCCTCTACATGTTCTCCATCCCTTCCATTTTAGGTTCCATTTTGCATGTACTTAAGAAATTACACAATATATCCATTGTGCTCTCTTATCCCCTATACGCGTACTCTAGACCTTGTGCTCTCTGGTCCCTTATATGTGTGCTCTTGACCTTGTTCTATCTAGTCATTCTCCACACACACTTTGGCCCTTGCATTCTCTAGCCCCCCTCCACATGTATTTGGACCCTTTCACTCTCCAATACACCTCCATGTGTACTCTTCCTTTCAATATTTGGCCCCATTTTTGTCTTTGCACTCTTTGTTCCCCTCCAGACACAATTTGACCCTTGCACTCTCTAGTCTCCTCTACGCATGATATGAACCTTGTGCATTATGCTCCCCTATGAAAATTCCATTGAGCATGCATTCCATGTTTCATCCAGCTCCCCCACTTATTTTCCATACACATTATTTTTAGCCACGTTACCTTTACACTCTGGTCACACATGAACTCTTTGCAAATGACTCGTAACCTTCTTGTGACCATCCTAAAATCTCCATACAACCTTTCTATAACCTCTCTACAGTCATACTATAAACACATCGATACCTTTTCTTACTATCTCTGAGGCATTATATATTTTACATCCCACGCCATATAACCCTCCTTGCCCCAACCCCCACTTATCAGGAAACCATATATTTTTTGAGAAATGTCCAGTCACTCATATCCTTAGCCTTCATGCACTACTATTCCCTGGTTGGTTATACCCATGACTATCCCATGCTTTAAACATTACTCTCCCACCTATTCCCAATTCTCCATCTCTCCTTCCTGTCAGTCACACCTACAACTAGCCACTTCATGTACACCATGCATAATACTCCCTGCACTACCTCTGGCCATGACTACCCCACACCATACACTTTGTTTCACATTATTATTCCACTTTAGATACCTACACTTATTTCCACCTGCACTGTGTCGACCAATCTCATCCTCTTATAACCTGGTTGTGACCTCTATTACCTTGCTCATGTTAAATAATATCCATCATGTCGACTTCTATTGGTCAATTCACCTTACCTCCTTTATAACACTTGGATGCTTATTATCATAGTTTAGGTCACAAGTGTAACCCCCACTCAGTCACACTCGTGACCTCCATCTTAGAACTCTTCCCTACACATCCAAACCATTTGCCTTGTTATCCAAACAAGTCTTCACACACCCATGCCTTGGGATTACATACATGACCCAATTTTATACCAACACTCCATTCTTATTGCACTTAGTCATGATTGCGAATACATACATCACATGTGAGAATCGATTTGAGTTATTACTTGTGTCTATGCAATTCTTGTGTTTGATTTTTTATTCCATTAAATAACCTTACAATATCCCTTCATGTTTACATGGTGATAAAATTAGCCCATTTTATTATTAGTAATATTGGTTTGAGATTTGATATTATGTCAAATAACACATATCTTAGGGTGATCCAAATCTAGGCATATAGCATGAACATATTGTAAATAAATGATAGAATTTGGAGAAATTAAAAAATATAAATAATATATCCCCTTTCTAGAAATTTCCATCATGTTCAAGACCGTACAACGATCATGACTATATTTGTAAAGTTTTGACCTTGTTTGAATCCTACCATATATTAATATCTATGAAATTTTCTAAGGATATAAACCCTATAGAAATTTGTTCATGTATTATGTAGTTTGTCTGTAGATGTATAAATATCTTGATGAATTCCTCCTCTTTTGAGGTGTGTGTGATAAAGCACTTGAGTGCGTAACTTAAAAGAATAGATGTGTAACCACATGTAATAAGTCTAATAATCTATCTAAGATCACATAAAATGCTAGAATTATGGCCACCTTCGAGATCATATACATACAAATGGGGTTATACATGATAGAGACCATGACATAGATAAAAACAACATGCAATATGCAAAAAGAAAGAATACATGTGTATATAAAAAAACTAACATAAAAATGTCTATCATGTTAAAATATTGAGTAAACATCAAGCATGTCAAAAGCCATAGTAAATACAATAGTGCAATTGCTAGATTATAAACTAAGTGTGTCATAAGATAGAATAGTATAATAGTAGAAACAATAGTGTAGATACATGTAAACAATAACATATAGAAACATAGTCATATGTAAGCATGGAGCCGTAAACACGAGACACACATGGTGTCATAAGATTTTTGCAATAGAAGGCACAATGTGCCACAATCATAGAAACAAATACATACATGCTCAATAGACATGAAACCAAAAACATGGGACATCCACAATGTCACAAGATAATCAAAACACTTAGGACATATAAGGAAAATGATCATAATCAAACAAGAAAATCAAGTCAAACCATACAATAATGAATTAAGGAAGTGATCTGTATAAGTATCAACAATAATATATGAAGCAAGTATAGACAATAGTAATAGAAAAACAAAAATAAGAAGATAGGTTATCACTGTACAAGACACATGTGTTAGTCTTTTTAGATTAAAAGATAGTATTAATTATATTTTATATAATCAAACATGATGAGGAAGTTGTACACTAACATATGATGAAATAAAAGCACATATATAGCATGGGGTGATGCCTTTAAAGAATAATGTAAGGAACTAAGTTGGCTCCTACCATCATGTATCAACCTATGTATGTCCTACACAAGCTCAATATACATGTAGACAAAAAATAGATGCACTTGGGTACATTTCTAGGTCTTAGAGCACACTAATATATACATGATTCCTAAGTGAGAAAACTAATAATCGACAACGTCCTTTGGGCCTTTTTCTTTGTCTCTTATACTTTTGTTGACCTTACATACCTTTAAACCAAGTCAATACTTAATTGATTTATCCTTTATGGCCTTGGACACAAGTGCCCATTTAGGATAGAAGTACCCAGGAACTCCTGTCCCTTCTAGGCACTCTTGACCTTCTTTACCTTGTTCTTACTCTTTTGGGCCTCTCTTACTTTTTGTCATATTTTACAACTTTGGGTCGACAATTAAAAAATTCAAACAAGGGAGTCATATATATACAAAGTTATAGCTCTCAAATAGGGGTCTAAGCACTAAGCATTACCTACCATCACCTAAGCTTGCATTAAAAGGCACAAAAGCACTTCAAAGGCATTCATCTAGCACACTCATACAAGGGACAAGGGATACATCACTCTACATACACAACATAGGAGGGGGAAGTTCATTTTATTCCATCACACACATTCTAACCTTTTTTACATTCTAGATCCATCCCGATATCATTGTGCAACTTACACAAGGGCACCCTAGGGCATCATTACACACACATACACACAAAACTACATGGAATTTGAGATGTAGTGCAATGCTCAGTCATGAGATCAACCTTTGGGTCAGTCCGACTCCACATTTTATATTTTTTTATTGGATTTGATGGGGTTTGTGGACATGTGCAAGTAGACATTGTTTTGCAGGTTACAGGTGCCATTGAAACACTAATAAAAAATTTGGAGAGATAAAACAAATATTGGAGCGAAGAACTTCCAACCCTGAACAATTTAGAGCTTGAGCATCTAGGTGGACACTAACACCTAGATGGGACACTAACACCTGCTACTAGTGTCCTCTTATGGATGTTTTTATCTCACATATTTCTATACTTCTGAATCTTCATCGAGCCTTTACAATGTTGTTTCTAGCCTATTCCAACAAATACTTAGTTTAGATCACTCCCAGATCACATAGAATAAGCTAAGTCACTTTTCCTTCTCATTTTCTTAGGGTTATACATTGTTACATGCTTATTGCTTGGAAATTAATGTATATTATAATCTAAATATCATTAGTTATAGTAAGTTACTCTGAAATTAAGATTTAATTACATTTATATTAAATCATTCGGTGAACACCCACTCTTTATCAAACAACCAGATCCTTATTTTGCATATCCTACTAGCTTTGTTCCTCTCCAAACTAAAACTCTAGTTGTACAATGGCTTCTAAGGTTCCTCAAGTCTCCATGCATGAATTACTTAAAATGCACCCGCCTTGCAAATATGTTTTCCAAAAATCTCTAGATACTATGAACCTCCCTCGTAATACGTCACCTTCATAAGTAAGTTCCATTTTTTATCGTCTCTCTAATGACCCTATCAGTCCTGATACCATAACCAATTAATCCCTCTTTGAGTCCATTCAAAATTTGTACCATTTATTTCAAGGAAAATTTCATGCTATGGAAACCATGATTACATCTCTCACAACTAGAATCCAACATCTCAAGGATACTTCTCAAGCCCATGCTAGTTCTTCTTCTACACCTCATCCTAATCCCATGTCTTCTACATGTCCTCATACACGTGGAGCCATAGTCTTACCGCTATCAACACCTCTCAAGTTTGATCTAAATGCTAAGAAACATGATATTATTGTTGAGATTCTCAATCACTAGTTGATTAACTTGCCACCTCCTCATTTCTACCCTCCTTATAGCTTGCAAACTACAAAGGTCGCCTATTTTGCAATTATCATAGAATTAATGGACATCATGATAATGATTGTTATGCTTTAAAATGAAGAATTGGGCACCTTGAGCATCAAGGTTTTATTTTATTTCTTACATAGCATTCTTCTACATGATTCTCAAGCCCATGCTAGTTATTCTTCTACACCTCATCCTAATCCCATGTCTATTACATGTGCTCATACAAGTGAAGCCAAAGTCTTATCGCTACCAACACCTTTCAAATTTGATGTAAATGCTAAGCAACATGATATTATTCCTGAGCTCCTCAATCACTAGTTAATTAACTTACCACCTAATCATTACTACCCTCCTCACCAGCTTGAAAAATACAAAAGTCACCTATTTTGTAATTATCATAGAATTAATAGACATCATGGTAATGATTTTTTATGATTTAAAATGAAGAATTGGACACCTTGAGCATCAGGGTTTTATTTTATTTGTTACACAACATTATGCTACATGCTCATCTCCAATTTTTAAATCCCAGTGGGCTCTCAAATCTACTCCCTCTATGTCTAATGAGCATCATGCCATAATTACTAATGTTCCATCTCCAGTAAGTCAAGAGCTGCCTATCCAACCTAGTGTCATACCACTTTTAAAACAAATTACCACATTACCTCCTCCTATTAAATCCACTACCAGGTTACCAATTCCAAATAAACAAACACATTTAAAAATACTTACCCCATTACCTCCTCCTATCAAGTCATATACAACGTTACAAATCCCAAATAAGCAACAACCATCCAAGGAAACAAAACTAATTTGCTAGACACAAGATGTGATCCGTCACCTACTCGCATTTCCTCTGTTAAACCCAAAATATGATGCTAGCCATACTCTTCCTCCTACCTACCATTGTGATGACCATATGATTTCTTATGACACATTTCAAGCTCCACCACCATGACATGATCCTTCTCATGTCATCACAAAGATATCCATCACTCACACACTTGGGGGGGGGGGCATTAGACTTCCCCCTATCACTATCATCTGTCTCTAGTATCTACTTATACTTTCTCTACTACATTTCACACTCCACACTCAATGTAAATATTTCCTAGCACTCTCATGTCTTTTGATACACACATTGTACCGTCATTACCCGATGACACAATCTAGTTCCATGGTTCTGTTATCAACTAATTTTGACTGTGCAAAATTAATAAAAAAAGTGTTACTTTGCGTGATTTATCACTCTCATCGCGATCGTCTCATTTTTGTGATCATTCCAGTCTTCGTTTCGTCCATTTCAGGCAAGAACTCCTCCCACCAGGTCTTAAACTGTGTTAAATATTAATTAATTAATTACTCTTTGTTTGATAAAATCAAATTTTAATAACTTTGGGGTTTTTAATTAAATAAATATTAATTAAAATTCATTCAAATTTTTTTTATTGATTGCTGGGGGAAAAATAAGCTTCTACTTCCCATTGTTGAGATGCCAAATTGGCTTCTTAGACCCAGATTTCCCCTTTCCTGGTAATTTTATTTTAATTCCCTGCTTGTGGGATTTCTTCCACCCTTTGCCAATACAATGAATTGAAAAACAGACAAAAAATCTCCCAATTTCCCACATGGGGAAATAAAATGGGGATTGTCATCCCGCCTTGTCATTTCCGTTGGCAAATGGCTGTTTATTTTCCCACTTCCCTTGGCAATTAATGTCACTACTCGGGAAAGAGGGAAGTTGTTTTAACGGGAGGAATAAGAAACGATTGTGAGGAAGCTTCCTAAATCCTCATAAAAATCCTTCTGTCAAACTCGTTGGAAGAAGTCATGTGAATCTTTCCAATTTCTTCTTATTTCTTTTGAAGGAACGTCTCAGAGTAATATTTTATGACATCCCTCAATAAATTTCCACATAGCCAAGATTGTAGAAAGCCACACATTTACTAGGAGATAGTTCCCACGAAAGTTTTTTCAAAGAATATACAATCCATAAAAGAAAGAAAGAATACATTCACATGGGAAAAGGAGAATTTAATTATTAAAAACAACAACAAGTGAAAGCAAGAATTTTCCATGCATTGTGGGAGACAGTCCAAAGAAGATCCATGTAGCTACAAAGGAATACAACCCTCCATGCATAGGCCAAAGTAAAATAAATTTTAGAGGGAATAAAACAAAGCAAGATCAAACAAAAATTTAAAGGGACAAGGAGATTCTCCATTCCCACACACTTTTCAGGAAGAAGACAGTTTTGCCCATGCAGAGGTAAGGAAAGAGCAAGCATTGTTTTATGCTTGCAAAACAAAACAAAACAAGATAAGTTTCCACACATTTTCCAGAACAGTCCACACAACAAGGAGGAAAAGGAATTAGTTTTAGAAGCCCACACATTGGTTATAGGGAGCAAGAATAACACAATCCACACAATAGCAATAAAACATTCTTCCACGCAGCCAAAAGAATAGTCCAGTTTCCACGTAGAAGGAAGGAAGGATAACAATCCAAAAAAGGGATGTTTTTTTTTGTTTTGATGAGCATCTCCACGCAGGAGCAGGAAAGAATAACCACACATGAGGTAGAAGTGTCCACACAATCCACCAAAGTCTCCATGTAGCAAGGGTGTGAAATACAACAATTTTAACCATCATTTCCAATCCAGAAACACCATGTAGAGAGACAGCTGTACCTTCCACACACAGCCTGAAGGAAAAAAATAAAGAAATGCCACGCAAGAGGTAAAACACAAGCCAAAAGACCAAGCAACCAGAGCAAACTAGGAAGTTCACATAGTAGGGGAAGGAAGAAGTTAGTTTTTAATGCCGAAGGAGATTTAAAAAATAGCATAATAGTCCAAACTTCATATCCACACGCTTAGGAACATCAAGCAAGGGAAATTAAAATATTTTTTAGTCTCCCACGTTGTATAAAACAACTAAAGTGAAAGAAGTTTATCAACAAAATTTTTAGGCATCAATAAAAGTTCCACGCGTTCCCCAAGGATCATCATGCATTCATCAAGTAAAAAAAAACAAGAAAGAAAGAAGGTAAATGAAACTAGTTTCAACGCATGCACTTGGTTTCTCCATGCTGTCAGGAAGGTGGAAAGCCCAAAGTATGTGGTCATTAAAATCAAACGATTTTCACGCATACCAAGGAGAATTTGCTCCAGAAAATTAAACAAAAAATAAGGATATTAGAAATCGGGTGATGTTATTTATTTAAATAAAAAATACATAAATAAATTATTGTCACCAGAATCAAAAATTGTAACCAGATCAGGTTATTATTATTATTATTTTTAAAATAATAATAATAATAATAATATTAAAACAAGTCATATTATTCTTTCATTGATGGGGGTTTCGAAGACTGAGACCCGACCCCACTTGCATTGTTTTACATGCTTGAGTCATTTTTCTAGAAAATTCATAATGGCCGAAAAATCTAATAAATCTGCAAAAAGATTGAGGAAGCCAGTGAAGAAATTGAACAAATCCAGACTTAAGTACGAATTCCAAGGAATCATCCCTCCCAGTTCCATTAAGTCAGCATATGACAATATCACTGATACAAATCTAGGTCACATCAATGGTCAACAATTCTGCGATCAGGTGAAAACTGAAGGCAAAACCATATTCTCGGATAGGCTTTACCATAGTGGTCTACCCCAAGCAACAACATTTCTTGTCTTGGTGCAGTGTTCGGAGCTGGTTATCGCTTGCGCGGAGCATTATGATCCTGAGAGACTAGGATTTTTTAAAGATAATCAGGAGCATTTTCTCTTAATCACACCAGAGCACATTGAGGAATTTCTCAACATACTTGACTTCCTGGAGAGTACGAATATCACTCGATAGTCAACATAAAAATTTTGGGATGAAGAACTCCTCAGGTGGAGTAAGATGGTTAATAACAAGTGGTTGGTGACCAAGAGGCCTTGAATTGACCAGCTTCCTAAAGAACTGTACCGTGTTGAGTTCGTGGAAGAAATCGGGGACATGATTACTCTCCTAAGTCAGTTTTTCAGTTTACCCTCTGTCAGGATTTTCCACCAATGGATGTATCATTTTATCTGTATCATCCTTGCCAAGAGAGAGTTTGTGGATTGGGCCACCATCATAAGTTATACCCTTCACAAACAGTTGATTGAAGTAAAGATGACTAGACATTTCTACATGAAATCATATCTAACTTATGCAGTGGCAAGAAGAAAGCTATTTTCTAGACTCAAAACAAGAGGAGTCATGGGTCCATCAAATAGTGTCTTCCATTATTACCTACAACTAAGTTTCAAGAATAGCTCTCATCATTTCAGAAGAGTTAACGATGCATTCACTTTCTGCGTGATTCGGAACCTAAATCAGAATATAGAGGAAAGATTTTCTAAAGAAGCCACGGATGTCATTTCCTAATGGGGAACTTGGTTTATTAAATTCTCATCCTTTTCCTACATTCACGTAATCGGCTTTGCGGGTACTCCGTGGAAACTTCCTAAGTACGTTAGTGAAAAATGGACATTAATGGAGCTTGCACAAAACTATTCCAAGTTCACTATCTTCTCAGTGAAAAGCATTGCTCATGAATTCATTTTCCAATCCAAATCGGGGAATACCAATGTCCAAATATATTTAGTGCACAACTCATGGAAAAAGAGTTTTCCCTCATCACAATTCATCCATATGTGAAGAGAGCCTAGTTCGATATCAATGGATATATATAGAATATTCTTGGAGCAAAGTATCAACATAAACCTACCATGGAAGATTTCTAGGTTTCCTGTTCAGATGAGCATGAAGTAAGAAGATGAGAGTTTTATCACCTAACCCTTGCTCAGATCAAGGCCTTTCACATCAAGAACCATCTAGATTCATTCATAAATGATGATGAAGATGTTATTAATCCTTCATATGATGCAGTTGCTTTTACCCCGTTGCCCGAAATTGACTGGACCAATAGAGATGAATTTTCTCTTAATAGCAAGAATCAACCGATCCTTGAAAGAAGCATATCTTGGTATGAAAGAGAACTTTCCAAGTTACAATCAATTCAAGATCATACTTCAGGATCACAAAAATTTCCAACTCGAGGAGGTCTCCATTCAATGAAAGCCTCTTCTCAATTGACCTCCATGCCATCCAATCATACGCAACAAAAAATAAAGGAGTGGTTACCAAATTCTAGTTCGCCGAATAATGTGTCACGAGGAGAAAAACCTAAGGGTCCTAGCCCCAATGAAGGAAGAGAGCGTGTATCAAGATTTTCTACTTCAAGTAGAGATTCTTCTACTCACATTGTTAATAGTTCTCAAAAGCTAGTGACAAACGATCCTCAACTATGCCTTGCACAAGCATACACTCAAGTGCATGTAGTCCAAATATCGAACACTTTAGAACCTACAGTTCATGAAGAGATTTCCTAAAATATCCCAAATGAGCAGGAGGTGGATATCGAGGTTATTTCTCCTGAAATCAAGGTTGTGGAAAGGATTCTTACAGAATCTCATGATGTCGAGAAAAATGAGAATGTTTCTTTGAGCTCCAGGCTTTTGTGTGCAGAAATAGTGAATGATACTCCTTTCTAGGTTGATTGCAAGGTCAAGAAAAGGAAGATGGTTTTCAAGGAAATTGACATTGATTTTGATGCCCTTTTCAAACTTTGAAATGATGTCATCCCTAAGAAGCCTAAAGTGCTTTATCGAATAATGGTGGATAGTGATGGAAATAGATTTGCGGATCTTGCCATCTCACAAGTTGGTAAGGAGCATGATGGCATGACATCTGCTAATTATGAAGTTTCTAGACTTGGACTTGGGAGGTCCACATTGGAAAGTGACATGGTGATGGCTTAAGATTCAATTGATATCGTGCTTAAGAGACTTGAGAAATATAAGTCTCAGAACTCTTAGCTCACAGCTAAAAAGAATCAATTGGTGGAATATGTTCAACATCTGATAAATCCCATATCGTCTACTTTCCTAGTACTTGATGCAATGGCTGCCACTGATGAAGAAACTCTCAATTTATAAAAATAAATAAACACATTGGGCCATGTCACTAAAACTTGGATTTCAGAGATTCTCGTTTTAGGCCAAGAGATGATCAAAACAACGGTTAAGCTCCATGAAGATGTCAATGTGTATCTTGATCCAATTCTTTCTTTCAAGGAAAATTTTGTTTCTAACATATAAAATTTGGATGAGATATTACTCGATTTATAGGAAATGGTGAGTATGGAATCCTCATTTTAGCCATTGAAGGAATTCTCAAATTTGAACATTGAGGGACATGTTTTCTTTGGTGTCTACATCTCAAATCAAGGAAGATGCTTCTCAAGGATTCTATGATCCATTATGAGAGCATATGCAATGAAGCCTTCACTTCACTCACCTTGGTTCAAGAATTCATAGCCAAGATCCCTTGTAACCTCGTAAATGAGCATAATCAAAGGTGTTCAACGGAACATGTGGAAGAACAATTTTCATAATTTTTTAAGGACATGTATACTCCCACAAATAATTTCTCTTCAGCTTCAATGGAGCGTTGCATCAAATTAAAGAACTTGTTTGAGAACTCTCAATCAAAGATGGTTAATTTAAATTATATGCCAAGTAGGATTTTTGAATTACAGGTATTTTATGAGGCTATTATTTGACCAAATGAACCTCTAGAAGAAGAAAAGATGTTCAAAACATTGGGAAGGTTTAGATCCTTTCAATTTGCGAAAGCAGTAGATACTAATTTCACCGATTGTTCAAGGAGATAGTTTTATTGATATCTAATGAAGTGGGAGAGTCCATTTCTCATACGTTTGAGATAGGTGGACCCCATTTCAATGGATAAGGCAATGGTTATTATTGTATGTTTTAAAAGTGGTATTTAAGAAAAAGATGTTATTTAGTTTGCTTTTAGAAAATTGTGGCTGACTTAAGTGATTTCTATTTTTAGTTTCTTTTGATAAAGTTTGTTGAAAAAGTCAAAGGTCACTTAAGTGCCCTATTTAATGTTCATGTAAAACCCTAACTACTTTGTAACCAACTTTTGGGTTATAAAAGGAAGTGAGGGGCTCATTTGTAAAGGTGTGACTTTGAGAGAGGAGAAGAAAATACTTTTGTATGCAAGCTTTACTTCAAAGAAAGAAACTTTGTGTTCTTTTGAGAAGACATTTTGGAGTTAATGAAATATGAAATTTGTGTCCCATTCATTATCTCTTTTAGCATTTGATGTTCTTATGTTCATTAGATGTTAGTGTTTTAAATATTGCATGCGAATATTGTCTTGGATCTTATTGTCAACGCTATTAATCTTTTGTTCTTGTTCACAGTGATCAAGCTCTACTATTTAATTTCTCATGTGTGTTCCCTTTACTCATTCTTGTTTAGCTAACTCAAACTCCGTTTTATTTGTGTTATTTATTCATCGTTCTTCTTCATGCAATATTAGGCTTTGTTTTAACCTAAATTTTGCATGTTCCTTCTATTCATTCCTTTCCATTTCTTTCTTTCATTCCATTCCATCTCCCTCATTCACTTTTCTTTCCATTGATGTTCCAAAACACCCCCACTTACAATTTTGAATGTATAGGTGTAAATATAGTTTTGGTTTTCAATAAAGTCAGCCTCATCTTCACTGAGGAGGGACTTCATTCCCACACTATTGCATGTCATTTTCATGTGTGCAAATCCATATGTTAACAAGTTCATACTCGACTGTTGAGGGTATAATTATCAAATGATCCTCACATCAGCTACGCTTCACGTTATGTGCTTCAAAATGCATATTTTCTACACTCACTCATATGTTTGGTACATTGTACCTTCATTTCCCGATGACGCACTCTTGTTCCATGGTTCATTCTTGACTGTTGAGGGAGAATTTATAAATGAACCTCATTTCATGCACACCCGATGGGGAGAAACTTGGCATCTCCTCTCTTTACATCTTGTATATTATAGCACACTAACACACTTGCATGACATCTGCATATCTTGGTTTCATTTATTCTTGTTAGCTTATTCTACTTACATGTTACACTTTGTTACCCATGCTAGTTGGATACTTAGTATGTCATTATATTTTTCTATATACACATGCACATTCACTTGGTATCTTGAGGTGAATGCAAGGCCTTTCACAGATTCATACACGATGCATGATGCTCGACACTGATCTTTACCAGTCCCGCAAAGGCTCTTGGGGGCATCTACCTTTACTAATTTTATACTCTACACATCATAGGTTCTATTGCTACATTATTTACTACTTCTCATCACTTTCACTTTAAATTTCACTAATCTATACATTCTTTAACATACTACTTATCTCTCTAACATTCTAATGAGTGATTCATGTGTAGTATTTTCCTTGTAGGATTACATACAACCATGGTTATTTGTCACCTTTTACTTACTACTTGCTTACTATTGTTTATGGGTTATGCCCTATGTCTTGTTTTATCATTGTTTTCTTTTGGCCACTTGGGCCCTAATTGTATTGTGACATTGTGAGTGATGTCCCATGTACGAAACCCAATTTTCACTGTCCATCTTGTTTTCCTAGTTGTTTGTTACATTGTCTTCTATTGCATGCTAGCTCATTTTCACTAACACTTGTTTACTAGTCCATATTGTTTTCTTGTTCCTTTGTTTCTACCATGCATATTCCATACCCCCTGCAAGTATACACTTCAGATATGCATATTAGTATCAATTCCTCTCATTTGGGCTATATTTTCCTATAGTCATTACATCTAATCCAAACGAGGGGGCATCATTAGGGTGAGAAAATCACCCTTCCAACAACACAAAGTTATAGACCATATTAACATACTACATAATTAACACATGAACATAGTTATAGAAATTCCCATAATTAAAATTGGGTCAAAAACATAAAGCAAACGCTGATGCCCATAATAGATAGGAACGGTGGGTGCTTGTGTCTCACTTGGGTGCCTATGTCTTGGGGAAAAAATAGACAGTTTCTCAATTGAACATAGTTTCTTGCAGTTCACAACACAGTTCTATAGTGTAATCACTTGACTCCATTTTAAAAATGTAGTTTATATCCAATTTACATATAATGACATGCCATATGCAGCGGTACTTATTTGGGAAGTATCATGGAAGGAGAGAAAAATAAAGGCTCTTTACCTAAGACTCTTCTCTTGGTATGAGATCACCCAAAAAAATCACTGTTGGCCTGAGATCGCTAAAAAATCACACCCTTCTGAAATTTTTTTAGCAGAATCTCCAAGTGAATCAAGACAATTCTCTATCTCTTACACTCTTATACATCAGCTGCAAACTTTCATTTTACATACTTTCACAATTTTACTTACTTATACACATGTTACTTTGATTTCTCATATACAAAACTTTGACTACTCTCGTTCACTTCTTTTGCAAGTCAATCCTTATGAGAAACAAGAACCAACTCACATAAGCAAACACAAGCTCCAACAACACACTACTGTGCATACGCTTCACCCCTAGGGTATACCCCCCCTTCCTATTTTCCACACTTCACATTACAATCACTTCAAGCTTCACTTGTCCACTTGACATGTTATCGACTACACTATTTTCTAAAGGGTCACAAGGTACATATCTTCCTTCTAATTTATGCTATCAAGTATTCAATCAACAACATAAAGTGGGGGAAAAATGTAAACACAAAATCTATGCAATTGGGTATATTTCTAGGTCCTAGAGCATATTAATATATGTACATGATTCCTAAGTGAGAAAACTAATAATTGAGAATGTCCTTTGGGCATTTTTATTTGTCTCTTATACTTTTGTTGACCTTACATACCTTACATCCCTATTTGTACTTGATTTATTTGTCCTTTATGGCCTCAAACACTAACACCCATTTAAGACAGAAGCATCCAGGTGCTCCCATCCCTTTTGGGCGCTCCTGACGTTCTTTACATTCTTCTTTCTCTTTTCGGTCTATTTTACTTTTGGTCATCTTTTACAACTTTAGGTTGGCCTTTTAGTTGTCAATTACAAAATTCAATCAAGGGAATCATATATATACATAGTTATAGCTCTGAAATATGGGGCTAAACACTAAGCATTACCTACCATCACCTTAGCTTGCATTTAAAGGCACACGATCAATTCAAAGGCATTCATCTAACACATTCATACAAGGTACAAGAGCTGCATCACTCTGCATACACAACATAGGAGGGGGAAATTCATTTGATTCCATCACACACATTTTATACATTTTTTAGATTCTATATTTAGCCTGCTATCACTATGTAACTTGGACAAGGGAATCCTAGGGCATCATTGCACACAAGTACGCACAAAACTACATGGAGTATGAGATGTAGAATGTGGATTCAGACTGACCCCGATGGTAGACATTTGTTTTGCAGGTACAGGTGTGATCAAAATCCTAATAATAAATTCAGAGTGACAAAACAAATATTAGAGTGAAGACCTTCCGACCCATAAAAATTTAGAGCTTGAGCATCTATGCAGACACTAGCACCTAGATCGGACACTAGCCCCTGCTACTAGTGTCCTTTTGTGGATGTTTTTGTTATACATATTTCTATACTTATTAATATTTTTCGAGCCTTTACAATGTTGTTTCCAGCCTATTCTAGCAGATACTCAGTCTAGATCACTACCAAATCACACAAAATACACTAATAACTTTTCCTTCTCATTTGCTTAGGGTTATACATTATTGCATGCTTATTACTTGGAAATTAATGTATATTATCATCTACATATCATTAGTTTCATTGACTTACTCTGAAATTCAGATTTAATTGCATTTATATTAAATCAATACCTAGTGAATGTAGGTGTGTGAAGAATATATATGTTATCTATCAAACAAACATGTATAAATTAACAAGCTATAAAAACATACCATAAGAAGATCTTGATTTTGTTTTTTTGTAAGCATGTGAATGTTTTTGAGTTATGTGATTATTTAAATGTTTTTGGATTGTTTTGAAAATAGCCATGTATAAGAAAGGGGTAGCACAAGAGCTGTCTGATAAGAGGCCTACAAAGAGGCTCATCATATTCATATGGTGATGGATACATAAGTCCTACAAGTGTCAATAGAGATGAAGGATTGTCATGTATAATCATTGTGGGAGCCATAACATGCATCATAGAAGGGATAGAGTAAGGAGACTCATGATGAGTATTATACATTGAGGTGGCCTATTTTGATGCCTAGGAGAGGGTTTCTTAAAAGAAGTAGTGTAAGGGGAAAAACCTATAGAGATAAAATTATTAGCCATGTATGGAATAAGTAGTAAGTTTATTAACAAGAGGAACATGTAAACCATTAGTATTTGTCATTGAAAGAGAAATATCACCAATGTCAATAATGACGTAAGAAATAAAAACATGTTGGAGAGTAAAAGATAGCAATAGATGAAGCCAAGGCTATAAGAATTGCACAAGATACTCCATGCCATGAGGGTTTCCTGTATCAATCTCAAAGAGAGTGGTATGCGCAAGACTAACCACAAGTAAAATAGGTGATATAAAATCATTCAGAGTAGTAGAAGCATATTAAGGTGTACAAAAAGTAACATATGTAACTTGTAATATTAACACAAGAGGTATCATGTATACAATATGTAACCAACATAGAATAGACAAGTACATAATTTTCCATGGAAATAAGACAATAAGAAATTATTATATAATTTTTCATAGAATTAGATGGGGACTTAAACATGTGCAAAACAATATGTGTAAAATCCATAGTCACTGTAACATTGTGAAGGGAGTATGAGTTTCCCATGAAGAGACAAAAAATATATATGTAACAATAATGTGTATATCCATAGGAGGCATATGTTCAGTGTAAGAAGATTCCTCATTATTACTTAGAAGAGAAGTATCACAAATAGGTATATCATGACTACATTTAGATTTTATTATAACACTATGTATAACAATAAGATTTCCAAGTATATCATTTCTTATATCCATTTCAACATAAGATAAAGAAGTATAATCACAATTTCAACTGTAAATAACATGTAGATGAAGTGTAAAACAAAAACATGTCTTGAGAATAAAGTGCACATATGTAAGGTACACGTTAGAATGAATCTGTGCATTTTGAAAAACTTAAGGAATGATGTCCTTACATGTAGGATTAAATTGAATGTACTCAAGGAAATACACATTGGATGCCTCAAAATAAATGATAGCAACAACGAAAGATAATTTTATAGTTTCATCAAAGAAATTCAAATCAATTAGAATGGAAGTTATGAAATCAAGGGGTGTAGAAATTAGGATTTGTGCTTCTAGAAATAATTCATAGAGAATATATTTGCATACAAGATGGAGTTAAATGAACTCAACGAATGACATGATAGGTTCATAAATATAACCCATGATTACCCAAAGGTTAATTTACCCTAGAATTAATAGTATACACTTAATGAGAAATGGGAGGCTGACAATCAAAAGGCCATAGAATATAGGACCCAAAAGTGATGTTTAGAAAAAGTGGTCATTGTGCAATTAGTAAAATGACCATTTATGAAAATAAATAGTGAATCAAAAAAATCTCAAAGATATATTTTATAACCTAAATATGTGGAATTAAAACCTATAAGGAATTTGCAAAAAAAGTGTATATTTTTATTACTATGCCCCAAGTACTAAAAAATTATAATTTTACATTTCTAAAAATTATGCCAAAAAAACTAGGTTTTCATTTAATATATCAAAAAGCCAAAAATAAACTTTGAGGAATTTGAAAATACAACCTCTATGCTTGAGATACATGATAAAATGTGGTTTGGTAATTAAGAAGCCCTAGAAAGAGACCTAAAGGGAAGGACCGACCATGAAACCCTCAGAAAATTTGTGAAAACTATATTGAGTTTATGTGATATATGAAAATCAGGTTTAGATATGAATATATAATGCAAAGATGGAACCCTAGGGAAATTAATGTTTTGAATAAGGTACAAGATTCAATCATGAGTTAGGTTCTGTTGACGATCATCCTTGGCGGATGGACCGTCAGAGTCGTAGGAAACCTTACGTTAGTGGGACGTGTGCCTTAAGGTGACCTCTAGATTTTAAAGAAGACAGTTCTTCTTTGCAGTTTGAGATGAGGGTCAAAGAAAAATAAAACATAGCAAAAAACTAATAGAAGCAGTGCGCCGAAAAAGGAAGAAATCAATCAAGAATCCAACTACCTGAAATAGGGAAAATGTGAGCAATGAAAAGGGTGGAAAAAATGCACCACATGCCAAATATAGATTCACACAAAACTCCACTTCAAACTCATTAAGAAAAACTTCCAAAACTTGTAGTGGACATTTGGAAATATGCACAGTATACCAATAGTGAATAAAGGCTATTAGAGACAGCAAAAACATGCAATGGATGGACAAAATACATCACATGACATATTATATTGCTCCAAAATTATGCACAATATAACAACAATAGGTAAGAGGCGAGAAAAATGCCATTACAATGCTTGGGAAGGAGGCTTGAGCTCCCAGATCATACCCTATGTGGAGAAGAAACAAGGGCAAAAAAGAAATATGATTGACTCCCTCTTTAAAATGAGATCCAGATTATAATGTATCAAATGAAAAAGAGAGAAGAGTCCCATCTCGAAATTACTTTTCCAACAACTTGTAAGATGTAATAAATGAGTGCAATTAATGACACCTTGCTTGTAAAAAACTCTTCCTTCTATCCATGACCTGCAACAATGAAATAATGATGGCCATGCTCATTAAATGCATTCCTAACCACTTTCCAACTGTCTCTTTGAAGTGGGATCTTTTTCTTAAAAATAACCATCAATGCTTCATTAATTTTTGCATTTCTTGATTACTATGCATCGTGTGTTCGGTTTGTTGGAGCTAGAGATGTTTATTTAATTTTCACCCACCTTCCCTTACTAAAAATAAAAAAATCCAGTTTTTTGTGGTGTAGAGGATGTCGAGAGCTTTCCGAAAAGTCCAATTTTGTGAAAATTGGAGTTTTGGGTCAAAATTTATGCTCGTTTGAACTTTGGGGTTACACGTTCCACGTGGGATCTCATTATATTTTACAAGATCTAAGGATTTAAAATTCCTGGTGGGCTTCATGATTAATCCTATATTGAATTGACCTGCTGCCAATCTTTTGTAACCTACTTTGGGTTCGGAGTCTATCTATGCTAAGTTCCTTTTTCTTTTCGCGAGTTCGTAATGAGACTCGTTACACATTAATATGAGGACCCTCTCTTGATGGGTCCTTTGCCATTCAACCCCATGTGGAAGTCCCTCGGGAGTTTGGAGTTTCAATTTTCCCTCTCACTTTTTGGAATTGCACCGAGTTGACACATGGCGCCTTCCGTGACTCTTCTACTTTTCCTGAGTTGACTCGCTTTGGGCTTCACTTTTGACTCGCTGAGTCATCTTTCTTCATTTTTTCACCATGATTTGGCCAAGTCCCTACAAAAATGCTGAAGGCTTGACTCATCTCGCATTAGTCTGAGACTCTCGTAGCTATCTTGATTAACCAATAGGAATTTGCTTGTTATCTAATTTCAGTGGGCGGTGGAGGAAATTTGATAACAGTTCTGGCGAATCACGGGGGGCCATTAGCCTACTAAATGGAATGAACCAGCTACCTATGTCTATCTATTGGGCATGGAGTCCACATCATCTTTATGAGTTGATCTGAACTTTGATTCCCAAAGTTTGAAATGCTGCTGCTTTCTTTATGGAACTACTTACTGTCTTGAGCTGCCAGCTGAACTCTTAACTGCTTGTATGGGTGTAGAAGCTTGTTGCAACTATTCTTGGATAGAACCAACTAGATTCTTCTTTAATTGATTTTAGCTGCTTTGTATTTTCTTGATTTGAAGTTTCCAAATTTTACATGTAACTATTAATCTCCCTGCTGCAACAACTGAAAGACTTGGTGCATTGCACCACTTGGAGCAATACAGAAAAAACCTTTATACAAAAGAGACAAATCATACATGCCCCAAATGAGTCATGTAGAGTGTGCACAAGCACTTATTCTACTGAAAGAAAATCTACTCTTACTCCTACACTAACCAAAACAAAGAAAAGATAAACAAAGCCTGCTACATGCAGGGAGAAATAACTTCCCTTTTTTAAAAAGTGTGGCCATGTAATCAATTTAACAACAATTATGGCCTGTAATAAGAGTGAAAAATTACCTTCCACCCTTCTATCCAAGCTATCAATAAACAAAAAGAATACCTCCTCAAGATGTTCATCTTTTGGTTGGAGGTGTTGCGACTGACCCTTGGTGTATTGAAGATCATCCTCATGCTCTGAAGTGAGCATGACCAACGTTGGCTTCTCCATTGGCTCCCATGCTGCTAGATATTTGATTGGGCATGGGGCCCTAAGAACCAATGGGCTGATCCTTTTGATTTTCCCATTCCTTTGAATCTCATCCTCATGAATGGGGATATTTTGTAGTCTTTCTGGAAGAAGGTGCTTGCTTGTATGCTGATCTGAATGCTGCTTCTCTACAAATAATTCTGCTTCTTACAAAACTTCCCTTTCCATGATGAATAATTTTATCTTTTTGTCATCGTCTTCTTCTTCCTCCTCAAACATAAATTTTAAGAGATTAAACTCCTCCACAAAAATATATTCCTACAAATATGTGATAGAAGAAGAATCTAAAAATTTATCATTTAAAGAAAGCAAGAAGCTTCCTATGGTTTCTTCATCATTTAAGGGTCTAGAATCTAATTTGTTCTCCTCCACAACATGAAGTTATCCATGGTTGGTTGCAACTAATGATGATGATTTTGGTGGCTCAATGCAACCTTTCATCGTTGTAGCAAGCTCTAGGCATGCATGACAATGAGGGTCACTGCATTCCATTGAAACATCTTGCATTTTAGGGAGATTTTCCTCTTTTGTTTGCACATGCTCCTCCTGATTTTGTAAGTTGAGATGAATCTCTCTAAGAATTTGGTGGATTTGAGGCTGCCTCTTTTTCCTTCATAGGTTTAATTAGCAAGGGGATCTTATCAATCCCGAAACCACAAACCCATATTTTCTAATCTTAAGTTATTTATTCTTTACTAGAATCTCCTTCGGGTTTCCCTTGACTGATTTTAGTACCGCTTTCTTCCCAAGATAAACTTGAGACAACAAGAGAAGTATTGGGTTGGGTTATAATAGGTTTTGTAACCATTTGTGGTGGAGAAGGAAGTGGAATTCCTTTGTTAGGAGGGGATGAATTCTGGGAAGGGAAAAGGGCAGAAGAATCGAGATGGGATGGAAGACTAGGAGATGGAGGAGGGAACTCAACATTTGGAGCAACATATAATGGGTTTGAATCATGACCACACTGAAATGGTAAAGCTTGGGAAGGAGAGAAAGAAGAACAAAGAGCTGATGATTGACTTACCCATTGACAAGGTTGTCTCAAACTTTGTTCATATGTTTCAATACCCTTGATCCATTGTGTAAATAGGGGAAACATTTCATCCAAGAAATCAAGCTTTTCCTATGGGATATAGTGTCTTTGAAAAGGGCCTTCCCATGGACAAGGTTCCCTGCAACCAATCCTGGATGCCTTCATTTGTGCCGTAGCCCGAGTTTGAACCATACCAGCCTCCATTCTTTGGATCTTCTCTATTAGACCAACATCCTCTATCTGACTGTTGTCCTCATAGGCATACCCGTGTCCTTGATAAGTTCCATAGCCAGAATGGTTTTGGCATGGCTCATATGGGTAAGTATAGTGGTATTGATTAAGGTTATAATGTTGATTTGGAGGAGTTGTGAAGCTCATTAGAGGTTGATTGTACTGCTAAAAGTGTGAATTCCACTGTGGGAATGAAAGGAAATGAGAGACGTGGAAAGAAAGATGAATGGATATGGATGGAAAAGGGGGTATGCAATTTTTGAGAATGGGTTGTTCAGAACAGATGAAGTCATTAGATGTGCTTTGCATGTGCCTCTAAAGGTTAGATCTCACCAAGAACATACCAACTTGATGAAATGAAGTAGTAAGGTACTTCAAACTGTCCCACCGGGTGTGCTAGGAAAACTGTAGATGATCATACTTGGTGGATGGACCATTAGAGTTGTAGGAAACCTTAGGTTCGTGGGACGTGTGCCCTAAGGTGACCTCTATATTTTAAAAAATCTGGTTCTTCTCTGTAGTATGAGATGAGGGTCAAAGAAAAATAAAACATAGCACAAAACTAACAGAAGCGATGCGCCGAAAAAGGAAGAAGTCAATCAAGAATCCAACTACCTGAAATAGGGAAAAGGTGAGCAATGAAAAGGGTGGACAAAATGCACCACATGCCAGAGATATATTCACACAAAACACCACTTCAAACTCATTAAAAACAACTTCCAAAACTTGTAGTGGACATTTAGAAATATTCCCAATATACCAACAATGAATAAAGGCTATTAGAGATATAAAAACATGTAAAGGATGGACAAAATGCATCACAGGACATATTATATTGCTCCAAAATTGTGCACAGTACAAAAATAGGTAAGAGGAAAGAAAAATGCCATTACATAGCTTGGGAAGGAGGCTTGAGCTCCCAAATGATACCCCAAGTAGAGAAGAAATAGTGGAAAAAAAGAAATATGACTGATTCCCCCTTTAAAATGAGACCTATATTACAATATATAGAATGATAAAGAGAGAGTCCCATCTCAAAATTGCTTTTCCAACCACTTGTAAGATGCAATAAATGAGTGCCATCAATGACACCTTGCTTTATAAAATCCTCCTCCTTCTACCCCATGACCTGGTAATAGTGAAATAATGATGGCCATGCTCATTAAATGCATTCCCAACCACTTTCCAAATGCCTCTTTAAAGTGGGATCTTTTCCTTAAAAATAACCGTCAATGCTTCATTAATTTATACATTTCTTGATTTTTGTGCATCGTGTTTGATTTATTGGAGCTTTATATGTTTCTTTTATTTTCACCCACCTCCCCTTACTAAAAATAAGAAATCCGGTTTTTTTGGCGTAGAGGATGTCGAGAGCTTTCTGAAAAGTCCAATTTTGTGAAAATTAGAGTTCTGGGTAAAAATTTATGCTCATTTGAACTTTGGGGTCGCGTGTTCCACGCAGGCTCTCACAATATTTTAAAATATCTAAGCATTTAAAGTTCCTAGTGGGCTTCATGATTAATCCTACATTGAATTGACTTGCCGCCAATCTTTTGTAACTTGCTTTAGGTTCCGAGTCCATATGTGCTGAGCTCCTTTTTCTTTTCGTGAGTTCGTAATGAGACTCGTTACACATTAATACAAGGACCCTATCTTGGCGGGCCCCTTTCCATTCGACCCCATGTGGAATTCCCGCGAGAGTTTGAAGTTTCAATTTTCCCTCACTTTTTGGAATTGGACCGAGTTGACACATGATGCCTTCCGCGACTCTTCTACTTTTCTTGAGTTGACTCGCTTTGGGCTTCACTTTTGACTCGCTGAGTCATCTTTCTTCATTTTTTCACCATGATTTGGCCAAGTCCTTACAAAAATGCCAAAGGCTTGACTCATCTCGCATTAGTCTGAGATTTTCAGAGCTATCTTGATTAACTAGTAGGAATTTTCTTGTTATCTAATTTCAGTGGGTGGTGGAGGAAATTTGATAACAGGTTCAAAAAAAGTTTACACCCTAATTTAATTCTAGGATATATAAATAAAAAACAATAAAAAAGGATGTATGGGTTTGTAATAAGGGCTATTTTGATCAATCTACTTCCAAAATTAACCATTTATAGTCAAAATAATGTTTTTATCCTTGTAAAAATTGATAAAACAATACATACTAACTAAAATACACAAGAAGAGGAAAAATATTAGTTGTAAAAGTCAAAACAAGAAGGTTTTAGGTGTGTATAACAATAAAATAAGAATATTAGAAACTAGAAGTGCTTCAATGTAAGTTCTAAAGCTGGACAACAAGTAGGGGTGGGACCATAAAAATATTGTATAGTCCAAACTAAAATTGTACGATCTTGACCTAGATCTAAATGATATTGGTCCCTTTAAAAATCTAGATCTAGAAATTTGTGTGTACTTCACTTGCTTGAAAATGACTATCATTATTCCTCGCAAAAAATTGGGATGACATGTAATCACTTGAAAAAAAGTGGAAACCTATAGAATCCTTAATCAGTACATTAACAGAACAAAAAGAGAAACATCTGCATGTAGTGAGGTTGGACTACCCATTGTAGTGAAACTCCTAGAACTGTTGAACCATTCCAAATGCTGCACTACATGCCCTAATTGTGGTATCAAGCCTCATTTAGTTCTCCTAGTTGTTTGTGTAAGTGTGAAAAACTAACAAATAACCTAGGGCTTCACTCATGTCTTTTGACACTATGATAATAGGCTAAATATATAGTATAGAATATACCCAATGAGGTAATAGTCTATTGTGGTGTGCCTCAACTACATGGCCTAGCTCTTTGTTTGTTGAAACCCTTGAGCAATGTTTGAAGTAATTTTGCTCTTGTTAAGACATGGATTTATGACCTTTGCATTCTTGAAAATGGAGGAAGATAGACTCTTTGACCTATTTGAGTTATTTAGAATTATAGTAGGGATTACTATAATTGATGTGTAACTATTTTAGGAAGATTTAGGGAACACTCGAGTGTTTTTGAAATGATATTTGTAATGGAAGATTTTAAGAGTGCCAAGTAAGTTATAAAGTGATAATGACTTGTTTACATAACCTTTCATAGGTGAAACATTATAATAAGGATGAACCTAGGAAGATGAAATAACCCCAATATGATATTCAAATAAAAATAGAGTCAAAGAACTTGAAGAACATGGACTATATAGGCTAGCCAAGATTGGACCCCACATCCTAACCCATTTATACAGTTTTGGACATAGAAGGAGAAAAGTAAAATAGAAATTTTGGACATCAAGCAAAAAGGTTTTTTATTGCTTTTTTCAGATAATATTTCCACAATGAATAAAAAAGTGAAGTGTAGAGATAAACAAGTCACATAATAGCTAGAGACATGAAATTATTAGATTTTAATGGTGAGAATTTACCTTAACAAGGGAACTGTTCAAACTTGGAGTTGAAAGAGGAAAAGTTACCAAATTTTAGTGTTTATAAAAATAGATATAGTCAACAAAGTATAAAATATAGTAGTAGTGAAAAAGCACCTATAAAAAGATAGGTTAGCATTGCACAAGACACATGTGTTAGTGTAAAAGATAACATATATAGAATATAAGTAATTGAGAATGATAAGAATATAGAAAGTAAATGTAATTGTTATCACAAAGGAATACACCCTTTGGGAAGTGGTGTGGAGTTTCCCATTCCAAATGAAAAAATTTAAACACTCCTAGGTTGTGGGCGACCTGTATGTTGGAGTGAGTCTCTTGAGAGGGATGGCTCCCCTCGTGTAACACATAAGACTAATTATACTCCTAAGACTACTCTATATTATTAAATCAACAAGGAAAAGGGAGAAGGAATTAAGGGAAAAAATGAAAAGATGGTGATACACCAGAAAGTTTGAGGATCTCAGGCTTGTTTGAGCCACACACACCATACACAACTTATAATGGATATGTTAATGCAAAAATGTTTCAGAGAAGGGTTTGAAGTTTTGATAGAATAAAGAAGGGAAACAAATGGCTCTGAGAGGGAAATTTGATGATTTCCACAATTGAATCCTACAAAAACCTAGTTAAACATAATCCATGACTTGCAAATTAACATATAAAAGCATAAAGGCATGGAAATTAAATTGCAAATCAAGGATAAAATAATATCATGAGATAAAATCAGCTTAAAAACAAAATATTACATAATAAACAAGTTGTAGGAAGGTAAAAAATAGCTCCTTTATTGATCCAAGAGGTGAAACTAGTACAAAGAATCACTCATGACCCCTGTTCTTCCTCTCAGAACACTAAATCACTCTAAGACAATGAACAAAATTCTAAATATTCCTTTTACAATGAATTCCATGAATTTTTATAGAGAATTAAGAGAGAGAATGAGAAGAAAATAGACTAGATATGCCACTCTGAAGCTCATAAATAGAGAAGCATGTGATGTCTACATGTGGGTGATACTCTTCTTCTTAAAAATAGATGATCAATCATGATAAAAATAAGAAATCCATGCCTAGAATAGAAAAAATGTGAAAACATGCATGTAAACACTCTTGATCTACTCCAAAATAGATATTCATAGTAAAAATAGGGAGAACCAAGTTTAGATAGTGGTTGTGCATGCCTAGAAATAGATTGGTTCTCACTTGCATGTTCTTACTGATTTTAATGTTACATGCATGATAAAAATAGAGTTTTGTTGCATGATATGAAATATTTTACTACATGAAAACATGTTAATTTAAATCCTCGAACAATAAAAATAGAATCTTTCTTGCATGATCTTGCCAAATGTAACCTCTTCATTCTCAAAATAACAACTTGGGAGAATAAAAAAACTAAAAATAGCTTCATGGGACGTTTCTGGACTATTTGGTTGGGCCTGTCAATGAATCAAAGAACAAAAGGAATGAAGGAACAATTCCCTATATTCCCTCAAAGTACGACTTAATCGACTTTGTTTTTGGGCACTATTTAGGTGGAAAATCAGAGCATGGGTTGAAGGACAATTTTTTTCCTTTTTTCCTCAATGAGCAGACATATTTGATCATGTCATTTTTCTCTCTTATTGGATTTTGTGGGGTTTTGGGGCACATTTGAATGTCCAGAACAATCCTCGTGGGATTTAATTGACTGATTCGGGGTATCGTGGTATCAATGAAATGATGGAACATTCCACAAGGATGCTCCAGGCCGACTTTACCGATGATGGTGAATTGTGCTCTCGGAGATGGCAGAGAAGCATGGAACTGAAGGAACAATGGAATTGTTCATATAGTTCTACTATCTACCAACTTAACTGACTCTGCCCATTTCTTTACTTTTTCAGTGTAGTCAGGTTTGCGGAGCATAGTCAGAATGGAGGAACACTTCCTATTTTGCCAAGGCTACTTGATTTCACTGATTACACTACTTATTGTAGCTAAGGATGAGATGTAGGGAACATGTAGAACTCAAGAATAGTTCCTCTTGTTCCTTGAAAGGATGATTTTCCCCAAATTTTTCTATTTTAACCAAGAATTTGAAAAACTCCTTAGGAAATGAAGCTTAACAAGAGGGAGGATAATGCCCAAAACACTGAAACTTGCCCATGTAAAATTTTGAATTTCATTGATAAAAACACTGTGACCTATCAAAACATTGAAAAATCTTGGAGCTAATTTCGGATAATAATTTGGTGACCTTTAGGGGACATTTGCTTGCTAGATATAAATACCAGTTGCCTTAAAGGATATTTTGGGACAAAGTCACATCAAACTGCTGCAACCTCTTGTAACCATTTGAACACTGAAAATACCTTCTCAAAATATCAAGAAAGTTGTGTTAGATAACTTATTAGAAAAAAAACATACCAGTGAAGTGCACAAGGCACACAGAGAAAGGAAAAATAAGACAATAATGTGCACAAAGCACTTGGAGGAAAAAAACAAAAACCTACTATGTACAAGGGTGAAATATGACATCAATAACAAAGTTTGAAGTATATCCCATTAACTAGGATGGGTAACTCATCACCATTCAACCTAGAGAGCTGAAAAAACATTATGTTGTTTGTAACCTGTGATCAGATATGGTCTACTCCAAAAGGAGTCAAACTTAGTGTGTCTTCTAGGATTAGTTATTTCTTCATCCCATTTGAGCACAATGTCTCATTCTTTAAATGTTCTTACAGGTAATTTCTTGTCAAAATATCTCTTCAATTGAGCTTGATGAAGCTCCATGGTAACCATTGCATTGTTTCTAACATCTATTTTTTTTTATTCTACAAGTTTGATTGACATTGAACCCTCCTCTATCATTTCCATTTGATTTATGAGATCTAGTGCTCGAAATTCATAAGAAATAGGAAACCTTCCTTCTTTACCATAAACAAGCATGAAAGGAGAGTTTCCAATTGAATCTTAGGAGTAATCCTATCGATCCATAAGGATGATTTCAGTTTTTTGTGCCATGATAAATGATTCTCTTCCATAATTCTTTTGATAGTTGAGTCTGTTAAGCCATTCCCTTAAGGATAATAATTGGAATATGTTGATGGATGAATTCCAATTTTGACTTCCCATGTACTGATTACCGTGCCAAAGAAAGCTGATGCATTTTCTAAGATAATTGTAGTGGGAACACCAAACCTTGTGAAAAAACTTTCATAAAATTCCAACACTGAAGTTTCATTTGCTTCTTTCAAAGATATTTCTTTTTTCCATCTTGTGAAATAATTTGTAGCTATGAGAATCCATTTATGGCATAAACTAGAAGGTGGGTTAATCATGGAAATAAAATCCAAACCCCATTGCATGAAATGTTGATCTACTTGAATGGGTTGAAGAGGAAGAGTTTCCAACTTGTATTTTCCTAAAAAAAACACTTTGAACACTTCATTATCCATCCACGAGCATCTCTGAATAAATTTCGATAATAATATATTGTTTTCATGATCTTTAAGGCTATAGTTCTTGGTGTAAAATGACCATTGAATAATCCTCCATTAAACTTTTAGTCTTTTATTTATTCAATGTTAGCTAGTCATGCTAGCACTTCATCCAGACAAGTCTAGAAGCTCACCCAAAGGACACACAACCTCCATGTCCCTACTTTGTTTTCTTAACAAGATGTTAATATGCATATTCACACTCATAACCATTCATGAAAAGATACATCATAGGATAGACAAGTATGTCAAAACATATAATAAGGAAATCCTTAATAGTAAATGACTAATAATATTTGAATGATAATCAAGCCATGTTTAGACATAGTCATGTTAGCAATCCATAAGCAATTATCCATTACAACCATAATTCATTGCATAACATATAAGCTGATTACATCACAAACCAGTACAACCACGTGCTGGACCATGTGCACTAACATACAAACTCTAGAAAAAACTCACACCTAACACTTCTACAAACTCTAAAGAACTAGAACTAACAAATACAATAGTACACCACCTATTTATACACGGTGGGGAATTTACCTTCATCGTTTACATGCACCTTTCCTAATAATAGGCATGTCATTCTTAGCCTACATGATTTCTTAACTCTTTTCCTAATAATATATTAATATATAATTAGATCAATCCTTACATGTTTTTATCCCGCTTTAATGCTATTATTAGTCCATTTGCATGCGTTGTCTTTATCCTTGTGTTACATGTGATTTCCCTATTTTTGGATCTTGTTTGAGCAACACTCTATCTTCTAATTTTCTATTTTTATATATGCTTTGGAAAATTGGATAATTCCATGAACTCTGTGTGCCCATGCGCGGACCTTCGTGCGCTGACCCTTCCTACATGTTGCACACTCCTTTACACACCTATTACACATGGTATCTAACATTCGCGCATGAATAACACTTATCCATTTCCCCCGTTCAATGTCACCCCAAACAAAGGATATTACCCGTCCTCGGCTATATTATAACAAAGAATGCTTCTAAAGAATGAATGAATAAATAATCTGAAGAAAAAAGAATGGCGGGGGCATATACCTTATGAATCAAAGAATAACAACTTGCTATATGTGGGCATTCAAACTCAGGCATGAGGTGGCTATAGAAATTTTGGAAACTCCATGTTCAAAATACCCTCTAGCTCTTTCCACCCTTCAAGCTCTATAGTAGCTTTATCTGGCATCAATCCAAAAATATTTGACATTTGTTCAGGGGTCAATTCTCCAACTTTATCCTTCAATCCCTTGACTATTCCATCAAGTTCAGATGCCATTTCTTCTGGAGCATCCATTATATGCACAACTAATGGAAAAATTTCCTTGATCCTCACCTTAAGTGTGTCTCTCACGACCTTAAGTAAATATCACTTCCACGTGACTTCATCCATAATATCCTCGTGTCCGGCCTTACTATCTTTATTGGTGGCTTATCCTTGCTTCAGCTCTGTCTCCTCCTTGGTGGTATGCACTTTAAGAATGAGGTCTAGATCCTAAAATTTTTCAAATACACACCTGCTTTCTTCACGGCCTCCTTGATGTCTGTGATCAATACCTCATATTATGATATCTTTTGCACAACCGCCTCCTTATTTTTTTCCTGTTGTGTGGCCAATTCTTCTTTTGACGGCCCTAGCATATACTTTTTCTCATGCAATAACATCTACACCAAGTCTTCTAAGTAATGTAATTCCGAAGGATACTCATCTTGGGCGTTCTCATCTAGGTTTGGGCATGTGGTTGTGATGCCATTTATTATCTGCATAACCTTGTTATAAGAATCCATTGTGTACTTCTTTACTTCTCTCAATTCATCTATAAGCTTCTGAACATCATGTTCCTTGTTCTTCTTATCTTTAAGCAAAACTATTACTGTGGCCACTTTGTCCAGATTTGGGCATGGAACTTTGGCTGCCATCTTGTTTAGCACAGTACTGGCCTACTCATTAGTCAACTCTATGGGATTGATGGTCATGAGGACTGTACCTGATTCCTTCCTCATCTTTCTTCTAAATTATGTGTATCTATGCTAAAATTACAATGCTATAGAAATGAAACTAACACCTAGTAGCTTCAAAGAAAAGTAAAACTAACTATAAACATCTTGATTAGAGCTTAAAGGAAACTAGCTTTATAATGTAAAAACATGAAAGAAATCATCTAATAAACAACCATTCCTACTGTATTTATGTATGATCTACTTTAAAACTATGAAGCTATGAAGATCATTAGTAATCAAATTTGTGTTGTTGCTTCAAGATGATGAAAGAATCTCACTAAAATGGCTACAAGGCCATGTTTAGATATTCCTTTACTAATCAAGCATGAAGAAATGGATACAAAGATTAGCAAGCTATTCCATCAATGGAGAAAGGATCTTAATCTATGCTTATATGATAATACTAACAAAAGTATGGTGCAAGGTGTGAAGGAACGAGCTTGGTCCTTTATATAGCTTTCCATTTTGGAGAAGCTTGAATCCCAATGAATGTGGGATAAAGGATAAAGTAGATTTATACTTTTCAAGCTTGATTAGAGTAATTAACAAGTGATTAGTAACTCATGAAAGTTGGAGATGATTTAATTAATAAACTAGGATTAATTAATAGGCTAGAATAAGATTGTTAGGCTATTTGGAGGTGGTTTAGGAGGATTTGATATGATTTGAATAATTTGAAAGCAAGATTTAGCCAATAAAAGGGTTTATTGATTAAATACATTGTTAAAAAGGCTTAATTAACCCATAATAGTTAATTAATCAATTTGGAGAGGATTATAACTAACAAAGTGTCGTTAATTGACATCCTGAATGTGATAAAGGCTAGTTAATTAATGAAGTGTTGTTAATTGACCCAAATAGAGGAAAACATTAGTTTTTTTAGATAAGGTAAAAAAATTTGGTTTTGAGGGGACCAAAAAATCCCCGCACATAGAAAGAAGAAAGGTTTAACAATAAAACCATCAAATAGCCAAGGAACCAAGTCAAAAAATCTTGACAGTAGGCCACCTAAAAATATAGCTAAACCACACCAAGTCTAAACTATTAAACATTACATTTTTAATACTAAAAACAAAGAGACCAACAAAACTAAGCTAAAGACCAAAGGAACAAGAAACAAAAAAGGACAACAAAAGGTTTGGCATTAGTTCTCCTTAGCACTGAAGTCCTTGTTGTGAGTTATAGAACTCGACCCACTGTCTTTCCTACCGGCCACTTTGATAATCACATGTTCTATTTGTTTCTCCTCCTTTTCCACAGGCTGGGTGTCCACAATCTTAGTGTCTTTTGGTATTTCTCATCCTTAACCTTATTATGGATTTCCATAATCTCTGTGTCAGTATTAACATCAATCTTAAAGTCCGAGGTGTGTTCACTATTATAACTACTAAGGAAAAGCCTCATATTATGCTTACTGTTGTCCACTTTAGCCACTTGGTCCTAAAGGATAGAAACCCTCTGCTCCTGTATGATAAAATCAACTTGTATTCCCCCAATTATTTTTTTTTGAACCTCAATTTTACGATGGCATTCCTTAAGCTCCCGAATCAAGTTCTTATTGACTGTAAGGATGGTATCCACAATCGACTCAACTCTCATTAACCTAGCCTCCCAATCCACAAAGTATCTCTCCCTACAACCAGAGCCTTCACCCATACTATGAACACCACGTTTCAAATTGTAAATAATATCAGATACTCTTCTAAGGTGTCTTTCCTTTTATTTTTCTTCATATGTTTGATGGAAAATGCAATGGTTTCATGAATAGACTCTGTGTTGCTGACAATCACTGGTTGGGTGGGGATAAGGGGTTTACCCTTTTGCACTATTAGGAGAATCAAAGCATGATGCAAAGGAACATCAAATTTCTTGTTTTTAAAGTCAACAATGGTGGATAACAGGGACATGTAGAGGAAAAAATCTAGAATAATAGCTTGGTTCCTTCGGAAGTAATTTATGATGGAGAGGTGATAAGAGAATATATTCCTAAATTTTCTTTCTAGATTTAAATATTTCATGACAATAAGATAGACATTATCCCAATGATCTGGGAGATAGGTGCGAGCAATTCCATCATCATAAGAAACAATATGCTCACCATGTTACAAAAAAGTGGCTATCTCATGTTTTCTTCTAGTTTTATGTTTAATTTTTTTGAGACCATCCATATTAAGCCTTGTAATCTCAGCTATGGAATCTTCAGTAACCCTAAATTCAAATCCCCTAAAATTGAATCCCTCCTCGACCTAAGCATTTCCAAATTCAATAGAGAGTAAAATATCGTTACCTTTTAATCACCAAATAAACTTGGAGAAGCCACCTTTGTGCAACATCTTCCAAAGAATGAAGTCATTTTTTAGGTGAAGAAAGGAAGTTGGTTATGTTCTGACTCTGTCACCACCCATTATTTGCAAAATACACTTTCTCCCTTCAAGCTCAAATAGAAATGAGTAACCAATGTCAAAAACACTTGAATAAATGCTGAAGCAAATGAATCATATCCTTTCCTAAAAAGAAGAGGATATTTTTGAACTCCCAAGCATGTGAGACTTGGTTGCCATCATTACATTTCCTCCAAGGTCATGTCATAATTTATCAATTTTATAATGCTTTTCCAAGGAATACATGTCCTTGGCCACATCATCAAGTTAGTAATGTTGTTACTAAGACTAGCCAGCACATCTGCAAGTTTATTGCCTAATATATAGATGTGCTGGATGTCCACCTTGTCAAATGATTCCAACATCACCCGAGATTCTTTAATGATGTTGATAAGTTTCCACCCACACTTACTATGATCCTTTAGTGCATAGATGACACATAAGGAATCACTTTCTATGATGATGAATTTAATTCCCAAATCCCTACACAACATGATGTCCCAAATCATGGCCTTGGATTTTGTAAAATTATTAGTATGGTTTCCAATGGGTCTCGCATAAGCTCCAAGACATCTACCAAGATGATCGCAAACTAGGCCTCCCCCTAGTAGATCTCTCCCTCTGTTTGGTAGACGCAACAAAATTGAATTTGAAACATCATTCATGGGATCTAGGCCATTTAACTATGTGGGTGACCTTCTACTTGAATAGGATGTTAGGAATAATGTTCATTAGGTTAAGAATTATTCTTTCCCAAGTCGGAAAAACCTTAGAAGATTTGATCTTTACAATTTGGGAATTTTCTTTGATAGATTGACTCACTTTCTCAATGACCTTATTCAGGCTTGACACTTTGTTCCTAAAGATCTGATTATTTCTTTTGATCCACAGTCCCTAAAAAGTATGCGGAAGGGAAATTCCAAATTTCTCTAGTCAGATCGTGTTGAAAATTGAAACTCCATTGGTTTGGGAGAAAGGACACATCCCCCGGGGAGGACCATGAAAATCTTGAAAAAATAAAGGACAACTGAGAAGACTTGAAAGGAGAAGGAACATTACATAAAGAGATGTTGAATTTACTCTTCGTTACATTTGTAAAGACCGCATCTGTTGGTGATGACGATCCCCCTCTTCCTTAATCTATCCATAGTTAAAATATTTCTTTTAACAAATTCCCAAAAAAAATTATTAATTTTGGGAATAATATTTTTATTACAAACCTTCCTACAAAAGATATTGGGTTCTATATGCTCGAAATTGACTTGACCTCATATTCTATAGTGTCCATGGTTCTCCAACTCAACTCATCTTGAGCTCTATTTTGGGATATGTGATAGTCCTTAAGGATTTGATTAAGTTCTTGAAAGGGCTGAAGATTCCCGAGATAGTGAGGGGGTTGTTGGAGTTGATTCCACTTCCTCTCTGCATTCCAATATCTACAAACCAACTCTCCCATTTTATAATTGAAGAACTACCATATATCACTCCATGGTTCATTGGATTTATCCTTAATCCAAGGGTCTTGCCAAAATTTTATCTTAGTTCTGTCCCCTAGATTCCATTTACTCCCTTTGAATAAAAAATTCCTAGTATGAAAAATATTTTTCCAGAAGATTGAACCTCTAGAGAGCTTCCAAATCAGAAAAAAGATCCAAATTTCTGCCAAAGTGCCAAAAACATTTCTCTTTCAAAATATTGATCTAGGTTCCCTCTTCTCTGTGCAATCTCCAGCCCACCTTGGCTATAAGAGCTTGATTCATGAATTGGATATTCTTCAGTGCAAGACCCCCTTTGTCCTTAGGTTGTGTAACCTTATCCCAAGAAACTAATGGGATTCTATTTTTTTCCTCTGAGGGAAACACTATTTAATTAATAGAAAATCACTAATTATAATGGAAATGATAGGAAAGAGGATAGTTAGTACATTTTTAGCAATAAAACTATGTAACAGATTTTAGGTGTCTACAATATGCTTCGTTATTTATTTCAAATCTAGGACCCTCCATGTGTGTTTACATGCCCCACAAAAACATATTATTGATGTGCATCTTTACTCCTTCTAGATCAAGTAATTCCTAGCCATAAAGATCCTTACTTAGAACTGTGCTCTAGAACCTTTCCCTCAACACCTTCATGTGATCATCAATGTAGCTCATCTGTAGGGGTTGTAAAATTTCCTTCTTCTTTCTTCTTCCTTCATTGTGCATCCCTCTGGGTATATCCATCACAACATTCAGTTGTGCACTACTCCCATCTCCTCATATAGCTCCCAAGTCTTCCCTAGAAAGTTCCCTATCACCTTTCTCCTCTTCTTCTCCCATAAGGCCTTCCTCATGTGCATTGTGTATTTCCTCATCATCCTACACACTCTCATCCTTCAGTTATTCCTCTTCATGTGAAGGCTCCTCATTGCACGTGACCTCATCTATTGACTTTTATTCCTCGCTCTCCTCAACGTGAACCAACCATCACCTCTTCTTCTTTGGTGGAATTTTCTGTTTCTTCTCTGGGATTGGTTTTTTTGGGGTGACTATAGGTGACCCCTAAGGTGCTTATGAGGTTCATGTGCCTTGGGTTTATTCTTTGCATTGCCTTTACAACTTCCTTCTGCAGATGTGGTCTAGCACAATTTCTTCTTTTTCTTCTACCTCCTCCTCCTCTTCATCCTTCTCCATTCTGTCATCTTATTCTTCTTGTTAAAAGGGTTCTCCTTGTGCATTCTCCTTACAGACCCCATCATCTGATTCCTCTTTAGAGGTTTTGGGAGATTAAGGTCCCTTGTATCAACATAATCTCCCAAACACACACACACACACACACACACACACACACACACACACACACACACACACACACACACACACACACACACACACACACACACACTATGAATGTGCCCTGACCCACTATGAGAGTCGATGGAGTTATGTCCATATTATTTGACTCTGCTGTCTCCATGTATGCCAACCTGGAAGGATATACATATGTTTGACGCAAAGTGTGGAAATACGAATCAGCCTTATCTACTCTAAAATCAACTTACGCGCATCCTTGATTCTATTGACAGAGGCCTAAAAGTATTTGGAAATGAAAGCAAAGGTAAAATTACACCAGGGCCCCATCTCCCCATTATTGAGCACAAAATTCCAAAGGTAGAACTACCGGTGTACTAAAAAACTCTACTTTCCCATCAAGTATTGAGGGTAACTCCTTGGGTACATGCCACTCATTCTCAAATGTTTCACGCATTCATTTGTACCACTTGTATACCCTTAGTTATATGATTTTTTTATGGCCCCATCATATGCATACTATGCAAAACTCTCCATGGGAGACTTGTTATCTACTGGGTAGATCCACTTTTTATCTTCTGGTCCATCCGATACTCTTATCTCCCAAAAGACTATTAAAAGCAAGATAACGTCCAGGTTATTTTCTCACCTTTATTCACCTGTACTCTTGCTTCTTCCACTATCCCTTCAACAATGAATTTGGAAATGTTGTACGTGGTCTTCTATGCCATCTTGTGTGCTATATGAAACCATTTTTTATTTACCTAAGACCATCGTTCAAATGTGCCCAATTTACAAATTATGAGGTGCACTATAACTCTTGTGCTTGGGTCAGTGACGGTCGTGATATCCATCACACGATTTAGCCTTTGATAATTGAAAATTTTGGTAGTGGCTTCCATGGTCTCATCATCTTCTAAGTCCTACCCAATCTCAACTCTTGAGCTGCGCAAGCCTAGGACCCTTCCAATCAGTTGTGCGTTAATGCACATTTTTCTCCCTATAAAATAAAATAAGTCCTCATGAACCCATGACATGAGCCACTGGTAGAGGTGTTCTGACCTGCCAATATAAGGGAGCTCATATATTTGTATACTCTTACACTCTCTAGGTCCTTCTTCATCATATCATCATATACTAGTTTCCCTTCTTCCATCCTTTGGGTCAACTTTTTCATAACATCCTTTCTTTTTTATCCTTCGTGGGCCTCTAAGCGATGGTTATAATTTCTGATTTTGTAATCTGTTAAATGTGACTCCCATGGTTTCCCTACTACCACATCTGGGGGGTATTGCATCTTTGAAAACCATTCCTTCGATGCGTCATCAACAACATGCGTCTTGTTTTTACTCTTACCTTTTCCTTTAGGTGATTGTTGAACGGTGGGTTTTTTCTTTGGTGCTATGATAATATTCAAAACTATTTAAACTTGTAGAAACCAAATGCCCCAGGTGTTGAATAACTTACCCAAGTTCTTATGCCTTAATATTGAGTGTTTGAGTTCTTCAATCATCCTCATTTCTTGCTTAAGCTCTTGAGTTTTCTTCCTTGTGCTTTAGTTTTTACTTCATAACCCCATGCCCTAATTCAAGCTCTGTGAATCCAAACTTAATCTAACCCTAGCTCAAACTCTCACCTTTGATTTCTCTTGTCGCACACCTATCTTCAAACTTCCACTTCCACCAAAGGAGCTCTCACACTCAAGGCTACTCTAGGTTGTTTCAATTCTTTGGTTCAAACTTAATCACTTTTAGTTGCTCAAACACAATTTCCCACTTATTTACTCTTCAATCGCTAAAATTATTCAATAGGAAAGGTAAGAATGAACTCCACCCACACACTATTTAGAGATTCCCAAATTTTTATCACATTTATTACTCCTCACCTACCACCACTCTAAATCTTTAAATGCACTTTTTTATTTTTCCCATGCTTTTCCCTACTTTCTTCCTCGTGTGTCAATCATATACTTCTGACGTGCCACTATTTCTGAGGTTGTTGTGATATTTTGTTAGAGTAGGATTTACCTTAGCTCATGTTCACCTAGGTACTTTATTTATATTTTTTGTATTTATCCTCACCCACTTATGTGTGTGGATATTTCTTTTATCTTATTTAGATATTAGGATATATTATCTAGTTGTTAGGTATAGTTCTTTCCTTGATCTATGGTATTGACTAGATCCTTGATGTCTAGTTCTCTCCTAAATCTATGATCTTGACTAGTTCTTTGATGACTAGTTATTTCCTTGATTTATGGCTTGATCTACGACCTTAACTGGTTCTTATATTGTTATTCCTTGCTTGTATAAGCAAGGCCCATTCTCATTGTAATTCATTGAGTTCCATAATAATATATGATATTACTGCTCATTTTTTCGCAAAGGTTTTATGTAAAGTTATTCTGGCAAATTAATTTCATCATATAGATCATGGTGCTTGATTAGCATATGTGTTCTTGGATTTGTATGATCTGGTTATCATTCCTTTTATCTTTGTGCACACCTTACTACGCTGAACTCTATCTTCCTCTACGCCACTTACCAAGTAGTCTATCCTGCTGCTGCCTCCCTCGCGTTGCACTGTGTGGCCATATTTCTCACCTGGTCTCCAAATCTAAGAAATTTCATAACCTCCTAGCACCATGATCCATGATCACACATGATGTTTCCTTTCACACATCCCCAATAGATGTCCACCAAGTACCCTTCTTTCACATTGTCGCGCGCACCATTGAACCAAATGCAATAGACATACCAACATCACATAGTATATTTTACATGCAATCACACCTATTTCACCCCACACTAAGATTATGTGTGGTCCTATGTGCATAAAATTACCAGATAATAATCAACTCCTCCACGTGAACGAGATTATTATAACAAAATAAGTAAAAAAAATATGAAAGGGAAATCTACGCTAAGATGGAAATACTACATTATTGGAAACAAAAAGGAAGTTATATAGAGGACTATTACAGACAATAATAAATCAACAAGTTATCAAGTTAATAAATAAACTCTTCGAATCAGTCCTTTCACCCCTGCTAGAGGATCCACTATCTCAAGCCTGGAAAATCCTAAAACATGTTATTTGTTTACTTTAGAGTATAGAGTTGGTTTTTAACTTTATCAATTTTTTTTACATGTTATATGGATGTAATTACAACACTCAATTTGATTAAAAACAAAGAACATTTCACCTTTTACTATTTTCTACCAAAACTGTCATAAATGCTTCTCAAGAACAATGCCATTGGTGAGTTGTAGTTGGGAACAACCTAAAGATAATCTAGAAAAAGTGAGACCATATTTGGATACCCTTTACCATCTTTGAGGTGTGCATAAAATTTCATTCTTCAAATCACAATGCAAACCTCTCTTCCAACACCATGCTCCTTATACTAACTTTTTTACTAGGCCTTCTCATGCCCTTTCCATGGTCATTTCATGATTTTCATACTTACACTCATTATAATATTTTAAAACATATTGATTGTATTTTCCTACCTTCTTACGAATGTTCATGCCAATTTTCAACCCATGGAATTAACCCTAACTCCATTTATCATCATTTTAGAAATTTGGCCATTGTCATGCTACAATCCTAGCAGTGAGCAATCTGATTGCTATAAATTTTCTGTGTCTGAATATTATGATTAAAATTTTTAATGAAATCTTTTTAATAACCCTTTTAACATATCCTTAAATTTTAAATTCCTAACTCTTTCAAATTCTCTTGCAATATGTGTTTTACCAATCAGTTTTCTAGGTTATATAGTTTACACATACACAGCCTAGTAAGAGGAAAAATAGAATTTTAATCCTTTAAAAAAATGATTAAGCCACAAAAATCTGAGAATATGTCTGTTACATCATCATAAACCTTCTTGAGCATTATTTAATGAAAATAGGATAAGAATAATCATGAAATTAAAAAATTTACCTCTATAAAAACAATGTTTCTAACCATCTCAAGCATGTGCAAGTGTCTTGGTCCATTCACAACTTACATTCAAGGATCAAATATTTGAAAGAAATAATAATAAACTCTCTAAACACCAGATAAAACATATTTTGGAAAGATCCAATGAGATTAAATAATATTTCATAAATTCTCATTACAAACTATCCTCCATGACTGTCTTTTTACATATGTCGATTCTTATTCTTGAAAAACATAATGATCCTATCTATTATCTCCTCCTCTTACGTGGATAATCCCTTCATATTAATCTTCCATGCCTCAAGACTCTTCTTTCATTCGAATATATCAATCCCTATCCAAAATTTTCAAGTAACTCCCTTTTAACTAGACTCACAAACTCAAGTCATAGCTTCTTGAGTCAAGGGGTTACAAAGAAGTAAACATGACATACCACCTAACATTAGATAATGACCCATTAGGAAGGGCGTATACACTTTATTCATGCCATATAACTCCCTTATCAACTAGAATCACAAACTCAAGTCATAGCCCGAGTCAAGGAATTACAAAGAAGTAAACATGACACACCACCTAACATTAGTTAATGACCCATAAATAAGTGTATATACACTTTATTCATACCATCTAAGACATTCTAGACCCATAAAAAAACTCTAACAAGCCAAAATTGACCAAAAGTCGGCAATACCTTCACTAGAAATCTCAAATATGAGTTTTAGAGGGAAAATTTCATATAATTGAAAATTCAAATTTTGAAGACTTCAAAATACCTCTAAACACATGAAATGACCTACCATAACCCTCCAAACTTGTTCAAAATAATTGTTGACTTCAAAAATCACTATAGGTTGATTCCCCTGCATCATACTCCCAAGGAACAATAAAGTTTCTTGCATATACTTGTGTAAAACAAATACTTTCTTATTTATGATCTTCTAGTTATATATGACCTCCATATACTTATTATTAATGACATACCATGAGTACAAGGTCTTTATGATAGTTTCCATGTTGTGTATTATCTTGCTTTTGAATTGAAGGAGTTGCCTTCCTTGTATAAGCATTATTTTTTAAGAGTAGATGGTCTTCACTATCACCTTTTGACCACTCCACCCTTGCTTCAGCTATTGATAAACTATTTTTTGACTGTCCATTACTATGAAATCACGTTCCTTTCTTTGACTTGGTCCTCATTTATGCATCTTGTTCTCAAAAACTGAATTTTGATGAATCTTTGTTTGTTTGATTCACTCTTGTTTTCACTTGTTCTATATTCATTTTCTCAGTTCAACTGATGTACCTGCTCAACATTCACCACTCAAGGAAATATTAGATTTTAAAATTTGAGCATGAATACCTCCCTCTTAGTCCTTCTCTTTCATCTCCATCTTTTCTCCTCTTGATCTATATTTTCCTTATTGACTATCTCCATGCAATCATTACTTCACTTAAATATCTTAAAATGCATTCTATGTTCTTCTTCAAGATTCTAACATTGTTCTCATCCACTTGATTTTAACATGTCACATATTCCATACCACACCTTCTTGGAAGCCTCAAAACAAACTCATCTGACATCTGCATTTCTTCTTTCAAGATGAATACCCATCCAACTCTTCATTATCCCTTCATCATACTTGGGACCTAGTTGTCCTTTTTTATCCTGCTAAAGGTTATTCATCTCTTTTCAAGAGATCTTTCATACCTATTTTCACCCCGTAACATCCATATATCTTCTTGTGCCAAACATTGTATTCTTCCTTTTCCATATTTTCTTCAGGCTTATCTCTGTATTCTTATCCTTTTTTCCTTCTTCAAGAAATCTGATTTGGATTTCCTTCTATGCTTTGATTTGTTCTTGTCCTCTTGAATTTTCAATTTCAGCCATCATCACTTGCTTTGGCTTGAGATTATTCACCTCATATATTAGTTTCTTAAGCCACATAGGCACTACATTTCCATGATTCATAACAGGTTTTGAGAGCTTCACATGGCTCTTATTTTCCTTCACCTAGATATCTACAACATCATCCTTATAAACAGGATTAGAATCAAAACTCAAAATTTAATTTTCCTTCTCAAAATTTTGTTGTTTGATCTCAATCTCTTTCTCACCTTCATCACTTGTAACCTTATTGTTTGTTCTCCTTTTATTGTCTTCATTTGCTGAAATTGCCTCTAAGGCATAATAAAACATTGTATCTTCATCTATTTCTTCTTTGACTTGCTGATCCAAAACCTGAACAACCTGTTCTCTTTCATCTTCATCATCTTCATTTTCCTCTAAGGATACTTATGATTCGACCTCTTTCTCAAAACTTTCAATGCCAAATTCTTGATTTTATAAACAAAACTCTTCATACCCGTAAAAACAACTGAAACAAAATATCAAATATCAAAATAAAAGATAAAAATGTATTCAAAAGAGTCTCTTTCCTAGACACATTTCTCTTTTTATTTATCTCTTCACCAAGTGCTTCTTCATGCACTTTTCCTTTTCTCCTTCGTATTATTATCTTCTCAACAAGAAAATCTACTAGCCACTTCACCTTTCTCTTCAAATTCCATCAATATTCATCTGTAATTATTCTCAAACTGTAGACACCATTACCTCCAAACATAACCTTTCTAACCTATTCAATCCACTTCTGAAGTCTGGTATCTCCTTATCCATCTCTATTTATCCCATCTGATTCTTTGCCTTCATTATTCTTATTCCTTCACAAGAGAAAAACACACATTCTAATACTAAATGATGTAGAGGACTATTAAGGACACGATAAATCAAACAACTCAATCAAGTTAGTATAGATTAAAGCATCAAACACGTACCCTAGAGCTCTGTTAAGAGGATCTTGACTAACTCAAGCCTGAATAATGCCTTAAAACCATGAAAAAAGTGGATTTTTGGAGTATAGAGTTTGTTTTTTAACTAAAAATTTAAAATGTTCAAAATGCTCTAACCAGTGCAATTACAATTATTCAATATGATGTAAACAATTAAGAAAGTATCAAACTTTTAGCCACTGTCTTCAAAAACTGCCTTGTAGGCTTCTTACGGGGAATTCCAATGGTGAGTTGGCGTTGGGATATACCTATAGAAAACACAATAGAACAATAGTGAGACCATAATTTTTTAGATACCCTTTACTCATCCCTAAGGTGTATATAAAATTTCATTTCTTCAACTCTCTATGAAAACCTATTTTTTATCACCCATGCTCTTTATACTTAGCTTCTTTCAACTAGGCTTTCTCAAGCCCTTTCCATGGTCATTTCATGGTTTTCATACTTCCACTACTATTCATCACCTAAAAAATATTTAATCTATTTTATTACCTCTTTCCCAATGTTCATGTGAAATTTTAACCCCCAGAATGGATCCTAACTCCATTTATCACCATTTTAGAAAGTTGGCCATTGTCATGCTACAGTCCTAACAACGAGCAATATGATTGCTATAAATTTTTTGGGTCTGAATATTATGACTCCAAATTTTAATGGAATGTCTATAATAAGCCTCATAAACATCATACTAAAAAAATTTCAATGTCATCAATCTTTCAAATAACCATGAAATACTTTTTTACCATTTAGTTTTCTGGTTTCTATAGCTTATACACATACAAGCCCGGTAAGAGGAAAAATATACTTTTAATCATTTAAAAAAATGATCAAGAAAAAAAATTTTGATAATATGTTTCTTCCATCATCACACACATTCTTCAAGTAATATTTAATAAAAATAGGGCAAGAATAATCATTAAATGAAAAAATTTACCTCTCTAAAAATAATGTTTCTAACCATCTCAGGCTTGAGCAAGTCTTTTGGTTCATTCACAACATACATTCAAGGCTCCAATATTTATAAATCAATAAGAATAAAATCTGTGAATACTAGATAAAATATATTTTTGCAAAGATTGAATGAGATTAAATAATATGTCAAATACTCTCATTAAAAACTATCCTTCCATAACTGTCTTTTTACACCATATACTAGTCTTATTCTTGAAAAACGAGAGTGATCATCTCTATTCTCTTCTCCTCTCACATGGATAACCGCTTAATCTTCATTTCTACATGCCTTAAAATTTTTATTCTTTCATTCAAATATATCAAATCCCTAACCAACATTTTTCCAAGTAACTCCCATTTTAACTAGACCTCACAAACTCAAGTCATAGCTTGAATCGAGGGGTTAACAAGAACTAAACATGACATACCACCTAAAATTAGATAATGAACAATCAAGAAGTGTGTATACACTTTATTTATTCCCTCTAAGACATTCTAGACCCCTAAAAACTCTAACAAGCCAAAATTGACGAAAAGGTGGCAATTCCTTCACTAGAAATTCAAATATGAGTTTTGGAGGGAAAACTCATATAGGTGAAAAGTCAAATCTTAAAGACTTCCCAAGACCTCTAAACACATGAAATGACCTACCATCACCCTCCAAAGGTGTTCAAAATTATTTTTGACTTCAAAAAGCACTATAGGTTGATTCCCCTACATTAAGAAGCTTATTTATAGTAGGGCTCTAACCTACTCCCATTGAAGTAACTGAGAAACATGGTGTCATCCAACGCTTGCAATTGACATGCACCTGATTCCAATATATTAGTTACTACAAAGGTTCCCAACTAGTGCACTTTCAAATTTCCAAGATGGCGCACAAACTTGGAGTCATACAAAATTACCATCTTTCCTACAATAAAGGACTTGTTCTTGATGTGCCTACCATGCCAAGCTTTCTATATTTCCTTCTCTGCCTTCTGAATCATACATGCAATGGTGCACCACTCATCCAATTGCATAAATTTTTCAATGCACTCATCAAATTCATGTTCATCATCTAATCTGATTATGTGCGTAATACATAGGGATGTCAACATAAAATCCACAGGTAACACGACCTCTGTCCCAAACACAAATTGAAAAGTGTGATCTTATTCAATCGTTTATAGGATGTTCTATATGCTCAAAGCATGACTGATACGTTATCATACCAATCCTTTCTTCTAAAATCACATATCTTCATTAATATCAGATCCAAGATCTTGTTGAAATATTCAAAAGTTCTATTAGCCTTGGGGTGATAAGGGGTAGTCTTATGGTGTGCCACCATAAACTCCGCCAATAAGATCCTTATCATCTCATTTAGAAAATGAGTCCCTCTATCACTTGTTAGGCTCAATGAACATCCATACATGTTGATGAAAATTTATCAAAGGAACCTTGCTGTTGTTGTTATGTAATCCTTTATAGGTGTAACCTCTGCCCACCGTGTCAAATAGTTAGTACATGTGATGATGTAACACATGCCTTTCCTGCATGTAGGTGGTGCAATAGGTCCTAAAAAATAAATTTCCCACTTTTAAAAAGGATTCATGCTTGTGATGGGCCTCAATGACATCTTATTTATGTTTCCAAGCTTTCCTATCCTCTAACAATGATCACAAACATTAACATATGCCTTTGTGTCATTATACAATGTTTCCCACCATAAACCAACTAGTAAGATCTTGTGCGCTGTGGTATCTTTGGCATATTGTCCTCTATCTATTCCTCCATGATATCTTTATGCTCATGCTCCATAACAAATCTACGCAATACCTCATCTCTACCCATTTTAAATAGGTCTCCTCCAATGAGCTGATATGGCACCATGCGAATAACAAGTTGCTTCTTTTCCAAAGTCTTCATTCCTTCTAGTGCAAGTTTAGTGCACAAGAATACTGTAATGTATTTCAAATATGTTGGTGCATAGTTTAATATGCATAACCATGCATCTGACATTATATCTTCTATGCTATCCGCATCCTCTCTATAGTTGATACTTGACAAGTGGTATGGTCCCAAGTTACTCTTGTCGGGATTTACTATGACTGTAAAATCAAACTCCTGAAACAAAAGGACCCAATGATAGACGTGCTCCTGCAAGACTAGTTTTTTAACCAAGTACTTCAATGCCATGTGATCCATATAGAAGATGAATGGTGTGACCAATAAGTACTATCTAAACTTATGAAACACATAAATCATGGATAATGCTTCTCACTTGGTCATTGTATAGTTATTCTTGGATGGTGTCAAATTCCTACTTGCAAAAAAAACAAGGTGATCTTAATTTCCTTCTCTTGGATATGCTAAGAATGCTCCAATTTCCATACAAGAGGCATCCACATGTACATGGAAAGGCTTGTACCAAGAAGGAAAGTAAAAAATGGGTGCAGTAGTCAGCATTTCCTTTAAGGTCTCAAAATCCTATTGTTGCACATCTCCCCCAGTAAAATTTTCCCTTAGCCTTCAATAACTCTTCCCATGGCATGGTAATTTTGGCACACACTTTGATAAACATTCTGTAATAGCAAGTGTGCCCCAATAATCCACACACTTCAATTTGATTGGTTAGTTCTTCTAGCCCCAAAATCATTGTAATATTAGCTGGGTCTACCAATAATCTATCCTTACAAACAATATGCCCAAGTAATGTGCCAGAGGGGGTGACAAAGATGCAATTATTTATGTTTAGGGAGATATTAAGTTGCCTGCATCTTTCAAACATCAACCTCAGGTTGTCACAGTAATATTTTACTAGCCCATAGATGGTCCAATTGTCTAAGTAGACTTGCAAAAACTTAGGAATGCAATCCTAGAATGCCTGAAAAATGATGCATGAGAACACTATTGGCACATTCTTCAATCCAAAGGACATGATAGTGTATGTAAAAATTCCCCATTCAATTGTGAAGGTGGTCTTCTCTTGATCCTCGCATGCAATGCGTACCTGATGGTACCTTAATAATCCACCAATGAGTGAATAGATTTTGTGCCCTGCTACACCTTCCAAAATATTTTAAGTGAATGGAGTAGGAAAAGGATCTATGACACATGAAGCATTGAGAAACCTGTAGTTAACACACATCTTGATCTAGCTATCCTTCTTTATACCAATCAGCATGGGGTTGATCCATTCAAATTCCTCAATAGGCTCAATGATCCATGACTTAAGCATCTTGTCAATCTCCTCTTTTACCTTCACATGCAGGTTCAAATGCATCCTATAAGGCCTCTTTCGAAGTAGATGCACACCATATTTAAGCTTAAGCTTCATCTCTCCTAATGAAGGATGCACACCCTTCAACTCATGATATGCCCTTGGGAATAAGTCTTGGAAGTCACAAAATAGTTCAATGGTCTTCGTAACCCATAGTTTTGACCAATAATCACCAATTATCACCTCTTTAGGCGCATCCTTAGTAACAATATTCACATTTTTAGTTTTCATAGGTACATGATATGCGCATGCATGGTCATATGTAGAATCCAACACTTCGTGTGAAACCTTTATATGTTTAATGTCCAGGTCCTCAACTTCCTCATCATCTATGAGGTAGGCCATATTCCCTTTTCATTCTCTTTCCATGCATTCCCTAATAATAATACTTATATTTCCAACACATCCTCATGCGCCTCAATCTCAGGTTCTCCTAATAGTTAAATCATAAGTTTCTCTGCCTTTGTGGTATCTCCCATCATGATGTGCTTCATGATCTATAAGGATTCCTGGATTGGAAATTTAGTTGAAAAATAGTCAAAAGTATGAGCAATACCTTCACTCATGTCACACTAACTTGCAGTTTCTTGTTTTAACTCCGCATGCACATACCAAGGATGTGCACATCCTTGCAAAGTAGAGTATAAATTGTGTACCCAAAGGGATGGTGGTATAGCTTCTTGTCCTTGTGCCCAATGTCGCCCACAATTATGGATGTGTACCAAACTAGGAGTCTTCCCATCATAATCATGTACTAGTGAAGAAACATTGCTATGATTAAACCTTGTTAAGAAGCCTACTCTTATCTCATGCTAGCCCAATAAATTGTCCCTATGTGTTGCCCATCAACACGTTGTTTTCCTACGCAATGTGTAGACCATCATGTTTCACCTATCTCCCTCATTTCGCCATTGGTCTTACATCGCATGTAAGAAAGATTTAGGTTTCTCTTCTTCAGTTTACCTTGGTAACCTATGTCTTTCCCAAGTGCTTAATCATGTGTGGTCTAATAATCCTACTAACTCTTCCCTTGACTTCATGACATACCGTCTCATAAGTGTCATGGGCCCATTTGTCACAAGCAATATTGGTAGTATCATTGATAGATTGCATGTCTTCCCAATGAAGTATGCCTTCTTTTGATGGTTCTTGTTGGATAGGTGAATTGACCAAATATGAGCCATGCACGAAGGACAAATGTGTGTGAAGGAGGCACGAAGGGGCATGTGTAAGAATAATGGAATAACAAACAAAGGTTGTTGTTCGAGTAGGATAATTTGGGACTTAGTCATTTTTTTTGACTCAAGGCTAAAATAATAGAACAAATGAAGATTTCCATCCAAGCAAGAGCTATAATTAGACAACATCAGGATTCCTTGAGACACACACAATATAGGCTAAAGACAGAAAAATCACATGCAAATATTACGATATGAACATGCATGGGTTGATCTAATAATAGGATTAACGTAAGAGTTATATTTAGGTTAATCTATTATTAGGATTGTTGTAAGAATAATATGGCTATTTTTGGATGTAATGGATGTTGTATATTTTGAGATCACACCTATTTTTAGGAGAGTGCATGGGTGGTGAAGGGAAAGTCTCCACCCCTATTTATATGTAATGAATCTATTGTAGAAAGAGACCACGTGGATGAAGGATACCGTCAACACTATGCTATAGGATTTTGTGCATGGATCTACAAATTGATGTAACTCATGTTTATGTATTCAATTTCCCTGTGATGTAATGAATTCTATTTATGATGGATAATTGTGGATGGATCTTGGTTGTTGACATGTATGGGTATGGTGATTTAACAATCAAGTTGATCTTGATTATTGTTTAAACTGATATATTTTCTTATTATATGTGTTCCCAAGTGAGTTGTATGAAATTGTTGTGTATCTAAAAGGCTTCATAGTTAATAAATATTATAAACATGCATGCTAACTTCTTGTAAAACATCATAAATGAGGAACTTGGTAGTTGCACATGCTGCAGGTGAGCATTCAATTTTGACCGAATGAGGTGCCAACATGCATAGTGCTTGAGATGAAAATAAAAGACTAAATTTTGGTTCCATTTTTGGAACCTCTTTCCAATTTACCTACCATGATGTTATATGCAAATGACATACCAACTATCTCTAAAGAGTATTAAAATTTGGGTGGAAGATAGACAAGACTGATTTTCATAGAGGTATAACATTGGGCTTGGATTTAACACACATAGGTGGGTGGAGGAAAATATTTATCATGAACTGTATGATGTTGAGTTGTGGAGCTTAATTACTTCGATTTAGCATGTAATATTAAACTTGCTGGAAAACACAGTAACCAACATCGGTTATGGAGGGAGTGACATCAGTCACCTATGACTGACATCGTTTAGACAAGGAGGAACCAAAATCGGTTAGGGCTAAATGATGTCAGTTACTTGTGTGTGGGTGTTTTATTTAACTCATGAGAATTAGATCTATTTTTAGTATTAAAGCAGATCTATTGATTATAATTTCATGGCTAAGTGCCCTAAGTTTATATATGTCTATATAAGAATGAAAGCTAGGGTTTAGATGTAAGAATTGAATGAGTTGATGATTATTGTAAAAATAATTGTGAGAGAAGAAGCTTGAGAGAAAGAAATTACTGTACATCATGAGAGGTATGGAAGATTGTAAATCTTCATTGTATATCTTCACAAAGATTTGGATAATATATTGGATTGTTTTTTGGTGGTTTTAGCCCATATTGGGCGAACCACGTTAAATCTGGTGTTGATTTATATCTCTTGTTTTGTATATTTCTTCCGGTAGAATATCCACTTTTATTGCATGTATGCTTATATCTAATATATTATCTGTACAACCTTGTACTAACCCCAACATATGAGACATTCTTTAGCTTATTCTTAGTAGAATTATATCAGTGGTTAACAACACATGCATCGAAGAAATCCTGACATCCTAGGCCAAGGATTTGGATGCAAGAATATTATTAGATGCTTGCTGATGTAAATGAAGAATGGAATAGAGCTATAGATCATTGGTGGGATAGTGTGTTGCACAATTATACATTGGAATACACTATTTCTACATATTCGTGCCAGTAGGAAGCCAATTTTAAGTTTTTGCGTGAGCCCAGAGGATCCTATTTGCGTGTTATCCCATTAACAATAAAGATCTTGATGGTAGAATTGGATTTAGAGAGATTACCTATGGCTAGCTAAACCCACACTACGCACAGGGGTAGGAGTAGGTGTGGGGAAGGATGGTGGCAGATTGGGTAGAAGATAGACAAAGGGAAGAAAGATGAATCATTTTTAATGAAGCACGAGAGAGGGACATAAAATGAGCAAGGGAAATTGAAGAGTCAATAGAGTTGAGGAGAATGATGGCTCACAAAGTCTTTAAAGCTCTTGTGGAAGATGAGGAGCCACAACATCAGGTCATCCTGACTTTGGGAAAGTGAAGTAGAGAGTCCCGTTAGGCTTCAGATGAGAGCATGTCTGAAGAAAGAACGAGGACTATGGGTGTGCATCTGACTCAGCCTAGCTACCTAGCCATTCAATAAGGTGTTCCAGAACTAGAGGTAGTTGTTAAAAGGAATTTTAGTGAAGGTAAATAGACAAACATAGGTAGATATCATTTTGCATTGAATCCGGAGGAACATCAAACTAGTAATGCACCCATGGCAGCACATTAGGCAACGATGTTTGGGAGTTCTATTATGGGATTGTTCATAGGTGCATCGTTAGGAAAAATTATTGACACACAAACCATTAGAAGCACATCTATAGGTGCTGTGAAAATGTAGATAATAAGTGTCCAGTTCAGTACTACAACTAGTACATAAGGGAGTTCATCAACTGGGCCACATCCCGTAGTAGGTGGCTTTGGAGGATCAGGAGGATTGGGTCAGACACCACACAAAGGGAACCCTAGTGGAGGTTTAGAATCTAGATCTTATGGACAAGGACCACATCCACCACTGTAACAGCCACCACCAAATCAACTTCATCAGACCCCACCTCATCAATAATTTCTATAGACACCTCACGTTTACATTGAGATGTCTCTTCATTTTCCAAAATATATAGGTATGGAGGATGCAAAAAATCATGTGCATAAGTGCAAATTACTATGGCGCACGAAAGGGATTACAAATTTAGACAAGAAGGTAATTCAATTTTCCACTACGCTTGGATGATGCGTAAATAGTTGGTACAAGAAGTATGAACTACATTAGACTGTAGTGAATTATGATGCTCTGTGCACAACATTTTTGGTTGAGTTCCACATTCTAGAGTTTTAGTATTAAATCATCAACACACTTAAAGATACCAAGAAGGGTTTATCAAAGAGTGTAAGAGAGTATGACGTATGATTTAAGGCATTGTTGTCCAAATTGTCTTATGACATTCATCTAAATCAGCAATCACAGTGGTTTGTTGGGGGATTACTAACTCCATTCTGAAGGGAATTATCTCATAAGACATATAATGATCAACACGAGGAATTGAAGGTATCTCTACAAGTTGAGGAATTCAGAAGTGTGGAAATAGGAGTTAGTCCTTTCCTGAAAGACTAGATAGCAGTTATGGCAAAGCAGTTGGAGAAGCTCTTTGCCAACTTTGTGCATGAGACTAAAAGTGGTATATGGTGCACTAATTTTGAGGTTGAGGGGAACACTATGGATAGTTGCCAATGATGGATTGTGCATGTGATGTTACAGTATTGTGATATTTTTCATAAGAACCATGATGCGTGAAATTTTCCACTCTTACAATGCACAATTCAGAAGAACGTATTCATGTATTGTAAGATTTGTGATGCCCATACACATGATGAAAATCATTGCAAACTGATTGATCATATCCATGAAGCCATTGAGACATGATTACGCCAAACTAGTGTGGGAAGTGGATCAAAGGAGCAAGAAGGAAAAAATAATGAAGAGCACAACAATGGGGATAACAGAAATGGAGGCTTTTGAAGAGAATATAGAGGCCGAGGTCATGGTGGTGGTAGAGGTAGGTTCACATGTGGAACTTGTTACACTTACGGGTCCCTTGATCATTACCAACATGAAGATCTGTAGAACATAGTTTGCTCATGGTGTGGAAAGTAGCATGGTGTCCCTAAGATTTATTTTAGAAATATTTGGGTACTCCTTTGAAGTTCTAAGTTTTCAGGAATTTTGATGAGTTGTGTTCATGTTTTTTTGTGGCTCTAGTTTGTTGTTTAGTGTGTATAGGTTGTTTCTTTAACTCATCTAGGTTGCAAGAGTACATGGTGATTCTTCAAGAGGTTGTAAGAAGTTGCTTAGGGGTGACTTATGAAATATTCATGTATTTAAAATTCCCTGAAAATCTTTAGAAACTCAAAAAATTGCTCTCCTAAGCTATTGGGATTTTCAAAATTCTTTATCTGCACTAATTTGGAGTGCTTCTGCTCATCAAGTAGAGTAGTTTTAAAACACCATAGAATTGGCTTGTTTTCCTTAGTTTAGTGCTAAACTCAATGTGCTCTACTTATTCTATTCATTGCGCTAAACTCATATGATTTTTAAGACAAGTAAATTAGTTTCTAAATGGTGATAAGCTAAGCTAATTCATTACGTTGAATTCCTACCTCACTACTTAGTCTTTTCATTGCGTCGAATCCAAATAGCTTTACTTCGCTTAATCCAAAACAAGTAAAGTAATCTCAAAAAGCCACATAACTAATAACTTAAGTTAACGGTGAATTGGGGTTGCTTTACTTATTTTTAAATTTTTGAAGTAAAGACATTTTAAAAAGCCACATAAAGAGAGGGCTGACATGGCATTTGTACGATTAACATTTAATGACGTGGAAAGTATAAAAACTTGACTAATTCCACCTAGGATCCACACATTTTCTTGTGAAGAAGAAAGAAGTTGTTAACCTTCTAGACCCCGAGTGACTTCCAGTGATCGATTGAAGAAGAATTTGCACAATTTGACTTCGACCCATGTGTGGGAAAGGTTTGTAGATTTTTTTTCTCCTTTCTTTTCTAGTTTTTCTTTCTTCTGTGTTGTGTTTTAGGATTAGTTTGTGTTTCTTCCTTCTATGTTGGTATTATTCTATTATCTAACGAATTTAGGGTGTTTTAAGTTATTGGGATTAAGGTTCTATATTATGTTGAATCCGTTGTTACCTTTGAAAGAAATTCCATTAGATTGTTGCCATTTTAAACCCTAGTTTTTCCTTAGGTCTTTGTTTTCTTTCCGTTGGTTTTCTTCTTTATTGTTCATTGTTTAAGGTTACTGCTACTTCCCTTGCATTTTGAGGAGGTCAAGTAATGTGTAAAAACCACATACCTCTATTTCTTCTTTGTTTTGTGTCGATTTGAGAATTTTATTCTTCCTATACATGGTGTTGTTTTACATTATCTTTACTCATCCAATCCTTTACTTGCTTCACGTTGAATCAAAATACTTTTTCTTGCTTCTCATTATAAGAAGAGTAGAGTGAAATCACCGCAAAGCATACCTCATTCATTTCATTGATTTGATTACATCCTGCTAGCCTTAGTGAAAAAAGTAAAGTCAAATAAATATATCGCAAAAAGAATTCCTAGTTCTGCGTCGATTTAGACATACTTTACTTACCTTTGCAACATAAGTAGAGTAGATGGAAAAAACCGCAAATGCACTCCCCTAGATCTACATCGTTTTTGTTTTCCTTTACTTACTTTTGTAATGGAAGTAAAGTAATATGAAATTTCCGTAAAGCATGCCTCCATTCATTGTGTTGATCCAATTATCTTCTACTTGCCTTGATGAAAAAGTAGAGTAATATTAAAAGGCCGCAAATCATGTTTCCTAGTTCTGTGTCCATTATGATTTTCTTTACTTATTTTTATAAAAAGTAATGTGAGATCACCATATACATTCTATTCATTGCGTCGATCTATATTGTCATTACTTCTTCCAATCATTGCGTCAAAACGATTACCTATTGCTTCATCATATTGTGGTGAATGTGATTGCTATTACTTTCTTCATTTGTTTTGCGCTAAACCAATAACTCATTACTTGCTTAGTCCTACGCCAATTTGTATGGTTGTTACTTCCTTTCCATTGTCCTAAAATATATTACTTATGCATATTCAATGATTTGCTGTGAACTGATGAGCTATTACGTCTTGTTCATTGCGGTAAACCAAAAGCTTATCTCTTCCCATTTGTTGCATTGATTTCAATTGTTTATGTATAGAAACTACTAGTCTTAAGTAGTTATACCTTGGAAATCTGCAATGAAATGTAGAATGAACTGTTACTTCCAACCAACCTAGAACTAGACTTATAGATGATTTTAATGTTTACATGAAAATGGAATAAATGTGTATTGATTTGATGATCATTATTTAAAAAGCATAAACAATTGCTAGTTTTTAGTGGTGGGAGGACACTGGTTACAAATGAAAAAGCATATGTCTGAAACAAGAGAGGAGCCAATTGAAGTGAGTCATAGGTCAGGGGAAGGAGAAGGAACTGCTGTGATTGCAAAAGACCCAAATTTAGATATTGAAGAAAATTCCAGAGCAAGGAAAGGCAAGGGAAAATCCAAATATAAAGAAGAAAAGATGAAATATGAGTATAAAGTATATCATGTGGAATCCTGTATCACATCTAAGATGTTTGAAATTGGAGATACTGGCATGGGTCATGTGATAGTGTTCGAATTAATAAAGAGGTCTAAGGCCAAGCACTAATCACCTTTAATGATGATATAACTCAAAGTGGTTTAGTTCAGGAAACTACCTTTCCAAGTACTTGCCAGTTGCTGGATTTTGTGTTGGAATGTGCAAAACATTATGACCCTCAAACTGGAACAATTAAGAATGATGCAGGTGACTTAGTGGCAAGGCTAGATACTCATTTCTTTAATTTCTTCTTAAAAATCCCCACTACACCAAATGCACCAAGTATTATCCTAGAGAAAGCTAGTGAATATTAGAAGAGTAAGACAAAAGATGTTATGAAGATAATGAATTTACAGTACTTAAAGGAACTAAAACAAGCCTCTAGGTTTTGTGAAGTAATTGTGAGATTTGATTTGATTTAAGAGGCTGATGAAATCACTCAGTTTCTTTGTAAAATTAATGGTGAGAGGAATGCTAATTATTTTTACACATGGATGTATTATTTTCTCAGGGTGATCGAGAATGGAAAGCCTAATATGAAGATAAACTAGGCTGAAATCATAAGTAATAATATTGATTTTCAGTTAAGTAATGTCATCTAGAATTTGGATTTAAAAATGACTTCTTATCTTTTATATGCTATAGCAGCCCAGGATGATTTTCCCAAGTTGAGAATTGTTGGCACATTGTCTCATAAATCCATCTATGAGTATTATCCACAGTTGGCTTTACCAAGATACTTAAAATAATATAAACAAGTTAATGATTTATTCTTCTATGAGGTCATTTGTACGCTTAATCCTAATTTGAGAGCCATTAGAGTGTCAGATGAAGCATGGAACGTAGTTCAAGAATATGGATGTATTTTTATCCAATGTGGTTTCTTGAATGCTCCACTCAAGTTACCAAGATATCCCAATGATAGATGGATTTTTCTTGAGTTATGTAAATAGTTGGCAGTGCTCTATGACTTACAACAGGGTCTTCACAGATCATTGGTTCACTTTCTTGTTGTGACTGGGTAGTACCATTGTACGAAAATTCATAAGGTGAGAAATGTTGGGAAATAAATATATCTCCATTATACTCAGAGCTATTTTAAGGCGTGGGTCAATTTTGACTATAGAAATATTGCCAAGAGATCATTTTCATTAAGTTATTCACACTTGCCAGCACTAGAAGATTTTTGGGCTGACTATAGAGATGAATTTGAAGGAAGAAGAAGAGATTACAACTGGTTGAATGCACAATTTTTTTTGGAATTTGGATTGGCCAACATTCCAAAAGAACTTACTGATGATGGGAAAGTAATTTCTGGTGCTTACTATAATGAAGGAGGTGATAGTGCTCCCTTGCTTCTAGTTACTCACACTTCTAAATCAATAATGGAAATGACATCAAAGGTGCTGCTATATACTTTTGAATGGTTGGTTAGTCAAGGTTAATTCTTTGAGGAATCAATAATGAAATATATTACTCAGATAAGAACTAAGAAGAAGGAAGTTGTTAGTGAGAGAAAAAAGAGAAAGGAAGCTCCATGGGAGAGTAGTGGGATGGATACAAAATTGAAGCCAATTCAGAGAGCATGGATAAAGAATCCATTGATTTTAGGAGACATTCTAGAGGATAATTCTAGTTTATTGACATTATCAGTTGTCACTCCTACTATTCAAGATCTTCCTTTTAGAGAAGAAACTATGATGCCATTACTTAAGCCAACATCATTCATATTTCCCTCAGATGTCATAGATAATGCATCCCTTAGACCTCCTCTCTGCTCTCCACCATTCACTCCTCCCCCTCCTCCGTCTCTAGAGGAATCATTAGTTGTTCCACAAAAGGGGATACATGATGTTGCTTCTCTTCAAGAAGCATCTCAAGCATCAAAGAAAATTGAAGCTCAGATAAAATATGCAGAGGTGGAGGAAGGGGAGATTAAAAAGAAAGTTGGGGATGACATGTATGATCAAACAGTTAGAGTCTCTTCAATCCCAGATGATGCAATGCAAAAGGATGTGGAAGATATTGATGTAGGGACTAAAGAGGAGATAAAGGAAGAATTGATAAAGAAAAATATGATTGAATTTGGAGGAGTCTTGCAACAAGATTATGCTACTAAAGAGCCTAGAAAACAATTGGAAATAATGACACTTCCTCCCTAGAAGGAAGTGGTAAAGAAATAATTGTTCATCTGGAAGCCCAAACTCTTTTAAGGAAAGATTTTACAAATTGGTTGGCTAAGCAGTCTCTTTCCACTTCCAAGGAAGTAGTTAATTTGGAATAAATGGATCTTTAGTTGTTAAGGAGCATTGAAAATAAGAGGAAAAGATCAAAGGATGATAAGATGACTTCAAATTTAATCATTGATCCTTCAGGAAATAAGTTTGCTGAGATATCCACTCTAAAAGAAAAGAAAAGAAAATGAAAATTGGATGAAGAAGATTTGGTAATTACAAAGGTACCTTTGGGAGAGGTCACAACTAAATATTTAAAGAATGACACACATATATTGATAAATAGCCTTTTTCAGAAGCTAGATGAAGAAAAATAGAAGAATGCTAAGATAAAAGAGTAAACATCTAAGCTTTGTAACATTATCACGAAAGTTGCTGGAACCTAAACACAACCAGTGCTTATGGGGGAGTAAGTGAACCCTCAGGTGATTACAATTATGGAAGAAACATGTGATATATCAAAGGATGTAGACGAATGAGTGGCTGAAATTTTTAAAACAACCACATATTATTACAAGGAAACATTGGTGAAGGATGCTGAGTATAATGAAAAAATGGACGAATTGAACAATTTGAAGTAGGAGGCAGACAACGAATGCAGGATTGCTGAATTACAAATGCAGAGTTTGGAGGAGATTGATTCATTACCAGATAATGTTTTAGTCAAAGAGAAGATTACACCTAAAGGATCTATCAGAAAGGGAAGACAACATAAGCATATTATCTCATTCAAGCAAAGGATTTTAAAGCACCTAATGCAGAAGATGTAAATAATGGAAGAAAAAGTTGAGCCAATTTCAGAAGAGATTGATGACGTGGTCTATGATTTGAAAAAGTATAGTACTTCTAGATTCTCTCAAAGCTTGGATGAATTTATTCAGTTATTTCAACAACTAATGAATGAGGCTATCACTTCTTTCAATCGAAATTCTATGGATAAATTAACAGATATTTAGGATATCATGAATCAATTAGGATCCTATCTTGGGAAGGTGAGAGGAGGTTGTAATGTTATGGAGAGAGAACTACTCATGTTAGAAATAGAAATGGAGGCTACAGCCAAGGCATATAACAATGAAATCAAATACATGAAAGATCAATTTGTTGTCTATAAAGAGAAGCATAAGGATGAAGAAGATGATGCAGATAAAGATAAAACTAAAGACAAGAATGAAGAGAAAGATAAAGCGGAAACAGAAGCTGCCAATCCAAAATAATTCTTCTATTTCTTCTACTTCTTCTTCTTCCTCTTTTACTTCTTAAGTATGTCAATTATAAGACTTATGTAATGTGGTGTATAATCACCGTTACTTTAAGTTGTTTGATAAAGTCAAATATTTAAGAAGTAGTTATGAAACAATTTTTATGGTTTTAATGTTTGAACTTTCTAGAACTACTAGGTGGCATGAAATGAAGTTTTTGAGGAGAAAATTTCTCAACTCCTAACTGCTTATTAGTTTTTCATTTATTAAAGTATAACAAACATCTCTTCCATATGCTTTACTTGTAATGACTATAAATAGAAGAAACGACCTACGTATTAAGGGATCTGAAACGTTTTGGGAAAGTAGTTGTTATAAGTCATGCATAGTTATTTTAGACTTTGTGTTGAAATAACTTGATGTACTCATTGTAAGTAGTTGACAATTTAACAATAAGGAAGAAATAATTTTGTTAAAATTTGTGTCTACTAAAGTCTAATTGTGCCATTTTTTGAATGTTATGGATAGAATTTGCATTATCTTAGCTTTCATAAGTGCATGCTTATTTTTAATTTGCTTAAAATTTGTGAGGATCAGCCAATGTTTGTTTTTTCTATGTGTGAGTAACTCACTCTGAAACTTACCTGTTACAGAGCTCATTTCCTACATTTCATCCATTTCCATCTCCTTTCAAGTTACACTCTAGTTATCACACAACTGCTTACTTACTACCAAATTATTTAATTGTGGCGCATGAGTTACTCATTTAAATTAATACCCAAGAACATTTAGATAGGTTGTAGGATAAACAGTCTAAGAAAATGGGAGCTTCACCATTAAATGAAGGGGATTTATCCCATCACTACCTAGGTTGCATGTTTTAGCCAAGCATATAATCTAGCCAGCACAACACAAGTTAGAAGATTTTTTAGACCTGTATGAGCATATGAGTAAGGAAAATAAGAAGGAAAAGGGTGCAGGGATGATCAAGATATAACATGTGAATGTTGATTTATGGATTGCAAAGAAAATTCCTGATACCAAGTTACAACCCATGTTAGTAACTACTCGCGTGATGGAAACATGCGTGCGAGAGGCTTTGAAGGCTAAACTCCTCATCAGAAAGGAAGATATTATGCATGCTAAGTATCTAGGTGCTGCACATCAAAAGGAGGTATATCAAGAGACTATGAGGGTAATACAAGAGTTGTAGGGTGATATTCAATGCTTAAAAGAGTAGGTGTGGGTGAGAGAGAACGTGTGAAGAATGCCGAGATTTCACAGAAGGATGTGGACGATGTAAAGGAGATTTGTAAGATGTTGTGATATGAAAATATCATCCCATTACTAGGAGAATGAATGAGTGAGAAGGTACCATGCACTGGATCTGATTGGGAATGATAGATATTGAATGCAAAATTACCACCACAGAACCATGAGTATGATAAAGAGATTCCTTTAGATGTAATGATTGATGGGTGGTTGGTATGTAATATCTTAATAGATACAAGCGCTGAAGTGAACGTACTAAGGCTGGACACATGGAATCAAATGGGGAGACCTAAATTACAACCATCCTCAAATGTGTTGTATATGGTGAAAAAATGAGCGATATGCCTATTAGGGTATTGAAAGATGCTACTATTACAATTCTGGGATCCAAGTTTACTGGATACTTCAAAGTATTGGAGCTTGCCGAGGCATAAAAATTTATAGCACTACTTGGGTGACCTTGGTGTTATGCGAATCATGTAGACTTGCATTATAATAAAGGATACATTAGATTTGAGAATAAGAATGAGCACGTGATTACACCATTGGATGGGGCAAAAGTTACTCCTTACATTGAACCTCTAGGTGAAGAATATTTGAAAAAAATATACACATGCATAGTATGAGATCCTGAGACTATATAACCATCCAAGGAAAGTGTGCTTCAGTGGGAAGATGTATAGTCAATAAGTGACACTACAAGTGTTTCTTGTGATAACTGGGCCTATGACACGTATGAGATGATTAGGTATGGGATGAAGGGAAGAGTAACTAGGATGATTAGACCGCACATGGTTAGGAGTATGGAAAAAGTTTAGTTGTTGAGATATACTAGTGAAGAGAATCCTGAGTCCTTATTACACACCATGGAGGAAAATTAGAAGAATGAGGGTGATTAAAGAAACATGTTGATTAATACCTTTGACTGGACAACAACGCACTGGTGGGTGAAACACAAAGACAACTTTTGGGGTTTGTGAGAAGTGAGAATCATCTTTTCAACAAGGTTCACTCAGAGTAATGCACCTACACTTATCCATGAGTATGATGGGAAGACTCCTTTGGTTCACATCCATAATTGTGAGAGAGTATGGGCACAAGGTTAGGAGACATTACCACCATCACTATGGGCTCATAAGTTCTATTCCACTTTGCGAGGCTATGCTTGTGCATGGTATGTGCATGTAGAGCTCAAGCAAGAGATTGAAAGTTAGGGAGATACGTATGTAGGTATGGTACATAAATTTTATTATTTTTCTAATAGACCTCCAGTACATGAAGCATTATAGATCATGAGGTGCATCACATTTGGGGATAACGTGAAAGTGAAAGATCTCATGTTGGAATTTCTTAGAGAACCTGATTCCAATGTGTGCTTGGATACAAAGGAGAAAGAAGAGATACAAATGAGTCATGCCTAGAAAGAGAAAGAAAAAGGAAATTTGGTATACAAGATTGGTGATGAAGAGGTAGAAAACTTGCAAGTTAGCTATAAAGAGGGTGTGTGCGAGGTAATGGACATAAAAGTTGAGAAGGCTCATGTGTACCATGCACCCATGAAGACAAAGAAGTTCAACTTTGGTACTGAAAATGTGCCCAAGGAGGATATTATTACAGATTATTGGTCATAACAGGAGGTGGAAAAGATCATAGAGATTTTGTGTGACTTTCAGGATTTGTTCCTGCAAGGTTACCATGAGTTGAAAGGAGTATACCCCTCATTAGGAGAATTGAAGATTAAGCTAAAGGAAGGTGTGCACCGGGTTTGGAAAATGCCTTATAAGATGAATCTGAACTTATACGTACATGTCAAGGTATAAATAGATAAAATTCTTAAGTCTGGAATTATTGAGCCAGTTAAAGAATTTGAGTGGGTAAGCCCTATGGTAATCAGTAAAAATAAAGATGGGTGAATCAGGATTTGTGTGGAATACAGAGAACTGAATCTTAATGTGTTATAGATCCTTTCCCCACCCCATTTACAAAGGAAATACTTGAAGGCATCGTAGGGTGCAAAAAATATTCATTCACTGATGGATTTTTAGGCTATCATCAGGTGCACATTACGTGTGAGGATCAAGAGAATACCACCTTTTCTATTGAATGGGGAAGCTTTGCATATACAATTATGCCTTTTGGAATGAAGAATACACCCGCTGTGTTTTCACACATTATTGTGCAGGTATTCAATGATTTCATTTACAAGTTCTTATAGGTGTATTTAGATGATTGGAATGTTTATGGGTTTTTTAAAGATCATTGTGATAATTTAAGGCTCAGGTTTGAGAGATGCAAAAAATTTGACATCTCTCTAAACATTAAAAAGTGTATCTTTGCTACACCCTTTGGTACCTTGCTTGGACACATTATTTGTAAATAAGGATTATTGGTGGATCCTGCGAAGGTTGCAGTAATATTAGGGTTAGAAGAACCTACAAATCAAAGTGAAATGCATGGATTTCTGGGACATACCGGATACTATAGAAAGTTTATTAAGGGATATGAAAAGATTTATGTGCCCCTAGAAGAGTTGCTCAAGGTGAAAGGAAAATTTCATTGGGGTGATGTGCAATAACAGACATTTGAGACATTGAAGGAGAAGCTTACCACTGCACCTATCTTGTGCTTTCCTTCATAGAAAAAACCCTTTCATTTACATGTTAATGCATTGGGTACGATGATTGTCAAAATCTTGGAACAACCTAGAGGTGGAAATGCAGATCATCCTATTTTCTTTACAAGTAGGAAGTTGACATCCATAGAATAGAATTATACTACCAAAGAGCGTGAGGCATTTTCTATGATCTACGTGCTTCATAAGTTTTGAAAATACTATTTGGATACTTCATTTATCTTTTATATAGATCATATGACATTAAAATATTTGGTCAAGAAGACTATTTTGCAATGGTGCATCTACAGGTGGATACTTCTCTTTTAGGAGTTTGATTTCACACTTGTCAAACTAGGTAAGAGCAATTCTGGCCTTGATCACTTATCAAGAATCAATTCTGGTGAGGATGTACAAAGTATTGAGGACATAATGACAGATGCATATTTGTTCAGGTTGAACCGCATGCCCAAAAAATTTGGAGGATATAGCTGTATTTCTACGCACTAAATTGGCACCCGAAGGGATGAATACATTATAGAAAAATTAGTTTGCTATACGCGCAACACCTTATTAGCTTATTGGGGGAGACTTGTAAAAGAAGGGAAGAGATGATGTCTTATGCCGGTGTGTGCTTGAACATGAGTGCGAAGCCATTATGGAGGAGAATCATGGTGGCATAACAAGATGACATTATGCAGGGGATACAAGTGTGCACAAGATCCTTATGACTGGTCTTTGGTGGGAAACTTTGTATAAAGATGTTAAGGATTTTGTGAAAGAATGTGATCATTATCATCGCGTTGGAAAGCCTAGAAATTGAGACGAGATTCCCTTGAGACCCATTGTGAGTGTGGTACCTTTTGAGAAGTGGGCCATTGAATTTTTAGGGACTATTTCACCACCCACATGTAAAACTAGTGCATACTACATTATCACTTGTACAAACTATTTGATAAGGTAGGTAGAGGCCACACCTATAAAGGATTGCACTACAACTAAAACAACATGGTTACTATGGGAAAACATTATTAAAAGGCATGGCTATCTATTAAGCTTGACCAATGATAGAGGAATTTATTTCTTGAATGATACAATCATGATTATATTGGCAAATTTTCTGGTGGAACACAATAAAACTACCCCTTATCATCCTCAAGCTAATGGTATTGCAGTAGATTTCAAAAATATTTTGAGCCAAACTCTTACAAATATTTGTGATGTTGGATGTAAGGATTGGGATGATAAAGTATCAGCTACACTTTGGGCTTATAGAACCAATTATAAATATTGAATAAGGCTACATGATTCCAATTGGTGTTTGGCACAGATGCTATACTACCAGTTGAATTCATGTTGCCATCGCTATGTATTGCGTGTGCATGTGGACTAGATGATGAATAAGTTGTTTAGGAGTGCATTAACAAACTAATGTAATTAGATGAGTGACTCACTATTGCACGTTGGAGCCAGAATAATGATAAGGAACAGTATAAAGCATCAGATGATAGGCACATTAAGAACAAGACATTTGTAGTTGGAAAGATGGTCATTCTCTATGACTCCAAGTTTACACGCCACCTAGAAAAGTTGAAGGTGCACTAGTTGGGAAATTTTATAGTAATCAAGGTACTTGAATCAAGAGCTTGTTAATTACAAGTATTGGATGGCACCATATTTCCTGGTTATTTCAATGGGAGCAGGCTGAAGCCCTACTATAAATAAGCTTCTTGGTGTTTGCAATAAGGCAGTATTGCCACTTAGATTAAGTTTCCATTTCATGCTTTGTTTTTGTATTTCAATTAATTTTTTTTCCTTGTTATGTTGTAATAAGTGCGCTTGCGAGTAAGAAGCTGATTACTATTTATTGAGTTCACACGCAGAGCACCGCACATAGTTTTAATGTGGGGTGGACGTAGGTGTCTAGAAGAAGGTATCTGTTGAGAAAGATAAATTGCATGTTGTAAGTTACTTTGGAGGATATGCAGTGATGCACATAACACTTATAAAAATACTGGTGCCCAGTGAATAAGATATGAGAAGGTGCAATAATAAAATAAGAATGGTGCATAAAAATATTTTTTTAGATGGAAACCCATGTAATAGAAGGAAACATAGTATAAAGCGAGGTAGGGAGCAACTGGATATACTATTTGGAATATGACGCAAAGGAATAAGGATTGTGTTGCAAAAAAGGGCACACATGGATGTCTACAGTCTTGGGAAGTATTTAATGCACCAGAAGATTGTGGCCATTGCACGTATAAAGATGAGGCATGAAGGAAATTAAACATGCCTTAGATGGAAGAAGGTGATTTAAATGGAAAATGTACTTTAAAACTTTAAAGCAAGAAAAACTGTATTGAAAGTGAAAAAGTAAGGTGGTGAAAGTTTTAAATTACGAGAAAGCTATAAAAGGGGGGAAACAATTTTTTTTTATCACTTTACATTCAAATAAACTTGAGAAATCGAGCGACTTAGTGCGACATAGCGAATTGAGTGATGAGAAGACCTAAGCAACATGCAAGAGATCTAGAGCTCGTTATGAGAAGTTTGAGCGGGAGTGGAAGCATGGGCGGAGTAGGGTTTGCAGGTTGAGAAGCTAGGGTTCGTAGGGTTCGAAGAAGGGTTGTATAACATGTTGGAAATATTGTCATTGATGTCAAAAGAGGTGCTGAACTGGTAAACGGAACTCTGTCAGAAAGTAACAGAATTATTGACGGAAATGATAGAAAGTAATGGAAAGAACCAACAGTATAGAAGGGTAGAAAGCAAAAGTTTAAATACATGAAAAGAAGCATTTTTGCATGAGGATTATCATGGTATAAGAGAGATATACACAACTATACATAAGAGAGAGATATCCACATTTTAAGGTGTTCATATGTAATGTTTTATGGTGAAAAAGAAGATTTAATGATGGTTGACAACGATTTAATGATAACAGTGATTTTTCTAAGGAGGGGTAGTGCTCCTATCAAGTGGTTAATTACATTGATTAATGTGCATTTAATAATTATGGGCTGCATTAATTATTCTTTGGTTTTAGCCGACTAATGCACTTAATTAAGTTGTGTTAATGGAAAGGTTGTGTCGGTTGGAACGATGTGTCTTTTCGAAAAGGTACGAAAGGCTATATAAGAAGATTCATATGAGACTTATTAAGCATGGATTCAAGTTGAATATCTTAAGGAAAAAGAAGAAGAAGAGGAAGTGTAAGGGCAGAATTTTAGAACAACAAATTTGAAAGTAAGAAGAAGAATTTTCCATTATTCGTTGAGGAAGCAACAAGTTCAAAAGTGGAAAGAAAATTTTGTAAGGAAGGTTGGTGCCTTCATATTCGAAGAGATCAGTGTCTCTTGCTGAGTTGGTGCTTAGCAAAAGGGGTGGGTGCTCCTGTAGGTTGGTGCCTACAAAACTATAATTTGGGGATTGGTGTCTCTAGTAGGTTGGTGCCTACAAATTTTTTGAGAAATATATATAAAGAAAGAAGTTTCTCCATGGTTTTCTCCCGAAAGGGTTTCCACATATATCTGTGTCTACTTGCATTAAGTTTTGTGTTCTTTGATTGATTTGATATATTGACATTGCTCGTGATTATAGATCTAAGTTTAAGTATTGAAGTTTGAAATAATATCATAATACTAATTGACCCCCCTCTCAGTATTATCTTGTGCTCAACAATTGGTATCAGAGTAGGTTCCTTCAGGAACAATCTAACAGTTGGAAGGTAGATCTCGGGAGCACATATGGCTAGTCAAGTACAAGAAGGTTTTTCCTTGAACAAGGCTCCGTTGTTTGACAGAACAAACTATGAATTTTGGAGAATAAGAATGAGAACCTGTCTAATGGAACTAGGGTTTGATATTTGGCAATCAGTAGCGGTTAGATATATCATTGCATCAACTCCACCAACAGACCAAGCCAGTAAGAAGGATTTTGAAAACAATGCCAAGGCGATGAATGTAATCTTGTGTGGTCTGTCAGAGTCTGAATTTGTCAAGGTAATGCAATGTGACACGGCAAAGGAAATATGGGATAAACTTTGAAAAATATATGAAGGTGATGATAAGGTCAGAAAAGCTAAGCTTCAAACCCATAGGAGAAAATTTGAGAGCCTAAAAATGAAGGATGAGGAAGATGTTGTAGCTTATCTTCTGCGGGTGGATGAAGTTGTCAACGCCATAAGAGGGCTTGGAGAAAATATTGAGGAACCTGTGATCGTCTAGAAGGTATTAAGATCTTTACCATTAAGATTTGATTCTAAGGTGTCTGCCATCGAAGAAATCAAGGATCTTGACAAGCTAAGCATGGACGAACTACATGGAATACTGACGGCTTATGAAATGAGGACCGAGTCTAATAAACCAGCAAAGAAGGAAGCTGCATTCAATGTCTCGAAGAAAAAGGAAATCAAGGAATCTGAAGCAAATGATGAATAAAACAGTGAAGAAGATGAAAAGGAAGCTTTATTCATTTGAAAGCTAAAGAAAGGATCCAAGAGATATAAAGGTAAGTTACCATTTAAATTTTTTAACTGTGGTAAAATTTTTCATTTTGTAGCTAAATGCCCAGAGAAGGAAGATAGCAAAGATGAAGAAAGCAAGCCCAAGTTCAAAAGAGAATTCAAGCAAAGCAGAGGTAAGAAAAGATTTGAAAATCAAAAGAAGAGTCTATATTCAAAAAGAGGGTAACAGCTCATCCGAAGAAAGCGGAATAAGTGATTCAGACATTGATGATGAAGAAACATTATTTATGGCTATAGAAGAAGGTTCATCAACTAGCAAAGCTGATTTGGAAGGAATCGAGGACATAGAAGAAGAAGGTGAGGTAAACCTCGAAGAAGAAATCATTTGTGCGTTGGGTGAAATAAAAGCACTCAAAAAGAGGAATCAGAAGCAAAGACTTCAGCTCCAAAAATATGAAGAACAAAATCAATCTTTCGAAGCTAAGTTAGCACAGAGTCTTCAAGAATCAAAGAATCTAATCATTGACCTGAAGACCCAGATTGAAGAAGTAAAGAGAATTAAGGAAGGGTCGAGAAGTCAACTCAAGATGAAACAAGAAGAATGTGAAAAGCGTGAGACATAGATTGTTGTGATGAGAAAAGACTTAGAAAAGGTAAATACCAAACTAATGAACAACTTGAAATTTGAAAAAAGTACTAAGGTTCTAGATGAGATTCTAGAAAATCAAAGATCACCATCCAACAAATCAGGACTCAGATATGAAGCAAAACTAGAGAAAGCTTCAAATTCCATTGAGATTCCGGAGAAGAAAGGTTTAGAAAAGGAAAAAAGTTATGCAAAAATTCTAAATGCACCTACGAAGAATAAAATCAAAAAGGAAGAGGAAACTATGAAGACCAGTTCCATCCACAAGGAAGGTGTTAAAGAGAATGACATCAAAAGACCATTTACTCCACGACATAGGAATATGAACAGGTTCAAAAGTTCCTTTCATGGTTATTGTTTTTATTGCAATATATATGGGCATAAAAAGATAGTGTAGAAAGCGAATGAGAGATAATGAAGCCTGGAACAAACCAAAATCTTCTCATAGAGTGTTGAATATGAACTATAATTCATTTGCTCCACTATCCTATTATAACGAGGAAGCCATTATCTACTACAAGTGCAATAATTATGGACATATAGCACGCTTTTGTAGAAGTGTGTTTGACTCGAGACAAGATCAAAAGACAAAGCCTTTAGATACAAAGAAAAAGGAGGCTACGAAATCCTGGACAAGGAAGCAGGAGAAAGATGGGCTAGACAAAGAAAAATCCATGCTCGTTCAAACAAATTTTCATGCTCGAGATGAAGGACAGCAGTGGTACATTGATAGCGGATGTTCAAGACATATGACTGGTGATAAAAGTAAGTTTCTCTCCTTAAAGAAAGTAAATGAAGGTACAGTAAAATTTGGTGATAATGCTACAACAAAGATCATTGGCAAAGGTACGTTGAGTCTGGATAATGGAAAAACAAAAATAGAGAATGTTTTGTATGTTGAAGGATTAAAACATAACCCCTTGAGTGTGAGTCAAATGTGTGATCAGGGACACACTCTTAAGTTCTATGCTAAAGGATGTGAAATAAGGAAAGTAGATACAGGAGAACTAATTGCAGATTACCACTAAACTGCAAATAATCTATATATGCTCGGAGAAATAAAAGAAGAAAAATGTTTCCTAAGTCAAGTTGAGGAGAGTTGGCTATGGCATAGAAGGATGGGACATATAAATTTTGATAATCTTGTGAAGATAAGCAATAAGCAGGCCATACGGGACATGCCTAAAATAACAAAGCCTTCAAGTACTCTATGCAAGTAGTGCCAACTTGGGAAGCAGACCAGAACAAGATTCAAAACAAAGGAGTATTCATCCACCAAACCATTAGAGCTAATTCACATGGATTTGTGTGGACCTACCATAATGAAAAGTATTCAAGGTGAGAGTTATTTTATGTTACTCAGTGATGACTACACTAGAATGACATGGGTAGCATTTTTGAAAGAAAAATCTGAAGCATTTGGAAAGTTCAAAGCTTTCAAGGCATTAGTAGAAAATGAAACAAGGCTGAAGATAAAATGTCTAAGGTTAGATCGTGGAGGTGAATTCATGTCAAATGAATTTATTGAATATTATGAAGACCGTGGAATTAAAAGACAATACTCAGCTACAAGAACTCCACAACAAAATGGAGTAGTAGAAAGGAAGAACAAAACCGTTCAAGAGATGGCCCGAACAATGCTGAATGAATCTAAGCTATCAGATAGATTCTGGAAAGAAGTGGTAAGTACTGCCATTTATATTTTGGATAGAGTGCAAATCAGAGTTAACCATGACAAAACTCCATATGAATTATGGAAAGGAAGACCAGCCTCAGTCAAATATTTTAAGGTATTTGGGCAGATGTTTCATTAAAAGAACCGAAGAGGACTTAGGAAAATTTGATTGAAGATCTGATGAAGGGATTTTTCTTAGGTACTCCACTAAAAGTAAAGCCTTCAAATGTTATAACAAGAGGTTGCAGACTATCATAGAAAGTGCAAGTGTCAGAGTGGATGAGGGTCTGGATCTAAAGACAAAAGAAAATTCAGAAGAGTCTTTAGAAATACCAAGTCTTGTGAAAGAAGAACAAGAAGAAGAAGAAGATATTGAAGAGTGGAGTAAATCAGAAAGGCAGGATACTAAGACGCCATCTCACTTCGCTCAGAAAAATCATAATGAAAGTCAGATTATTAGAGAACTTGATACTGGGGTTCAAACTAGAAGAAGAATTACAAATGCTTCTGAGTAAGGGTATTTTTCTCTGCTATCTAAGGTAGAACCTAAGAAATTTTTAGAAGCAAGACATGATAAACATTGGTTGAAGGCGATGGAAGAAGAATTAGATCAAATTGAGAAAAATGAAACTTGGGAACTAGTTCCCAGACCAAAGAGTCAGAATGTGATTGGCACTAAGTGGGTATTTCAGAAGAAACTAAATGAAGATGGTCAAGTCACTCAAAATAAGGCAAGATTGGTATGCAAAGGGTATGCTCAAGTGGAAGGTATTGATTTTGAAGAGACTTTTTCTTTGGTTGCCAGACTAGAAGAAATCAGAATGTTCCTTGCTTTCGCAGTGTTTAAAAATTTCAAAGTCTACCAAATGGATGTCAAATCAGCCTTTTTAAATGGGAATTTAGAAGAGGAGGTTTACATAGAACAGCTTGAAGGGTTCATATTATCAGAAAATGAAGATTATGTGTGTAGGTTGAAAAAGGCATTGTCTAGATTAAAACAAGTCCCCAGAGCATGGTACTCAAGGATTGATCAACATCTACAGAACCAAGGATTCAAGAGAGGGCATGCTGATAGTAATATTTACATCAAAACTGAAGATGAACACCAGTTAATTGTGGTTGTATATGTGGATGACATAATCTTTGGAGGAGACAATGAAGAAATGTCTAGAAAATTTACAGAAGACATGCAAAAGGAATTTGAAATGTCTATGTTGGGTGAGTTATCCTTTTTTCCTTGGATTGCAAATTTCTCAATCTAATAATGGAATATTTATATCCCAAACCAAGTATGTGAAGGAAATGTTGCAAAAGTTTGGTATGGAGGAGTGTGCACCTGTCAGCACACCGATGATCACCGGAACCAAGTTAAGCAAAGATGACAAATCTCCAGATGTTGATCAATCTCTCTATAGATCAATGATTGGGAGTTTATTATATGTGACAGCATCCAGACCAGATATCATGCAAGCAGTGGGTATGGTGGCACGTTTTCAAGCAGGGCCGAAAGAAACACATGTGCAAGTTGTAAAATGCATATTCAGATATCGAAAGGAAACTATGGAATACGGGTTGTGGTATGCAAAAGAAAAAATATTTCACATTGACAGCTTATACAGATTCAGATTAGGCAGGATGTGTAGATGATAGAAAAAGTAAAAGCGGAGGAGCATTTTTTCTTGGAAATAGCTTGGTATCTTGGCTAAGTAAGAAGCAAAATTCTCTATCCCTATCCACAATAGAAGCAGAGTATATAGCAGCGGTACTATGTTGCATGCAAATTTTATGGATGAAGCAGACCTTGAAGGATATCAAAGTAGAGTATGATCATCCCATTTCCATATTATGTGATAATACTAGTGCAATAAGTATTTCAAAGAATCCAGTTATGCATTCCAAAACAAAGCACATTCCCATAAGATATCACTTCTTAAGAGAGCAGGTGGCAGAGAAACAGGTAAAGTTGGAGTATGTCACTACATCCGAATAGATAGCAGATATTTTCACTAAGCCACTTCCAAAGGAGACATTTGAATATCTATGGCATAAGCTGATAGTAGTTTCTTTTACATCTTTACATTGAAGAGTCAAGGGTAGCACTGGTTAAGGGGGAGCTAAAACTTTGCAATTTTTTCAGCTCCTAGGATGACCCTTTGCCATTGATGTCAAAGGGGGAGTAGTAAGAGGGAGCTACGGCAAGAGGAAGCTGCAGAAGAGATTATTTTTTGGGGTTGCCATCAATGACAAAGGGGGAGATTGTTGGAAATATTGTCATTGATGTTAAAAGAGGTGATGAACTGGTAAACAAAAATCTGTCAGAAAGTAACGGAATTATTGATGGAAATGGTAGAAAGTAACAGAAATAACCAGCAGTATAGAAGGTTAGAAAACAAAAGTTTAAATACATGAAAAGAAGCATTTTTGCATGAGGATTATCATGGTATAAGTGAGATATACACAACTATACATAAGAGAGAGATATCCACATTTTAAGGTGTTCATATGCAATGTTTTATGGTGAAAAAGAAGATTTAATGATGGTTGGCAGCGATTTAATGATAACAATGATTTGTCTAAGGAGGGGCAGTGCTCCTATCAAGTGGTTAATTGCATTGATTAATGTCCATTTAATAATTATGGGCTGCATTAATTATTCTTTGGTTTTAGCTGACTAATGCACTTAATTAAGTTGTGTTAATGGAAAGGTTGTGTCGGTTGGAACGATGTGTCTTTTTGAAAAGGTACGAAAGGCTATATAAGAAGATTCATATGAGACTTATTAAGCATGGATTCAAGTTGAATATCTTAAGGAAAAAGAAGAAGAAGAGGAAGTGTAAGGGCAGAATTTTAGAACAACAAATTTGAAAGTAAGAAGAAGAATTTTCCATTATTCGTTGAGGAAGCAACAAGTTCAAAAGTGGAAAGAAAATTTTGTAAGGAAGGTTGGTGCCTTCATATTCGAAGAGATCGGTGTCTCTTGCTGAGTTGGTGCTTAGCAAAAGGGGTGGGTGCTCTTGTAGGTTGGTGCCTACAAAACTGTAATTTGGGGATTGGTGTCTCCAGTAGGTCGGTGCCTATAAATTTTTGAGAAATATATATAGAAAGAAATAATTTTCTCCATGGTTTTCTCCTAAAAGGGTTTCCACATATATCTGTGTCTACTTGTGTTAAGTTTTGTGTTCTTTGATTGATTTGATATATTCACATTGCTCGTGATTATAGATCTAAGTTTAAGTATTGAAGTTTGAAATAATATCATAATACTGATTCACCCCCCCTCTCAGTATTATCTTGTGCTCAACATAACAGGTTACCTAGGGCACAAGTTCATGGTGTTGAATTGAGTAGAATAACACCAAAGAAAGTGACTTCCTTATCACTTAGGGGCAGAGGCAAGGGTCGAACAAAGAGGGTTGAGGTCGGAGACCCACTAGAGGAGATTTACTTAGAAAGGTAGTACGCCCTTGGAGTAATTAGGGTGAAAACATGGAAATCACAACTTCCAAAGTGTAAAATAAGTGAATTCAATCATATGAATCTAGGAAATGAGGTGAATTCATAAGAAGATATACTACGAGAGTTACCAGATAAAAATGAGGAAGGACAGGTACTGGTAGATGACTCGGTGAGAAGAAATCTAGAAAAGGTAGGGGTCCTCCAGTTGTTTGAACTAAATTCTTCACCAAACCAACACATCTCTTCCAATGGCTCATGTACAGGGTACACAAGGACTATTTTTATTTCACAGGACGAAGGATGAGGATCACAACTAGACTTATTAGATAGGTCATAAGGTTACATAAGATAGGGGAAGACCTAGAGTTGAACCTATATGACAACATGAAGATTGATGAGCTAGCCATTACATTACAGTAAAAAATGGGAGAAAAGGCCATGAGTATAGAGAAACTTATAGACCCTACAACCAGGGTAGTGATCAGACTTATCAGTTGTAAACTGGGCACCTCAGAGAGATGGGGCATTGTGAATACAAAGTTTGTTTATATTATATATAAAATGGATCACAGAACGTAATATAACATAACATAGTTTATCTCCAATGAGATCATTGAAGAGGCCATGGCACTAAATGAAGAAGGGGAAAAAATTACATGGGGCTCAATACTCCTATTAATTATCTTCTAGGAGATTAGTGTTCCATATGGGCCTGATGAGGACATGTGGGTTCACCCACCAAAAAACAAATTTCCCGCAGTACAGTTTATAAGATATACTTGTGATGGTGCGATCAATAATGTATACAAGGCTAGAGTAGACAAGTGGTACGCAAGAATGTGTGCAAAATTTGAGAATGAATGGCACATCCCGTGTGAGCTACCTAAGGAGGTAGGAGAACATGAAAATTTTGCAGTGATATAACTGTGATCCCAAATTCACCCCTGGGTTAATTTGGATATTTCATTATAAATGGAATTAGCCATTCAAATTCTGAGACGTGTGGGAGGTAGTCAAAGTCAGCGCCAGGTATTAGAAAAAGACAACTTAGGATGACTCGCAAGTAAAAAATTTAGATTTTATGAGTTGTCTGGAAGGTCAAGTTTCGCGGTGAGTTGGCTCGCGCGGTGAAGGTTTTAGACCATTTCTCGCTATCACGTGTCAACCACACGTCAACATTCTCCCTTTTCATGTGTCAACCTTCCCTATTGTTGTGCGTCAACCACCCGCTGTCGCGCATCACCTCCTCATTGTTAAGTGTCACCACTCGTTATCGCACGTCGCCACCTGCTATCATGTGTCAACCATGCATCAACCACCCTTTGCTGACACGCATCATTCATCTCCCCCTTGTCACACATCAACATCATGTATTACTGTCACACATCACTGCTATCTTCTTGATGTGTGTCAACCACCTTTATCCTGTTGTGTGTTAGTATTCCATATTGACGTGTGTCAACCTTCCCTCGATGTTGTGTGACAACATTTATTCTTGTCATGTGATAGCTGCTCCTTTTTTAGTGGACAACTTCATCCATTATTTTCAGGCGTCAACAAGGAATGTCAGGTACGGATAGAACATTAATGACATCGTACAAGGTACCTCAACAACCAATTTAATGAAGCATGACACCCATGTCTTTTTTGACAAAAAAGTACCTTTGGAAAGTGGAGTGGTATGGTTGCCCATACCTCTTTATAGGAAATTAATGAGGGTTGTTGATAGATGAGAATTTTTTTCTATATAATGTATTTGACCCCTCATTTTTTAAGGAGAGACATTTTGGGAGCTGAGGAAACTCTTGCAAAATTTTCCCTCAACTCCATTTGAGCTGCGAGCCTTTACTTGGGCCTAGCAATGTAATTATGCCTTTGTGCATCAAATGTAATGGTCTGTGCATATTTTTGAAGCAATAAAAATTGTGTTTTGTGGTGTTTATTCAACCCTAGCTCATTTTTATTATATTTTCTTACCTCTCCATTATTGTTGCTGTATTTTGTGCATGTTCTTTCACTTGCAGGTTTATGATGTTGTGTTCCATGGAGTTTTGATGGTGGATTAGGATCTGGGTCTGTGTCACATTTGTATGACCTCCCTCAGCCCCTTTTTCCTTGTTTCATCCTCCCTCAACAGAGTATCTCACCCCTTTTCTTGGTGCTATCGCCCCCCTTAGTTTAGGATTTTCATTTTATGCATCTCTTTCTTCCTTGGTCCCTTGGAAAATCTAGGTTAGTGTTAGGATAGTTGCATTTCCCTTTCTAGGAGTAGTTTAGCATTAGGATTAGGTATAGGAATTTGACCTTGTCCAAAGGTCCATCTCAGGTTTAAAAGTCCCACAACTTGAGAGATGGACACATATTGGAAAAATTGCACCGATTTCCCAACACACAGAAGAAATGGGGGGGGTGATGTAATTTTGACATAACAATAACACTAAAACCTTGCATGTTTCAAGATGACGAATAGAGAGATGGGTATGTGGTGCAAACTTCCATTTTTATTCACTGTAAGATATTTCAAGTGCGCGGTAAACCATATCAGGGACACACATAAGATGCTCTTTGATGCTGATAAGGTGGATTCAGATTGACACACTTTGTGCACCACCTACAGGTATGAATCTAGACCTACATACTTAGAGACTTTATAGCTAGATACCTTGGACCTCAATCCTTAGTTGAATGTTAAAATAAAGGGGATCATATGCATAGTATTTGTCATTTTGCGGCCTAAGACATAGAATGGGGTAGAAATAGAGGTATGTGACACACCTATGCCTCAGATGAAGTAGAGTGCTATGCCCTAGATTAAGAGAAATTGCGAGGAATATCCTGTTAAAGAAGAATAAGAAGGTGGGATTGACCACAAGTTCAGAAAGGAAATGCATTATAAGAGGAGAAAACATAATGACAGTGTAGGACCTTCTTAGCCAGCCAAGGAGAGTCCAGTGGGAATAAAGACCAAGTGTGGAGGGACACAAGTAGTCTCTAGTGAAAAAGGTACAAAGAGAAATATGATAGATGCATTGGAGTGTGAGTGGGACAAGCAAGAGAAGGCAATGGCTACGTAAACACATGGAGAGCCTATCCGGGAAGAGGAAGAAACACATATGAGTCTGGGAAAGGAGAAGTCATTGGTGAATGAGGAGGAACATGAAGAGGGTAAATGAGATGATGATGTCTATGTGATTAAAGAGGATAAGGGTGTGACATGAGAAACTAGTACATGCCCTTTCACACTGAGGAAACAACGAATGAAATCCAAAGCAACTCGGAATAAAATATCTCTCTGATCTCCACACATGGACTATGTGGATGATCCTACGAAGGTACTAAGGGAAATATTCCAGAGCACAGTCATGACAGAGAAGTTGTTTAGTTGGAAATTGTTGGATCAACATGGAGGACTCTCATGCATAAAGAAGATGTTTTCTTGGAATATGCACACGCACGTAGAAGACCCAAAGTTCAAGATAATAACATATCCCTTACCATTCTGAAGTTGAAGAAAGATCTTGGTAAGAAGTATAAACATGTGGAACCAATGTTTGATGAGAGTTGTCAATCCTCGCTATTAATAAGGTCAATCCGGGTTGGTGTCCGAAGGTTGTATGCATTAAGAGAATAAGATCTTGGAAAGAAGCTCCCTTAAACACAATCCAAACTTGCATAAATTGAAAGCACACATACTAAAATTTAAATACACACTTGCATAATTGTAAACACACTTACATAAAAGAAATCACACTTACAGGAATAAAACACACTTGCATAAATTGAAATTTCTGAATTAGAAATAAGAAAAATTAAATGAAACACCTGTAGGTTTACAATAGACTGAATGTTACAATACAAAGAGAAGAACAACACAACAAGATGATAACTACAAAAAAGAAATAAACACAAATTATTAAAAAATAAAAACACAAATATATAGATCCATCTTCCTTAGAATGAGTGGCCAACTCATTCCTTGGAAGAGGATTTAAACCATGCTTTGAGATCTTAACTCAGAATAGCATAATATTAGAGAGAAAAGAACAAATTCATTTCTTGGTGGTAAAACATTACATATATGAGTGTGGAAGGTTGCATTTATAATTTATGCGTCCAACCAACTCCTTATTTTGGGAGATACATTCTGATCTTATCTTTATTCTAATCCTAACAATTAAGATCTCCATCTCCACAAAATATGGAGAGAGATATATTATTGGAGTCAAAGTCTTATCTCACTTATATTAGGAAGATTTTCTCCCAAATCTTCTCCTCATTTTTTGGTAACAAGAATCATAATGATTTTATTCTTCTACATTATTGGAAGGAGGATTTTTCTCAAAATATGATTTTGACCAAATACCTTTCTCAGATTTTCCATTTGACTTTGCTATTTTTGACTTTGGAACTTTTGACGCTTGTCTGATACACTTTTTCCTCGGAATGCAGTTCACTAAAAGTTAGATTTATCTTCATTGGTAAAACTTGTTGCAAATCTGAATGAGGTTTTTGTTAAAAACATTTCTATGAACAAAAACCTCTCTCCGATTTTCTGTTTGACTTTTTCTATTTCTATTTATGGAACTTTTAGTGCTCGTCTGATACACTTTTCCTCAGACTATATAGCTCACTAAAATTTAGATCTCTCTTCATTGGCAAAACCTGTAGCAAATCTGTATGAGGTTTCTGTTAAAAAATTACTATGAAAAAAAAAACTCTCAGATTTTCCATTTGACTTTTCTGTTTCTGTTTATGAAACTTTTAGTGCTCGTTGGATACACTTTTTCCTCAGATTGTAGCTCACTAAAAGTTAGATTTCTCTTCATTGGTAAAACCTGTAGCAAATCTGAACGAGGTTTATGTTAAACACATTGCTATGAACAAAAACCTCTATCAAATTTTCTATTTGAATCTCTGATTATTCACAGTCCCCATTTGATGTTAGTTCCAGAACTAAATCTACGAGTTCCGTAACTAACTCTGCAAGTTCCGGAATGTATTTTGCGAGTTCCGGAACTAACTCTGTGAGTTCTAGAACTAACTTAAAACAACTATAAATTTTGCATTTGATCTCGGATTGAGATGATTTTTTTTTGAACTTGCATAATTTTTTAAGAGGAAGCTGAATATGAAATCAGATTTGAGTTTAGATATACCATCCATGATCAATTCCACTTTTCCCAATAATAGCATTATCTTTCCTTTATGGCATGCATAAACAAGACTTTGCATATTTTCCCAAATAATCAATAGGATTAGTCAAAAAAATAGATAATAAAATATTTATAAAGAATTAACAAGATATATATCCTATATTCTATCTTAAGAAAACTATAAGTTCCTAGATTACATTTAAATCCACTTTCAAAGGTAACTTGGAAGGACAAAATAATGGTAATTTATGGCCAATTTATGGCCTCATAAATGTTCCTAACCAATGAATATGCGTGTAATACCTTATACTGATGTAGCATGAAGGAATTTGGATCAAGGGGAAACCATGAGGGTCCTTATGGAAGATAAAAAGAGTAAGGATTGAGAGTTGGAGAGCACGAAGGATGAATTGAAGGGAGAGCAGAAGCACACCAAAGAAGCTTATGACAGGGTGGGAACTTTAGTAAAGCATATTTTAGGCACATTCCCAACCTTGTTGATCTAGTCTAGGAATGACTATTATAGTCACAAAATCATGTACTTTAGAAATTATTTATCCTGGGATCATGCTACTATTTAGAAGGTTCTTGAGTGAAGAAATTACTAGTTAACCCCCATCTTTTGGCCATCTTGTTTTATTTTATTTAGTCATTACCAACCTTTTACACCTGCATGCCTAGTCAATTTTTGTCATCTCACGTTAATTTAGCCTCGACTGGGGTGCCCAGATTAGTACTGGGGCACCTTTGGGTTCCCTGGTCCCTTTTGCACTTTCCTACCAGCTTTTAGGCTATTTCTAGCCATTTCTCCTTTTTATCTTATTGGCGGTCGACCATTTTGGGGTTAGATATGAAATTATATCAAGAGAACCCTATAAATATAAAGTTATGAGACCATAATGAGGGACCTGACACTATTCACTACTATCCTCCATCCAGAGTTGCATTCATCTATTGCATTGGAGATTACTTGCATCCATCTATTGCATTGGAGATTACTTGCATCCACATAGCTCTATCATCAAGGCACAAGGCTAGGACATATGCATGACACACTTTGTAGGGAGAGAGATTCTATTATATTTCATGCACACATTCTATTAAATTTTCTACACATAGTTATTACTCGTTACTTCATAAAGTGCAACCGGCATAAGAGCAACCTAGGTCATGTTCACACATACTTGCACATAGAACTACATTAGGTATGAGATGTAGTGTTGTGCTCAATAAGTAAGACAACCATTGTGGTAGCTGAAGTCAGTATGACCCCTACATATGCATTTTTGTTTTTTTAGGGTTTGATGCATGTTTTGGGGTCTTGCAGGTTTTTTTCATCTTGGATTATTGGCGACACCTTGTACAAGACATCGAATTTGATGCTATAGATAGTGAGGGTTTCGAACCATCTGTTGAACTAATGAAAATCAATCATTGAGCTTCTGTACAGACTAGGGCGCCTAATTTATAGACCAAAGCACCCGTTGGCACCCCAGTCCCTCTCTAGGCACTCTAGTCCAGCTATATACTACAAATCTATCCTTTTCTGGCCTTTTTCACAGTCGTTCCTAATTCTATATTTTCCTATCACTTTTAGAACAATGTCTTACATGCATTAGTTATTCAAATGAGTCCTTTCCTCTTCTCTCTTACACAATTATGTTTTTACTTTTATTACATTAGCTTTTTAATTCATTTATGTACTTCTTTATTGCATTTTTATGTCCTCCTAGATTAGATGAACAAGAATACATTATTTCCATTTATAGTTAATCATTTTAGTGAACCTAATGTTCAAATCCACCTTCATTCCAGGGATTTTCTCATCTGTTCTATTATGGATTCTAATGTTTGTCAAGTCTCTTTGCTTCAATTGATTCAAATGTACCATCTTATAAAGATGCTCTTCAAAAAACCCTAAAGACTATGCGTCTGCCTATCAACATATTTCCTACCCAAGTCAATGCTATTTTTAGTTTCCATTCAGAGGAATCCCTTGATTCCAATTACAATCAATCTATTTGAAAATCCATTCAAGCTCTTCATTCTTTATTTGAAGATAAATTTCAGGCTATGGAATCCACAATCACATCTCTTAAATCTAAAATTAAATAGCTTAAGGATACTTCTCAGGATCAATATTTTTCTTCTTCTCATAATCATCCTATGCCTTGTACATGTGCTCATATTAGTGAACCTAAAGTTTTACCGCTCCCTACGCCTCTCATGTTTAATCTCAATGGTAAAAAACAAGATATTCTTCCACATCTCATCGCTCATAGAATCATTAACTTGCCATCTACTCATGGTTATCCTCCTTATATGATTTACAAGTATAAAGGTTTTCCATATTGTAACTTCTACCAAATCAATGGAAATAATGAAAATGATTGTTATGATTTACAACGAAGTATTAAGTACCTTGCGCAAGAGGTTTTTCTCTCATTTATTGCATAACATTCTAATATAAATGATAAATCCCATTAGGTTCTTAAATTTGATCCATCTATATCTAATGAGCATCAGGCCAATGTTACTTAGGATCCTTCTACAATAAGCCAAACACCTCCTAAGCAACCATCCCTCAAAATTAATTAAACACCTCCTCCTCCTGAGTTATTTGCGGTCTCACCAAATCAAACCACGTTACCACCTCCCATAATCGATCAACCTTATTCACATATTTAGTCTTTTGCAATGTCAACAATACCACCAAAACTAACACCATTCAATATTCCTCCCCATCCCACTCCACTTTTGAATCCAATCACTTTTTTCAAAGAAACTACTCCTTCTACTGATGGTCAAGAGACATTTAAAAAGCCACCACTATCGCATGGTCCTATTGTTTCTTCGACATACCATTGTGTTTTCCCTCACTCTTATCACAACATAGAAAAATGCTCTCCCACAATGTCATGACACCTCTCACGTCGCTACATATATCTCCATAATAATAGTACACTTGGGGGGCACACCACTCACACAATACCCCCTTCTCATATTATCATAGGTGCATCTCTCATCTTTGCATTATCATACATTCATATCCTCACATAGGCATACTCATCGCACATTCTAGCATCATCATTACCCAATGACACACTCTTGTGCTTTGGGTCATGCTTGAATTTTGAGGGATTAATACACATGAACCCCAGACACTACACTATATGAATTACAAACCAAATCTGTTCACATATCGCGCGTCATACATCATACTAGTTGTCATTTTGCATGTATCATACTATGCGTCTAACATCATACACTCCCCATTCTACATACTACATTACTAGCTTATATACATACATTACATGTCGCTTCCTTACACTTTACATATTCTACATGTCTTGCATTGCATTCTACATATCACCTATTTACATATTATACTTATCACATGGTCGTTTCATCCTTACATATACTACTATCTTATCTTCTATGCGCTCCAACCACTACCCTATGAAACACTTTAGTTCCTTGGTCCATACTTGACTGCTGAGGGTTTATAAATCAAACGGACCTTACACTCATCACACATTTACTATTCAACCTTTCATCATGTGACATTTCTAGCTTAATGACATACAATTTCGGCTAAATTGTCACATATTATATCATTTTGTAGTGGTATACACCTTAGGTTACATCACCACTCCCTCTTTTCATTTTGTAGTGATATACACTTAGGGATAAATCATCACTCATCCATTCATCTTATAGTAATATATGCTTAGGCTAAACCATCACTTATACATTCATCTGGTCGTGATATATGCTTCATCTATAGGGTTCATGCACACATCATCGCTAGGTCACATCTCATCACTACACCTACACATTCATCATAGCACGTTAGACACAACATACACTTCAACCATTTCCTGATGACACACTCTTGTTTATGGTTCATTCTTAACTACTAAGGGGAAAAAAATGAACCTCATTTCATACACTTCTGGGGGGGGTGTGGCTCCTATCATTCCATTCCATCCACAACATATCGCATTGTCTGGAGGCATTTACTCTTGTTTACTAGTGTTTTACATGATCACTTTACTACACATGTTAGATTAATTTCTTATACATGTCATTATCTATACCATCCAAACATGTGCATTCACGTATTTTTTTAGTCATGATATTAGATACAGATCCTTTACACACAACAGGGATGTGTCGACACTAAAATTTTCCTCCGTAATTTCTATTTCATTAATGTATGTATTAGGAATATGCTGTTGTTAAGTATAATTAGTAGTAGCGTCTGATAGAAGATAACGGCGCCGTCAGTACGGTGCCGCCAATAATGTGGAGTATGGTAATAGTAAAAGTACAATAGGAATGTTGTAAAAAGTAAATATTTGTTGAAAGTGGTCCGGTAATGTTAAATTGCAAAGTTTGGGTAATTAGAGAAGTAGGGTCTACGTGATTAGGAATTAGAAATATTATATTGGTAATAAGGAAAAGGAGTGAGGTCATAAATATTTTGTATATTTTATTTGTAAAAAGTCTAAAAATGTGGAACCCATGTAAAATGATAAGATTTATCTTATCTTAAAAGATAAGCTTACATGTACAGATAAGAGTTAAGGTATGGAATATGATTCGTCAAAGTGGATTTCTTATCCTATCTTAGAGATAAGATGGATAAGCCTGGAAGTTTTATAAATAGAGAGGCCACCCCCCTCATTTAGCATAGAAAGAAGTAGTGAGAAATATTGTAGGAAGTGTGCAAAGGAAGCCATCAGTTTAAAGGTGTGTTGAAGAAGCCATTAAGAGGTGTAATTGTAAAGTTTCTCCCATAGTCTTGGTGAAAGGCAAGTGAAGTCAATAACACTTGAAGTACCTCTTGGTGAGATTATAACAGTTTCATGTTAATATTATAATTTACTTTGATATTTCAGATTTTTCATCATTCCGTCTTATCATAGTCGATGGTATTCTTGTGTTATATTGTTGTTTTGTTTCCAGATTACATCCACCAAACTAAAGGCTGTGCATTAGTAAATAATCATAGCACGAGGAGTTCCCAGTGAAGAATTATCATAGTGCTGGATTGGTGATGACATTTTAGTTCCGTTGCCGGGACCATTCCTCGTTGGTGGATTTTCTGGAGAGATATTCCCACTTAGTCAAAAATCAATTGGAGGGTAACCTTGTTTTTACTGTGCATAGTAGTTACCATGGTAAAGTCATTTTTGCCATGAATAGTAGTTACCATGGTAAAGTCATTTTTGCTGGGAATAGTATTTACCGCAGTAAAGTCACTTTTTACCATGAATAGTATTTACCGCAGTAACTTCACTTTTTACTGTGAATAGTGTTTACCACAGTAAAGTCAATTTTTATTGCAGTAAGTCAAGTTTTACCATAGTTTACCGTGGTCATTTCTATTTTACTGTAGAAAGGTGTAAAGTCACTTTCTAGTATAGTGATTCCAATTATTTGTGCACATAAGTCTTGTTGATTGTACTTGTGGGTTAGTATTTCACGGTGGTTACTTTTGAAAATGGGAAAGATTCCTGTTTTTTCAGCTCAATCTAATGAAGATGCTTCTTCTTTCATTCAAGAGTTTAAGTGATCTTATATTTGTAATGGCCTTATAAGAAGAGAACAATGGACTGAATTTTTTTCCTACCTTTTTGGATGGTTCAGCACTTAGGTGGTTTGAAACACTAGGTGATAATGTGAAAAATTCATGGGATTTATTAACTGAAAGTTTTCTTGAAGAATTTGGTGAACAACGGAAATATGCAGATCTCATGATCGAGATCACAAAGCTATCCCAAGGAGAGAAGGAGAAGATAAGGGATTATCATGCTCGTGTTCTAGAGCTAAGGAGGAAACTCGATGCCTAGATTCGGAAGGAAGGATTAGCGGATGGGTTGATGAATGGCATGGATAATCTCCTCTGTAAGCACTTCATTCTTGGGATGAAGCCAGAGATTAGACAACGAGTGAAGTATGACCGCCTGACCACCATTGAACAAGCAAAGAAGATTGCAAGAAGGCAAGAAGAAAGCATGGAAGAGGAGCCCAAAGAAATTGTTACTAAAGTAGAGCCTACACCAGCACCTTTGGTCCAGAATCCACAACCACTCCCGGTGAGCACAAATATTTCTCCTAGTACATCTACTGAGTATGAAGATCTGCTCAAAAAGATGGGTCAGTTAACTATTAATCTTCTTCAAGGAAAAGAATTTAGTTCTCAGGGAGGAGATAGAGGTCCAAAAAGAAATATTTCTGAAGTTGTATGTTATGGTTGTTATAAAAAGGGTCATTATAAGTATAATTGTCTAGATAGAGCTTCTACATCTGGTAAAGGAGATAATGATAAAGGAAAAACACCTGTGAATTCTTTTGATGTAGTAGATAAAAGTAGAAATAATGAAGTAGATGTGTTTGTAACAAAAAGAAAGAAAGAAAAAGATAATCAAGATGGAAATGATCCTAAGAAGATGAAAGAAGAAACTAGTAAGAAACATAGGAGAAGAAAGTTGGGTGTGTAGGATTTTCTGATTTCACAGGGGCAAGGACCATACTCCATCTTGGAAGATCTGTCCACAAGGCCTGCAAATATTACATATGGTCAACTCTTGGCTATGTCTTCTGAGAAGAGGTGGGAGTTGCGAAGTGGACTCAATGCTTGACGAAGGAAGGAGGTTGAGGTCCTTGTTTTGGCGGCAGAGGCAGATCCCTATGCTCCACAAGCTGAGGTATTATGTAATGGTATTTCAATTCATGATGCCTTAGTTGATGGAGGTGCTGCAATTAATGTAATGACCGAGTCTGTAATGAATATGTTGGGTTTAAAAATTGATCGCCCTTCAACACTTATGTTAAGGTCATTAAATAAGGGAAAAAATAAACTAGAAGGTGTAGTTTCAAATGTGGCAATATCTGTTATGGGTGTTATATGTGTGGTAGACTTTCAGGCGATGAAAAATGGTACTGTTGCGTACCTAATGCTGCTGGGAAGACCATGGCTAAGGAGAGTTCATGCAAGAAACTATTGGAATGAAGGTTTCATGACACTTGGACGTGGTAGAGAGAGGGTGAAGATAAACGTGATCCCTCGACATCATAAAGTAGAACCTGTGGATTCAAGTGATGAAATTGATGATTGGACATCCTCTGATTACTCTAGTACCAGTGAAGTGGACACTGAAGATGAAGAAAGCGAGGTGGATGTTTCAGTCATGGATATCCTTCCAGTCACACCAACTCATGACCCCATAAAATTATCTGAAGAAGAAGTTGATGATCGTCTCCAAAAAATAAAGATTGGTGATGTTGTGATGGAGAGTGAGAAGGAATCCTACCTCCAGCTCTTTCAAAGGTACATACACCTATTCACTTTTGATTACAAGGAACTCTGTCAAGTAAGTTGGGTAGAACATTGTATTGAGCTGGTAGATGGTGCTAAGCCCATAAAGCAAATGCCATATAGAATGAATCCTAATTTCTCCAAGACTGTAAAAGAAGAAATAGATAAGTTGCTTGATGCATGATTCATATTTGCTGTGGAGAATTCAGAATGGGTTTCTCCCATTGTGATCTCAATAAAAAATAATGGGAAGCTACACATTTGTGTTGATTACAGGAAGCTCAATAAGGCAACAAAGAAGGATCATTACCCTCTTCCATTTTCAGATCAGATCTTGGATGAAGTAGCTGGCTAGGAGTGCTATAGTTTTGCTGATGGATATAACGGCTACAACCAAGTTCGTATAGCAGAGAAAGATCAGCTGAAGACCACGTTCACCACTCCTTGGGGAACGTTTGCTTATAGAGTTATGCCTTTTGGGTTGTGTAATGCTCCAGCAACATTCCAGCGTTTGATGAATAGGGTGTTCGAACCCTACATTGGGACCTTCATCAGAGTATTTCTGGATGATTTTTACATCTATGGGAGCAAGTTGGACCACCTGCACCAGATGGAGACAACATTTCAAAGGTTAGATGAAGCACAAGCCTCACTAAACCTTACAAAGTGTGTCTTTGGATGTTCTAAAGGCATTTTTTTAGGGCATGTTGTATCCAGAGATGGTATTGGTACTGATCCTGATAAAGTTTCAAAAATCAAAGATTTACCATTTCCTATGAATAGAAGTAAGTTGAGATCATTTTTAGGCCATGTGGGTTACTATAGAAGGTTCATCAAGAATTTCTCAAAGATTGCACAGCCACTAACCCAGTTCTTGAAGAAGGATGTTACTTATGAACCAGGAAATAAGGCGCATGAAGCTTTTGGAAAATTGAAGGAAGCCCTGGTGTCTTCACCTGTTTTGAAGAATCCAGATTGGAGCAAGCCATTCATTGTGTACACTGATGCCTCAGATGCAGCACTAGGAAGTAATTTGAGCCAAAAGGATGAAAATGGGAATGAACATCCAATTTACTTTGGGAGCAGACAAATGAGTAGTGCTGAGGTAAATTATACTGTAACTGAAAAAGAGGCTCTGGCTATCATTTTTGCTGTAAAGAAGTTTAGAAATTACTTGCTAGGGTAAAAATTTCTAGTTGTAACAGATCATCAGGCTCTAAAATATATTGTAAATAAGCCTAACCCATCAGGGAGGATAGCAAGATGGATAATTTTGCTACAAGAATTTGAATTTGATATTATAGATAGGCCAGGAAAGAAGCATGTCAATGCAGATGCACTCTCTCGAGCCTATGATAGTTTAGGATCATCTTGTGATGATGATGATTTCCCCGATGCAACATTGTTATCCCTTGACACAATCCCTAGTGAATACATAGATATTTGGAATTATCTGAATGAATTTAAGTTTCCTGATGGTGCCAATGCAAAGACTAAGAGAAAGATTACTCAAGCCAGTTGTCCATATTCTATTCTGCATGGAGTATTATTTCGAATAGGACCTGATGAACAGTACAAGAGGGCAGTTGGACATGATCAAGGGAAGGAACTGCTAGAAGAATTCCACAATGGTACATGTGGAGGGCACTTCTCTGGACAACTTACAGCAAGAAGGATCTTGGATGCAGGTTATCACTGGCCCACTCTTTTTAAAAATTGTTATAATTATTGTAAGACATGTGATATTTGTCAAACGCATGGTAACTGTAAAACTTCATCAGTTCCATTATGCCCTATTCTTCCCCTTGGTCCCTTTGAAAAGTGGGGAATAGACATTGTAGGTCCACTTCCAACTACATCACGCCAAAATAAGTATATTGTAGTTGCCACAGATTATTTAACCAAGTGGGTTGAAGCTAGGCCATTGAAAACAACTTCCATGGATGAAGTGGCAAGGTTCATGTATGAACGCATTGTCACTAGATTTGGTTGCCCATTAGAAATTGTAACAGATCAAGGAAGCCACTTCATTAATGAGGTGGTAGAAGCCCTAGTCAATAAGTTTTCTATTAAGAACAAGAAGGCAACAACATACAAGCCAAGCACAAATGGACAGGTGGAACGAACAAATTTTGTGTTGTGTCAAATTCTAGCAAAAGATGTAGCCTTGCAGGTACATAAATGGGATAAAAGGATTCATACAGTATTGTGGGCATATAGGGCAACATCAAAGTCAGCAACAAGATACTCCCCATTTCAGTTGGCCTATGGCATTGATCCAGTTCTTCCTATTGAGTTTGATATTCCCACTGTGAGAGTTGTGAAAAATGAAAGGATGGATGAAAGTGATTCAGTAAAAGAAAGGTTGGTACATCTTCATTTACTGGAGGAAATGAGAGAAATAACAAAGGATACAAGCCATAAGAAGAAAATGAAGCAGAAGGAATACTTTGATCAAAAGATCTGGTGGTCTCAATTTCATGTGAATGACTTGGTTCTAGTATATGATTCCAGATATAAAAAAAGAAGACAAAGAAAATTTCTTCTGAAATGGATGGGGCCCTACAAAATAGCAGCTGTGCATGAAAATGGTACGTATCGACTGGAGGAATTGGATGGCACTCCCATTACGAAATGGGTCAACTATGACAAGTTGAAGATTTTCCAAGCACAGAATAGTCTACTCCGAGGACGGAGTAGAAGCTAGGAAGGGGGAAGATGTCGACACTAAAATTTTTCTCCGTAATTTCTATTTCATTAATGTATGCATTAGGAATATGCTGTTGTTAAGTATAATTAGTAGTAGCGTCTGATAGAAGATAACGGCGCCGTCAGTACGGTGCCGCCAATAATGTGGAGTATGGTAACAGTAAAAGTACAATAGGAATGTTGTAAAAAGTAAATATTTGTTGAAAGTGGTCCGGTAATGTTAAATTGCAAAGTTTGGGTAATTAGAGAAGTAGGGTCTACGTGATTAGGAATTAGAAATATTATATTGGTAATAAGGAAAAGGAGTGAGGTCATAAATATTTTGTATATTTTATTTGTAAAAAGTCTAAAAATGTGGAACCCATGTAAAATGATAAGGTTTATCTTATCTTAAAAGATAAGCTTACATGTACAGATAAGAGTTAAGGTATGGAATATGATTCATCAGAGTGGATTTCTTATCCTATCTTAGAGATAAGATGGATAAGCCTAGAAGTTCTATAAATAGAGAGGCCACCCCCCTCATTTAGCATAGAAAGAAGTAGTGAGAAATATTGTAGGAAGTGTGTGAAGGAAGCCATCAGTTTAAAGGTGTGTTGAAGAAGCCATTAAGAGGTGTAATTGTAAAGTTTCTCCCATAGTCTTGGTGAAAGGCAAGTGAAGTCAATAACACTTGAAGTACCTCTTGGGTGAGATTGTAACAGTTTCATGTTAATATTATAATTTACTTTGATATTTCAGATTTGTCATCATTCCGTCTTATCATAGTCGATGGTATTCTTGTGTTATGTTGTTGTTTTGTTTCCAGATTACATCTACCAAACTAAATGCTGTGCATTAGTAAATAATCATAGCATGAGGAGTTCCTGGTGAAGAATTATCATAGTGCCGGATTGGTGATGACAGATGCTCTCCTTCTAACCTTCCTACACTGGCCGCTGGGGGCATCCACATTCATCTCTTATAGGTGTTATTGCTTCATTTTATACTTAGCACTTTACATTACTTGGTTATTCATGATTTGACATATTGGTTATTTCTCTAACATGCTAATGGATGTTCTATGTGACACACTTGTTTTGCAGGATTACATGTTTCCATGGCTACTTCTTTTACTTGTTTGTACTTGTCTGTCATTGTTTTCTTCTTGTATGTGGGCTTTTACCTTTGTTTGGTGTGCACACTTGTTTGCTATTTGTGGCCATGATGGCCTTGCGTGTATTACAAGATTGTGAGTGATGTCCCATGTTTGTGACCTTCTTTGTGCATCTTACTTGTATTCTTGCGTGTTTACATTTTTTTTCTTTGTAGCTTTTACACTGTCTGCATAGATTACACATTGTCTTCTTACATGCATGCTTGATCGTACTAAAAATTGTGTTTAGCTAGCCATCCTTGTTTGTGCATGCCTTGGTTTCTATAAAGCGCATTCCCTTCCCACTACAGGGAAGAGTTTTAGAGTACATGTGGTTGGTCCTCTTTTGTGGCCACATTCTCCTATCAACGACGTCACATGTGCCCCCAAAGAGGGGGGAATCATTTGGGGTTTTATAGTATATACAACATGTTTACACTAGTTTAGTTCAGTGCACTTTTTGTCCTTGGAATTGTGGGTTTACAAACAACGAGTGAGTTTAGACCAGTTTATGAACTCCATACACAATGAATTTTACAAGATGTGGAGTCCTTAGCATTTGGGGAAGTAGTTACCAGTTTGAGGATACAACATAATTCCTCCCAATACTTCTTCTATTGCTGGCATTGGATCACCCAAAAAAATAAGACAATACAAAGGTATCTTCACACACAGTACAAGGAAACAATTAAATTTTGGAGGACACAGAGAATTTCCTCCCTACACTTCTTTAGCCTATGGCATCAGATCGCCCAAAAAACCCCGAAAGTACAGGATATCCTTCTATACCCTTCTTCTCGACATGGATTAGGTGCACATGTTCCATTTACACTTTTTCAATATGTACTTTACATTTACATGAATTTTTACATACATACACATGCATCTTTTACATAGCATTTTTACACTTACACTTACACTTACACACACACACATTAGACTATTTGATCGTTTTCTCCTTGCAGGTCCGACAGTATGAGAAACAAGCAGTCAAATCAGGGGAAAAAACAACACAAACAACAACAAAAATAATGGAGGAAACAAAAATACTTCATGACGGCACACCTTGCATACTAACCATGTAGGTACACTACACACATCAACATCAACACACACATTCCACCTTAGGTTCACTCTCATTAATTTTTTGTGCATTTTCATCTTTAGTTTCCACACTCCATATTTTTTTCATTCCATGCTTTATCTAGTCCTTTGACACATTTCTACTACACTCTTCATAGACATCAAGTACACATCTCTATCTACTTTATGTTACCGATCTTTCCGCTCACCAACAAAAAGTGGTGGCAAAATGTAGTCACAAAATCATGCACTTACGACATTATTTATCTCAGTATCATACTACTATTTAGAAGGTTCTGGAGTGAAGAAAGTACTAATTAAACCCAATCTTTTGGCCATCTTATTTTATTTAATTCTGTCATTATCAACCTTTTACACTTGCATGCCCAGTCAACTTCTGTCATCCCACATGATTTTAGCCTCGACTAGGGTGCCCGTGGGCACCCTGGTCCCTTTTGCACTTTCTCACCATCTTTTGGGATCTTTCTACTCATTTCTCATTTTTATCTTTTTGGTGATAATCCATTTTGGGGTTAATTACAAAATTAGATCAAGATAACCCTATAAACATAGATTTATGAGACCATAATGAGGGACCTAGCATTATTCACTACTATCCTCCATATAGAGTTGCATCCATATATTGCATTAAAGATCACTTACATCCACATAGCTCCATCACTAAGGAAAAAGGCTAGGACATCTGCATCACACACTTCATAGGGGGAGAGATTCTATTCTATTTCATGCACACATTCTATTACATTTTCTACACATAGTTATTACTTGCTACTTCACAAAGTGCAATTGGCACAGGAGCAACCTAGGACATGTTCACACACACTTGCACATAGAAATACATTGGGTATGAGATGTAGTACAACACTCAGTTAACAAGTAAACCATTGTGGTAGTTGAGATCAATCTGACCCCTTCAAATGCTTGTTTTGGGGTCTTACAGGTATTTCTTTCATCTTGGATTATTGGTGACACCTAGTACGTGACAATGAATCTGATGCAATAGATAGCGTGGTTTCAAACTATCTGCTGAATTATTGAAGATCAGTCTCAGAGATTTTGCATAGACTAGGGCACCCAGTTTACAGACTAGAGCACCCATGGGCACCCCAGTCCCTCTCTAGACACTCCATTCTAGCTAGATACTCCAGATCCATCCTTTTTGGGGCTTCTTCACAGTTGTTCCTACTTCTAGATTTTCCTGTCACCTCTGTGACACAGTCCTGTGAACGTCTATTATTTAACCAAGTTCTTTCCTCTTCTCTCTTGCACAATTATGGTTTTAATTATATTACATTAGCTATTTAATTCATTTATGTGCTTCTTTACTACATTTTTATGTCCTCCTAGATTAAATTAACTAGCATACATTATTTCCATTTATAGTTAATCAACGATAATGAAGAGATGGAATATCTTGAAGAATTGGTGGGGATGTTACTAGTGAACATCAAGAGTGGCACGGGGCTAACAACTAAAGAATTGGCTAAGGAGAGGGAAGAAAAAAAAGCAATTGAAGAGGCCAAGATAGATGAACTTGAAGCTATAATCACACAATTCAAAGAATATATCAGCAAGGTGGAGTTATCCTTCAGTAGGTGTCAAAAGAGTGACCCTATTATCGACACGTGAGTCACCAAGGAAGAGGCATAAATTAAAGTTATTTGGGATAAGAAGCCCACCACTAATGCCGAGCACACTAAGTTCATGATAGAGATTTCATCACAGATGGAATTAATGAATGTCGTGATGGAAACAATGGAGTTTCAGATTTAACAACTTCAGCTGCTAGTTTTGGAGCGTATGGATATACTTGAAGGGGTGAGTGTTGCATTGATTGTGGTAGTTAAGGATTTTCAAGGGAAAGTAAAAGAGTTAGCACCTCCAGATATTAGGTATAGTGGAAAAAGTACCAGGGAAGGCCGAAAGGGAGCACATAGGATGGGCTAAGTTTGAAGGAGAATTTAATTCATAGTTTCCAGAGATTCTCTAGCAACATTTGGTTTGATTTAAATTCTGTGTATGTGGGATGACATTCTTTTTTTGGGGGCTCAAGTAGATCGATATTTTTCTTTATTCTTTGAACACTCTTTCATTTATACATAATTTAAAGGAACAAGTTAGGTTAACCATTGCTAAGGATGACAATGAGATTAGTGTGGGGTAATGTTGGATGGGTGAATTGTCCAAGTATAAGTTGCATGCAGAGGGATAAGATGCAAACAAAGGATGCGTGAAGGGAAAAGTGTAAGAAGAATGAAATAATGTGTGAAGGTTTGAGCCCGAGCAGGAGAATTCGGGACTTAGTCAATTTTATTGACTTAAGATTAAAATTAGGAGAACAGAGGAAGAGTGACATCTAAGCAAGAACTATAATTAGACAACATCAAGATGCCTTGGGATGCACAAAATGGAGGCTAAAGATAGAAAAATCACATGCATAGATTATGAGATGATCATGCATAGGTTAATCTAATAACAAGATTAGAGCAGGAGTTATATTTAGGTTAATCTATTATTAGGATTGTTATAAGACCATGCACACTTTATGGATATTTTTGGATGTAATGCATGTTTTCTATTTTGAGAGAATGCCTATTTTTAGGAGAGTGCATGGGTGGTGAAAGGCAAGTCCCCATCCCTATTTATATGTCATGAATCTACTGTAGAAAGAGATTGTGTGGATGAATGATACATTCAACACTATACTATAGGATTTTGCGCATAGATATGCAAATTGATGTAACAGATGTTTATGTATTCATCTTCCCTATGATGTAATGGATTCTAATTGTGATGGATAATTATGGATGGATCTTAGTTGTTGAAATTTCTAGGTTTGGTGATTTAACAGTCATGTTGGTCTTGATTATTGTCTAAACTGTTATATTTCCTTATTATATGTGTTTCCAAGTGAGTTGTATGCAATGGTTATGTGTATCTGAAAGGATTCATAGTTAATTACTATCATAAACATGCATGCTAACTTCTTATCAAACATCATAAAGGAGGGGCCTAGTAGCTGTGTCTGCTTCGGGTGAGCATTTAATTTTTACTGAATGACGTGCCAACACACTAGTGCTTGAGGTGAAAATAAAAGACTATAATTCTATGTTTTCTAGATCACACATTGTATGTGTATATATTCTATTAAGATCCTCCTCATTAATAGACTCAATATAAGATGCAACCTTCACATCATCCAAGGGTATGACAATGCACTCCTCCTTGTTCTCAAAACTGATATATCTTTTGCTGAAGCACATACCTACATTTTTAGTATCTGAGGATGTCCAAGCAGTGTGGGAAAATCATCTGCCTCAGAAAGTTCCAACACTTTAAAATTACTTTAAATTTTTTATCCTTAAATAGTGATTGAAACATCCTTTAACACCTAAATGGGCATGGCCCTTGTTTTGTTTGCCATGTACATCACATTAGAATATGGCCGTAATGGGGGCCTTCCCATCTAGTTCTAAGCATCCAATGTCAAAACATTGACCTCTGCAAATGTGTAAATAAGAATGTTACTCACCAACCAACGATCGATTACTGCATCCAGTGTGATCTCTTTGTCCTATTCATGGTCATGTGGTTGTAAATTTACATGAAGGGTTTGGCTCTCTCGTTTAAGCCCTGCACATGGTAATTTATCTTACAACCAATCTCCCATAAAAAGGATGATGTTCTCCCGTCTGATCATCCTACACACTTCTTTCAAATTATCTACATCCTTTTAAGGAAGTTCAATGCTCTTCATGCATTCGCTTTCACATGCATGCTATCTTAAATACTGGATTTCCCCTTGTAGTTAAAAAATGACTCCCATGGTATCTTGATAAATCTCCTTCCGATGAGCCACATATGAATACTTAACATGTATACCCTCCTCTCTTATAATAAGAGGTTTTACTTTAATATGCTAATGTGCACACCGCTTCTACACGCGTAGTAACTAACACAGGTTGAATCTTTGGATCAACCATCTTCTTAGGTACCCACTATTCATGTTTCAAACACTCCACCTTAATCATCCCCGTGCCTTTGTAATTTTTGTTGTTCTTACACATATGGGCATAGAGGTATGGACAATCTTCAACTTTTTGTGCCTTTCCAAAATGCATGCATACTTGGTTCTTAGGACACTCACACTGGTAATGATCTGGTGATCCACAAGTATAACATGTACCACACATGAACCTTCTTCTACCACCACGACCTCTCCTTCTAAATCCACCTCAAAATCCTCTATCTCCATTGTTGTGCCTCTCATTATCTTACCCCTCTTGTGCTTGATAACTACGAGCCACAGTGGCATGTTGCAATCCCGTATCACATACCTCATAAATATGATCAATCAAATGAAATTCAACTGTGTCATGGTTATGTGCATCACCAATCTTGTAGTACACAAAGATGTTATTCTGTGTTGCATGTGTTTGACAAGTTTTATTCTCTTGTTCCTAGTTAATAAAATAACATGCTAGAAAAAAAGAAACTTCAAAGATGGGAGGGTTTAAGGCTACCTCCAATATTTGGTAGTGATTGAGATGGAAGATAGGCACACAAATCATTTTCATAGTGAGCTTGATTACCTGCACAACACAAATGATAGCTACACAATACATAATTAGTAGATTTGTATGGTGGGTTACCTAACCAAATAAAATATTGAGCAAGGATAATTTCCCAATAGGCAAGACTATTAGCACGTGCGAGATAATTACCCAAATTTCTATTAATTCTAAGATTGTGGGTTAAACTGTTTATTTGTTTTACATTTCTCACTTCCATGCAAGAAAGGAAACCATGTGAGGTGACATACTTATAACTGAACCCTTGACCTATAGCGCTTTGAATGAAAACCCTTCACTATGGCACATTTTTAAAATTGGGGGTTTTAGAAATTTTATTTCTAAGCTTACAAGGTCTAACCCCTTCCTTACCTTGAATTTTGGCCGTGCTTAGGAAAATAACAATGTGTTCATTTGGGATATGGAGATTTAGGTTTTAGAACATTCAATTTTACTGGTGACCAAGATGGAAATGAATAGGTTAAAGATATGAAAGACAAGACTAGGCGTAACCATAAAATCCAGAATTTTTTCCAAGGTAACAAATACTTTCTTGTTGATCGTATTACCTGTTACTTGGAATTTTGAAAGTGGATTTCTTACATTTAATGAGACACATCACTATTGATGTCAAATACAAAATTTTTTATACACATCATCTTTCTATGCTTAATATATTCCATCATAAGGTGGCTATGAGCCTCCCGATTTATCTACTCATGTCTCTCTCGGTGTCTATTAAAGAATTCAAACAAGGGAAGACTTAAACCCCCTTGGATCACAACCTTATTCTTCTGATTTACAAAAATGGTAAGCCATTTTTTCCAAAGGATTTGTAGCTAAATATGGAGGACCTTGATGATAACTGTACTTTGGTTGAACACATGAATAGCCTGTGAAAGAAGAAGGGTATTGATACTCAGGCGAAGGGTAAGGAATGTACCATGGGAGCTATTTCCAGTTAGAGGTTCAATACTTAGGTCACATCATTTCTGGGTAAGGTATCGCAGTCAATCCTTCCAAGATTAGAGCTATTATGGATTGGCCCATGCCAACCAATGTGACCGAGGTGTGAAGTTTCATGGGGTTGACAGGTTACTATAGAAGATTTGTTTAGGACTTCTCTCGGATTACGCACCCCATCACTTCCCTTCACCAAAAAGGGAAGAAGTCTGTTTGGTCCAATGGATGTGAGAAATCCTTCAGTACACTGAATGAATGACTTATGAAAACACCGATTCTCGCAGTGATAGATCCTCAGTGGGATGTCTTCGTGTGTACGGATGCTTCTTTGGCAGGATTAGGAGGTGTTTTGATACAAGAGGGCTGTGTTGTAGCCTTTGTTGAGTATCATAAAATCAAGTATTATGAGATCAATTATCCGAATTATTACCTAAAGCTTGAGGCAGTAGTACATGCTTTGGTGCGTTAGCGTCATTTCCTTCATGGCAGGAGGTTCATTCTCAAGACAGACCATTTGAGCTTACATCACCTCTTCATGCAACCCAATCTCAATGCTCATCAATGGCGTTGGATAGAGTTGCTATGTGAGTAAGACATGGAGATAGAACATGTGAAGGGGAAGGAGAATTTGGTTGTAGATGCTTTGAGTCAACAGAGACATTTGGTTATGGCTAATTCAGTGGGTACAAACTTGCGGAGAAGGATTTTGTGAAAACTTCCACATAACAGCTTCTACCTTGCAGCTAGATCAGAGATTGAGTTTCAGATACCCCTTGAGGGGAAGTGTTATGGAATTGCATTATATTCATATGGACTTATCATACACATAGGAAAAATCTAGGTACCCAGGGATGGAGGTTTGAGACAGGATATCTTGGCATAGACTCACCATGCACCTTATTCAACTCATCCAGGGGTGAAGAAGATGCATGCCACCTTGAGACAGTTGTACCATTGGAGAGATGTAGCTAAGTTTGTATCATGTTATTTGGAATGTCAGAGGATGAAGGCCAACCATCAGCATCTAGCTAGCCTTATTCTACCCGCATGCTATATCGGAGTGGAAATGGAACACCATTTCCATGGATTTCATAGTAGGAATATTGACATCCAGATACCACCATGATGCTATCATGGTCATGGTGGATAGATTGATGAAAGTGGATCTTTTTTCTCTGGTGAAAACCACCTATACATATAGTGCAGTGGCAAGAGTATACTTAGATAATATTGTTAGACTGCATGGGATTCCGTAGAAGATTATTGTGATTGTGATCCCTTATGCACCTCTCATTTTTGGACTACCATGCAGCATGCCCTTAATACAAGTATCAAATTCAGTACAATATATCTTCCAGAGACATATGAACATACGGATCGGGTGAATAAGATTTTAGAGGACATGCTTTAGATGTACATCATGGACCATCAGTTGAGGTGGGAGGAGTATTTGTGCCTGGTGGAGTTTTCTTAGAATAACAAATTTCATAGTTCTATTGGTATGGCTCCATTTCAAGCACTTTATGGCAAGGAGTGCAAGACACCCTTGAGTTGGGATAGATTAGATGACAAAGTATCTCTTGGGCTAGCTTTTTTACATGACATGGAGCAATAGGTTATTTTGATTAGACATAGACTTCAGGAGGCACATGATATACAAAAAATATGTAGATCATAGGAGAGTTGACTGTAGCTATCAGGTGGGCATGAAGGTGTTTCTTTGTGTCATACCTCATTAGAGCCCTATCCTTTATGGAAAAGGCTCTAAGTTAGATCCTAGATTTGTGGGTCCATTCGATATCTTGGAGCAGATCAGTCCCTTAGCTTATCATCTAGCCTTGCCACCCAACTTGTCTCGCGTGCACAATGTATTTCATGTTTATGTTCTTAGGAGATGAATTCTAGATCCCTCTCATGTATTGGATTGGACTGAATTACATGTGCAGGTGACTATGGAGCCCATGTGCATCATAGAGCACAAGACCCTAGACTTTTGAGGCCACGAGATTGACCAAGTGTAAGTCCAGTGGGATATGTATGATGAAACTGTAGCAACATGGGAGGATGCTACTTTGTTACAAACCCAATTTCCACACCTATTTCAGTGACTTCCATGAGGAAGTTGAGTCTAAGGGAAGGGGGATATAGTGCCCACTCCTCTTTGACACTATTTTCATTATGATGATATTAATTTTGGATTGATACTTAGAAATTTTGATTATTATATATTGATCTGTAGATGATAGACTATGCAGATATTTGGACTATTGAAATGTTGTGATTCACATTTTGATTATGATACACTATATGACATTGGTATATAGTTCAATATATGTTAATTTGCATTATTTGAATTTTATACTGACAAATTATACTCTAGATGTTCTGAGTAAAATTATGATCTCATGGATGTTAGAATCGAATTATTTGATATGTTGATAGATGATAGAATTACGTAACTTTGGATGACAATTATTGATTCCTATGTATATATTATATCTCGATGTTGTAGATGTGACTGTGAGGCCAGAGAGGTATTATGTTTGTGTTGCAGGGATATTTTATCACATACACTGAAAGGGGATAGGGGACCAACCACAAAAGGATGTCGGGTGTTTCGCAACATGGCCAAATTTGAAAGCTTTTGTCTAAAGTTTATGTGGTGTTATTACATGCCTAGTTAGGAGGTTTCCCATGGAGGGTGACCTCACATGTGTGGTCATGGGGTGTAATGTTTTCCATTGTTTTAATTTTGTGTGTTTTATTTTGTGTTATATGTATTTAATTCATGGGAAATTTTAGTCACTCTATTAGTAATTATTAATGTGTTTTAATTAGCTAATCTAACTTAATTTGTTAACTAAAATAAGTATGTGACAATTTCATAATTATGAGGGTAGATGTTCCTTGAAATATTGTGGATGTAAGTTGGATTTGTGCTGGATTTTGTGTTGTGTACTCTTCCACAAATTTAAAATTCAGATTTTGACTTGGGAGGCTTTTTTGGAGGGTTGTGGGACAAGCTAAGCTTGTCCCATGCCTCTTAGATTCACCCAACAACCATACCCTATAGTATAGGGAGTTAATTTTAAGCTTATTTATGCTTTTTGAAGTGTAAAAAGTTAAAATAATTACACTTTCATACTTACGACAATTAATTGTCCTTGATAGGCATGGTGTGCAAGTTGGAGTGTCATGTGGGCATGTCATAAGTCTTACATGTTCATTTATTATCTTGGGCATGGTGTTTGACTTGTGTGTTGGAATGGAGGAATGATGAAGTGACATCCTACATGGAGCCACCTCATAATATTCACATCTCATTTCTATTTATTGATTGAATTTGAAGGATTTTGGGTTAATTATTTTTATTTTTTCTCTTGTACCTTTGAAATTGGGAGCTTGTTGGAGATTACAATTTGGATTGTGCTTGGCTTGAAGGTGTGAAAAGCTTGTTGAAGTGAAGAATATTGGAAGCTTGATGGAGAGGTAGGATCTCCACTTGTCATTCTTTTATGTATACATTTGTATGTAAAAATTGTGTGTGTTGAATATTGTATGAGTGTTGTGAATGTGGTTTTTGTGGTCGGGTAGTTTTCCTTAAAAGGGTGTGGGAGATGGAAGTATGGGACCATTAGGGAGGGAAAAGGGAGATGCAAGACATGCATTTTGGAGGGAGTGTGATTGAGAGTTTTACCTGCGAGTAGAGAAAAGGAAAACATGGACATATTTTTGCATATTTGCAAGGGGAGAGATACGGATATATTGATTGTTTTGTACTGTGCACATGGAGGCTTTTGGGTGAAACTCCTATTTCACTTGGGAGGAAAAAGGAGGTGGTTTCCATATTCCTTTCTCCTTTAGGTTTGATGTCAAGCCTATGTGTTTTTGAGGAAGTTGTAAATATTGTTGAGTATGTCCATTTGAATGCGTTGTATATTTTTGTGGAAGCCATTTCTTGTAATAAGTTGTCAAATGTTTCTCAAGATCCCTCATTGTTATTTGGTTGGGGATCGGGGGACAATAATGGGATGGATTCTCCTCTTATTGGATTAAAGGTTGGGTGGAGAGCATCACCTATCCCCCTTTCTTTGTATGTGATCCAAGTTTTTGAACAATGCAAGATTGAAGCTAAAAAGTTGCGAGAAGACCTTGAAATGAAGACTTGTGCTTTGACCTTGTTGAAGGATCTCTATGTTGTAATTTTATCATATTATTATTCCCACTTACAGTGGAATATTGTAACTTTTGTATGCTTGAAATAAAGTTATGTAATATTTTATTTATTCTAAGTTGTAGTGATTGAGTGCATGAAGAAAGCTTGTATATTTCATTATTCAAATTTGTAAGGTTGTAGAGAAAGGAGAAATCTTAAGTTGTATAATTTGCTTGAAATGAAACTCTCCTATATATATATGGAAAATAAATATGCGTTGAAAAGAAGTGTCTGTGTTATTGAGTTCCTTGTTGTTTTTGTTGGCAAAATTGAATATGTGAAAGAGAATGGATTGTAGTTGATGTTATACTCAATTTTATATTTTATTGCAAAGGAAAGAATAGAGAATGAGTTGATGTTATGTATTTTGAGTTATGAAACTAGATATATTATCAATCTAGCAACCAATGAATGCCAAACACCTTAGTTAAATTTATTATTACATTAAAAAAACAACTTAAGTTGAAAACTGTAAAAAAAAAATGCATTATTTGAAGGTTCTGTTTTTGGGGAATAGAACCGCCACCCTGTGCAGAGTGACGGTTTCAAAACCGCCACCCATCACAAAGCGGTGGTTGATGAACTACCCCCCAAGTAGGGTGGAAGCCACAATACCGACGATTTGCATATGGGGTGGTTTCGTCACTTTTCACGAAAAAATAAAGTCCATTTGTGCAAAACCCAAATTTAAATTTAACTATTATCTAAGCTTTAAACCATTAAAAGGAAGTTACCAGGAACTAGTAATTAATTTAATTTAAGTGTTTAAGCCTTTCAATCTCTTTTATGGCACCCAAATATGTAAAACTCATAGATTTAATAAAAATGAGGTTTTCCCCCAATTGTTGAAAACAAAAAAACAAGAAAATGTTTTCATTAAATAACAAAACAGATCCATTGTAAGGTCTCTACATTAAACAAATGAGAGATATTACAATAGTAAAATCCTTACAACTAAAACCAAGAGAATTTTTCCATGGTTGCTCTTCTTGCTCTCATGGCCCCTCCTCCTTCTCCTCTTCCAAAACCCGCAAACGAGAGATGAAAAAATGAGGTTGTTTGGGGAAAATAAAAATTAAACTTTAGGGCAACCTAAATCTCAGGGCTAGGATATATTCAATCCAATGGCCCAAATTAAACCCTACCTCTCTTAAGTGGAAAGTATTTTGTGGAAATGAAATTTAAATTAAAAAAATAAGTGCATGGGTAATGGGGTGAATGGGGCCACTTAGTGGCTAGGAAAAACAATTACACCTTTGAGTTTGAAAATAATGTAACCTTGATGTTTGACAACTAATTAAACTAATGGAGCTTAGTAGATGCTTTAAACCGTAAATCTTTCTTAGGGAGTAATTTACTAATAATTAATTATTAATTAAATTCCAACTTTCACAAGCTTGTGTAGAAAGACTTTAACCAATAAATTTATTAATTGTGGAAATGTCTAACCTTGTAAACCCCTTTTGAAACAATTTTTTTTATCACCGTAAACTTGACAATTAATTTATTAGTTCTATTTGTTTGAGAGTAGAAAATTTATGGGCGTTACACATATATACATTTCATTTCATTTCTTAACCAAGGAGAGAGAAAGAGATAGGGAAGAGAGAGAAACACTATTTTTCCAAAATTCACATTTCACACCACAAGCCACACATAATAGTTTAATATAGTTATTTATACGTTTCAAAATTTTTCACGACGGTTTAAAGTCTTGGTTAGGGTCATACAACCTAATTTTTACATTTTTTTAATAGCTATGAAAACATTTAAATCTGGCCTGGAGGCTAAGGAACCACGTTCAAAAAATTTCCTTCCAATGAGCAAAAACACAATAGGTGAATTTTAACATGTCCTCCTATATACCAAGAATTCATAGGATCTGACGGAATTCATAACTAGCGAACGATTTACAATTGACGACTAGTTTTCCGGGGCCATCGGTCATAATTGGGCTAGTTGCAATAACAACCAATTTTAGCTTGAGGGCTAAGAAACCTCATCTAAAAACTGACTCTCGATGGATGAACTCCCCATGTGAAGATTTATACATGCCCCCTATATATGGAGAATTCATCCGAGTTGATGGAACTGAGAACTGACAAAGGGGTTACAAATGACGATGGGTTTTCCAGAGCCATCAGTCATAGTTGATCCAATTTGACCTAGTCAAACAATAATCCAAGGCCTACAAAATGCCTATGCCAAACTATCTAGAAGAGTGTTTTTCCCCAAACTGAAGGTTACAAGAAATTTTCTAGTAAAAATACTAGAGGTTTGCGAAGGTGGATAAGCATTCCATTGCTCAGGGTTCAAATGGCGATTCAAAATGAAACCTAACTTTCCACTTTTAACAGCTCCCTAAACCGCAAAATGAGATAACAGGGCTCCTAGAGTGGTGGAGAAGAGAGAACAAATGATCAATCGGGGTCAATCAAAAAATTGATGCAACTCCCCACATAACGAGTGACACAAATAAATCTTGTCATCCCTTTTCCAGGGACCTGAAGGTTGTTTTGCGAGTCTTCGAAAATTGTAATTTATTTACTTTACGAATTACCGTTAGCTAGGTTTAATGTTGAAATCAACTCAACTAGCCCATTCGAGGGGTTGCGACTATCTAGTTCAATTACAAAGTTTCCCAAACATCTGTGATGGTGGGTTTAATGCTAAGGTTTACACACAAGGTTCATTTGCAACGTGTAAGTTATAGGGTGATATGTCATTATTTTGTGATACAAGTCTGGTTAGAATAACCAATTATTTAAGTATCTAATGGTTTGAAATGTCTATTATATTGCAAGTGAAGAACCAAAATATACGAAAATTTTAAAATATGAAGGTAAGGAGACCATGCCTCTTAATCCAAGATGACGAGAAGTTGCAAAAAGGTTCTCTAAGGTGTTTTTTTTTTTCAAATTTATTTTACCCGTGAAAGCTCCATGTTAAGGCATTTCATCAAGCAGTTTGTAGGTTTCCACACTGAGCACTTACTTGAAGTTCCCGAAAACATTTCTATTAGATTTAATCCACACATATCCCACAGTCATCTTGTCCACAAGAATAACACATTTTTTAAAAACAATTCATGGCTTGCAGAAATCTCCCACATTTTGCTTACATAACTAACAAAACACCTGCAAATTATAATCATGACAAAAAAAATCCTCCACCTTCATGGATGCTCATAACATGTTTCAATGCCCCAATTTTAGCACATGCTAGGATAATGTTGGTAAAGGTGCACTGGTTGGGTTGGATGCCTGCTCTTTGCATTAGGTGAGGTAGTGGGAAAAGCTTCAAGAGGATACCCATGTCTATTACAAATTGTTTCATTGGAGTGGATGGCACAATCGCCATATACCAAACACCCATAAAAAAGACCACATCAACACCTTGCTCGAATTTTTGTAGTTTACTTAAAAGTTTCCACAGTTGTTTAACGCCTCCATTGGACACATGCAGAGAAAAACTTGACAATGCGCTAAGAAATTTGGCTTACACCTACCAAAAGTAGTGAATTGGAGTCCAAGATATTTTTAACAAACCATTTCGTGCAATCCTGTAATCCTTGCTAACCACATACCACACTTCTCTAGTTCCAAAAAACAATAAACAAAAAAAATACAAAACTTTTCTTTATGCCTTGGTGGATGCACAGGTTAGAAAGGGTCGGTCATGGTTGAGGAGTCAAAATTTTCCAATGCCTTATCAAATCCAAAAAAATAGAAACCCAACAAAAAGGAAAAGTAAAAACACATGGACACAACTTGGTTCACCCTAGAAAGGGGCTCTCATGGAAATACAGGTCTGCAAAATCCATGGCTCACCATGAGCATCCATGTAACACTCCAAGTTCCAATAACCACATTAAATCCTCTTACCAACAACCCTCCCATCAACTCACCTGCCTCCATTCATTCTTTTTTCCATGCCTAATAAAAAAAATCAATTCCACGGTATACTGCCAATGTCCCCCACCAATATCCTTTAAATTTTTACCTACTCCTTCCTTGGTACGCATCCAAGGATGCTAAAATAAAGTGCTTGAATTATTATGCTAGGAAATTTCGGGTCTGACAAGGAAAATCCTCCCTATCCTCCACCATCCCATGCATTCCAATATCATTACCCTTTTTTATTATTATTATTTTAAATTTTATGTTGGGCACTACATTTCCCTCCCCTTATAAGAGCATCATCCTCGATGTGACATAATGCCAAGGGTAGAAAAAGGGATAAGCAATTAAATAAAGCTAATGGCATTAAATTCCGTCTAGGGATAAGATCTCTACATATCTCCCATAACATCAAGATCTCTTTTACATGAGTACACATAAATCATAACATCAAGTCCACACACCTCCCAAAACATCACAAAAAATTTCCATATATCTCCCAAAGCATCAAAAAACAACTCCATATACCTCTCAAAGCATCACAAAACAACTTCATATACATCCTAAAGCATCACAAAATACTATATATACCTCCCAAGGCATCAAAAAAATATCTCCATATACATCCCAAAAAATCACAAACAACTCCATATATCTCACAAAACATCTCCATATACCTCCCAAAGCATCACAAAACATCTCCATATACCTCCCAAAGCATCACAAAACATCTCCATATATCTCCCAAAACATCACAAAACATCTCTATATACCTCCCAAGCAATAGAATAAAGATAAATTTTCCTTTTAGCTCCACCAAAGAGGTCAGTCACCCTATGGCCCTAGGCACAAAGAGTTTAGACACCTCTAACCCAAGTGACATAATAACTCGTGGTTCAACAACCCGCCAATTATCTGTAACTCCTTGGGGCGTACACCTATACAACCAAGCGAGCCCATAGGTACCACCAGTCCTTGGTGAACCCATGTCCATAGCACAAAACATGCAACATTAGAAATAACATGCCAAAATAATAAACAAAATTGTCAAGTGACATCAAATTCAGTCGCTTTGGGCCAAGGGAGGAAACTAGTTTAAAACACAAGGAAGAATTTTAATTTAAATTCAACTTTCAATGAAAACAAAAAAAATGGCTAATTAGCCATAGTTAGTGCAAAATTCCACATGCTAGTGCAACATCCAAATAAAATTCCCAAAATCGCAACAACTAAACTTGAAGTTAAATAGAAAATTTGCTGGTTCCAGAAGGGAGAGAAAAGAAAAGTCAAATTTACGAATAAAATATGTATAGAGAAATAACACATCACAATCAGTATGTGGACTTATACGGCCAACAAAGGGGTACTCATTGAGTTACTGGCACTCAGATATTGAGCCTCGTCCCATAAAATAACATATCAAATAATAAAACTATCATAATATTTTCCTGAATCATCCCTCCATGCTCAAACAAGGCTCAACATAGTCAAAATCACATAGGATTATCCGATGGAAAACCCAATAGGAGAGAGCAGGGGACACTAGCTTGCATAAGTTGAGCCTAAGGTGGTGTGTATCAACAATATACTGAGCAATCTTGAAGTATACTAAACATATACAAGTTGGTTTTGAATCTATAAAAAACTCCACTTCCTAACTCAAATGCGGCTTAAGATTATGAAAACCTAGTCCACGCATCCTCTCTCCACACATACACTCTTAACGATTGCTTCCCTTAGAGTCGTCTAGTGTAAGGTTCACAACATAACACATAACTACATCACTAACACAATGGTGATTCATGCACATTAACCATAATGTCTTACAAACACAATCATTACTTTCACGGGTTACGATACATCACATTTCCACATAATGCACCTAAAGTGCAAGTACTGCACAATAGGGGTCGCACGATCACCATATGCCCCTGATTCATGACATGAACCATCACATATCAGACTAATTATATGTATGATGAAAACAATGACTAACATTAATACATATAGTTAATTTCATTACAACTTGGTGACACACACGATTCATCACAATACGGTGGCAACATCACGATACAATCTAATTCACTATACAACAATTTTGTCATGCAACATGTAATGACACCCACATATCACAAAATAACAATACAATCCAACACTCCACAATCCACAATAACAATATTTTCACACACCAAAAGGGTGACACATCACATGTGAACTCCTCATTGAATCCATGAAAAGGAGATCGAATTATCTCATCACAAGCACATCAACAGGATAACAAATACACACTAAGTGACATGCACAACATGTGTGTTCATAATATCACAATTATAATGTTGGTCACATAACAACATATATCACATTACTCTTTACATATCCACCACCACCATGCAGAATGATCACAACACCAATCCATCCTAGAGGTTCGAGAGCATGAACCTCCGCTTTGATACCAAATGTAACGCTCACATTTTACACACACAAATACAACACTAAAAAAACTAGAATAATTTTTTTTTTGACTTACATTGTTGGATACATAACAACACAAGGGATCGATCAGGTTAATATACAGCACAAGGGATCGGTCAGGTTAATATACAACACACAAGACATTTACCCAACCATGAACTCACACATAACATGAAACACAAGATGCACATCAAGGCCACATTTCTCAAAATGGAAAAGTACAATAACGATCTGACTACGATATAGACTTACTGATAGGTTCTTCCCACAATGTGACACTTTCTTGAATATTTAATTATTACAACCATGTTTTTAGTAATCAATCTTTAACGGGTTGAAGGGTACTTGATACATAAACATACATTTCCTTTCCTTTTTTTCTAAATTCTCTTCATATCGTTTAACATTTAACTTAAGGTGCTTTTCATTGAATCTGACTCAAATACATTTTTGTACTTGTTTATTTACTCGCTTGTTAATGGTTTTTTTTTGGTACACACAAGGCTACTAGGTCTTATCCCTAGGATTTGTTTCTAAAGGCATGATTCTTGGTTTTACAATTAATATTAGTTGTAACAAGGGAGGTTCACATGATACTTGAGAAGTTTATTAGTTCAATAGTAAATAGATCATGTGTTCCTTCATATTAGTATTTAATCGCTAGGGTTATACTATATTGTTTTAAGTTATCACCACTAACCATATTTTCTAACTACCTCCCTTATATATTTAGTTGTATTGATCATAATACACGGTAGAGGATTTTCCTCTAGTCAAATGATCAATCCTCAAATTTCACTTTTCCTTAATTTTAATAATTTAATATTATTGTTCTTCCCTTACATAACGCAAGTTTCCCTTTGACTAGGTTAGGAGATAACCAAGGAGTATGGTTTCACGCTTATCAAAGTTTGAATCATTTTTTTTGGTAATTTAAGTATTAGATGTGTATTACAAGGTGACATTCCACTATAAATTTTACCCTCCTTGCTAAGGTAACAACTGGAGTGATTGAACACCCTTATCTCTAACAATCATTGTGCAATTCAAGGTAATTTCGATACTTCTTACCAAGCTGGCACACTTGTTTGAGATGGGATAAAGGGGTTCACACACAATATTCTCATGTGTAGCTAACTAAACATTAGATCCACTCGAATCATTTTCATTAATTTTAAAATGGTTTTATTTAATTTGATTTAATTATTTAATTTTTTTGTTGTTGTTGTGTAACCCATTTATAATAGGGACATTGGTATGCTCATGAGATTACTAGTCCTTTTCCTAGGGGTTCGTGTCAAGAACATGATTACATGGTTTCACATAGTACATTCATTACCTAATAGGACGAGTGAGAGAGGAAGATGGAGTAGTTCATGATTTTAAGGGTTTAAGGTTCACATTAGAGCTTACACAACGTGGGTCTTGTTTCTCACCACAAGATGGTTTAAAAATGATAAGAGAACGACCTAAATTTCACATTTATCCAAGCACATCATCTTATGGTTATGTTTTCAACAACTAATCATAAATTCAAATGTTGCTAAGTTTCACAATTAACTCTTAGTATTGCACCATAAATCCCAAATGCTAAATGAGATTGGGTATCGAGTTCATTTATGATCCCAACTCTTAGAGGGGACTTCCAAGGGTAGTTAGCGATCTTTGCCACCTAACACTCTTCACTCTAAATTGGTGCTCGACTAAGAGGGTTTTACATTATGTTGGAGTTTGGTTACCCATAGAGTACTACCTTAAGGAAACCACATTCTCCTACTACACACACAACTATCAATCCTAGGAGGGGACCACATACTCAAGACAAGGTTTTACCATGTTGTTCCTAACTGTCAGGTTCATGGCAATATCACTAAGCATATAGGCTATGACGATAAACTCAATCTTGGGCTTTTATTTGCCTAAGATATAAGGTGTCATTGAGTGTAAATATTTAAGTTCATCCTAAGATTTTAGTTTCCTATGATAAAATAATCACACACGAAGAATAGTTATGCACGAATTTTATACTAGGGTTGCATGTTTTGTTTAGATATATTTATTACATTTTCAAGGTAAGAAACACAACACAACAATTATTTAATCATCAATTACACATTGCAATTGCACTATAAGCTATTAAATTCAATTTCATTTAACACATATATTCAATTTTTTTACAATACATAATTTTGAATCAACATGACACTCATGATTAAGTACACATTTCCCAAACAACCCTAAACACTTGCAACTCACACACATTACAAAATTCCCATAATAAACTTTACTGTAAAATAACAACACACACACACACATTTTCCATTAACACTCATAAATTACAATAATACACAATGAATTAAAAGCACGCTGTTTCTCCATCTTACTTTTATCCTGTAAAATCATGTGAGCATGAAATTAGTGATAAATCGTTGGCATGACATCCACCTAAATCTAGCATAATTAATGTTTTTAGTTTTCTATTTACATAATAATAATAATTTGCACTAAAAAAGAGAGGGTTAGAAACATATATACATTTCATTTCATTTCTTAACCAAGGAGAAAGAAAGAGATAAGGAAGAGAGAGAAACACTATTTTTCTAAAATTCACATTTCACACCAAAATCCACACAGAAGATTTTCATACAGTTACTTATACATTTCAAAAGTTTTCATGATGGTTTAAAGTCTTGGCTAGGGTCCTACGACCTTATTTTTTACATTTTTCTAATAGCTGAAAAAACGTCTAAATCCGACTTGGAGGCTTAGGAACCATGTTTTGAAAATTGCCATCCTATGAGCAAAAACATAACGGTTGAATTTCTACGTGTCCTCCTATATAGCAAGAATTCAGAACTGGTGAATGATTTACAATTGGTGGCTAGTTTTCCAGGGCCATCAGTCGTAATTGGACTATTTGCAACAACAACCAATTTTAGCTTGAGGGCTAAGAAACCTTATCTAAAAAATGAATCTCGATGGATGAGCTCCCCACGTGAAGATTTATACATGCCCCCTATATATGGAGAATTCGTCAGAGTTAAGGAAACTGAGAACTGATGAAGGGGTTACGAACAACGATGGGTTTTCTGGAGCCATCGGTCGTAGTTGATCTAGTTTGACCTAGTCAAAAAATGACTTAAGGCCTACAAAATTCCTTTTCCAAACTATCTAGAATAATGTTTCTCCCCAAATTGAAGGTTACAAGCAATTGTCTAATAAAAATACTAGAGGTTTGTAATGTTTCTCCCCAAATTGAAGGTTACAAGCAATTGTCTAGTAAAAATACTAGAGGTTTGCAAAGGAGGATAAGCATTTTGTTGCTCAGGGTTCAAATGACGAATTGAAACAAAACCCAAATTTCCACTTTTAACAGCTCCCTAAACTGCAAAGTGAGATAACATGGCTCCTAGAGTGGTGGAGAAGAGAGCACAAATGATCAATCGGGGTCAATCAAAAAATTGATGCAACTCCCCACATAACGAGCAACATAGATAAAACTTGTCATCCCTTTTCTGGGGCCCTGAAGGTTGTTTCGCGAGTCTCTGAAAATTGCAATTTACTTACTTTACAAAAGAATGTTAGCTAGGTTTAACGATGAACTCAACTCAACTAGCCCATTTGAGGGGTTGCGGCTATGTAGTTCAATTACAGAGTTTCCCAAACATATACGATGGTGGGTTTAAGTCTAAGGTTTACACACAAGGTTCATTTGCAACGTGTAAGTTACAGGGTGATGTGTCATTATTTTGTGATACAAGTCTATTTAGAATAACCAATTGTTTAAGTATCTAATGGTTTGACATGTTTATTATATTACAAATGAAGAACCAAAATATATGAAAATCATAAAAGATGAAGGTAAGGAGACCATGCCTTTTAATCCAAGCTAGCGAGAAGTTGCAAAAAGGTTCTCCAAGTAATTTAAAAAAATAAAATTATTTGACCTGTGAAAGCTCCACACTATGGCATTTCGTCAAGCAGTTTGTAGGTTTCCACATTGAGCACTTACTTAATCCACACATATCCCAAAATCATCTTGTCCACAAGAATAACACTTTTTTTAAACAATCCATGGCTTGCAGAAAGCTCCCACATTTTTCTTACACAACTAACAAAGCACCTATAGCTTATAATCCTGAAAAAAAAATCCTCTACCTTCATGCATTGATGGATGCTCATAACATGTTTCAAAGACCCCATTTTAGCAAATGCTAGGATAATGTTGGTAAAGGTGCACTTGTTGGGCTGAATACCTACTCTTTGCATTAGGTGAGGCAATGGGAAAAGCTCCAAGAGGATACCCACGTCTATTACAAATTGTTTCATTGGAGTGGACGTCACTGTGGCCATATACCAAGAACCCAGCAACAAAACCACACCAACACCTTACTCAAATATTTGTAGTTTACATAGGAGTTTCCATAGTTATTTTATGCCTCCATTGGACACAGGCAGGGAGAAACTTGACAATGCCCTAAGAAATTTGGCTTACACCTACCAAAAGTAGCGCATTGGAGTCCAAGGTATTTTTAACAAACCATTTCATGCAATCTTTAAATCCTTGCTAACCATAGAACACACTTCTCTGGCACCAAAGAACAGTAAACAACAAAAATACAAAAGTTTTTTCTATGCCTTGGTGGATGCACATGTTGGAAGAGGGTTGGTCATGGTTGAGGAGTCAAACGCATCTTCCTGAAATTTTCCAATGCCTTATCAAATCCAAAAAAATAGAAACCCAACAAAAAGGAAAAGCAAAAACACATGGGCGTAACTTGGGTCATCCTAGAAAGGGGATCTCATGGAAATACATGTATGTAAAAGTCGCGGCTCACCATGAGCATCCTTGCAACACTCCAAGCTCTAATAAGTGCATTAAATCCTCTTACCAACAACCCTCCCATATACTCACCTGCCTCCATTCATTTGTTTTTCCATGCCTAGTCAAAAACCATCCATTTCACACCATACTTCCCATGTCCCCCACCAATATCCTTTAAATGTTTTACCTACTCCTCCCTTGGTATGCATCCAAGGATGCCAAAATAAAGTGCTTGAATTATTATGCCAAGAAATGTCAGGTCTGACAAGGCAAAGCCTCCCTGTCCTCCACCAACCCATGCATTCCAATATCACTACCCCCTTTTTTTATTATTTTATTTTTTATGCTGGGCACTACACAAGGCATAAAGTGGATTCATATACATCTAAAAGGAATATTTTATTAAAATTCACCTGTTATAAAGTATAAGATTTTGTGGAGGACTTTTACACCTATTTTTATAGGCAAGATAATTGTGCCCAAGATGGGAGTGACAATATCGTTAAAGGAACATAGGACAATAGGTGATTGAGCTATAATAGTTTAAAGCAGTTGAAGTTGTTTGAAAGTGTGGGATGATATTATGTTGATACTAGTGTCATTTTCAATCATAACTCTTTTAATGAGAGTATCATTGACTTGGACAATGAAGAACATGGGGAGGTTAAGGTCCTCAGGCTGTAGTGATAGGATCTCCAATTCATCAAATGTGATGGATTCAGACATTTTTAAGGCACCAACGATGCTGAAAAATGGTCGAGGTTCATCTGGTGGTACCGAGATGGCTTGAAGGGCTTCTATCATGGCTTGTTGGTGTTGAGAGGAGTTTTGGACAAGATCATAAAGAGACATCATGACAAGTGCTTGATGTAAATGTTCGAGGATGGTATTCTATACAAATATCATAGATTGGGTCTGAGGTGTTGCAAGGATAGACACCTTAGATTTAGGGGATAATGTATTGGATGATTTAGGGGGAGCCGCGAAGATGAAAATTTTAGGCCTAGTTTGGTTATGGGATTTCAAATCCTAGGTGTGGGATCTTGTGGTTACATGGATGATGTCAATTTGGAAGAATGATGACTCGCTGGAAGAGGCTACGTTTTTTGCTAGATACGTCACTAGCTGATGTTTTTAAGGTTCTTAAGACCAAGGGTTTTAGGGATAGGCTTGAGTTGGTGTTATGATTTTGTTACTTTGGGATTGATAGAAGGACTCAAATGGTATTTATTTGTCGAGAAGAGATATTTCTTAGAAAGGATTCACATTACAAATTAAAGGGATTTACATTTCTTCGTGTGGTTCCCTGGTGTTCTATGATAAGAATAGAATCCATCATATTTGTACCAAGTAGGTTCTCATCCCTGGAGATTAGAGAGCTTGATAGGTGGTAGTGATATGATTGACAATAGAAACAAATTTTCAAGGGTTGTGGTATAATATCATGGAAGAGTTTGTTGAGATGATGACAATGTTGTAGGATTTGGAATGTCATTGGATGGGTTAGGAATGTGAGACCCAAGAAGCGTATCTTGTGTAACGCGCTTAGACGTAGTTTTGGATATGGATTCTAAAATAGTGTCAGAAAGTTTTGATGAAGGACGTGGTCCTAAAATGGAGGGTAGAAATGTTATATTTTTAGGTATGTTCATCTTGTGAGAGTTATAATTTCTTAAGTGGGTTTCTTGTTGATTTTTATACAAGACTGCCAAGGTCTTCGACTTGATAGTGATGGTCCTTATATTTGGAGGGGGAATTAATGATTTCCACAATAGATGTTTCTTCTCACAATCCACAAGAGATAAGATCAAGAGTAATGATGGGAGTAGATACATGGGGATTAGAGGTTGTGACATATGTGGGTTTGACGCCTCACTAGTAAGGAGGTCCAAAGAGTTTGTTTATTGGCACTTCAATCATAGAAACAAATGGTATGGTGGGTGTAGGATTCTCTAAAGGTGAAAGCTGTTGATGGTATTGATAATACGAGAAGTAGGATTTTAGGACCCTACGATGTTAGTCTGAGTTGTGTCATTGGTCGGGGGATGATTTAGGAGAGGTTTTTTACATACATTTATGGCATGGTTAAGAGGTGCATTAGAATTGTCTAGTTGTACACCACCTTGGTCAATGAGATTTTGGAGGAAATTTCTAAAAGATAAACATCTATCAATATCATCTCTTCGTACTTGGTGGTATTTGCAATAGTTTTCTTCTCAATTCCAAGATGGTTTAGGAAGAGAATCACTGACATGTTGGATATGGGGGTTTTTATCATGCAAACAGCCATGAGTTTGTCTAAGATAGAATTGTAAGACTCCCCTAAGAGGTCAGAGTTGCTCAGATTATGAATAGTTCTTATATGCAATTTTCAAGACAACCGTATTCGCCGAACCTTTGGATTTATCACTATGTTTTAGAAGAAGTTAGGTTTGGGATTTTTAGATCATAGTATGACTTTACCATCTTTGAGGGATCTGAGTTACAAATTCTTGGCCATGGTAAAGGCTTCGTCGAATATTTTAAATGATTAGATTTGAAGGGTGGATGATATATGTTTTGCACAAAACTAAACGGATAAATAAATCAATTCAGTCTAAAGTGAGGAGAATGATAATTTATTAATGATTCCTCGTCATCTAATGAAGAAGTCAACAATAGACTAATCATTAAACTATTCGATAGAATATAATTCGTCGATGGATATCTTACGTGCACTGTTGATAGAGAAGTGCTCTAAAAAAATGTGCTAATTGTGTGAGTGAATAGAGAGAGAGCTAAGGAATGTTGTTAAACCAATCAAGAGAAAGTCTGGCTAATAATATTGAGATCATCCTTAACATAAGGTCTTGATTGTGAACTATAAGATAGCATACATGACGAAAGGCCTTAAGATGATGTTGTGAATCCTCCTTATAATAGAACTTGATAAATTTTGAGAGTTCTTAGTATAGGGGATAAGGTTTAAAGGGTACTAATGTGTTGAGGGGTTCATCACAATTTTTTTCGTAAGAGAATATGTTTTTAGGGCCTATGGTGGTAACTTCTAGGCTAGCGATTCTACTCCATAAAACGTGCATATGATCATTTTGAGGAGGTTAAATGTTTGTTGAGGAACCTATCTATAAGTGAGGGGGTTTGATTGTTGATATTAATTTTACAACAAAGAAGATTTTTAAAAATGAGGAAGGCTTCCTGGTATGTTGTAAGTATGTTGAAAAGCTAACTACGAGGAAGAATAGATGTATTGATAAGGTTGGGGTATATAAGTGTTGATAAGGGGTTGCAAAAATTGTGGACTCTATATAAAATTTAAAGATCGATTATATTTTAGGTCTAGGTTTCTAGGCACATGTTTGTAATATTTAAAGATGACAAAGGTTTCCTTTTATGTTTTAAGTTTTCTAAGAAACTAACGGCTATGAGGAAGAATGGATGTGCTAATAAGGTTTAGGAATAGAAGTGTTGATAAGGGGTTACGAAAGTTGTGGAATTTGTACAAAATTTAAATATTGAGGAGGTTGAATGTTCGTGAAGTATTAACATGTCTATAGCTAAGGGGGATTGACTATTGAAACTGATTCTAAGACAAAAAATGATTTTAAAAATGAGGAAGGCTTCTTGGTATGTTGTAAGTATACTAAGAAACTAACGGGTGAGAGGAAGAATGGATGTACTGATAAGGTTGGGGGATAAACATGTTGATAAGGGGTTGCAAAAGTTGTGGACTCTGTATAAAATTTAAATATTGATTATATTTTTAGGTCAGGGTTTCTAGGCACATGTTTCTAATATTTAAAGACTAGATTAGATTAGAAAACCCATGCAGAGAGAGTTGATAATTCAAATATTAGAAACAAACCAGTAACCTAAAGATTAGAAAGGGTACTATGGGTTGGTGGGTTTATTACAAATTTGTTCATAAGAAAATGTGTTTTTAGGTCTTATGGTGCCAACTTCTAGGCTAGCGATTCTACTTGTGAAAGCTTGCATAGGATCATTCTGAGGAGGTTAAATGTTCATGAAGGAAGGATTAACCTATTTATAGATAAAGGGGTTTGATTGTTGATATTGATGTTGCGACAAATAAGGACTTTACAAAGAAGGCAAGCTTCCTGGTATGTTGTAAGTTTGTTGAGAAACTAATGACTGTGAGGAAGAATGAATGTACTGATAAGGTTGGGGGATATAAGTGTTGATAATGGGTTGCAAAAGTTGTGGTCTCTATTCAAAATTTAAGATTACATATATTTAAGTCGAGGATTTTGGGAACAAGTTTGTAATATTTAAAGACTCCTTACATTTTAGGTCTCTCTGGCAAAGCCATTGAGAATATATTAGAAAGCCCATGGAGAGAGACTCAATAATTCATAGATTAGAAAGAACCCAGTAACCTAGTGCTTCCATTTACTAGACTTAGAAGAAAATGTAGATAGACACAAAAGGTCAAAAACAAAACCTTTATTACAGAAAAAAAAAGCATCTTATACTATGTAAATGCTTGTTTGATGAAGAAAACCGATTATACATATCATATTTAGTGCATAAATAATTAAAGGCCAATGCAGAGAGGCTCAAATAATCGGAGACATTAAATTCCATATAGAGTTGTATCCAAAAAACCTTGATAGATTTACTTGTATGAGAATATGCAACGATAATTTTTAAACAATAGAACTCTATAGAATCAATTAAAAAGTCAATAACACAATTTAAAAAAGAAAGATCTTTGAAAGAGAATATACAAAGTGAAAATTTTATCATAATTGATCATAGCTAGTTATTCATATGATATTCAAAAAGAGAAGTTAACCACATACTTTACAGCCTACAAAAGAATCTAAATGTAGAATTGCAATTTAAATCATAATCTTGAGCTACCTTCCCTTCGCTAATGCATATTATTTGAACTTGGGTTTCCTATTAAAACATATCAAGGTATACATTTAATTGGGTTTCAGCATATTGATTATAGGAGTATTAACTTTATTGACTAATAAAATTACTAACCTATCAAAAATTATCAAGGTATAAATGGTAACACAGATTATATTGTAAAATATTGGTTTTATTATAGAATTCACAAACCAGACTTAAGTTTGCCTCTGACATTTCACCTAATGAAACAAATAAATTCCAATTTTTTGGTAGATATTCTAAATTACTAGCTTGTGTTGCAACATCTACAAACCTATAAATGTGGTCTCTAAAATTCACAATAAATTGGGAAAACTAATCTACCATGATATAAATCGATACTAACATTCAAGGCACTATTACACCACCCACTGAGAACACCCTTATTGGACTCATATATTTATGAGACAAAGATAAGGGAGTAATGTTTAAGATAAGCTTAAGAGTGGGTAAGTCTATGAATAATAGTAATGAAAAAATCTATGAGATACACTTAAGAGTGAAGTCTATGAATATATAAATTACTCCATTTTTATTTATTTTACAAAAACATGAGTATTATCAATGGTGAAGTCTATGAAGAATACTAATTACTCATTTAAGATTGAGAATGAAATGTAACAACATAAGGATATTATGTTGTCAAACAAATGACATGTATAATGATGCAAAATGCAGTTATAAACACAATATTTAAATGCTCAGTATAACACAAAAAATGTAGTTATAAAATAATCCACTCAAAAAATAAATATGAAAGTGATGAATACATATAAAATAAAAGTTTCTTTTTTTTCTTCAGCAATATGGAAATCTATTATATTAGAGTAACCAATCAAAACTACCAAAAGTTAGTTCATATTATCATCTCGGATGTTAACATCTATAGAAACAACTAGGAGAGATAGAAATGAAGTACCATTGTGAGTGATTGTGAGCAGCCAAAGATAAATTTAATGTCCATTCTTCCAAAACTGATCAATAGAATTTCAAGAAATTATGATAACAGTTCATGGTCACAAAATATAATAAAACAATCTATTAAAAATTATAGTTATAAAATAATCCACTAAAAAAATAAATATGAAAGTGATGAATACATATAAAATAAAGTTTCTTTGTTTCTTCAGCAATATGGAAATCTATTATATTAGAGTAACCAACCAAAACTACCAAAAGTTAGTTCATATTATCATCTCGGATGTTAACATCTATAAGAAACAACTAGGAGAGATAGAAATGAAGTACCATTGTGAGTGATTGTGAGCAGCCAAAGATAAATTTAATGTCCATTCTTCCAAAAACTGATCAATATAATTTCAAGAAATTATGATAACAGTTCATGGTCACAAAATATAATAAAAAAAATCTATTAAAAATTATCTATGTACAAGTGATATAGTACCTGTTGACGATAATCCTTGTGGATGAACTGTCAGAGTCGTAGGAAACCTTAGGTTAGTGGGATGTGTGACCTAAGGTAACCTCCAGATTTTAAAAAATATGGATCTTCTCTATGGTATGAGATGAGAGTTAAAAAAAAATAAAACATAGCACAAAACTAACAAAACGATGCGCTGAAAATAAGAATTTTAATCAAGATCAAACTGCCTAAAATGGGAAAAATGTAAGCAATGAAAAAGGTGGACAAAATGCAGCACATGCCAGAGATAGATTCACATAGAAAACTACTTCAAACTCATAAGAACAACTTCCAAAATCTATAATAAACATTAGAAATATGCACATTATACCAACAATGAATAAAGGCTATTGGAGACAATAAAAACATGCAAAGGATGGACAAAATGCATCATAGGGCATATTATATTGCTCCAAAATTTTGCACAGTACAACAACAACAGGCAGGAGGCATGAAAAATTCCATTACAAATTTTGGGAAGGAGGCATGAAAAATTCCATTACAAATTTTGGGAAGGAGGCTTGTGCTCCTAGATCACACCCCAAGCAGAGAAAGCAACAAGGGGCAAAAGAGAAAAATGACTAACTTCTAGAAAATGAGACCCATATTATAATATATAGAATAAGGAAGAGAGAAGAGTCCAATCTTGAAATTGCTTTTTCAACCACCTATAAAATGCAATAAATGAGTGCAATCAATGGCACCTTACTTGTGAAATACTCCTCTTTCTGTCTTGTGACCTGCAATAAAGAGAATGATGGTCATACTCATTGAATGCATTCCCAACCACTTTCCAACTGTCTCTTTAATATGGTCTCGTTTTTTACAAAATACACCCTCTGATATTCATTAATTCCTAAATTTCTTGACTTCTGTGCTTCGAGTTCCAAGCCACGATTCCAATGACACCAATTTTGTGCAATTTAGTTAAAAAATGCTCTAGTTATGGCCCTTTAAGTGTAGGTGGGTAATTTGAATCTCTCATGCATCTAGTCTTCACAGGACTATGTATTTAATTTTTGGTTGGGAAAAGACAACTTTAATAATTCCTCTTCCCGACATTTTGCATATCTTTTGAATGATTTTTTCATTTAATATTGAGGGGACCATTCATTGATTTCTTCATGCTTTAATGTGAGAGAGGTTGATGCGCCCGAATTAGCAGGAATTGACAAGGTCATAACTTGAGCTCTGGGTGTCCGTTTGAGTCCGTTTTTTTTTTTTTGAAACCACGTGTTTCGATGAGACGAACGCAGCGGCAACCAGCTCTACCGGTTGGGGCAAGTTTTCGACACATTTTCGGGCCCTAAATCCGCCATCTTGAGGCCGAAAATTAGGATTTAAGTTATAGTTTGGTTTTTTCCTATTTTTGAGCATTAGTTAATTTTAGTCTATTAATTGCATTTTGAGTTAGAAAGTTGGCAATTCCTCTAATTTAGGGATGTAGAAGATGCGTGGCAATTTCTGTGCCCGTAGGAATAAGCATGCGAACTTACTAAGAATAGCAGGTTCTAGTAAACTGCTAAAAATAGTAATTTCCGCCACCTAGAGTAGATTTAGTCAGAGTTAGCTAGAGTTTACTTGGAAACTCGAGTTGGGAGTTATTTTCCTATTTAGGAAACATTGTAATTCATTATTGGGTAACGAAGAAGGAGATCGATTTTCTTTTGGAGTTCATTTTATTGCAGTCTATCTGGTTGTTCTTAATTTGGCTGCATTAGAGGTTGGGTTGGGTTTCCAATGTCCCAACTCTTGCCAGCTCGGCATATAGCTCGTCGGGATGGAACCTCCCTCTTCGTTTCCGTAAGTGGGGGGTTTTCTACCTTTGCATTAGGCACCGGGTACTTCACCTTGTCACTCTAACCCGACGTTGACTCGCATTGGCACGAAACATGTCGCTGAATACTTTACCCTTCCATGTACCTGATAACCTCTCTCCAAGGATGAGTCATACTTTAAATGACGAGCTCCTCTTTTGGTTTCTAGCTCAGCGACTTGGACACCAACCTCCATGTGTCCCGTAACCCCTACGCATCGAGCTCATTCCGAGTCGCATCCTTACTTCCCCACGTGTCGTTAAGTCACCAAATTGATGCGCTAAGCCCCTACCAAGTTGACCAACCGTTGAGTTCATTTAATCTCCACAAGTGCAGATTATCCATGTTGGGTGCCGTTCGAGCCCTTTGTGACACCTATCAAATCGCTTCATGTTGAACCTAGTCGCCTTGCCACATCGACGCGTATGCACCGAGCTACTTCGTGTTACACCGGGCCCACAACCCTCAACCGCTTTGCATAGTCCTTGCTCCACATGGAGCTTCCTCACATCATTGGGGATTTTTCCCTCACTTCGACTATTGATTTTGCACCATGTTACCACATGGCAATCCCACGCTACTCTGGGGATTAATATCCGCTTGACATCTTGGTGTTACGCCATGTTACCACGTGGCACTCTGCATTTTTCTTTTTTGCCCACAATGGGCTCGCCGAGATACTTGTTCGACATACCTCTGTGACCCTTCAAAGTGACTTGGTGTCTAGTGCTTGGCTCGAAAAATCACCGAAGGATTCTACTTGGAATGAGCATGCAAGGGGATCCGATGAAATTACTGAAACTCTTCCTTGTTGCCTCGGTCGTTTCTCTTTACAGCTCAATTCCACAGAGTCATAGTTAACCGCCCTCTAAATGGATTAGCTCGGATTGAACTCTGGCTCGGTTGATGTTTCAAACAGCTTGGCGGATTGAGAATTTTTTCTCAACTTGGTTTGTGTTAAAGGAAACTCCGTCTGTGCTAAAATTGTAATCCGCTTATGTAGCCCGGTCTTCATTGCGGAGTTCTATGTTAGCATCACACGACTCGATCACCACCTGACAAGCTTGGTTTACAATGGAAATGGGCTCGGCCCCTCTCGGTCATGGGAAAGAGCTCTAAACCCTACTCAGGGACCATATAACAACTTGACTCTACACACTTAGCTCGGTTCGAGCCATTACTGTTCAATGCAACTCAACTAGCTCGGTGTTATTAAAATGAACATCTCACCCCTCCTAAAATAGCTCGATGAGTTATTACAAGAGCTCAATCACCACCTTACAAACTTAAACGTCCCTAGACATTTTATAGGATTCCTTAGGTATATTGTAGGAATTTAGAAAGGGGAGTTTTTTTTGACCAATCTTTGGATTTGTTATTTTTCCGCAGGTTAATCCTTAAGAAAGGAGACATAAATAAAGTCTATATTAAAGAATATTAATTACTCATTCAAGACATAAATGAAATCTACTAAGAAAATTAATTCTGAAATTGAAACCTTATATTATAAATTAGTATTATGTTGTCAAACAAACGACATATATAATGATGGAAAATGCAGTTGGATTAAGTTTTATCTACATTTCTGTGTTTATGTTTTATCTAAAAGCTCAGTAGACAGAAATCAAGCATAAATGCAAATAATGTAAAATACAAGTTTTTTAGTTTCTTTAGCATCTCAAAATCTACTGGAGTGACTACCCAAAACTACCAAGTGCCTTGCTAGTAACAACCAAAACTAACCAAAACTACGAATAATTAATCACAAAATAGAATCAACAAAATCTAGTACCGTGCTAGTAATCCTACTAGTAACAACCAAAGACGAATTACTTTCCATACTTATAAAACCCGAACAATATAAAATCAACAAATTCTAATAGAATGCATCCAGTGCCTTGCTAGTAACATCATTAAGCAGGAGTAAGTTCATTAAAAGTTTTAACTTTAATAATCAATAGGTAAAGTTTAACCATGATGATGAAGAACAAAAACTAGTGCTAAACCCTATGCATCTCTGGAAAACAGAACCCACACACACTAGTGCTAAACCCTATGCATCTCCGGAAAACAGAATCCACACATGTTAACAAAAACCCAAATATAAATATCAATATAATACATATATATAAATATCAAAATAATACATATAAAATTGAAATTAATTCAATACAAGAGTACATTTTCTGTATTCACTAATACGAATTGCATCTCTCAATTAATCTGAAAGGAATTTAACATATAAAATTGAAATAGAGCACTTTATTCAATACAAGAGTACATTTCTGTATTCACTAATACAGAAATGCATCTCTCAATTAATCTGAGAGGAATTTAATTGTTCTTCCACATTTAAATTTTCCGCTAACAAATAATACTCATAGCACATTTCAACATTTTAATTTATTTATTATTATTGAGTTGCTCTGCCACTAAAAACATATCTACATAAATCATGTGTAAAGTACAAGTTTCTCCAGCAATCCTGAAATAATTCCAATAGTATATATTTATTTAACGTACCAACCAAAAATACAAAGAGATACAAAGAGGGCATAAATGCATGGCATATAAATAAGGATCAAACAAACCAGAGACTATATTTAATGCCAGTTCTTCCAGACACCCCAACCATATAGGTCAATCAAAGTTGTCAAAAAATAACAAAGAGGAATTTCTTAACACCTTATTTTGTCAAAATGTTTGCAAACATAGTAAAAACAACAACATAAGGGATTGAAATGAAATGCCAAATTGAAGCTATACAATATCTTAGCCATAACAAAATATGTTAGACAACTAAACTGATAATATTTGTCTGATAGAAATCTGAACTAACTTTAAGAAGGTAAGAATTAACTCTCAAGGAACCACCAAATCACTCAGCTAAAACTCAGTGAAACAGATCATTTGTGTGCATTGTGAGCGTGAGCGGCCAAAAGATCAAACCTTTAAGATAAATTTAATTCAGTTCTTTCAAAAAGCCCAACCATATTCAGTTAGATCGATTAATCCATTTCATTATAAAGAACTGTGTACAAGTGATCTAGTATCCTGTTAGTGATCTCAACTAAGGCTGTGAATGAACACATGCTGCCCACTCACTGAATAAACACATCAAAGTGCAGTTTGAAAGCTTCTGAAAATTTAAGATATTCTGATATGATTATATGAAAAACAACGCAACAATTATTTATAGTCAAAGCTAATAGAAATCTAAAAACAAGCTCCAAAAGAAATGAGCTGAAACAGTTAAAACCCAGGTGTCGAACCATTTGAGAGATAACTGTCTCCATTTTCATCCAATTTTGTCAGTCCGCTTCAGTTCATGCAAACATCCAGCATTTAAGGCAATTGAAGCTCTACTCAAGCATAGCAATGGGCATAAATTTTATTAAAATGGGCATTACCATAGATTAACGAAATGGGTATTAACGTTGATTGACAAATAAATAATACAGGACAAAGGCAGAAACCAGGACAAGATGAAGCAATTAATCAGATGTCTTACCTACAACAAAAGACAATGTAATTACGAATTAAACCATGCTCAACAAACCAATAAATTCTACACATTAAATTATGCACATTTTGTTTAATTATGAATTAAACAACAAATTCTGCACATTTTGTTGGAAAGGAAAACGAAAATCAGTATCCGAGCTCTAGCTATGATAATGAAAACAATCTAAGTGTAATAACTTTAAAAGTCAGAAAATCCTATACACCCTTATGCTTATGTTTACTGGATTTTTTCAATTAAAATAAGTTAAGTAGATGAAAAAATAGGCCCTTAAATGCAGAGATTTCTATTCCTTATTATTATATACGATAAAATGCGAATCATTTAAAAATGCATAGAATAAATTTATTCTCAACAAATAACTGATCTGTATCTCTGTCTGCATAAAATACCTACTTAATGATTAACGGCTGCTCATTCATTCTCATACAGTCCCAAACCCTTCTCCATTTTTTTATTGTGTTGTGCTACTGATAGTGGCCACAAAAATATAACAACAAAAATGCATAGAAAAAGCCCTAAATTGACAGATTAAACCCTCGAGAACAGAACAAAATGGAACAGAAGGAGCAACAATTGTCAAGTAACTCAACCTTGCATTTTTTTGGAAAACAAACCTAGAGTTTTACACAGTTTGGCAATCTACATATTCAACAATTAAGATGAATTTCAGAAGGCTAATGAAACACACCCATTAGAGAACACTTAAAGGTTAATGGCAAAATGAACAGAGCACTAGTACATTACAAGTTAATTTAAAAGTTAACATTCCACCAGTGTACTTACTTTTACAATCATACTTCTGCAAACAACAAATGTCCAATGGTTCAAAATGGATCTCTGTCGGGGTAAAACCCAGACCTTATTAACACAAAAAAAATATTGAAATAGAGGACATTATTCAATACAGTAAAGTGCATTTTCTGTATTAATTAAAAAGAAAACATAATCCGCACTAAAACAAAATGTATCTCTCTCATTCAATGAAGGCATGATTTTAACCTTATTTTCATCTCAAAAATCACTATTAACTAACTATAAGTAGAGTAGATCCGAAAACAAAATTAAAAAAAAAAACCTTAAACTACAACAGCAAACCCTGTGCATAAAATTACTTACAAGGAACGTGTGTTTTCCATTAGAAAGACCTGCTGACGCCATTAATAATTTTAAAAAATAAATCTGAACTCTAAACACTAATGTAGTTAACCTTGCCCATAATTCAAAGCTTCTAAATCCTACAATACCCAAGAAATTAAACTTAACAATGTCCCTAACGTTAACATACAGTAATAGCTATGAACAGGGAACACTTATGCATTTTCATCAAACCTCATAATAATCAGTAAAGAGTAAGAATTAAAGACTAATCAGCTGCTACAGGATGAAAGGAAAAAAAAAAAGAATTAATAATGTGCAACATTAAAAAAAGAAAAGAAAATTACAACAGAAGTTTAGAGAACCTCACCATATTCACACTGAAGATGCATCATTTTCTTTCTCGGTGGTCCAGCCTGCAACTTTCAATGATATATTCCATATGCATAACATTATCCCCTACATTAGAAGGACCAATTGACGCCATTAATAATATTAAAACACCAAAACTATACCCAAACACAAATCTAAACCCTAACTTCGATAACCTTGTGCATAATGAGGTTTCTAAAACCCCCAATACCAAACCTAACAATGTTACAACTGAAGTTTAGAGAACCTTACCATATTCACACTGAAGATGCATCATTTTCTTTCTCGGTGGTCCAGCCTGCAACTTTCAATGATATATTCCATATGCATAACATTATCCCCTACATTAGAGGACCAATTGACGCCATTAATAATATTAAAACACAAATCTATACCCAAACACAAATCTAAACCCTAACTTCGATAACCTTGTGCATAATGAGGTTTCTAAAACCCCCAATACCAAACCTAACAATGTCCAGAACGTTAACATACATAAGAGGAAAATGCTGAATAAATAATCACACTGAAGATGCATCCTTTGCTTTCTCGCTTGTCCAGTTTGCGACTTTGATATGCTTCCATACACAACACAAAAACACAAAAAACCCAACTCTAAAAAAAATTGATACACAAAACCTTCTCAAAACAGAAAAATAAAAGACATAAAATGACTCGAAAGACACATCATGGCCATGCAAACTCATGGACTCGTAGAAAAAAAACAAAACAACATGAAGCAAATCCAGACAAGAATGGGAAAACCAGTGTCTAATTTTCAACGGCTCACCTCCAACAATGACATAAGCTCTCTTCCGCCTGCAAAAGAATCAAAATGTGTAATTATAATTTAAATCATAATCTTGAGCTACCTTCCCTTTGCTAATGCATATTATTCAAACTTGAATTTCCTATTAAACATATCAAGGTATACATTTAATTGGGTTTAGAATATTGATTATAGGCGTATTAACTTTGTTGACCGATAAAATTGCTAACCTATTAAAAACTATAAACCAATTTGGAAAAACAAACATTATATTGTAAATATTCATTTTATTATAGAAATCACAAACCAGTCTGACATTTCAAAAAAAAAAAAAAAAAAAAAGAACTTGGTACAGATTCTGAGTTACCAGCTTGTGCTGCAACATCTACAAAACCTATAGGTGTCTTCCACATCTCTAAAATTCACAATAAATTGGGAAAACTAATCTACCATGATATAAATCGATACTGATATTGCTCCTCTGCAATCATACATATAAATAAATTATCAAGGCACTATTACACCACCCAATGAGAACACCCTCAATGAACTCAGATATTTATGAGACAAATATAAGGGAGTAAAGTTATGAGGTAGGCTTAAGAGTGAAGTCTATGAATATATAAATTATTCCATTTTTTATTTATTTTATAAAAACATAAGTATTATCAACGGTGAAGTCTATTGAAGAATACTAATTACTCATTTTAGACATTTAATGACTTTTGAGATTGAAATGCAACAGCATAAGGGTGATGAATACTTTTGTTGTCAAACAAATAACATATATAATGATGGAAAATGCAGTTTGATTATGTTTTATCTACATTTCTGTTCCACCCAGAAATCAAGTATAATTGTAGATAATACATAAGTAAAATACATTTTTTTTTTGGTTTCTTCAGCATCTGAAAATTTATTAGAACAACTCACCACCAAAACTACCCAATAATTAGTGCACTTTATCATTTAAGAAATTAACATAAATTTAATGTCCGTTCGTACAAAAACCCAACAATATAACTTCAAGAAATACTGATAACAGTGCATGGTCAAAAAAATAGAGTCACCAAAATCTATTAAAAATTAATTATGTACAAGTGATCTAGTACCCTGCTAGTAACCCAATTAGTAACATCCATAAGAAATAGAGGGAACACAGAAATGAAGTAACATTGTGAGCGGATTTTGAGTGGCCAATGACAAATTTAATTTCTGAAGACACAGAAATGAAGTAACATACCATTATGAGAGGATTTGAGCGGACTAAGATGATTGTCATGTCTGTTCTCTTGACTGACAGCCATTAAATCAACCAGATGAGAGCAAAATTCTGTATTTAACCATTGACCAGCCAGAGGAGTGAATATTTTTTTTAATTTAAAAGTGAATGAAGACGCTAAGGTTATATTTTGTTGGCCATAAATCAAATTGAAAACAGGGGAAAACATGCTGCCCAGTCAATAAATATTATTTCAGCTAGCCATACATCACCATTGTCCTCCAAAAAAAAATAAAATTCTAAAGCTTCTGCAAACAACAAAGAAAGAGGTAAAAAAATTCCACGCCAACAATAGGTTTGAGAAACAGAAAATTCAAGACAACCCACATACAACTATAATAAACTCTAATAAGTTATAACCATTATATATGTGTGTAATATATCTACACTATCAAAACAGTTACGCAATCTATGGGCCTTTATAGAATAATTAAAAGTTATTGAAAAATCAATTGGTAAACTTTAACCATGACAAAAAACAAAAACTAGTGCTAAACTATATGCATCTCCGGAAAACAGAACCCACATATGTTAACAAAAGCCCCAATATAAAAACCAAAATAATACATATAAATTTGAAATAAAAGATTACATTTTCTGTATTCACTGATACGAAATGTATTTCAGGAATTTAATTGCTCCTCCTCCACTTTTAAATTTGCCACTAACAAATAATTCTCAAAATATCATTAAATATCACACACTTCAATATTTTTTACCTTTTTTTGTTATTATTGAGTTGCTCTGCAACTAAAAACATATCTACATAAATCATGTGTAAAATACAAGTTTCTCCAGCAATCTGGAAATCATTCCAATAGAAAATATTTATTCAACCAACCAACCAAAAATCCAAAAAGATACAAAGAAGACCTAAACAATTTAATGTCCATTCTTACAAAAAACTGAACAATATAAATTAAAGAAATTCTGATAAGAGTGCATGGTCACACAAAATAGAATCCACAAAATCTACTAACAATTACTTGTGTCCAAGTGATATAGTACCCTGCTAGTAAACATCCATAAGAAACAGAGGAGACACATAAATGAAGTCCATGAAGAATAATTACTCATTTAAGACATAAATGAAGCCTATGAAGAATATTAATTCTGAAATTGAAACCCTATACCATAAAATTTTGTAAGAATGGACATTAAATTATCAGAATTTCTTTAATTTGTATTGTTCAGTTTTTTGCAAGAACGAACATTAAATTATCAGAATTTCTTGAATTTATCTTTATTATTGAGCTGCTCTGCCACTAAAAACATATCTACATAAATTATGTGTAAAGTGCAAGTTTCTCCAGCAATCTAGAAATCATTCCAACAGAAAATATTTATTCAACCAACCAACCAAAAATACAAAAAGATACAAAGAGGACATAAATACATGGCATCTAAATAAAGATCAAACAAATCAGATAATTGTTACGTTGTTTTTTTCAGATAATCATACAAAGTCCCCAACCATACAGAGTAGATCAAAGTTGTCAAAAATAATTTATGACCATCAAAGAATAACAAAGAGAAGCAACATCATATGGGTTTTAAGGACAATCATTTTGTCATTTATCTTATAAACGTAGAAGTTGAAATGAAATGCCATATTGAACCTATACAATATCTCAGCCATAACAAAATATTTGTCTGATAGAAATTTGAACTAACTTTGAGAAGGTAAGAAAGGACTCTCAAGGAATCATAAAAACACTCAGCTAAAACTTAGTGAAACAGATCTATATGGACTAGGAACACAACTATTATGGTATCATTTGTGAGCATTGTTAGCATGAGCGGCCAAAGATAAATTTAATGTCAGTATTCAAAGCCCCAATTATACCCATACTCTGTATTCAAAGCTAATAGAAATCTAAAAACAAACTCGAAAAGAAATGAGCTGAAACAGTTACGACCCAGGTGTTGAACTATTTGAGAGATATCTATCTCCATTTGCACCCAATTTTATCAGTCAGCTTCAGTTCATGCATAGGTCCAATGTTACTCCAGCTCTACTCAAACATAGCAATGGGCATAAATTTTATGAAAATGGGAATTAACATAGATTGACAAATAATCATACAGGACAAAAGGTAGAAACCAGGACAACAGAAGACAAGGTAATTACGAATTAAACCATGCTCAACAAAACAATAAATTCTGCACATATTGTTTTGAAAGGCAAAAAGGATATCAGTATCAAAATCTAGCTATGATAATGAAAACAATCAAGTGTACTGACTTTAAAAGTCAGCAAATCCTATAAACCCTTATGCTTATGTTTACTGGATTTTTTCAATTAAAATAACATTAGTGGATGAAATAATAAGCCCCGAAATGCAGAGATATCTATTCCTTATTATTGTATACGATAAAATGCGAATCATTTAAAAATGCATAGAAATCAATTTATTCTCAACAAATGACTGACCTGTATCTCTGTCTGCGTAAATACAATTATCTCGATTAAACAAATACATTGCTACAGAACAGAATAGAATGGAACATAATAGGGCCCTAGAGCACCAATTGTCAAGTATCTAAACCCTGAGTTCTACACAATTTGACAATCTAAATATTCAACAATAAAGATGAATTTCAGAGGCCTCATTAAACAGAATGACAGGAAAAAAACTGAAAGACAGGAAAATACTGTGTCAATAATCTGCAACATTAAAAGAAAAAGAAAATTACAACAGAAGTTTAGAGAACCTTACCATATTCACACTGACGATGCATCCTTTTCTTTCTCGGTGGTCCAGTCAGCAACTTCCAAAGATATGTACCTTGTGCATAACATTATCCCCTAAATTAAAGCGGCTCATTAGAAGAACCGATTGATGCCATTAATAATATTAAAACACAAATCTAAACCCTAACTTCCATAACCTTGTGCATAATGAGGTTTCTAAACCCCAATACCAAATGTCCCGAACGTTAACAACTTAACATACAGTATGAGAGGAAAATGCTGAATCAATAATCTGCAAAATTTGAAGGAAAAACATTACAACAGAATTGTAGAGAACCTTACGATAATCTGCAAGATGCATCCTTCGCTTCTCGCTGGTCCAGTCTGCTACTTTCGATGATACGCTCCAATACACAACACAAAAATACAGAAATACAAAGACCCGAATCTAAAAACATTGACAGACGAAACCTTCCCAAAACAGAAAAAAAAAGACAGAAAAATGACTCAAAAGACACATCATGGCCATGCAAACTCACAGACTCCACATCACAGAAAAAAAAACAAAACAACATGAGGAAAATCCAGACAAGAATGGGAAAACTAGTGCCTCATAAAGGGTTTTTATAGGACATTTCCAACGGCTCACCTCCAACAGTCACATACGCTCTCTTCCACCTGTCTCACAGTAATTCGATTATTTTCAGGTGATGATCAACGGATACTCTGTAACAGTCACCTCCATTTTATTCCACTTGTCTCCTGCTTATTTTTAGGTAGTCTTCTAGATGTATCCGTTTATGTCGTCTTCAGTTCAGAGATTAACTTAACAAAACAGAGATTAAGATTACATAAAAGAGGGATCCGATTCAACTCTCATCCTCCAAATATAAAATGGTTACTATTTTATGGTCATGTAGATCTTATTGCATTATCTTAGGGTGTTCGTGTGTTTGTTTGGGTTTAATTGAGGTTTTGAATATATATATATATATATATTATTTTTAAAGTTATGGTTCTTTTTAAAAAAAGTTCTGCTAGCTCTTCAATCAAGTTTTGGGTCTTTATATTTTTTTTTTTTATTTTTTAAATCTATGAGTTATGTGTGCTATAAATATTAATAAGGTTCTAATTAAAATTTAAGAAATTTTATAGCTACATAAATACATTACAATATTAAGGAAATAATAATGTATGTATTTAGAGGAATTTTAATTAGTTTTTTTGAAGCTAGCACAAAGGTAGAAATGAGAGTTTCGAGCAATCAAACATTCCCATCTTCGAACCAATCAACCATGATCATATTAGTAAGAGGGTCACTTCTATGGTGGCATCATTTCTATTGTCATAAAGATCATCATATTTGAGGTGTATATATATGCTAACACAGATCAAGCCAACTAACCAATTTGGATTATTCTTTTGATTAAGTGGGGAATTCCATATTATGTATTATTGAGGGCATGCTAAGTAGATAATGGAAATCAAAACCATACTAATTCAGAACACATGTGCCTTAGAACAAACATTTTATGTATTCGTTTTATGCAGCTAATTCAGAAATAATATTGAAGGAATAATTGAATAATCACTACTACAAGACGGGTATTTTTGAGAGAAATATTAAAGACAAAAACACATTTTTGTCTCTAATTCCCTTTTAAGTTTTTAATATATTAATTTTATGCTGACTTTTCAATATTCCTTCCACTTACATTTTACCATGAGCTTTCACTAAAAAATCGTTGATGAGCAAAATGAAACTGAGTCGAGGGTTTGTATTTGTAGGAGGATTTTCATTTGCAAAAGATCGCTAAAATGTGTGGAATTGGGAAGATAGGTAAGGGACGAGGAAAGGAAGGAGCTGAGAGACACAAGAAGGTTCTCTGCGATGACATTTAGAGAATCACCAAGCCTGCAACAAGGCATCTTACTAGGATTAGAGACATTGAGGATATTATTGACCTTATTTATGAAGAAACTAGGCACGTTTGAAGCTCTTCCTTGAGAATGTCATTGGGGATTCCATCACCTACATTGAGAATGCACAATACAAGACATTGACCACCATGGATGTTGTTTTTTTTTTTTCCCTCAAGAGACAATGTATGGCACTTTGCAGCTTCAACGACTAGGGTTTGTGGTATATTTCTCTACATTAATATTTGAAATACTACTTTATTTACAGACGTGTTTGTTTAATTTATATGGCATCAACGATTTTGATGCGGGAACATTACTTGTAGAGACCATAACTTTTGATCCGACCGTTGGATCGTCTTGAAATTTTAAAGGGTGGTAGATATACATTAGTACCATGCTAGGGTCAATTTGCCTACATGGATGTGGCAGTTTCACACATTTTTGGGCCCGGATTCCTTGATCTAATGGCCTAAAATTGGCTCCGAACATTTTATTTCGCTTTTGACTAGGTCTTAAAACTTTAATAACTTTTGTTGTGCTTGTTAAAATAAGTCAAAATTTTGAGTGAGCCTTAATTCATGAAGGAATATTTGGTACAAAAATTTTGGGGCCCATCCAAGTTGTTTTGCTAGTAGTCAATTTTCGGCATTTTAGGTTTTTTTTTTGGCAATTCAGGTTTTTTTTGGCATTTTAGGGTTTTTAGAGTAGACGTAAAATAAAAGGTGGATTGTAATGATGTAAAAGATTCATGTGGATTCCAGAATGAGAATAAATCTATTTTGAAACTCCTTTTTTTTATTTGTAAAGTTGTTTATGTGTGTCTTGGAGGTATTTCAACCTCTTACAGTTGGATTCACATCAATTGGTATCAGAGCTGGATGTAGATCTTGTAGAAATAGTTAAGGTAACATAATACATTTTTATACGTGAATTTTTCCTCTATTTTATATAATCATGGCTAGACGCAGGAGGGGAGGTTATTCTTAGTCTTCAGATGAATAGGCTTATGGAGGAGCCACATAGACAAGTTACTAAGCTCACATGAGAAGTTACCCACCTTAGAAGGAGACATGTAAATGGGGATGCAGACCCAAATAGTGAAACTGAAGAAGTATCTCTATTAATGAATGAAGGAGAAGATAAAGAATAAAATGAGAGAGATGAAAAAACCGTGAATGAGAGACCATTTGAGGAGAGATTGATCTGGGCTTTAGAAGGAAAGAATGATGACATCAAGATTAATGTTCCTGATTATGGTGGAGGGTTATGACTAGAGGTGTAGTGCCCACTCCTCTTCAACACTATTTCATCTTGATATTGATGCTATTGGACTAATATTCAAACATTTTGATTATGATACATTGATTAATAGATGATAGATTTCACTGATATCTGAACTATTGACATTATGATGTTTACGTTTTATTATGATGCACTAGATAGTGATGTTAGACAATTCGATATATGTTGATTTTCATGAAGTGAATTTTATACTGACATGTTATGTTTTGGGATGTTATGAGTAGAATTATAATCTTATAGATGTTAGGGTTAGATTTTGATATATTGCTGGATGATAGAATTTGCTAATGTCAAATGATGATTGTTGATTTTACATGTATATTGTCTTGATGTTGTTAATACAGTCGAAAGGCCAGAGAGGTATTTTGTTGTGTGTAAGAATTTTATCACATACATCGAAGTGGGTAGGGGACCAACCACGGAAGGATATCGGGTGTTGAGAAACGAGGCCAAATTTGAGAACTTGTGTAATGTTGTTTAGTGTGGTGTTTTACATGTCTTGTTTAGAGGTCTCCCATGGGGGGTGACTTCACATGTTTGGCCATGGGGTGAAATTGTGTTCCCTTTCTTCAATTTTACATGTGCTTTATTCATGTTTATGTATTTAAAATTTAAAATTTAAAATTCTTGTCACTTTATTTGCATGTGTAAATATGTCTTAATTAAGCTAAACTTCTTCTTATTGGGTTAACCAAATTAGAGATGTGAGGAATAGTTATGATGAGGTTTCGTGGTCCTTGTTGTAAGTAAAATTTATGTTGATTTGTAATTTTTTTGCTCCACCCCAACTTCAAAATTCAGATTTTAAATTTGGGGGCATTTTTAGAGGCTTGTTTTTGACTTTTTAATCCATTTTTGATTGTAAAAGAGAAAATTATTGCACTTTCTTTTTACCCCCCCAATTTATCATGTCCTTTGAAAGCATGGTGTGCAAGTTTGTGAGCTATGTGAAATGTCATAGTCCTTGCAAGTGCATTCATTTTCTTGGTCTTGGTGTGTTGACTTGAGTGTGGGGATGGAGGAATGATAAAGTGGCATCCTACATGGAGCCACCTCATCATTCTCACATTCCATTTATATTTATTGGTGATTTTTGGTTGGAATGGGGGTTACTTGTTCTTTTCTCTTTTTTTGCACTTTTGGAATTGGAGCTCATTGGAGTGCTTTGGAAATTGCTTTGCTTGGGATTGAAGAGAATTTTGGGATTTTCTTAGAGATTGATGGAGAGGTAGGCTCTCCACCTTTGTATTATTTAATTTTCTTGTTTGTATGCAATGTTGTGCTTGTTAAAATTGTTTTTGTCTTGTGAAGGTGTTCGTGTGTTTGCTGGGTAGTAGGCTTTAGTTGGGTGTGGGAGAAGGGCTTATGGGACCATTGGGGAGGGAAAAGGGAGATTTTTGAGGCATGCATTTTGGTGGGAGTGTGAATGGGAGTCTTACTTATCAGGAGAGAAAAGGAAATCATGGTTTTCTTGCATGCTTGCAATGGAGAAATAAGGAATTTGTGTTGATCATTTTGTGCACTTGGAGGCTTAGGGTAAGACTCCCACTTCACTAAGGAGGCATAAGGAGGTGGTTTCCCATATCCCTCACTCTATTAGGTTTGACCCTCAAAAATTTATATTGTTGTGAATGTGTAAACTAGTTGGATATGTTATCTTGGCTGAGTTGAATGTCTTGTATGTTTGTTTGTTGTGAAGCCACTTTGTTGAAAGTTTTCATTGTTGCTCAATACCCCTCATGGTTCTTTGGTTGGGGCTCGGGGGCCATTAAAGGGATGGTTTCTTCTCTTAATGGATTCAAGTTTGGGTGGAGAGCGTTGCCTACTCCCCCTTCCTTGTTTTGTGATTCCATTGTGAAGTTTGAAGAAAGAAAGAGTTGGAGATACCATTTTGATGAAGACATGCATATTGAAAGCTTGTAAATTGGCCTTGTGGAAAGCTCTTTTGTTGTATATTATCCAAATCTATACTTCCCGCTTGAGTGGATGATTGTAATTTGTAAGCTTGGGAGAATTTTTTTGTAATAAATGGAAACCCTTTTCATATTGTGAACTTTATTTAAGAGTGCTTCTTTAAGAGACTTATATTTCAAATGTATTGGTTTTGTGAATGAGATCTACAAAATTTGTTGCATTAGTTAAATGAAATAGACAACTTTCAAATGGATGAAATAATAATATATCTCTTCCTATAAAGTTTGTTTCACTCCCTCCAAAGTGTGTGTTTCTTGTTATTTTACAATCCTTGATAAGTCTTGTGAAATTCCACTTGTTGATTGGAATGGTTGAAAATTAGTTATGGTGAATGAAAGTAGATGGTTACTTATTTTTATTGAAAAGATTTTTTTTTTGAAAATGGTAGGATTCATAGTTTTATTCTTTGCTTTAGTTGTAGTAAGGTTTTCCCCTTACAAACTTTATTAGAATTAATAAGAAAGTTTCTGTTGGGGTTTTTACAATTTTCTTTTTTTTTTTTGTCCAAATCACTTTTGAAATAATATATAAAAGACCCAAAATTCTTTATTTGCAAAATTACTTATATAACTTTAACTAATTATTATTCTCATTTAACACAAAAAAAGAAAAGAATTTTAATAAATAGATTATCTTAATATTGTAATATATTAATATTATAATAATTTAATAATAATGATGGATTTGAAATATATATATGATTATTATTATTATTATCATAAAAGGTAAATATTATTATCAACATAATGAACATGGTTATTAATAAAGTTTTTTTAATTAAATAATTTTTTTAAAAAGATGTGAATCGGCCAACATAGGTTTCATGTTATAAACTAAAACAGTCATTTAGGCTTTGTTTTTTTTTAATGTGGTGGGAAAGTGGGTTGGGGGAGGGGGCGGTGCCCCCTCCCCTAACCTGAATATGGGTTGGGGTGGGGACGATTCCCCCTCCCCCAACCCACCAAATATTAACAAATAAAGACTTAGGTAGGGGATGAGCCCCCACCAAACTAATTAATGTACTTTGCATTGATAAAACATTCCGCCGAAGGAATTTAAAACACTGTCTATGATTTTTTATAAACCACGACCTCCTTTATGGAAACATATACATACTTTGATATATATATATATGTGGCCCCTATCTAGAATCTATATAGATCTGGGGGTCGGGGGTGAGAAAATGGGATTCCCCTATGCCCCTACGTAAATACAGACATAGTCGGGGGCAGCGGCCTCGGGGGTGAGAAATATCATATCAATTGGTGAGAAATATCAATTTGAGAAATGGGCATCCCGAAGCGAATCCCTGGAATAATATAGTAGCGAATCCAGCTCCCCACCCTACACACCCCCTACCATGATCTCCCCAGTGGTTTATACAGGAGCTATTTTCATTTCATCCTTACCTGTGTTTATGATGTCGAATATTCAAATAACGGAGATTCATGAAAAGGTATCGTGCTATCCACCGGTGAGCGGGGAGCGGCTTTCATTACATTTAAAACCCCAGATAGTCTCATTTAGATCTATATGGCCAGGCCAGATATGGATCTATATGGCAGGCATGCAATATCATCTCTTTCTTTCTCCATCTAGATGAGAATGGTGAATGGAATTCAGGATTTGGCCTGAACTGTTTAGCAGATTCCCATGCGTTACGCACCTATTCGCCACTTTGTTCTCAACTGTTCGACTCATCTATCTACGCCCGAACTTCTAATCCCAATCCAAGTTTGATAGGGGGGCCAGAAGAGTGATAGTAATCTATCCATTTCCTCGGTAATATGGAGGCATTCCGGGGCCCTCTAGATCTATGGGCATGAGAAAGGGTGATGAGTAGACATCGACAAATCTTAAATGAGAGATATGTGAAGAATGTTTATTTCATGGTAGGTGGTGTAGAATCCGGCTCGACCTACTCTATCTCAATCTGAAAGTGCACGCAACGAAAAGTGAGTAAGAGCACATAAAGAATCCAAGTTCAAGTTGGTCCATGCTTCATCGATTGGAAGGAGACTACTTCGAGACACGTAGACGGAAGGGCAGGACCAATTGCTAGTTACTTTCTCAATAAGGTGGGAGGTGGGGTGGGCACCCCAATCAATCTATGGCTAGCCCCCCGTTAGCATCTGGTCCGGCCCAACCAAAACAATAGCCAGCTCTATGATCGAGCCGGGTACCAGTACCTGTACTAGCCCAACCAACCTTTATAGAGGAGAGGGACAAGGGAGGGGAGTTATTGTAGGTGAAACTAAAATCTCATTTTTATTTTTTTGTTTTTTGTTATATCCCCCTTGAGGGGGGGGGGGGGCGATACCCCCCGTTAGCATTCCGCCCAACCAACCAAAAACATGGCCAACTCTGCGAACCTCTGGTACCCCCCGGAGGGCGGAGGGCATACCGGTACCAACGAACACCCTGGCCAGCTCTACGCCCCTCTGGTACCCCCCCATAAGGCATACTGGAACCAACCAAAACAATGGCCAGCTCTGTGAATTGAAAGGGGCTGTGAATCTATTAGCAACACACACGGCAGTGGCATACAACTTCAGACTTGATGGGCTAACCTGAACCTTTCGGAATGGGGGATCGTTGCGGCGGGAGGCCATTGACTGGAAAACACGGGAGAAACATTCAACTTGCATGTGTTGAGCATATATCTAGCATTTATTCTGAGCCAGGATCAAACTCATTTTTTGAATATGATTCTTTCCAATATAGTAGGCATTGAATCTACCAAACAAATATTGATATGAATATAGAGAATCCCACTCCACACAAACAACTAACCCACCACTGTCTAGTCTATTGGGTTGAGTTGGGTTGGGAGAAGGAAGAGACAGATATTGGGAGAAGAAAGAGGCAGATATTTGGAAGAAAGAGACCACCCCATATAGAGTTCTATAACTCGATATCTGATCTGATCTGTATTCTATATGCCCTCTATATCTATTTGGCGCTCTTAAATCTTAAAGTCTGCCTATCCCTTTGGAGATGAATACACCAAGATTTAGATGAGGAGGGCAGGTGAGTTTGAAGGATTCGTGTTCAGTTCATCCCTATTCCCTGGGCTCACCAGGAGGGGAGAGACGTGTGTTTTATGTATTAGCGGGAGTTGCACCCACCGTACCCTGTTAGAACACTCCCCTGAATCCATATCTATTCAATCCAACCTCTCGAATTTTAGCTGCACCGACCGGCGGTATATATATATATATATATATATATATATATATATATATATATATATATATTCCTTTAAATATATAAAATTTAGATTTTCGAGTTATATTTTATTTTAAATATTGTATATAAATATATTTATATATATACAAACACACAAGTATGTATGTATATATATTTGAATATATAAAATTTAGATTTTTGGGTTATATTTTATTTTAAATATTATAATATAAATATATAGACACACACACACACACACACACACATCCTTAGTCTCATAAGTGTATATATATATATATATATATATATATATATATATATATTTAAAATGAGAGCTTTTTCAAAGGAAAAGAAATGTAAATATTACCATAAATGTAGATCTTTTGGCAAATGGAGAATACCCAAATGGGTATTCTACTAATTTAATCTTACAACAATAAAAATAAATTTTCTTTATCTCTAACCCTAGAATAGGGTAGAATGGAAAATACAAAAGAAATTAAATAGATTTGGGGACCTGTTATTGAAATATTGTTCATAGTGTGAACACTTAGGAGTGGTTTGGTTATTTGGTAGTAATAGTTTTTAATATTTATAAAATAATATATGAGTGTGCACAATTAGTTGTCATGTAAAACTCATAGAGTTAGAAATGTGTGATAATATCTTGGGATTGAGAATAAGATTAGGGAATAAAGGAGAGATATGGGGATAAAATGATAAGACTTGACTCCATGATTTTAGGAGCAAACAATTGTATAAAATTCCCTCTCATATTCAATAGAAATGCTCCATTCTATTTACATTTGGTTTCTATCTTTTGTAGTTTTCATTTCATGTGTTGATTTTAATTAATTATTGCTTAATTTATTTATGCAAATCTCGAGATTTATCACCAAGCTCTTCCCAAGCTTCCTTCCCCTTCCATGACTTCCTCTTCTTCCATCTTCCCTTAACCTGCAAAACCAAAATGAATGAAATGAGAAAAGAGATGAATAAAAGCTTTCCTTACGAGATTTTAGGGTTGATTTGAAATTTTTCCATCCAATGGTCAATATTGGTTTCATCCAAGGACCAAGATTGTCCCCTACAAATGTTAGGTGGGGGTGGTGAGATGATCATTTGGTCACATGGGTCTTGTTTTGAATGGGGCTACTTGTGTGGTTTGCAAGTAAATTAAATTTTAGTAATTCCTTTTTGATTTATTTCTTTTGCAACTTTAAAAGAACTCCTTTCCTTAATAGTTTAGAGCCCTTTTATTTTGGAAAATTAAATTAATAACATTGTGTAAATAGAAGGGTTATTTTAGACTAGGACTATAAATTTTAATTATTGTATGACCTTAGGAACCATTGTATTAAATTAATTTATGATTAATTGAATGAAATGTTTTAAAACGAACCATAGAATAAATCAATTATTTTATTTAAATATTATTATTTAAGTAATTATTGTGACGACCACTTGAAAGCAAATGTTAACCTTATCGTTGCTTTCATTTCCTTTAACAAAAAAAATTATTCCCTAATTTTTCTATTATAACCTTCGTTTGATATATATATATTTATATATACACTATCATTAATGATAAATACTATTATTAATAATAATGAATATGGTTATTAATAAATTTTTTTTTATTAAATAAAAGTTTTAAAAGATGTGAATCAACCAACATAGGTTTGATGTAATAAATTAAAATAGCCATTTAGGCTTTGATTTTTTTATGTGGGAAAGTGGGTTGGGGGAGAGGGCACCGCCCCCCCCCCAACCCACCAAATATTAACAAACAAAGACTTGGGTTGGGGCCAACCCCCCACCAAACTAATTAATTTACTTTGCATTGATAAAACATTCGATTGAAGGAATTTAAAACATAGTCTGCAATTTTTATAAACCATGACCTCCTTTTTGGATGCATATACATATTTTGTTCTATAAAATTTAGATTTTTGGGTTATATTTTATTTTGAATATTGTATATAAATATATTTATACATAGACACACACACACACATGCATATGTGTGTGTGTGTGTGTGTGTGTGTGTGTGTGTGTGTGTGTGTGTGTGTGTGTGTGTGTGTGTGTGTGTGTCCTTAGTCTTGGACGTATATACATATGTGTATGTATATATTTAGAATGAGATCTTTTTCAAAGGAGAAGAAATGTAAATACTACCAAAATGTAGATATTTTGGCAAATGGAGAATACCCAAATGGGTTTCCTATTAAATTAATCTTACAACAATAAAATGAATTTTCTTTATCTCTAACCCTAGAATAGGGTAGAATAGAATAATATACAAAAGAAATTAAAATAGATTTGGGGCTCTTCTCAATCTTCCTCCTCCTTCCATGACTTCCTCCTCTTTCCATCTTCCCTTAACCTACAAAACCAAAAATTAAGAAATGAGAAAAAGGATGAATAAAAGTTTTCCTTAAGAGATTTTAGGGTTGATTTGAAAATGTTCTCATCCCTATGGTCAATATTGGTTTCATCCAAGGGCTAAAATTGTCCCCTACAAATGTTAGGTGAGGGTTGGTGAGATGATCATTTGGTCACATGGGTCTTGTTTTGAATGGGGATACTTATATGGTTTGCAAGAAAATTAAATTTTGGTAATTCATTTTTGATTTATTTCTTTTGTAACTTAAAAGTTAATTAGGCCATGACCTAGGGAAATTTAAATAAACTCCCCTTCCTTAATAGTTTAGACCCCTTTTATTTTAGAAAATTAAATTAATAACATTGTGTAAATAGAAGGGTTATTTTAGACTTGGACTTTAAATTTTAATTATTACATGACCTTATTAACCATTGTATTAAATTAATTTAGGATTAATTGAATGAAATATTTTAAAACAAACCATAGGATAAATCAATTATTTTATTTAAATATTATTATTTAAGTAATAATTTTAACGACCACTTGAAACCAAAGGTTAACCTTATCGTTGCTTTCATTTCCTTTAACAAAAAAAAAATTATTTCATAATTTTTCTATTATAACCTTTTTTTGCTTTTGGGTTTCGTGTGTAATTTTTGTGGGTGTGACAAGAGGATTTGATTGACTGGTTGAATCACATGGAAATATTATTTGAGTGGAAAACCCTTTTAGAGGAGAAGAAGGTTAACTTTGGATGCACTAAGTTTGGCCGGACATGCATTGATCTGATGGGATCACTTACAAAATGAAAGACAAAGGAATGGAAAGGTCAAGATCTAAAACTGGAATAAAATGGTAAAGAAGCTGAAAGAAAAGTTTATTTTTATAGATTGTGCTCAGACACTCTTTTGAAGGTTCCAAAACCTAAGACAGAAGGATCTTAACATTAAGGAGTATACCAATGCATTTTACAAGTTGTCAATCAGGGTGGAATAAGGAGAGTCTAAAGAACAAAAGGATACATGGTATATAAATGAGTTGAGTTACACCATTGAAGATGAGTTAAGTATGCTCCTGAATCCATATCCTGAATTATGCTTATCAACCTCGCTTTAAAGGTAGAAGAAAAGAACAAGAGGAATAATTTTAGAAGAGGTGTGAAGAGAGGGTTTTCATCATCTCCAATGAGAGGCAAGGGTAGATTTGAATCTACAAAAGGTGAATCCTCTAATGTAGAAGGGCATGAAGATTTTGGTCAAAGCCGTGGTAACTACCAAAGAGGTAGGGGGTTTCAGAGGGGAAGAGGTTATAATGGAGGATGAGGCTGGAATATCCCCCAAAGGAAATATACATGTTATAAATGTGGTGAAGATGGGCACAAAGTTTTTGACTCTCCACATTATCCTACAAAATATAGATGGCAACGAGAACAACTGTGAGTAAATCTGGTTGAAGTTAAAGAGGAAGAATAAACTGAGGCTTCTAAAAACTTGGGTGAAACCCTCATGATATAGAGGACGATGATTTTCCCAAGGGAGAAGAAAGAACATAATGTTGTTAGTGTTGATTCGTGGCAGCAAAAAATAATATTTTGAACAAGATGAACCTCTGGAGGAAAGGTATGTATAATTATTATTGATGGTGGTAGTTGTGAACATATGGTTTCAACTGTGATGGTTGATAAAATCAATCTAAAATATGAGAAGCACCCATATCCCTATCGTATATCATGGTTTAAGAAAGGGAATGAGGTAACCATAGATAAAAGATGCCTTATATAGTTTTCAATTGGGAATACCTACAAGAATGATGTGTGGTGTGATGCTATCCCAATGGATGGATGTCATATATTATTGGGGAGGCCTTGGCAATACGATAGAAAGGTTACACATGATAGAGGGAAAATTACATATAATGTTTGAAAGGATGGTGTAAAGGTGGTCTTGTTACCCTTCAAGGAAGAATAGAAGAGTGAGTTCTTGTTGGCTACAAAATAGTTTGTTACAGAAATGGAAGAAGTTGGCTGGTGTTATGAACTGATGTCAAAGAAGGTGGAAATAGAGGATTTTAATATACATTTTGTTGTAGCAAAGGTACTAAACAAATACAAAGATGACATACCAGATGAACTACTAGATGGGTTACCTCCGAAGCGAGATATTCAACACCATATTGATTTGATCCTAGGATCAACCCTTCCAAACTAGGAAGCCTATCAGATGAGTCCGACATAGAGTGAAGATTTGAACAAAAAAGTGACATATCTAATATAGAAATGGTTAGTGAGAGAAAGCATGAGTCCATGTGCAACTCCAACACTATTGACTCCTAAAAAAGATGGATATTGGAGAATGTGTGTAGATAACAGGGCCATAAATAAGATCACAATTAAGTATTGGTTCCCAATTCCAAGATTGGATGATATGATGGATGTGCTAGTGGGAGCCCGATATTTTAGAAAGATTGACCTGCGGAGTGGGTACTACCAGATCCACATCCATGAAGGGGGTGAATGGAAAATGAATTTCAAAACAAAAGAAGAATTTTATGAGTAGATGGTGATGCCATTTGGGCTATCTAATGCACCCAATACATTCATGAGACTGATGAACAGAGTACTCCGAGAATACAATGGTAAGTTTGTTGTTGTCTATTTTGATGATATTATGATATTCAATAAGACAGTGGAAGAACACTTGTTACATATGAAATTGGTGTTAGACTTGTTAAGTAAAAAGAGTTTATATGCAAACTTAAAGAAGTGTAGATTTCTTCATAAGATTCTTGTTTTTTTTGGGGTTTGTCATATCAGATGATCGGATGAGGAAAAAGTAAAGACAATTTTAGAATGGCCTATTCCAAGGAATGTGAGAGAGGTTCGTATTTTTCATGGATTGGCAAATTTTTATAGGAAGTTCATCAGGAATTTCAGCAGCATTGTTGCACCCATAATAGAGTACAAAAGGAAGGGAGTTTGTATGGACCAAGGCAACAACAAATAATTTTGAATTGTTGAAGAAGAAAGTGTTAGAAGCACCTTTTTTGGTATTTCCAAATTTTAGTAAGGTATTCAAGGTTGACTGTGATGCCTCACATGTCGGGATTGGAGCTGTAATGAGTCAAGAGGGATGACTTGTTGAATTCTTCAGTGAAAATATAAATGAAGTCAGGAGGAAATATTCTACTTATGACGTGGAATTTTGTGCTATTGTTCAGGAATTAAGGCATTGGAGACATTACTTGGTAGCAAAAGAATTTTTACTCTTCACTAACCATGAATCCTTTAGGTATGCAAACACACATAAGAAACTAAATAGTAGGCATGCAAAATGGGTTTCCTTTTTGCAAGAATATACTTTTGTCTTAAGGCATAAGTCAAGTAAGTAGAATCAAGTTGTTGATGCCTTGAGTAGGCGTGTAACACTTTTGACAACAATGAAAAATGAAGTAGTAGGGTTTGAGGAAGTTAAGGAATTGTATGAAGGTAATCCAGATTTTGGTGATGTTGTGAGAAAAATTACAGACTCTATAGTAGGTAGTGGTTCTTCTTATTATTTGATACAAGATGGTAATTTTTTTAGGGGGAAACAATTGTGCATCCCTGTTGGTTCAATGAGAGAAAATATTATAAGATAACTGCAAAGTGGGGGGTTGGCTGGACACTTTGGTATAAGTAAGAGAATTTCTCTGGTTGTAGAAAAATATTATTGGCCAAAGGTAAAGAGGGACATAAGTAGGATTGTAGCAAGATGTAGATTGTCCCAAATGGTTAAGGACCATGCACAAAATATTGGGTTGTATATGCCATTACCTGTCTCTATAGGGCCATTGGTTGATTTGAGTATGGATTTTGTGTTAGGACTTCCTAACACACATCAAGGGAATGATTCTATCTTTGTTGTGGTTGATAGATTCTCTAAGATGACACATTTCATTTCTTGTAAAACAACTAATGATGTTTCCAAAGTTGCATATTTGTTTTTTTTCAGAAGTGGTTAGATTGTATGGAGTTCCAAGAATTATCACTTCAGATTGTGATAATAAGTTTTTGAGTCACTTTTGGAATACTCTGTGGAGGAAACCGGGGACACAACTACAATTCAGTAGTGTATATCACCCCCAGATTGATGGATAGATAGAAGTAAGGCGACGCCACACTCACGTCAACGACGACGACGACGATGCAACAACGATGACGCAATCACCAAGCGACCCGAAAATGCAACAAATTTTTTTTTTAAAAAAAAGGGTAAAGGCTCTTGCTTGATTTATTTTATCTGCAAGTTTTGAGACCTGCTTGACCTTGGGAATAGACAAGCTTCAGTCTATTACTTTGCATTCCGCTCGCAAGACTAAAACTACATGATTGTCGCATTTCCATCTACTCGAGATTCACTTCAATATTCGTTGTATTCGCCTCTATCCTTAGCAGATGAATTTCGAGTTTCAAGAATGGGGATACAAGACTGCATAGGGGTAGTTGACTGCTGACCCCGTTTTCACTTTATGAGCCAATGTATAATAGGATGAGGGTGACCAGGGTATTATATGCATTATAATTTTATTGATTTTTTTTTGATATATATTTTAATATATATATTTGCAGAGATATAACATCAGGATAACACAAATATCGTTATTTCGTTGACGCTTAGAAATCTTTCAAGATAGATTCTTAGATATCCCTTAAAAGGAATTAGATACTTTTAATTAAGTGGTATATATATAGATATATTATCAAGTTTATTCTCAAATGAACCTACGTTCCTATAAATTTTTTTTAAAAATAAAGGAATAAGAGTCCATTCAACCGACATCGTAAATAAGTGTATTTTCGAGATTTGCACTTAAAGGACTCTACACTGCTTGCAAGGTGAACAATATAAAAACATATAACCAATAATAAAGTCCGAAGATAAAAAGGAATATTTAATGATAACTAGAATGTGTCTCAATAATACTACTTGAAAGTAAATTTGAAACATTTGTGACAATTGAAACCCTTCTTGAGCATTATTCACAATTTTACCTTATTTGATGTCTTCTAATAATTCTTAGCCATTATCCATTGACACTTGCTTATATATATAAAAACGGACATTGGTAAAAAGGGTGTTGACCCCCATGTTAACACTTTTCTTGCTTTATTCCAAAATAACTCCACTCACCCACTAACCAACAACTCGCACTCATGAAGATTTAGAAGATCACTTAAACAAGAATATATCCTTGGCATACGTTTGGAAATTTTATAAAAAAAATTAAATGCATAAGAGTCAAATAAGGAGGGAAAAAAAAAACGTTTTAAGCCATGTTTAAATCTTTTGGATTTGGGGCGGTGGTCCTCAACCACCAGCTGTCATAAACAACAACTCCCTGTCTGGCGTGCATCCATTCAGCCGGCCGCATAAGCATTTACTCTCAAGGATTTTTGCAAATCAAATCTACCAGGTCGGTCTGCCGTTGGGATTTGACCTGAGCCGTGTGAAGGAAGGCGAGGAGGTTAAGGACGTAGCTACAGCTACCAAGATAGGCGTGTTACTTCATTCAACGGCCCCATCCGCGTGAAGAATGGCAGAGTGGAAGCAGCAAGCGTTTCTTTTCCTTCTTTCATTCGCCCATGGCCGCGCATGGTGCAAGGAGGTGAAATAAAAAAGATCTTGGGCGCGTGTACAGTCCAGAAGAGGTGGCGCACCAGTAGGCAGGGCGTCCAACTATGTTGTTATCAGTACAGTATCGAATGCATCCTCAAACACGGGATTCTACCTGCACGAGACGTTTAACAGTTCGATAGAGGAGGAGACAGTGCGAAGTTGCAAGTTTAATTGGGACAGTGATAGAACAAAGTCGCCCTGATCAAGATTTTACAGCTCGGCCGCGTGGACAGCAAAAGGGAGACTGTAAATGGTTAGGGCGAATTCCTCCGCTTTCATTGGGTGCTGCATGGTGTGGGCGGGGCGTGGAGTGCTCAACAGCGAGCAGGCTGTCCAGTTACGTTGTTATTTGCTCAAAATCGATTGCACCCTTCATCATAGGTTCTGTCTTTGTAAACATCGAACATACAACACTACCGATAGCAACGGAGCAGGCCTTTGATAATTGTTCGACATCTCTTGGACTTTTCCCAAAATGAACTCTACTGGTTTTGAAAATACACGTTGCAAGATGTTCGAGATAAACAGATAATGAGTTAATTTCATAATATAGTTGTACATTTCGAAGAAATCTCTTTGTAAGCGTCAGCCTCGAATAACATAGGGATAGATGTACTCATATAGCCGCATGTTTTCTTGATAAAAGTCCATGAAAAAAAAAACTCAGGATATAGAAGTAATGAAATATGGAACTTTGCATATTTCACCCAAAATGGAGTGACTTGTAGGGGTCGTCAATAATGGTCAGTGGTCACCACCAAAAATGATAGCATTAGCGGTAGGTGCCCATAATTATTCTTTATGTTTTGTATTTTTATGACCTAAACTTTCAGATCTAACTTCTCTTGTCTTATCCGTTACAAACCTCTTTCAAATGTATTAAAGTATGTGACTGAATTCTCTTATTCATTCGGTTGCAAAAAATGGGTACCTAACTACTCTTGGGAAACGATGAGAAAATGTAATTGTATTGACCTGTGCTACCTTCTAATCGGTGTTTCTGCACCTATTAGTTGTGGCACGTCGACTCATATAATTATGTGAAAACTTTTGTGCAGCTCAAAAGAGTCGTAAATATTATCTCATTAATGGTTAATTAGTGCAAACAAAAGTATTTCTTTTTGGAAAGGAAAATAATAAGAATAAAAGATGATTAAGGCCAAAGTTTTAATATAGCCCACGCCCCAAAATGTACAAGGATGAGACATAGCAAGTTCACAAGTTGGGATATGCGATTAATTCACACTTCATACAGTGTATTTTGATCTCCTTTTACAATTTTGCAATTATATTTACAATGGTATCTTAAATGCAGAAACATAATGGAGCTAGAGCCCAGATGATTTCATGGTTATATTTGAAGGCTATTTAAAAACTTAAGTTCTTTCTCCAATAATACAAGAAAGGGAATTACACTAACATTCCACTTTTCAATACATCTTCTTATAAACAACAAAATGAGATCTAACATACATATTCTTTTGTAATTTCTTTCCAACATTCCACAAGAATTTAACAACATTTCCAATGAATTTTTTTTAGAGTAAGAAAACTAACATTTCAATACAACTTTCCTTCAATATTTTATTACAACACTTTCTATTTCATGTGGAAATAATTTTGCAATAATGGAAGTTAGAGAAAACAAGGCAATATTACATCTCTTTCTCCACTCAAGGTGGGTAATTACATGATGTTTTAGCATTGTCAACAACAAGATTCAAGTGCTCCAAAGTGTTCTTCACTCATGCTCCAAGTTCCAAGCATTTCAATCACAACCAAGATAGGGGGAGAGGCAACACTCTCCTCCCAACCAAATCTCAATGGGGAAGAGAAGCAATCTCCTCCATTGACCCCCGAGCCCCAAACACAACACAATGAAGGGGTGGTCTCCAACTCAAGGCAACAATACATGCTTCCACAATACAAGTTCTTCACAACATTCAAGCTAAAATAGAAGAACAAGGAGACACACAATAACATCAAACATTACACAACAAGGCTTGCATCCAAGCCAACAAGAGAAGGAACTATGGGAATGTTTTCCTTATGCCTCCCAAATGAGATGAGATGCCCATCCAAAACCCTCCACAATATACACAAGCCCCTATGACTCTTATGCCTCCCTCAAGTACCCCTTTTTCCTCCCATACTCTTATGCCTCCCTCCTCTTATGGCTCCCTCAAAGACAAGGTAGAATGTAAACATTCCTACCCAAGATGGGCATCCCTCTCAAACTCCCTCCACAATATCCTAATCTACTCTTTTGCCTCCCTCATGATTATTCCCATAGACCTCTCCTATACTACACAACAAGCATTCAAACCATTTTGCACAATTTCACCAAAGTAAACATGCATTTCTTTTTTTTCACAATATTTAGCATAGAAGCAATAATAATATGAAAGCAAAAACAAAGGAGAGGGTTCCCTACCTCTCCATTGGAGAAGCCTACACCAAGAAACTTGTCCAAGCTCCTTCCCAAATCAATCCAAGCATGCAAGTCCAAGCACTCTCTCTATTCTTTCTCCCAATTCCTCTCTCTCAAAATAACAAAAGAGAACTCTTCAACCAAACAAAAACAAAGCTCCAACCCCCTCAACAAGAGAGGAAGTTTCAATAAATAGATCCAAGGTAAGGGTGAGGGTGATGTGGCTCCATGTAGGATGCCACATCACACATCCTCAAACCATCCCCAAGGTCAACTCAAATCCCAAAACACCATAAATGGGTGGTTGGGTTGAATGACAACTCTCTTCCACAACCATCCCTTTCCCATGTGCCTTAAGGCACAAATAAATGCAAAATGAAGAAAAAGTGCACTCCAAGTCAATATCACTTCCCAAAACAATAACTAATCCCTTATTGGGCTTCCCAACCCATAGATATGGTTGGTAAGGGGTTTTGGGAAGTGTGGGACAAGTTTAACTTGTTCCACAAGTCCCCCAAAATTGCCCTCAAACTCAAATTCGAGTTTTCAAGAGATTTGGAGTGGTCAACACTCAAAACCAAGCATTCAATACATGAGGACAACACAAGGCTCAAGGAGCCAACCATCAAAATTTATTACCCCCACTTGACTTCCCTCCCAACTTAAAAATTAAAACAAGATATTAAACTAATCTAAACATACTTAGCAAAAGTAATAAAAGAAAGGACATCACCAATGAAATCACCTACTAAAGTAAATAAAAACAATTAAATAAAACTCTTAACCCCATGGTCACATTAGAACATTTCCCCCTCATGAAAATTCTCTTAACACATACAAGAATAAAGGTAACACAACACAATTTACTAGTTGCCTTGACGACCAAATGTTGTAACCACCCGACATTCTGTTGTGTTTGGTCCCCAATCCCCCTCATGGTTGTGATCAAGTTGTGTTTCCTGCAAAATGCAAAATACCTCCTTCGGCCTTGCGGCCATGTCAAAATATCCGAAATAATCATAAGCATGAAATTTATCAACATCTATACGTAATTCAAACTATCATTATTTCTAGGTCTAAATCACAACTTAACTATGCATTTCATCATTACCCAAAATATAGTAATGTAAATTTAACAACTACATTCTACTCATCATGGCGAAGAAATCCAATGTTAGAACACATGCAATACATCCATATAAAAATAATATCGGTATCCAATAGTCTGTCCATGAGTCAGTGTAGGTCATACTAAAAACAAAATCCAGTCATACTCTAAATGCATCTAGTCGCAAAACATCCTGCTAATCAACATAAGTATAAGTCATGTCCATATCCAAAGTCTGCATAACTCAAAAGAAAATCAACTAAGTGTCGTAGGGAAGTGGGCATTACATCCCCCTCCCCTTAGACTGGACTTCCTCCTGGAAGTCAAGGAGAAATAGGTAGAAAAAAAAATGCAAAAGAAAATAGGATCACACCCTTTGTGGAATTCATTTGCTTCAAACAAGTGTGGATCTACAGAACTCGAGTTTGGTCCAATGTAATTTAACAAGAAGAAGTAAGATTGTAAGGAATGAGTTCTAAATTTTCTTCAAGTAAGGTTACAAACATGAAATTCTATAGAGTAACTCTACGCGCTCAACCAAGCTACAAAACATAGCATCACAACATGAAAAGGTCAGAGGAGTCTCAAGAATAACCACCAAGTACAATAACATTTGTACTCAAAGGTATCACAATTTGGAGATCACACGTGGTGAGGTTTAACAACAAGGAAGACACCAGAATTAGCAAAAACATTTACAATTAAGAAAACTATTCATGGGAAGCACTTATATAACTCAAGAGGGCACAATCAAATTTTCATGGTAATACTAAGGAAAACGTGACCATAAGGTTTCTATAACTTTATTTTACATTCAAGATCGAACACAAAATACTAACCTGATTTAGAAATGTCAAACATTTAGATAATATTTCTACTAGAAACTAACATACCAATAAAAGAGGCACCACTCACTCTACATAACACCATGGGATTTATTTATCTCAAATCCTTCTCAAGCTCAAATTAATCATGAGGAGAAACACATGCATAAGTCGTAACACCAAAGAGCACTCAGGTGAGCTAGAATAGAAGAATAGGCAACAAGAGGGGGGGGTCCAACTACAATCCAAAGTGCATGCATCAACTTGCACCAAAAAAAAACAACATCAACAAGGTGTCACAAGAAAATAAGAAGAAAAGATGTCTTCCCAAAGTTATGTCATATCCTTAACATATGTTGCCTTAAAATTACAATAACCTAGGTCACTAAGGATTAAATAAACACACAAGGAGGTTGCTTTTTCTTAAAAGAAAAAAAATATAAGATCCAATCCTAGAAGGCCGCAACTCACATTCGTCGAGCTACGAGGCAACAAGGGTACGATGACCCAAACTCCTACAAGGAAAAAAAAAAATTACCTGTCTACGATCAAGGGAGTAGTACTACACAACTAGAACACATAACCATCAACAAGATGTTTCACAAATCTAGGTAGGAGACAAAACTAAAGGTTCAAATATACATTGCACTCAATACATAAATCTTACCGGTTTTATAAATTAACTTAATAAGTTCAAAGTTATAGTTTTGCTTGTTAAACACAATCCTTACAAGTTTTCTTAATTAAAACTTCCTTTTATTATGATATCACAAGTTGTGTTATAAGGAGCGCCACTAAGGTGGCATGATATCTTGCCATTCCGAATAGGTGGAAACAACATTTATTTTTACTCCTAGGGAAGGTAGATGGATAAAGTTCCTTTCTATTCTTCTACCTAGCTTATATTTCTTCTATAAATCTACTGGGGCTAAATCAAGGACCATTTTCCTTTTTCTATGTCCCAACTTATTTTTCAAGTTTCAAGGTCAAATCTTCTCAATTATAATTATATAGTAATTGGGTGAGTCATCTTAACAGTTAAAGTTTTAATGGAAAGCAAAAGTCAAACATATCACATTATTATTTTTATGGGAGAGAGATATGAATCAACACATCACATTATTAATTCTATAGGAACAAGAGACAATCAACATAGCAAACACATTTTTAATTTCTTAAGAACTAGGAATCCATAATTCAATATGTACCACGCCAATATTTCAAGGGTTTTTTTTTCAAAGGATTACAAGCATCATTAAACATTTCTAGTGGGTCTCTACCAATTTCAAAAGAACTTACAAGGAAGACTCATTAAAGAGGCATATTTACTTTTACGAATTTATGAGGTTTAACAATGTTTGTTGTTTAGGCTCACATTTTACTTGCATAATAAGACAAGGAAAGTTTTCAAATCAACACCTATATTTCCACAAGATACCACCAACCAAGAAACAAGATGACAATGCAAATCTTACTCCGAGGACTCCACATTCCCGCTAGGGATCATCAATGTAAGAGGACAATCGACTAATCTATCCAACCACGGATTCTATGACCAAGGGTTATAGTTTTAAAAGAAGAAACACAATATAACCACCACCGAGATTAAAATATTAAGATCCACCAAACTAACATCTCTTAGAGCAAGGACAAAAAGATCCATCAACATCCATAAGTGTCTCCACGTAATCCAAAGACTAATAGGTCAATGTTTTATTCATAACAATATACAAATTTGAGAGGAAAAACAAGCACACTTAATTAATCACATTTCCCGGATGGGCTTGCATCTAATCATAATTACCAAGATACATACAATTCATCAGTCAAAACCTTCTATAAAGAAATAAGGAAACCATGATCCAAATTAGCATGCCATCGATGGGATTTCACTACCAACCAAACATTTATCCACTTAAAATATACAGTCAACCAAGAGTCAATCCGATCCTAACACAATCCATAAGCCCATAACTAAACACGTCTACTCTGACGAGGATAAAATCTCTTACTAGGTTGTAAGAGGGTCACTATCACCGCTATGAAGCTACCAACTAGAATGCACTACACAACGAACTCTCCAGGATCCTGGACACACCCAAGGTTTCGTCTTTCTAGAACTGAGGCATAACTTAAAGCACCTAAGATGACATTCAAGGCTCCTACGGTGTACCCCCATACGACAAAATGTCACAATACAACCAGTGTAGAACCAGCTCAACAACATGCAGGAAGGAATCACGTAACGTTTAGCTAAGTAGCCAACAGATAAACGAGCTCTGAGTCACCAGTCAAATTAAAATCCAAGAAATATTGGCAATCAAGGAAAGTGGATAAGCATCCGCATTGCAAAGTCTGAAATCTCGCAAAAATATAATTACTAAAAGAGCCTCAGAGCTTCTCAATCAAATCATAAAATAAAACGCTGGTCCTTGATAAAATAAAACCAGTTTACAAATATATAAAATACAGAAAGTCAACATCACAATCACTTTGCAGCCCTTTATGGCTGCTAATAGGGGTACTATGCCTCGAGCTCTGTTTTTAAAATGCATACGTTAAGCTGGATCAAAAACGACACCAAGGCCTAATATCCACTTACTCATACGGGGATTTAGTTTTCCATGGTGGCGACCAAAACTAACTCATCTAACAACTAAGAGAAAAAGGGAAGCTTTGGGTGACTAAACAACTTCTAATTTACTATGTCTGACCCCAGAACACAACCACAAATGTTAAACTACAAGAATCGCAGCTTATAATTTATCATTCCAACAAGGAAGAATCTTACGGGGTTTATCACATCATACAACTAAAGAAAAAGTTAGTATGCATTAACAACATATTTTTAAATGCAAAACAAGTTCTTGTTACATCAGAATTTCATAAGAGTATCCATTTAATTTTTAACATTTTTTTTTAGTTATCTACGTTCGACAAAACGCCACTAGGCGAGTTCAGCAATTTGAAGAATTTTATTACTTTATTTTTATTTTAAAACACAGAGATTAAATTCTACTAACTGGTTTTCGGGTTTCGAAGTTGGCCCAAGGTCCAAGTGTTGACAACCTCGCTCTGATACCAAAATGTAACGCCGCTAAAATAGCCGACGCCATACTCATGACAACGACGATGACGACGATGCAACAACGATGACGCAAGCGACCCGAAAATGCAACAATTTTTTTTTTTTTAAAGGGTAAGGCTTTACTTGATTTATTTTATCTGCAAGTTTTGAGACCTGCTTGACCTTGGGAATAGACAAGCTTCAGTCTATTACTTTGCATTCCGCTCGCAAGACTGCTACATGATTGTCCATTTCCATCTACTCGAAATTCACTTCAATATTCGTTGTATTCGCCTCTATCCTTAGCAGATGAATTTCGAGTTTCAAGAATGGGGATACAAGACTGCATAGGGGTAGTTGACTGCTGACCCCGTTTTCACTTTATGAGCCAATGTATAATAGGATGAGGGTGACCAGGGTATATATGCATTATAATTTTATTGATTTTTTTTTTTAGGCATATATTTTAATATATATATTTGCAGAGATATAACATCTAGATAACAAAATATCGTTATTTCATTGAACGCTTAGAAATCTTTCAAGATAGATTCTTAGATATCCCTTAAAAGGGGTTAGATACTTTTAATTAAGTGGTATACATATAGATATATTATCAAGTTTATTCTCAAATGAACCTATGTTCCTATAAATTTTTTAAAAAAATAAAGGAATAAGAGTCCATTCAACCGACATCGTAAATAAGTGTATTTTCGAGATTTGCACTTAAAGGACTCTACACTGCTTGCAAGGTGAACAATATAAAAACATATAACCAATAATAAAGTCCGAAGATAAAAAGGAATATTTAATGATAACTAGAATGTGTCTCAATAATACTACTTGAAAGTAAATTTGAAACATTTGTGACAATTGAAACCCTTCTTGTATTATTCACAATTTTACCTTATTTGATGTCTTCTAATAATTCTTAGCCATTATCCATTGACACTTGCTTATATATATAAAAACGGACATTGGTAAAAAGGGTGTTGACCCCCATTTAACACTTTTCTTGCTTTATTCCAAAATAACTCCACTCACCCACTAACCAACAACTCGCACTCATGAAGATTTAGACCATCACTTAAACAAGCACATATCCTTGGCATACGTTTGGAAATTTTATAAAAAAAAATTAAATGCATAAGAGTCAAATAAGGAGGGCCGTGTTAACCCATGTTTAAGCCGCTTTGGATTTGGGGCGGTGGATTTCAACCATTAGCTGTCCGGAAACAACAACTCCCTGTCTGGCGTGCATCCATTCAGCCGGCCGCATAGCATTTACTCAAAAGGATTTTTGCAAATCAAATCTACCAGGTCGGTCTGGCCGATTTGACCTGAGCCGTGTGAAGGAAGGCGAGGAGGTTAAGGACGTAGCTACAGCTACCAAGATAGGCAGTGTTACTTCATTCCTGCCCCATCCGCGTGAAGAAGAGACAGAGTGGAAGCTACAGCAGGTGTTTCTTTTCCTTCTTTCATTCGCCCATGGCCGCGCATGGTGCAAGGAGGTGAAATAAAAAAGATCTTGGGCGCGTGTACAAGTCCAGAAGAGGTGGCGCACCAGTGAGCAGGTCGGCCAGGAACAGGCTGTCCAACTATGTTGTTATCAGTACAGTATCGAATGCATCCTCAAACACGGGATTCTACCTGCACAAGACGTTTAACAGTTCGATAGAGGAGGAGACAGTGCGCAAGTTGCAAGTTTAATTGGGACAGTGATAGAACAAAGTCGCCCTGATCAAGATTTTACAGCTCGGCTGCGTGGACAGCAAAAGGGAGACTGTAAATGGTTAGGGCGAATTCCTCCGCTTTCATTGGGTGCTGCATGGTGTGGGCGGGGCGTGGAGTGCTCAACAGCGAGCAGGCTGTCCAGTTACGTTGTTATTTGCTCAAAATCGATTGCACCCTTCATCATAGGGATAGATCGTACAACACTGATCATATAATTGTTTGACAGTCCCGCACTGGTTTTGAAAATACACGTTGCAAGATGTTGCTAATATGTACATTTATCTCTTTGTAAGTCACGCTGCCTCGAATAACATAGGGATAGATGTAGTAGCCGCATTTTTTTTCCATGAAAAAAAAAAACTCAGGATATAGAAGTAATGAAATATGGAACTTTGCATATTTCACCAAAAATGGAGTGACTTGTAGGGGTCGTCAATAATGGTCAGTGGTCACCACCAAAAATGATAGCATTAGCGGTAGGTGCCCATAATTATTCTTTATGTTTTGTATTATTATGACCTAAACTTCCAGATCCACTTCTCTTGTCTTATCCGTTACAAACCTCTTTCAAATGTATTAAAGTATGTGACTGAATTCTCTTATTCATTCGGTTGCAAATATGGGTACCTAACTACTCTTGGGAAACGACGAGAAAATGTAATTGTATTGACCTGTGCTACCTCCTAATCGGTGTTTCTGTACCTATTAGTTGTGGCACGTCGACTCATATAATTATGTGAAAACTTTTGTGCAGCTCAAAAGAGTCGTAAATATTATCTCATTAATGGTTAATTAGTGCAAATAGTATTTCTTTTTGGAAAGGAAAATAATAAGAATAAAAGATGATTAAGGCCAAAGTTTTAATATAGCCCACGCCCCAAAATGCACAAGGATGAGACATAGCAAGTTCACAAGTTGGGATATGCGATTAACTCACACTTCATACAGTGTATTTTGATCTCCATTTACAATTTTGCAATTATATTTACAATGGTATCTTAAATGCAGAAACATAATGGAGCTAGAGCCCAGATGGTTTCATGGTTATGTTTGAAGGCTATATAAAAACTTAAGTTCTTTCTCCAATAATACAAGAAAGGGAATTACACTAACATTCCACTTTTCGATACATCTTCTTATAAACAACAAAATGAGATCTAACATACATATTCTTTTGTAATTTCTTTCCAACATTCCACAAGAATTCAACAACATTTCCAATGAATTTTTTTTAGAGTAAGAAAACTAACATTTCAATACAACTTTCCTTCAATATTTTATTACAACACTTTCTATTTCATGTGGAAATAATTTTGCAATAATGGAAGCTAGAGAAAACAAGGCAATATTACATCTCTTTCTCCACTCAAGGTGGGTAATTACATGATGTTTTAGCATTGTCAACAACAAGATTCAAGTGCTCCAAAGTGTTCTTCACTCATGCTCCAAGTTCCAAGCATTTCCAATCACAACCAAGATAGGGGGAGAGGCAACACTCTCCTCCCAACCAAATCTCAATGGGGAAGAGAAGCAATCTCCTCCATTGACCCCCGAGCCCCAAACACAACACAATGAAGGGGTGGTCTCCAACTCAAGGCAACAATACATGCTTCCACAATACAAGTTCTTCACAACATTCAAGCTAAAATAGAAGAACAAGGAGACACACAATAACATCAAACAATTACACAACAAGGCTTGCATCCAAGCCAACAAGAGAAGGAACTATGGGAATGTTTTCCTTATGCCTCCCAAATGAGATGAGATGCCCATCCAAAACCCTCCACAATATAACACAAGCCCCTATGACTCTTATGCCTCCCTCAAGTACCCCTTTTTCCTCCCATACTCTTATGCCTCCCTCCTCTTATGGCTCCCTCAAAGACAAGGTAGAATGTAAACATTCCTACCCAAGATGGGCATCCCTCTCAAACTCCCTCCACAATATCCTAATCTACTCTTTTGCCTCCCTCATGAGTATTCCCATAGACCTCTCCTATACTACACAATAAGCATTCAATCCATTTTCACAATACACCAAAGTAAACATGCATTTTTCACAATTTTAGCATAGAAGCAACAATAATATGAAAGCAAAACAAAGGAGAGGGTTTCCTACCTCTCCATTGGAGAAGCCTAAACCAAGAAACTTGTCCAAGCTCCTTCCCAAATCAATCCAAGCATGCAAGTCCAAGCACTCTCTATCTCTTTTTTTTCCTCTCTCTCCAAAATAACAAAAGAGAACTCTTCAACCAAACAAAAACAAAACTCCAACCCCCTCAACAAGAGAGGAAGTTTCAATAAATAGACTAAAGGAAAGGGTGAGGGTGATGTGGCTCCATGTAGGATGCCACATCACACATCCTCAAACCACCTCTCAAGGTCAACTCAAATCCCAAAACACCATAAATGGGTGGTTGGGTTGAATGACAACTCTCTTCCACATCCATCCCTTCCCCATGTGCCTTAAGGCACAATAAATGCAAAATGAAGAAAAGTGCACTCCAAAGTCAATTTCCCTTCCCAAAACAATAAATAATCCCTTTTTGGATTCCCAACCCATAGATATGGTTGGTAAGGGGTTTTGGGAAGTGTGGGACAAGTTTAACTTGTCCCACAAGTCCCCCAAAATTGCCCTCAATCTCAAATTCGAGATTCAAAGAGTTTGGAGTGGTCAACACTCAAAACCAAGCATTCAATGCATGAGGAAACACAAGGCTCAAGGAGCCAACCATCAAAATTTATTACCCCCACTTGACTTCCCTCCCAACTTAAAAATTAAAACAAGATATTAAACTAATCTAAACATACTTAGCAAAAGTAATAAAAGAAAGGGACATCACAAAAGAAATCACCTACTAAAGTAAATAAAACAATTAAATAAAACTCTTAACCCCATGGTCACATTAGAACATTTCCCCCTCATGAAAATTCTCTTAACACATACAAGAATAAAGGTAACACAACACAATTTACTAGTTGCCTTGACGACCAATGTTGTAACCACCCGACATTCTGTTGTGTTTGGTCCCCAATCCCCCTCATGGTTGTGATCATGCTGTGTTTCCTGCAAAATGCAAAATACCTCCTTCGGCCTTGCGGCCATGTCAAAATATCCGAAATAATCATAAGCATGAAATTTATCAACATCTATACGTAATTCAAACTATCATTATTTCTAGGTCTAAATCACAACTTAACTATGCATTTCATCATTACCCAAAATATAGTAATGTAAATTTAACAACTACATTCTACTCATCATGGCGAAGAAATCCAATGTTAGAACACATGCAATACATCCATATAAAAATAATATCGGTATCCAATAGTCTGTCCATGAGTCAGTGTAGGTCATACTGAAAACAAAATCCAGTCATACTCTAAATGCATCAAGTCGTAAAACATCCTGCTAATCAACATAAGTATAAGTCATGTCCATACCCAAAGTTTGCATAACTCAAAAGAAAATCAACTAAGTGTCGTAGGGAAGTGGGCTATCAGGGGGATATTATCTAGTTGTTAGGTATAGTTCTTTCCTTGATCTATGATATTGACTAGTTCTTTCCTTGATCTATGGTATTGACTAAATCCTTGATGTCTAGTTCTGTCATAAATCTATGGACTTAACTAGTTCTTTGATGACCAGTTCTTTCCATGATTTATGGCTTGATCTACGACCTTGATTGGTTCTTATATTTTTATTTATTTCCTATATAAGTAAGGCCCATTCTCATTGTATTTCATTGAGTTCCATAATAATATATGATATAACTACTCATTTGTTTGCAAAGGTTTGATGTAAAGTTATTCTTGCGAATTACTTTCATCTTATAGATCACGGTGTTTGATTAGCATTTGTTTTCTTGGCTTGGTATGATCTGGTTATCATTCCTCTTTATGTTCTTCATCATGGTTTTACCTATTGATTATTAATGTTAAACGTATGGACCATGTGATCTTTCTTATATCCGTTTAAATTAAATTTAAGATGTTGGCTCAACATAGCTATTTTTAATTTGATGTATGGCTAGCTGAAATAATATTTGTTGAGTGGGCAACATGTTTTCCCCCGTTTCAATTTGATTTATGGCCAACTGAGATATCAAAACTATTTTTAATTTGATGTATGGCTAGCTAAAATAATATTTGTTGAGTGGGCAACATGTTTTCCCCTGTTTTCAATTTGATTTATGGCCAGTTGAGACATTATTTGCAAACATAGTAAAAAAAACAATGTAAGGGATTTAAGGACAATCACTTTTTCATTTATCATATAAATGTAGAAGTTGAAATGAAATGCCAAATTGAAGCTATATAAAATCTTAGCATGTTTTCCCCTAGATAGCAAAATATAACCTTAGCTAGCAAGGCATTGATAAATTCGTCTTTGGCTGTTACTAGTAGGGTTATTAGTAGGGTACTAGATTTTGTTGATTCTATTTTGAGAATAATTATTGGTAGTTTTGGTTGTTACTAGTAGGGTTACTGGAAAGGCACTGGATGCATTCTATTTTGCAATGTTATCAAAATTTCTTGAATTTATATTGTTGTGATTTTTTAAGAACGAACATTAAATTTATGTTAATGTCTTAAATGATAAAGAGCACTACTTATTGGTAGTTTTGGTTAGTTACTCCAATAGATTTTCACATGCTGAAGAAGCTAAAAAAAACTTGTATTTTACATAATCTGCATCTATACTTGATTTCTGGGAGAATTGTATTTTATCTACATTTTTGTGTTTTTACTGAACTTTTAGATAAAACATAAACACAGAAATGTAGATAAAATTTAATTCAACTGCACTTTCCATCATTATTATATATGTCATTTGTTTGACAACATAACACCAATTTATAGTATAAGGTTTCAATTTCAGAATTAATATTCTTCATAGACTTCATTTATGTCTTGAATGAGTAATTAATATTCTTCATAGAATTCATAGACTTCATTTATGTGTCTCCTCTATTTCTTATGGATGTTACAAGCAAGGTACTACATCACTTGTACATAAGTAATTTTTAAAATATTTTGTTGATTCTATTTTGTGACCATGCATTGTTATCATAATTTCTTGATTTTATATTGATCAATTTTTGTAAGAATGGACATTAAATTTATCTATGTCTGCTCACAATCACTCACAATGGTACTTCATTTACGTCTCTCCTAATTGTTTCTTATAGATGAACTAATTTTTGGTAGTTTTGGTTGGTTACTCTAATAGATTTCCAAATTGCTAAAGAAAAAAAGAAACTTGTATTTTACATATGTATTCATCACTTTCATATTTAATTTTTGAGTGGATTAATTTATAGCTAAATTTCTGTGTTTATACTGAGCATTTAAATAGTGTTTATAATTGCATTTTGCATCATTATACATGGCATTTGTTTGAAAACATAATACCCTTATGCTGTTGCATTTCAATCTCAATCTTAAATGACTAATTAGTATTCTCCGTAGACTTCACTGTTGATAATAGTCGTGTTTTTATAGATGAAATAATTTTTGGTAGTTTTGGTTGGTTACTCTAATAGATTTCCAAATTGCTAAAGAAACAAAGAAACTTGTATTTTACATATGTACTCATCACTTTCATATTTAATTTTTGAGTGGATCACTTTATAGCTACATTTCTGTGTTTATACTGAGCATTTAAATATTGTGTTTATAACTACATTTTACATCATTATACATGTCATTTATTTGACAACATAATACCCTTATGCTGTTGCATTTCAATCTCAATCTTAAATGACTAATTAGTATTCTTCGTAGACTTCACCGTTGATAATAGTCATGTTTTTATAAAATAAATAAAAAATTGAATAATTTATATATTTATAGACTTCACTCTTAAGTGTATCTCATAGATTTATTCATTAGTATTCTTCGTAGACTTTACCACTTTTAACTACCTTAAATTTTACTCCCTTAATATATGAGTCCAATAAGGGTGTTCTCATTGGGTGGTGTAATAGTGTCTTGATAAGTATCGATATATATCATGGTAGATTAGTGTTCCCAATTTGTTTATTAGGTGAGATGTCAGAGGAAAAATTAAGTATGGTTTGTGATTTCTATAGTAAAACCAATATTTTACAATATAATGTTTGTTTTACCATTTATACCTTGATAGTTTTTGATAGATTATCAATTTTATTGGTCAACAAAGTTAGTACTCCTATAATCAGTTTCTGAAACCCAAGTTTGAATAATATGCATTAGCGAAGAGAAGGTAGCTCAAGATTATGATTTAAATTGCAATTATACATTTAGATTCTTTTGTAGGCTATAAATTATGTGGTTAACTTCTCTTTTTGAAATATCATATGAATAACTAGATCTGATCACTTATGATAAAATTTTCACTTTGTATATTCCCTTTCAAAGATCCTTCTTTTTAAAATTATGTTATTGACTTTTTAATTGATTCTATAGAGTACTATTGTTTAAAAATTATTGTTTGTATCTTCTCATACAAGTAAACATAACAAGGTTTCGAGATATAACTCTATATGGAATTTAATGTCTCTGACTATTTGAGCCTCTTGACATTGGCCTGTAATTAGTTATACAAGAATTTACATAGTATAAGATGCTTATTTTGTTTTTTGTAGTAAAGGTTTTGTTTATGACCTTTTGTGTCTCTCAATTTTTTCTTCTAAGTCTATTAAATGGAAGCACTAGGTTACTGAGTTCTTGTCGTACACCCTGTTTTTTGCATTCTTGTCTTGACTTGATTATTTTTCTTCTGTAATTTTGGTGTGTCCCAGAGTCCATGAGTGTGTATGGCCATGTTGTTGTTTTGAGTGATTTTTTTTGTTTTTTGAGTCATTTTGTGTCCTTATTTTTCTGGTTTGAGAAGGCTTTGTCTATCTATTTTCAGAGTTATTTTTTCCTTTTTGTATGTGTTTTGTGTGAGAGAATAACATCAAAATTCAAGGATTGGACCAACGAGAAAGAAAAGGATCCATCTTCTTCGTGAATATGGTAAGCTTTTTTAAGCTTCTGTTATAAAAAAAAATTTCCTCATGAAGTTGCAGATTATTGATTCAGCATTTCCCTTTCATTCTGTAGATGTGGAACAGTCTAATCTTTTCTCTCTTTGATGCTTGATGTAAATGCATAGGTTTTTCCTGTGGTATGTTAAAGTTTATGAATTTTTTTTGGTTTAATTTCCTGCGGTTTTGGAGTTTAGAAACTTCATTATGCACAATCTGAACTTTAAACAACTTAGGGTTTAGATCTATCGTAACGTTCAGGACATTTTTTATGTTTAATTTCCAGGGGTTTAGAAACTTTATTATGCACAATGTGAACTCTAAAATTCTTATGGCTATTCTAATTGCCAACTTTCATTTAGGGAATATTTCTACAAATTTCAAAAGAGTTTACTATTGCAGTTTTAAGAATTTTTTTCCTTTGTATTTCTGTATCTTCTTGACTTAGAGTAAGATATTATGGATGTTAAAAGGTTTAGTGATTTTTAAAATGAAAATGGTTAAATGTTCATCTGGTAGTTAGGTTGTGGTGTGCTTATGGTGTGACAGAACAATGACTATCGTGTGGTAGAATGATGGCCATCACAATAGCAAAACCTTACCTTTATTGAATAACAAAGATGCACTTTTTTTAGTGCCACATATGTATTTTGTTTTAACCAATATAGAAAATGTGTTTTCACACTGAATGTCCTCTATTTTAATTTCTTTCATTTAATTTTTGATTTTTTTAATGGGGCTCTTGTAAAGGGTTTTGGGTTTTGAATTCCAAAGAGATCTATTTAGAACCGCTGGACATTAAGTGTTGCATTTTGAACTGCTGGACATTGTGTTTTGAATTCCACAGAGATTTTCATCACAGTTAGTGGAATTTTAATGGAATTTTAACTTATTATTGGTTGTAGTTTAGATAACTTGTAGTTTGTTATTGTTCTGTTCATATTTCCATGAAGTGCTAATGGGCCTGTTTCATTTAGCTTCAGTTTTATATTTATAGTATAGTTACTTGACAGCCAGGTATATTTAAAGGATTTGTAAACTTTTATTAAGTCAGTACATTGGTTTTTTTATCATCATGGTTAGAGTGTTGATATTATATTTTTTGTAGTTGTATATTGTAAACCTTTGGATCAAAATGTGCATATTTTTTAATTGTTTTATTAATTCTTAATAACCTTGTCTTCGGTTGTATGTTAGGAACCTGATTGTTTATTTTTGTAATTAAGTGCTTCATCTTGTGCCAATTTTATTTATTTTTGTTTTTATGGGTTTTCTTGGTTATGGTTTATAAAAACAATATATAACTTTTTCTTGTTTTTATTTTTTAAGCTAAATATTAGTCTAATCTTTTTAGATTTCAAATATTTTCCAACGAATGCATAGGGTAACATTTAGGATTTTCAGGTGTGTTCATGAATAAATTAGACATGCTATGGAAATGAAGCTAAAACATATAACCTCAAAGCATGACTCTAATCTACACTAAACTAGATCATGATAAGAGATAAACAAGACTAATATCTATCATTGTATGGACTAGATTAACTCTAATCTAACACGATAAAGCTAATCTCTACTCTTTAGATCACTAATTAAACATTAAACCTAAGAAGATCAACTTAGAAATCAAAGGTGTGATTAGTTGTTTATGGTTCTCAAGCTTTCAAGAATGGATTCTCACCATTAATGGCTTCAAGGCCAATGGTTCTCTCTATATTACTTAAACTTGGTTTAATGGATGCAAATAGGGGTTATTAGCTCAAGATCAATGTAGGGAGTAAGTTTAAGAACAAATATCTAATTATCTTAAAGCTAATACAAATGAGATCTCAAATCTTTCTTAATATTGAGTTGTGAGTGAAGTTGTAAGTTTGAATGGGTAGAATGAAGGATAAACAAGTAGAAAAATTTGAAGGGATAAAAGAAAAATTAGTGGAATGAAGGATTCCCCCTCGATTGTCGATGGGGGGGATAGAATAACTCAATCAACGATCGAAAAGATGAAAGAAATAGAACAAAAGAAAGAATAGTGTGAACAAGAAGAAAGGGGATATAGAAGAAAAGGAGTATGAGGAAGGGGGAGTATGAGGAAGGTTGGAATACATGCTAGCCTCCCCTAAGCCCATGGGAGAGAGAGCTAGCTTCCAAAATTGTGCACAAGATTTAGGGAGACACAAAAACAACATATTCACATACAAGACAAGTCCATGCACTAAAGAAAAAAAAAACATTCACAAACAAAAGAAAGGAGGAGAAAACCATATTCATCCTCACAAATGGGGAAGAGAAGAGGAGATACCCAAAAGTACCAAAGGTGTGGTCTAACCATAGGATGCACACTAACAATTTCTTCACAACCTCCTTATTCCTCCAAGATAACAAAACCTCCTTATTACTCCACCCATTTGTCTAAATCCTTCTTGGGAGGATTTTTAAACCCATCGGATTTCCTCTCCAAGAATGGGGAAGGGGGTTTAAACCATATGAACCACCTTCCCCACCTCAAACCATATGAGGGGAGTGAAAAGAACCTACATGGCTTTCCCATCAAGCCTTGAGGTTTAAGAGGGAAAATCCCTCCCTCTTCCCTCACAAAACTCCAAAACCCATCAAACCATATGATGGGTGGAGAAAAAGAAAATAAAGATACCCAAGGCAATATACAAAACATGCAACAAAACACACATTTCAAACAATAAACAAGCTAAGATCTAACATAAAATAAAACATAGAATGAGATCAAAATCCTACCTCCAAAATCTCTCCAAAACTCCAAGATTTTCCCACTTCCTTAGCCAAGCAAGCTCTAGCTCCAAAAGTCTCCAAGCACCAAGAAAAATCTAATATAAAAGTTCTCTTTCTCCCCCATGAGGGAGAATTTGAAGAGAAGCCGATAAATTCCATCACCAAAGAGGGGGTGACATATTTCACTCCTCTCTTCCCTCCAAGTCAAATATTCCAAAAATAAAAAGAAGAAACAATAAATTCACTTTAAAGACTCTTTTCCCAAATTGCCCAAAATGAAAATAAACAAATTTTGTGCAAATTTTTACAAAACTAACATACTAATCCATCTTACATGGATGGTGACCAAAAAGAGGAAAAATGGGAGGAAAAATCTCTCTATGACTTGAAATTAAGCCCCACTACCTATTAGGTAGGATCCAAGGGCTTATTTTCATGCTAAGTGAACTCCTAAAACTAAATGCCATAAATAGCCCAATTTTGGGTTTGGCACATTTGGGAGAAAGTGTAGAGGATGTGGGGTCCACTCAAGGGTACACATGTGACAATAATCCTTTGTAATAAGTGAACACTTACCCAAATACAAAATATTAATGCAAGTGGGGACCATTAAGTCCCCAAACCTAATTTACTTAACAAAATAAACAACCTAATTACAATTAATTCTACATGACATACTACATTACAAATGAGGGTCACTCATGGTGCCAAAAATAATGAAATATAATACTAAGACCTCATACAGCTAACATGTTTAAACAACTAAAATAAAAAGAAGAAAATATAAATTCACTTTAAACACTCTTCTCCCAAATTGCCCAAAATGAAAATAAAAAAAGTTTGTGCAACTTTTTAAAAAACACATATACCAATCCATCTTGCATGGATGGTGACCAAAGAGAGGAAAAATGGGAGGGAAACTCCCTCTACGCATTGAAATTAATCCCCACTACCTATTAGGTAGGGTCCAAGGGCTTATTTTCATGCTAAGTGAACTCCCAAAACTAAATGCCATAAATAGCCCAATTTCAGGTTTGGCACATTTGGGCACAAGTGTGGAGGATGTGGGGCCCACTAAAGGGTACACATGTGACCCTAATCCTCTATAATAAATGCACACTTACCCAAATACAAAATCTTAATGCAAGTGGGGACCATTAAGTCCCCAAACCTAATTTACTTAACAAAATAAACAATCTAATTATAATTAATTCTACATGACATACTACATTACAAATGAGGGTCATTTATGGTACCCAAAATAATGAAATATAATACTAAGGCCTCATACAACTAACATGTTTAGGAATTAGCTCTGTGGGCCACTTGTGCACAATTTGCGTAGCCACCCTGAAACCCACATTCTTCTGTGACCTGTCTCCTGCACACTCAATGCACACATTAAACACACATGTTTAATACAATGTAAATTAACTACTCAATAAGTGATCTATGATATCATAACATCATCATGGAATCATAAATGTGAAAATATGCACAATTACACACAATTTACCATGAGTTAGCCATAGAGATAAATATAAATGACATACATTCATGCTATCACATGTTCTTGTTAATAAACAAATAATCCATATAATCAAGACATGCGACTAAACTAAGTATCCAATATATATCAATTAGGTCCAAACAACATAAAAATAAGTTAGTATCATTCAACATCTAATGAAAGGTGTTAACATACTAATCAAGTCAAATTGGCGCTACGTGCCCAAATCACCATGCATGTCCAAAAAGATCAAATATTATAACATAATGTCTAAAATATATCAAATCCCTATCAAATCATGTCTATGAATAAAGAAGTCAACAGATAACTGAGGCTATAAAAATGTGGGCACTACAGTTTGATTTCATTCAACTCACTGGATTATGAGGAAACATGTCACAATAATTTGAAGTTCTTTTTTGATAGGATTGTTTGAGGAAATTGAAAACAATGATAACAGGTGCAGTTCAAATGTCTTATAAATCTTGGCATAGCTATCCATAAAATGACGACCCTTTCCTAGGCTATCACTTTTTTGTGCCTTCATGCTAGTTTTGTTGTCTTGTTGTAGTTATTTAAGGAATTTATGTTTGTTTATTGCTCTCCCAAGAGAACAGTTGGAGTTAAATTATTTTATTTATTGTTGTTTGTTCATTTCTGTGTAGTTCTTTGATTTTTTACTTGATATGTTTTGATCATTAGGCTACGTGTTTCCTTAATGTTTATAGCATGAGTATTACATATTTTTGAACTGTTTGTTAAGTATTTTGACAAAAATTTATTTTTGCTAATATTTGTGATTACAGAAATAGCCACTACTGCACACTCATTTAGAATGATCACTAGGTTAGGTGTTACCTTAATGTTTATAGCATGAGTATTACATATTTTTGTATTGTTTGTTAAATAGTTTAACAAAAACTTATTTTTGTTAATATTTGTGGGTACTAGAAATAACCACTAATTTCTTTTTATTATTCCTGCACACTCATTAGAATAAACACATGAGCCTTTTCTTCTCTTTTGTACTTGATATGGATGTATCAAATTAAGTTTAGTAGGCAGATAAGAAAACTAATCTTAATTGAAGTTTTAGTAGATGGGTTTCCATAATGTTTATATTGGGAAATTAAATAAATTGTAATAGGTGGATAAGTAAAAAGACTTAATTTTATTATTCCTACACATGAGCCTTTTCTTCTCTTTTGTACTTGATATGGATGGATCAAATTAAGTTTAGTAGGTAGATAAACAAACTAATATTAATTAAAGTTTTAGTAGATAGGTTTCTATAATGTTTATATTGGGAAATTAAATAAATTGTAATAGGTGGATAAGCAAAAAGACTAATTAAAGTTTAGTAGATGGATAAGCAAAAAACATATAGAAAGTTAAGTAAATCAATAACATTGTTTTTTTTAAAATTATTATTCCCTCCTTTATCATCAAGATAAATTAATGTAAGTACTTGTAATTACTATTAATTTGTATCCCCTTAGCAAGGCTTGCACTTAGCATTACTATTAATTTGTATCCCCTTAGCAAGGCTTGCACTTAGCATTACTATTAAAATGCAAGATCTCTGGGTCTTTCAATATTATTAAAATGCAACATCTTTGGGTCTCTCAAGATGTAAACATTCTAACAGCTAGAAGAATGTTTTTTTAGTGGGGATTTGACAAAGTAACTCTATGAATTATTAGGTTCTTATCTACCATTAGTATACTAAACAAATTCTGGTCTAGTTTATTTCTTATTGGTTTATTTGGTACCTGTGGCTTTTGATGGTGCCCATATCTTAGATTGTGCCAGGGTAGTTTCATATTCAGTGTTCAAATATTGAGTTTGGGATTAGATTTTTGTGTGCATCAGCATCTTCTCTAGCATTCAAAGGAAATGAATGAGGACAAAGGAAAGTCCCTCTTGCAGCACAAGACGGTAATCCAAAATGCTAAATGGTTTTTTTTTTGCAATACGTTACCTACTTTTAAAAGTTTTTTCTATCTACTATAACTTTAATTAAGAATAGTTAACTTGAAAGACTATTTAAGCCATGGTAGTTCATTTGTTAGTGTTTAAATATTGAGTTTGGCATCAGATTTTTGTATGCATCAACATCTTCTCTTGCATTCAAAGAAAATGAATGAGAATAGAGGAAAGTCGCTTTTGTAGCACAAGACAGTAATCCATAACACTAAAGGTTTGTTTTTTTTTGCAATTCATTACCTGATTTTTTTAGTTTTTTCTATGCAAATATGTTTTCCCTAAGTTTCAAACTTGAAAGATGAGGTTGAGCATGAGTCAATAATAATTGTGTACCATCAATATAAAATGTATTGCCAAAGGGAAGGTGGCTAATAATAAACATATGGTAAACTCCGGAAATTGGTTAGCAATTCTATTGGTCAACAAATATAAATACTACTAATACGTAAGAAAAACCACTAAAGATAAATTTTACTTATCTTTCTAATTCTCCTTTCCCTCTAGTAAAAATTTCCTCCACTTTGAAGTATGGTCAGCAGAGATTATTTGTTGAGTTAGCGGCATGTTTCCCTTTGTGACTTCATTCACAGGGTCTCAAAGTTGAGAGAATGTGTCACATTTTGGAAGTCTCTTGTCCCAAAATCTCTTTTTAATTGATTGTGTTAAGAGAATGTGACACTTATTTGACTGGTGAAATGGTTCTTAAAGATTAGAGCACAAGCATGCTATTAGATCACTTTAACAAAGTTATTTTTAATCGACTGTGTTGAATTTATTTTGTGACACTATTAAAATTGATTGTCTTTATATGGTAAATCCTTTTTTTTAAAATTGAAATTATTTATTGGGATTTGATGTTTAGCCACTCAAAATGTTTTGTGTCTTCTCTGAATCTTATTGGTAGTTTTGGTTGTTTACATGACACTATTAAAATTGGTCATCTTTATATGGTAAATCCTTTTTTTAAACAACTGATTAACTTTTGGGATTTTGTCTTTAGCCACTCAAAATGTTTTGTTTGTCTTTCTCTAATTCATATGATAGTTTTGGTTGTTTACATGGACATAACTTGTTGAAGAAACTTAACATAATTTATAGGGATCCCTAGTTAGGATTTCATCTCTACTTGTTATATTGAGAAATTAAAGATTTGTTTGAATACTGCATCTTCTATTGGACTATTAAATATATGGGTTTAATGTCAAATAAAAGACCCAATTTATCTTTTTCTTCAATCTCAAAAGAGACATTCAGTAGTATTCATAGAATTATTCCTTAATTATATTTATGGTTTTGTTGGAAGTTATAATTTAAATCTTTCTTCTTCTAGGTTTATCAATCAGAGCCTTCCTCCTTTATCTTGTCTCAGAATTATGAGTCTAATAAGGGTGGTGTACTTATTTATATTCTATCTAAGAGGAGTTGTTTTCCCAATTTATTAAGAAATTTAGAGATCTGGTTTCCCTGCTTTGGAAAGGTTTTTGAAAGGATGGATCATGTTGCAGTAAAATATGGTGTTTCAAAATCTCTAACAAGTTTCAGGGTTTTTTTTTTTCTATTCATTTCCTATTTTCCACAAATTAGAAATATTGAGTTGTGTTTGTCTAAAATACTTAATTTCTCGTGTTCCTTAGGTAAAATTGCAGAGATAAATGTTAGTTTAGTGTGTTTGGTGTGTGATTTCTTTATAGTTTTCTTTAAAAGATTGAACATGTAGTAACACAAATAATATTTTATCACATAATGTTTTACCATTAAGCCCTTAGATATGTTGCCATTATTAGTGGTCAACAAATTTTCAAACCCAAGTTTGAATAGTATGTAGTACTTATTAAGAAAGGTTGGTCAAGATATGTATTAGGGAAGGGGCGAGAGCTACCCTCCTTAAAAAATGCACCACATGCTATGCCCATAAAACCACATAATGTGGTAGGTTTTTTCGGTGCCGGAGGGATTCATGTCAAGTGACAACCAAGTGGTGATGCGTGAGCATAACTTGTGGAGACCATAACTTTTGATCTGATCGTTGGATCGTCTTGAAATTTTATAGGGTGTTGGATATACATTAGTACTATGTTGGGGTCAACTTATCTTGCATGGTTGTTGTAATTTTGGCACATTTTTGGGCCCATATTCCTTCATCTAGTGGCGTAAAATTGGCTCTGAATGTTTTTTTGCTTTTGACTAGGTCTTAGAAATTTAATAACTTTTGTTGTGCTTGTTAGAATAAGTCAAAATTTTGCGTGAGAATTAATTTATGAAGTCATATTTGGCATGAAAATTTTGGGGCCCATCCAAGCTGTTTTGGAAGTAGGTAATTTTTGGCATTTTAGGGTTTTTAGAGTAGACGTGAAATAAAAGGAGGATTGTAATTATGTAAAAGATTAGTGTGGATTCTAGAATGAGGAGAAAAATATTTTTAAACTCATGGTTTTTTATTTGCAAAGTTTTTTATGTGTGTTTTGGAGGTATTTCAACCTCTTGCTGCTGGATTCACATCAATTGGTATTAGAGCCGGATTTTGATCTTGCGGAAATAGTGAAGGTAATATATTACATTTTTCTATGTAATTTTTTATTTTATTTTATAGAATCATGGTTAGATGCGGGAGGGGAAGTTATGCACAGATGAATAGGAATATGCAGGAGTTATAAAGATAGGTTGCTAAGCTCACAAGAGAAGTTACTTGTCTTAGAAGGAGACCCAGATAGTGATAATGAAGACGTACCTCCATTAATTAATGAAGGAGGAGATGTAGAATAAAATGACAGAGATGAAGAAACATTGAATGAGAGACCATTTGAGGAGATATTGATCTAGGTTTTAGAGGGAAAGAATGGCGACATTAAGATTAATGTTCCTGATTATGGTGGAGGGTTACGACCAGAGGAGTTGATTGAATGGTTGAATTACATGGGAAAATTATTTGAGTGGAAAACCCTTTCAGAGGAGAACAAGGTTAAGTTTTCATGCACTAAGTTTGCCGAACATGCATTGATATGGTGGGATCACCTACAAAATGAAAGACAAAGGAATGGAAAGGGAAAGATCCAAAACTAGAATAAAATGGTAAAGAAGATGAAAGAAGAATTTCTGCTTGTAGATTATCCTCAAACACTCTTTCGAAGGTTATAAAACCTAAGACAGAAGGATCTCAGCATTGAGGATTATACTAATGAATTTTACAAGTTGTCAATCAGGGTTGAACATGGAGAGTCTAAAGAACAGAAGGCTACACGCTATATAAATGGATTGAGTTACACCATACAAGATGATATTAGTATGCTAAGGATCCATAGCATGGATGATGCTTATAAACTTGCATTAAAGGTAGAAGGAAAGAACAAAAATAATAATTTTATGAGAGGTGTGAAATGAGGGCCATCATCATCTCTTATGAGAGGTAGGGGTAGATTTTAATCTACAAAAGTTGAATCCTCTAATGCAGAAGGGCATGAAGATTTTGGTCAAATCCGTGGTAACTACCAAAGAGGTAGGGGGTTTCAGAGGGGAAGAGGTTATAATGGAGGACGTAGTTGAAATATCCCCCAAAGGCAATATACATGTTACAAATGTGGTGAAGAGGTTCATAGGGCCTTTGAGTGTCCGCACTATCCTACACAAGATAGATGGCAAGGAGAACAACCACGAGTAAATTTGGTTGAAGATGAAGAGGAAGAAGAAATGGAGGTTGCTTCATACTTGGGTGAAATCCTCATGATAAGGAGGATAAAGATTGTCCCAAGGAAGGAGAAATAACAAGATGTTGCTGGTGTTGATTCGTGGTTGTGAACAAATATATTTCAAACAAGATGACCTTTTGGAGGAAAGGTATGTAAAATTATTATTGATGGTGGTAGTTGTGAAAATATGGTTTCTAGTGTGATGGTTGATAAACTCAATCTGAAATATGAGAAGCACCCATATCCCTATCGTATATCATGGTTCAAGAAAGGGAATACGGTAACCATAGATAAAATATGCCTTATAAAGTTTTTGATTGGGAATACCTATAAGGATTAGGTGTGGTGTAATGTTATCCCAATGGATGCATGTCATATATTACTAGGGAGGCCTTGGCAATATGATAGGAAGGTTACATATGATGGAGGAGAAAATACATATACCTTTTGGAAGGATGCTGTAAAGGTGGTCTTGTTAACCTTCAAGGAAGAAGATAAGAGTGAGGGATTATTGGCTACAAAAGAGTTTGTTATGGAAATGGAAGAGGTTGGCTGGTGTTATCCACTAATGCCAAAGAAGGTGAAAATCCATGAATTTAATATACCTATTGTTGCGGAAAAGGTACTAAAATAATACAAAGATGTCATACTAGATAAGATACCAGATGAGTTACCTCCGAAGAAAGATATTCAATACCATATTGATTTGATCCCAGGATCGGCCCTTGAAAACTAGGCAGCCTATCAGATGATTCCGATACAGAGTGAAGAGTTGAATAGACAAGTGAAAGATCTAATACATAAAGGATTAGTGAGAGAAAGTATGAGTCCATGTGCAGCCAAAAATCTATTGGCTCCCAAAAAAGATGGAGATTGGAGAATGTTTGTAGACAATAGGGCCATAAATAAGATCACAATTAAGTATTGCTTCCTAATTTCAAGATTGGATGATATGATGGAAGTGCTAATGGAAGTGCTAGCGAGAGCCCGATATTTTAGCAAGATTGACCTACGGAGTGTGTACTATCAGATCTGGATCTATGAAGGGGATGGATGGAAAATGAATTTCAAAATAAAAGAAGGGTTGTACGAGTGGATGGTGATGCCATTTGGGCTATCTAATGCACCCAGTACATTCATGAGGCTGATGAACATAGTACTCCAAGAGTACAATGGTAAGTTTTTCATTATCTATTGTGATGATATTATGATATTTAGTAAGATAGTGGGAGAACGCTTGCTACATATGAAATTGGTGTTAGACTTGTTACGTAAAGAGAGTCTATATGCAAACTTAAAGAAGTGTAGATTTATTCAAAAGAGTCTTTGTTTTTTTGGGGTTTGTCATATTAGAGGATGGAGTGAGGATGGATGAGGAAAAACTAAATACAATTTTGGAATGGCATATTCTAAGGAATGTGACAGAGGTTCGTAATTTTCATGGATTGGTAACTTTTTATAGGAGGTTCATTAGGAATTTCAGCAGCATTGCTGCACCCATAACAAAGTGTAAAAAAGGGAGGGAGTATGTATGGACTAAGGCAACAACAAATAGTTTTGAATTTTTGAAGAAGAAAGTGTCAGAAGTACCTATTTTGGTATTGCTATATTTTAGCAAGGTCTTCGAGGTTGACTGTGATGCCTCACATGTTTGGATTGGAGTTCTACCAAGTCAAGAAGGACGACTTGTAGCATTATTTAGTGAAAATATAAATGAATTCAGGAGGAAATATTCTACTTATGATGTGGAATTTTATGCTATTTTTTAGGCATTAAGGCACTGGAGACATTACTTGGTAGAAAAGGAATTTATACTCTTCACTGACCATGAAGCCTTGAGGTATGTAAACACACAAATGAAACTATATAGTAGGCATGCAAAATGGGTTTCATTTTTGTAAGAATATAATTTTGTCTAAAATCATAAGTAGGGTAAGAAAAATCAAGTTGTTGATGCCTTGAGTCGGTGTATAGCACTTTTGACAACAATGGAAAATGAAGTAGTAAGGTTTGAGGCAGTTAAGGAATTGTATGAAGGTGATCTAGATTTTGGTGATGTTGTGAGACAACTTAAGGATCCTACAGTAGGTAGTGTTTCTTCTGATTATTTGATGCAAGATGGTTATTTGTTCAAGGGGAAACAATTGTGCATCCCCATTGGTTCAATAAGAGAAAATACTATAAGAGAACTACATAGTGGGGGCTGGCTGGACACTTTGGTATAAGTAAGACAATTGCTCTTTTTATAGAAAAGTATTATCGGTCAAAGGTAAAGAGGGAAATAAGTAGGATTGTAGCAAGATGTAGAGTGTGCCAAATGGCTAAGAGCCATGCATAGAATATTGGGTTGTATATGCCATTACCTATCCTTACAAGGCCATGGGTTGATTTGAGTATGGATTCCATGTTAGGAATTCCAAAAACATAGTGAGATAAGGATTCTATATTTGTTTTGGTTGATAGATTCTCCAAGATGGCACATTTAATTTCTTGTAAAAAAACTAATGATGCTTCTAGAGTTGTAGATTTATTTTTTCAGAAGTGGTTAGATTGCATGGAGTTCTAAGAACCATCACTTCAGATCGGGACAAAAAGTTTTTTGAGTAAGTTTTGGAAGAATCTATGGAGGAAATTGGGGACAAAACTATAGTTCAGTAGTGCATGTCACCCCCAGACTAATGGGCAAAAAAAAATAGTGAACAAAAGATTGGGTAATCTCCTACGTTGCATAGTTAGAGAAAAGCCAAAACAATGGGACTTAGCTCTACCACAAGCTAAGTTTGCATATAATAGCTTGGTAAACATGTCAATAGGGAGGTATCCTTTCCAAATTGTATATGGTAGGAATCCCAAGGGGGTCCTAGATCTGATTGTGCTACCCAGTGAAGATAAAACTAGTGATGATGCTGAAGCATTTGCAAAACACATTCTACAACTATAGGATGAAGTGAGGGAAAAGATGAAAGTGAGTAATGCACAATATAAATTAGCTGCAGATGCTAGTAGGAGAGTAAGTGTATTTGAAGAAGGATATATGGTGATGGTTCATCTTAGAAAGGATAGGTTTCCAAAAGGGACATATAATAAACTCAAGTATAAGAAGATTGGGCCATTTAGGATTCTGAAGAAAATGAGTGATAATGCCTACAAGATGGAGCTACCTGAAAACTAACTTATCTCACCAATTTTTTATGTTTTTGACTTATATAAGTTTCTAGGTCATGATGAAAATGTTACGAAGGAGGAAGAAATAAATTGGGAGCAGCAGATGTCGAAGAAGAAGAAGGAAAGGGTAATGCGTATCTTGGAACAAAAGACAGTCACTACTAGACATGAGAGCTACAAAAAATATTTGGTACACTGGGAAGGTTTGAAACAAGAAGAAAATAATTGGATTCCTGAGTGAGAATTGAAGAATATTGATAGTATAAAATTAGATAAATTTCGTCAAGTGAATTCGCAGGAGCTGAATTCTTTTCAATCAGGGAGAATGCCGTGGGAACATAATTTTAGGAGACCATAACTTTTGATCCGACTGTTATATAGTCTTAAAATTTTACAAGGTGGTAGATATACGTTATTACTATGTTGGGGTCAAGTTTTCTTACAATATTTTGGCCATTTTAGCACACGTTTAGGCATGTATTCCTTCATCTAGTGGCCTAAAATTGGCTTCGAACGTTTTTTACACTTTTGACTAGGTCTTAGAATTTTAATAACTTTTGTTGTGAATGTTAGAATAATTCAAAATTTCATGTGATCCTTAATTTATGAAGTTATATTTGGCACACAAATTTTGGGGCCCATCCGAGTTGTTTTGCTACTAGGTATTTTTTGGCATTTTAGGGTTTTTAGAGTAGACGTGAAATAAAAGGAGGATTATAATGATGTAAAAGATTAGTGTGGATTATAGAATGAGGAGAAATCTATTTTAAAACTCATGGGTTTTTATTTTAAAAGTTTTTTATGTGTGTTTTGGAGGTATTTCAACCTTTTACAGTTGGATTCACATCAAGTGGTCCTGCAGTGGCGTGCGTGAGAGGAAATAGCCGAATATATTGTATTTTTGCCATCATGTCTGGATTATTGTCAAAGAAAAGGTCTAGGTGGCCACATTTATGGAGTTTGGGAGGTGCGTTTCCTGGTTTACCACCAAACCGCCCTCTGTAACCATTAAAACATTAAATGATCACCCAAAGCATTTTCAATGAATGCCCGAACCACTTACGCATTTTTCCATTTTTCCTAGTTGTATGCTCTTCTGAGGTGCCATTCGTAGAAAATTTTGTCGAGAAAATTTATTTTAGATAATACCAACTCATATTCGGCTTGCTACACGTCCACGACAATCCACGACTCCTAGGTTTATTTTTCACATTGAACTTCGGTTTGGAATCTTTCAAATTGCAGCAAGGTTCTATGATTTTTTAAATATCTCAAATAAATGGGTTAAAGAAACTATAGGATGAGTTACAAAAGTAATTATAAAAATTACTCATTCGTGGATTAACATTACAGAAATCTGTTTTAAATGAGCCAATTTTTTTCAATTCATAGCTTACAACAAATCTACAATGTTTGTAAACCAATTATTGGAGCCAATTCAGACATTTTCTAAAGGAAGAAACCTAAACAAATTTAAAACAAATATATATAACTTCCATTCTAAATTTAAAATTTTCAAATTACTGTAATTCCTAATTTAGAATGGAAGACCATTATATTAACCATAAAATTGTTCAAGGTTTATTTCTTTTATGAGTGGGAAAATATGCTCAAATAAATGATATTCAAACCATGTATATTCTTTACAAGCAGTGGTACTTGAAAGCCATGTTTGAGCCACACAATGTTAGAAAATTTAATAGATTGCAACATTCCAATAAATAATTTGCCTCAATTGTTATGGTGAGTTTCCCTATGCAATTCATTAATCCCTACAATGTTGGCGTGTTGTCATGTGCAATTCATTTTTTTATTATGGGTAAAGATTTTTTTGAAAGGGACTATATCCTTTTACAAAAAGGATCAAAAATCCAGATGTGAACAATTAAGACACAGAAAAATGATCAAAATCAAGGTAAAACATGAACGCCCAGCAGCAGGAAACAAACTGCTCAGAATAAAACCCAAAACCAACAACACATCAACATAAAAAGAGTTGATTTATAATAACCAAACAACTGCTGCCCAGCAAAGAAAAGTGAAGCAATAAGGAGTAACCGAAAAGCAGTGGAAAAATAACTAGGTAGAGAAGTGGTATTCTTGGAGATAAATTTTTTCATTTTAGGCACTGTTATCCAGCCCACTGAAGCCTTTGCAATTGGAGGATTAAATAAAGGAGGTGTATTTTATTTATCCTCTATGATTCCAACTGGGATATCAAAATTATTATCTTCTTTTGTATTTTCCTTTTTGTCACCAAATAAATGAGATTCTTTGGCATTGTCAACAACTAGAATTTTCGAAAGAGGGGTTTCCGGGACAGAATCAAAATCATCTTCAGTATATGCATTTGAGTCTAGATCCTCTTTGGCTTCAAAAACTAGGTGTTCTGGGAAGGCATCTTTCCACCAGTTGTGTCTCTCATGTTGGTGCTTTTCTATCCCATAATAAGTAGAGGTGTGACCTAGATAGAAACACCTTCTATAATGAAATGGTAGGCCTTCATAATCTAAGGTTTGTGACCAAGTTCTATTTTGTACTTTGAGATCAATGGTTGCAGGAATATTTTTAGCACTGTCAAGTTTCACCAAGATTTGAGCATAAGTAGTATGGGTATAGTTACAAGTTTGAGAATCTATATAAAGGGTAGTTCCCAAGGTGATGCTAATATAAACAAGACAATCATGAATCATAAATTAGAGAGGTAAATGGGGCATCCTGATCCAAACGGGTTTGGAGGAGAATGATTTAGTGATGGGTTAAAGGAGGGGAACCATGGTTTCATAACTAGGTATCTAGATTGGCAGACCTAGAGCTTGGATGCAATGGTGTTCTTATCAGCTATTGAAGAAAAAACAACAATAAAAATACCTTTAGCACACGAGTACAGATCTATCCTTCTAGCTAGTATCAGAGTCCAATGCTTGGATATCCAATCATGAAGTGTAGGAAGGTTGGGCCATATACCTCCAAATTTGCATATTAGTGCATGTTTCTCAAAGTATTTTTCAAAAGAAATAACCTCTTCCCCAAATGAAACACATGAGGTAATGCAAATAGGTTCCATGGGAATAATCTTACCATTCAATTCATATTTAAAGGATGTGTTAGTGACACCCTTGTTAACCCTGACAGCCTTAGAAGCACCGTCATCTCCACCAGAAGGAACCTAAAGAACGTCTCCATTTTTGTGAAGAGAAAATTTTCCTGTATCTGGGCCTGGAGTTTGAGATTCACGGCTAGATCTTCTGCCATGAGGTAGGAATGAATGTTGATTAGGAGCGTTGAAAGCTATATTGATCAAGGAAAAAGCTGGTTCTCCTGAGTCATTAGAACCGCTTCCACATGTTTCCTGGGTAGTACCGTCCCCAACAGTGTCGCCGCTGGATCCATGCCTGCTGCCCGGGTTAGGGATTTTTTTGTTTAGGGTTTTGGCAGAGTGTGGAGCAAGCAGAGTAACCATGGTTTTAATTGCTAGGAGATTCTTATTCCTCTCCAATTGGACAATACTAAATAATGTGCAATTCATTAATCCCTACAAGTATTAAATTTTTAATTAATTTAGTGTTGCAAATGATGTCACAAATTATTCATATAAGTTTATGTGTCATTTGATGACTTCTTTTATTAAAATTGTATAATCACCATAAAATAATAAAATAATTTATTTATCAAATCAAATGTTTTCAACTAATAAATAAAAAGAACAGTAAATAACTAACTTTGAGTTTGGGAAAAAACAAATATACTAATATGTGAACTTTTAAATAGATATTTTGAGTGGCCATAAAGCAAATTGATTACTAAATGTTATGTGAATAGGGAACATGAAAAGATCCAACTAAAAAATGATGTAATATGATGATTGCACATTTGCAATTTCATGCACCTATAGATTGGAGGAGATAAATTGATATATTAATTTCTTTTTTTCCATTTTTTAAAATTTAGATTTATTACTAAATGTTATGTGAATAAGGACCATGAAAAGATCCAACTAAAAAATGATGGAATATGATTGCACATTTGCAATTACATGCACCTATAGATTGGAGGAGATACGTTGATATTTTTTTTCCCATTTTGTTTAAATTTAGATTTATTATGGATAATGATTTTATTAATAAAATAATAATTAATTTCATAAGTCAAAACACGATGAAAAATTTTCATTGATTAATATAAACCACAAAACATATTCAATATATATCATGAATGCAATACTAAATTGTAAACATTAAACACAAGTACATAAACACATTAAAGTAACAACATCATCATATACACATCTATAGTAATCAGAGTCCTCGTAAGAAATGTTATACAATTTTCATCTCCTCCACTTCCTATTGGCGCCAATAGAAAATATTGAATCATGAAATCTAATATGCTTCTTCTTGTCTCTATGAACGGAATTAGGTGTGATCTTAAGGATGGGGGGCATCAAATGTCTACATCCTATTATGGTGCACTCTCTCATCTACAACCTATACTATATCATCTTGAAAGCCAACCATTTAGTAAATAATTCAACATAGATGAATCATTCAGTTAAACAAATAATTAAACTAAATCATTCATTACATCTACGTGTCTCTTGTGAAGGAGTGTCCAGTCTCATATCTCTAACATCTCATATCAAAAACCCTTAGAGAAACTCTGTTAAAGTGCCTGCAAATGTCGTAGGGTAGGGAAATGGAGTAGTGCGAAAAATGGCCTTAGAAATTATGACTTTGACAGTCTTTGGTTGGAGTCTCATGCCATGACACATTGCATGCAGGCTACTATAAAAAATAACTCATCTCACAATGACTATATCATATGACATTATCTTCACTTTGACCCCGTCAAGAAAAACATGGAACAACAACAATCTCAATTGTATTAATAATTTTATCTTAAGTTTACCAAAAAATACTACAAAAAATTGAATGAGAACATTAAATAACTTTCCGTTCCATCTCTCTCCTCTCTTCTCTCGTTAACACAGTCATCCGTGCCCTTCTTGTGTCTCCACTCGTTACCCTCTCTCTCCTCGAATGGCAAGGAATATGCATATTTTATTATATTCATCTTGGCCTCCTAGACCTCTCGTGAAGTAATCTCACTAATAATATTAAGACTAGAGGTTGAATGTGAAGGTAACGTCTCATCAAAAACGTCCACCTACAACAATCGATTCATCAAGACAATTGAAATATCAACAACATAAGGAAACATCTGGGAATGTCATAATCCTACACACACCGTCAAAAGGAGTTAGTATACACACAAATAAGCAAAAAATATATTCCATATAACAATGAGATAATACTAATTTTTTTGTTTCCAGCTAAACATAATACATAACATATTATACCAATCATAAATTTACGTATTTTGAAAAAGAATTAATGTTGAAATTTTTTTATATTACCATCGTGGAATGTGAAGTAGCCTGTATGAAAAGAGGACATTTCATAATTATTAGCCTAACATATGACATTAGGTACATTGATATGACATACAATTATTGTTCACAAAGTATTATATTATTGTCTCATTATTTTTATCTTCCCCTAATGCATAAAAAAAAATATTAAACATGGATGGAAACTGCTCGAACTTCTCTATCTTTCATTCTTGTGCATTGTCATAACCACCCCTGGAGAGACACATAGTAATACAAGATAAACTGAAATAGATGGTGCATGAACAATTTTATTCTTATTTTTAATTCATATTGAGATAATTATGCATAGTAAAACATTGTATACATTGATAATGGTGTTACAATAATGATGTTCCCAACACAGTAATACACTGTATACATTGATAATGATGTTACAATAATGACGTTCCCTTCACTGTGCATAATTATCTCAATATGAATGAAAAATAAGAATAAAATAGTTCATGCACCATTTTTTTAGTTTATTTTGTATTACAATGTGTCATTCCAAGGGTGGTTATGACAACACACAAGAATGAAACACAGAGAAGTTCAAAATGTTCCCATCCATGTTCAACATTCGTTCTTATGCATTAGGGGAAGACGAAAATAATGAGATGGTAATATATTACTTTGTGAACAATAATTGAATGTTATATCAATGTACCTAATTTCATATGTTGGGCTAATAATTATGAAATGTCCTCTTTTCATACAGGTCACTTCACATTCCACAATGGTAATATACAAATTTGTGAACATTAATTCTTTTTCAAAATACATAATATTTTATGTTGGGATATTAATTACGCATTTATACTCCCTGCATACAGGTAGCTTCACGTCTCATGGCACATACACATTCCACACGTGTCAGAGAAGACACAACAATGTCGTTGCTAAGTGGTTTGTTTTGGGCAAGTTATTTATTTAGTTTTTTATAGTAATCATAAGCAAGTGTTTAATACTATGTTATATTTTAATGTCACATGGAGATGCTCCAACAGGAGTTGATTGTCCTCATGGTGCTATGTCAGATGTTCCTTTTGAATCCCGTTGGCTCAGATTCACAGAGATTACAACAAAGGTGAATAAATTTAAAACTTAACTTTGTTTTTTCTTGTTGTGCTATTCAATATCATAAATTTTATCAAATTTTTCTAACATTTTCTTTAAATCAGCGACTCGTGGACTACAAAACTGAAAGGGTTGATGGTCGTATTCATTATTTTTGTCAGCATGGATCATGCGCGATTAGTGGGGATGTTAATTTTTGAGAGCTACAAAGACTTAATCGACATCACCAGTGGTGTCCTTGAGATTTCACCTTGACATCTTGGACTACACCTTTTAAAAAATTTCATTCTTTCCAAGTAATGGGTCATGTTTTGTGTTTATTTTTCCTGCAGTTGTTTTTCATTGCTCTAAGGTATCTCTAGAGACTCATAAAATCCAAATTCACCAAGCACCCACATGCTGAAGTGCACTCAATTCCTTCACCAAATCTTGTCTGCAAACATTTTATTTATTTTTATTAAATAAATAAAATTCTTGTGAAAATAGATTGAGTTAAAATTGGAGGATTTAGGTTATATAAAGCACTTCACCCCACCATTATTACCACAGAACATTCACCCGGGGGAAGAATTTTTGCAGATCAACGAATTACAAATATTTTTCTAGCTATTGCCTGCATCTTCTTTTATTTTATTTTATTTTTGTCTGTGTTTTGGTTTGTTTTCTCTAGAAATCCCTGTAGCCTATTCATTCTTCCTGCCACACCTTTTCCTGGGCATAGGGTTTTTAAAAGCTATATAGGGTTTTTAAAAGCTATATAGTGTTTTTAGTCTAGTTAATCTATCTAAAGAAGACTAGAGCTCAAGATTCCTTCAAGAGATTATAAGAGGTTTCTTGGTCCAAAAAGGTGTAATAATGTATTTTATGAAAATAATAAAAATACTGCCACCAATGTATAGAGTTCAATAAAATATGTACTTTTAGAAAAAATGAAAACTAAAACGGAGCCATGGAGTGAAATTTATGGCACTTACAAGTTTTTGCTGCTACATCTTCTCAGGCCCTTTCCAAAAATGGAAAATTTTATTCTGTTGTGTTTTCTTCACCAAAAATCCAAAAATGGAAATAAAATGCTGATAACGAGTTTTCATGCAGCTTTAAAAGCAGAAGTCACGCAAGTCACACTTTTTGGGAAGAACAATTTCATAATACAAGTCACATTTTGCAAACTTGTGCTTCCTCTTGAATTTCCACGTAAAAAATGAAAGTCAAATCACTTAAGTGAAAGTGGGAATTTTGGTGCTTCCTGGAAGATGGGAATTTGGAGGTTGCGTGGAAGGTGAAAATTTCCCATGATGGAAATTAAATCATTTAAGTGAAAACTGAGAATTTTGGAGTCATTTGGAAGGTGGGAATTTGGACGTTTCCTGGAAGGTGAAAAATTCCCATGATGGAAGTCAAGTCATTTAAGTGAAAAGTGGGAATTTGGTGGCTTCTTGGAAGGTAAAACATTCCCATGATGGAATTCAAGTCATTTAAGTGACAAGTGGGAATTTTGGAGTCACCTAGAAGGTGGGAATTTGGAGCCTTCCTAGAAGGTTATTTTTTCCCACCATTAAAGGTAAATCACTTAAGTGCAAATGGGAATTTTGGATATGCTTGGAAGGTGGAAATTTGGAGGCTTCCTCAAAGGTTGTTTTTTTCCATTATGAAAGATAAATCACTTAAAGTACAAATGATAATTTTGGGGCTTCCTGGAAGGGTAGGAATTCCCATAAAAAAGGTTTTATTCACCCATGCAAGTCGCAATTTTGGAAAAAAAACTTTCTTTCATGTTAGTCTCACTTTTTGGAAAAGTAATTTCTTCATGCTAATGGGAATTTCAGGGCTTCCTGGAAGGTGGGAATTCAGAGGCTTCCTGGAAAGTTGTTTTTTTCTGTAATTAAAGTTAAATCACTTAAGTGAAAGATGAGAATTTTGGAGCTTCCTAGAAGGGTAAAAATTTCCACTTTCTTGCCCTCTTATTTTTCACACAACTCCAAGCCAAAAAGTGCAACCCATTCTGGCATAGCTAAATGCCTAAAAGATGACTTCTTTTAATTTTCAGGAAGCATCTAGTTTTGATGCCCAGGGTTAGAAAGGATTCATTTTTATTATTCTGGATATCTACATGTTGATGTGAGTCCACAGGTGAATAAAATAATATTTTTAGATTGCTTGACATACAAACAAAGTCGAAAAATAGAGGGCATCAAGCTTTATAATCAGATCTTGGTGAAGAAATTAGATATTCATGTTATGGACTACATCCTTGTCTAAATTATTTGCAGGAATACTTCATTTATGCCCATATTGGTGAAGAAAGAAAAATTCAATGTCTGATACATTGAATATATATTTAGAATAAGAGGAAGAAATAGATCCAACTCTCATAATTGCAAGGGCTTCCAAAAAAAAACTATCCTCTTGTTTTTAATTCAGCACATGTAGAAGTCATTGTGTGGAAAATTCCTTTCAAGAGCTGGTACATGTGCTCCCAATATTCTAGTTGAAGTCTTCATTGAATTTACTTGTATTTTCCTTCACCCGGAGTGCTTTTTAGAATTTAAAATTGCTCATATGCAATTAAAAATAAAAGGTGATGAGTTTTGTCTAAATTGTTTACCGCAAACATTCCATTGGTGCACGTAATGGAGAAGAATTGCAAAATCTTCAAGGATAAGAGGGAAGACATGTCAGAGGTAGCACCCAAAAATAAATCTCAGTCAGCGGCTTCTAGATCTAGGTTGGTGAGAATCAAAGGAAAGAATTCAACAACATATGGGAGAAAAAAGCATCTCAGATTCAAGAAAAAAATATCATTCAAATCATTCATTGCTAAAGTGAATGAAGCAAAAGTGCAATACAGGTTAGATCAACAAGTAGAGTATGGAAGAACAACAAAAAATTTCTTCTAATTTGTTCTCTTTCTTATTCTTTCTCTTATTTTCTTTGATAAAGAAATTGAGCAATCAATTAAAATTATAAAACTAAGGTAATTGGCTATAAAAGCTGTTACTTCAAGTTACTGGAAGAAGTCAATTACTTAGAAATAGGTGGTAGACATGCAAAATAGAAGGTTCTATTTTTCAGTTATAAATCATGCATGTCATGCAAAGAGGAATTATAGGAAGAATACTTCTAGTTGCTTCCCCTTTCCATAACTTCCACATTTGTCAATTCATTGAAAGCTTCCTATTTGTAATTTCTCTCTATACACTATAAATAGAGGAAGAGCCTACAGGTTAAAGGATGACAATTTTGTCTAGAGAATTCTTGAGTTTTCAAACTTTGTACTATGACCCTTGATGTTGTTTCTATGAAATATGAGGAATTGAATAGAGGTGGATTTTCGGAGAACTTTGTGTCAACGGTGCTTTGTTTCTTAGTTCTGTGTGGATCTTAGATAAACTTTGCATTATCTGAGATTTAGATTAGAAGTTTTCCCTTTCTTTTACTTATGAATATTGTGAGATATATTTGTTTATTTTATCTATATGTATGAGGCCAACTCTGAAAACTATTGGTTGAATTACATATCTTCCTTTCTTCTTTCCCAAATTCTATTATTTTCCCCTTCTGAAAATACTTCATAAACAATTGCTTACTTGCTTCCGAATTGCTAAGATATGGTTCGTGAGCTTTGTAATTAAAGTAAAACCCCCTGCAAATAGTTATTAGGATTCATACCCACTAAATTGATAAACTTCTTACATGGGAGCCTCATCGGTAAATGAGAGATATTTATCTCATGACTTCCTAGGTTTTAAGTTGTGTAAAAAATCTAGCCAACAACCAAGTTACACACAATCTTCCTTTAGTGCAACCACGCAAGCATGGCCATAAGCATATGGGAAAATGACCAAATATCTCTCATGATAGGAGCATGACATACGTACATAAGAGAGAGGGGGATGTGGACTATGTCTTGAGGTAGTTATATAACTTGCAGCGCAAAAGGGTTATCGATCGAGATTGCAAAAAAGAATGCAAAAATTGATTCAAGGAGTTGAGCTGGGGAGGGAAGAGGGAGGTGGAGGCTGAAATTTGCACCTATAATTCAGAGGAGATGCGACAGGCGAGAAAGGAGAGGTGGTTGAGAGTAAGAGAAAGAAATAAAACTCAAATACTTGGACAAAGGTAAATTAATTATTAGTATAATATATTATTTATTATGTTTGGTTGAAAATCAAAAACTTAATATTATCTCATGAACATGAACATAGAGAAGAGGATGGAGTAGCTAGCAAAAATGTTGACCTCCTCATGGAGGATCTCGTAAGTAATTATTGGACTTTCATCACTATATGGAATATACTTTTTTGTTTATTTGTGTGTCTACTAGCTTCTTTTGATAGTGTGCGTAGGATTATTAAATTCTCGTGAGTCAGCTCCTACGTCAACAGAGAGACTCACTTAGTAGTATGAAACAGATAAAGGTAACAAGAACTTAACATTCATGTGGCAATTTTATCTTGCCTTATGTTGTTGATATTTTAATTATCTTGATGACTCAATTGTTGTAGATGGACATTTTTGATGAGACATTCCCTTCACATTCAGCCTCTGGTCTCAATCTTATTGGCGAGATTACTTCACAAGAGGTCTGAGAGGCCTAGATGAATATCAATAGAGATGAAACTTCCTTTTCATTTGAGGAGAGAGAGGGTGATGAGTGGAGGCACGAGGAGAAGGGAATAAATGGCAATGCTAATAAGAGGAGAGTGAGGAGGGAGCCAAAATGGTAAGTTATTTAATGTTCTCATTCACTTTTTTTTATTCTTTTTTTGGTAAATTGAAGATAAAATGATTAATGCAATTGATATTATTGTTGTTCTAAGTTTTTCTTGATGGGGTCGAAGTGAAGTTAATTTTAGATGACATAGTCATTGCGAGAGGAGTTGTTTTTGATAGTATTCCACATGCGGTGTGTCATGGCATTAGAATCCTCCTCAAAACTGTCAAAGTCATCATTTTTGAGGCCATTGTTCCCACTACCCCATTTCCCTACCCTACGACATTTATACGCACTTTGGAAAAGTGTGTCAAAGGGTTTGCGATATGGGATGTTAGAGATATGAGACTACACACTCTTTCACGAGAGGCAAGTAGATGTAATGGATGATTTAATTTAAGTATGTGTTTAACTAAATGATTCATCTATGTTGAATTATTTACTAAATGGTTAGCTTTCAGGATGATACCGTACAAGTTTTAGATGAGAGAGTGCACCATACTCGGATGCCGACATCTGATGCCCCCATCCTTGTGATCACACCTAATTCCGTTCATAGAGACAAGAAGAAGTGTATTATATTTTATGATTCAATATTTTCTATTGGTGCCAATAGGAAGTGGAGGAGATGACAACGTTTATTTTATAACATTTATTGTATAACATTGCTTATGGGGACTATGATTACTATAGATGTGTATATGATGATGTTGTTACTTTAATGTGTTTATGTACTCATGTTTGACGTTTACAATTTAGTATTTCATTCATGATATATTGATTATTGTTTGTGGTTTATATTAATCAATGAAATATTTTCATCGTGTTTTGATTTATGTAATTAATTATTATTTTATTAATGAAATCATTATCCATAATAAATCAAAATTTAAATTGTGGGGAAAAAATAAATTAGTATATCAATTTATCTCCTCCAATATATAGGTGCATGAAATTGCAAATGTGAAATCATCATTTCCCATCATTTTTTAGTTGGGTCTTTTCATGGTCCCTATTCACACAACATTTAGTAATCAATTTGTTTTGTGGCCACTCAAAATCTCTCTTTAAAGGTTCACATATTATATATTTGTTTTTTTCCAAACTCAAAGTTAGTTATTTAGTGTTCTTTTTATTTATTAGTTGAAAATATTTGATTTGATAAATAAATTATTTTATTCTTTTATGGTGATTATATAATTTTAATAAAAGAAGTCATCAAATGACACAAAATTATATGAATAATTGTGATATCATTTGTAATTTTAATTACAAATTTAATACTGGTAGGGATTAATGAATTACATAGGGCAATTCACCAACATTGTAGGGATTGATGGATTGCACAGGGCAACTCGCCATATCAATTGATACAAATTAGTAGTTGGCATGTTACAATCTATTAAATTTTCTAACGTTGTGTGGATTGAAACATGAAAACAAGAAATTAATCAACAATGGCTCAAACACGGCTTTCAAGTACTACTACGTGTAAATAATATACATGGTTTGAATATCATTTATTTGAGCTTATTTTCCCACTTCTAAAAGAAAGAAACATAGAACAATTTTATGGTAAATATAATGTTCTTCCATTCTAAATTAGGAGTTACAGTACTTCAAAAAATTTATATTTAGAATAAAATTTATTTATATTTGTTTCAAATTTGTTTAGGTTTCTTTCTTTAGAAAATGTCTGAATTGGCTCTAATAACTGGTTTATAGACATTGTAGATTTATTGTAAACTATGAATCAATGCCAATTGACTCGTTTTAGACAAACTTCTATAATGCTAATCCATGAATGATTATTTTCCAAATTATTTTTGTAACTTAGACTATAGTTTCTTTAATCCATTTATTTGACATGTTTAAAAAATCACAGACCCATACTGCAATTCTTGCTACAATTTGAAATATTCCAAACTTAAGTTCAACGTGAAAAATAAACCTAGGAGTCACAGATGTGTGGCGGGTCGACTGTGAGCTGGTATTATCCAAAATCAAATCGCTTGACAACCTTTTTTGGGAATGGCTCCTTAACAAAACGTAGAATTAGGAAAAATAAAAAAAATTGTAAGTGGTTTGGGCGTTAATTGAAAATGCTTTGGGCATTCGTTTAATGTTTTAATGGTTACAGAGGGCGGTTTGGCGGTAAACTAGGTGACGCACCTCCAAAACCCCATGAATGCGGCCACCTAGACCTTTGATTTGGTGGCAGTCTAGACAGGATGGTGAAAATATGATGGATTCGGCTATCTCTTCTCACGTATGCCACTGCAGGACCACTTGGTTGTCACTTTACATGACTCCCTCTGGCACCAGAAAAAAACCTGCCACCTCATGTGATTTTATGGGCATGGCATGTGGTTTATGGTGGAATTTTATGGGCCCCCTGTGTATGTTGTATTTTTTGTGGGGAGGGTATCTCTCGCCTTCTGTGGGGGGGATACCTGCTGGCTTATGAAAGGTAGGTTAACATTGTATCAGAGGAAGTACATACTCTTATCAAATATTTATTCTTTTACAATATTTATTATTTTCAAGTATCTGACAGTTGTTTTCATTATTTCGATTGATACTTTGGTATTTGGTATGTTGTAAAGTATGTGGCTAACTTATTTACTTGAAATATCATAGTAATAACTAATTTAGATATGAAAATTCCCTCTGCTTTTTAATTGTCCCATAGTTCTTCTTCATTTCTTTGTTTATTTCATGTTAGAATTTTTTAGTAATGAATTATAATTTAATATTAAGCTCTTTGAGTTTTGAATTAACTTTTGGGACGAGAGACTTCCAAAATGTCAACTGATTTATATGGACGGATCAGATGACCAAAAGTTATTTTATGTAGGAATTTAATGTTTAAATTCGATTTTTACGAGTTTTAGAGTCTTCATGCATGGGCTTTTAATCGAATTTCTATGAATGATATTAAGTCTGGGCTTTTAGTCAAGTCTCTATGCATGATATTAAGCTTGATGGGTTATTAAAGTAATAGTTTGAAACACAGCTATACCTGGAAACCTTTTATACATTTTATATTGTTTTATTAATTATTGTGAAATGTAGCTCTATTTAAATACTTTTTTACATAATCTTTCATTAATTAATGTAGGTTAATATATATATTATTTTGAGACAACTGTACCCAAAACTTCTTACGTAGGTTGAATTTTTTCAGTTCACTAATTATCATAGGGTAAGATATCCAAAACCTCTTATACAGATTATTGTAAGGTAAGATATATTATCAACTTACAATATATTATTTTGATACACAAGATACCACTTACATAAATTGTAATGTTTCATTAGTTATTGTGGAGTAAAATATAATGTTTTGATACACAGTTGTAACCCTAAAAAACAAAAATTGCAATGTTTCATTAATCATTGTAGGTTAAGATATATTACTTTAATTGTTTTTTTACGTAAACGATCTATATTTCATAATGTGGATACAAATCACAATTTTAATCAAAATCCAATAAAAGCTTCACATCCATCACTTGTACCTAGTTTTTGAGAAAGTGTTATGCATATGAATCTATAGTTTAAGTGTTGTGTCTTACATAGCTAGAGAAACTAGTATTTCACACATGATTGATGTATTTCACTTTTATACTTGATGTTGATGCGGATTGATCACTAAGCTAAAACTTCCTAACTTACTAACATAAAAAAATTATCTACTTTCTAGGATTGTTCGTGGTTTATGTTGGGCAATTAACAATACACAATTAAGGAGAGTGTTACATTTTTAGTTAGGATATAACAAATTATTTCCATTATCCAACGGTGGATTTTGGTTATAATTTTTAATCCATATTTTTTAAACCTGGGTTTAACTATATATATTTATGTTATTGGTTATGGAAAACATTGTAACTTTAAACTTAGGGTCTAACTATATATTTATGTTATTGCTTATGGGATTTTTTTTTGGGTTGGGTACTTATGGATTCTTGGAAAGGGTGTGTTGAATGTAAAAGGATTTTTTTTGTTTTATTTAATTAATATGTTTTGAATATTTTGTTTTTTAATATTTTATAGTTTGTGACATATGATTTAATATTTCCAATGATAAATGTTAAGGAAGGCATAATAAGAAATGGTAAATTATGTTTTGATTTTTTTAGATGATTTAATGCTTTTGATAGGATCTTAGAACCTAGGATTGAAGGGATCCCACTCAAGTACAAACACGAAAGTAGAAACCAACAACCATCGAACCCAACTAGATAAACCACAAAATAAATGAACGGGGATAAAAGTCGAGCAAACCCAATGACAAAAACAACAAATGATAATACAAAAAACCCATGCCACCAAAACCAAGGATAGGTACCAGAGATTTCACTCGAGAGGTAGGGTAGCTCAGTTTTGGTGACATATTCCCACCCACAGAGACAACTGCATGAGCAGTGCGAGCAATCCTGAAAAATAAATTAAAAGTGAAGCCCAATATTCTGCACAGACTGACTACACCCACCGATTCTAGGACAAAAAGCACTGAAAGCTCAAGAAAATACAACTTCGCAAGCCTGCGTCCTTCAGAGAGCCCCACGGAACATGGCTCATGGCCATTTAAGGAAAAATTCATCAGAACCACATCCCTGGAGGATAACACCGAGATCACCCTCCAAGCTTTATCCATGGCCAGCCCATCCTGAATTGCATCCGAAAATGGTTGAGCCCTATCAAATGCCTCTAACGCTTTGACCAAGTTAACACTGTGTTGGGGTTTTATGAAGTGAAGAGGTATATCACAGGCCTCTTCGACATTCTTCTGCACTCGAAGAAAGTGTTACACAAACCAAGACACAACTTACGAATTCACCTGGGACCTAGTAGAATCATCCGTATATTCATCACCCAAAATCCTCATTATGGCCTCGTAGATGGACCTCGACACTACCCTGAAAATAATTCAAATACGAGCTTGAGAAACACTCCCAAAGAAGGCCATTTCATACTTCACCCCTTGAAGGAAAAGGAAAGGTAGCGGAGGGCACTCCATTCTCAGCTCTCAAAACCTCCAATCCACCACCAGCCTTCAACAAGCGAACAAAGAAATGAGAAAAAACCAGAGCCTCTGAAAATTAAAAGCGCCTTCTCTCCCTTCCCAAGAGATGATATCTTGTAACTCCTCCCACGTGTTTGCATGCTCAGAGATGGCCAAACTAACTCACCTAATAATGCCCTGATTGCTAAGAAATCGATGACATAATTCGATTCTCTAAAATTATGATTTAAAACCCACTTAGGGATTTTAGTCATCCAATGCAAAATGTTGGTGATAAAGTAGTCTAACTTCCAGGATATATATTTTCAATTACAAACATCGTTAATAACAACTTGGGAGTCACCTTCAATTTCCAGAGCTTTACATCCGATACTAACTGCCAATTTGATACCCTCAAGCAAGGATTGAGCCTTTGCCTCATTACATGTTTCATCCTTCAAAGGAAAGGATCCTGTAATCACTAAATTTCCTTCTTCATCTCTAATTAAATACCCCACTCTCGATATGCCTAGATTTCCTTACGATGCTCCATCAAAGTTCAGTTTTCGAAAGGCAGGATAGTGGGAATTATGTTTTAATTTTATATTCTAATTAATATGTTTTTAAAATATATTTTTTACATTGGGTAAAAGTTAGGATTTTGAAAGGATCTTAATCCTTATATAAAAATATCCAACAAGAGGATCCGAAAAAGAGGACAAAAAAAGAGACTAACTATACATATTAAAAATATCATGGAAGATATTGGTTTCTTCCATGTCAACCTCTGAGTTACAATGAGTAGAATTAACCAAAATGTCAATGGAGATCTTGATCTCTGAACAAGAATTATCAATTACATTTGTAAGGATGTCAGTATAATACTTCCAATTCTTGAAGGTAGTGAACACACACTTATTTTGCAGAGGATATGGTTGATATCCTGAGTGTAGGTATCATATTCTGCTACTATTTAGTCCATCACCAACAAGCTAGTCTGGGGAACAGTTAAATTAGGACACTGATTGTCCACCATTTTAGGATCAACAAGAGCATTTGAATCCGAGACCCCATAAGTATCAGCAAGAACATCAAGAGAATTGAGACCCATTTTTTGGCAGAGCAGAAGGGGAAACAACTAAAAGAGTAGAGATATAAGTAGGCTGCACAAGGTTATACAAAAGAGGGGGAGACATGGCACAATTAAATCAGGACACTGATTGTACACAATTTTAGGATCAACAAGAGCATTTTGGTCCAAGCCGCCATAAGTATCAACAATAACATCAAGAAAATTTAGATCCATCTTCGGCAGAGAAGAAGGGAAACAAATGAAAGATCAGAGACAGAAGTAGGTTGCACAAGGTCAGATAAAAGCGGGGGAGATATGGCATGTGGAGACTGAAGAGGACATGAGAGGCAGGAAGTGGAGAAGGGATAAGGGGGAGAATAGTTTTGAAGGTATTGGGGGCCCAGGAGGAGTCAAAGAGGGAGACAAAGGTGGAAAAAGGATTTTGAAGGAGTTGTTTGAGCTAAGTGGATAAAATGATGGAGGTGAAGAGATTTACGAGGAATAGACATTGAGGGAATAGAGGAGGATGCACCATGAGGCACATCAGAAGCAGATGCCAGAGAGGGGAGGGGACATAATTTTCACTTCCCATGAGGAAGAACAATCAGATAATATGGAATGAGGGAGAAAGGGGCATCTTTGGTGAAAAGAAGATAGAGCAGGCCCTGATGAAGAATTGGGCCAAATCCTTTCTTCCTTGCTAGGTCAATAGAATCCACTAGAGAGTTAAAGAGTAATTGGGGGAAGTTAACCAATATTCTGTGGTGAAAGTGCATGTGATGAATGACTTTGTAACAACTATCAATGGTGAAGAAATGCATTAAGCAACACATTACCTTATTTCAGGGGTGCTTCAACGCACTCCTCTTAAATATAGATTGGTACTTCTAGATTTTGTTTGACTCATCCACACAAAAAAATTTTTTTTTAAGCAAGTGGCCTTTTGATGTAAGTAACACCATAATTTGGGAGGGTAGTGGAAATAGTAATGCTGGTCGTAGAAATGGAGAAGATTATATCCGCTACTTTGACCTTGCTACCATCCTAAGAGGTGAGAACTCCTTAAGAAATAATGAGAGAGTTCCCATGTAGAGACTCTATGAAACCTGAGACCCCACGCATGAGAAGGATATCCAAGACTTCTTTGTCTTTCTTGATGTCACAACAATCAATTGGCTCAACGCGAATTATTCTTCCACCCATGTTGACAGAGCTTGAGGAGGTAAAATTTTACTATAAAATGATTGGTGCGAGACTGATTTAAAAATAAATTTTCATGATTCTAAAATCAGAAGGGAGATCATAAAAGGGGGGATCAATCTTGGCACGTGTAGGAGTAGGAGAAATAAAATCAAAAGGAGGGGGGTCATGTGGCGATACAAAGGAGCTATCATGACATGGTAGAAATTAATGAAGCAGATAGAGCCTCTAGGAATAGGCCCATATAGTTGAAAAAAGATAAAACACATCTTAAAAAAAGGGGACTCGAAACTAATGAAGCAAGGGAGGGTTCCTTTTAAAATATTAAGCATCCAAAGACTTTGCATCTCAATAGACTATAGGAGGGTCACTAGCTTCCACTAATGCATCATTTTTGACAATAGTGGATATGTCTTTCGGAAAAAATTGAAACCGGGAAGTGTGTCTAGAGCATTCAACACCTTTGTTGGTTAGAGCATCAACAAGAGCATTACCTTCCCTATAAATATGTTGAAAGGTGACTTCAATGAAATATTGCTTCATGGATCTGACATCCTGAATGATGATGCCAATAGTCTAGGAGGGGGGGTTAATATCTTTCATAAGACAATGCATTTCAGGAGACTAAAGGAGGGTCACAAACTTCCACTACTGCATCATTTTTGGAAATAGTGGATGTCTTTCAGAAAAGAGTCAAACTAGGAAGTATGTCCAGAGCATTCAACACCTTTGTTAGCTAGAGCATTACCAAGAGCATTCCATTCCCTATAAACATGTTGAAAGGTGACTTTAGTGAATTATTGCTTCATGGATTTGACATCCTGAATGATGATGTCGATAGTCTAGGAGGGAGGGATAATATATTTCATAATTTTGATGAGATTTAGGGAGTCACTCTCAATAATGATCTCGGAAAGACCCGAAATCCTGGACAATTCCATACCTTTGAGGATGGCTAAAGCTTTCGCTCTGTATTTATTACCGAAACCTAGAGATGCAAAAAAATCCACTAAAATATTTCCTTGATGGTCCCTCAAGACACCCCAACAATCTGAGGATCCAGGATTCCCTCTCGAGGTGTTTTCAACATTTAATTTCCACCAATCAACAGGAGGAGCTTTCCAACGCATAACACTTGGAAAGAGTTGAGGTTTTCTTAAAGAGAAATGATAATTGAGATAACAACATTATCCTCTTCTAGAGAGGAGTATTAGAAGATGTGCATGTTTATTTTCTTCCATAAACCCCATAAAACATGGGGGAAAGAGATTTCCAAGCCAGAGAGAGGCCCAAGTTTTGAAAGGAAATGTACCATTGTTTAAAAGTGTCTTTTATAGAACTCAGATAGGTCCATAAAAATCCAAAAGAGTTTAGGATATATGACCATATTCTAGAAGAGAAAGGACAATGAAAAAAAATATGATAGGTGTCTTCAGCATTTTTAAAGAAAAATTTACATCGAGAAGGAAGAGAATAACCTCTTTGTTGCAAATTCAAACTGGTAAGAATAATGTCCTTCCATACTAGCCATGCGAGCATACCAATCTTAGGAATAACATGATGAATATAGAATTTCTTAAGGGGGAATTTGTTATTGATTTTATAGAGAAGGAACAAGAGGAATTACAAGGCCAAATAACCTTATCAATAGAAGGGTATAAGCCAACATGCAGAGTAGATAACAGTTGTTATAGGGAATCAAATACTTAAGCTTGATTGTGATCAAAACCTTGCCATTTAGGAAACAACAATTAGGGAGGGAAGGAAGATCTGTTGATGTAGTTTACAAATGGGATGCCCGCTAGGGGATTTAGATGAGGCATGATAAGGAGTAAGGAAGGGTCCTTAGAAAGTGGCTGATTCAAGATCCACTAGTCATCCCAAAAGTCAATTTAATTATCGTCACCCAGGAACCATTTGACACCTTTGCAAATAAGGTCCCTACAGCTGATAATGGAATTCCATATGGATGATCCAAGGGGAGGTGATTTATTAGAAAAAATTTGGAGTCAAGTATCAAATACTTATCCCTTAGGAGCTTGGCCCACAGAGCACTAGAACCCGTGGTGAAGGCCCACCCCAATTTTGCAAGTAGAGCTTTAATCATATCTCTAATTATTCTTAGACCAAGGCCTCCTAGTATTTTGTCTTACAGATCAAGTCCCAGGCAACAAGGTGAGTTATTTTCTTCTCTTCTGAACCTAACTAGAGGAAACGTTTTTAGATTTGTTCAATTTTTGAAGCCATCGCTAAAGGTATTTTTCTAAAGAGAGAGAGAGAGAGTAGATTGGCGTAATCTGGAGGGTGGATTTGACAAGTTGGAGTTTTCCATCTTGTCTTAGGATTGAACCCTTCTAACCAGTGAGTTTCCTTTGAAATTTATCCATCAAAAAGTTCTAAATCCCTTTTATATGTTTATCTTTGAAGAAAAGGAGACCCAGATAGGAGGAGGGAAGATAAAAAATTCTGAATTCAAAGATGTCTACAATCTATGTCTATCATCTAGGGGGAGCGTCGAGGAAGGATATGCAACACTTAGTCAAAGTGACCTTTTGACAAGAGGCATCTTGATACAAGTTAAGGATGTACATCGTATTTCTATCTTCAACAATCGACGCAACTCTAAGGGGAATGATATCATCAGGAAATTGATTGTGGGTAGAAGATGGAATCCTGATAGTGATGAAGAGGCTTCAAATAGAGGAGGATGAAATAGTTGCATTATGGGCTCCACTGAGGGAGTCTTCCATAAGGATGAGTAAGAAAGGGGAGATGGAATTGCCTTGACGAAGATCTCGCTTGCTTGGGAAATAACCTTTCAAAAGAACATTGACAATAACAAAGAAATGAGGGGTAGAGATACAACAATGAACCCACCTTGTCCATTTTTTTATGAAGCCAAATTTTTTGATAACTTTGATAAGAAAATTCCAGCTGACCTTATTAAAACCTTTCTACATATCAAGTTTAAGTACATAGCTAGCTAATTTGGTGAGGTGAGCTGAATGTATCACTTCATGAACAGTGATGATGCCACCTTGGATGAAGCAATATTGTTGATCCAATACTAACTTGGAAATGAAGCGTTTAAGTCTATTAACCATAATTTTGGTGATGATTTTGTAGGAGGTATTACATAGACTTATATGTCTAAAATCAAACATGATTTTTTCTTCTGCAGACTTTGGGTGAGGGTGATGAAGGTGGAGTTCTATTCTTTGATAAGGACATATTTGGTTTGGAATTCTCTTACAACCAGCAGAAAGTCCTGCTTGATGATATCCCATAAGTTTTGAAAAATGGTAGAAGGAAAGCCACTAGGGTTTGGAGATTTTTCTCCATTCATATCAAAAAACTTTTTATTCATTTGTTCCATCTCAAAAGGGTGAGTAAGGGAGTTATTGATCTCAATAGTGATAAACTCTAGAATAAAAGCCAACATTTCTTCCATTTTATCCAGGGAGCCATCTTCCAAAGAACCTAGAAATGTGTGGTATTAGGAGTTGACTTCCTTAATGATTTCCTTTTCCTTTGTGATGATCGTCCCATTATCTTAGATCCGTTCAATAATCCTATTTTAAGTTTTACGTTTTTCACTAGTTAAGTAGGAGAACTTTGTGTTCCTATCTCCTTCCTTGAGCCAAAGGGATCTCGATCGTTTCCTCCAAAAAGTCTTTTCCTCTTTGATTGTGTTATGGATATTTTCCAAGGAGTTTAGTTTGAAAGAGTACAAGTTTGGAAGTATACCCTTTGCTTCAATCTCTTTGGCCAACTTAGCAAGTTTTTGGATGATATTATTTTTTCTTTCCTTGATGCTTCCAAATGATGCTACCTTCCATCTCTTAAGATGTATGTTAAACTTAGAAAGATTCTTGTTGAAGTGGAACATAGCAAAACCTTTAACTTCTAGGGAGCACCAGTTGGTGATCAAATCATGGATATCATGATTAACCAATCAAGACAACTCAAAGTAGAAGGGGGAAGCAAAGGCTTCCATATTTGGCCACATTGAGGTGGGGAAAGTGATCCAAGGAGACTTTTGGGAGAGACCGAAGGGATGCTTATTTGAAGTGTGATATCTATTCTAAAGATCCCATCCTTCTATCGAGTCTCATTTGTATATGATTTTTACCCAATATTTTGTTTGACCAAGTGAACTTATTATCATGGAGCTCCAAGTTGAAAAAATGATCAAAATTGACAAAAATTTGGAGGGCCTCAATGCTGCTCTCACTAGTAGGAATGCCTCCATGTTTTTCATCTTTGAACATGGGAGTGTTGAAATCTCTAGCAATAAACCAAGGGAAAGAGCCCTAGTTTTGAACCATAGCCAAAATGTCTTTCTAGACTTGTTCTCTTAGCGGTTTAGAGTTAGGAGGGTAAATATTTAGGGCTATCCATCTAAAGTTTGACCCTATCTCTTGGAATAAAACCACCATAAAGGATCTAGATTTGAAGATGTAATCTCCATAAAACACTGAACTATCCCAAATAATACATAGGCCACCCGAGTTTCCCAAAGAAGTTTGATAAAAAAGAAGCTTTGGGCCATAGTTTAGGGAGGGGGTAGAAGAGACAACAAAATGATTTAGTAGAGAAAGGGGGTCAGAGGAAATATCTCCTTATTCCAGAAGAATTGAAGGTGTGGGGGAGGAGGGAAACTAAAGAGGAAAGGAGAGATGTAGCTAGGGGAAAAGGTGAAGTGAGGGGAAAAACTATTCCAAAGGAGAAAAGAGGGGATTCATCCATGAAAAAAGAACCAAATGGGTTCAAAGTGCAGACCTCTGGGGTGATCTTAAGAACTTCTTTTCCCTTTCCACTAGGAGAGACAATAGGAGGTTTCTTCTTAGGGATTGATTTGGACTTATGTTAGGGAATGAAGGGGCACACAGAAGCACGATGGCTCATACCTCTGAAAGAGGAGAACATTTGGGGGATATTTCCATATCCGTAGGGGTGAATCCATAAGAGATTGAAAGAATATCAATAGAAGAGGGGAGCAGATTATTAACATTTGCAATGACATAAAATCTAGCATGAATCACGTGTGATTTGGTTTTTTTAGCTTGATCCACAACTACCAGTTTCCCCAAAGAATCAAAAATTCCCTTAATGAACGATCTCCTAGAGCTCAAGAGTGAGGCCTGGGAGGAGAACCCAAATTAGACCTTCATTCATACTTTTAGTGAAGGCGTTGAATCTTTGGGACCATATATGCAGATAGAAACCCCTGCAGCTAAAAAACCTAAGGATCATTGAGGAGAACATGAGATAAATATTCTTTCAGATCGAAAGAAAACATAATGAATCTGTTGGGTAGTGTAGCCATCAAGAAGGTGCCACCGGGAGCCCATTTGGTGCAAGCCCATTTTTTTATGTCATCAAACTAGGGGCATGACCCAACAAGTTTTCCAATAAAAGAGATCTCCCTATTGGAAACACCAACATGTGCAACCATATGGGGAATGGTTAGGGACAACTTTTCATCCTTCAACTCATATTTTAAAGACAAAGACAACCCATTAGCAGAGGAAGGGATAGGGTCAGAGGTGACCCTAAACAACCAGTGTCCCAGCAGGGGGACCAACAACATTAAACCTGGCACCCTCAGTTATTAGGCATAGGGGATCAACCATCACGTGGGTGATCCTACATGTGAGAGGACACATGAAGCCATAGAGTAATATAGGCATGAAAACCAACTTTCAAAATTTTACCTTAAGGTAATGCTTATGTTGTATTTTTTAAATAATAAATTCTAAGGTTTTTGACATTAATGTTTGATAATTTATGTTAAATCTTATTAAAAATTTTGTTATTGATGTAAAATTTAGAATTATTATTGATGAAAGTGGTATACAAGCTAGTATAAATATCTTAAATAAATATATCTCCTCTCTTGTTTGAATTTTATATTTTGAAAGTTAATTTTTTGGTGGTTTAATATTATTTTATTAATAGAGAATGAGAGAGTAGGAGGGGGTAGTTTTCAAACTAGCCTTAGGTAGGAGGAAACTTTGTAGCACCAAGACATAGGAGATTTAGACCCAAAGGAACCATATGAGGGCCCTTGTGATTTTGACAAGGGAGAGGTACTTGAGAAACGACATATGGGGGATAAATTTTAAAGAATGAAGGGATTTTGGCCTTAAAAGTTAGTTGGAAGGAAATTAGACATCTCTAAAGAGAATATTGATCCGAAGTTTATCTAGACAAAGGGAATGATAAGTAATTTCATTCTAAATTAAATAGTGGATTAGGATTTTGCTAGGACAAAAAGTATTTATTAGCATAAGTATGGGAAATATACCCAAATTTATTTATTTAAGGAATGGAAAAATAAGAAATGGCTATTTGGAAGTAATATGGAGAAAGGGATATTTAGAAGAGACAACAGAGGGCTCATGCAAAAAAAGGGGGTCAGAAGAAAGCTCTCTATTTTTCAGAGGAATCAAAGGAGTGGGTGAGGAGGGGCACTGAAGAGAAGAGGAGAGATGCAGTGGGGGGAAAGGTGAAGTGGGGGAAAAACCTATTCCAAATGAGAAAGGAGAGGGGATACATCCACAGACAGAGAAACAAAGGGTTTTGAAGTTCAAACCTCCGGGTGATCTTAAGGATGCCCTTTCCCTTTCCACTAGGAGAGACAATAGGAGGGTTCTTCTTAGGGATCAATTTAGAATTATGTTGGGGATTGGAGGGGTAAGAAGAATCACACTGGCTCATAAATTTGTAAGAGGATCACATTTGGGGGATATGTTCATATTCAAAGGGCTAAACCCATAAGCTAAAGCTTGAACATAAATCCATAGAATAGGGGAGATGTTTATTTACATCTACAATGACACAAAATCTAGCATGAATTAAGTGAGATTTAACTTTTGTCACTAGATCCAAAACTATTATTTTCGCCAAAGAATAAACAATACCATCAATGAGCAGTCTCTTCCAGTGCTTGAGAGGGAAGCAAAACCAAATCAAAGCTTCATTTATAGTTTTAGTGAAGACATTGAATATTGGGGACCATTTATGAAGATAGAAATATATGTGGTCTAAACATTAGGAACCATTGAGGAGAGCACGAGAGAAATACTCTTTCAGACTGAAAGAGAACATGATGAAGCTGTTTGGTAGTGCACCCACTGAGAAGGTGCCGATGGGAGCCCATTTTTTGATGTCATTTAATGGGTGGCATGGACCAGCAAGTTTTCCAATCAAGGAGAGTTCCCTGTTGGCAACATCAATGTTCGTAATCGTAGGGGGAATGGTCAAGGATAAATTTCCATCCTTCAACTTAGATTTTAAAGACAGAGATGCCTCAGTATTAGAGGATGAGATAAGGTCATAGGTGATGACATACACCTAATGGCACAACAGGGGGACTAGAAACATTGAACCTGACGCCCTTAGGGCTCAAGCCTAGGGATCCACCATCATAGGGGCAATCCTGAGCGTGAGAGGACACAAAAATCCTAGGGGATTCTTTTGTGTTTTTTTTAATTAAATGTTAAGGTTTTCAACATTAATATTTGATAATTTATGTTAAATCTTATTACGCTTTTTGTTATTGATATAAAATTTAGAAATGTTATTGATGAAAGTGGTATATAAACTAGTATATATATATCTTAAACAAATATATCCTCTCTCTTGTTTCAATTTTATATTTTTAACGTTACTTTTTTGTGGTTTAATATTGTTTTATTAATAAATAATGAGAGAGTAGGAGGGGGTAGTTTTAAAAATAGCCTCGGGTAGGAGGAAACTTTTTAGTACTAAGACATAGGAGATTTAGACCCAAAGGATCCAAATGAGGGCCCTTGTGATTTTGAAAAGGGAGAGGTACTTGAGAAAGGACATATGGGGGCTAAATTTTAAAGCATGAAGGGTTTGTGGCCTTGAAAGTTGGTTAGAAGGAAATTAGACATTTCCTCTAAAGAGAATATTGATCCAAAATTGATCTAGACAAAGGTAATGATATGTATTTTAATTCTAATATCAATTGTGGATTAGGATTTGGCTAGGAAAAAAAGTATTTATTGGCATAAGTATGGGAAATAGACCCAAGTTAATTTATTTAAAGAATGGGAAAATAAGAAATGGCTATTTGGAAGTAATATGGAGATTGTTTCTTTTGTTAATGGTTTCTTCATGAAAGGTGGTTGGTAGGAAGTGGTTTCTAGGTAAATAAAATATTCATTTAAAAAAGATTTGTGTTTTGATCTATACAAAGAAGGCCTTAATGAGATCTCCTTTTTGGGTCAGATTTTTGGTATTGTTGGAGTTTTGGGATAAAGATATAATGGTGGGAATTGTAAAAGCTATAGGGTAGATGATAACTTATGATCTTAGTGAAAGAGAAGGTGTAAATGTAAGATCCCCACTAATATCTGGTTGAAAGCTTGATGGAGAAATTATGAAACCCCGGCTAAAACAACATGCAAACTAAAAACCAACACTATAGAACTGAATTTTCAAGAGAAATGTGACTAGGGTTTAAGTGGGAACCCAACACAAATATCACTCAAATAAATTTGTTTCAATCATAAACTGATTACAATATTTTCAGAAGCCCAAATATGTAATAAACATGATTTTTAAAGGTAAATAGTGGCTGTAAAATAAATCAGAAATATGCATATAAATCTAACTAGAAATACCCTTAAAACCCTCATAAAATTATGATATTAATTTTCTTTGAGCCCAAAATGGCAGCACAACACTATTAGGTGAAATCAATTTTTTTAGAGCACAAATACAATTGGAAATATACCTCAGAATTCTTTAGACTACTATGGATTGAAACAAAATTGAAAATATTCCATAAATTTGGAAAATGACTTAGTCAAATCCCAAAAATGTAGTACGAACGATGGCAATGAAAATCAGACCCGAAATAGCTCCAAAACACTTAGAACTAGCCAAAAGATGGGTCGCTTCACAAGAAGAAAATAAGATAACCTTGTTGTAATTTTTCTCACAAAGCTATGCTACAATCCTTTGATAAATACTGCTAGAAATAACTAGAAACCAGTGAAGCAAAATAGAATTTTCTATGTGGAAATCCCTCACATTCTCTAACAGGGTTTTCGTCCTCTAGAGGGAAAAACTAAGGGTTTTCGTCCTTAGTATATTTATGCAAAAGCACAAGGCTTGAGAAACAAATTAGAAATTGGTATAATGATTATCATATGCCTTCTCCCATGTCAAACTCTCCTTTATAAAGAAAAAGTGACCCAAGGGAACCTCTTTTCAAACCAATCAACTACGTTGGTCTTCTTTATGCATGGTTCTTTCTCCTAGGCCAAGTCGCATTTCCTTAGTCCAGGAATAAAAAAATTAATTATATTTTTATCCTTCCTAAACTTCATTATTCCCCTTTGGCCCAAGTCGCCATTATCCTTTCTAGGAAGAATAAAATATAATAAATCCCTTTACAATGATAGTTTCCCCTCAAGGAAAATCATATTTACCACAGGGACTATAATTTATTTTTATATAGCACTTTATAATAATTTATTGCGACTTAATTCACCCTTATACACCCCCTTTGGCCATCTGGTAGACAAAATGGGCCAAAGGTATTTGATAAGAACTATCCGAAAAAGAGGGACATTACAATCCTCCCTTCCCAAGATTGCTTGCCCTCGAGAAATCTCAAGTATGAAATCTGCATTCTCTTCAATCCTTGGATCCAAAATCAGCCTAAGCTTTTTAAATGACTTCATATGCACTATACCAAATTGCTAAAGGTTTGCAAAAGAGAGCTTATGCAACTTACTCATAAAAAAGTTCCACGATCCTCCTAAAGTATGCCCCCAATTAGCCGTACTCTTCATCATGTCCTTGTTATCCCATACTGATATGTAGTGAAAAATATTCATAGATGTCTTCATTAGGTGATTTCTTGTCCAAAACTATCATAGAATTGGATGTCATTTGATGGGGCAACATGTATTTGAGTGATTTCATGGTGACTTGTTTCCCCTCATGTTGGAAACTCAACTCCATAGCTTGTAAATATTGAGTGACTCTTCCTAGTGAATGAAGCCATTGCATACCAAGCACAACATTGTTATCTTTCAAGTCAATAACGTAGAAGTCATCACAAAGTTTATACTCACCAAATAGAATGTTGATTTTGTTTAATTTATTCTTGCAAGGAATAATGAGACCACCTGCTATAGTTACATCAAAGCCTTTAAAATTATCACAACGCAAACCTCTTTTACTTACCAAATCCTCATCCATGAATTTATGTGTAGATCTACTATTAAGAAGTGCCATGACTTTACACCTAAGCATTGTACCTTCAAACATGAATGGATTATACCTTGGTGCTCTTAAAAGATAAGTGATTTTGCCTTCATTTTCAATGGTAAGTGTTGGTTGTTCCTGTTCATTTTCTAAATCACTATCATCATCCACATCTAAATTAACCTCAATGAGATGTATCTTACCATTTCTAAGACACCTATGATCTAGTCTCCAAGGATCTTTGCAATGAAAAAATAAGTTTTTTCTATGGAGATTATTCTTTGTATCAAGGTCCATCTTTCATGTGGACTCAACCTTTGAAGAAGTGGGCTGATCACTTCCATGCTGCTCTGATTTTTCATTCTTGACATTCTTATTTTGGGGCTGAAATGGATGAGTAATTTCCAAGTCTAAAGCTGTTTGAATGGCCCCATGAAAAGTTATAGGCTTAAGAACCTTGGCAAAACCCCTCAATATATCATGAAGTCCATCTATAAATAGCATCACAACATACTTTTTTGGCTTCTCTGGAACCATCACTGCTATGCTTTGGAACTTGTTGATGTATGAATCAACATGTCCCATATGGAGGATATGAGCCAAGTCCCTGTAGTAAAATTTGACATCCTTCCTCTCAAACTTAGTAATCAACCACTCGCTGAATTCTCTATAAGACCGTAAGATATCATGATTTTGGGTTACCAAACCATGATGCCACTAATCATATGCTACTCCCTCAAGGTGCAAAGTAGAAAACTGAATGGCCTCCTCCTCTTGCATAGGCTTGAGGGTGAGATATGTGTCAAGCTTATGAATCCAAGCTCTAGAAGTGATCTTCCCACTCCCATCAAAGGTGGAAAGAGTCAACTTGTTGGTAGCCTACTTCAGCTCCCTATTTTGATGTAATCTAGACCTCTTGTTCTATCTTGACCTCAAACTATCTCTCCTCTGTGTATAATACCATGGCAAGGGAAAATTATCCCTCACATGTTGTGGTAGATTCCTCCACTCATCACTATGTGCCATAACATTGTCTTGGAAAGTCACTTCTTCTTCAAGTGGGTCTTAAACCTTTGGTTGTTCATTTATAGGCAAGAAATTGGGCTGCATAGGCCTATCTATTTTTTGGGTAGGCCTCCTCTTATATATATGAGTGTGCCTCCTCTCATGGTGAGGATATCCCTTCACACTACCAATCTCCAAAGGTTATCTACTATTCCTCGTGTTGGCAACTAATATGGATCTGTCTCTCCTGTCATATCTATCCCTTGGCCTATCCAAGGACAATATGTCAAGAGTAGATCACATATGTTCCATGGGAGGAGTCAATCACTGCCAAGTGACCACCATAGCCCTAAAATATTCTTTTTCCATATCCATTGGATCATCCCAAGGAGGGATTTATTGTCTATCACCCATGATTTCAACTCTAATATCTGTTTCAAAATCAGCCTCAAGTCATGCTTGTCTTCGTGTGTAATATCTGTGTGGCCCAACCTCTCATGGCTGGATCAAAGAAAAACCCTATAGGTAAGAGGAACATTGCTCTGATACCACTGTAAGATCCCCAATAATATATGGTTGAAAGATTAATGGAGAAATTATTAAACCCCAGCTGAAATAACATGGAAACTAAAAACCAACACTGCATATTTGAATTTTTAAGAGAAATGCAACTAGGGTTTAAGTGGGAACCCAACACAAATATCACTCAAATAAATTTGTTTCAATCATAATCTGATTACAATATTTTCAGAAGCCCAAATATGCAATAAACTTGATTTTTAAAGGTAAATAGTGTTTGTAAAGTAAATAAAAAATATGCATATAAATCTAACTGGAAATACCCTTAAACCCTCATAAAAATTCTGATATTAATTTTCTTTGAGCCCAAAATGGCAGCACAACACTATTGGGTGAAATCAATTTTTTTAGAGCACAAATACACTTGGAAATATACCTCAGAATTTTGTAGACTACTGTGGACTGAAACAAAATTGAAACTCTTCCATAAATACTGAAAATGACTTAGTTAAATCCCAAAAATGTAGTATAAACGATGGCAATAAAAATCAGACCTGAAATAGCTCCAAAACACTTAGAACTAGCCAAAAGATGGGTTGCTTCACAAGAAGAAAATAAGATAACCATGTTGTAATTTTTCTCATAAAGCTATGCTACAATCCTTCGATAAATACTGCTAGAAATAATTAGAAACCAATGAATCACAATAGAATTTCCTGTGTGGAAATTCCTCACATTCTCTAAGAGGGTTTTCTTCCTCTAGAGGGAAAAATTAAGGGTTTTCATCCTTAGTATATTTATGCAAAAGCACAAGGCTTGAGACACAAACAAGAAATTGGTATAATTATTATCAGATTCCTTCTGGCAAGTCAAACTCTCCTTTATAAAGAAAAAGTGACCCAAGGGGACCTCTTTTCAAACTAATTAGCTACATTGGTCTTCTCTATACATGGTTCTTTCTCCTAGACCAAGTCGCATTTCCTTAGGAGGAATACAAAAATTAATTATATTTTTATCAGGTTCCTAAACTTCTTTATTCCCCTTTGGCCCAAGTCACCATTATCCTTTCTAGGAAGAATAAAATATAATAAATCCCTTTACAATGATATTTTCCCCTAAAGGAAAATCATATTTACCATAGGGATTATAATTTATTTCTATTAAGCAAAATAAATTAATATAAGTTCTTTAATAATTTTTTATTTATTTTATAGCACTTTATAATAATTTATTGTGACTTAAGTCACCCTTATGCACCTACTTTGGCCATCGGGTAGATAAAATGGGCCAAAGCTCTTCAATAAGAACTATCTAAAAAATAGGGACATTATAGTAGATCTTAACATAGTGATCTTTGTTACTTAAATTTAGCACATATACATATAGATGTATATGAAATAGTTTTCCTATAAAATAGGACATCTATATCTGAAACAACTATTCTAATATGATACATGAGTCATTTGACTTAACAAACTCATAATTACATTTACCAACACATAATTATCATTGAGCAATACTAATTTCTCAGCATTCCCCCTAGTGCAGACATGGTAGAAAAACATATGCACACTCATCTGCAGTATGATCATTCCTACAAAACTTGTCTTACTATGTTACTTGTGATCTTGATCCAAAATAAAGACTCTCTCCTAACGTGGTTTTAAATAGGTTTATCACAAATCTTAACATGAAAAAGTCTCATCAACTTTACATCTTGGGTGGTTTTTTGGATTCTCCCATAAACCCTTTTAAGATCCATGAAATGACTTACTATGATGCTTTTGTTCACCAATATGCTTGTACATTAGGGAAGTATATAGGAATCAAAAAGCAGTTATTATAAATATGCATAATAGTACACATACCGGAGAGATTCCACATTATATCTTATAAGAATCACAATGTTCTTAATTACAACCACTATTTTTTATCATTGTCATTCGATCTCAAACAAAAAAGAAAACCACTACTACTGGAAGTTTCCCTTGAATTTAGTTGGTTTTGGTGTAGAATGGAAATGGAACATTGGTCTCATGTTCCCCCCACAATGTGAAATTTCCACCATTCATACAACTAGGAAAACTGAAAATAAAATCGTATCAAACTGCATATTACTATCTGGATCTTGTTGTCTTAGATATTCACGCACATGATCACTATTTCCAATGACTATATTCAATGACCGATCATATTTCAAAGAATTATGAGAGTTAGAGGATCAACACAATTAAAGGATATTTGTAATCATTTTCTTTCCAATATAGTTGTTTTCCAGTATCAACACCACATTGAAAAGTTGAAAAATTGAAATGAAACACAACTGAAAATAAAATAGTCACACCCAAAAAAATGTGCCACCATTATTGATATGCGACCCCGTCATTAGAGACTGATGATAGGTCGTTGATTGACCTCCAACCTTTGTTTCCTCCATCCTCCCATGCAATGCTACTAACTCAATGAATTTGGCTTTTGGGGATCAATTGTTGTTTGGATGTTGGGTAACATCGAAAATACATCTATAAGATAATTTTATATTTTTCAATTTTTGACAACACAATTTTTACACAGACAATTTTTGGTGAGACAATAACATGGATGAGTGACTTAGAGTAGACACACAAAAGATGAAAGTTACAATACTGACAACTAGGACAAACAATATTTAGATACTTGTTATATTTTGATGACATACATACAAAGTTTCGATGTTATGAAATTTAACGATATACAAAAGTGTATTTGATAGCCAATTCTACAACATAGTTTTATTTAATTTTTAAACACGACATGTACATAACTATTTACTTTTCTTTAAGAATGATTTTAATGAGAAGTTCACTACTCAACATAAAACCAAATATAAATGAGACTTATTGATGCATTTATCATACTTTATAACACTATTGGTTTGCAAAAATTGAATGAAAAATAAAACCAAGATTATCACCGATCCTTAGATCTATGAGCATCTAAAATTCTTCTAAATAAATCAATACCAATATGACCATGCAACCATCCACTTATATATATATATATATATATATATATATATATATATATATATATATATATATAAAATTTGAAGTCAAACTATAACCTGTTGAAAAATTGGATAGTGGTGTAATACTTCAACGAAGAAAAATCTTTTTACCAACTAGTCATGTATAAATCTGCAATATTTAATAAAAACTTGTGCATTAAAATAGCCTCCACTCAATTGAGATAGGGTAGTATTTAGAAGAACATAGATTGTGCAGTGTAAGCTACAAGGATATAACAAGAATACTAATGAATCAGAGATATATTGCTTTATTAGAAATGCATGAAATGCTGGCAAGTGTTGACATTGAATAACCAAAATGTAGGTTTGAGAAGAAGACCAAGTTGTGTGTTGCAGTCAAAATGAGAGGAGGGATTGAGATGGGATCGAATGTGGATTCTGCTCACCAAGGCTACATAAAATTCTTGATGGTGTCACAATAATAAATGAGTAGAGGATTGATCTATAAAGGTTGTATATCTGACGATGACGCTATGACCACTGGGAAGGATTCACTTCATATGAGCTCAATCTCAATGCATTAACTACCATAAAAATATAATTATGTATCTCTTATAAGAGGGGTGACCATCAATGAGAATATATCTTCCCCCACACAATACTTAGGATGCCATTGCTCTAATACCAAATGAAAGAGCAGGTGCATATCAACACATCAATATTTGTTAATTAATTTTATCACATATACATACAAATATATAGGAAATAGTTTTCCTATAAAATAGGAGATTTAACTAGCTCCAAAACACATATCCTAATATGATATGTGAGTTGTTTTACTTAACAAAATCATAATTACATTTACCAACACATAATTACCATGGATCAATATTAATTTCCTAATACCTAGTATTAAAGCTAGATCAAGATTCACATGTGCAAGATTATGTGTTAAAGTTCAATATAGTTTGATCTTCTCATCTTCCATTGTTTTAAATCTAAGTTTGGTGAATGACACAAGAAATAGAATATGCCAAACTCTCCCAAACTACATGAAGTGTGAAATAATACTTATTGGCACATTTATGAGAATTAAATGTCCTTGATTTATCTAGAGAATCGTAAAATAGGAAATGACTTTTGAGAGGCAATACAAAGATTGTTTCCTTTGTTAATGGTTTCTTCATAAAAATGATGTCTAGTAAAAATGATTGTGCTATAATGATGGGTAAATCTAATTTTCATTTAAACATGGAATGTGTGTTTTAATCCATACAAAGAAGGTCCAAATGAGAATAGACTTTAATGATTTTTTCGTAACAATGATGTTTGGTACAAATGATTGTGCTAGAATGATGTTGAATGGTTCATGGTTTTTGGGTAAATCTAATATTCACTCAAACATAAAAAATAAGAAATTGTTACCCGAAGGTGTTTTGATCTATAAAAATAATGCCTAAATTAGAATAAACATTCTTAATGGTTTTTTCATAACAATGATGTTTGATATAAAGGATTGTGGTAGAATGATATTGAATGGTTAATGGTTTTTGGGCAATATGGAGATTGTTTTGTTTCATTAATTGTTTATTCATTATGAGGTAAGTAGGATTGCATTAAAATAATATTGGGTGGCTTTTCGTTTATAGGTAAATATAATATTCTTTCAAAAATTAAATTTGTGTTTTGACCCATACAAAGAATGCCTGAATGATATCCCCTTTTGGGTCAAATTATCAGGATTGTTGTTGGATTTTTGGGAGATGAAATAATGGTTAGAACTGTAAAAGATATAGGGTATATAATAGCTTATGATCCTAGTACTAAATTTAGAACAATATTCACATGTGTAATATTGTGTTAAATCTCAATAAAGTACAAACTTCTCATCTTCCATTTTTCTAAATCTTAAGTCTAGGGATTAGCAGTAGATTTGGAATATGAAAAAATTTCTCAACCTACGTGAAGTGCTTATCCTTATTGGAACATTTATGGGAGGTAGATTTTATTGGTTTATTCTGAGAATGGGAAAATAATAAATGGCTACCTAGAGGCAATACAAAGATCGTTTCCTTTATTAATGGTTTCTTCATAATAAAAATGTCTAGTAAAAAGGATTGTGTTAGAATGATGTTGGATGGTTCATGGATTTTGGGTAAATATAATATTCATTGAAACATGGAAATAATGTTTTGATCCATAGAAAGAATGCCCAAATGAGATCCCATTTTAGGTCAGATTCTTGAGATTGCCTTTGAAATTTTAGAAAAAAGAAATAACAGTTGGGATTGCGAAACCTATAGAGAAAATAATAGCTTATGATCGTATTGCCAAAGCTAGAAAAAGATTCACATATGCAAGTTTATGTGTTAAAGATCAAGGTTTTCTGGTAGATCTAATATTCATTGAAACTTGAAAGTTGTGTTTCAATCCATACAAAGAATTCCCAAATGAGATCCCCTGTAAGGTCACATTGTTGATATTGCTTTTGAAGTTTTGGGAAATATAAATAATGGTTGGGATTGCAAAAGTTATAGGGAAAATAATAGTTTATGATCTTATTGCCAAAGCTAGAACAATATTCACATATGTAAGATTATGTGTTAAAGTTAAATATGGTACAATCCTCCCATCTTCCATTGTTCTACAATCCAAGTTTGAGAATTGAAAATAGAAACTAGAGTATGAGCGAACCCCTGCCATTTGCATGAAGTGCAAAAGAATGGGTTACAAAGCAAGACAATGTTTAGAAAATATAAAAGCAAAACATGCATGGAAGAGGAAGGAAGATGGTAAAAAATTATTTGAGGAGGAGAGAGAAGAACAGCTTGATGATGATACCTTGAACAAGGAATTTACGGGAGAGAAAGGTAACCTTGAGACCCCATGTAAAGAAATAATAAAGAGTATGTGTTGGACAACCATGGGAAGCAAGGGGTAGTTAGATTTCGTTTAAGGGAAAGGATATGGATAAAGATAAATATTAGTAAGGAGTAGGAATTAGTCATTTAGGAAAGGTATGAGAGTATAGAACAAGTTCTAGATTGTGTGGTTATCTCTCTATAATGGAATTTTAAAGGAAAATCCCATTTAATTAGAAAAAAGTGGATCTTGAAAAAAAGGGAGATCTTATAATAAAGATGTTTTGGAAAGAGATCCCCAAAATACCTAGTTGTAGGAAATCAATAATATGTAGATCATGGATAAGAGCCTCATATTAAACTGAATTATTAGAGCAATTGAATTCAAATATGAAATTAGAGAAATATTATGCACTCGTGGAAGATACAAGCACCACGCCTCCACCTGCATCTTGTCTACTCTTAGATCCACTAAGGGAAGAAAAGGGTAGTTAGATTGCCTTTTAGGGAAAGGAGATGGAAAAAGATAATATGAGTTTTAATTCTCCCATAAATCAAAAATGACATCATTAGAGGGAAGAAGTGAATATCAAGGTAAATGAGGAGATTAACATGATGGAGAAACATATTATTTATATGAGTAGGAGTAACAATTAGTCCTCATGAAAGGCATGAGAGTATGGAACAAGTTTTAGATTGTGTGGTTTGTTCTCTATAATGGAATTTTAAAGGCAAATCCCCTTTAGCTTCACCATCCTCATCAAGAATGAAGACGGAGATTAATTCGATAACAATGGATCTTGAAAAAAGGGAGATCTTACCATAAATAGGTGTGGGAAAGGGATCCCAAAAAATATCTAGTTGTAGGAACTAAATACTATGTAGATCATGGATAAGATCCTTATATTTAGTTGAATTATTAGAGAAATTGAATTGGAATATGATAGTAATGAAATATTTTGTACCCATGTAAGATACAAGCACCACACCTCCACATGCACCATCCTACACTTACATCCATCAAAGAAAAATTTCCAAATTCCATTATATTGCTCAATGGATTATATAGTACTAGGAATAGGTGAAGCTTCCTCATGTAAATAATAAATTCCTAGACTAGACTATCATCTTGTGGAATATGAATGGAACTCAAAGCATTGATCCAGGTTTCAAGAACATTGTCGATGGTATTACATTAGTTGAACCAAACCTGATGATCCTTTACATGATTAGAAATTGAACTTGTAATCTCTGTGAAAGACTATTAAGGTTTATTCATTAAATGAGAAATGGTCTCCCATAATTTTTTTACCAACTCTTGGAAGGATTTTATGATCTCTTAAATTGATGAATTTTCAATGATTCGAGGTGACCCAAGCTTTCACACCATGTTGTTGATACCTTCAACAAAATCAATCTCAAATATAACATCATTCAACATGTCATACCGAGCACTCATCATGTGAGGCCAAATAGAGGAAAAGTTATCATTCATGGAAGTGAACACATTTTTACTCACCAAGGAATGGGAATTTGGATTGCTCTATTTCACCATTTTCTTTAGGGATTTAGACGAAACAAATAAGGGTATGGGTTAAAGAGGAAAACCTATTCTGATGGTCAGTTGGAGGTTACTGCACACATTTTGACTTATTAATCCAATATTGACCGTGAGAGATTCCTTTTAGCTAGGAGGAACTACCTGAAATACAAAACAAGACCACAAGAAAGATTTAAACAATATATGCCAGTGGGATACCAAGCATATGCTAGATCTAGGAAGTGTGATATTTCCTTAGTGGTAGTCAACCCATTGTTTAATAAAATTTAGTGCAAGTAATGTCACATATAAACAAGGTTCTACTATAGTTGATATGATTTAGGTATCTCATCCAAATACAATAAGTAAATCTAACAACAGGCTAGGATATGATCAGATCTGGAAATAAGGTAAATAATCAAGGTGCTGGAATAGGGTAGGGTTAGGTTCTAGGTCACTTGGGTCACTTGGGAAAAGGTTATTGGGATATGCTATTAGCAGGATTGCCAAATATAGAGACTGATGTCAGTATGGTATGATCAATGATAGTTTAGTAAGAACTGATGACGGTTAAGGCAGGCTGATAATAACTCAATAGTTCATGGTTTTGGGTGTTATATTTGTGGAGCCTGTTTTCATGTTAGAGTTTGGTACACCTTCCATGTGTTACACTCAGATATTTTTACGGCATTCCCGCTTGCCGGTGAGTGGGTCAAGGGGGTTCAAGGGCGAAGCCCCCAAAGTAAATTTTCATGGGTGGTTTATTAACCCATGGGTAATGGGTAACCGTTATGGGCTATTGGATTTTCGGTTTCCATTGTTTTGTAAAACCACCTCTTCGACTACCTATTGATGTACTTATAAATAGATGGACATATAATAGGATATATATCAGTGTGTTTTGTGAAGGTGAATAGTGTGTGTGAATTCAAGTGCGAATTCGGGAGGGTTTGTTGAGAGTAGCTCCAAACAAAATCTGATTATTGTAATTGTGAAGACCGTTGGCTTGTAATTAAATCTGAGCAAGTGTTCTTGGTGGATGTAGCCCACATTGGGTGAACTGCGTTAAATATTGTCTTTGTGTTGTGCATATTTCATTTCTGTAATTCTATTCATACTACTTATTATTGCGATTCTAAGGAATTATTCCGCATTAGATTCTTTTAATTCCTAACAACCGGTATCAGATTTTTGGTTGTGTTTGCTGAAGTGTTGAATCACAGGAAGGGTTATTAATTTGAGTGGGAGCTATGTCAGATGATAATAAATATCAGGTTGAGAAGTTCAACGGGAATAAATTTGGTCTATGAAAGATGCAGATGGAGGATTTTCTCTATCAGAAGGACCTTCATATTCCACTGGAAGGAAGAGAAAAGAAACCAACAAGTATGAAGGACAAGGATTGGGAGCTGCTTGATAGGAAAGCACTTGGGGCCATCCAGTTATGCCTTTCATCTTTAGTCGCATTCAATATAACAGACGAGAAGACTATAGAATCTCTCATGGATGCATTAGGGAAGTTTTATGAGAAACCTTTTACCTCAAATAAAATATTTTTGATGAAAATATTATTTAATATGAAAATGTCTGAGAATGGCTCAGTAGCTAATCATTTAAATGATTTTAGCACGGTTGTGAGTATGTTAAAATCTATGAAGATTAACTTTGATGATGAAATAAGGGCTCTATTAATTATGTACTCCTTACCAGATAGTTGGGATAGCCTAGTTATGGCTGTGAGTAAATCTATTTCTATCAATGCAAAATTGAAGTTTGAGGATGTTATAGGTGTGATCCTGAGCGAGGAAATGCGAAGGAAAAGCTTCGGAGAATACTCTTCTTCAAGGAATACTTTTTTAGTGGAGAGTAGAGGGAGATCAAGGACTAGAGGAAAAGGTAACCGTGGGAAGTCAAATGGTCATGGAAGATCTAAATCCAAGAGTAAGATGGAATGCTAGAATTGTGGAAAGATTGGTCATGTGAAGAAGGACTGTTGGGATCTTCGAGAAAAGAAGAACCAACGTGAAGAAACAAAAGAGGTGAATGTGGCAGAAGGTAATATCTGTCAGGATGCTTTGATTCTCTCTTTGGATAACATTGTTGAGTCTTGGGTATTAGATTCAGGGGCTTCTTTTCATGCTACTCCACATAGGCATTATTTTACCAATTATACTCAAGGAGATTTTGGACATGTTTATCTTGGTGATGACGAGCCTTGCAATATAGTTGGAAACGGATGTGTTCAGGTCAAGATGAAGAATGGGAACACATGGCTATTGAAGGATGTCAGACATGTGCCTAAGTTGAGGTGAAATTTTATATTAATAGGGCAGCTGGGTAGTGATGGTTGTATGGTCAGTTTTATAGCAAACTCTTGGAAGGTGACTAAGGGTGCTCTTGTGGTAGCAAGAGGTAAGAAGGTTGGCACTTTATATTTAACTAGTATTGCTGATTATTGTAATTTAGTTGCTGCAGATGGAGATGTAACTTTGTGGCACTATAGGCTCAGTCACATGAGCTAAAAAGGCATTCAAATTTTGAAGGACAGGTTGCCCAGATTAAAAGATATTGATCTAGAATTATGTGAGGATTGTGTGTACGGGAAACAGAAGTGGGTAAAGTTTCTCAAGGTTGTACCCAAAAGGAAGGAGAACAAGTTAGAGCTGGTACATTCAGATGTATGGGGACTGGCTCAGGTATCTTCCATTGGTGGTTCAAATTATTATGTTACCTTTATTGATGATGCAACTAGGAAAGTTTGGGTGTATTGCATTAAGAATAAATCTGATGTGTTTGAAACTTTTAAGAAATGGAAAGCCTTGGTTGAGAATGAAACCGGTCTCAAGTTGAAATGCCTTAGGTCAGACAATGGAGGTGAGTATTGTAGTAATGAATTTTATGATTATTGTTCTCAAAATGGAATTCAAAGATAGAGGATGGTTCTAGGAACTCCACAACAAAATGGGGTTTTAGAAAGGATGAATATGGAAATCATGGAGCGTGCTAGGAGCATGAGGTTACATGCAGGGCCACCTCTTATGTTTTGGGCAGATGTAGTTAGCACAGTGGTATATCTGATTAATAGAGGACCTTCAATGCCTTTGAATGGAGGCATACCTGAGGAAGCTTGGTCTAGTAAGAAAGTTGACTATTCATTTCTTAAAGTCTTTAGATGTGAAGCATTTTATCATATTGAAAAGGATGATAGGACCAAGTTAGAGGCTAAATCTGAAAAATGCACTTTTATTGGATATGATGTGGATGACTTCGGTTTCCATTTATGGAACATTAAGGATAAGGAAATAATCCAATCTAGGGATGTAATCTTTAATGAAAAAGTCATGTATAAGGATAAGTTGTAGAAAAATAGGGAATAAAAGGAGTACACAGTGTTAGAAGATATTGGAGATGGAAAGGTTTTCAAGGAACCAAATTAGGTACCTACTCCTCAGGAACCCCAAACTTCTGAGGTGAGAAGGTCTTATAGGGTAAGAAAAGAACCTAAACATTTTACTCCATATTTAAATTATTTATTACTCATTGATAGTGGAGAGCCAGAATTCTTTGATGAAGCAATGTAGGTGGATGCCAGAAATAAGTGGGAGCTAGCCATGGATGAGGAGCATAGATCTCTCATGGAAAACCAGACTTGGGATTTGGTCGAGCTACTTGAAGGCAAGAGAGCATTGCAGAATAAGTGGGTGTATAGAATAAAAGAGGATGGAGGCAAGAAAATATATAAGGCCCAGTTGGTGGTCAAGGGGTTTGCACAAAAGAAAGGTATTGAATTTGATGATATTTTTTCCCTAGTAGTAAAAATGACTTCTATTAGAACTATTCTTGGGATAGTTGCAATTGAAGATTTGCACTTAGAATAGTTAGATGTGAAGACTACATTCCTTCATGGTGATTTGGAGGAGGAATTATTTATGAGGCATCCACAGGGATATGAGGTCAATGGGAAGGAGAAGCTGGTGTGCAAATTGATGAAGAGCTTGTATGGATTAAAACAAGTTCCACAGAAGTGGTACAAGAAGTTTGACAGTTTCATGATGGAACAAGGGTACTCCAGGTGTCATTCTGACCATTGTGTATACATAAAGAAATTTGATGATGATAGCTACATTATTTTATGTCTGTATGTTGATGATATGCTAGTAGCATGTAAGAACATGTAGGAAATTAAGGTACTCAAGAAGCAGTTGAGTGAATCCTTTGCTATGAAGGATTTGGGTACAACAAAGCAAATCCTTGGTATGAGAATGACTCAGGATAGGAAGGAGCGGAAACTGAATTTATCTCAAGAAGAGTACATAAAGAAGGTCTTGGAGAGGTTTAGTATGCAAGATGCTAAACCAGTTGGGACTCCTTTGGCAGGTCACTTCAAGTTATCAAAGGAGCAGTGTCCCAAGAATGAGGAGGAGAGATTCAATATGTCCAAGATACCTTAATCATCAGCAGTTGGTAGTTTGATGTATGTTATGGTATGGACTTTGGCTAGATATTTCTCATGCAGTGGGAGCAGTGAGTAGGTTTATGAGTGATCCAAGAAATGAGTACTAGCAGGCAGTAAAGTGGATACTTTAGTATTTAAGAGGGACCATGGGTACTATTTTGTGTTAAAGTGGATCAGACACTACCTTGTGTGGATATGTTGACTCAGAAATGGCTGGAGATTTGGACAGTAGGAGGATCACAACAGGTTATGTATTTACTGTAGGTGATACAATAGTGAGCTAGATTTCACGGTTACAGAAGGTTGTGGCTTTGTTAACCACTAAGGCTGAGTATGTTGCTGCTACAGAAGCTAGCAAGGAGATGATTTGGCTACAACAATTGCTTAATGAGTTGGGGCATAAGAAGGAAGTTGTAAAGCTATGTAGTGATAGTCAGAGTGCTATTCACATAGCTAAGAACTCTTCTTTCCTTTCTAGGACAAAGCATATACAGTTGAGATATCACTTCATCATGATAGCTTTGGAGGAAGATAAGTTGAAGTTAGAGAAGATTCATACCAGTCAGAATCCAGAAAAAATGATGACCAAGGTGGTAACAAGGGATAAACTAAAGCTATGTTTAGCTTTGGTTGGCCTTTGCGGATGACAGTGAAGGGTTGAGAAGCTTGCTTAGTGGAAATCAGTCTCCAAGTGGGAGATTGTTATGTTTGTGGAGCTTGTTTTCATGTTAAAGTTTTGTACACCTTCCATGTGTTACACTTGGATATTTTTACAGCGGTCCCACTCGCCGGTGAGTGGGTCAAGGGGGTTCGGGGGCAAATCCCCTGAAGCAAACTTTCATGGGTGGTTTATTAACCCAAGGGTAATGGGTAACCATTATGGGCTGTTGGCTTTTCAGTTTCCATTTTTTTGTAAAACCACCTCTTCAACTACCTATTGATGTACTTATAAATAGATGGACATACAATAGGATATATATCAGTGTGTTTTGTGAAGGTGAATAGTGTGTGTGAATTCAAGTGCAAATTCGAGGGGGTTTGTTGAGCGCAACTCCAAAGAAGATCTTATTATTGTAATTGTGAAGATTGTTGGCTTGTAATAAAATTTAAGCAAGTGTTCTTAGTAAATGTAGCCCACATTGGGTGAACCATGTTAAATATTGTCTTTGTGTTGTGCATATTTCATTTCTGTAATTCTATTCATACTACTTATTATTGCGATTCTGAGGAATTATTCCGCATTAGATTCTTTTAATTCCTAACATTGGGGATTTGTCTGAGGCTGAATCAAAGATGGTAAGAAGTTGGTTTAGGTATGTGGAGGTGTTAGGAATATTCAGAGGTACTCAGGAATGGACAGAGGTGATTAAAATGGTTATGAGTGATGGGAATGGTCGGGTGCATAGGAAGGCAATAGTGGTGAGGTAAAAATATAAATGACGGTTTATAAAAAAAGGTGAAGAACCCTTATAAAATGGATAGAAATGAAATGGTATAGGTTAGAAACACACTTACTGCTGTATAGGTTCAATGGCTGAGTGGTGGTGATGGTTGATCGGTGAAATGGTAGTCAGTGCCGCGACAGTGCTTCCCAAAATGCTACTGTGAATGCAAATACCTTCTGATCAATGGTTGTGTTGGCTATGGTTGTTTGGATGTGTGAAAGAGCTCATGTTCTTGCTTTCATGTAGATCTCCTTTGCTCCCATAACTCAAGAATATGTCCAACTTCTAAAACAAGGTTACCAAAATGGTTATATGGTAGCCGACGACGGTTTAGGGTGATTGTTGTTGGTTTCAGGTTGATTGGTGTTGGTTAAGGTGGGATATGCTAAGTTGCCTAAAATAGCAAATCTTGGCTATCTTTTTCCAGCTTTGCTAGTTGGTACCGGGTCTAAATGGAACATTGTGCTTAGATACATGGGAATGTGGTTAGAGGAAGAATAGACATGTGATTTTAGGGTTATACTAAGTTTTAGTTCATTAAGGTAAGTAGGGCTAAGTCTTAGTTAGTTATCGAAACATGCTATGAATAGGTCTATGGTGAGGTGTCTAGGTGAGGTGGCTAGGTGAGGTATGCATCCATTTAATTAAAGTAATTAAATTAATAAATGGAGTGAGGGTGAGTATTGATTTAATTGTGGATAATTAAATTAATGTTAATATGGGGTGAAAGGGGGCTAATGTTAGGTGAGTATGTTTAAGTTAGTTATTCAAAAGAGGACCAAGGGGAGTGTGACCTAATTTTGGTGTCTATAGTTTTCCCCTTTTTGTTGCATAGCTTATATTGGTAAGTGACGCTGACAAAAATAAGAAGTGCTTGCCCCATGTGTGGGTGAAGGCGATTCCCCTCAAACTAGGAATTGATGAGGTGAAATACATAATCAGTGAGTGGTTTGATAAAGTTTTTGGTGGGGAAGGGTTTGAGTATTGGGGGAAAGGGTGACGGTCAACTCGGATAATGGGTAGTAAGTCGTGGTCAAAATCAGGTCATGCGTAATGGCAATCAAACACACGCACACATATAGATTGCAATATGGTACCAGGTTGAAGAGCTTGTAAACTCTACAGCATCCAAGGTCGATAGGTTTATCCAAACAAGGGTGAAGCGATTCAGGTATCCAAGGTATAGGATATGGTTGAGAAACACAATGGAGGGTGGGTGCAGGAACAATTAGGTATGCTCTGGTACACCAAAGGTTTGGTCAGGATAAATGGCACAACAATAGGAAAGGTATGATTGTTAGGCTAAAGGTCAATGGTCACACCAAGTAGGTTAAGTTCAAGCAAACAAGTCATGGCACAGGTAAGGCCAAGGTACAAGTAACATAACAACTCCTAAGACACAAAAAAGGAATTGTAGGGGTAGGTTGAGATTTTAGGTATCTTTCAATGGGTGGCCAGAATGATAATAGGTGTGTTGGCACTAATGGTTCCCTATAAAGGAAGCATAGCAAGGTTAAATAGTTAGAAGGGTTAACTAATTTCAGTTATAGGGTGACTGATGCTGGTTGGCTAGGGCACAAATATGACTGGCATCGGTCATATCGGGTTGGGTTTATAAAAAAAATTCTGTATTTTACGAAATCATTATTGTTTTGTGACTTTTGAGAAAATGACAGAGCTGATTGAATTTTTGTTACTTTTTCCAAGAGAGAAGTACAAGGCATTATACTCAGTTGAGGTGGAGAGTATGAGTTAGTGAGAGGAGATAGAGAGACGGGTCCACGAGCTTAAGGGTATCGATTTGATTGGTTGGATTAGAGGAGTGGGTTGTGGTGATTTGGGCATGGGATAAGTAGGAGAGGGTTTGGGTGGGCCACCAGTATAGTGGCTAGTCATACCACCATGCTGATGACATTGATATGAGGTAGGATTTCATCCTTTCTACATATTTATTTGGAAAAATAAGGTATAGGTATGGGTTTTTGGGTATAAGTATGTAATTAAATTTGTGGTTAAAATTGGTGTAATGAGGGAGGGGGGATGTCTGAGATAGGTTAGATAGGGGTGGGGAGGGGTTCAGGTTAGGTTTGGGTAGGGTAGGATAGGCTTCTAGGTTAGTTTGAAAATTTTTGGGAAAAAATGTGAGGTTTTTTCGGATTTGGTCGCCACGTAAGTGAACGACGTTGGTCAAGGTTTTGTCGACATTGGTTGGCATTGACTGGCATCGGTCAGGTAACAGGTGGCTGATGCGGGTCACGATGGACTGATGTTGGTCACCAGAGATTGATGTCAGTTGGAGTTAGAGGGAAATAGGTCAATAAGCAGGAAACGATGGGAGGAAAAAGGTAGGTGATGGGATATAATGACAAGTGGAGTGATGACGGGTAGGGTAATATATTCACAGAGGGTAATGAGTAGGGTAATAGGTATAAATGGTACAAGTGGATTATGGTAACAAGAGGTGATCTGTAGGGTTGGGGTATAATAATAAATAAGGGTTTTGGGAGTAGGTTTGTTGGGTAAGAGATGTTTGGGTGTGGTGAAGGTTTAATAATGTTGTGATTTTTTGGGTGAAGGCGAGGGACTAGTTGTGGATGAGAGACAAAGTGCTTCCTCTGTTACTATCGGTAAGAGGGAGCATGACAGAAAAGGAGTGGCATCACATTATAGATGTTGGCCTTATTGGGGTCAGATGGTATATGCACATAGTTTGGGAGCCAAGATTGATGGTCACACTCATCGATAGATAGGATTCAATGACCACCACATTTCATCTGCCGATGGGTGAGATCATAGTCACCCTAAAGGACGTGTACAGGATCCTGCGGTTACTAATAGTGGGAACACAGGTGTATTCTATTTCTTTAAATGAATCAGAGGAGCTGATGTTGACAGTATTTGGAGAGGGGATGGCAGAGATGAGATTCCATATCACAAGCCTAAGTTATAGAGAGATGTATGTGGCCTATCCTGAAGAGATGAGGCTAGTGGTCTTGATTATGGAGGCAGTGTGTTGTTTTACACTACCAGATGTGGAGGGTGCGAGATTCCCATGGGAAATAATGGGGTTTCTCCATGATATGATGGAGGATAGGACCCAATTTTCTTATGCACCAACATACTTGGTGTAGCTATACCAAGAGCTATGGGCCTACGGACAGTTGTGGAGGTTCAGCTTGTGCTACACCTTTCTCTTACACTTCTGGGCATATGAGCACATCATATGTGTGCATCCAGTTGGTATGCCCCGACTTGATGCATTCGAGGTAGGATTTGTTCGAGTTGGCTATAGGAGTCAGGTGACTGTTGTTGGAGAGCGCAGGGCTACCAGGACTACACGTGATGTAGTGTACTACATGCACATGCTAGAGGGTTTATCCAGTGTAGACATTATCTAGAGGCCGTATGTCAGCTTCCCCTTATACAAACAGATAGCAATGGAGCTGGATGGATTACATATTTTGATATGGATAGAGGGGCATTGTGTTGGTGAGCACGAGATGATCCCCATTGATAGGGTTAGACAAAATTTAGGGTTTCCCCAGGACATGCCATTACTGTTCCCTTAGTACATGAGAGATGATGTGGAGAGGCCTATGCCTTTACCATAGCCTACAGTGCTGAACGGGTAGGAGGAGCAGGAAGTGGACCATCATATTGATGATGTGGGCTGTACATATGTGTACAAATGGTGGTGGGCATCCCAACTATGAGTAACACCACCTAGGCCAGATCATCTATATGTGGCCACCCTCATAGTTTAGAGGGATACATTGTAGGGACAAGTGGCCGCCTTACAACGCCAGATTACAGGTTTATAGGGGCATTTGGTAGGGTCACAGACATAGGTGGCCATGTTACAGGCATAGGTAGTGGCTCTTTAGGCCCATATTGCATCACAGGCACAAGTTCCTGCATAGGGAGGGGATGGAGATGGGGGGTAGGTAGCCACCCTAAAGGCATGTGTAGCAGGGTTGTAGGGCCAGTTGACCACTACTCAGGTGAAAATTGTGGCCTTACAAGCCCAGGTCATAGCTCGGGCACGAACATAGGCACCAGGATAGAGTCAGGGATAGGATCCCATGGTATAGGTACAAGGTCTGAGACCAATGGGGCCACCTCAGACAGTACCGATGGTTAGTTTCAAGGATTCCCTGAACGAGGCTAGATATTATCAGGATCACTTGACAACTGTTGGGATAGATGTCTTATCTTATGTAGAGCATAGAGTACAATAGGTCTCGAGTGAGATGATGATATCTCGCACACATAGTGTCTAGAGTACAGGGGGTTGGTGATCCCATAGACAACTTTATGGAGAGGCTACTAGCTCATGGAGGCTTGACCCAGCTGCAGGCCAGGTAAAGGCTGATACGAGACATATGTAGGGTGGACAGATGTTAGTAGGATGTCACATGAGAGTAGAGGAGGAGGAGACATATGAGACGGGGATGGACATTAGATAGGGAGATGACTGAGACCCTTGTGCACCCTAATTTTTTATTTTTATGATATATATACCGACATGCATGCCATATATGTGAGGATTTATATGAGAGATGTTGATTTTTTAGAGCATATACTGGCCTGTGTGCCAAAGATGGTGAGGCTATATATGAGAGTTTTGAGATTTTTTTGAGCATATATCGACTTGTATGCCAAATATGGTGAGGCTGTATATGAGATTTTTGAGCATATACTAGCCTGCGTGCTGAATATGGTGAGGATGTATATTAGAGTTTTAAGAGGCTTATATTATCTGTATCAGTGTATACTAGATGGATACACAAATTTTTATGATGATATCGATGATTATGCATGTTGTACTTGTGTTGGAAAAATTTGATTATTAGTGGTAGATGGATGGAAACTAGGTGTATTAGGCATGGTGGAGATAGGTTGGTGTAGGCATGATTGAGTCAGGTTGTAGGCATTGTTGAGTCAGGTCATAGGTATAAGGGAGTCAGGTCACCTGCATTTTTGAGTTAGGTCATTTAGTTATGGTGGAGTCAGGTCACAGGTATGTTTGAGTTAGGTCATTTAGGCATGGTGAGGTCAAGTCACGAGAATGCTTGAGTTAGGTCTTTTAGGTATGGTGGAGTTAGGTCATTTAGGCATGGTTGAGTCAGGTCGCATGCATGGTTGAGTTAGGTTATTTTAGGCATGGTGGAGTTAGGTGTAGGCATGATGGAGTCTTGTTTTTAATGTTGATTTAATGGCCAAGTTATTGGTAACGTCGAAAATAAGTGATGAGGTGTATGCATGTTATGGTTTAAGTTTCCAATTATTTTATATAGTGGAAATGTGAAAATGATAAATGAATGATGTGATGATGTGGTAAAAATGTTTATTAATTAGTGCTTGTTTGGTTTAATTTCCAATTGTTGATATAAAATGGAAACTAAGGTAGGATGTGAATAGGAAAATTAAGGGGAAAATAGGTTAGGGTAAATAGTGGCCGAGCTAACCTCCAAGGGGCCCATGCCCTAGGAGTGCTACCTACATAGCCCCAGTGAAAAGGGGCCTCAGGCCGATGTAGTTCACCCATAAGCTAGGGAATAATATGATGAATTAGGGGGATGGGTTGGTATATTTAAGGTATGGTTGAATGTAGGTAATAGGCATGATCGAGTCTAGGTCATAGGCATGGTTGATTCTTAGGTGAAAGTGGAAATCCTTAAAACGTAGTTGTCGATGGTCTGGTCCTATATAGGAGAATCAATAGGTGATGAAGAAGGTAGAATAATAAGAGGTGGAAAAAGATATGTTGAATTGATAAGAACCCTAATGAGTCTACCATACCCCAGATGGTCTTATGAAGGTAAGACCCTAAAGGCATTGCATATTGGACTATTCTAAGGGTGAAGAAAGTCACATGATCATGAAATGTTGTAGTTTTGGCAAGTCCCTTGAGTAGAGAGAAAATTAGGGTGAAAAGGAAATGAGGTGAAAGTGGGTGGCTTATCATAACTTAGTGTACGATAGGATGTTTACCTAGCAAGAAACCTAGGATCAAAAATAGGCAAGTCCATGATGAATTTTTTTTCATTTTCTTCATTTATTTATTCATAATAGACTGATCGATGTAGGAAGTCTATATGGAATGAGTATATTATCTCATTGAGGTATTTGTGAAGCTGATCAATGTGGGAAGCTTCTAAACATTTTACTCTATTTTTGTAATGACTTTATACAACTGTCCTTCAAGGGAGTGGTCTATTTATAATAGCTAGGTAGAGAGAAGAGATGTCCCTTTTGAGGTAGTCATCTTTTTTCTGTTAGTTTGACTCAAGGAGTTAAATCCCATTTTGTATTTGGATGTTTTAAGTCATGGACAAGACTATAGAGGAAGACAAGGTTCTTTTTTTAGAAGAAAAAACCATAACACACAGGGGTTAACTATAAAAGAGGTGATTTCAAGTGATGAATGACCATGGGATTCCATTTGTAAAAAGATGAAAAGTATCCATGAGAATCATGCTATGAGTAGAGCCGTGGTACTCATATTGAAGATAAGGCTGAAAGGTGACGGGTAATCACACGATTATTGTTTAGTCATTGATCCTAAAAAATGGGTAATATGGAAGGTGAATAGCGCTCAAGGGACGAGCAGTCAATTGACAAAAAGTGATATAGGATTTGATGTCAACAATAAAATAGTCAAAGATGTAAGGCATTTAGGGGCTTAGGTTTGGGTTTACCTTCAAGTGAAGACAAATGATAAACACTTGATCCATAAGCATGGGTAACAATATAGGGTCCAAGCCATTTATGAGAAAATTTTCTCCGTTTACTTTTCTCTTCTTTGGTTACATGTTGATTTTCCTTCAGGACGAGGTTGCCAACCTGAAAGGTTTTTTTTGGACATGTTTTTCGTAGGCCCGCTTGATACATTTTTGGTAAATTTGGAGATGGTCAAGAGCATTAACATGACATTCATCTAATAACTCAAGTTGCACTAAATGATCTTGGAGAAATTCATCGTCTTTGAGCATGTCTTGTAGTGAGATGCGGAGAGATGGAATCTAAACTTTGAGAGGCAAGAAAACCTCAGTAGCATAGACTAGAGAAAAAGGTGCGGCAACTGTCGAAGTGTGAATACTAGTGCGATAAGCCCACAAGGTGAAAGGAATGTGTGAATGCCAATCCTTGCCAGTATCATCAACAACTTTCATAAGAATTTTGTTTAAGGTTTTATTGGTTAATTCTTCTTGGCCATTGTTTTGTGGATAATAAGGTGATGAGAAACTGATTTTTATGCCAAAAGCGTTGCACATCTTACGTAGGGTTTTGTGTTTGAATTGATTTTCGTTATCAATGATGAGACGATGAGGAACACCAAAGTGACAAATGATGTGATGGTTAATGAATTCACATATTTTCTCGAATTTTGTGGAAATGAGGGTAATGGCTTCTACCCATTTAGTGTAATATTCAGTAGTGGTTATAATCCATTGATGAAGTTGTGAAGAATGGGGATTGATCTCACCGACAAGATCCAAGCCCCATTGAGAAAAGGGCCAAAGGTCTCGTGCTATCTGTAAGGCATGATTAGGTGTGTGATGAAGATCAACATGTTGCTGACATTTCACACAATGTTTGACATAGTCACAACAGTCACAGTTTAGGGTTGGCCACTAATAGCCAAGGTGAAGAATGTGTTTAGCGATAGCTAAAGCACTAAAGTGGCATCCACAAATTCCATCATGAACTTCTTTGATGGTGTAGGGAATTTCATAACTTGTAAGGCATCGTAAGAGAATACCGTAGAAGTCGTGCTTATAAAGGAGACCACCCATGATGACATAGTGAGAGACATTTTAAAGAAAGGAATGTTGTCCATTACGAGTGAGATCAAAAGGTAGAACTAAAAGGGAAAGATAGTCTGCAATCTGCTTATACCAAAGGTCACATAGGTCAGGTGCAATGGTTCCAACAGAGTAGACCTCATGAGGTAAGTAAGAGGGTGATTGTAACCTTTGTATTGTGACAGAAATTTTAGAGTCAGTTGATCTAAAAATCAATTTTAACTAGCAATTTTGCACACACTTAACTTTGCTTTGTATTGATTTTTGATATAAAAATTGACTATTATAACCTTTTATATTTTTAATAAAGGAAATAAATCTGAAAGTACTGTGTAAAATCAGAAAATACAGAGATGAATCACCAACAAATTGACACAAGAATTGATAATGGAGTTTGGCACTTGTGGCCTACGTCTCTGGGTTTGGTTGAATGGGACCAATCTATTAAAATATTTAAAATAAATATTTACAAATATTTCTACAATAATCTGATATTCTCATCATGTTCCTCTTCCAAAAATAACAAGAGTCACTTTTTACATCCCCTCAAAATTCCTTCTCTAGCTCAAGTTATGAGCAAAATAATATGATAGTCACCTTCCAATGTCCCTTCATATACAACAAAGCCCCTTTTAAGCTACTTTACAATGCTAGGTGTAATGGTTGTGCACCTATACTTTTATGCAAGTAGCCTAGGTTCAAATACCACTCCTTTTCAGGTGCATTTTCTACTGGGATAAGATCCCAAATTTGTTGGGCATGAAAACAGGAAGGCATTTATATAGGTGGGTGATGTCTGCTTTCATTGGCTTAAGAGCCATCTTATCCCCTAGGATGGGGTGCTCAAAGTGGGTGAATGCATGGATGTTGGAGAGATAAGGGGTGTGAGTTGGCAAGTATTTATGCATGGGTATTTTAATGTATGACAGTTTGGAAAATATGTGTTTAAAGTTAGAAGTTTAAATGAAATGAGTTGGATTTGACCTATATTAATAGGAATAAATAATAATTAGTTGCAATATTTGATTGCACTAATTGATTAGTCCACATGTATGGTGTATAGCATATTATTTATACATATATGTAAGAGCTTTGATTTGCAATGTGAAGTGAAGGAGGCCAAGATACCCCTCCATACTTGAGTGTGTACGCGTGTCCAAAACCGGTGTTCCAAACCCAACTTTTTCTCCATCACCTACATTGTCCATGTGTCTAAGACCGGTGTTCCAAACCCAAAATTTTCTCCATCACCTAAATTTTCCACGTGTCATAATCCCACTGATCCACTTGGTGAGCATGCATCCATACAACTTGCACGCAGTCCCATATTTTTATAGTTGCCCAAAAATTTCAACGAGCCATAACTTTTGCAAACGAACTTCGTTTCCTGCAAACAAGATATGGACAGAATCATCTAATTTTTCTCCATGCCTTAGAAATGACTGTAACTTATTATAAGAAGATATTATATCAGTGTTTCTTGGTGAGGATCCTCTGGATCATCAGCGGGAAAAGTGGGTATTTGAGAAGCGAAGTAGGCCATGGTATCCACAAACTTATTGGTAGAATGGGGGGTGGTTTGAAGTTCGTAATGTTCAAAGGTAGTCAAAAGTATGTCTATGTGATGTTTATACTTTTTAAGTATTTCATTACGGAATTGGTATATACCACTGACTTGGTTTACAACTAGTTGAGAATCACCAAAGATAGTGATTGACTTAACATCTAAGGCATAAGCAACAAGGAGATCCAATATGAGTGCTTCGTATTCGGCGATATTATTTGTACAATCAAAATCTAGTTTTAAAGATAAAGGCATAGGTTCGCCTTCTAGTGGAATGAGGATAACACCAGCCCCACCCCCACACTGAAACTTGGAGCCATCAAAGAAGAGTGTCATTTGGTAAGTGGTATCATCCAAGGAGAGGGTAGCTATGGATTCATCTAGGAAATCGAAGTTAGAGGGTTGATTACCGGAAAGAGGTGCATTTGCTAGTTGGTCCATGATGGCTTGGTTTTTAATAAACTTTTGATGGATGAATTTGAGGTCAAGGTCAGCAAGAAGAATGAGCCAACGTACAACACATTGATGTTGTTAGGGTTTGGCGTACATGTAATGTAAAGGCTCATTATTGGTGACGAAAAAGGTTTTGTGGTTGAGCAGGTAATGACGAAGTTTGGTGGTCACAAAAACTAAGGCTAAGAAGAGTTTTTCAGCGTGGGTATATTTAGTTTTGTAGTCTAAAAGGGTATGAATTATGTAATAAACTACTTTCTCTCTATGTTTCTTGTCATGATGAGCGAGCTTGGCACCCAGAGAATGGTCAGTAGAGGAAATGTATAGGTAAAAGGGTTGGTCATCCTTAGGAGGAATGAGTAATGGTGGTTGAAGAAGGTATTGTTTTAAGGCATCAAAGGCTTAATGACATTCATCATCCCAGTTGAACGAAATTTCCTTCTTGAGGAAATGATGAAATGGTTGACAATAGTCAAAAAGCTGCGAGATAAAACAATGAATGGATTGCAGCTTACCTTGCAAGATTTGAAGTTGACGAAGATTAGTAGGTGGAGGCATTTCAAGAATAACCTCCACTTTAGCGGGATCAACTTCTATTCCATGCAAAGAAACAATGAAACTAAGGATTTTTCCTAAAAGTACCACAAAGACACATTTCGTAGGTTGAAGGATAACATAGTACTTGATGAGGCGGTCAAAGATGATTTTGAGGACTGTCAGGTGTTCAGCCCGATGTTTGGATTTGGCGAGAAGGTCATCTATGTAATATTCCAATATGCAATGCATTATTTTGAATGGAATATATAATTCATGGCTCGCTGATATGTAGCACCAATATTTTTAAGGCCAAAAGGCATGACTCGATAGCAAAAGGTTCCCCAAGGAGTGATGAAGGAAATTTTGTGTTGATCTTTTGGAGTGAGTAATATTTTATTATAACCCGAGAAACTGTCTATGAGTGATAACATTTCATGGCCAGTGGTAAGATCAATGAGTTGGTCAATGCTTGGTAAGGGAAAATCATCTTTGGGACAAGCTAGGTTGAGGTCACAGAAGTTTGTGCAAATGTAGAGTCCCCTTGTTGCCTTTGTAACAAGAATGATGTTAGAAATCCATTGAGGATAGTCAATGGGTAGGATGAAGGAAACTTAGAGAAGGCGTTGAAGTTCTTCTTTGACTAGAAAAGCAATACGAGGATGCTTTTTCCACAACTTTTGTTTGATGGGGTTGGAATTAGGAATGGTTACGATATTTTGGACCATGATTTTTGTTTCAATACCGGGCATATCAACATAGGACCAAGTAAAAGTGTTTCTATGGTCCCAAAGGAAAGAGGTAAAAGCTTCCTATTTAGCAACATCTAAAGATTGACCTATCTTTAAGATGTGTGGGTCATCCCAAGTGTTAATGTTGATTTCGATAGTCGATTCATTCAACATGGTTTGCATATCAAAGGGTAATGCCTAGTGAGTATAAGAATCTTCCGCACCCATATAGGTGAGGATAGACTAATCATCCTGACATTGAATAACATTAATAGAAGGTGTATCGTCATCGATTATGTTAGGATACAGGAAGGGAAGAGAAGAATGAACCTCATCATTGTGTTGATAGTTTAGAGGTACTAGGGAAATTGTGTTTACAGAAAAAAAAGTTGGGAGGGATAGATTTGGGATATATGGACTCCCTGGGTGAAGGTGGTGATGTTGGTGAATGGGGTGAAGAAGGTTTGTCTTCCTCAATGAGGTCGACATGGACCTTCTTGGAAGGTGATGAGGAAAAACCAATGACACTACGATGATTGTGTTTACAGGTGGTACATGAATTGATAGTATGGCAGCCTTATTCATAAAATTCAAAGCCAAATCCTTTCCATGTGCAATAGTGAAGGAAAGAGTCGGCAAAGCGGTGGTTAGTAAGGGCTTGTAGGTCAGAGGAAAATGATCATGTTTGGCATGGAGGCTTAGTTAAAAAGGTAGTAGTGTCAATTCCCCCATATTTTAAGTTGGTGCAAAGGTGGGGAGGACCATAAGGGAAATCCTCACCTATGCAGTAGTCAAAACGATGGTGCTAACGTAGGTTTCCATACTCTTGCAAAGTAAGGAATGTGTCAATATTGTATAGGCGGTACTCCCAAAGAGTGAGGCATTGATAAAGGCATTCTAAGGGATTGGTAGTAGGTATGTGGGTAGCTTAGATAGACAATTGACTAGATGATTCGATAGGAGGGGTATCGATTGGTTGGGAAGAAGAGTAGTTGATTGTGGAAGCTAAAATAGGAGTAGGAATAGAAGAATTAGATGTAGGAAGGTTGTGGTAGCATTGGTGGATGGGCTTGTGGGTGAAGGAGAAGTGGTGAGTGGTGGCAGATTCTTTGATTGGTATACAGTACATCCATTGGGTTCTGTACAACATGTTATAGGTTTTGAATGGCGACAAGTTGATGCGGGGATGGTGTACTTATGTCCTTCATGCTCAAATTTTACACAATGGTGAAAATTTGAAGGGACACAAACCATGACGTGAATCCAGGGTCCTTCCTGAGTAATAGGTTATACTAGAACTCCCCCCTATAAGATGTAGAATATTTCTGGGATAGTGCAAGGGCCTATGCGAACATGTGAATGATAATAGTGCTAAGGGTGGAGGTGATGGCGTGTCGTTGAAGGAGTACAACATAACTAGGTTATTAGGCTTATAGTTATAAGGGATACACATTTGATTGTATGTGTGGGATGAAGATGATGTTAATGCTAACACCACCATCAATCATGATGCATCATACGTGTGTGTTATCAATATAGATGGAAATGAATAAGGGTGGGATAAGGATCATTTGAATGGATAGGTAAAATTTCCTCATCAGATAAGTTGAGGGTGGCGATGTGAGGAGTTGGTCATGGGGGTATAATAAGGATCGATAATTTGGTTAGCGAGGAAATGTGGTGAGGGGTGATAATTGAGGCCACTGGTGTGGGGGCATTGGGTAGAATTTCAATGGATTATAAAACCTTGATAATGGCTTCTTTGTGGGATTATGAAGTTTGGATGAGATCATACAAAGACATATTTAGAGGAGAATAATGTAATTGTTTTACCATTGCACAATGGGTGACCCCATTAGAGATAGGGTATGTAGGTCCGCAGATGGTGATTTTGGGAGTGGGTGTAGATGGTATATTGGGTACGAGGTTTGTTGATGGGCCAGTTGATTTTTATTTTCCTTTGTCTTTCTGAGTGTATGAAGCAATGTGAACCATGTTAATTTGAGCGGAGGTGGATGGAGAGGTTATTTCATGAAAGGTATAATGGCATGAGGGGAAAAATATTGGTGGTGGATAATAGCCTTGTGAAATGAGTAGGGTGCACTATTATTTGGGTGGTGGTTTGGCCAACTATCTAATACAAACCATGTTGATCTCGAATTTTGGAGGTGAAAAAAATGGTTATGGGGGTGGTGATATTGATCGCTGAATGGGTAAAGGACGATGATGTATGGTGATAGGTGAAGGTGGAGCATGGTCCTCATCAAGAAGGTTGTCATCGTCAAAATTTTGTTCAGGAGGACAAAGTTGGAGAAGAACGGTCCTTATAGCCTTAAAATTTTTGACATCATGTCCTGACACACGATGATAGGCATGAATCTTGGTTTCATCAAACCATTTTGGTTTGGGTTTGAGAGGATCATAAGGTCAAAGTGGTGGTGATGTGATGAAGGAAGTCTATAAGAGATAGGTTAAAATGTTGGCTTAGGACCCCGCTAATGGATCAAAATGGGAAGTGAGTGTAGGTTTGGGTACATGTGTGGATGATTATAGGAGGGGGAATGGGTTGGTCTAATGATTTGATGAGTGGTAGGGTCTTATGTTTTGATGGCATCTGCTTGGGTAAAGGTGGGGTAGAAGAGTGTTATCCTATAAAATTGACAAGGGAAATTTTGCAGATAACCATACCCAAAATTTCTATTTTGGTTCCCTGAGGGGGTATATTAACGTTCAAAATGGCCTAGAAACTCCCTTCCGGAAATCAAGTTTTAAAGAACTTAGCCATTTTCACCTTTTTGAACTGGGCGCAAGAAATGTTGTGTCAACATCATAAAATGTGTGCCCCTTTGAAAAATCCTTTGGCGCCCTAAAATAGCATGTCAACAACAGAGAATTTGTGCCCCTTTAGCGCAGGGAAGGACATGTCAACATCATTAAACATGCGCCTAAAAAGTGTGCTAAGGCGTTGAAAACAACATGTCAACATCATAAAAATGTGTGCACCTAAGTCTACCCTTTGGCAGCTGAAAAACTTCATGTTGACATCTCCAGAATGTGTGCTTAAGGTGCTGAAAGTTTTATGTCGATGCTAACAAACTTACGCCAAGGTGCATTTAGTAAACCCGTATCAACACTTTGTAAACCATACCAAAGAAAGTTGGTGGGGTAATTAATGATAAATTTTCTATATATAGGCGCTTAACACCTGTCATTTTCATGAATTGAAAATTGTGAAAAGTATTCCTCTACGCCTGTCAGCTATCCCTGTCACGCCCGCATGCCGTTTTTTGAGTTTGTGGACCCCAACGTCATCCTTCATCCTTTATAAAACCGGGGTAAGTGAATTTTATCCTCCTTGTTGTTTGTGGTTTTGTTTTTGGTTGTGTTAGGTATTAGGATTGGTATAAAGGGTTAAATCTAAAAAGAACACATTTAAAATGAACTACCATCTGGAAACCGCCTTATCCCTCCTCTCAGATCTACAAATCTGAGAAGGCTCTACCTCTGAAGGAACCATCCTTTATATTTCTGCTTACTGCCTTACAAGAAGTCCCTCAAACCTCCCTACCATTTTGTAAAACCAAAGAGAGAGAGAGAAAAGGTCATGTAAAGAGAGAGAAATCTAAGAAGTTGTGAAAAAGGTACAAAAATCATTTATCCTTTGGCACACTATTTTTACTTGTTGCAACCCCCCACAATCGTGCCTTGGTGCACTATCTTCTGCATCACGTAACATATCCCTAACCATGCGCCAGTATAAACACTTAACAAATCTTGTAAGGGCGCAGGTGCATCCTGACCAACATCAACATTGAATGTTGTGTCCTCCAAATCCGTGCCAAGCCAGTTTTCCTTTGGCGCATTGATGCTCCTTTGCAATATCTTCTGAAATTACACCTTGGTGCACTTAAAAGCCATGCAACACCATCTCTTTTCAGTGCACCAGCTAAAGCAAATTTCTTAAGGCACTGGCACCATGAACCTATGACATCAACACTGCCATGTTGTGTGTTGCAAAAATGTGCCCCGCACCTTTCTCCTTGGCACTAGAACCTTTTGTGCAACACTCCTCAAAAGTGTGCCCCTCTATAACCCTTTGGCGCAGCTTTTCTCCTGTCAACACAGGGGCACCTTTTTGCATGTTGACATCCCCAAAAGTGTGCCTAGCCTTTTTAAGCCTCTGCAGCATGCTATGAACTTGCGCCTTACGCCCTAAGCCTTATAATTACTCATTCTTCTTTCTGCAAATCTTTCATTATGAATAACATGACGGATTGACATGGCTCTTCTGTGTTGGACCTCCTTGATTCTCTTTGCAGAACAACAACAGCCATCCTCGATCCCACACATGTCTTCATCAAGCAAAAATCCAACCAAGTCTAAAGGAAAAGACAAAGTTGACAGAACAAGAGATGAAGTATAAATATCAGAAAGTTAGGATGCCTGACTCATACGCAGAGAGTGATCTCGATATCAGAGACTCCGAGCTTGGGCACATTGATATGGAAAACTTCTAGGTGAGAACCAACCAGGCCAGTAGTGGCCCTGGATGAATAAACTGGTGGGCAGTGGATTGCACTTTGCAGCTGGGCTGCTAGTAAGTGCTATAAATAACGATTTCATCATGTTGGTGGATTCATGCTATAACAAGGACACAAGATGTGTCGAAGATAAAGAAGGAAAGACGGTCATCGACCTAACTTCTCGTCACTTTGAAATAACCTTGGGCATCCCTCATCACAGGTAGTATGTCACCATAAGCCTAGAAGACTGCAAGAAGGCATGGGACGAAAATGAGGACAAGTGTATGCAAATGATGAATGAGCTATATCTTAAGAACAAAAATCTGGTGAGTAGATGGCCTCAGACCATCCACCGCAGTGACTTCAATGAGGAACTGAGTGATACAATCACCTTCCTAAGTAGAGTGTTTGGGCTTCCTGATGCCCATCATTTCCATAAATGGATGCTGAGGTACTTAGAGACCATGAGCAAGAATGTGCCTAAGCAACATTTTGGCTGGGGGGAAATCATCAGCGACACCATCTCTCAGCAACTTCAATAGGTCATGAAAACTAGTAAGTTCTATATGAATTCCTATGTTGTATACACTGCAGCATCAGTGAGAGATATTTCGCAGGCCTGGCTCGGAATGGGGTATGGCCCCAGGTCAAAATATATGAATACTACCTAGAGCTAAGGCTTGAGAACAACATCCCCAGTTCTCAAAAATCAACGACGCCTTCTTCTATGAGGTGATCTACCTATTGAGGCCGAATATGAGACATGGTCGGACTAGCCCAAGTGTGGTCACTGTCACAAAGAAGTGGGGAGCATTGTTCACTCAGTTTCCCACATTCACATATCTCAGGGTGGTGAATTTTGAGGGTGAACTGACCAAGCTACCAAGGTATGCAGGGCCCAAGCTGATTCTCTTGGAGTTGTCAAGGCAACTAATCACATACCATGAGAGATGCATGAAGAGAAATAAGGGAGGAACTCCATTCCCCCTTACAGTGGGCCGATACACCTGCACCACACTGGCCAAAGCATGGGAAATGTATGCCAAGCTTGAATTGCTGAATCTAAAGCACAACTTCCCAGCCAGGCCTACCTTTGATTGCTGGAGTTGCCTCCTAAAGGAAAAAAATTGATCCTATCCATGTCCCTGAGATCGAGGACATCTACATCAACCTGACACATGAAATAGATCTCAGGTGAAAGGATCACTCCTAGGCTGGCTCTAGAAGAGATCAAACACTATGGCATGGCCATCATTCCAAAAGGATTCCAAGAGCCTGATCAAGAAATTGATCAAGTTTACCTTGACACGGATGGGGACGATTGGCCGTTCACAGAGATTGAAAGAGCCAAGGCACCAAAGACCATTCAGGAAAGGTTCAAGCCCACGTTACAATGCATCAAACATTGGTGCAAACAGAATGGTCTCACCTACCTTGGGGTAGATTTCACTGCTTCTCCTTCAGGTAGAGCACCTCCAAGGCCGGCCAAGTTCCGAAAGGAAAAGGGAAAGGACAAGGAGGGAGAATCAAGCAAAGAAGAAGCTCCTCAAAGCCCTCCTACTACTTCTGAGAAGCAAGTGGTCGACCTGGTCTCTCCAGGTAAAGAAGAAGAGACCACCAAAGTTTCAACAGATACATCCACTCAGGATGTGGTCACAGCTACAACCACTGAGGTACCCACCATTCCTTCTTCCACTCCTTCTCCTCCCCCTGTCATTGAAGCATCTATCCCAATGGATGTTTCTTCTTCTCTCCCTTCCTCCCTTCCATCTCCCACCTCTTCCATCTTCTCCTCTCTTGCAGATCTGTCACCTAGTGTTCCCTCCATCCCATTACAGATCCCTTCCGCCTCCATGTCCTTTTCTTCCCTATAGTAACTCCAAGCCCCACAAGCAGCAACGTTGGACTCCTTGTCGATGCCACCACCAAGTGTCTCAATGTTCTTCCCTGTGGCCTCTTTAGTTGCTTCCCCTTTCACTCCCATTTCTTCTTCCTTTCCCTCCACTCCCTCTCCCATAAGTCCAAGCTGGATCTCTGACCATCTGGGTCAACTCAAGAGAAAGGTTCCCATAGCACCCATGGACTTCTCTGTCATTCCAAAGAAGGGACCAAAGAAGCAAAAATTCTATAACTCAGCTTCTCTAAGAGCGTTTCAGGAGAGAGAGTCATGGAGATTGCATATCCTGATCCCACCAAAGAGAAGAAAGATCTGTCTCCTACAGAATTTACAGTGACCCAAGTCACAATGGGAACCTCATCTGAGAGCCTGCAAGGAGAGGCCTTGTCTGCAGTAGATGCCCTCTGCAAGAAACTTCAAGAAGCAAAGGAGGAGAAGAGGATACTAAAGGAACAAAACAAACATCTCCTCCAAGCTTTGTAGAGAATGGGCAACGCTCCTCCTATGACTGCCACCGAGCCTACTGAAGTTCTCAGTCAGGACAAGATAAATGAATACGCCAAGATTGGTGAACAAGGCATGGCAGTGTCCTCCTGGATAGAGCAATCCTCAGAGATAGTGAGGAGATAATCAAAAAATTCAAAATACTCTACCAGGATATAAATCATGCAAACAAGGACCTACAAGCAATAGCTGGATCCCTCTCTGAGGAGTTGGACAATGCCAGATTGCAACATGAAACATTTCAGGCAATGGTCGACTGCTCAGCTGATGACCTATTAAAGGTCAGCATCATTGATCACCCACGGGCACACCACAAAGCTCTCATTGCACTGGATTACCGAGTTGATCAAATGGAGTATATCCTAGAAAGGATAGACAAAATCAAGGAGGAAGCCCTAGATGAAAAATACAGCATGGAGTAGACGGTTACAAAGATGGCTCCAGAGATGCTCAGTGAAGCGTTCACCTTGAGGGAGGTAGATGATACAATCAAGATCTTCAAGGCTATCGTAACACAAGGTTTGTCGCTAGAGGTCACTTTTGACCGAGAGTCTATCAATAACCTTCTGGCTTGCCGCGATTTCATTGGATACTTGATTGAATCAAACGAAGAGTATGCCGGGCTACCTGACAAGCTCAAGACTGAAAAAGAAACTTGTGAAGTTATTGGCGACCATTTCAAGGGTCCAGATCATAATCAACTTCAGACAATGATCAGCAAGTTTATGGAGTACCGAGCTCAGTGTCACATCGCCTCTCCTGATCAGAAGCAAGACACTCCTTTCAAGCAAAGAGATGATGATGAATAGTTTCTCTTCTTGTGTACGCTTCGATCTTTTTGTAAAAATATTTAAAAAGTATGTTGGCATTTATGATGACATCATCCATGTTGCATCATGGGATGTTGCCATCCACAAACTTGCCCAAAGTCAACTTTTGACTTTTTAGATATTTTGTAAATATTTGTAGATATTTTGTAAATAGTGGTTGGTTTCTTTTTGTCTTCTTTCTCCTTCTTCTTCTATAAATATTGGAATACTTGTTGTATTCCAGGTGGACATTTTTGTATGAAAAAAGAGGTGAAGAGAGAAAGACTTTGTGCCTTCTTGTAACAAAAGAGATATTAATATATATGTTAAGACTTTGTGCTCAATATATGTGTTATCTGCATCAGATCTCTCTTAAGTTAGATCTATGTTTCTATTCTGTTGGATTCATTCTTATTATCATCATATGTTCATCAGTATTGCTTTGTTTGTTTATGCAAGTAAGTTTGGCTCTGTTTACTACCAGCCCAAAGCATAAACCCTCCGACCTTTCTGTCTTGGAATTCATTTATTTTCTCCCTTCAGATCTACCTTCCTCCATTCCTTCCCTCTTACATTTCTGTTCGCAGTTGGAACTACCTCTACTGGGATGAGATCCCAAACCCCTAAAGTTAGAATAGTGTAGATTTGCACAGATTCCTGCTTGATAGAATAGCAATAAACTAGTTTCGCTTTGCTGTCTCAAAGAGGGGCTATGCCCTGCACACTGTTGGCCTGTTTCCCCATGACCTGCCTAACCGACAGATTTTCAAACCAACAGTTTTTGGAAACTCTACTGGGGATCAAACTAAGGAAATAATTAAAAAACTGTAAAAATAACTACCAGTTTGCAAATTTTAACTCTTTGTTAAAAATTAAAATTTTTGCAGAAGTGATCAAAACTAAAAATTTCCTTACAAATCCATAGATCTGGACTAGATAGGAGCTTTTAGTTCACTGAGTTTTTACAAAAATTTGTATATTTCCGTAGATCTGAGAATCTGACATTTTCTGATATTTTCAAAACCTTGCAAAATTCAGTTCAAAGATCTGAAAATCAGCTTTCTAAATTAACCCACCTTTTATCCTTGTTAATCTTTGTCAGAAAACTGCAATCGGTTGTTATTAAAAGAGGATAAATTTAAATATTAAAAAAGTACATGCTGCTGATTTTTGCCAGAAAAATAAGAAAATCAGCAAGTACAAACAAAAATATTGTTGTAAATCTGCTCTTAATTGTTGCAGATCTGAACGGGTACGCTGGCGGGTGAACAATTTACTCGTGGTAGAAGAGCTCATGGAGAAGTTGATCCAATCTTTGATCTACTTCAAAGGCACAATTTTAGTATCACTCTAGCATGATTCGCATCACTAAGTTCAGCAGATCGATCAGCAAGAAGTGTCTCACCTCCACGAAGGAGTCAGATTTCACATGGTGCCTCGACATCAATTTACAGTGCTCTTTTGCTAAGTGGAACCAGACTCCCCTCATGTTATTTTCCCCATGTTTCAAATGGTGATAAATCTACCTGTACCATGGGGAAATGCAATGGGTCCTCTAGCACTGTTGTATCTAGTCAACCCCCTCCCTCACGAAAATCACAAGAATTTCCCAAAATTTGATGGGAGTGGAAATCAAAGCACAGACGCGCATATAGCTGTGTTTATTATGTCATGCAGTATTCTGGATGTGACTCATGAAGACGTATCTGTACATCTCTTTCTTGAGACCTTGCAAGGGCCTGCATCAGAATGGTTCCAACATTTACCAGCCGGATCCATCACCAGTTGGGCCACATTACGGACTGCATTTGAAGATAGGTACAAGCCTTCAGAAGATGCATTTGCGTTACTATCAAAAATCACTCACATGAAGAAGGAGGCCAATGAAACCATGCATGATTTTATCACCCGATTCAATTCACTAATCAACCGTGTGCCACCTGCCATGTTGCCAACATTAGAGAATCAAAAGTGTTTCTTTGTGAATGCAATGAGTTCGAGAGTAAGTTTCTTACTTTTACAAGAACAAATACCAGACTTGGTTCTTGCTCAAGCTGTGGCCATTCGGATAGAAGATAACCTCCTTATATCTAATGAGTTAAGATGAGAGCTGTCAAAATCAAAGGCTTCAACTTCTTCTCAGGCCACCTCATCAGATCCAGCGTTCCAGAAGATGGAAAATGATTTTCTCTCATTGAAGAAGCAATTGGCTCAAGCATCGTCTACTGCTCCGTACCGGGATATCCCACGGAGGAACTTCACTCCCAACAACGCCCCTAAAGGCCACATTTGCCTACTACTTCTCAAAGGCTAGCAATTGAAGCCCCTCCAGTTAATGCCTTGGTTGAAATTGAAGAAGATGATACAAATTATGAAGAACCTTTGTCGCAAGACGAAGATGATCAAAATGTCGGTGAACCGACTGGTGACTCTACTATCGGGTATATGGAATTTGAAGATGAGGAATCTGATGAAGAAGAGGGTACCCAAGGGTATGTGAGTGGACAATCATACGTAGTTTTCACTCACTCGCAAGGAAAAGAAGCAAAGATTGCTGCTGAAAAACAAAAGGAAAAGGCCGTGGTAGCTCCACCACCAACGATTGCTAAAAGAGGTAATCCCCTTCCTACTCAACCTCCTGTTAAACCTTTTGTAAAGAAATATTTTCCTCCTATTTCTCCTCCAATTCAACCTTCCTCCAATTCCATAAAGACCAGTAATCCTCCTCCACAAACGTGAAACGAAGGACTCATTCCTTCATTAGCACAACCCTTGGTCACATTTGATATAATTGATCATGCTAAAAAGACCAAGATCCAAATGTCTGAGGTTGAATACCTTCAATCCAACCCAGAGCAGCTTGTAAGATTAAATAAGTATATCCAGAGCCAGGCTACCATCCTTCCTCCCATTTCCCCAAAAGGAATTCTTCCCACTCCTCCTACGTCTCATGTAAACGTTGCCTCAACTTCTGCGTCAGGAAAAATTGAACCTTTTTACCTATCTCTCCTGATCAATGGTCATAAACTAAGCAACTGTATAATTGATTCTAGAGCTTCTGATAATGTTATGCCAGCAAAGGTCACCCATGCTTTGGGCCTCACACTTACTAAACCTTTTGGCAGATGCTACTCCATGGAAACCAAGCAAGTACCATTGATTGGTCAGATCAAGGATGCGCAATTTGCATTCGTGGCATTTCCTGAGAAAAGGGTAAAAATGACTATTCTCGTAGCTGATATTCCAGCAGCATACGGAATATTGCTAGGGAGGAGCTTCTGTAAAGAAGTTGGTGGGGAAATTCATATGGACTGGTCCAAAGCCAGGATCCCTGTCAAAGGAGTGATGCAGACGTTGGAACCAGAATCACAAAAGAAATATCTAGTCACCAACTCTGATGACCCTAAGGCTCAGATTCTTTTCGAATCATCAGGGATGGGAAACTACTTCTTGTCCACTGACTCAGATAAAATGGACGTTCTCATCCAAAAAGAGGATCTCAACAAAGTGTGGACATTGCAGTTTGATGGCAGTTGTGCCACAAGTGGATGCGGTGCTGGGGCTGTTCTAATATCTCCTGAGGAGGAGATTTTCCCTTTCTCTTTCAAGTTGCAGTTTTTCAATACGAATAATACCGCCAAGTATGAATCCTTGTTACTTGGCATGCAAGCTGCAAAAGAGAAGGGAATCAAGAATCTAAAAGTGCAAGGTGATGCTGAGTTGATTGTCAATCAGGTAAAAGGGATATACCAAGTAAAGAATGACCGGCTCAGACACTACCGCAATGTAGTATGGGATAACATCGAGGAGTTTGATGCTTTCTCAATCAAAGTAGTTTCATGAACTCAAAATGACATGGCTGATTCATTGGCCATCTCAGCCTCTCTCATGCTCCCTCACCCAGGGTTAAAAATAGATACATATACCATTGAGGTGGTTTTTCACCCGAGTGTGCCAGATAATTCACAACACTGGCAGGTGTTCAATGATGACAACCAAATTATCACTTTTCTGGAGAAAGCTGACAATTTCAAAGAGCTTCATTTTGATGGATCAACTTCTGCATGTCGTGAGTCTCTCACTGGTCAAGCACATGAATCTGAAAAAGAAACAGTGATACAACTCAAAGGAAATAAGATTCTGAAAGGTTTAGTTTCCTTAGAATGACTATTTGATAATCATGACCATTTTGTAAAGAAAAAGTGACAGGATGATCCTTCCTCTTCTCCAGAAACTGAATCCGTCAATCTGGGTACTGTGGAACATCCTCGTTCCATGAACATCGGGAAGTGTTGTACACCCGAAGAAAAATGAAAATTCATCAAGTTGCTGAAAAAGTACATGGATGTATTAGCATGGTCTTATGCTGATCTCAAGTCTTTCAAGCTAAAGGACATTCGGCACGACATCCCACTCAAGGATGATGTCAAGCCTTTTCGCCAAAAGAAAAGGCACCCCAAAATCTCAGGTACCATCCAGGCTGAAATTCAGAAGATGTTGGATGCAAGAATCATTTTTCCAATTCATCACAGTACCTGGGTTGCTAATATTGTACCTGTACAGAAGAAGAATGGTGAAATATGCATATGCGTGGACTTTCACAACTTGAACCAGTCATCCTTAAAGGATAACTACCCACTGCCGATAATGGATCAAGTGCTACAGGTAGTAACTAGTTCAGAAATGTTGTCTATGCTGGATGGTTTTTTGGGTTACAATCAAATTCAAGTCACGCCTGAAGATCAGTTCAAGACAACATTCACCACCCCTTGGGGTACCTTCACCTACAGCAGGATGTCGTTTGGTTTAATCAACACCGGTGCCACCTTCCAACGAGCAATGGACTTTGCATTCAAAGGTATGATGGGAAAGGTCATCGTAGTTTACCTAGATGACCTGACTGTGTTCTCCAAAAAATGAAGTGATCACTGTGATCATTTGGAACAAGTCTTGATCAGATGCCGAGAACACGGGATTTCACTAAATCCCAAGAAGTCAGTTTTTGGGGTCACTGAAGGAAAGCTGCTAGGACATGTCATCAGTAGAGAGGGAACTAAGATAGATGTCGAAAGATTCAAGGCTATTCAGAGCCTTACTTTGCCTACAAGCAAGACTGGTGTTCACTCTTTCTTCAGAAAGGTAAATTTTCTTAGACGATTTGTTCCTGATTTTGCTGAGAAGACTCGTCATATATCTAATATGATGAAAGGGTCCCAAACATTCCAATGGAGTGAGGAAGGAAAGGACATCATTCGAAGACATAAAGACTTCCATCACTCATGCCCCTATTCTGGTATGTCCTGACTTCAGCAAAGACTTCATCATGTACAGTTATGCATCTGCGCATACTGTATCAGCTATCTTGATGCAAAAGAACTCCGAGGATATTGAATCCCCGATTGCTTTCATGAGTTCTCCTCTTAAGCCTCATGAACTAAAAATGTCACAGTTGGAAAAACATGCCTTCACTGTGGTAAAAGTAGTCAAAATTTTCCGCTACTACATTCTGAATTCTCATACAGTAGTGCTGGTTCCAGACATGGCTGTTAAGTCTATCCTGACTCAACAGGAGTTAGGGAGCTTATGAGGGAATTGGATCACAAAGGTCTAAGAATATGATCTAGACATCAAACCTGACCAAGTTGGTAAGGGGTAAGGGCCTGTGTCAGCTAATGGCTGAGAATAAAGACTTAGAGGTACCTGAGGAGCAAGCTGCTCACGTTGATGAAGAACAAAATGAACTAGAGAAAGTGGATTCTTTACCCATGGTTCTGTTTGTCGCAACCAATGATGAATGGTATTCTAACATCACGTTCTTTCTCACCTATGGAGAGTGCCCAACTCACCTAACCACTAAGGAAAAGTGAGTGGTAAAGCTCAGAGCCACAAGATATGTCATATGGGATGATGGATTGTACAAACACGGAATTGATGGCATTTTTCTACGATGTGTTGACAAGCCACAGCAGATAAGATTGTTAAAAGTTTTCATGACTCAGCCTGTGGTGGTCACTTCTCCTCATCAACGATAGCACATAAGATCATTCGGGCCTAGGTACTATTGGCCAATGCTATTTCAGGATGCAGCTACCTGGGTAGCGAAATGTGAACTTTGCCAACAGTTCGTTGGCAAACCAAAGCTGGCTGCATTTCCCCTCAGGCCCGTCATTATTGACGAACCATTCAGGAAATGGGGAATTGATTTCATTGGAGCACTCAATCCTCAATCGAGTGTTGGACATAGTTACGTCCTAACACAACAGATTACTTCACGAAATGGGTGGAGGCCATACCTGTCAAGCATGCCACTTCTGAAGTTGTTTGTAACTTCATCAAGGAAAATATTATTGTGAGATTTGGCATTCCACACAAAATTGTTGCTGACAACACTTCCAACTTCTCTTCACGAGAAGTTATTGGTTTTTTCTATGGATACAGAATAACCTTGGCTCATGCTTCTGATTACTATCCTCAAGGAAATGGTCAGGTAGAATCTAGCAACAAGAACCTGGTAACTATCATACGGAAGCTAGTTGATGAGAACCAGCGATCCTGGCACAAGTCATTATATGATGCCTTGTGGGCAGATCGTATCACTCCAAAGAGATCTCTCGGCATGTCACCTTTCTAGGTGTTGTATGGGACTGATGCCGAAATCCCTATCTCCGTAGAACTTCCTACTCTGCGCTTGGCTCGAGCAATCGAAGATGAAACTTTTCAGAGTTCTCTTGAAAAGAGAATTATGTACCTAACAGAACTTGAAGAAAAGCGAGTGAAAGTGGTCGACAAGATCACTGAACATCAGAATCAAGTCAAGAGGTTGTTCGACAAGAAAGCTAGGTAGAGAGATTTCCAAGTAGGGGATCTTGTCCTTCTGTGGGACAAATGAAGAGAACCGAAAGGTATGCATGGAAAGTTTGACTCTCTTTGGAGAGGGCCATACAAGATCAAGTAGCTCAATGGAGAGAATAGTTTCTATCTCTCATATCTAGATGGAACTGAGCTCCCACTTCCCTATAGCGGGCAGCACCTAAAGATCTTCAGGAAGTAGAGCTTGCTCTCTTCTTTGTACAAATTTCTTTTGTCATGTGTTTGCTTTCTATTTGTTGTGTGTTCCCTTTCTTCCCTTTTTGGTCACCCTTTTTTTTTGACTCTCTGTAACCCAATGGATAGGCACATGAAAACTGGGATTCTCTACCCTTAAGTTTCACTTAAGGATAGTCCCCAGAAAGAGCCAGCTGTTATCCTGTAAAATTGACAAGGGAAATTTTGTAGATAACCATACCAAAATTCCATTTTGGTCCCCTAAAGAGGTCTGTTAACGTTCAAAATGGCCTAAAATTCCCTTCCGGAAATCAAGTTTTAAGAACTTAGCCATTTTCACCTTTTTGAACTGGGTGCAAGAAATGTTGTGTCAACATCAAAAAATGTGTGCCCCTTTAGAAAATCCTTTGGTGCCAGAAAATGACATGCCAACATCAATAAAGTTGCGCCCCTAAGGCGCTAGGGAATGACATGTCAACATCATTAAACATGCACCTAAAAAGTGTGCTAAGGCGCTGAAAAATCATGTCAACACATTAAAATGTGCGCTAAGTAAATCCATCCTAGATTCCCCTTAAGGTGCTAAAAACTTCATGTTGACGCCATAGAATATGCGCTTAAGGCGCTCGAACTTTTATGTCGACATTAACAAACTTGCGCCAAGGTGCATCCAAACCCATGTCGACACTATGAAAACCGTGCCAAAGAAAGTTGGTGGCGTAATAAATGCTAAATTTTCTATATATAGGCACTTAACACCTGTCATTTTCACGAATTGAAAATTGTGAAAAGTATTCCTCTGCACCTGTCAGCTATCCCTGTCACGCCCGCGTGCTATTTTTCAAGTTTGTGGACCCCAACATCATCCTTCATCCTTTATAAAACCGGGTAAGTGGATTTTATCACTCTTGTTATTGTTTGTGGTTTTGTTTCTTGGTTATTGTTAGGTTTTAGGGTTGTTATAAACCAAAAGGTTAAATCTAAAATGAATAAAACAACTTCCATAACCATCTGGAAACCACCTTATCCCTCCTTCCAGATCTGCAAATCTGAGAAGGCCCTACCTCTGAAGTAAACCATCCTTTATATCTGCTTATTGCTGCAAATCCCACAAACCCTCTCTTTACCATTTTGCAAAACCAAAAAGAGAGAGAAATCATGTTAAGAGAGAAATCGTGCCAAAAGTTGTAAAGAAAACATCTTGAAATTTGGCACACTGGTTTTTCATGTTGCACTCCCCACAGTCGCGCCTTGGTGCACTTATCTTCGCATGCGACATATCCCTAACCTGTGCAAGTATAAACACTTAAAAATCTTGTAAAGGCACAGGTGCATCCCAACCAACATCAACATTTGATGTTGTGTCCCTCAAATCCACGCCAAGCAGTTTTCCTTTGGCACATTGAGCTCCTTTGCAACATATTTAGAAATTGTGCCTTGGGCGCACTTAAAAGTCATGTAACACCATCCTTTTCAGCACCCACCAAAGCAAATTTCCTAAGGTGCTGGCACATGAACCTTGACATCAACATGCCATGTTGTGTGTTGCAAAACCCGTGCCCCATGGCTTTCTCCTTGGTGCTAAAACCTTTTATGCAACACTCCTCAAAAGTGTGCCCTTTATAATCCTTTGGTGTAGCTTTTCTCCTGTCAACACAGGTGCACCTTTTTGCATGTTGACATCCCCAAAAGTGTGCCCAGCCTTTTTAAGCCTCTACAACATGCTATGAACTTGCGCCTTGCGCCCTAAGCCTTATAATTACTCATTCTTCTTTCTACAAGCTTTTATTATGAATAACATGATGGTTGACATGGCTCTTCTGTGTTGGACCTCCTTGATTCTCCTTGCAGAACAACAACAGCCATTCTCAAGCTCACACATGTCTTCATCAAGCAAAAAGCCAACCAAGTCTAAAGGAAAAGCTAAGTTGACAGAACAAGAGATGAAGTATAAATATCAGAAATTCAGGATGCCTGACTCATATGCAGAGAGTGATCTCGATATCAGAGACTCCGAGCTTGGGCACATTGATATGGAAGACTTCTGGGCAAGAACCAACCAGGTAACTAGTGGCCCCTAGATGAACAAACTGGTGGGCAGTGGATTGCACTTTGCAGCTGGGCTGCCAGTAAGTGCTATTAATAATGAGTTCATCATGTTGGTGGCTCGATGCTATAACAAGGACACAAGATGTGTCGAAGATAAAGAGGGAAAGACAGTCATCGACCTAACTGATTGTCACTTTGAAATAACTCTGGGCATCCCTCATCACAGGTAGTACGTCACCATAAGCCTAGAAGACTACAAGAAGGCATGGGACGACAATGAGGACAAGTGTATGCAAATGATGAATGAGCTATATCTTAAAAACAAAAAGCCAGTGAGCAGATGGCCACAAACCATCCACCGCAGTGACTTCAATGAGGAACTGAGTGATACAATCACCTTCCTGAGCAGAGTATTTGGGCTTCCTGATGCCCATCATTTCCATAAATGGATGCTGAGGTAGTTAGAGACCATGAGCAAGAATGTCCCTAAGCAGTGTTTTGGCTAGGGGGAAATCATCAGTGATACCATCTCTCAGTAGCTTCAACATGTCATGACAACTGGGAAGTTCTATATGAATTCCTATGTTGTATACGCTGCAGCATCAGCGAGAGATTTCACAGGCCTGACACGAAATGGGGTATGGCCCCAGGTCAAAATATATGAATACTACCCAGAGCTAAGGCTCAAGAATAGCATCCCTTAGTTCTCAAAAATCAATGATGCCTTCTTCTATGAGGTGATCTACCTATTGAGGCCAAATATGAGACATGGTCGAACTAGCCCTAGTGTGGTCACTATCACAAAGAAGTGGGGAGCGTTGTTCAGGGAATTTCCCACATTCACATATCTCAGGGCAATGAATTTTGAGGGTGAACCGACCAAGCTACCAAGGTATGTAGGGCCCAAGCTGATTCTCTTGGATTTGTCAAGGAAACTAATCACATACCATGAGACATGCATGAAGAGAAAGAAGGGAGGAACTCCATTCCCCATTATAGTTGGCCGATACACCTGTACCACACTGGCCAAAGCACTGGAAATGTATGCCAAGCTTGAATTGTTGAATCTAAAACACAACTTCACAGCCAGGCCTACCTTTGATTGCCCGGGGTTGCCTCCCAAAGGCAAAAATTGATCCTATCCATGTCCCTGAGATTGAGGACATCTACATCAACCTGACACATGAAATAGATATCAGGTGAAAGGATCACTCTAGGCTGGCTCTGGAAGAGATCAAACACTATGGTGTGGCCATCATTCTAAAAGGATTCCAATAAACTAATCAAGAAATTGATCAGGTTTACCTTGACATGGATGGGGATGATTGGCCATTTACTAAGATAGACAGAGCCAAGGCACCAAAGACCATTCAGGAGAGAGTCAAGCACACGTTGCAAGCGCACCGAACATTGGTGCAAATAGAATGGTCTCACCTACCTTGGGGTAGATTTCACTACTTCTCCCTTTAGGAAGAGCACCTCCAAGGCCGGCCCAAGTCTCCGAAAGGAAAATGGGAAAGACAAGGAGGGAGAATCAAGCAAAGAAGAAGCTCCTCAAAGCCCTCCTACTACTTCTGAGAAGCAAGTGGTCGACCTGGTCTCTCCAGGTAAAGAAGAAGAGACCACCAAAGTTTCAATGGACACATCCACTCAGGATGTGGTCACAGCTACAACTACTGAGGTACCCACCATTCCTTCTTCCGCTCCTTCTCCTCCCCTCGTTGTTGAAACATCCGTATCCCAATGGATGTTTCTTATTCTCTCCCTTCCTCCCTTCCATCTCCCACCTCTTCCATCTTCTCCTCTCTCACAAATCTGTCACCTAGTGTTCCCTCCATCCCATTACATATTCCTTCCACCTCCATGTCCTTTTCTTCTCCTGTAGTAACTCCAGGCCCCACAAGTAGTCAGTCGCGTTATACTCCTTGTCGATATGCCACCACCAAGTGTCTCAATGTTCTTCCCTGTGGCCTCTTCAATTTCTTCCCCTTTCACTCTTGTTTCTTCCTCCACTCCCTCTACTCCATCTCCCATAAGTCCAAGCTGGATTTATGACCATATGGGTTAACTCAAAAGAAAGGTTCCCATAGCACCCATGGAATTCTTTGTAATTCTGAAGAAGGGACCAAACAAGCATAAAGTGATAACTCACTTTTCAAAAATCACTTCTGGAGAGAGGGTCATGGAGATTGCATATCCTAATCCCACCAAAGAGAAGAAAGATTTGTCTCCTACAGAATTTACAGTGACTCAAGTCACAATGGGAACCTCATTTGAGATACTACAAGGAGAATCCTTTTCTATAGTAGATGCCCTCTACAAGAAACTTCAAGAAGCAAAGGAGGAGAAGAGGATACTAAAGGAACAAAACAAACATCTCCTCCAAGCATTATAGAGAATTGGCAACGCACCTCTTATGATTACCGCCAAGCCTACTGAAGTTCTCATTCAGGACAAGATAAATGAATATGCCAAGATTGGCGAACAAGGCACGATAGTTCCTCCTGGATAGAGCGAATCCTCAAAGATAGTGAGGAAATAATCAAGAAATTCACAGGACTCTACAAGGGTATAGATCAGGCAAATAAGGAGCTACAAGCAGTAGTAGGATCCCTCTCTTAGGAGCTGGAAAATGCCAGATTACAACATGAAAAATTTCAAGCAATGGTCGACTACTCAGCTGACAACCTATTAAAGGTCGGCGTCATTGATCACCCGCGGGCACACCACAAAACTCTCGTCGCACTAGATTACTGATTTGATCAAATAGAGTATACCCTAGAAAGGATGGACAAAATCAAGGATGAAGCCCTGGATGTAAAATATCAACATTAATCAGATGGTAAAAAAGATGTCTCTACGGATGTTTTAGTGAAGAATTTCACCTTGAGGGAAGCAGATGATACAATCCATCTCTTCAAGGATATTGCAACACAAAGGTTGGTGCGCAAGAGGTCAATTTTGAACGAGAGTCTATCAATAACCTTCTGGCTTGCCGTGATTTCATTGGATTCTCGATTGAGGCATGTACGAAGAGTACGTATGGTTACCATGACAAGCTCAAGACTAAAAAAGAAACTTGTGAAGTCATTGGCGACCATTTCAAGGGTCTTGATCATAGTCAACTTCAGATGATGATCAGCAAGTTTATAGAATACCGAGCTCAGTGGTCAAATCGCCTCCCCCGATCGGAAGCAAGCCACTCCATTCAAGCAAAGAGATGATGAGGAATAGTTTCTCTTCTTGTGTATGATTTGATATTTTTATAAAATTATCTAAAAATTATGTTTGGCATTTATGATGACATCATCCATGTTGCACCATGAGATGTTGCCATCCACAAACTTGCCCAAAGTCAACTTTTGACTTTTTAGATATTTTATAAATATCTTGTAAGATATTTTGTAAATAGTGGTTGGTTTTTTTTTGTCTTATTTTCTCCTTATCTTTCTATAAATACTGGAATACTTGTATTCCAGGTGGACATTTTAGTATGAAAAAAAGAGGTGAAGAGAGGAAAGAAATTGTATTTTCTTGTAACAAAAGAGAGATTAGTATACATATTAAGACTTTGTGCTAAATTTGTGTATTATTTACATCAAATATTTTCTTAAGTGAGATCTATGTTCTCTATTCTGTTGGATTCATTCCTAAATTATTGTCATATGTTCATCAGTATTGCTTTGTTCATTTATGCAAGTAAGTTTGGATTTGTTTACTACCAACCCAATGCATAAACCCTCCTGACCTTTCTGTTTTGGAATTAATTTCTTTTCTTCCTTTAGATCTATCTTTCCTCCATTCCTTCCCTCTTACCTTTCTATTCTCTATTGGAACTACCTCTACTCAGATGAGATCCTGAACCCCCTGAAGTTAGAATAATGTAGATTTGCACAGATTCTTGCTTAATAGAATAGCAATAAACCAATTTCTCTTTGCTATCTCAAAGAGGGGCTATGCCCTGAACACTGTTGGCCTATTTCCCCATGACCTGTCTAACTGACAAATTTTCTAACCAACAAAGAGATAGCACTAGAAGGCTTTGTTTGTTTGACTACTTTAATAGAGGGTAGTGGGTTCTTATCTTTGGGTTTTACCTTCTTGCGTAAAGGTGACATAGGGGTACAAGATGTAAAAGGGAAAGAAGATTGTGGAAGAGTATGGGTTACCCATGGGGGAAACCAGGTTGCGGTGGTGGTGTTTGGTAGAGGTTCAGTAGATGACATTGGTTGAAGTTGTATAAGCAAGGTTGGGGTTATAGTAACTGGTGGAGGTATAGGTGGCAAGAAGTGTTTGGGTGAGGGTGAGGAAGTTTGGGTTTTGGGTGACTGATGTGTAACAAAGGCTCGTGAGGTAGGAGTAGGTTTTTTAGCTTTTGACTTACCTTGGGTATGAGATTTTTTAGTCAAGGTTGATGGATGAGGCCCTAGGATGGACGGAAGGGGGGAAGGTGACAAAGCTGTGGTAGGAGAGATTGGTGTATGCAGCCTAGAAGGTTGGGTTTTTATTTTAGGCAAAGGGATAATTTTGGTAAGGGTTTGAGATGAAGAAATTAAGTCTAGTATGACAGGTGAGTGAGTAAGGCTTGATGTCGGCATGAGACCCAAAGTAGTGATGGGTTTAGATACGGGTGAGGACATAGGTGTGGGTAGGCTTTCAGGTTTTGAAATGGTTTTGTTTGCAGGTAAAGGTTTGGATGTAGGTAGAGATGATGAAGAAGAATCTATTTTAATCAGCATGGTCAATGTAGTTTTGGTTTCCAAAAATACCTTTGGGTATATCGTGGAAGTATCCTCAGGAAAAATTTACATTTAGGTGAAAACGGGGAACCGAAGACGTCCTAAGAGCATGGAGTAATCAATGTAATCCAAATGATCGACCAGCTATGAAAATGGGACTACTAAAGAAGAGGATGGAATGGGTTGGGTGGAAATCCTTGTAAAATATGTCTGCGAGACAGAGAATTGGCTAGCCTCAGATTTTGTAGGTAAAAGAGACGAGATCATGTAAATAGGGTCCTAGGATGTTGGGGTAAAACTATCCCCAATAGGTAGTGGCATGTCTGAAGAATATACCATGGGTAGGAAAGATAATAGGTGGGGTGAGGTAGAATTCTCCCTTGGTGGAGGAGAAGGCGATGATGATTCTCTTGTGGATGGGAGAAAAAAAAGTGTTGACGGTTCAGTAGAATAGGAGGTAGATGATGAAACGAAATTGGCAGAAAGTGTGGGTTCCTCCGTGAGAGAAAGGGGAGATGAGGAGGAATCCTCTATGGGTGGAGGAGTAGAAGAGGTATGATCCTTCATGGGTAGAGGAGCTTGTGCCAAGATTTCCTCAATAAATAAAGTAGGTAGGTTTTAAGGAACAATCGGTATGATATACAAAACTGCATGGAATTTACGTACATTGCTTTTGCTAGATGAAGGTTTTCTATTTTGATTAGACGATGGTTTATGATTAGGGAATGAATTTTTGAAGATGTGTAAATTCTGATTTGCTAGCACATTTAGATTGTCCACGACAAGGTCTCCATTATCTTGTTGGTGCCATTTTTGAGCTTGCACCATGTTGCTCTAAATTTTCAAATCTGTATCTGCTCAAAAAATGTTTTATCCTTTGATTTGATGGTCTATAATTCTTCCCCTCCAGTTGAAATTCTTTAAAAATTCTCACAAACTTCTTAATTTGCCCTAATTTGATAGAATAATCCAAGTTTTCCCTTTTCTATTCCCTAGTTTTTCCAATTTTGCAGGCTATGTCATTTTTCCCTTTGTCAGATCGTGGAAAAATAAAAATTGATCAAATCATACTTGTTTGTATTTGAAAATCCAAATCCTAGATCTAGAATGTTGTAAAAAAACATGGTTCAGTTGATTTAAAATCGAAAAATCTACTATCCTTGGTGAAAAAATTGAATTCTAGGGCATCCTTTGAATTTTTGCATTGTGACGGTCATACGGACATCATTTTCCTGTCAAATTCATCCTCAGAAGGTATTAGTAATGTGGTGGGTTTTTAGTGGCCGAGGTGCGGCAAGAAATGTTTCTAACTTGTCATTTTTGATTTTTGGCAAAGTGGCAAATTTTGCTCCACAGCTCCGCCTTTTTCAAAGTTGCCTACGTGGCATGTTATTATTGGCTGAGGAGAGGTGGGGAAGTAAGATATCCTTTGAAAAATTTGGCTTTATTTTGTAAAATTTCCTAAGTCAAAATTTTTCCCGAATCCCCGCAGCCAACCAAAAGAGGACACGTGTCCTAAAAGTTTCAAAATGGAGGAGCGGGCCAGAGGGTAACTTAGGCATTTTTGCCTTTTGGAAAAGGGGAAAAAAGGCGAGGGGAGGCCCGTAGGTCTGAAAAGGAGTCAAAGTTTGACACGTGGCGGGTAGAGCGGACAAGGCGGGTCGACGGGTTAGTGGAGGCAGGGGAGAATTTTTCCCTTTTACAAAGAAGGCTTAAAATCACAATATGAAGCATTGGCCCGCTAGCGAATCATCAAGCGACACATGGCAGGGGAGAAATCAAAGGCATGGGCCCGCAGAGACAAAGTTGAGAATTTTCCCTTGGCTTAAAGGGAGAAAAAATGAAGATTAAGCCCGCGGGTCCTCGACAAAACAAAGATGGACATGTGGCAGAGGACAGAGCGGGTCGGCGGGCTGGTGGAGGCAAGAGGGAATTTTTTCCCTTTTACAAAACAGCACTCAAAATAAAAATTTGTAGTGCTAACCCATGAAAAATCATAAGGAGACACGTGGCAAGGGAGGAATCGGAGGTGCAGGCTTGTGGGGCAAATAGTGAAAAATTTCTAATTTTCCAAAACAAGGTCAAAATGCATAGAATTGAAGCACAATCCCAATGGGACCCACCATGTGCCACGTGTTAGCTCCAAAATTCAAAGGTGGATGGGTTGGGGAAAAATTCAATTTTTTCCATTTTTTCCAAAACGTTGAAGAGTCAAAAAATGAGCTCGAATTTATTCCCAATCATATTTTGACACGTGGAGGGCCTAGATTGAAGGAGAAAGAGCAAATCAAGGGAAGCTATTCATTTTCATTTTTGGCCACCATTTTTCCTCCAAGAAGCTTGGAATCCCAAATTTTGCATCAAATTTCATCAAATTTTTGGTGATTCCATGTCGTTTTGGCCTTCTAGGATCATTGGAATCAGTTTCATGACTCAATTTGTAGATTTTTGGTGTTTTTGTAATAAATTTTTACTCAGCCTGAGCAAACACGTGGAATGTCAAATTAAAACTTGCAGAGGTAGATTTAAAAGGTGAGAAGGTGAAATGATGAGAGGAAAGGCATCTGCATGCCTTGATGATGAAAAATGTGCCTCTAAGAAGGATAACGATCCGAATATTTGTAATGATTCACCATTTTAGAAACAACTGGCAACTCTCGTTACAAATTTTTTAAATGTCATTTTCAGTGAATCATGAGAAATGGTTGTAACAGAATTGATCCCTTGGCATATTATTTTCTTGGGAAAGAAGGCTCCAAGATGGCAAGAGATATATAATGCATGTTTTGAGACATGCAGGAGAGCGGGAAAAGTTGAAAAATCACGAGAAAATTCTAAGAGAAAGCTCATTTTTGCTAAAAAACCCACCAAAGAACCAGAATAATTTTTTCTGTGTTGGATCTTCATGTATGTGAGTTGGTTACAAGTGTATAGCCATCACACAACTCTGAGATTGTTTATGAAACTCTCCCCTGCTGATGAATCTAACAAGATTTTGAGTTAATCTATGTTTTTCTAGGCAATATGATGTCTATTATCATTTTTAAATGCCTGCAAATAGTTTGCATTATTCTTGTTGCAATCTTGCATTGAAAGTCTTTAGAAATCACATAGAATCTCTAATTCTTGTTGATAGTTTAGTAGAATTTGCAATCTCATGTTCATAAGAGCCTTCATCTGATAAAGAGATAAACAAATATAAAATCAATTTACCTTCCTTGACTACAGAGATTGCTTGTAAGCCTTTGGGGGTACCTTAGGTGTGGTTTGATCAAGGATTTTTGTGTTTAATTGAGTTCTTTACTTCAAGATTTGTGGTGAATTCTCAAATATTGTGTGAGGAGTGCAACTTAGGGTTCCATTTATGCCTCTTCTGGTTGAAAGAATATCCTGATTATTTGAATCATTTTATCTGATAGTTTTTCAAGTATTGTAGACATTGTCAAAGATTTGATATATCCTAGTTTGTCTTGTCAACACACCCCCCCAAAAAATTCATTCAAACAAACTAATCCTACCCACACTACCCCTGCATTGCATTATGTGTCAACAAATGAATACAATCCATTTACAAAAATACACAAGGAAAATGAGGATCATATAATGTCTCCAGTAACCCTTGCCTTGCATTGAAAATATCTCCATAATCTAGGAGTGACAACTTGTGAAAGCCAGATTTAGAGTGTTGATCATATTTTCCCAACACCTTTTCATACTATTTGCATAAATTGAGGGATATCTTCATCTCCTTCACCATTTGGGGGTTACAATGTAGGTTCTCTTACCTTGGTTGAAAGGCACAACCTAAAATAATGAGGGTCAGATGAAATCATTTCAAAGTGTTATCCATTTCTCAAAAAATATGAGTGCCAGTTAGATCACATCCCTAACTACAAAATGACACACATCATGATCTATCTGACTTCAATCTTCATGCCATATCTCTGATACTTCTTAGACTAAAAAGGAGAAAAAATTTGGGTACCGACACTTTCTGGCGCCGTTGCCAGGGACATTATTCTGTATTGTAGTATTTTAGATCCCTGCTTCCAGCAGTTGTTGCTCTTCATTTTCATTTGTGGTTGATAATTTAAATAAGAAAGAAGGTCTGATTTTTAAAGTTTGGCATTATTTTCAGTGCTGGTAAATATTTGACAGAAGTATTTTAGTGTATTTACACAACTAGGGTGAAAGTCCTTAGTGGCGATTCCATGCTGATTTGATATTAATAAATATCAGTGTCTTTCCTTTTTGTCATTTTTTTTTGTGCTACTAATCTCTACAAAACTAGAAGTAGGAAGATCTCTCTTCCTTAAAGACTCTGCTAAGAAATTGTTTTCAGATTCAAGGGACTTAGAGTTGGAAGGGAGAAAAGTTTGGAAATTCAAGGGACTTAGAGTTGGAAGGGAGAAAAGTTGGAAAGTTGTTAAAGGTCAGACATCAGGAAAAGATATATCCATTGGTGAGAGAGATCAGCCTTTGGTAGAAGATTATCACTCTTCTTCCAATGATTCTAATTCAACAAATCCTCTCATAAACTTGTTTGTCTCAGCTAGTGGAGGTATTTCTGCTGTATCGAGTGAGTTTCTTCTCCAATATGTACCTCTTTATTTTAATCCAAATAAAACTTTCCAAAAAGTTAGCACTTAGAGAATACCAGTCTTGTGAATCACATTCTTAAGTTCCAAATACCTTGCACCCCTCATCAGCTTGTTTCACCTCCAAGATCACCTCCACCAAAAAATATGGCTCATCCTAGACCTACATTTGTTGTTAACACCTTTGGTCCCATAGATTTTAGAGGAATGGATGGTTACTCGAATGTTGTTCCACAAGATGTCAGAAAAAGATTGCCAAAATTTCAAGGGAACAATATAATAACTGGTGATCAGCATCTCAAACTCTTTGTTAATATGATGGAATATTTTGAGATAGAGTTTAAAGATGTGTATATTAAGTTTTATTATTCATACACTAGAATAATATCGCTAGGGATTGGTACAAGACTCAATCTGATAATTCTATTGATTGATGGACTGAAATGAAAAATACATTTAGGTTGCAATATGGTGACAAGACTGATCCTAGATTTCTTTTATCTAAATTTGATAATATCAAGAAGAAACCTAATGAATCAGTCCATCAAACAGGTGAAATTATTTCTCCCCCCTCATGCTCTTGAAGTTGATGTAGTGCAAGCTTTTGAAATTCCTAACAATGACTTTGAATACTTAAGAGCTTTGATGATTAAGAATTATGATGGTGGTATCCCTTCGAAGGAAGATAGACAATTGTTAATGAATTTTGTTATAGCTCAAGAGAAAGATTATAACACTAGAAGCAAGGTTGTTAAGGGAGTTAGGCCTCAAGCCAAACCTAAAACTCCCTTGCTCACAAGCATTCCCAAATAATCTCCTAGGAAAGAAACACTTGCCAAAAGCTCTACTGGCCCAAGCAAAAATTGCAGCCCTCCTCATGCCCAAGCTACCAAGAATCCTTTGCCATCAAATGAATCTTCTTGTCTCCCTTCCAATACTACTTTTCCAAATAATATTCCATATGAAATAGCCCAAGAATTGAGCAAAATCAAAGTGAGTGTTCCAAGAATTGAAATCATTGAGTTGCTTAGAATTCCTGAGCATAAGAAGAGAGCATTTGAGTACTTGGGGTTAAAAGAAGAGAAGAATATTCCAGGAAGAAATGTAAATGTTGTTAAAAATCCTCCTCAGATCATTGCAAACCTTGGAACACCACCAGCAATAGAGGATTTTTGAGAGACATCTGGGGTATATTTGGGGACATCTTTGGTTAATTCCCAATTCAATGCTGATCAATATTTCACAACTTTGATTATAAAGGATAGGCTACTTCACAATTGTATATTTCATTCTAGTGCATCATGTAATGTCATGCCTCTATAAGTCATGAATGAGTTAAATATCAAAGTAATAGTGGCCTATGGAAAGTGTACTACCATGGACTCAAGAGAGGTGTTGGTAGTTGGTTGTGTGAAAGGTTTGGTAGTGTAGCTCGTATATTATCCCGGGAGAAATTTAAAACTTGATGTTGTGATTGTTGATTACCCTGCCAAGTGGGGTATGTTATTGTCAAAAAAGTGGGCTGAAAGTGTTGGAGGGAGTGTCCAAATGGAAATATCTTTTTCTACTATTCCCATTGAGGGCAGCCTTGTCAAGATCTAAGGAGAAAAGAAAATGTTACATCTAATTGAGGATCCAAATAATCCTTCCTATGAGGTGTTGTTAGCTGAGGTTGATGCTGATAATTTTATTAGTTTTGCTGATGGAAAAGAACAAAAAATTGATTATTCAAAGTGTCTTGAGCAGTTATGTTCTCCTTTGACCTTTTTATTTGATGGAGCTTGCTCCAAATTTGGAAATGGTGCTAGTGTAATTCTGATTTCTCCTAGATTGGAAGAATTTGTTTTTTCTTTCAAGATTAATTTTGAATGTACTAACAACATTGTTGAGTATGAAGCCTTGTTGTTGGGTCTAAGAATTGCATGGAAGTATGGTGTCAAGGACATCATTGCAAAGGGAGATTCATAGTTAGTTGTCGAACAAATAAGAAAACTGTATGCTACAAAAAATCAACAGATGAAGTAGTACAAACATGCAGTTTGGGATGTAACTGAAATGTTTGATTCTTTCAATACTGTGCATCATGATAGAAGTATGAATGTTTTTGCTAACAAATTGGTAGTGTTGGGGTCAATATTTGGAGGTTTCACCATTTCACCTTATTGTGAGTATAATGTGAAGTGTTAACTAGACCAGTTATCCTTGATAATATCAAACATTGGCAAGTGTTTGATGATTATGCTCAAGTGCAAAGGTTCTTGAAAAATCAAGGTGAGTTTGTAGATCATCATATTCATTGGGAACAAATGGTGTGTGTGACTGAAGGAAGAGAGACTTTATTTGGAAAATATATTATCCAATTGAAAACTAACACCATTCCTAGAGGCCTTGTTGCACTTGAGTCTAATTTTAACAATGTTGATTGCATCATCAGTAGAAACATGTTTGCCTCAAGGGACATGGAAGAGCATGACTTGGGAACAAAGGATAAACCAAGAAAAGTTTGGTTGGGAAGAAAATTAAACAAGGAATAAAAACAGTCCTATCTTCAATTACTAAGACAATATCAAGACTGCCTTGCTTGGTCATATTCAGAGCTGAAAGCATATAGAGAAGAATTCTTTCAGCATGAGATCCCTCTTGAGACAAATGCCAAACCATTCAGACAGAATAAAAGGCAAATCAATCCACTCCCCTCCATGAAAATTCAAGATGAATTGAAGAAACTGAAGGAGGGAGGGTTCATTTAGCCCACAAGGTATTCATCATGGGTTACAAACCTTGTGCCATTTAGAAAAAAGAATGGAGATATCAGAATTTGTGTAGACTTAAAAAATCTTAATAGAGCTTCACTGAAGGACAATTATCCTTTTCCAAACATGGAGAACATGTTGTAGTTAGTGATTGGATCGGAATTGTTGTCTACCTTGGATGGTTTCTCTAGCTACAATTAGGTTGTTGTCAAGGAGTCAGAAATATTAAAAACTACCTTTACCACTCCTTGGGGAACATATGTTTATGTGCGAATACCTTTTGGTCTCATGAATGCTGGAGCTACTTTCCAAAGAGAAATGGATGTTTCTTTTTCTGGTTATATAAATGATTTCATTACAGTTTATCAGGATGATGTGACTATGTTTTCAAGGAGCAGAAAGGACCACTTACAACATTTGGAAAGGATGTTGATCAGATGTAGAGAGTTTGGAATCTCTCTCAATCCAAAGAAGTGTCACTTTGGGGTACAAAAGGCCAAGCTACTTGGTCATATTGTTTCAAAGGTTGGTTTCATGATTGACCCTGAGAGAATAGAAGCAATCAACAAGGTGCCAATTCCAAGGACAAAGAAGGGCATCCAATCTTTCTTTGGGAAAATCAATTTCATTAGAAGGTTTGTGTCCAATTTTGCTGAGTTGACTCTTCCTATCACATGTATGTTAAAGAAAGATCAAGTTATCAAATGGGAGGATGCTGTTATTCAGGATTTTTAAGGAATCAAGGAAGCACTTAAACATGCACCTGTCTTGGCAGCCCCGAATTACAAAAATCCTTTCCAAATTTTCTCCTTTTCTTCGGAAAATACTATTGCATTTGTTTTGCTCGAAAAGGATGAAGATGGGGTTGAGAGGCCTATTGCTTTCTTTAGCAAGGCTTTTCAAGCTGCTGAGTTGAAATATACAATCATGGAAAAACAAGTATTTTCCTTGGTGAAAGAAACAAAAGTTTTCAGGCCTTATATCTTAAGTTTAAAAGTTGTTGCTTATGTTCCCCACACAATGGTAAAAGATGTCCTATCAAAGATGGAGTTTTCAAGAAAGAGATGTAGGTGGGTTAATAAACTATTGGAGTATGATATGGACATCCAAACCACAAATTTAGTAAGAGGTTTAGGTCTTTCCAAGCTCATGGATGAGAGCAACTTGCAGAATGTGGAAGTAAATGAAGTGGAGGAAGAAAGGGAAGATGTTCTTAAAAAATTGGTAAGATCTGAGTGGTACAAGGATATAATATTTTACCTCAGACATTTATGTTGTCCTGATCATTTAAATAAAAATCATAAAAGAGCCCCAAGCTGGCTTCTCAAAAATACATCATCACTAAATTTGGGATGGCTTGAAAGAACCCTGAAAGTATCCTCTTGAAATGTATAACTGAAGAGGAAGCTCCCAAAATAATTATTGATTTCCATGGGGGAGTTTGTGGAGGACACTTTGTTGGAAGGGTTACAACACACAAAGTTTTGAGAGTTGGTTATTGGTGGCCTACTCTTTTCAAAGATTCAACCATGCTAGTTAGAAAATGTGAGAGCTATCAGCATTTCTCTGGAAGAATGAAAGCTTCAGGTTCCCTTCCTTTGCAACATGTATCAATTGAAGCTCCTTTCAAATAGTGGGGGATGGACTTCATTGGTGAGATTTTAGACCCTTCTATTGCTGGCCATAACTAGATTCTTATAGCCACTGATTATTTTACAAAGTGGGTAGAGGCAATCCCCACAAAGAAAGAAACACACCAAGTTGTTATGGACTTATTATTGAATAATATCGTATGCATATTTGGTGTGCCAATCAAGATTGTGGCTGATAATGCCATGTGTTTCAGAGCTAATCCTTTGATGGCAATGTACAAAGAATATGGAACCAATCTGACTTATTCTTCAAACTATAATCCCCAAGGGAATGGACAAGTTGAGTCCAGTAATAAGAATTTGTTGAAGATCATTAGAAGAACCTTGATGCAAAACAAGAAGAAATGGGGTGAACAATTGAAATTTACAGTTTTGGTTGATAGGATAACTCCTAAAAGAGATACTGGTAAAAGTCCATTTGAATTGGTGTGTGGAACTCAGGCTTTGCTGCACTTGCACCTACAATTATCTTCATTTCAGTTTGTCCAACAGTTGGAAGATCAAGAGCTTGGCCCATATGAATCAAAGATCAATCATATTATTGAGCTTGATGAGGAGAGAAGAGCATCCCATCAAAGGCATGTCAGATTTAGGGAAAAATTTAAGAGATTGTTTGACAAGAAGGTCACTCCTAGAGCCTTCAATGTTGGAGATCTAGTTTTGTTGTGGGATAGTAGGCATGAAGACAAGGGAAAGCATGGCAAATTTGATGCATTATGGATGGGCCCTTATGCCATTGATATCAGGATTGGTGAACATACCTTCTTTCTCAAGGACTTAGATGGGGAATTACTGGAGATTCCTGTTAATGGTAGACATTTGAATCATTTCTTGGATTAATCCCCAAATCTGAGGTATGCACCAATTGTATAGTTGTATAGTCTTTGTTTTTTGCTTTGTTTTTGTTGTTTTGTTGGTGTGTGGTTTGCCCTTGTTCTTAGCAGCCATTTTGGTCAGTTTCTTAGCTCGTTTTTGAAGCATGGTTCTAGTTTTTTTACTGCCTTGGGTATTGAATCCTTTGCCCAATGGATATTTTGGCACTTGGTCTACATTTTTTCCTTGTGGCACTCACTGGGATTGCCCATCCCCAAGCAAGAGATGATGTTGGTGCCATTTTTGAGCTTACACCATGTTGCCCTAAATTTTCAAATTTGTATCTACTCAAAAAATGTTTTATCCTTTGATTTGATGGTCTGTAATTCTTCCCCTCCAGTTGAAATGCTTTAAAAATGCTCACAAACTTCTTAATTTGCCCTAATTTGAAAGAATAATCCACATTTTCCCTTTTTTGTGCCCTAGTTTTTCCAATTTTGTGGGCTATGTCATTTTTCCCTTTGCCAGATTGTGGAAAAATCAAAATTGATCAAATCATATTTGTTTGTATTTGAAAACTCAAATCCTAGATCAGGAATGTTGTAAAAAAACATGGTTTAGTTGATTTAAAATCGAAAAATCTGCCATCCTTGGTGAAAAAATTGAATTCTAGGGCATCCTTTGAATTTTTTACGTTTTGACGGTCATACGGGTGTCATTTGCCCATCAAATTCATCCTCAAAAGGTATTGGCAACGTGGCGGGTTTTCATTGGCTGAGGTGCAGCAGGAGATGTTTCTAACTTGTCATTTTGGATTTTTCGGCAAAGTGGCAAATTTGGCTCCACGGCTCCACCTTTTTCAAAGTTGCCTACGTGGCATGTTCTTATTGGCTAAGGAGAGGTGGGGGAGTCGGATCTCCTTTGAAAATTTTGGATTTATTTTGCAAAATTTCCTAAGTCAAAATTTTTCCTGAATCCCCGCAGCCAACTAGAAGAGGACACGTGTCCTAAAAGTTTCAAAATGGAGGAGCAGGCCGGCGGGGAACTTAGGAATTTTTTGCCTTTTGGAAAAGGAGAAAAAAGGCAAGGGAAGGTCCACGGGTCCGCAAAGGAGCCACAATTTGACACGTGGTGGGTAGAGCAGACAAGGCAGGTTGGCGGGTCGGTGGAGGCAGGGGAGAATTTTTTCCCTTTTATAAAGAAGGCTTAAAATCAAAATTTGAAGCACTCGCCCACTAGCAAATCATCGAGTGACACGTGGTAGGGGAGAAATCAGAGGCGCGGGCTTGCGGAGACAAATTTGAGAATTTTCCCTTGGCTTAAAGGGAGTAAAAATGAAGATTAAGCCCATGGATTCTTGGCAAATGAGAGATGGACGTGTGGTAGAGGACAAGGCGGGTCAGCGGGCCAACAGAGGTAGGAGGGAATTTTTTCCCTTTTACAAAAAAGACTCAGAATCAAAATTTGGAGCGTTGACCCATGACGAATCACAAGGAGACACGTGACGAGGGAGAAATCGGAGGTGTGGGACCGCGGGGCAAAAAGTAAAATTTTTCCAATTTTCCAAAAAATGTCAAAATGCACAGAATTGAAGCGCGATCCTAATGGGACCCACCATTGGCCACGTGTCGGCTCCAAAATTCAAAGGTAGAAGGGCAGGGAAAAAGGTCAAATTTTTCCATTTTTCCAAAAGGTTGAAAAGTCAAAAAATGAGCCCAAATTTGTTCCTAATCATAGTTTGACATGTGGAGGGCCCAGATTAAAGGAGAAAGAGCAGATCAAGGGAAACTGTGCATTTTCATTTTTGGCCACCATTTTTCCTCCAAGAAGCTTGAAATCATGAATTTTGCATCAAATTTCATCAAATTTTTGGTGATTCCATGTCGTTTTGGCTGTCCAGGAGCATTGGAATCAGTTTCATGACTCAATTTGTAGATTTGAGGTGTTTTTGTAATAAATTTTTATTTAGCCCGAGCAAACACGTGGAATGTCAAATTGAAAGTTACAGAGGTAGTTTTACAAGGTGAGAAGGTGAAATGATGAGAGGAAAGGCATCTACATGCCTTGATAATGAAAAATGTGCCTCCAAGAAGGATGATGATCCGAATATTTGTAATGATTCACCATTTTAGGAGCACCTGGAAACTCTCGTTGTATATTTGTTAAATGTCATTTTCAGCGAATCATGAGAAATGGTTGTAACAAAATTGATCCCTTGGCATATTCTTTTCTTAGGAAAGAAGGCTCTAAGATGGAAAGAGATATATAATGCATGTTTTGAGACATGCAAGGGGGGAAAAAGTTCAAAAATCAAGAGCGAATTCTGAGAGAAAGCTCATTTTTCTGAAAAACCCACCAAAGAACAAAAATAATTTCTTCTGTGTTGGATCTTCATGTATATGAGTTGGTTACAAGTGTATAGCCATCACACAACTATGATATTGTTCATGAAACTCTCCCCTGCTGATGAATCTAATAAGCTTTTGAGTTAATCTGTGTTTTTCTGGGCAATATGATGTCTGTTATCATTTTTAAATGCCTACAAATAGTTTCCGTTGTTCTTGTTGTAATCTTCCATTGAAAGTCTTTAGAAATCACACAGAATCTCCATTTCTTGTTGATAGTTTAGTGGCATTTACAATCTCATGTTCAGAAGAGCCTTCATCTGATAAAGAGATAAACAAATTTAAAGTCATTGTACCTTCCTTGACTGCAAAGATTGCTTGTAAGCCTTTGGGGGTACCTTAGGTGTGGTTTGATCATGGATTTTTGTGTTTAATTGAGTTCTTTACTTCAAGCTTTTGTGGTGAATTCTCAAAGATTGTGTGAAGAGTGTAACTTGGGCTTCCATTTATGCCTCTTCTAGTTGAAAGAATATCTTGATTATTTGAAGCATTTTATCTGATAGTTGTTCAAGTATTGTAGAGGTTCTCAGAGATCTAATATATCCCAGTTTTTCTTGTCAACACCCCACTACAAATTTCATTCAAAGAAACTAATCCTACCCACACTACCCTTGTATTGCATTGTGTGTCAAAAAAAGAATACAATCCATTTACAAAAATGCACAAGGAAAATCAAGATCATATAATGTCTCCAGTAACCCTTGGCTTGCATTGAAAATATCTCCATAATCTGGGAGTGACAACTTGTCAAAGTCAGATTGGAGTGTTGATCATATTTTCCTAAGGCCTTTTCATACTATTTGCATAAATTGAGGGATATATTCATCTCCTTCACCATTTGGGGGTTACAATGTAGGTTCTCTTACCTTGGTTGAAAGGCACAACCTAAAATAGTGAGGGTCAGATCAAATCATTTCAAAGTGCTATCCATCTCTTCACAAATCTGAGTGCCAGTTAGATCACATCCCTGGCTACAAAATGACACACATCATGATCTATCTGACTTCAAGCTTCATGCCATATCTCTGATGCTGCTAAGATTGAAAAGGAGAAAAAATTTGGGTACCAACATATCAATCATCTCTTGAGCAATGTTTTTTAAAGTTATGCAGTTATTGTCACTATGTCCTTTAACAAGATGATAATTACAGTAGTCATGTTATTTATACCATGCCGAAATGGGATGAGCAGGATCAAAACCTTTATGAGATTCTATGGGAGGAAGTGTAATGGCTCAAGATTTAAGAAGCTTTTCCAAGAATGATGAATAGGGATCTTCAATCGAAGTGTACTTCCACTATTCCCGCTAGAGATGAAAGGCTTGGACAGGAGAAATATTAGAAGAATTTTGGGCCTGATTAGAAGGATGAGATGGAACCACCTTGAGGACTACCACGTTGGCAGATCCTTTGGGCTTTGAATAGTTATTTTTAGGTTTTGAAGATGAAGAAGAATCATTTGATTTGAATGGGGTGTTATTTTTCCGTAATTGGATCTTCTTTTCTTCAATGGCGTGAATTTCTAGTTTTCAGGCCATGGTGAACACTTCATCAAAGGTTCAGAAGGTTTGGACTTGAAGAGTTGGTGAGATGTGTCTAGCATGAGCTCTATTGAACAACTCAATAAGTTTAGTCTGAGGTAGTTGGAACATCAATTGGTTAATAAGACTCTGCCAGTGGGAAACGAAATCTTCGATAGATTCATCTTCATACTGTCGAGTTAAATAGAGATTGGTCATGGTGACTTTCTTGGTAACATTGATTGAAAAATGAAGTAAGAAATATTGGGCTACTTGATTAAACAAATAATTAGAATGTCGAGGTAGTCCACTATACCAATCCAATGCTGGTCCTATTAAGGACATTAGGAAATTTTGTAGGAGCAAAGTGTCATCATGGGTGATTAGGTAACACCCATGTTTGAACAACCACAAGTGTTGTTGTGGGTCTTCTTTACTGTTGAAGAGATTCACTTTAGGAATTTCCCAATGCACAATGTAGGGGTGAATGGGAATAGATGGATTGATAGGATCATTATAGATTTCATCATATGTTAAAGAATTACGGGAACAAAAAACAAATGCTTCTAAGGTTTGCATCTTCTCCATTTTCATTTTAATGAGGTTGTGAATAGGTTGGGATGAATGGGTGCCCCCGACAAAAAAAGGGGGTTGATGTTGAATGTATGAGGTGGATGGTATGCTAGTATATGGTGGCACTGAGTATGAGAACTACACAGGAGGAACATATGTAGGTGGTGCATAGCCAACATAAGTGGTTTTTGGTAGTATGTGTAAGTGGGTGGGGTAGTCGTAACAACTCTAGTGGTGATTGGGGGTAAGGACTACGGGATGGAAAGGGTGAGGTTTTGAAAAGGGGTGTAAGCTACCAACATCGGGGGTGGTTATGATGCAATGGGTATATGTTAAGCAGCGGGTGTAGATGAGACTATACTCATAGTGGATGTCGGGGGTAATTGATTTCATGGGTGCGACAGATGATGTAGAAGTTGTAGTTTTAGTGGCTATGGGATTTATCTGAGACACCACAGGTGGTAAAGTGGATGAAGGTAGCACCAAGCTGGTGCTAGCTGATGCAGAAGTGGGGGATAGATCAGGAGGGATAGATACAGGCATTCCGTATATTTACTATCTTGAGGAATCACGGGTGGAAGAATGAGCAAGGTAGTACTGGAGGGTAATGAGATTCTGGTCGAGGAGTCTTGTGATCTCCTCATCGTTGGTAGTAATGGGGATGAGCTGAGTCGGATCCAAAGGTGATAGGATGGATGGTGATGATGGACTAGGTGGGAGTGGCTGATGGATGGCATGAAATATGAGGGCATTATTTTGGCTGTGAGTCAACACCATGTGATTCATTGTATGTCGGGTGAACTATACTCTGTAAATGACACAGGGAACAATAGAGATGGGAAAAAATAGATTCAAAGAAGGAAAGTTGGTAAATGTTTTGATTAAAATCAAAACAGAGTGACCGACACCAGTCAAACTAAACATTGATGGTTAAGGGGTGACCAATGATAGTTATAGGATCTGATACCAGTTATTGTGAGAAAATAATAGTTTCAGAAAATAAGGTAGGAATTGATGATTGTCAGAAAGGAAGGTTGTATTTGATGACTGTTACCATAGTACAAAGAATACAATGATACAAAAAACTCTAAATAGAAGAGAAGGTTAGATAAGTGTCTTTCAGGTAAACTAACAAAAAGGACAAGGAACCAACACTGGTTAGGTAAACCAATGGCGGTTAGATGTAAACTGATGATGGTCGTTGGACTGATGCTGGTTATTGTGAAATATGAAGAATGAAGAAAAATGGATTTTTGTGAATTTAGATGAGATGAATAATCAACCCAAATGTCTAGGAATGATAAGATGAGGTCCTGACACACTCTGATAAGTTCAAAATACTCCAATTGTGATGGCGGAGTGTGAAAGACAAAAATAAAAATGAAGAATCGTATCCTCACACCTCAAAACCTAAGTCAAGCACAAAGCTAAGAAAAATACGTAATCTAACAAGTGAATTTAATGTGTTTAGCTTATGATATTTAAAATACTAACTCATGAATTTATAGTATAGTTTTTGGTTGGGAAGGCTTCCTATGAAGAAGGAAATTCTAAATGTGAGGTTTCAAGTTATGTTGTGGCAGGGTCGGGCCATCCTATGATGGGGTACTGGACAGAGATAACCAGCTGGGTACACACTTTCAATCCTCTGATCATGTGATAGTTGACATGAAGTGTGAATTATTACTTGTTGGCACATTTATGGGAAGTAAATTTCTTTGATTTATCTTGAGAATTGTAAAATAGGAAATGACTATTAAGAGGCAATACAAAGATTATTTCCTTTGTTAATGGTTTCTTCATAAAAAGTATGTCTAGTAAAAATGATTGTGCTATAATGATGGGTAAATCTAATATTCATTTGAACATGGAAACCATGTTTTAATCCATACAAATAAGGCCCAAATGAGAATATACTTTTATGTTTTTTTATAACAATGATGTTTGGTACAAATGATTATGTTAGAATGATTTTGAATGGTTAATGGTTTTTGGGTAAATCTAATATTCATTAAAATATTGAAAATAATAAGTTGTTACCCGAAGGTGTTTCGATCCACACAAATATTTCCTAAATGAGAATAAACATTCTTAATGGTTTTTTCATAACAATGATGTTTGATATAAAGGATTGTGGTAGAATGATGTTGAATGGTTAATGGTTTTTGGGCAATATGTAGATTGTTTCGTTTCATTAATTGTTTTTCATTATGAGGTAAGTAGGATTGCGTTAGAATAATATTGGGTGGTTTTTTTTTATAGGTAAATATAATATTCTTTTAATAATGAAATTTGTGTTTTGATCCATACAAAGAATGCCTAAATGATATCCCCTTTTGGGTCAAATTATTGGGATTGTTGTTGGATTTTTGGGAGATGAAATAATGGTTAGAATTATAAAAGATATAGGGTATATAATAGCTTATGATCCTAGTACTAAATTTAGAACAATATTCACATGTGTAAGATTGTGTTAAATCTCAATAAAGTACAAACTTCTCATCTTCCATTGTTCTAAATCTTAAGTTTGGGGATTAGCAGTAGATTTGGAATATGAAAATTTTTCTCAACCTACGTGAAGTGCTTATCCTTATTGGAAAAAATTATAGGAGGTAGATTTTATTCATTTATTCAGAGAATGGGAAAATAAGAAATGGCTACCTAGAGGCAATACAAATATTGTTTCCTTTATTAATGGTTTCTTCATAATCACGATGTCTAGTACAAAGGATTGTGCTAGAATGATGTTGGATGGTTCATGTTTTTTGGGTAAATATAATATTCATTGAAACATGGAAATCATGTTTCAATCCATAGAAATAATTCCCAAATGAGATCCCATTTTAGGTCAGATTGTTGAGATTTCCTTTGAAGTTTTGGGAAAAAGGGAATAATGGTTGAGATTGCGAAAGCTATAGAGAAAATAATAGCTTATGATCGTATTATCAAAGATAGAACAAGATTCACATATGTAAGTTTATGTGTTAAAGATCAAGATTTTAGGGTAGATCTAATATTCATTGAAAAATAAAAGTTGTGTTTTGATCCATACAAAGAATTCCCAAATGAGATCCCCTTTTAGGTCATATTGTTGATATTTCTTTTGAAGTTTCGGGAAATATAAATAATGGTTGGGATTGTGAAAGTTATAGGGAAAATAATAGTTTATGATATTATTGCCAAAGCTAGAACAATATTCACATATGCAAGATTATGTGTTAAAGTTAAATATGGTACAATCCTCCCATCTTCCATTGTTCTACAATCCAAGTTTGAGAATTGACAATACAAACTAGAGTATGAGAAAACCTCCGCCATTTGCATGAAGTGCAAAAGAATGGGTTACAAAGCAAGATAATGTTTAGAAAATCTAAAAGCAAAACATGTATGGAAGAGGAAGGAAGATGGTAAGACCTATTTGAGGAGGAGAGAGAAGAAAAACTTGATATTGATACCTTGAACAGGGAATTGATGGGAGAGAAACGTAACCTTGAGATCCCATGCAAATAAATAATAAAGAGTATGTGTTGGACAACCATGGGAAGAAAGGGGTAGTTAGATTTCGTTTTAGGGAAAGGATATGGATAAAGATAAATATTAGTAAGGAGTAGGAATTAGTCATTTAGGAAAGGCATGAGAGTATAGAACAAGTTCTAGTTTGTGTGGCTAGCTCTTTAGAATGGAATTTTAAAGGAAAATCCCATTTAATTAGAAAAAAGAGGATCTTGAAAAAAAGGGAGATATTATAATAAAGATGTTTTGGAAAGAGATCACCCAAAAGACCTAGTTGTAGGAAATAAATAATATATAGATCATGGATAAGAGCCTCATATTCAACTGAATTATTAGAGCAATTGAATTGGAATACAAAATTATAGAAATACTATGCACTCGTGGAAGATACAAGAACCACGCCTCCACCTGCATCTTGTCTACTCTTAGATCCACTAAGGGAAGAAAAGGGTAGTTAGACTACATTTTAGGGAAAGGAGATGGGTAAAGCTAATATGGGTTTTAATTCTCCCATAAACCAAAAACTACATCATTAGAGGGAAGACGTGAATATCAAGGTAAATGAGGAGAGTAACATGATGGAGAAACATATTATTTCTATGAGTAGGAGTAACAATTAGTCTTCAGGAAAGGCATGAGAGTATGGAACAAGTTTTAGATTGCGTGGTTTGTTCTCTAGAATGGACTTTTAAAGGAAAATACCCTTTAGCTTCACCATCCTCATAAATAATGAAGACGAAGATTAATTAGATAAAAATGGATCTTGAAAAAAGGGAGATCTTACCATAAATAGGTGTAGGAAAGGGATTTTTAGAGATATGGAGGAATGATTTTTTCTCATTATTATGCCCCCTTTGATGGAAAATTCATTTTCCCACTCATTCATATGAAGGAATCATCTAAAATTTGGAGCAAGGAATCTTGGAATAAAACCTTGAATTTCAAGACCACTTTCGTTGCAATCAAACACCCACAGTGAACTTACTAAAAATAGCATGTTTCCATGACAGGAAATGACTAAAAATAGTAAGTTGTCAAATAAGGTGAATTCTTGACATCTGTAAACCTCTAGACAAAAAAGAAACATCAGGGAGTGAAAACAGTACAATATTGCCAAAAATAGCACTCTTGGTTAGGACCTGCTAAAAATAGAAAGTTTCTAGTTTCAGTCCAGAAATTTGTGGAAAATCCAATTTCACTTATATTGTTACTTTTTTATTTCATCACAAGGTTGGGAATTTTTCTCATGGTCCAAAAAATGAAGAATTCGCTCTTATCAAATTCATTCAAGAAAGGAACATTGTGAGGTCTGTGAAACACTCTAAGAGCCTCATTCAAGTTCAAGTGATCCAAGGGAATGACTCACCACAAGCATGATGTGACCAAACCCGTGGTGAATGAAGATGAATTTCATAAAAATAAATCTCATACCTTGATGAAGTGTTTCTAATTACTTCGAAGTGATCCATGCTGGATACGACATCTCACATTGCTGCATATCTTCAGTGGAGGTGGAAATTGCAGTGTTTCAGTGTAGTGTGGTGGATGGGAACATGGAAGTAATTCTCGATTCATTCATTCATGTGAGACCACATAGAGGATCAATATTTGTCATTCATGGAAGAGGTCACATATTTACTCACCAAGAAACATATGAAGTAGGAGGGCTTTGTTTCACCATTTTCTTTACGTTTTTAGATGAAACAAATAAGGGTGTGGGACAAGGAAGAATACTTGTTGTGATAGTCATTTTGAAGGTCATTACACGCATTCTGAATTCTTGATACAATGTTTACTTTGAAATCTTCCTTTTGGCTAGGAGGAACTACATTAAATACACAACAAGACCACAAAAAGAGGATTAAATAATATATGTCAGTGGGTTTCCTAGCGTGTGCTAGATCCAAGAAGTGTGATACTTCCTCAGTGGTAGTCAACCCATTGTTTGATAGAATGTAAGGTAAGAAATGACATGTAAGTAAATAGAATCCTACTATATTTGACATGATTTAGGTATCTCATCCAAATACAATAATCAAATATAACATAACAGGCTAGGTTATGATCAGATTTGAAAATAAGGTAAATAACTAAGGTGCTGGAATAGGTCAGGGTCAGACTCTGGGTCACTTGAATCAATTAAAAGGGTTATTGGGATCTTAGTTATTAGTAAGACTGACAAATATAAGAGAGTGTACGTCGGTCTGCTATGACTGATTGGCAATAGTTTAGTAAGAACCAGTGACGGTTACTATGGGCAGGATGATAATAACTCAATAGTTCATGGTTTTGGGGATATGTCTGAGGACTAGAATTAAATATGGTGAGGAGTTGGTTTAGGTCTTTGAAAGTGTTAGGAATATTTTGATGTAATCAGGAATGGAAAGAGGTGATTAAAAGGGTTATGTGTGATGGGAATGGTCAGGTTCACAGGAAGGTAATAGTGGTGGGGTGAAAATATAGTTAATGGTTGATAAATAAACGGTGAAGAACTCTTATAAACTGAATAGAAATGAAATTGGTGCAGGTTAGACACACACTTACTATGTTGTGCAGGTTCAATGGATGGTTGGTGGTGATGGTTGTTCAGTGAAATGGTAGATCAGTGTCCATGGTAAATTTCTTCCCGGAGTTCTACCTGTGAATGTAAAAACCTTCTGATCAATGGATGTGCTGGTTATGGCTACTTGAATGTACGAAAGAGATCTGGTTCTTGCTTGCATGTAGATCTCCTTTGCTATCAAAACTCGATCATATGTGTCTAACCTCTCAAATAAGGTTACCAAAGTGGTTATATGGTAACCGACCCCGGTTTAGGGTTACCGAAGTTGGTTTTGCGTTAACCAGCGTTGAGTTAAGGTGGGATATCCTAGGTTAGCCTAAAATAGCATATTCTTAGATATCCTCTTTCCATATTTTCTAGTTCGTTTTATCCCAGTTCTAAATTGAACGTTGTGCTTAGGTACGCGGGAATGTGGTTAGAGGGAGAATAGGCATGTGCTTTTAGGGTTATACTAAGTCTTAGTTCATTAAGGTACGTAGGGCTAAGTCTGAGTCAGTTATGGAAACATGCTATGAATAGGTCTATGGTGAGGTGTCTAGGTAGGTGAGGTTTGCATCAATTTAATTAAAGTAATTAAAGTAATAAATGGAGTGAGGGTGAATATTGATTTAATTGTGGATAATTAAATCAATGTTAATAATATGGGGTGAAAGGGGGCTAATGTTAGGTGAGTATGTTTAAGTTAGTTATTCTAAAGGGGACAAAGGGGAGTGTGACTCAATTTTGGTGTCTACATTATCATTTCAAATACCAATGGAAACACATTATACTAATGGGATTTCTCCTTATTAATCTCCTCCTTTGTCATTTTAATTATATAAGTTATGGCGAGAGTAAATTTGAATAATGAGATAATCTCTGTCAACATTGTCTGTCCTTTCTTGATAATATTTTTGACCCATCTGTCATTAGTGCTTCACTACATTGTGTAACCTTGAGCTTTCTTGATTATTTTAGGGTCAAAGGTAATGATAGGAGGAGGTGGTATTGCATTGGGATCCAGGAATGATTGTATATAAGTAGTGAGAGCTGTCACATGCTCTTCCAACTGTTCTATTGTTTATTTATATTCCTCATTTCAAGAAAGCATGCGGGCAGTAGATTATTTAAACAAATGTGCATCCCTATGTGTGTGGATTGAAAAAAAGAAATATTTTTCAATTTTTATTCATCCTAAATAATAATTTCCATAGCTTTTATCATCTTTACCTCTACAAATTGAGCACTAGAAGTTGTAATGAAAAAATGATAAGTTATAGGGAAAGTCTTTGTCAAAGTGGGCTCAATATTAGGCATGGGTGCACTTTTAGGTACATAATCGGGAATTATATTTTACACATGGTGGGATGAATCAACTACCGAAGAAGATACACTTGGAAGTTGACGAAGAACTAGAGACTGTGAAAGTTCAATTTCACCTTGCTCCAGTCTTACAAGTTTTGGTATAAATCTATTACCTTTTTTGTGTATAATAAATTTCACTTTTGTTACTATTGGATTCCATTATTAATATTATTGTATTCCATTAGTAGTAATAATGGATTCCAATATTGTTATTATTGGAAGAAATGGAGTTTCAATTTTGTTATTTTTGGATTTTAGTTTCGCTATTATTGGATTCCAATTTTTGCATTTTTAGATTTTTGTGAGTTTGGAAAATTCTGTTGGGATTATGAAAGGATGGAAACTGCTAAGAAACATAAGGCATGATCCTATTGGATAAAAATTAAAAAAACTAACAATAAAAATAACTTACATAACCTATTCAGTTTCTAAAAAATGATGTTGATATCAAATGGACATATATCTACTAGCTAGGGTTTAAGTTAAAGTATCTCGAAAGTGAGCTAACAAGAACAAAAGAAACAACAAGACTAAGATCAAAGCTAAGATAAGAGTCAATGAGTGAGTTTGACAATAGGGAGAGAGAGGCCAATCCTGAGGAGGCTCGAATGAGTTGGCTAAGAAGCTCAAAAAGAGCTCGGGGAGCTCAGGGGTAGTGCACAGTTGAATGTAGAGGGGCCGATACCGAGGTGGCTCAAGGATCTCGGTGGAGAGATCATGTAGAGATTAAGATGGAGGGGAAAGGATCTCGGTAGGATGAAGGAGATGAGTGGTGAGGGAGAATTACGGGGTAGGAGGAAGGAGACTAATTAAAAAAATAGACAATAATGGATTTGACTTGTGGAATAATAATGGATTGGTCACATATACCAGAGCCGTCACTCTACCATATGTATCCTCTTCCTATGGTAGGTTTATAGAGTTTAGTAGCTGCTAGGAACATGTGCTTGATAGAAGGTCTATTTTCAGATCCTCTTTATATTCTAAAGTGTTTATCATGTACAAAACTTTACAACCCCTTTATGCACACATATACAATATTTTTGATTAGTCTCCTTCCCCCTGCCATGAACTTCTTCCTCTCCACCCAGTTCCTTCGTCATACTAAGTTGCTTTCTCATTCAACTCACTCTTTCCATGAGCTCTGCATGATCTCTCCACTGAGCTCCTTGATAGCTATTTTGGTAGAGCCACTTTGGGCTTGACCCCTCATCATTCTACTATGTAATTCCCCTGAACTCCATTTTTGGATTATTAGCTAGTTCATATGAGATTCCTCGGTTTCAACCTCTCTCTCCTTTCTGAACTCACTCATTGAATCTTGGCTCAACTTTGATCTCAACCTATTTGTTTATTTTTTTCTTGCTAGATTACAGTTGAGCTCCTTTTGCGTAAAACCTAGATTGTTGCCTTATCAAGCCCTATCTTGGATCTTATTTTTCGAGCTCATTTTCAATGGCCCTATTTGTGTTAAAGGGGATTTACATACTCCCCATTCAAACAAGTTGCGTCAACCTTCGTTCATGAGATCCATGTTCGACATTATTTTTGTCTCTCAGTTCTAACCTTCCCCTTAGAATCTGCTCAACCCCTCACCTGTCTAGCTTCTTATAGCTTTCCCTACCCTACCTATGCCCATGTCGATTGTGGCTCGACTGACTCACCCAGAAATTTCAAATTGTGAGTCCTTACACTTTGAAAGTACGTGTTCTCGCAATTTGAAAGTTCCTAAAAGTTCCATAATATTGCTTTGGATATAAACAACATTAATTTTCTCAATACATTGGATATAATATTAATTGTGGCCTCCAAAAATAGGTGTGGTAAAATTTAATTTAATGGACCTTTGAAAAGGAATTTGTATTTTGCAGGAATTGATTGTATCCTTTAGAATTTCCACAAGGTGATTCCATGGTGAGGTTCCTTCTTTATCCCCCAATTTACTAGTAATAAGGTATAAACAATAACATTATTTTTAGGGATAAAAGTGTATTTTTAGATGTAGGATACTCGATGATTATCATCAATGATATAAGAATGATTAATTTTATTGCAAAGAGAACAATACATACTAGTATATTTATGTCCATTTGATATCAACATCAGTTTTTTAGAAACTAATTAAGTGGTATGATGGGTTGTTGTATTCTCCAATCATTTAAAAAATATATTCTTCTTCCAATGTCGTTATAAAACTAGGGCTATGTTTCCTAGGCTATATGCAATGAAGTATTATACAACTTAGTTGTTTTGGTGGTTCCTTTCTTTGGGGGGTTATAGTTGGTGTGGTTCCCCTTGTTTCCCTCTAGTTTATGGAAATGCAATGCTAAACTACTGAAACAATTTCACTGTGATAAAAATGTGTTCAAAGGTAATACTTTAACTGGAATTGAAATGCACACACCGAATTGAAATAACACACACATATTGAATTGAAATAGTAGAATTGAAATAACATAATTGAAATAACAAAAACTAAATTTAGATAGATAACTACATCCAGATAAACATTCAAATCAAAGCATTTAAATTTGAACTTATCATAAATCATGAGCATGCATGAAACATAAATCCTCCAATCACCTTGGTCGAGTGGGCCCTTTCTCTTCCTTGGGATGGAGGTATTCTCAACACTAGATGATATTCAAAATGACATCAACTATATTTATTCAAATAAGTTCTAATACATGTTCAACATAATATTGAAAGTAAGTACTAAATGGTATATAACTATACTGTAAACTGCTATTATCAACTAACTATGAAATTTTCTCAATAAGGTTTCTTTATAGACACATTTAGTTACAAAATGTGCCAATATTATAGGCACCAAATTTAACCAATAATAGCATCATTAAAGGTCATGAAATCCTATGATATTACTAAAAAAAAGATTCGTGTTTGTAGGATTATTATGGAAGAATACTCCATGATGGCATAATGGCTAAATAATTGGCCTCATTGATTGCAACTTCCCATAATTGGTAGTAAATGTTAGGAAATAAGAGATAAAATATGCGGAATAATCCCTCACAGAATCACAACAGTAGAAACTAATATGCAGAAAATATTACAGATCTCAAATGAAAGTGTAGAATAAAATAACACAACACAAAGAGACAGTATTTAACGTGATTCACCCAATTTGGGCTACGTCCACCAAGAATCACTTGCTTAGATTTTATTACAAGCCATTGCTCTCTTAATACAATACCCAGATTTGTTTGGAGCTATGCTCAACAATCTCTACAAAATTCACACCCGAATTCAAAACACATATGCAATGCTACATTATCCCTACCATATGCATAAACCCATATAAGTAGACAATTGTTTAAGCATTTTTACAAAACCGTGAGTATCAAAACCATGGGCCAAAACCGTCCCATAAACCTATGGGTCAAAAATCCCGCCCATATGAGAAAAGAACTGTGGAAAGTGTATAGTACTCTTAGTGTACAATCTTCAACACTTTCTCCCATGAAAACATGCTCCACAACCTAATAATAAATGCTCATCATTATCTTGCACATGTCACCACATTACTCATAGAAGCAGTTAGTAGGTAATTTCTACGGTCAACAGTTTGCATGAACAAAAACAAGAAAAACACATCAACCTTGCTAGGATATAACTATATAAAACATCCCCCATGCACAAATTAACATTTTTAGGAATAAATAAATAGCCATATAGATTGATATAATATATCAATTTATGCACTCATCATCTCCCATGCACTTTACCTTTTGCATGTCCCTATGCAAACTCATCTTTTCCCTAATCACTAGCCAAGCTGTTGTGCCATGTCATATTCTTCAAATTGATCTGCATATTGTTTTCTTCTTCCCTTACACCCTTGAGTGTTCAAAATAACCTCTACCCATGCTGCGAAGATATCATGTGATTGGGAAGCATTATTCTGAAAAGTAGTCATGGGACTCAAGAGAAGGGGTGGTTTCACTTGTATTCAAACCCACTCATCACTGTATTTTTTTTCATTTTTCTCTGATGATTTATGGATAATTTAAATAAGTGTATCTCCCCCCCTCATGCTCTTATTAGGGAATAATATTATAGTGCTCACTTTATAGATAAATAGTTATCATGTTGATTAAATATTGTATAGAGTAAGTTGTTAATATTGTTGCAACAACTTATGAATATTGTATTTAGTATGAGAGATTATAGAATTTGTTGCTAACCAACTTCCTAAATCTCATCTCTATTTAACAAAATATTATCCTATTTATTAGGTTCATTCCCAGATGAATAATAAAGAGATCATTATTATTATTTCCATCTGCAAAGCTTTGCCAAATTCAATATTTGGTATCATAGCAGTCATTGTTTCCTCTGCATGATAAGATCCTGAGAATTGTGTGGAGCATTCGACACTGATCATTATATAATGGTCTCCTATCTACCTCATTGACCAACCTACATATCTGAATGCGTTTCATGATTGAGAGTCACGTGAAAATGAATCTAGTCTTGAGGATTACATAGAGAATGATTGCAATACATATCTAATATTGTTAAAATGTGGATACTACGATCTTCTCTACATGATAGTTATTGGAAAGGGATTCTAGCATACCGACATCTGAATGATTGGGCCACCATTGTCAACACCAGATTGATGTGAAGTTTAAGAAGAGTTTGAGTCTTCATCATATTTATGGGGCATCATAGAAGACAATGCTACTTGGAATGCATATCTAAGTGCTTCAAGAGGACGTGATGAATAAGTGTAATTGAGTATCTAGAAGATAGCTTTGTGGATTTGATATCTAACCCCATCCTCTCTTCCGATGGAGGCATGATGCATTATTTCCAATTCAATACATAGATGATCGGTGAACCACAAATTACTGTTCTTATTAGCTTCCATTCCTCCATATCTAGTTCTCACTCACCATAGTCATACCATTTGACTAGTTTCACTTGCCACGTTTTTTTAGAGATGTAGTTTTCATTGGCTTGGTTTCTATACATGGTGACTGACAAAAATCTGAAATGTGCATGTGCTCATAATAACATATCATCCTCACACAATTGTTAGAAATTCTATTCTTAGGTTGACCTATAAAATATATGCCTGGTGGTGTAATATACTAGATCTTCCATTCATTGGTTTCAACATTTGCCATAGCATATAATTTTTGTAGCCAAAATCCTATTATAGCTATGATGTGGCGGTTTGTGGGTAAAGTTTTGAAATATGCAATAGACTAAACACTACACGTGTTTCATTGCCTAATAGTCACAGACTCCATATTCCAATCCTCAAAGAGTACGTAGATTTACAAAGTCAAAGGTGGAGTTTATTAAGTCACGTTTCTTTAGTTTTTAAATGTTATAGTACTAGTCCTTGGTTATTTAGTAAATGAGTCCCAAATCAATATTTATCTAGTCTTTATATATTAAAAGTGCCATATTGTGATATTATAATATTCAAAAGTCAATATAGTAATAAAGTATATGTTTTTTTGTTACTTTCAAAGTCTATAGTTAAAATAAGAGTCATATTGTTAAATCAAGGCGATTGTCAAATATTGTAAAAAAAAAATTAAAAAAATTGCCTCACTTTTAGCCAGATGCATTTTCGGTGGAATCTGACGTCCGAGTTGAACTTGAAGGGGGTATTTTCAAATGAGTCTTAAAAAAATATTCAGCTGAGCTAGCAGTAGATAGACTAGAGGATGAGGCAACAGAGGTAGGAAGGTTATCAACGCTTCTCGTCACTCACCAACGATGGAGTTTCTTATAGCTTTTGTGGCATTATTTTATACTATTTCAATTGTTTTCTTTGAGTGACATGTGTAGAAATACAACTTGGTTTTAATTCCCTTGTCAAGGATTGAAAAGAGGAGGATGCACATTTTTTATGGTGAGACCAATTATATAGGAGGGAAGCTGAACTAGAGTGATCCTCTAACTGCATAGATCCTTCAATTGTCATAATTCTAACATTGATCGACTGGTGAAATCTAGCGTTCACTGGAAGTGAAATTGGAGTAGGTGAATCGGTGGAAGTGTGATCATCTAGTTTGGGATTCACTATGGTGAAGAGGATTGGTCATGCAAAAAAATATCCAAGCTAGCAGTATGCAAACCTAGAAGTATGCAGAGGCATACGAATATTTTTCTGGTTTTTTAGATGTATTTTCTATTGTCTCCAAATCATTGCACCCCCCGAATGCCCTAGAAATTAATCATGACATTTGGTATGAGTGGGACACAAGGGATCACCTCTCATGCTGTGGGACTTGGGCTCAAGGTGAACCTCCGGAGAAGGCCGGATTCCTCTTCCTAAACTAAACACAACACTACCTCTTATGCAAGAAAAATGGATAACTAAACCTATACTAACATTTCATGGGATTAAGGAGATAGATTTGATGGGAATAAAACTTAAACTATAAGTGGTGATGTAATAATTTGGGGAATGTTCAACATCGGTAAGGATTGATGTGGGAACAAGGTTTGCATTATTGACCACCTTTACCTTTAGCAACTAGAAAGGGCATAAAATACCACAAACAAGGGGTAGACGTTCCTTTGTTAAACTCAATCAGACAATAAGCCACCAATATCCCAGTGGAAAACGATGAACTTTAGAAGGGTGAACCAACACCATAACTCAACCACATGTAATATTCCACCACTTGATAAGCAAAAAACTCCACGAAACTACAATGGAAACCAAGACTTGCACTATGCACCTGAAAACATGAGAGAGGCAAATAAAAGCAATAAAATCATGAAAGGACATATATTTGATCACAAAACACAATTCTCATTACTTCAAGCACTTGCACAGTGCAACATTACATCAGGTAAAAAGGGCATAAATTTCCATTAGAATTCGAGGAGAAAGGCTTGAGAGCCTACAAATTCACATATTGTGAAAAGAAGGGGAAACTTGGAAAGTGTCTAATTCTCCAACTTGTGAGACCTATTGGAATTTACTTGAGGGGGAAACTCAAACCTTTGACATTGTTTTATCATCATATCATCTACCGAACAACCAACTTGAAAAGTTGGCTTCGAAGCCTCGCATCCCTATGACTCAGCTCAGCTTGGTATGAGTGAGCCCATTCTCACCAAGTTCATGCATGAGATGCCAAACTGATCTCTAGATTTACCCGAGCTAGACTATCTCGCGGGATGCTTGAACTCAAAGCTCGATTTTGTATGTGAATGATTTCCTTCTTTAGTGTTTAATCCTTTCAACTTCGAGCATCCTTGACCTTGAATACTAAGCTCCACCAATGACCGACGCTTCCCACTCCTTAGATTAACTTGACAGCTCACCACACAACCAATTCCTACTCTGCATAGATATCCTCTCACCAAGCTAACCCACTATCAACAATTTTATCATTTTATTTATTGCTAACAGCTTGGGACTCTTTCCTTACGTTTCTACCAAGCTCTACAAACAATATCTTTGAGCAAACTACATCCCAATTAGCTCAACCTATGAGTCCTGTGACAACACGCTATTCAGCTCCATGAGCCCGAAGTGCCTCCACCATCACCGAGCTCTTACCTTAGTGACTGAGGCCTAAGACTAACCGAGCTCCATCATCTCTTCCACATGATTTTGCCTCAGCCTGTTTAATACATGGTTTGATGATCTAAAGGAATAACTCAGTTGTTGATGCAACCTTGGCTTGACTTGGTTTATACATGTGAGCTCACCTATAGTCATTTTTACCCCAATCACAAAATAAAGGAACCCCATGCGCACTGGCCTATCACCCAGCGAAAGCTGGGCACTCACCCGAGGCACGTGCGGGTGGCGAGTCTCTCTTTTATTTGATTTTAGTGGGAAAAATCATCTATGATTTGTGTTTAAAATAATTTCAAATGGATTTAGGACATACAAAAACCATAGAGCTCAGAACGGCCTCTAGATCCTTGCAGTCATTTCAGACAGAGTACTTAACAAAATCTATAATGTGTACCATGACAGAAAGAAATATACAAACTTCTATACTTAACATAAAATGAAAGAGAAATTATGAAAGAGATATATGCATCAAAATAATTGATATTCATATATATATATATATAAAACAGGAAACCACATTACATCCATAGAGCCATTATAGAGTGTCACAAAGAAGCAGACAATAGTCATGCATTGTAACTGGAATAATGTAACTAAGCTACCAAAAAGAAAAATTACAATCCCCCTGCCTAATACAACCTTTCCTATATGTAATTACCCACTAACATAGTTTTTACAGTATTTTTGCAGAGCTCTGTCCATAATCTAAGTCTCTCTGTTTACTCTGCAGGCTCTTGTATTTATAGCTTTTCTGGACTTCCAACTCATCCTTCAGCACCCTCAGATCTGATGCCAAGTGTCTGAATGTGGTCCTCCATGCGATCATGCTTATCTAGGCCTGAGCCTTCCACTTTATACCATAATGTGCTTCTTGAAGCTTCTACCGCAGGCATGCTCCTTCCTGGGCCAACCTGTCGCCAGGCTGTCACCTTATCCACGTGCAATCGGGTCATGATTTTCATGTGTTCTACCCCGGATGTCTGATTTTTCTAAGTCCCAAACCCTTAGTTATGTCTGTGCATTCCACGCACACCACGGGCTTCCTTAAACCCACTTCTTAAACCTTGCCTTGTGCACTTTGTCCTTGTGCACCTTTCTTTAACTAGGGCCCTTGTGTGCCTATGTGCCTTCTATACTTAGTCAATAATCTAGGGGCCCAACATCACCCCACACTATGCATGTTCTCTATCCGTGGGAACACTTCCCTTCGTGAGAGGAAGAATACAAGTAGGCTTACGCCTAGGAAAAAGAATAAGGGGATGAAAGAATGGGGAAAGAAGAAAGAATGGGAGAGTGAAAGAATTATTGCAAAAGACTAGGAAAATCCTTTTTCAAGTCGGCTTCCAATTTATTCCAGGCATCGACTTCGTCCTACACTCTTTGAAAGAGGTCACCGACCAGGGCACTTACCTCCCCAAAATTTAGTCCACCCCCTTACACGCTCATCGTATCCGAGATCTTCTCTAATTCCTTACACATATCCTCCAATGCATCCATTCTTCGTGTGATATGCGGATATAGCTCCTTCAACCAATTTTTGATTGAAACCCTTAAGGTTTCAATGGCCTCGGATTTCTTCTCAACCTCGGTAAGGATTTGGTCTCTTTCCACTCTATTCCCCTTTTTTTTTCTCCTGGAACTCCTTGAGTTCTGCTTCATGAGTGGTGACTAGGGTGCCTGTCACTTTGTCTCCATCTACACAATTATTGTACACGGCTTCAGTAGTCTAGGAAGCAGCCATTATATCAGCAAGCACTTTGCTGTACTCAGCGAAGAGCACTATGATGTTCAACTTGTCTTCCTTCTCTAGGTGCGCGGCCACTTCTTTTATAGACTCCAAGGCTATCGGCTATCTTTCCATGGTGATAACCCTTGTTAAATCCTCCAAGCATCCCAAATTAGATCCATACTTCTGTGCAAGTGATGCCAGGTCTGGATACTTTAATAGTAGAGCCCCGTTGATGGATTCTACTTTCTTGTACACAACGCTCACCTTGGCCTTTTCATCCTTCATTTCCCATTGCTATTGGGCGCTAATTAACTTTTCTTGACTCATCTCCTTTGTTAATGTAGCTATATCTTCCTCTTTCTCCTTCAGCTCCCCTTCCAGATCCCTGATCCTATCATTTCACCCGAAGATTCTAGCCTTTATCTTAATGGAGACTTTGTCAATCGCATTGCTCAGTTGTTCATCCAAGAGCTGCTAGCTATCCACCATTGGGTTATCTTCTCTTGGTCTTGGCAATGTTACTATTTCCCCATGGCTTACCTCAAACTTTGGCTCATCAAAGTGAGACTCAATTGCCCAAGAGATCATCTTCCTTGTCCATGGGTAAGCAGCCTCCTTGTCAAAATATTACATGCATACAAGCTCCTCCAATGGAAGTGTACTCTAGAACTACGTGTAAAACACCTTCTTGGGGTCATCAATATAACCCATCTTTGGCCTTGCCCCCTTTGCATGCCTTCCTCCTATGTGCGTACCTTTGGGTATACTTACAGTTAAAATTAGGCCTCTATTGCTACCGCATTCCTCTTTCGCACTCTCATTCTCTTTGCTTAATATTGGTTTAGTGCCACGTTCCACTTTGTCCTCCACCAGGGTCTCAATGTCACTTGTCTCCTCTTCTTCTACCACCTTGGCCATTTGCTCTTGTGCCAAGCTTGGAACCTCTTGCTTCTACACGCTAGCCTCTTCATCTTTTCCCATGTCCTGGGTGCTTCCTCTTACTTGGCTATCCTTGTGCCGCAAAAAAAGGAACCCTTGTTCTTCTTCTCTGCCTTCCTCCTCTAAATCCTGTATATTGAAAACAAATGACCCTTGATCTTTCTTTGGGTCCTCTTCCCCACTTACTTCTTCTTCAATACCATCCTTCTCTCCTATGTACTTGCCCATACTTCTAGCTTCTTCCGAGGTGGTATCCTCTTCTACCCTCTTCTTTTTCCTAACCGGAGATTCCGATGTAGGTGACTCTATTTCTTCTTTTGATGACTCGTTATCTGATGGCTCTTCTGGCTCTGGAGTCTTTTCTCTGATTACGGAATTTTTCTTACGTGCGTATGTACTGGGTCTGGCACCTACCTCGGGGGAACCTATTTCCTGTGTGTCCACCACACTTGGATTTTTCTTTTATGGTTTCTTTTCCTCCTACTTGGGCACGGATATCTTCCTCCCAGTTAGATCCTGAGGTATAGATACCTCATTTTCTAGGTATGTTCCCTTCTTTGACTTGGGCCTTATGTGAATGTAAACACGCACTATGGATCCTCCTACAATGGGCAGAGTCATGGGCCTTGTCATTTTCACTTCATGTGACACGTACCGCTCTATGTACACACGCTTTCCAGGGTAGACCAACCCTTTGCACAATTCCTTATGGTCTTAGTCCAAACTACCAAGGTCCAACTTAAACTTTTTAAACTCCTTGAGCTTGTTTACTCCCGCTTGGAAGTACTAAGATGTGAAGGAAAAGGGGAGCTTACACCATGGGATTCATGAGTCATCTATCAACTCAAATTTTCCCATGTAGTAATGCTGGTACACAGTAAATTCTGCTTCTCCTCTAGTGGCTATTGGTAGTTGTTCAGGAATTCTCCATTCTACCCTGAACACGTTCCTTAGGCACATGTACCACTTTTCCAAGCACGCCTTGTGCACAATTGTCATAGTGTCACAAGTGTACTTCTCAAATCTTTTTTTAGGTGAGGGGTATTCATCAGGGTACTCCCATATAAACTTATCTGATGCATCTGGTACCCCTATCTCTGAGAACATAATGGTCAGAAACACATTTCCAAAAAGGATCTTGTCACCTTCCTTCGTGTAGTTGATAATTTCATCTGCGATGAATGCGAACAAATTATAGATGGTGCCCTATGAAATCTTTCTGTAAACATTTAACCATGGCTTACTGACTTGAGTCCATCTCTCCTAGCCATTTAGCTTTGACACCAGGAGTGCGGCCATCTTCATTACTGGATCCTTGATGTCTGTGACATCATAATACCTTGACCCCTTTTTGCAAGCAAAAGTGGCGATAGTTTCCTTAATCGCTTCCTTATCTATCAAATCATCTTCCAACCCATCTTCTTCACAAATGAAGCCTGTGAAATGTGAAATGAGCTGAGGGGTTATGTGCATCTTGCACCCCGTGAAGTGGAAAGAGTCATCATGAATGTGTGACATCAGCCACAAATATAGTCGCTCAGGTTTCTTGAAGTAGGGAAACTCAAAAAGTTGTAGTAACCCTGCCTTCTCCAATTTTACCTTCACATCATCATTATATATGGGCAAACCTTCTGGCATCCTCTTGTTTGTTGGGCACACTAACTCTAGCGCTAACTCCTTTTCAATTGTGCTTTTCTAATGATTAGAATCATTTACAAACATGTCCCTACGATGGGACTCCCTCTCCTTCATCAACAACACTCCATCTGGGTATTGCATTTCTGCATACCACTCCTCATTTGTGCTTGCTTCAATTTCTTGTTGCTTGCCCTTGCCCTTTCCTTTTCCCTTCTTGGGTGTACTAGCTGGTTTCTTGGGTGCCATTTTCTAGGTCTTCTACCCACTTCAATCACTTTTGTTACTTTTTTCTTCCACTCTCTCCAACCCTAGATCTCAAACTTGTGAAGAAAATTACTTAAACCCCGTTCCCTAGTTCTTCAAACCCTAACTGGGATACTCCCTTCACAAGACAATGTCTTCTCACACTTTCTCCCACACCCATGAAATCCCTTCCTCCTAGTTTGCAAATCCGAACTAGCTACTCACGCTTCAATTTCTTCAAATTTTTCTTCACACGGATCAATTTTTTAGAAGCCCTAGTTTGCAAAGGTGCAAAAATTTCTTCGTTCTCTTATACGCAAAGTGAAAAATGAAGTGTCCTGGCCCCCTTATTTATAGTTTTTCCCTTTATTGAGCATTAAGTGCTAATTCACCTACCACCGTACTTTCTTCATTTAATGCAGATTTTTTCAAAAACATCCTAACTTAAGCTATTTCCCTCATGCGCCCAACCTTCGGGGAAAATCCTCAAACCTTCTGGTGCGCAACCAATCCAACCTGATAGGAGACTCTTATGTGGGAAAAAACCAGTGCTGAAGGCACTTCTTCTTTCCTAATTTTGGCTCTCACCTACCTTGTGTTGCTTTAATGCACTTTCTATAAGTATCTTTATCTTGGCACCAACCATCCTTCTTCCATATTTTCTCTCCATACACCTCTTTCAACCAGGCCATTCAACTGGGATTTTTAACACAAACTTCCTTGGCACTTTAACCATGCGCTCCTTCACATTACTCCACCCCACACTTAAAATGATGTGCAGTCCTCTATGCACTCACAAATTCTAAAGTAGCAATAAGGTTACTGGCGCCCAAGGCACAAAACAAAACAACAACGTGAAAGGGAAACATAAGAAAATAAATGCATAAAGGAAAATTCTAAACTAACTAGAAAAGCTGCCTATATTTACAAACACCAAGAAGAATTATTTATAGTAGGGTGTCAGCCTACTCCCATTCAAGTGTCCAGGAAACTTCATCCCATCCAGTGCTTGTAACTAGCACGTGCCCAGATCAAGGATGTACGAGATTGTGTAAGGACCCAACCAATGGAATTTCAACTTCCCAGGATGGCATAGAAACTTTGAATCATACAGTAAAACCATCTGCCCAACCTCAAACTTCTTGTTTCTAATGTGGTGATCATGCTAATATTTCTTCTTTTCTTTCTGTGTTGTTTGGCTCCACCTGGTAAGTAATTGTATCTCATCTAGTTTCATTAACTCCTCAATTATTTCTTCTAGCGCTTTCTCATCAACCAACCCTCTTACGCATGCTATTCATAGAGAAGTTAACATGAATTTAACTGATAGAACAACCTCCATGCCAAACACCAATTGAAACAGTGTGGCTTTGTTCAACCTTTTATATGTTGTCCTTTAAGCCCGTAATATTGTTGATACTTTGTCATCCCAATCTTGTCTGCTGACATCACAAATTTTGGTTAGGGTATGACTCGGTATTTTGTTGAATACCTCTATGGTTCCATTTTCTTATGGGTGATAGGGTGTAGTCTTGTGATGAGCCACCATGAATTCTGCTAACAGGATCCTCAAGGTATCATTCAAGAAATGCGTACCCCTATCGTTGTTCAAACTCAATGGACATCCATACCTCATGATAATGTTCTCCCACAAGAACATTTTTGATGTGGCTACTGTGCAATATTTAGTTGGGGTTGCCTCTACCCACCTGGTCAAATAATCTATGTAAGTGATGACATAGCATGACCCAGTCCTACATGCCAATGGTGTAATAGGGACTACAAAGTCTATTGCCCACTTCTCAAAAGGTTCCGTGCTAGGTATAGGGCACAAAGGCATTTCATCTCTCTTTCCCAGTTTGCCAATGCACTGACAATGGTCACACGCTTTACAATAGTCTTTACAATCCTTGTACAGGGTTTCCCACCAAAAACTTGCCATTAATATATTACACGCAGTGGCATCACCCACATAATACCCACCCGCACTTCCTCTGTGTACTTCCTGGATGATGGAGAGGCGCTCGTGCTCTAATACACACCTGTGTAACACTTCATCACATCCCAACTTGTAAAATTTTCCACTGATTAACATGTAGGGAGTGACGCGTATGGCTAACTGCTTCTTCTCTAATGCCTTCATTCCTTTCGGTGCTAGACCTTCCTTTAAAAATACCACAATCTCCTCCAAATCCAAGGGTGCACGCCGCAACCTAAACAATTGCACGTCTGGAATTGTATCCTCAATACTCTGCGCATCCTCCCCTAAATCAATTCTTGACAGATGATCAGGTCCCACAATTACTTTTCCTAGGCTTCACTATAATGGTGAACTCAAATTCTTGAAACAACAACACCCACTGACATATGCGCCCTTGCAGAACGGGCTTGTTCACCAAATACTTTAATGCCATGTGGTATGTGTAAAACATAAAGGGTGTTGCTAGAAGATACTGTCTGAACTTGAAAAATATGTAGATCATTGACAATGCCTCATGCTCAGTCATGGTATAATTCTGCTCTACTGGTGTCAACTTATTGCTTGTAAAACATAGAGGATGATCAACAATTCCTTTACCTGGATGTGCAAGCATTGCTCCAATAGCGGTCCCTGAGGCATCTACATGGACATGGAAGGGCTTGTCCCAAGAGGGAAAATGTAATATAGGTGTGGTGAAAAGACTATCTTTTAATGTATCAAACACCCTCTGCTGCACCTCTCCCCAATGAAAGGCACTTTAATGTCTTAGTATCTCCTCTAAAGGCATGGCGATCCTAGCATACCCTTTGATGAATTTCCTATAATAACCCATATGCCCAAGGAATCCGTGCACTGTGCTCTAGATAATAGGCTCCCCTAACCCCACAATAACTGCAACTTTAGCGGGATATACCAGAAAGCCCTCCTTACATATGATATGCCCCAAGAAATTCCCAAAGGGTGTAGCAAACACACACTTCTTATTGTTGAGGGATATCCTCAACTACCTACACCTCTCAAACATTAACCTCAAATTGTCACAATGGTCTTTGAATGGACCATACACTGTCTAATCATCCAAATAGACCTGAAGAAACTTATGGATGAAGTCCTGGAACACTTGCACCATTATGCACAAAACAACAATAGGCACATTCTTCAACCCAAAGGGCATGACTGTGTATGCAAAACTTCCCCACTCAGTGGTGAAATTTGTCTTCTCCTGGTCCTCCTTTGCAATCCAGACTTGGTGCTACCCCAAAAATCCATCCGTAAAGGAATAGATTTTTTGCCCAGTGACTCCTTCCAAAATTTCTTCTCTGAATGGGGTTGGAAAAGGATCAATGACACAAATAGCATTTAGCTCCCTATAATCCACACAGATCCTAATCCATCCATCCTTATTGATGATGATCACCATTGGACTTATCCATTATGATTCTTCCACTACTTCAATGATCCTAGAATATATAATTTTATCTATCTCCTCCTTAACCTTCACGTATAAATTGGGATTCACTTGGTAGGGCCTCTTCCTAACTAGGCACGCATTGTCCTTCAGTTTTATCTTCATCTCCCCTAAGGAATGGTGAACGCCTTTGAGCTCATGGTACCCATGCAGGAATAAATCCTCAAATTTGCACAATAGATCAATGATCTTAGAGACTTCCTTCTCTGACCAGTAATTCCCAATAATAGCTTCCTTAGGTTCTTCTCTTGAACTGATGTTAACCTTCTTTGTATTTAAGGGCTCATGGTAGGTGCGCGCGTGAGTATCAACACTGTCTATTACCTCACGCGTCCCTACAAAATGGATAACATCCAAATTTTCTAATTCCTCACCATCAATCACATACACCAAATTTCCTTTCTCATTTTCCAAACACACACGCTCAAGTTATAACTCCTCTATTTCCTCTATCTCCTCTTCAAAGCATGCTTGCAGACCTGGTCCACCTAGAAAATCCAATAGCCTATCTTCCATCATGGCACTATCCCCCATGGTAAGGTGTTTGATACCCTACAAGGCCTTATTAATTGATGGATTGGTACTGCGGAACTAAAAGGTTTGAATAAGGTCAGCCGCGAGCTCTTGCCAATTCCCTGTCTGGCAGCGTGTCTCCGAATGAATGTACCATATGTGTGCGTAACCCTGTAGTTTAGAATACAACTTGTGCACCCAGAGGGATGGTGGTAGAGCTTCCGCGCCTTCTCTCCAGACCCATTCACACTCCTATATATGAAAAGAGGCGGGCTCCTTCCCATGGTAGTCCTTGATGGCAGTGGGCATGTTGCTCCTAAATAATTTGACAGAGAGAGCAATTCTTACTTCGTGTCATTCCAAAAGGATCTCCTGATGTGTAGCCCACCACCGTGCTGCTGTGTCAAGTAGAACATAACTTACAATCCCTCTCCATTCCTTATCATCCTTCCACTGAGCTTCCATCTCCTACAGAAAGATCTCAGGGAAGGCTCCTCTTGAATACTTGGGCAACTCTTTTCCTCCTACAACTTCCATCCCATCAATTCATAAGTTCCCCATGCCCAATTGTCACATGTTAGACTGGTGGTATCACTTACTAACTGAGCATCCTCAAAGTAGATAACTCTGTCGGTAGGATGTATTATCTCTAGGTTCCTGATTGAGTGCACATATATCCTGTCCAGAACTTCTTCCCCCAAAGGTTCAATATAGGGTGTCGAATTCCCATTATCTAGGGGTATAATCAACCACTCCTCCTTGTTTTCAAAGTTGATGTACCCTTTGTTAAACCAAAGGTCCGCATTGTTCTTGTAACACCATGGGCGCCCAAGTAGTGTTGGGAAATTGTCTACCTCGGAGAGCACCAAGACTTCAAAGTCCCCAGTAAACTTAGCTCCCTAGATAGTAATAGATGCATCCTTTAAGACACCAATGGGAATTGCCTTAGTCTTGTTTGCTATATACAACACATTCAAAGATGGCTATAACTCAGGTCTTCCCATCTGATGCCATGCATCCAAAGTTATAACATTAACCTCCACGCCAGTGTCAATGAGGATATTACTAAGGATCCATCCATCTACAACTACATTCAACATGATCTCCTTGTCATAGTTAAGGCTATGAGGGGGAAGGTTTGTGTGCAAGACCTACCTCTTTCACTCTTCTTTGGTGCATGGTACCTTCTCTCTCAACCATGATCCTAGCAAGGGAATGATATTCTCTTGCCTTAGCATTTTACACACCTCCTTGACCTCATCCAGGTCATCCTTTGGCACCTCAACTCTCCTTCCTTATTCCTCCCTCATGAACTGCTCCTTTAGATACTAGACTTCCCATTGTAAACTCTAAATGACATCCATAGTGTCTTGATACACCTCCTTTTAATGCACAGGGTCTAGGTAATTTCCATGAATTACTTCCTCCCTTGAAACCAGATTCTTCTGCCTTAGTATCTCTTTTGTGCGCGCGGCTTTTGACCTTGTTGTTATCAAGACAGGCTCCAAACCTGGATCCCGTGTTACTCGAGGCATCCATTAGGTGTCTTCCTTCTTAATATTGACCATTATAGCACCCTTTTCTTTCTGGTGCTACTAATTCATGTGCTCAAACAATTCCGGGCACTCCTCATACTTATGCTTCTTTCTGCACCACGAGAACTGTAACAGATCTAGGAACTCTCATTTGTAATGCTCTGTAGATCCACAATTGAAACAGGTTCCATGTGGGAACTCACTCCTTCCTCCTCTGTAGTTACCATGACCATGTAATCCTCCTCAAAAATGTCTTCCACGCATGCCTCCATCTGCGCGCTTCTCATAACGGTGATCATCACCCTTGGAACTACTGACAACACTGGTCTGGCACACCCCATGATCAATGGCCTCATGGATATAATAAATGAGTCTACAGTCCTTAGTATCATGGGTTGTAGAGGTGTAAATATTGTAGTAACAAGATACATTCTTCTGGATAGCATGTTGTAGCATGGGACATCTACTCGCATCATGGTCCCCATGACAAATTTCACAATCTACCACCATGATGTGTAGTGTCCTCCAGGGGTAATTATCCTTAACGTGCCCCTCTACTTCACAATCTATGCACCATAAACCACTACGAGTCTCATAGGTTGAGTTCACAGACAACTTTTCCAACTGTTTGGCCATAGCAACAATATGAGCTTCCAGGAATGGGATAACGTAAGTATCAACACTACCAACAACCTTAGTGCCCAGAGAAACTTAAAGTGCCTCACGTGGGTCTGTAAAAGTTTTATGAGATAAGGCCCTTCTAAAAGGAGTGATAAACCCTCCAAAAAACTATTGAGCATGTTGTGAAGGATGAATATCATATGATAATTTAGACAAGAGATTTTTAAAGTGTGCATAATACTCCCGTACACTCTCTTCCATTCCTTTTTGAATCTCCTTCAACACGCTGATGCTCTTCTACTCAAAATTAGGAATGTGGAATTCTACTAAGAATGTGTTCTTTAAAGCAGTATAGTCCACTACTGTCTGATGAGGGTCATGCTTCCTATACTAGCTATGTGCGTGCCTTTGCAACGTGGTTGCAAAATGACTAGCCTTCTGCTCTGGGGTTGTGATACCCTTTGCATGCCATAGCAGTTCACACTTTTGAACATGTTTTGCAGCATCCGCAATACCTCTGTAATCAGGAAAATGTAGAGACATTTCAAAGAAAAGCTGGGGGGTGGTTGGGGCTCAAATCCTCTCGAGGCAGACCCTTGGTTTCCACCTATGTTTCCTCCACCTCTTGAACCACCAGCTTCACCAGGTCCACTAGGTCCTGAACTACTAGATCTGCTAGACCCACCAGATCCACCAGATCCACCAGGTCCACCCGGTCTTGTTCCTCTTGACCGCCGAGATCCACCGGATCCCATAGTGATCATGCCAAGGGTCCCCATAATTCCACTGAACTACCCACCTATGGTCTGTGAAAATGCCCCACTACCAATAGTATACCCTGCACCACTCCCAGATGTGAGACCAAAAACTTGCATGTCTATACATTGCCTAAAAATTCCTCCTAATACTGGGTTGGTGTTTGCAGCCATAGAAGGCCCAAATGAGAAATTGTATCTCCTAGGTGTGGACTGATCACTTCCAATGTAACCAACTAGACTAGCAATATTTTCCCCCTGATTTAGAAAACCAAACACCAGGGTCTGATCACTACGTGGGCTCAGATGCGTTCCAACAGTTCTTCTTTCTCCTTGCAACAAACTCTCATCAGAAGCTGAAGGGGTCTCTCTTACGCACTTGCTAAGATGGGGTCGCAAAGACTTCTCATGTTCCACATCCTCTACGTGAACCTCAAATCCTTCCCACAACATCTTCCACCATACATCCATCACACTTGTAACCTCACATTGTTTAGCAATATCCCTTTCACACACTTCACCATACATGAGTCATCTCTCCTCCCTTTCCTTCTTCGTCGCAACATCTTCCATTTTCCTCCACCCTAGATTCCTCGCCCAACGCTCATAATGGTTTAGTTGGCCATTGGGAATTCCTCTAAACTTATGGTGACCATCAAGATCTTCATAGCCAGAGGCACAACTCGTAGAAATGATCCTCTGGGCTCCTGCAGAAACTCAAATTCAGCAACCTCCAGACAAGAATATGTGGAAATGGCGTACTCTAGAGTGTAGCTAGCTAATACGTCTTTCCACCAATGATCAACATCATGGGTCCACGTTAGATCTGCATCCTGCAGCCTCTAGTATTCTTCTTAGGTCCACACACATGATCCATAACGCCAACTTGATCTAGATGCATAGGCTTAGAGCCATTCATACAGTTCCACTGGGAAGTAGCAGAAAAAAGTTTCATATAGATCATGGTAGAGGTTTTCGTCTACCCATCTATGTGCATTAAACTCAGGTCCAATGCTGAACCTCTGAGTGAATTCATCCTCTGTGCTCTTAAAACATGATTCAACACTTTCCAAAGTTAACTACCCTGTCATTAGTCACTACACAGATAATGATGAATACTAATTCCCACTACATCTTTGAAAAGAGGTCCTAGAAATGAAACCAATATGTAGTCATTTTTACCCCTATCAAAAAAGAAATGAACCCCATGCATGCCAGCCTATCACCAAGTGAAATATGGGCACTCACCCGAGGCATGCGCGGGTGCTGAGCCTCTCTTTTATGTGATTTTAGTGGGAAACATCATCTATGATTTGTGTTTAAAATACTTTTAAATGGATTTAGGACATACAAGAACCATAGAGCTCAGAACGGCCTCTAGATCCTTGCAGTCATTTCAGACAGAGTACTTAAAAAAATCTATAACATGTACCATGATAGAAATAAATATACAAACATCCATACTTAGCATAAAATGAAAGAGAACTTATGAAAGATATGTATGCATTAGAATCATTGATATTCATATATATATATATAATAGGAAACCTCATTACATCCATGGAGCCATTACAGAGTCACAAAGAAGTAGACCACAGTCATGCATTGCAACTAGACTAATGTAACTAAGCTACCAACAAGAAAAATTATAATCCCCCTGCCCAATACATCCTTTCCCAAATGCAATTACCCACTAACAGAGTTCTTGCAGTATTTTTGCAGTGCTCCACCCACACTATAAGTCTCTCTGTTTACTCTGCATGTGTTTATATTTATAGCTTTTCTGGATTGCCAACTCATCCTTTAGTGCCCTTTGATCTGATGCCAAGTGTCTGAATGTGGTCCTCCATGCGAGCATGCTTCTCCTGGCCTAAGCCTTCCACTTTATACCATGATGTGCTTCTAGAAGCTTCTACCATAGGCATGCTACTTCCCGGGCCAACCTGTCGCCATGCTGGCACCTTATCCACGTGTAACTGGGTCATGCTTTTCATATTATTTGTCTAAGTCCCGAACCCTTGGTTATGTCCTCGTGTTCCGCATGTACCACGAGCTTCCTTAAACCCACTTCTTAAACCCTACCTTGTGTGATTTGTCCTTACGTGCCTTTCTTTAACTGGGGCCCATGCGTGTCTACGTGCCTTCTATACTTAGTCAATAATATTGGGGCCCAATATCACCTATATTATTTACGGGCTCGCCAAAAAAATATTTCACCGAACCCTAAACTGAGTTCATATTTTGATGAGTTCTCTATCGAGCGCATAATCCCTAAATTGGCGAGCTCCTCCCAACTGAGCTTTACATGGAGCCCTTCAAAAATTTCAATAGTTACTGATGAACTTCATCTCTATCCTTGAGCTTTCATGTGATCTTGGTTTCCACGAGATATATCTCCCTATCAACTCGGCAGTTTATTTACACTCTGCCACTCTAATGACTTGGTCCACTATTCTGCCTTGCCATCCAATGAACTTAGCATGAAACCCCATCCCACCTCAGCATCAGACTTAGACCTCCTCCTGACTCGGCAATAGATTTGCACCTCCCCAAGACACTCCAAAACTTCTGATCCCTAAAAACATTATCTCTAAATCCTGAAAAGTTGAAACTCCAAAATTCAGAGTTTCAGAGTTTGGGGCTTCAGAGATTTTCAACTTGCTTAACGTCCTCAAGCCCAAAATTCTCCAAATTTCTAAAAAGAATAATCCCGAAGAAAAACTATGAATGAAAACTCCAAAACAACAATGCTAGAAGACAATGCAACTCGGCTGTTGTTTCATCATATGCATTTGTGTTCTCTGTGCCATGTGAATCCCCTAAACTCTACACAATCTCTCGAGCCGCGGATCCTACCACCATTCTTTACTAATGCAACTTCTCTATGTTCACTCAAATAAATCCCAATCTGAGTAAGCTCCCTCATATCTTGGCTTGGCGATGTATTCGACCAACCTATTTGGTTTATCTCACATCCGATACACAACGCAACTGACCTACCTTAAATGTTCCCTTCGATGTAGCTTACTCCTTTATCTATGTTTGACTCGAGCAATCATTAAATACTATGTTGCAGAGCTATTCCCTGCAACCATTCATTGTTTCCTCATCCAAGTTGGATACTTCAACCAAATTTCAAGTTTTGGGTTATAACATCTCCATGCTATGTTAAAAATAGTTCAGTTCAGAATGCCCCGAGCTCACAAGTTCCTCCTATGACTGAAATTTTCATCACAGTGGAGAATTAGGTGTCGAGCTCCTATGATCCCTGCAAACCCTAAAAATGTTGAGCTCACTGAGCTTAATTGAATAACTTGGTCTATATAGGTAAGCTTTTAAGCTAAATTCAACACTGCACCATACTTCCATGACATGGGGAGCCCCAACAATGCCTCAAATCACGTGCCATTCCAGGAAAAGATGAGCTCCAGGTTGTGGTACCCATCTTCCTTAGTCGAAACCTACATGTTGTTCCATAAAAAAAGAAATACTCTTTGAGTTCTTAAACACCCCCGTCGTCTTGCATTCTCAACTCTCACAACATCGGGCTCTGAAAATGAATCCCCACATTCACTGTAACTCAAATTTCATCCAATTTTTTGGTGATTATTTCATTTAGAGAAAGAAATCCACCATCACCAGGTTGATCTTTGATCTTTGTGAATTAACTCAATGACGTTAAGCTTGGTTCCTTGACTCATTCATTGTTTCCAGTGTATAACCGTACTCACTAAATCCTGCCATGTGCTTGTTTACCAACTCCCCACAAACACCTTGCCATGGTCGAGATGACTCATCTGTTGCAGAGTTCTATGTGGTCTTCAATTCCTCCACATTGAGCTATTTCATCGATCCTTCTACGAGCTCTAAATACAATGATACATCATTTTCACCTTGCGGCTCGTGGTACTCGAGCTGCTACCATCCTATGCTTCCAAAAATCAAGCTCTCCCCTTGTAAAACATTCGACCACCACTGTATAAGCTAGGTGTCCCCTAACAATAACTCGATAGCCCTAAAAGAGCTTGATCCCTTCAACTCATTGGCTTGGTGGTCAAAACAACCTCGATGAGCTTGGTGCGTATTGAAAAAATTGGCTCGAATCCTATTGTCTGGTTTGTGCAAAGCTTTCCCCCATTTACATGGCCTGAGCTCTCTAATAAGCTATTCCAAGGCTATTTTCTAGCCTCAATGAACCCTGATACTTTTTTCTGTGAGCTCAACCCTTAAGACTTCGATAAGTGTTTCGTTGAGCTCCCGAATGAGCTCATATCAATCTAATGAGAATAAATCAACTGAGTTGCATGGGCTTCACTTGATCTACTATGATATCACCCCACTGAGCTCCTCTCAGACTTCCTTCATGAGTCGATGTTAAGCTATATACACTCCGTCCAATACGTGTTATCAACTATGAATACCTTGAATGGAGTCACTGTGACCATATCTAAAAATCTATGTCACAAAGCCAAGAAACACCAAGCTCACTTCTAAAAGAGGTAAAGGCTGAGTTCTTCCAAAAATTCAACCAGAGTGAGTTATGTCCCATTAATCCACCGAGCTCGATCCTCTGACCCGAATTGTCGAGCTCGCAAAGTGATCTTTCCACCGATCTTAAAACTAGCTGTTAACTAAACTTGGGGCCTTTGTCAGCCCAAATACAAGCTGAGTCAGACCTAAGCGAGCTCCTCTCAATACATAACTCGGTGAGCTATTATTAATTTTCCTATATTCTATTTATTTTAAAACCCTGATTTTAATACTCTAGGGCTTCTCCTCAAACCAGAGGGTAGAAGAGATACAAAAAGGCATAATAAATACGATGTATTAATTGTGGTCATTTTAGCATGTGGGCCCATTGGAGTTGATTTTCCCATTCAGATATCTAGTCAAACCTCCATGACATGGAAAATAAATAGCAATCCAGGATGATATGAAAGCTTCCGGAATGACATATAATACTTTCAAAATTTGAAATTATACTGATAACCCTAAAATCCTTATGGTAGAATTGTTTTGTCTCAGGGTATTATCCTATTGTCAAATTTTTTCCTTGGGGGGTAAAAGTTGACAACATTTTTGGTGACCTCTCAGGGATGCTTTCCTGCTAAGCTTTAGGCCAGTATCCTTGTCTATCCATTGGGCATGGAGTCAATTTTTTTCAATCTGAAAACAATTCGATCCTCTTTGGTACATCTTGGAATCTCTTTGAGCATTGCTGATCTTGGACCTCCCTTGAATGCGAAGCACGAAGTATACTGAATCTGATGAACACTTGGAAACTATGGAATTTGGTAGAAGTTGATTGAAAGAGATCACAAAACTCTTATAGAAATTGTGCCCCCTCTTTCTCCTTGACACCTACCAATGATGCAATAATGTGCATAACAACACATAAGAGCAACAACAGAAACAAAACACACACAACAACTGAAAACCATATATGTCCCAATTGAAACATGCAAGGTGTGTAGAAAACTTATTCTGCTAAAAGAAAACCTATACTACCCTACACTAATTGGAAGCGCGAGTGAGCTAAACAAAACCTGCAACTGGTTGTTCTAAATAGCTTCTTGTTCTTACAATCGGCAGCCATGATGTGATAATGGACATGGCTAAGAATGAGAGTGAGAAACATAAACAGGCCCAATCCTCCCCTTGGTCCACTGAGACATCAACTGGAAAGAGAAAGAATTCCTCTTTTAGTTGCTTTGCATTTGTCCTGTAGAAGCATTACAACTGATCCTCATAATTTTGAAACTCATCCTCGCACTCTGAAGTGAATGTGAATAGTTTTGGTTTCTCTTCTAGATTCAATGAAGCCAAGTATCTGATAGGAAATGGTCTAAACCATTGAATATTTCTGCTTGTCTGGAATTCAATTTTAACTTCTCATTTACAAACAAATTACCTTCTACCTAAACAGATGGTATTGTAGCAACATATCGTTATTTCCTTTTCCCTTCCTTGAAAACAAGGAGTTCCTCCATGACAGGCAACCGCTTTGGACTACTTACAACCTCAAATGAAGTTACTGGAAAGTTACTACAAGTGTTTGAGGCATACTGATCATATAGGAATTCCTCTTTCATCTGAAGGCAAAGTTGTTTAGCATCTCTGACCTCTTTAGCCCACATAAAACCTACAAGATAAAATCCTTTCACCTGTTGTTTTTTGGGACAATAAAGGGAAGCAAGACCTCCTTGGTTTCTTTCCACCATTACTTGTTCATCAAAAAAACTCAGACTTCACAATTTGAAAGTAAGAAACTATCAATAATATCATTTTCACCCATAACCCTCAAAGTTCGAATTAGTTTCCTCCCACATACCCCTCTCTTTCTTCCTTCAATGAATATTGCATAGATGATCTAAGTCTTCCCATTCAAAGGAAATAACATGAAACTACAAGTGTTCCAGAGGTGGGTATTTCTATAGGCTCTTCTGCATCCAAAATACTCCTCCGAATCTGACAGAAAATCTACTTCTTTGTTTTCTAAATGTGCAAAGGTTTTAATCTCCCTTATTGATGTTTCCTGAATTAACAACTCAATTCTTCCTGTGATCTTCCTATCGTATTCAAACATAAAATTTTCAAGATTGAATTCGTTTAAGAGAAAACATAGTTTTGAAAATATGAAGAAAGGGAAGAATCTAAAACTTCCTGCATGGTATAATCTATACTTGAAGCTTCTGAGTCCATCATGGAAAGAGTCCCACTATGATCAGTTTGTTGTATTTGATGATGATGTTGGAAATTCACCACAATGCTCTAGAAAGTGCATGCAATTTATTGACGTTCTTGATAGGTAGGATCATTACACTCATAAGAATCAACTTGTACACTTGAGAGTCTTTCTTCTTCAACTTCCACATGTTCTTATCCAATATACTCTACCAACTTTGGTGATTCAAACTCCTCTGATGGGACTGAGCCAATATGAATACTGCATTCTGAATAAGTAGACTGCTGGTCCTCTTCTTTCAACTCTAGATTTGTTTCTGGTACAAAACTAGTTTGTTCCACTTATTCTTGAGCCTCAACTTCTGTAGAAGGTTTAGTTAGGAATGAAGTTTGCTTGATGTTAAGTTTTGTAGCCCATTTCCTCAGATTATCTGCATGCTCTCTTTTTCTATTCTCTTCAACCATATACTCCTCTCTTTTTCTCATTTCTTAACAATGCTCCTCCCAAAATGGATTTGGGACTATAAGAGGAGGGGTGGGTTGGGATGAAACTAATTCTCTCACTGTTTGAGGAAGAGATTCATTCTCTTGTCTTGATGGATCTTATAGAAAAGAGGGAACTTTAGAAGGAAAAGGCATGGAAGACTCATGATTGAATGGAGGAATAGAAAATGAAGGAGTGAATTCCACCAAAGGGCTAGAAACTGGAAGGTTAGGACTATGGGGTTCAAGTTGAAACTACATGGATGGAAACACGATAAAAGGGATGTAATGTGGTAATACAAGGGCCTCCCATTAATAGGATTGAGTAACATTACATTCATGAATTTCCCTTTTCTTGATCCATTCTCCAACTTGAGTCATCGTCTTGATTATGAATAAAATATTTTGTTCAGGGCTAAGCTCAGATGGTATATGGCTAGTCCATGGGTATGGAATGTCGAATCCAATCTGGTCTTCCCTTGTCATTTCATTTATCCTTATTTGCATCATGTTATACTCCAACTCTCAAACCTTCTTTTGCAAGTGATCTTATTCAGGTGAACAAGAATATCCATGCCATTGTTCCTCAGTAGCCCCCATGTTTAGTGGGTGACCAAAGTGATCTGCATCTTGTTCTTACGGACATGCATGCTCAAACTGATACTCATCATGAAATTGGTTTGGAGGTGGATTATAATAGCCTAAAGATGGGAAGAACTGTTGTTGCTGCAAGTAGGAATCCCACTATGGAAATGAAGCCATGATTGCATAACTTCATGAATGGGAGAAAAATTGAAATATATGGAAGAAAATTGGATAGAAAATGCATAAAATGAAATTCTGCAACATAGAGAGTAGGGTACTTAGACCAATGGAGTCGACAGTTGTGCTTGGGTATACCTCCTAAGGCTGAAATATCACTAAGAGCACAACTTAATGAAATGAAGTGAACACAATACACACACCTATGAAGGATGTGCCTCTTTTCCCACCGGGCGTGCCAAAAACTGTTGTCTCCAAATCACTACACCTGTCAAATGGCCCAAAAATGAATCACAACATTCGGTGTGATTGGGACACATGGGATCTGACGACATTAAAATTTTCCTCTGTAATTTCTATTTTATTATGTATGTATTAGGAATAGGATGCTGTTAAGTATGATTAGTAGTGGCGTCTGATAGAAGATAACGATGCCATCAGTACGGTGCCGCCAATAAAGTAGAGTATGGTAGCAGTCAAATTACAATAGGAATGTTGTGGTAAAAAGTAAATATTTGTCGTAAGTGATCCGGTAATGTTAAAATATCAAAGTTGGGGTGAGTAGAGAAGCAGGGTCTACATGATTAGGAATTAGAAATATTATATTTGTAATAAAGACAAAGAGTGATGTCATAATATTTTGTGTATTTTATTTGTGGAAAAGTATAAAAAGGTGGAACCCGTGTGAGATGATAAGGTTTATCTTATCTTAGAAGATAAGCCTACGTGTAAAGGCAAGAGTTTAGGAATGAAATATGATTGGCTGGAAGATATTTCCTATCCTATCTTAAAGATAGGGCGGATAATCCTGAATTCCTATAAATAAAGAGGCCACCCCCCTCATTTAACATAGAAGGAAGTAGTGAGAAATATTGTATGAGTAAGTGTGTAAAGGAAGCCATCATTTTGAAGGTGTGTTAAAGAAGCCATTAAGAGGTGTAATTGTGAAGTTTCTCCCATAGTTATTGTTAGAAGGCAAGTGAAGTCAGTAACACTTGAAGTACCTCATGGGTGAGATTATAACAATTTCATGCTGATATTATAATTTACACTTATATTTCATATGTATCATCATTCCTTCTTATCATAGTCTATGGTATTCTTGTGTTATGTTTGTTGTTGTGTTTCTAGATTCCATCCACCAAACTAAAAGTTGTGCATTAGTAAATAATCATAGCACGAGGAGTTCCCGGTAAAGAATTATCATAGTGCTGGATTGGGACACATGGGATCACCTCTCAAGATGTGGGACTTGAGCTTGAGGTGAACATCTAGAGAAGGCCGGCTTCCTCTTCCGAAACTAAACACAACTCTACTTCTAGTGTAGGAAAAATGGCTAACTAGTCCTATGTTAACATTTCATGGGATTAGGGAAAGAGATTTGCAAGGAAATGAAACCTATACTAGAAGTGGTGATGCACCTAATTAAGGGATGTTTAACATCTAGAAGGGTTAACGTGGGAGGGATGCTTGCATCATTGACCACCTTCACCTATTGTAACTAAAAAGGGTACAAAATACCACAAACCAGGGGTGGACGTTCCTTTGTTAAACTCGATTTGACAACAAGATACCAATATCTCCTAGTGGAAAATGATGAACTTGAGAAGGGTGAACCAGCACCACAACTCAATTGCATGTAATATTCAACCACTTTATAAGCACATAGAACTCCACGAAACCTGCAATGGAAACCTAGTACTTACACTGTTCACCTAAAAACATGAGAGAGGAAAATAGAAGTAGACAGAATCATGAAAGGACATTTATTTGATCACGAAACATAATTCTCATTACTACAAGCACTTGCATAGTTCATCATTACATAAGGTAAAAAGGGAATAGGATTTACATTACAATTCGAGGAGATAGGCTTGAGAGCCTACAAATTCACAGATTGTGAAAGGAAGGGGAAACTTGGAAAGTGTTTAATCCTTTAACTTGTGTGATCTGTTAGAATTCACTTGTTGGAACTCCTTTGAATGGACTTCCAATTTACACTTATAGAATAGAAATTGAAAGAGAGAAGAGAAGGATCATAAATTCCCCTTCCTAAATGGAAGGTAAATGATGTATCATTTATCACATTCGGTTGAACCATCTGAGAAGGCTCCATCATGCATGCAATTAATGCCCTGTTGACATAGTCCTCATAATTAATTAAAATAATATTTAAATAATAATAATAAATATTATTATTTAAAATATTTAAATAAAAATATTAATTTAATTAAAAAATAATAATTGTACTCTCCCATTGACTAGTCTTCTCTAGCCAAAAATGGCCCAACTCACTGAGTTGAGTCCGAGCTCTTCCATCGTCGCAAACTCCAAGTTGAGCATGTCATCCTCACTGACTTGACGAGATCTCCCATATCAGTGTCGAGCCAATTTAGTCTTGTGTTTCATCGAGCATGACCTATGTTAAAACTTGTGCCAAGCCTATCACCGAGTTACACCATTCCAACGAAGAGCCCATCATCAGAGCCAAGCAAGATCTCATTCATACCAAGGAAATTCTTATGTTATGAGGGGGAAACTTGGACCTTTGATGTTGTCTTATCATCATACTGTTTACTGACCAACCAACTTGACGAGTTGGCTTCGAAGCCTCACATTCCCACGACTCGGCTCAGCTCGGTACGAGTGAGCCCATTCTCACCAAGTTCACACATGAGATGCCAAACTGATCTCTGGATTTACCCAAGCTAGACTGTCTCGCGGGCTTCTTGAACTCAAAGCTCAATTCCGTATGTGAATGGTTTCCTTCTTTAGTGTTTATTCCTCTCAACTTCGATCTTCCTAGACCTTGACTACCGAGCTCCACCAATGACCGATGCTTCCCGCTCCCTAGATTAACTTCATGGCTCACCACACAACCAATTCCTACTCTACATAGATATCCTCTCGCCAAACCGACCCGCTATCAACGATCTTATCATTTTATTTATTGCTAACAACTCTGGACTCTTTCCTTGTGTTTCTATCAAGATATGCAAACAACATCTTTGAGCAAACTATGTCACACTTAGCTCAACCTCCGAGTCCTGTGACAACACGCTATTTGGATCCATGAGCCCGAAGTGCCGCCACCATTACCGAGCTCTTCCCTTACTGACTGAGGCCTAAGACCAACCGAGCTCCATCATCTCTTCCACACGAGTTTTCCTCGACTTGTTTGGCTTGTTTAATACATAGTTCAATGATCCAAATGAATAACTTGGTTGTCGATGCAACCTTAGCTCGACTTGGTTTATACATGTGAGCTCACCTATGTTATTTGTGGGCTCGCCACCAAAATATTTCACCGAACCCTAAACTAAGTTCATATTTTAACGAGTTCTTTGCTGAGTGCACAATCCCTAAATTGGCGAGCTCCTCCTGACCGAGCTTTATATGGAGCCCTTCACAAAGTGCAACAGTCACTGATGAACTTCGTCTCTGTCCCGGAGCTCACCTTTGAGCTTGGTTTCCATGAGATATATCTCCCTATCAAATCGGTGGTTTATTTGCACTTTTCCGCTCTAATGACTCGGTCCACTATTCTGCCTCGCCATCCGATGAACTCGGCATGCAACCCGATCCTACCTTAGCATCAGACTCAGACCTCCTCCTGACTCGGCAATAGACTTGCACCTCCCCATGACACTCCGCAGCTTTTCATCCCTGAAAACATTATCTCCGAATCCCAAAAAGTCGAAACTCCAAAATTCAGAGTTTTGGAGTTTCGGGCTTCAGAGATTTTCAACTAGCTTAACATCCTCAAGCCCAAAATTCTCTGAATTTCCAAAAAGAATAATCCTGAAGAAAAAATCCGAAATGAAAATGCTAGAAGACAATGCAACTCGGCCATTGTTTCATAATATGCATTTGTGTTCTCTGTGCGATGCAAATCCCCTAAAATCTGCACAATCTCTCGAGCCGTGGATCCTACCACCATTATTTAGCGATGCGGCTTCTCTACGTTCACTCAAATAAATCCCAATCTGAGCAAGGTCCCTCATATCTTGGCTTGGTGATGTATTCGACCAACCTATTTGGTTCATCTTGCGTCTGATACACAATGCAACTGAAATGCCTTAAATGTTCCCTTCGATGTAGCCTTCTCCTTTGTCTATGTTTGACTCGAGCAATCATTCAATACTACGTTGCAGAGCTATTCCCTACAACCATTCATTGTTTCCTTAGCCGAGTTGGATATTTCCGCCGAATTTCAAGTTTTGGGTTATAACATTTCCATGCTATGTTAAAAATAGTTCGGTTCAGAATGCCTCGAGCTCACAAGTTCCTCCTGTGACTGAAATTTTCATCACAATGGAGAATTAGGTGTCGCGCTCCTATGATCCCTGCAAACCCCAAAAATGTTGAGCTCACTGATCTTAATCGAATAACTTGATCTGTACAGGTAGGATTTTAGGCTAAATTCAACACTGCACCATACTTCCATGACATGGCGATCCCCAACAATGCCTCCAATCACGTGCCATTCCAGGACGAGCTGAGCTCCGGGTTGTGGTACCCATCTTCCTTAGCCGAAACCTACATGTTGTTCCATAAAAAAAGAAATACTCTTTGAGCTCTTAAACACCTCTTTCGTCTTGTGTTCTCAACTCTCAAAACATCAGGCTCTGAAAATGAATCCCCGCATTCACTGTAACTCGTATTTCATCCAATTTTTTGGTGATTATTTCATTTAGAGAAAGAAATCCACCATCATCGGGTTGATCTTTGATCTTTGTGAATTAACTCAATGATGTTAAGCTTGGTTCCCTGACTCATTCATTTTTTCCAGTGTATAACCGTACTCGTCGAATCCTACCATGTGCTTGTTTCCCAACTCCCCACAAACACCTCGCCATGGTCGAGATGACTCATCCGTTGCAGAGTTATATGTGGTCTTCAATTCCTCCACAGTGAGCTATTTCATTGATCCTTCTATGAGCTCTAAATACAATGATACACCATTTTCACCTCGCGGCTCGCAGTACTCAAGCTGCTACCATCCTATGCTTCCGAAAATTGAGCTCTCCCCTTGTAAAACATTCGACCACCACTGTATAAGCTAGGTGTCCCCTAACAACAACTCGATAGACCTAAAAGAACTCGATCCCTTCAACTCATTGTCTTGGTGGTCAAAACAACCTCGACGAGCTTGGAGAGCTTGGTGCATAGTGACAAAACTGGCTCGACTCATGTTGTCTAGTCTGTGCAAAGATTTCACCCATTTACATGGCCCGAGATCTCTAATGAGCTATTCCAAGGCTATGTTCGAGCCTCAATGAACCCCGATACTTTTTTCCATGAGCTCAACCCTTAAAACTTCGATAAGTGTTTCGTTGAGCTCCCAAATGAGCTCATATCAATTTGATGATAACAACTCAATTGAGTTGCATGGGATTCACTTGATCTAAAACGTGCTCACCCCACTGAGCTCCTCTCAAACTTCATTCACGAGTCGATGTTAAGCTATATACGGTCCGTCCAATACGCGTGATCAACAATGAATACCTCACACGGAGTCACTGCAACCATATCTGCAAATCTATGTCACCGAGCCAAGAAACACCGAGCTCAATTTTGAAAATGGTAAAGGCCGAGTTCTTCGAAAAATTCAACTATAGCGAGTTTTGTCCCATCAATCCGCTAAGCTCAATCCTCTAAACCGAATTGTCGAGATCGCATAGTGAGCTTTCCACCGATCTTCAAACTGGTTGTTGACTAAACTTGGGGCCTTTGTCGAGCCCAAATACGAGCTGAGTCATACCCAAGCGAGCTCCTCTCAATACAAAACTCGGTGAGATATTGTTAATTTTCCTTTATTCTATTTATTTTTAAACCCTGATTTTAATAATTTGGGGCTTCTCCTCAAACCAGAGGGTAGGAGAGATACAAAAAGGCATAATAAACACGATGTACTAATTTTGATCATTTTAGCATGTGGGACCACCGGAGTTGATTTTACCATTCAGAGATCTATTCAAACCTCCAAGACATGGAAAAGAAAGAGTAATCCAGGAAGATACGAAACCTTCCAGAACGACATATAAGACTTTCAAATCTTGAAATTATACTGTTAACCCTGAAATCCTTATGGAAGATTTTTTTGGTCTCAGGGTATTATCCTATTGTCAAATTTTTTCCTGTGAGGGCAAAAATTGACAACATTTTCTTCCCATGTTCGCACTAATGGGGGGAATGTTAGGAAATCATATTATAGTCCTCACTTTATAAATAAGTAGTTATTACGTTGATTAAATATCTTATAAAGTAAGTTGTTAATAGTGTTGTAACAACTTACGGATATTGTATTTAGTATGAGAGATTATAAGAGTTATTTCTAAACAACTTCCTAACTCTCCTCTCTATTTAGCACACTATTTTCCTATTTAGTGGCTTCATTCCCAGATGAATAATAAAGAGATCATTATTATTATTTCCATCTGCAAAGCTCTGCCAAATTGATGTGCATAGTATTTTCTTGTCCACGTACACCCCTAAGTGTTTGAAATAACCTCTAACCATGTTGTGAAGCTATCATGTGATTGGGAAGCATTATTCTGCCAAGTAGTCATGGGACTCAAGAGAAGGGGTGGTATCACTTGTATTCCAACCCACTCATCATTGTATTATTTTTCATTTTTCTCTGATGATTGCCAGGTAATTTCAATAAGTGCATCTCCCCTCCTCTTGCTCCAACTGAAGTTTTTGGGGGAGATCGCTTTGCTTCATTTCAAATGTAGGCTCAATGTATCCCCCATTTATCACAATCTTGCAATGCCTCACCAATTTTTTTTTTATTATAGACCTCAAAATCCTGCACACACTTTTTTAAAGCCTTTGAAGTATTTTTTCCTATGTCATCCTGATAGAAAGAGACCTAAAAAGTTTCTTCATAGCCACATCATTGTGATGGGTAGGCCTAATGTAGAAACCTATGGTTTGAGATGTTTGATTGAAAAGTTATATTTACTCACTCCATATGATTTGGATTCTAAGCAATGAATAAAAAGCCTTCAACTAAAAAATCCCCCACAAACAAATTAATGAAGAAATCAAGCACATTAGTAACCAACATATTGTGAAAGTAAAATTCACACATAAGATTTTGAACCTTAGGAGTACACTTTTGATAGATTGCCAATAAAGTCTTGTCATCTGGGGCCTCCTAGGGTTCTCTACTACACATCCTCATCAATTTCTAAGCATAAAATTGATCTTGAATAAACACACTGTACACGGACGAGGGTTTCCTATAGGCTAGAAGTTTGCAAGCCATAGGAAAAACATAATCCAAAATAGATTCTAACTCATTTTCACTTGTACTGGCCTCAATCTCTTCCTTAATATTTTATTTTATTTTTCCAATTCTTTATTATGAAGAGATAATTGGATTAAATCATTCCATACTTTGAGACCAATATCCCTTTGTCTTTTGAGACTGCTAACTTCTACCTTTAAAGTAGTAATTTCTTTAACCATCTCTACAATTCTTTGTGTAAATTCAGTTTGTAAAGACAAATCGGTTTCTTCCATTCCTTTTAACTTTTCCTTCAAGGAGACAATTTCATATTAGTAATTGTTAGTGTAGATTCACAACACCCCTTAAAAGACCTCCAGATCTGCACCTGAGTATTGGGTCATTTAGTGTGATTGCACAACATTGAGCTTTCCCAAAGTGTGGGACCTTTGCGAATGGGGAAAGCTCTCTAGAGAAGGTTGGTTCCTCTTCCTAAACTAACTGCCATAAGCTATTCCAATGCAGGCAAGCTAATTCTAATCCTAATCTAACTTCCAAGGAGACAGGGAGAGAGAGAAAAGAGGGAAAACAGAAGCCTACACTAAAATGGTGATACACCAGAGAAGGAAAATGTTGAACATGTATCAAAACTCCTATGGAACAAGAAGAGGTGAGCAATGGGAAGGATGGACAAATGCATCACAGGCCCAAGGATAGATTTCACATAGAAAATGTTCTAAAACTCCATGAACACAGCTCGAAACCTACAATGAACATTCAAACATGCAAAAATACCTGCAATGAAGAGAGGCAAGAATAAAACAAGCAAAAAATGAGTGAGGATGGACAAATGCACCACAAAACATGTTTTTTGTTGCTCCAGAAGTTTGCACAAAACATCATTTTAATGGTAAATGGAAAAAAATGCCATTACAGAGCATGGGAGGAGATTCTAACTCCATTTTCAACCCTGGGGAAGAAAATAAGGGAGGGCAGAGTAGAAAAGATGAACAACCTTTACAAATGAGCCAAAATTGGCTTTTAATGGTCAAGCAGAAGGAGAGAAAGCAAAAAACGTGGGAAAAAATGGATTTATGAATTCAACCACCAACCAGATTCCTCAAATTTCACCTGCTGAGTGATGGGCTTCAAGGATGAACCCACACTTAGAAGTACATTGTTCTGCAGGTCAAAAAAATGACCATACTTCATTAAATTTGGTGGTTGAATTCAATTCTACATTTTTTCCATGCCAGGGATGTTTCTTCAATTTTCTCCCAAAATTCTCCATCAAAGTACAAAATTGAACCCTCCATCGTGTAGAGAATTTCACTTGTACTGGCCTCAATCTCTTCCTTAATATTTTATTTTATTTTTCCAATTCTTTATTATGAAGAGATAATTGGATTAAATCATTCCATACTTTGAGACCAATATCCCTTTGTCTTTTGAGACTGCTAACTTCTACCTTTAAAGTAGTAATTTCTTTAACCATCTCTACAATTCTTTGTGTAAATTCAGTTTGTAAAGACAAATCGGTTTCTTCCATTCCTTTTAACTTTTCCTTCAAGGAGACAAAATTGAACCCTCCATCGTGTAGAGAATTTCACCAGATTTCAAATGACACTAAGAACGTGAAAATCTGAGCTTTGGATCAAAATTTATGCCCTTCTGAAGATTTAGGGCAAAAAAGGGCCAAAAATGGGTTGGTGGGACGAAAGTTTAAAATTTTCCCCTTTTTCAATTTTGGAAACTTTTTCCCAAAAAGTTCCACCCCCCACCGCTCTGATGCCACGTGGCACCTTTCCATTTGCTTGTGGGACGCGCTTCCAATTTTCCATTGACTCCAACCATTTCCCCAAACAGGACATGGGGCACCTTTCTATTGGCGGGGGCCTGAACTCCAAACATTTCCTTTGACGGCGCGCCCCTTTTTTTACTTTTGTCGGCCACATGGACACGTGGCATGTTTTGATTGGCATGGGCCATCGAGGGTGGAGTTTTATTGTGCCATTTTCCACACTTTGGCAAAATGGAAAAATTTCCCCCATGCCTCCGCCTCCCACTGATCTGTGGACACGTGGCATCTCCTCATTCGCTACAGGCCTTCGAGCTGAGATTTTTCTTTTGCGCCAATTTTGGAAATTTTTCTAACTTCTCCCCACCGGTCCGACCTCTGATAGCCCCATGGACATGTGGCCACTTCCTATTGAACGGCGGGCCTTCGGGCCAAAATTTTCCTTTGCGTGCCCCGACCAATCCTTGGAAATTTTTCAAATTTACCTCTACTCCCCACCATTCCGCCGACACATGGTGCTCTCTGATTGGGCGCGGACCTCCCTAGGGAAAATTTCCCTCCCAAACTCCGTTGAGCCATAACTTGCAAAATATAAGGAGTTAGAAGGAAAAATTTACCTTTCTAGAAAGCTGAGAAGATTCTCTATCCAATGAAACCATTTCCAGAAAATTTTGAGTGCTTCAAAAGTGAAAAAATTCAACTGAGGCACAAGGAAAGAAGGAATGAAAGGAAGTTAGCCAAAAATGAGCAAGGGGATTATTTTTCGATAACAATTTTGGCGACTCAGAGGGGGCATCTGCCTACTGTATGAATGATCAATAGCCTTTGAAGCATCCATTGGGCATGGAGTCATGAGTTGTAGCCTGTAAACTGATTTGAAATTTGAAAACTTCCTTCTGAGCCACTTGAAGCCCACTAAACTTAGAGTTGTTCTCACCAAAATGCCACTAAAATGAACTATGCAAGAGAAAAACCTGCAGCACCAAAAACTATGTAAAAAACTAAAAATCATACATACCCCAAATGGGATATGTACAGTGTGCACAAGCACCTCTTCTGCTAAAAGAAAACCTACCTACTCTACTCTAACTGGGAGCAAAGGTGAGCTAAACAAACCCTACAACTGGTTGTGTAAAATATTTCCTTTCTTCAAAATGGGAAGCCATGCAACTGATTTGACACTGAACATGGCTGGTTGGATGAGTGGAAAATCAACAAGAAGCTAGTCTTCTACCCAAATCAGTAAGGTGTCAACTTGTTGATCATCCTCATGCTTAGAAGCAAGCATGACTAGTTGTGGTTTTTCCTTTGGCTCTAATGAAGCCAAATACTTGATTGGGTAAGGTCTGATCCATTTGATATGCCCATAACTCTGATTTTCCATTCCAAAAATGAAATCTTCTTGTAGACCTTCTTGGATGAATGGTGTGGAAGGGGTGATGGATTTTATCTGCTATTTCTCTTCCCCCAATGAAGAACATGGAAGAATTAAATCTTCCAACCTTGATCCTAAAGAGCTGCTATAAGATGCAGGCTACTCCAAATGAAAGTTCTCCTTCATGATAGCGGGTTCTTGTGTTTGGAAGATGGATGATGAAGGAGAAGCTGGTGTGATTTCAATTGGTTCTTCTTCATCAAAATAGTCCTCCAAATCAGACAGGTAAACTACCTCATTACTATCCTACTGCAAATTTTTAACCTCTCCCATGGTGTTCTCTTGATCTGTAACTTAATCACCATGGTTTCTTTCATCCTCCATAATTGAGTTTGAGAGATCAAACTCTTATTCAACACTAGAACTTGAGAGAGATGAAGTAGAAAGAAGAAATGAAGGTTCTTCTATAGCCTGCTTTGTGCTCAAACCACTTGGATCTGCACTTTTCTCCTCTATAGCTGGAATGTGCTCCTCTTCTTTTGGATTTTGATCAGCTTCTCCTTCCTTTGTTGCTTGAAGACAATCTTGCTCTTGATTGAACCCTTCCTCTAGCATGAATTTTGTCAAGTCAAAATCTTCAATCTGCTGCTCTAGAGGACAAGTTGGGACTACAAGATCTTCTTCAGAGCTTTCTTCATCCATGGCTGATTGTGCAACTTGAATTGGATCAGCATTCTCTTTGGGCAAAGTGCCAACATGGACACTCAACTCATCACAAACAAGCTGCTGTTTTTCTTGGTTAACTATTGCTATAAAATCAGCCTTGTTTGCCACTTGTTCTCCAACTCCAACCTTTTCTGAAGGCTTAACCATCAAGGGGATATTTGTCATCCCAAATTTGAGAGCCAAGCTTACCAAACTTATGATTTTTTCTTCTTTTTTTGGCTCTTCTTCTTGCTGTCCTTGATGACTAATTTTCTGATTTTCATTCTCCCAACGTGGATTTGGGAATGCAAGAGGAGGGGTGGGTTGTAACTCAATTGATTTTGCAATTTTTTGTGGTGGTGGAGGAGGTGAAACCTCTTGTTTCTTTGGAGGATAGGGTATTTCTATCGGCTCTTGTGGAGGGGATGACTGTTTGGAAGGAAAGAGGAAAGAAGAATTGAGATGGGGTGGAAGACTAGGGAATAGAGAAATGGATTCAACATTTGGGACAACAGATGGAGAGTTTAAAACTTGACACTGCTGAGATAAAACAGATTGGGAAAGAGGAAAAGGAAAGGCATGAGATGGTGTGCTTACCCATTGAAAAGGTTGTTGACCACCAATTTTATAGCCCTCTATCTCTATTATCCATTGTACAAGTTGGGGTAGCATCTCCATCATGAAGTATAGCTTCTCTTGAGGGATAAAGTGTCTTGGAAAAGGACCTCCCCATGGACAAGGAGTCCTGAAAACAATTCTGAAAGCCTTCATTTGAGCTGTTTTTCTTGATTGCACCATCTTTTCCTCCATCTTTTGGATTTTCTCTACAAAATCAACATCTTCCATTTGATTGTCTTCATTTCATGTGTACCGTTGCTCTTGATGTGCTTCACAACCAAACTAATGTTGGTATTGATCATATGGATAAGCATGCTGACCTTGAATTTGATCAAAATACTAATTTGGAGGATTTGTAAAACATGTTGGAGGTGGAATATACTACTGTTGTAAATGTGAATTCCATGATGGAAATGAAGTCATGCTTGCACAACTTCATGGAATGGAAAATAATGAAAGAAATGGAAAGAATAATGAATGGAAAATGAATGAAAATGAATGGAAAGAGGGTCTACAACTTTAGAAATGGGTTGCTGATCAGATGTAGTCGCCATATGTGTTTGCAAGTGCCTCCAAAGGCTGAAATCTTCATAGGAACACACCAACCTGCAAAATATGAAGTGGAAGACCTCTAGGATCCCACTTGGTGTGCCAAAACTATTAGTGCAGATTCATAACACCCCTTAAATGACCTTTAGGTCTGCACCTGAGTATTGGGTCATTTAGTGTGATTGCACAACATTGAGCTTTCCCAAAGTGTGGGACCTTTGTAAATGGGGAAAGCTCTCCAGAGAAGGCTAGTTCCTCTTCCTAAACTACCTTCCACAAGTTATTCTAGTGCAGGCAAGCTAATTCTAATCCTAATCTAACTTCCAAGTAGACAGGGAGAGAGAGAAAAGAGGGAAAACAAAAGCCTACACTAAAATGGTGATACACCAAAGAAGGAAAATGATGAACATCTATCAAAACTTCTATGGAACAAGAAGAGGTGAGCAATGGGAAGGATGGACAGATGCATCACAGGCCCAAGGATAGATTTCACACATAAAATGTTCTAAAACTCCATGAACATAGCTCCAAACCTGTAATGAACATTTAAACATGCACAAATACCTACAATGAAGAGAGGAAAGAATAAAATAAGAAAAAAATGAGTGAGGATGGACAAATGCACCACAAAACATGTTTTTTGTTGTTCCAGAAGTTTGCATAGAACATCATTTTAATGGTAAAAGGCAAAAAATGCCATTACAAAGCATGGGAGGAGATTCTAACCCCATTTTCAACCTTGGGGAAGAAAAGAAGGGAGGGAAGAGTAGAAAAGATGAACAACCTTTACAAATGAGCCAAAAATAGCTTTTAATGGTCAAGCAAAAGGAGAGAAAGCAAAAAACACAAGCAAAAATGGATTTATGAATTCAACCACCAACCAGATCCCTCAAATTTCACCTACAAAGTGATGGGCTTCATGAATGAACCCATACTTAGAAGTACATTGTTATGCAGGTAAAAAAAAATGACCATACTTGATTAAATTTGGTGGTTGAATTCAATTCTACGTTTTTTCCATGCCAGGGACGTTTCTTCAATTTTATCCCAGAATTCTCCATCAAAATAAAAAATTTAACCCTTCATTGTGTAGATAATTTCATCAGCTTTCCAATGACACCAAGAACATGAAAATCTAAACTTTGGATCAAAATTTATGTCCTTCTAAAGATTTAGGGCAAAAAAGGGCCAAAAATGGGTTGGCAGGATGAAAGTTTAAAATTTTCCCCTTTTTGAATTTTGGAAAATTTGTTCCAAAAAGTTCCACCCCCCACTAGTATGATGCGACATGGCACCTTTCCATTCACTCATGGGACATGCTTCCAATTTTCCATTGACTACGACCATTTCCTCGAACAGGACACGTGGCACCTTTCTATTGGCGCGGGCCTAAACTCCAAACATTTCCTGTGACGTTGTGCCCCTTTTTTGAATTTTTTCGACCACATGGACACGTGGCATGTTTTGATTAGTGTGGGTCATTTGGGGTGGATTTTTATTACGCCATTTTCCACACTTCAGAAAAATAGAAAAATTTCCCCCGCGCCTCCGCCTCCCGCCGATTTGTGGACATGTGGTATCTCCTCATTCGCTACTGGCCTTCGCATCGAGATTTTTATTTTGTGCCAATTTTGGAAATTTTTATAACTTCTCCCCGCTAGTCTGACCTCTGACAGACCCATGGACACGTGGCTACTTCCTATTGGACGGTGGGCCTTCGAGCAAAAATTTTCCTTTGCATGCCCCGACCAATCCTTGGAAAATTTTCAAATTTACCTCCGCTCCCCACCATTTCGCCAACATGTGGCACTCTCTGATTAGGCGCGGACCTCCCTAGGGAAAATTTCCCTCCCAAACTCCACCGAGCCATAACTTGTAAAATAAAAGGAGTTAGAAGAAAAACTTTACCTTTCTGGAAAGCTGAGAAGATTCTCTATCCAATGAAACCATTTCCAGAAAATTTTAAGTGCTTGAAAAGTGAAAAAATTCAACTGAGGGACAAGGAAGGAAGGAATGAAAGGAAGTTAGCCAAAAATGAGTAAGGGGCTTATTATGGATAACGGTAATACCTTAGCACTTCATCTCGATGTGGTTCCCTGCCACCAATCTCCATTGTAATAGTTTCTGGAGATTTGATCACTATTTTCGGTGCTGCAGACATTTCTGGAGCTTAAGAATTAGTTTGATACAGGAATGTCTAGGATATCAATGGCAGGGAACTATGTTGCAGGAATGGTTGATGTGAATTCATCATCTTTTGACTGCTCAACAGGGGTAGACGAAATACCAACCTCATCTTTCTCCTCCAAAATAGGAGTAGAATCCTCATGAAACATTCCAGGCTAGAAAACTTTAGGCCTTTATAAGGTATAATACCTTCTTGGTCTCAATGACATAACAAAATGGACTGGTAGGGTATCTTTACCTTTAGAAACTTGCGTCATAGAAGACGAGTTATCCTTACTAGCATATTCCTATATAGTTTCTATTGAAGGGCGAGGATTCAACTTGATCGTAGGCCAAACACTGGGGGACGATTGCTTCTTGATTTTATTTTGATTTTAACTCTCTCATGTACTCATTTTTTCAATCTTCCTCTTAGGGCTATAAAGATCTTGATGTGAACAGAATAATTAGATAAGTCCTGGGTGTTTTTGTCCCACTCTAATGACCACTCCAATGAGATATTATATTAAATTAACCCTAAGTTAAGGGTTTGTGCGACCCTTCTTCAGATGAGTCAAGATATTTAGTGCATCACCAATGAGTACAAATGGTTTCCCATCACAAATCTATTGACCCACTTAGCTACTTCTTTCTAGAGACTATGAAAACTCTCCCACCGAATTCCCTTTTGAGTACCATAGGAAGTAAGGATCACTTCTGGAAGAGATTCTCCTTCTTTATGAAATAGTGGTATTAAATCCTTGAGTGGGGCATTAATCAAACTTTGAGACCAAAACATGGTAGGCCAGATAGGTAAGAAACAATTTAGCTACTTATCTCAATTCTTTTACCCCCGATTTGTGAGCAGGTTGCCTCAAAATTTATTAGGAACTCATCAACAAAATACTCATTAAAACCCTCAAATTTTCTAATAAAATATAACCATCTTGCATCATGAGATACCTAAGAAATAACAACATTTTGAAGAAACGACTCTAGAGAATCTGGTTTGGATTTATTTTTCTACCCCATAATTAAATCAAGGCTGAATGAAACTTCAGAAAAATGGTGAAGGCTTGCTCAGAATAACATATAAATTGCATGCAATGGTGACATTTGAAGTTCGAATTATTTTTTTAATCTCTTAATTGGAAGTGAGTTGATGCAAGTTTGGTGGTAGAAAAATTTGATAGGACAGAGAATTAGTTCATATGGGAAGATTTAATTCATCACACAACTCATGTCCTATCATCATGAATGATAAGACCACTTGTCGTTCTTATAAAACTATTTGTGCTTTCCATAAAAATGTGACACATCCGGTATACTTTCTCATTATTATTCATTACACTCCACTCCTTGGCATGAGATTTTGATTTATATATGCAATAAGTGCATCAATAATTGTGTTTTGATTTAATCATTTAAATAAATACAATGGGGGAGTGCTTAAAAAGCTAATATCTATAGCAAGGAAGAATGCACTTACCCTTGCCAGCTCAGCTTCCCGATATCCATAGAATTCCACTTCTTACGTTCACAGAATAAATTTGATTAATTTTCATTCTAATAATTAAAATCCCTAACCTTTATTGAAAGCATGAAATAAACAAAAAAGCTATAGTCTAAGGGGAAGAATATCAAAAGCATGATTATCTTCCTTTATTTGAATTCAAAAACAACTAGTCTTGGCGGGAAGAGCCAAACTCCTCTAATGAATCCATTCCTTCACATAACAACATATCTTTGGTGAAAGTCTCTTTAACCAGAGGATGTTGATACATCCTTAATCTATTTCCATTCACCAGAAGAGTTCTTCTATCTCCATCGATCGAGAGTAGTCTCATAGAGCCCTTATCAAAAACCTTTTCGATCTGGTAGGGTCCCAACCATCTTGTTCTCAACTTTCCTTTGAACTATTGGTACTTTGAGTCAAATATTAAGACCCAATATCCTTCTTTAAAATTTTGTGCTTAATATGATCATCATTCCAGGATTTTCTTTGGTGTCGAATAATTTCATTTTGTTTTTGTGCCTCCATCCTCATTTCATCTAATTCGTTTTGTTGCATTACTCTCTCATGTTGTGCTTCATCCAGCTCAATTCCAACTTTCATTACTATCCTCCAAGTTTGTAATTCAAACTCAAATTTTAACAGTGGCTTATTCCCATACAGTAGTTCATATGGGGAGAAACAAGTAATAGTCTTCCAGGTTGTATTGTAGGCCCAAACTGCTTCTAGGAGTTTTGGTACCCAGTTCTTCCTATCCACATTTACAACTTTGGCTAAAATTTTCTCCAGCTCTCTGTTTGTGACTTCCACCTTCCCATTGGATTGGGGGTGGTATGGTTATGATTTACGATTCTTGATTCGGTAGATTGTCAGAAAGGATTCAATAATGTTAGACATGAATTGAGGTCCTTGATCAGATACAATGGCTCTAGGGGCACCAAATCTCATCATAATCCTATTGTACAAAAATTTAGCTACATTATCTTCATTGACAGATGCCAATGCTTGAACCTCATCCCATTTTTTGAAATAATTAGTGCACACCAGCAGATACTCTTTCCCATAGGATGGGGGATCAAATGGTCCAACAAAATAAATTCCCCACTTCTCAAATGGTCCTAAGACCAGCTGAGGGTTGAGAGGCATTTCCGTGGATAATGTAGGCTTTCCCATTCTCTGATATGCATCACACTACCACATGTACTTCTTGATAGATTTTTGAAGAGAGGTCTAATAGTACGCAACTCCAAGGACCTTGTGAATTGTCCTCTTTACTTAGTAATGTCCTCCTCCAAGATCATCATGACAAGCTCTCAGTATTTCATATACTTCATCCTCTCAAACACACCTATGAAGAACCATATCAGGACAATATTTAAATAAAATTCCATTACACCATTTGTATGTTGATTTTATTTTAACTAATATCCTTTATTCCTTATTGGTAAAGTAGACTGGAAACTTCCCTGTAATTCGGTATTTTGCAAGATCAGCAAACCATGGAGGTTGAGTTGATAGTGCAAACAAGTGCTCATCTGGAAAGTGGTTCTGGACTTCCTCTTCTTCTCCTGAAACATTCAGTCTTGAAAGGAGATCAACAAAAACATTAGCCTTCCCAAGCTTATCAATAATAGTTAAGTTAAATTATTGCAACAAGAGTAACCATCTAATAATTATGCCCCTATTATTGTTTTATTCATCAAATATCTTATAGCTGAATGATCAGTATACACAAAATTTTTATATCCATTAATATAATGTCTAAATTTATTCAGAGAGTAAACAACAACTAAAAACTTATTTTCTGTAGTGGTGTAATTTCTCTTTGTTGGGATCATATTTTTGTTGATGTAATAGATAGCATACATCTAGTCTTCCTCATCCTTTTGTCCAAGAACAACTCCCATTTTTATGTTAGAAGCATCAATTAGAATATGGAAAGGCTGTCCCCAATCGGGTCCTCTCAAAACTGGAGCAGTGGTTAAATTCTCTTTGATAAATTCAAAATCTTGGTGACATTGAGGAAACCATGTAAAGACACAGTATTTTTTCAGAAAATAAAACATGGGTGTAAAAATTGTTATCCCAAATTTTCACCCCTGTAAATTTGGATAGCCTATTCAAATTTGAAGTACATGCTTGTGATGTGCGGACGACCATCAAATTCAACCCTGGTCAGAAGAGAAAGAGAGTGTGTGATTTGGCTTGGTTGATTTGGTCTTAACTTGTGGTAAACCATGGCAAATGTCCAAGTTGGTAGTTAGACCCATTGAAGAATTGACAGAGTTGAACAGGCTGGACACCTGGGTTGGACGGGTCCCAGGTTACACAATGTCTGTAGACACCTAAAATTAGCACCACTAAATCTAGTGTCGGTGTCCTCCAGTCCCCCTTCATTATCATCATTTCACCCCATATTTATTAAGACATCAATATCAGCATCATCGTCATACTCACATAAATCCACAATCCATCATTAATAAATATATTAACATATTCTTTATCTTAGGTTATATACTTATAAACCTATACCCTCCATTAATTTAATTAAATTCACCATTGCACTATTTAAATGACATCCCTAAACCAAGCTCATTACCCCTACACCCATTAAATTAATTGATTAATCCCTCACTTCACATTACCTAGGTCATATTTCCCCTCCCATGGCTAAAATAATTAATTAATTTTATCCCTACATCTCACTCATCCTAACTCACTAGTTACAACTAGTTTAACTAAAACTTATAAATATATTATCCTAACCACCTCTAACTTATCCCTACACCTCACTCATCCTAACTCACTAGTTATGAATAGTTTAACTAAACTTTCTAAATATATTTTAACCACCTCTAACTTATCCCTATAACCGCTTCTCACTCCTCACTAGTTAGCACTAGTTTAAATTAGGAAACCTTCTAATTTATCCCTAATTTATCCTAACTACCCCATCTACCTCTAAACCGCACACTCAACATCTCTAACTTATCTAGCTATGATTCCCCTAAATATTCAACCACATAAGACCAAAATAAAAATTTTATCCTCCCAAACTTGAACTTCCTGCAATCACTGGCACTTCCCCCCATCATCGGTGATTCTCTCCTAGTAAATCTATAAATACCAACTCCAAACCTCTATTTTGAATATAAGGATAACAGGTAGATGTGACTCTAGGACTTCATATCATATTCTTCTTGCATCATAGACCTCTCACAGAGCCATAGATCATCTAACAACATCCAAAGCTTCTTTTAACATCATTCATATGTCCATAATCACATCAACAATCTTCTTACATCAACAAACTTTCTCTCTCAGGTAATATCACCTTTTGTTCCTCTTTTCTCAATTTATACAAGATAAGTGGTTTCCCTTGCTTCACTACATTATCATGCATCATTTATAAGATTAATTAAGACTTTCTAACATTTATTTCATACAGAAATCATTGGCAATTTCCAAACTCACCTAATCAGCCCCAATCGCATATGATTCTCTACATCATTGGAAACATCTTGAAGTTAGATTTCTTATGCATCTTTCAGTTTTTTAAAATGGAGATACGGTTATGAAGTTATCATAAAAACATCATAGGTTTTTTGTTTGTTAGATCCAGAGCTTCACCATCAACAAAACCATCATCCACATCTTTCTCATATCTGGTAATATCATATTTTTAGTCTTATTAGTCAGTTGGAATCAGGTAATTTTATTTCATTCACATCATTTTATTAATAATTCATTATTTAATAGCTCAAATCATTTCTTTTTATTCATTTGTTTATCATTTATTTTATCATCACCTAATTAATTTCTTAAAAGTGGATTGAAATCCTTGCAAGGAAGTCCATTGAATTTCGGGGACTGGCCTTTACAAGCCAATCTGCCATAAATATGTTTAATCCCATCTTGTGTAGTGTCTGTGATTACAGATTCATTTTCAGGAGAGGAGATTGATCTATTCTTCCATGGATTGCAACATCAAACATCGTCCATCCACATCTAAGGGTATCACGGAAACCCCACCATATCGAGGTTTGGAAGGTCTTATCAGCTTGTTTGTAAACATAGGTTGAGGACTAGTAAAATTTATCTCGAACAACATCCAACCCCCTTAGTTGAACGACCCATTGGTTGGGCAGCCATCTAACCCCTTATATGGAAAAGATATAGATGGCGTCCAACCCCCTTGGTTAGATGGCCCACATAAGATGTACGGCCAGTGAATGGGAGGCCACCCAACCTAGGTTGGATGTGTCATGTGGAAGGCTGAGAACATTGGAAGATTGGGCAAGTTAGACGGGTGGGATAGTTAGATGGGTCATTTGATGATGTAGGCATACAACCATGGGTTAGATGAACACCCACCTCCAGCTGATTGGATGTGTCACATGATTAGATGAATGGTCACCAGATGTAGTTGTACAGCCTAGTGTGGTTAGACGATGTCCAAACCAACCTAGCTGGATGGCTCATAGTCTCGAAAATGGAGCAACTCATGATGGGCAGTTCACAGTCTCTTAAATTAAGCATCTTACGATGGGTGGTTCATGGATCATAGGAGAGGACATGCATGAAAAGACATTTTAGCTACCTATCAGAATATTTAATGCAACTTATTAAATAATTCATGCTTCCTGTCGAGCATTTAAGCATGACAAGACATATCAATAACCTATGCTACAAAAAGGGAATTATTGTGGTAGGTCTTGTTGGGAAACCATCTATTAGGCATTTAATGCAAAAATTAGGGAAAAATTATGGTTTAAAGGCTATAAAAAGGACTCAACCCCCTCATTTTTTGGGGATTTTTTTGGAGAATTTGTAGAGTAAATTTGTCAAATTTTTTCTGTGAGTTGTAAAGCCTCAAATCCAAGCATTTTGTGAAGGATTATTGCCTCCTGTTTGCATTATAATGGATTGTCCATAATTTTAATTAATAAAATTTAATATTTGTGGCCTTTTTTCCCTTTCTTCAGTTATGTTGTATTATTTTTTTTTTCCATTATATTTGTAGGTATTTTTTGCATGTCTTGTTCTTTTAAAAGCCCGGATCTGTTGTGTTCTATGAAAATTAAGACTTGAGTGCGGATTTAGATTGTGGCACCTCTTTTTTCCTTCTCTTACCTCATTTTACCCCTATTTTCACTCACTAGGAATCTCTCCACCCCTTTTCTTGGCATTATCACCCTCATTAGCTTAGCATGTACATTTAATGCACTTCTCCCTTCCTTATTTTCTTGAAATTCTAGGTTAGCTATAGTGTAGTTACATTTTTCTATTCTAGGATTAGTGTTAACATTAGGGATAGGTATAGGAACCAACCTTCTTTGGAGGCTTGTCTAAGTCACGTGGGTCCCACACCTTGAGATAGGCCCATGTTAGTCAAAATTAGGGTTTTTCATTGCATGAATCCTAGGGTGTTACTTTTCTTCACTAACAACAATTTTACTAAAAACTTTTATGAACCACCCATAATACCCTACATGTCCAAGGAAACTCTTGATGTCAATCTAATTTGTTGGTTTAGGTAGCTTAGTGATTACTTCAATTTTTTTGGGGTCAACTTGTATTCCTTTGGCATAAATCTGATCACCTAAGACAATTCCTTGATCAACCATTATCATACATTTTTCATGACTCAGAGAAAGTTGGTGCTACTCACATCTAGTTAACAATTTTTCAATATTGTTCAAATATTCATCAAAAGTTGAACCGTGGATGGTAAATTCATCCATGTAAAATTTGACAATCATTTGTAAGGTCTACAAAAATGGCCAAAACTAGATTACAAATCCCAAATGGAATAACTCTATATACAAATCTACCCTAGGGACAAGTGAAGGTGGTCTTATCCTGATCAAAAATTGCTATACTAATTCGGTTATACCCACTAAACCCATCCAATAAGGATAAATATTTATTTCCTGCCAGATTGTCCAAAACCTGATCAATAAAGGGCAGGGGAAAGTAATCTTTCTTGGTGGCTTTATTAAGTTCCATATGGTCTATGAAAATTCTTCACTTACCATTTTTCTTAGGAACTATAACTAACGGTGATACCCATTGACTATCTTATATAGGATATATGAATCTTACCTTCAACAATTTTTTTATCTAATTCTTGATAATGTCTCTAAGTGCTGGAGTGATTGTTTTTTATGGCTGCCTAATAGGTTTAACATCCTCAATGTCAATATGGTGAGTGCAAATGCTTTGGTGAATCCTTTTCATGTCAATATAGTCCTAAGAATTTTTTTTGGAATGCTTCCTCAATATTTCTTCAACCTTAATCTCTTGACCGAATTCTAAATTGTTACCAATGGTCAAATATTTCCCTACATCAACAATCACTTGTTTAGTATCTTTCAGGATAGAAAAATTTGCATCAGTAATTAAAAAATTCAAGGGACAAACATGAGACTGTAGCATGTGCAAAATAGTCATGTTTTCAAGGAATAAAACCTTGGCTAAAGGAAAATGGAAACCAATGATTGTATGTTCTTCATGATAATAATAGATTTCTTCACAATTTCCAATAAAAATGTCACTTACCTCAGTGATATTATCCGTTGAGTTTAAAAAAATTGTTTCCATAGCCCCAATTTGAATTTCTATAGCCATAGTTATAGTTTATGTAGCTACAGTATCCTCTTCATCATACATTGTGTATGACTCAAAAATTTATTCCATGTGATTTTTCACTACAATAGTGGTCAGATAAGAAGAACTCATATTGTTAGTATTTGAAAAATCAACCCATACACGGTCACAAACATCCACATATGGCCGGGTAGGAGTATAAAGTGAAATATTCTTTTTTTTTTCCATTCAAAATAGTCATTTTTCCCGACCTACAATTAATGTACGCAGTAACAATAGCTAACCAGGGCCTCCCTAAGATGACTGGGTATCCCAACTTCCGAGCTTTAGGTTGTAAGACCATTAAATCGATATGATACTCCCAAGATTCAAACATGACCATAACATCCTCAATCACTCCATTTGGCACAACAATAGATTGATATGTCAATTGAAGAATGGTATTGGTTAGCTGTAATCCTGTTAAAGACAATAGATTAAACATATATGTTGTTATAACATTGATGGAAACACCAAGATCTACCAAAATGTTAGAGATTGATTGACCATTTACAAAAATAGTAATGATTGGACTCCCAGGATCCCCATATTTTGGTGAAATAAGCTTTCCAGCCATGAGATCAGCTATATTTCCCTCCACTTTGACTGTTTTTGGGTAATTCTTATTGCTTCCTAGTTTATTTATACAATGGCTTCTAATGGTCTGATTTAACTCTGAAATGTTCCATATTTCTCTCAGAAGTGGGACTTCAATTTTCATTTTTTTCATTTCCTGAACTAGTACCATTTCTTCCTCATTCTTTGTTTCTCTCAACTATTTTGGGAAAGGAGCTTCATGCACAATTTTTTTCCTAGTGACTTGTGTCTGTGAAACATGTTTAGTTTCCTAATTTTCCTCACGCTATGTCCTCACATTCCTTTGGTATCTTATCATTCTCTTTAGGTATTTCTGTGATAACAATAGGATGTCTTTTTTACTATCCTTCTAGACCTCAGCTATACATTATTAATGGCATTCATATGCATCGTCTCACCCGGTACTACTTTATTAATTGAATATGTTTGTTAATTTTTGGGGTTCGAGACAGGCTGAGATGGAAGTTGAGTTTGTGTTACTTCTCCCTTGCTGATAATTATATTATGGTGGGGGAATTAAAGCTTGTTTTTTTTTTTTCGAAACCTCCTTGGTTGATTAACATTCTACTGAGGTTCTTGCTATTGATTTTACCACATGGTGATTTATTAGCTGGAAGTGCCCAACCTTGCTGATTGTATGGAGGTACCCATGGTGGTGGTTTTGGATAGGCTACCTAGCTTGGTGGTGTCCAATCAGGTTGTCCCTAAGTTGGTGGAGGATCTTGATTAGGCCATGGCACTATCGATGAGTTATGAGTAGGTTGAGGGGTATAGGAAAACTGATTATTTGATTATTGTATGAAGTTTACTTATACATTTGATTGAGTTATAACATTTAATATCTCTTTCAGTTAAATTAGGACATTACAATGATTGGCATCATGGTCAAGGAAATCACAAATCAAGCACATACCTATGACATCTAAAGGGCATTCTCTCAAAGGATGTCTCTTTCTACATTTAGGACAAGTATACATGTAAAGGTTCTTTTGTAACATTGTTCTTGGCTTTCAACCCATCTATGGTTGATGTCATATGTGACAGGATGTATGTTTTCATGTTATCCATTTCCTCCAGAAGTTCTAAGGTACCTAGGTCATTCTTTGATGTTTTTCTTCACCTTATGCCTCCTCTTGTTCTAGAGTAAATCCTTCATAACTCAGTAATATGTTCCATGGTGAGTTTTTGTACATCACCTCCTCCCATAAGATGGAGGGATTATTTGGTTTCCTCATTAATTCCTTTAAGGAAAATTGTCTTAGTGATTTCTGTATTTAACTCATAACCACTCCTTCGATGGAGAAAGAGAAACCTATCTAGATAATATTCCATATTTTCATCTTCATTTTTCTTTATCTGGAAGAACTATTCTCTCCTATCTCTTCACTTGTAGTAGTCTTGATATTTTTCTAAAAAGGTTGTCTCCATGTTCTTACATGAATGAATGGAGTTACGGGACAACCCCATCAACCACCTCATAGTAGAGTATTTGAGGGTGGAAGGGAAAATTTTGAGTTTTTGGTTATTTGTTTTGTAGTTATCTGTTTGGAAAAAAATTTTGAATTCAAATAAGAACCGATCTGGGTCTTTTATATAAATTCCTTAAAAGATACGGAGAATGGAGGGAGAGATGTTTTTTATAGGAGCATCCTCATCCTTATTTAGGAAAATGGGATAAGTAAAGGTTCTACCCAATGGTTGGTCCTCATCATTCATATTGTCTCCCATCTTGGAAGTCTGTTCTGGTTCTAGATAAGATGATGTTGATTGTTTAGAAAGGCTTCCAGGCGTTGTATTAGATTCAGTGTCACTTTAAATGTTCCCTACTTGTTCTCTATTTGGAGATATTCTTTGTATATTAAGAGGTATAAATCTCCCTTGAGCATCTTGTGGCCTATGCATCAAGGTTGGTTCTGTAAAGAAGGCCTAAGACTTCTACTGGTTGTAGAGATTAACTTTATTAACACCCATAACATGTAAGGTGAAGATAATGACATGTTTTTTAGATGGTGTCCCTAGAAATAGTACCAAAAATTATGGGTCACTATATTCTTCAATCATTTAACCAAAATATTCTTCTTCCAGTGTCATTATAAAACCAGGGTTGTGTGTCCTTTATTGCATGCAATGCAGTCTTATACAACTCAGTTGTTTTGGTAGTTCCTTTCGTTAGGGGGTTTTAGTTGGTGCGGTTCCACTTGTTTCCCTCTAGTCTATAGAAATGCAATGCTAAACTACTGAAAACACATGTTGTTGTAATAAAAATGCATTCGAAGGAAATACTTTAACTGGAATTGAAATGTACACACTAAATTGAAATAACACACACATACTGAATTGAAATAGTAGAATTGAAATAACACACATTAAATTGAAATAACATAATTGAAATAACACACACTGAATTGAGATAGATAATTACATCTAGATAAACATTCAAATCAAAGCATTTAAACTTGAACTTATCAAAAATCATGAGAATGCATGAAACATAAATCCTCCAATCACCTTGGTCGAGTGGGCCCTTGATCTTCCTTGGGATGGATGTCGTAGTCTCGTTTACCTCTATCCTCTAATATTTCTCTTAACCTCAAGTGTGTCAGCTATCACCCAAGTGTTGGGAGCTCACCCGAGGCACGCGTGGGCATCGAGCCCCTCCTTTATGTGAGCCTTGTGAGAATATTATTCCATTAATGGAGGAAAGGTTTGTAGAACAAGAACACATGCATTTAATCTAATACAGATGTAGTAAATCTAGTTCTAAGCATAAATTCTCCATGAGATAAACATAAACATCACAAAATCATAATGGAAATAGATCTGAACCATGAATAACATGAAGCACGCTAGGGTATAGTCCATAGACACAAACACACAAAACAAAGCTCCATATATTGATTAAATCCATTTACAATAGCCATATTGCATTAAATGAGGGTCATCTCAGACCATATACATCATGAAATAATATTCCAACCCTACAAAACTACTCTGAAATAGAATTCCTAGCTACGGTTTCCCATTACAGCCCTTGTTTAGACCTGAGCGCATACATATATGCCTAGTAACAACATTATTAGAACTTCGTTGCCTCTTCAACTCTAAATCTCACCCCCTCTCAATCTCCTTCTCACTTTCCTCTCCCTTTATTTCGGACCTATGCATTCCTTTGAATAGAATCTAGATCCACTGCCATAGTTTCACCCATGAGAAGATCACATGCCAAGTGGAAGTGTGGTCCTCCATGATCGATCAAGTACTTATGCTAACTTGTAAATTCTTCCACTAACTGTAATGATCCTCCTGGGAATATTCCCTATATGGAATATTCTTTTCTTGACCTCCAAGGCTCTAGGATGGCACCTTATCCATTCATCATGCCTACTTGGGCCCTCATGTGTTTCTCCTACGACACCACCTTCAAAATGCGGCTAAGTCTCCAAACCCTCTTCTTCTTTTCCATGTACCAACCTCTTCTCCTACATGCCTTTCCTTGAGTGCCTTCTTACTTGTTTTCTTTGTGCACGCATGCTCCTTTTTCCTTGGGACTTAGTCAATTCAGGGCCCAACATTACCCCACACTACGCATGTTATCTATCCCCAGAAACACTCTGCTCTTTCACCAAAGAATAAATAATGGGAGAAATGAAATAATCTGCAATTGAATAAAGAAATGGAAGAATAGAGGGATCCTGCTACTGCTGCATGAGGAGTGGGAAGTATTTCTTCACAGATGATTCAATTTTATCCCAAGAATCTACCTCACCTTGTGTATGTTGAATTAAATCACCCACCATGCACGCTAACCTCATCAAAACTTAGCTCATATCCCTTAGCCTTCAGCATATCTGTGATGTTTTCCATCTTTTTGCTAAGGTCACCCAACATGTCCATACTACGAGTGAATTGGGGGTATAATTCCCTCAGTTTATTTTTAATTGAAACCCTCAAGTTTTGATCACCTCTGAATTCTTCTCGACCTCTGCCAATGGATCTTATCTCATTTCCCTTATTTCCCTTGTTTGGTGAAACATTAAATCCCTTTCTTGGTGCCATTTCTTCTCGTTCAGTACCTTGTAAGCTCCTTCCTTGCCTTCTTTCCCTAACTACTCAAACCCTTGGCTCTACTCCTTGCGAAATCTCCTCGAAAACCCGTGCCCTAGCTTTGTAAACCCTAATATGGAAAGTATTCTTCTTCCATAAGGATGACATAATCACCCTTGCGGAATCCACTGAACAACTTCTCTGCCCCATGTACACTCGTGTACTCTACTCCCAACCATGGTTCACAAATCTATTGAATTTCTCAACTTTACACACCAAATTTGCCATTTTTTTTTTCAACAACGATGCCCTAGATCTCAAGATCTCTTCAATATCAAACACAAGGTAAAATAATAACTCACCCCTGACCTTCTATTTATAGCTTTTTTTTTCCTGCACAAACTCTGATGCCACCTACCTGACGTACGAATGCAATAAATTCAGTATTTTTCCAACGACATTCCTCCATGTGATTTTGTCTAGCACTTTCCCTTCTGCGCGTAAATTCATGTGAAAATTTCTGTAACCTTCTGTGCACGCAAGACGTTTTTGATATTAGACCTTAAATTGCACATACCCCCCATGTTGAAAAGTATGTCAACCTTTGTTTCCTTTACCAAGTTCTTGCCTTCACCTACCTCATGTTGCTTCTGCACTTTTTACCCTTGTATGTGGTTTTCTAAAATATTTTTGACACCAATCTTCTCTCATGATCACCTCTGCTACGTGCACTTTTCTGAACACACACACTTTTTACTTTCTCACTTGGGTCACCTATGCACATCACTCCCAACACTTCTCCTTTAACACCTTAAACCCTACACTAAATAGATGCATGGTCTTTTGCACATAAAAACCCTTTCAAAAAGTAACATGATACCACCACGCAAATGATGCCCAAAACAAAAAGATAAAGCAAAGTGACGAAAAAGGTAAACACAAATAAAGGAAAAAATGTAGTAAGGGAAATCCTAGGCTAAATGGAAATGTTACCTTATTTACAAACACACTGAAGACTTATTTATAGTAGGGCTTCAGCCTACTCCCATTAAAGTAACTAAGCAACCTTGCTGCATCAATTGCGTCTAATTGTCAAGAACCTAAATTAATTATGTAAGTGATAATGTATGGCCCCAACCAATGAACTTTGAGTTTCCTAGGATAGTGCAGGAACTTAGAATCATATAACAAGGACCATCTACCCAATATAAAAATTCTTGTTTCTTGATGTGCCTATCATGCCATGCCTTCTGCCTAGTTTTTTCCATTTTCTTGGCTTCATTGTGCTATTGTACACCTTTCATCCAACTACATTAACTTCTCAATCCTTTCCTCAATGATTTTTCATCATGCTAAATGCCTCCTTCATCAGCAATACGTAGTGATGGTAACATGAATTCAACTGGTAATACAGCCTCATGCTAAACAATTGAAACAGGTGTGGCCTTGGATGGATAAGTTATGATATGACCATAACACGGTAACTTTATCATCCCAGTCCCTCCAACATCTAAATCTTTATCAACGTTTGACTCAAATTTTTGTTAAAAGCTTATCCCATTAGCTTGTGGGTGATAAGGGATATGATGAGCCACCATGAACTCAACCAACAAGATTCTCTCATTTAGAAAATGAGTACCCCTATCACTTGTTAAACTCAAGAAGGCCATCCATACCCGCTGATTATATTCTCCCATAAGAATCTAGTTGTTGTCATGGTCGTGTAATCCTTCGTAGGTGTTGCTTCCGCACACCGTGTAAGATAGTCGTATGCATGTAATGATATAGCGTGAACATGTCCTTTCACGAAACTAGGGTAATAGGGACTACTTAGTCAATTGCCCACTTTTTGAATGGCTCTGCACTGGCGATAGGAATTAATGGAATTTCATCTCTTTTCCCTGGTTTACCAAGGTGCTGACAATTATCACATGCCTTGCAATACTCGATACAATCCTTGTAAACCATTTCCCACCATAGACAAACTAAAAGGATCTTACGTGTGTGGTTACATTCCCCACATAGTTTCCTCTTGCAATTCCACCATGAGCCTCTTCCATGATTGCATTATGCTCATACTCCAACACGCATCGGTGTAAAACCTCATCACGACCTAGCTTGTATAATTCTCCACCAATTAACATATAGGGTGACAACACATATGGCTAATTGTTTCATTTGTAATGCCTTCATCCCTTCTGGTGCTCTCACCTGTTCATAAAAACAACGCAATATCTTCCAAGTCAGAGGGCGCAATGCGCTGCAACCTGAATAACTGTGCATTTGACATCATATCCTCAATGCTCTTGCATTTCCTCAGCTGAATTAATTCTTGAAAAGGATCAGGTCCCAAAATCACTTCTCCCTAGTTTCACCATAATCGTAAACTAAAACTCTTGGAACAATAGTATCCAACAACATATGCCCCCTTGCAAAATGGGCTTGTTCACCAAGTACTTTAATGCCATGTGGTCTGTGTAGAAAATAAAATGAGTTGCTCAGCAAATACTTCTTGAACTTTTGCAACGCGTAGATCATTGATAATGCCTCGCTGCTCTATGGTGGTATAATTATGTTATGTTGGAGTAAGCTTCCTACTAGCAAAAAATAAGGGATGATTAATAAATTCCTCTCTTAGGATGTGTTAATACTTACTCCAATCGCCATCCCGAGATGCATCAACATGCACATGAAAAGATTATCCCAAGAAGGAAAACCCAGAATGGGTGCGGTGGTAATCTTTTCCTTCAATGTGTCAAATGCTACCTGCTGTGCCTCTCCCTAATAGAACTTAATTTTATGTTTCAATATATCTTCCAGGGGCATGGAAATCTAGGCATATCCCTTGATGAATTTCCTATAGTACCTTGTATGCCCTAGGAACCCACGTACCGTGCTTTGACTGGTAGGATCCTCTAATCCCACTATAACAACAACTTTTGCAGGGTCTACCAGTAAGCCTTCTTTGCAAATAATGTGTCCCAACAACGTGCCAAAAAGGAGTGGAAAAAACACACTTCTTAATATTTAGGGAGATGCTCAACTTCCTACATCTCTCAAACATCAATTGTAGATTATCACAATGGTCTTTTACTAATCCGTAAACCATCTAGTCATCCAGGTAGACTTGAAGAAAATTGTGAATGAAGTCTGAAATGAAACCACAATGTGTGAAAACACAACAGGCACATTATTTATTCCAAAAGGCATTAACATATAGGCAAAACTTCCCCATTCAGTGGTGAATGTTCTCTTCTCTTGGTATTCCTTTGAAATTCAAACTTGGTGATATCCTGAAAACCCATCTGTAAATGAATAGATCTCGCACCCAACTACTCCTTCCAGGATCTCCTCAGTGAATGGGGTTGGGAAAGGATCAATTACACATACTGCATTCAAATCCCTATAGTCAATGCAAATCCTTATTCTCCCATCCTTTTTGATACTGATGACCATTGGGCTTACCCATTCAGATTCTTCAACAACTTCTATGATCCCATATGCTATCATCTTATCAATCTCCTCCTTAAATTTGAAGCATAGATTTAGATTCATCCTTTAAGGTCTCTTCCGAATCGGGTGCGCACCATCCTTTAACTTGATCCTCATTTCTCCTAGTGAGGGGTGAACTCCTTTAAGTTCATGGTACCCACTCGAAAAAAATCCTGAAAATCACACAGAAGCTCAATAATATTTGAGACCTCCTAGTCTGTCCAGTAGTCCCCAATAATAGCTTCCTTTGGTTCCATCTCTATACTAATGTTAACCTTCTTTATCCTCAATTACTTGTGGTAACCTTCTCATAAAGTGCTATCTTACACTTCACCCATACCTTCTAAATGGACTACATCCAAGTCCACCTCTTCATCATCTATCAAGTAGATCAAATTTCCTTTGATTCTTTCTCCATGCAGGCGCAATCAAGTGCATTTCCTCTTATTCTTTCTTCATGAAGCATGGCTGGGTGAGGGGTGAATCTAAGTTCACCCACAAGGAAACAAATCTGAAAATTCATTAGAATCTATCTAGTAGTCCCAAGGTTCCCATTTCCACCTCTGTACCTCTTCTGTATGTCTTATGACTTAGGTAAAGGCATGCTTACTCAAGTTCTAACACTTACGCGTACCTCTGAATGACTTCCAAGTTCTCCACCTCTCATTGTCTATCAAGTAGACCAAATTTACTTTCTCTTTCTCCATGGAATGTGCACTCAAGCTGTATTTCCTCTAATTCTTCCTCCGACGAAGTGCACCCCTAACTCTGGTTCACCTAACAACTCTAGAATCCTGTCCTTCACCATGACACTGTCTCCCAAGGTAAGGCACTTGACTACCTACAATGCCTCATTCACCGATGGCTTAGTACTCTGATATTCAAATGTTTGAACAAGATCCGTCATCAACTCCTTCTAGTTCCCTATCTGACGTTGTAAATCTAAATGAATATACCATGCACACATGTAACCCTGTAAGGTGGAATAAAACTTATGCACCCATAGGGAAGGAGGTAAAGCTTCTGCGCCTCCCATCCAAGTCTTCTCACACTCCTGAACATGGCATGAGGTGGATCCCTTCCCATCATAGTCACAAATTTGAGATGGTGCATTACTTCGGAGAAACCTAATAGAGAGTGCAATTCTCACTTCGTGCCACTCTAGAAGATTATCTCGATGTGTCATCCACTAATGTGTTGTTGTCCCATGTAAAGTATAGGTAAGCATATTCCTTCTCTCCACTTGAAACTTCCATTGGGTCTCCATTTCACATTGGAAGACATTAGGGTTGGATTCCCTAGTGTACCATGGCAACTTCCTTCCTCCCAAGTGCCTAACTAAGCACGTTCTGACAACTTGAGTCTTAGTATCCTTTATATGCCTTCCAACCAACTCGTATGTCCCATGTGCCCAGTTGTCACAAGCAACGTTGGTTGTATCACTTATGGACTGTGCATCATCCCATTGAATGACCCCTTCCTTCAATGGTTGAAAGAACTTTGGGTCCCTCATGGTGCACACATATATCTTGTTTAATTCTTCTTCACCCAATGGCTCCACGTACAACATAGACCATCCATCAGTCAGTGGAATGATCACGCATTCTTCCTTGTTCTCAAAACTTATGCAACCCTTATTGAAATGTAAATCAACATTGTTTGCATAACACCAAGGGCACCCAAGTAACGCTGGGAAACTATCAAGGCTTAGACAAGCTCTAGGACCTCAAATTATCTAGTAAAATTTACCCCTTGAATAATAATGGATGCACCTTTCAACACCCCTAGAGGCATGGCCTTTTTTCTATTAGCCATATACAACACATTCAAAGATGGCTACAATGGGGGCCTCCCTATTTGATTCCATGCATCTAGAGTAAGGAAATTGACCTTTGTGCCTATGTCAGTTAATATATTACTTAGGAACCACCCATCAACAACTTCATTCAATGTGAGCTCCTTGTCATAATCAATGCTGTGAGGAGGTAGGTTAACATGTAAGACTTGTCTCTCATGCCCTCCTCCATCGCAGTGGTACCTTCTCCCTCAACCATTCTACCAATAGAGGAATAATGTTCTCCTATACCTCAACATTCGACACACTTCCCTAACCTCATCCATATCCTATTGAGAAACATCAACGCTCTTCTTCTGCTGCAATTGGTGCGATTGTTCCTTCAGAAATTAGATCTCTCCTTGTAAACTCCTAATCACCTCCATGGTTTCTTGGTACACTTTCTTCTGGTGGCTAGGATTAGGATATTTCCCATGTAACACCTCTTCTCTTATGATAAGGGGCCTCTTCTTTGGTTCCTCTTGGGCACGTGCAGCCTCAACGTGTGTAGTGACCAAAAAAGGCTCTAGCTTGGAGTTAAGCACTACCCTCGACATCCATTGTGGGTCAGTCCTCTTTACACTCACCATCCCCACACCTTTTTCCTTATTCTAGTTCTTGCTCATATGGTCATATAACTCTGGGAACTCTTCATACTTGTGCTTCTTTCCTCACACCATGAGCATTGCAAAAATCAGGGCACTCCGCGCTTGTAGTTTTTCAGTTGATCCATAATTGTAACAGGTCCCACGGGGAAAGTCACCTCTTCCTCCGCGACCATTATGACCTTTGAAACTTCCCCAAAAACCTCTTCCTTGACCTCCTCCATATGTGCACCCTTCATACTAATGATCCTCAGCCTTAGAACTACTCCCAATGCTGGTCTGGTGCACACCGAGATCAATGACATCATGGATTTGGTCTATCAATCGATAATCCTTGGTGTCATGAGTAGTAGAGGTGCAAATATTGCAATAACAAGACACATTCTTATGGATTGTGTGCACTGCAACAACATGCATCTACTTGCATCATGATCTCTATGGAAAATCTCACATTCTATTGACATGGCACGCACTAAATTTCATGGGAAACTGTCCTTTATATGTCATTCTACTTCACAATCCGTGCACCATAAACCACTGCGAGTCTCATGAGTTAAGTTTGTAGACAATTTTTCTAGCTATCTTTTCCATGGCAAGCAATATGTGCTTCAAGAAATGGGCTAACTCTGGTATCAATGCTTCCCACTACCTCAGCATGCAAGGCAGCCTCCAAGGCCTCACACAGATCTATGAAGGTCTTATGTGAAAGCACCCTCCTGAACAGGGTGATCAGTCCTCCGACAAACCACTGAGCATGTTGTGACAGATGGATATCATATGATAAATTTGATAGGAGAGTCTTAAAATGTGAGTCATACTCCCGCACGCTCTCTGCCATACCTTGTTGGATTTACTTCAACACATTGATTCTCTTCTATTCAAACTTAGGAATGTGAAACTTTGCCAAGAAGTCATTACATAAATGTGGTATAATCCACCACCATCTGATGTGGGTCAAACTTCTGGTACCAGCTATGCACACACCCCTATAACATAGTTGCAAACTAACTTTCCTTCCTCTTTGGGGTAGTGATTCCCTATGCACCCCATAGCAACTCACATTTGTGAACATGCTCTGACAACATCTTCCACACCCTTGTAATCATATAAGTGGAGTGACATCTCGTAAAACACCTGTTGATGGTGTTGTGGACCTTGCCCACCAGATCTAAAACCTTGACCTCCTTATAAATTTCCTCCAACACTAGCACCACTAGATCCACTAGCTCCTATTCCTCTAGATCCACCTGATCCTCCTCTTGTCGTAGGTAAGGGTCCTAACGTAGTTGTGCTCTACGTTCCCACCGTCGTGCTAAACTATGCACGCCAAAAGTCTGCAATACCAAACCACTCCCAGATGTGTTTCCCACACCACTTCCAGATAGCGATACCCAAAATTTGTGAACCCACACCTTTCCTAAACAATTTACCAAAAAAAATACCTCCAAACATCAAAAATGTCTGCGTAGCCATAAATGGGTGTAATGTAAAATGATATCTACCTGAAGCTATCTACTAACCAACACCAATTGAACTAGAAGTACTTGTCTCAGATACTGGAAAACTAAGTGCTAGGGTTTGGTCACCAGGTGGGCTAAGATGCATGCATACGGATCTCCTTTCTCCATATGACAGATCTCTCACCAGAAGTCGAGGGGGTTTCTCTCTCGCACTTTTTAAGATGGGGTAGCATAGATTGTTCAGGTCACATGATCCATCCACGCTAACCTCAAATCCTTCTCGCAACATACATCTCCATAAGCCCATCACACCAGAAACTTCACATTGTCTCTGCCAACTCCATCTCTCAAAGATTCATTATACTTGAGTAACCTCTCCTCTCTCTCTATCTCTGTCGTAAGGTCCGCCATCTCCACCACACCAACTTTTGCACACATGTCACCTAGCGAGAGTTTAGCCAACCATAGGGAATGTCTTCCAAACTCAAAGTGATTATCAAGATATTGATAGCTAATAGTCAAAGCATGTAAGAAGATCCTTTGGGATCTCACAAGAAATCAAACTCAGCAACCTCTGGATGAGAATAAGTTGAGATTGCATACTCTAACGCGTAACTAGTCAACACACCTTTCCACCAATGATCAAAAACATGAGTCTAGGTCAAATCAACATCTTGCAACCACTGATATTCCTCCTGGGTCCAAACAGGAGGTCTATAGTACCAACTCATCCTTGATGCATATGCCGAGAGCCATTCATACAAATCTACTAGGAAACAACAGAAGAATGTCTCATAGAGCTCATGATATAGGTTCTCCTCCACCCATTTATGTGCATCAAACTCAGATCCAGTGCTAAACCTTCGAGAAAACTCATCCTCATGATTTTAAGCCAGGTATTGACGTTCTCTAAGGTTAGATGCTCCATCATCACACATCATTCTCAGAACAACTTAAAAAAGAGGTCCCGAGAACAGAACCAAAATGTAGTCTCATTTATATCTATCCTCTAATCTTTCTCTTAACCCCAAGCACGCTGGCCTATCACCCAAGTATTGGGTGCTCACCCGAGGCATGCACTTGGTGCCAAGCCCCTCCTTTATGTGAGCCTTGTGAGAATGTTCCTCATTAATGGAGGAAAGGTTTGCAAAACAAGAACACATGCATTTAATCTAATACAGATGTACTAGAATCTAGTTCTAAGCATAAATGCTCCATTGAGATAAACATAAACATCAAAACAACATAATGGAAATAATGGAAACATATAAACCATGAATAATATGAAAGGACACTAGGGTTTAGTCCATAGACATAGATATATAAAATAGAGCTCCATATATTGATTAAATACATCTACAATAGTCATGTTATATCAAACATGGTCATCTTAGACCATATACATCATGAAATAACATTCCAACCTTACAAAACTACTCTGAATAGAGATCCTAGCTATGCTTTCCCATTACAACCCTTGTTAAGACCTGAGCACATACATATATGCCTAGTAACAACATTCTTGTAGCACTTCGTTACCCTCTCCAACTCTCACTCTCCTTTATTTCTATTTTGGAACCAAGCACTCCTTTAAATAGAATCTGGATCCACCGCCATAGTTTCACCCATGAGTAGATCACATGCCAAGTGGAAGATGTGGTCCTCCATGATCGATCGAGTGCTTATGATAGCTTGCAAAGGCCTCCACTAACTATAATGATCCTCATGGGAATATTCCCTTCATGGAATAGTCTTTTCTTGACCTCCAAGGCTCTAGGATGACACCTTATCCATTCATCATGCCTACTCGGGACCTCATATGTTTTCCTTTGACACCTCCTTCAGAAATGCAGCTAAGTCCGTAAATCCTCTTTTGCTTCCACACACCAACCTCTTCTCCGATGTGCCTTTCCTTGAGCGTCCTTCCTACTTGATTGTCCTTTTACGCACAGGCACTCCTTCTACCTTGGGACTTAGTAAATTCAGGACCCAACAAAGGTATTCTCAACACCAGATGATATTCAAAATTCCATCAAATATATTGTTTCAAATAAGTTTTGATACATGTTCAACATGATATTGAAAGTATGTACTAACTGGTAGATAATTGTATTGTAAACTGATATTATCAACTAACTATGAAATTGTTCTCAAGAAGGTGTCTTTATAAACACAGTTAGTTACAAAACATGCCAAGATTATAGGCACCAAATTCAACCAATAACAACCTCATTAAATCCTATGATATAGCTAAAAATTGGATTCGTGTTTATAGGATTATTATGGAAGAATCCTCCATGATGGCATAATGGCTAAAGACTCGGGCTCATTGATTGCAACTTCCCATAATTGGAAAAAAATTCTCATCATTATCCTGCACATCACCACATTACTCATATAAGCAGTTAGTAGGTAATTTCTATGGTCAACAATTTGCATGAACAAAAACAAGAGAAATACATCAACCTTGCTAGGATATAACTATATAAAACATCCCCCATGCACAAATTAACATTTTTAGGAATAAATCAATAGCCATATAGATGATATAATAGATCAATTTATGCACTCACCATGGTGGACATTATTTTTATTGTTAGTTTTTAGTTTTATTTTTATCCAACGAGATCATGCCTTAAGTTACTTAGTGGCCGCTAGCCTTTCAAAATCCCAGCACAATTTTTCCAAATTCATGAAAATAAAAACAATAGCAAAATTTGAAAGTTTTCCAAAGTTCCCAAATATTGCTTTGGATATAAATAACATTATTTTTCTTGGTACATTGGCTATAATATATATGGTGGCCTCCCAAAATAGGTGTGGTAAAGTTTAAATTTTAATGGACCTTTGAAAAATAATTTGGCTTTTGCAGGAATTGATTGTATCCTTCAAAATTTCCACAAAGTGATGTCATGGTGAGGTTCCTTCTTTATCCCCAAATTCATTAACGAAGTAGAAACAATAAAATTATTTATAAGGATAAAAGTATATTTTTATATGTAGGATACCATGATTATCATTAATGATATACGAATGATTAATGTTATTGAAAATAACACAAGGCCTACTAGTAGATTTATGTCCATTTGATATCAACATAAGTTTTTTAGAAACTAATTAGTTGGTGGATGTTATTTTTATTGTTATTTTTATTTTTTTCTTTATTTTTATCCAACAGGATCATGCCTTAGGTTACTTAACAGTCGTTATCCTTTCATAATCCCAACAATATTTTTCCAAATTCATGAAAATAAAAATAAGGAAATTAGAATCCAATAATAGAGAAATTAGAATTCAAAAATAGTAAAATTGGAACTCCATTGTTTCCAATAACAATATTAAAATCCAATATTACTATTAATGGATCTAGTAATAGTAATATTTGAATCCAAAAGTAAATTAAATAGAATCCATTATACAAAAAAAAAGGTGTTAGATTTCTACAAAAACTTGTAATACTGAAGGCAACTGATGCATTTGCTAATTGATATTATTACTGATAATCTGCCCCAAATCTATAAATTGGGTCCCTTTAGTGGTAACAAGGATGAACTCAACCATAGAATCCTGAAATTATTTTTTTCATTTCCTCTCCCGTCAACCTACTCAGTAGATAATGACATATGAATAACCTTCATGAAATTTACTTTTGGAAAAAATCTTGGGAACATGAGAAGGTTTTCTTCCTTTCCTGAGCCACAAACTAAGTGTTAGGCCTTACAATTAGGAATCAATATTCACCCACTTCTAAGATGTGAGTTCATTGGTAATAATGACCATATTACTTCTAGTGGGAATCTATAAACATTGAGATATGCCCAAACTATCCCATAATCAAATTCGTAGTGTTGTGCATAGGCCAAGACTAGTTCAGTGCTATGGATAAACAATGGGTGACCTCCTGCTGAGAATATCCTACTCAAGAAAATTCTCCTCCACTGATTCATTAGGTCCACCAAACAACATATTTTTAAAATATTATGAATCCATGTGAGTGAAATCACCATCTCCCACACCAGAATATTTAATGATCAGAGTTGAGATGGATTCTAGACCTGGATATTTAAACTTCATAGTGATTAAAATCACTGATATATATATATATATATATATATATATATATATATATATATATATATATATATATATATATATATATATATATATATATATATATATATATATATATAGAATGGGACTTTCCATACTTAATTATAGAAATTTTTATTTTTAGTAGGTCTTACTTAGGATTGCTTTTTTTAGTATGTTTTCACACTTTTCTCTTTCTAACGTTTTTAGCTCATTTGGAGTGTTGTGAATGTTGAGGATTCACCATTTTTTGAAAATTGATTATTTTAGACACAACCATATACACTTACTATTTTTAAAAATGAGACTTGTAGGTGTTGATTTGCAATGAAAATACTTTGATTTTTTTTGTTTTCTCCCAGGATCCACAACTTTAATTTTCAAGATTTTTTAATCCGTCGGATCTCCGCAAGATAAAAAGGAAACTATTTTCATAAAATTGTTGCAAAAAATATAGATCATCAATGGGGTTGCTTTTATAATCAACTTCAAGGAATTTTGGAGAGGAATGCATAGACATTAAACAAGTGCACAGTTGAGGAGTTATGAGCAATTATTCATTTTTTAAGTTATGGAGGTCTAGTTAAATTTGAGCAGCATTTGTGGTTAAAAATGGAGGTTGTGAGGGTATTTTAACAACACCTTGTCTTGGAAAAATGGCTAAGTATTTGGATATCTGGGGAGTGAATTTGGTTTAAATGTGTTTTCTAACCTAGTTGTGACCACAATTGCCTAACTAGGGTTGAGAAAAGTTGAATTGGATGTAATGAATTGTTTTTTGGCGAAATTATTTTTCACAAGAAAAAATTAGTGATTTTTCACCAACGCTCCATGAATAAGTCCCTTCTCTTGATAATGGAGAGTCTCCCATTTATTGAATGCAGAAAAAAATGAGCGTGGGAGATCACACATGAACAATCCACTAGACCTCTGACACATTTCTTGTACTTAGTACAAGAGAAGAATTATCTTAGTGAAAAGAGGTAGAGGGGAGTAATTATATAGTGAAGGAAGGTTCACTTTGTGAATAGGAACTTGTAGATTTTCACAACATCAACTAGAGTAAATCTATACTCAATTAGAAGAATTCAACCTTTCTAACAAAAATAAGACTAACAAACCATAGACACAAAGTTCTATTGATTTATTCATCAAATACATCAAGTCATTTCTTGCTTTTACAAGATCATCATGCTTACAAAGTTGAGTATGCAAGAAACAGAGGAAACATAGAAAAAGAGGAAATATGCTATGCCCTTAACCTATTGCTTGTATTAGGATATGAGTAGCCGACTTGTGGCTTATAATATCATTTTATTATATCATTTATACTTTCTCATGCTTAGTAGGTCGCCTTGGTGTTGGCCATAACATATGAATAGTATATATAGGGGATTTTAGGTAGTAGTTCATCATCATTTGGAGCATTTGAGTCTTATTGTATGGTTTGGAGCTTGCCCCCTCGAAGTGGCAAATCTATTCTAATTGCATATTGAGATCATTATTCTGGAATATTGTGTTATTTGGTGTTATATTTCTACTCGTGATCTGAATTATACAAGTAATTTCATTACAAGTGGTATCAGAGCTGCGATTTGGGCCAAAATTAGGGTAAAAACCCTAATTTTTTGTTTCTGCCATATATTGTGAACCAAAGCTAATTGGTGGTAGATATTTTTAAACCAGTTTCAAAACATTTCAAGTAAGGTTCCCTAAAAATTTCAGACTTTTTTGATTTATTTTGCAAAAGTTATTACAAATTTAGGTTTTTTCATAAAATCGCTCCATAGGGTGCAAATTGTGGAATTTTTTCAATCGTTACATTTTCGGAAAGAAAAAAAATATTATTTGGGGTTTGATCTTTAAGTTTTTTTATATTTGGAAAAATTTGTATTAAAATATGAAACCCTAAAATTTGACTGTGATCCCTACATCTTACTATTTTGGGGCATCATGACGGGGCCTTCCACAAGAGGAAAAAAGAATCCCATCACTCCGGGTAAAACACCAGAAAAAGATGAGATAGTAGTTGATGAGTTGGAGACAGAAGATATAACTACAAATTCCTCAGGGTTAAGGTTTACTTCGACATACCACAAAGTAAGCCAACTTGAGTTTAACCTAAGAGACCTCGAATCTTAGGTGGCCAGCAAAGAAGATGTGGATAGGATTGGAAAAAGATTAGAGGATTTCATGCAAAAATTCAGTAAGTATATGATGGGTAATCATACTTATGTCAATCAAGGTGGATCCTCATGTCAACATAATAGACACATGAGCCAGAGTGGATCTTCGAGTGTGCACAATCCAAATACGAGCACTCTATAGGCCCATACTATGTTTCCAAAAGTAGAGATGCGTAAGTTTGATGAAAAGGATCCACTCAATTGGATCAACCAAATGGAGATTTTTTTTGAACTACATCAGATTTCACCAGGACAAAAGGTGACCATGGCAGCTTTGTATCTCAAACTTGACCAATTCATCTGGTATCGATGGTTATGTGCTCAAAGGCAGAAGAGTGGTCTCAATGTTACATAGATAGTGTTCTCTGAAGAGTTGCAATTACACTATAGTTCTAGTGTGTCAGATAATTACTTCAACCAATTAGAAAAATTGAGACAAATAGGATCTGTTAAGGATTACATTCATCACTTCCAAAACCTTTCTCTACAGGTGGAAAATATTACTAAAGAGAATTTGAATGATCTATTTCTCGGGGGTCTTAAGGATCACATTGAGCATGAGGTGCGTATGTTTAATCCTCATAAGGTTTATGATTCGATGATTATGAAAAGAAGGTCATAGGAGAAATTTGTTTCAAGTAGGAGACAACATTTCACTTATACCAGAGATCACAACACCTTGGCCCCAACACTTCCTCGACTAGTTAGATTGACACCTTAACAAATTGAAGAAAAAAGAGAAAAAGGTGTATGTTTTAACTGTGATAGTAAATTTGGACCAGGATATAAATGTGCTGAAAAGAAGTTGTTCTACATTGATGGGCCTAGTGAAGATGAAGATTCAGAGTCAGAGGTCTTGGTTAAGCCAGAGGAGGAGTTAGGAGATCCTCAACCAACAATCGCATGCCATGAAATTTTAGGTATTAGCACCCCCAAACCCTAAAGGTGGTTGGATTCCTAAAAAAATAGAGGGTCATAGTGTTGATTGATTCAGGAAGTACTCACAACTTTATCAATCATAAGTTAGCAGTGCGCCTAAACTACTTCATTTATCTAGATTCTGAATGTCAAGTAATGATTATTCATGAAGGTATTGTTACTTATTCTAGAAAATGCCATAGTATTAAGCTTGCCATGGGAGATTACATACTAAATAGTCCCATGTATGCCATTTCTTTGGGAGGAGCAGACATTGTGTTAGGGGTTCAATGGCTTACCACTTTGGGAACCATTGAGATGAAATTCCAAGACTTGTTCATGTGATTTCCTCTGAAGGAAGGAATTTTGAGCTAAGAGGCTTAAGATCAAAGTCTACACAAATAGTAAGTTCTCATCAGATGCACAAAATGCTAAAAAAGGGTGCAGAGGGATTTGTGGCACAACTATTTTCATTGGAGGCTCATCATTCTAAGGACATTATACCATCAGATATGCAAGCAATGTTGGATGCACACTCTATTGTATTTGAAAATATACCAAAGGGCTTACCTCCAAAGAGAGATCATGATCATGCTATTTAGTTATTACTAGGAAGTCAACTGTCTAACATCAGACCTTATAGGTACCCATATGTGCAAAAGAGTGAAATTGAAAAGATTGTACAAGAGATGTCTGAAGCAGGAATTATCCATCATCGTCAGAGTTCTTGATCTTTGCCAGTAGTGATGGTACGGAAGAAAGATGACATGTGGCAAATTTGTCCTAATTATAGGTAACTTAAAAAGTACACAATCAAAGATAAGTTTCCTATTCTTGTAATTGATGATTTGCTTGATGAGTTGCATGGTGATGTTTATTTTACAAAGCTTGATCTTCTTTCGGGATACCACCAAATCAGAATCAAGGATGAGGATGTTCATAAAACTACCTTTCAAACACATGAAGGACATTATGAATTCCTGGTAATGCCTTTTGGACTCACAAATGCACCTTCTACATTTCAAAGTTTGATGAACTCTATTTTTAAGTCATTCCTACAGAAGTTTGTCTTAGTGTTTTTTGATGATATATTAATTTATAGCAAAACATGGGAGGAACATTTGCATCATGTAAATAAGGTTTTGGAAACCCTTGAGCAACATCAACTTATGCAAAGCCCTCTAAGTGTTCTTTTGGACTTAAGGAGGTTGAATATTTGGGTCACATTGTCTCTCATGAAGGGGTTAAAGTGGATCCTAATAAGATCAAATCCATGATTGAGTGGAAGGTTCCAAAAACCCTAAGGAATCTACGAGGATTTTTGGGGCTTACAGGTTATTACCGAAGATTCGTAAGTCATTATGGAAGCATATATGCACCTCTCATAGCTTTATTAAAGAAGGACTCCTTCCATTGGAGTGAGGATATAACCAAAGCATTTGAGCAACTAAAGGAGGCCATGTGCACCACTCCAGTCTTGGCTACTCCAGATTTTTCCAAAACATTCATTGTTGAATGTGATGCATCAGGGGTGGGTATGGGGGCAGTTCCCATGCAAGAAGGCCGTTAATTCAAAGGTAAGAATATTTCCAAGCCGACTTATGAGAAGGAATTGCTAGCCATACTTCATGCAGTAAAGCAATGGAGACCATATCTCATAGGAAGACACTTTAAAGTGAAGACAGATCATGATAGTCTGAAATACTTCTTAGAGCAGCGTTTATCATCTAAAGAACAATAAAAATGGGTCTCCAAGATGTTGGGATATGATTTTGAGATTATCTATAAGAAAGAGAAGGAGAATGTAGTTTCGGATGCTCTGTCGTGGAAAGATGAATCAACTGCATCCTTGTTATGTGCCATATCCATATTACAGGAAGATTGGATAGATGAGGCAAGGTCTGAATGGAGAAATGACCCAACCACACAAAACATCATTCATCATCTCCAGAATGATCCAAGCATGTCTGAAAAATTTGTATTAAAAGGGGATGCTTTATGGTATAAAGATATATTATACCTATGTAAGAACTCCACTCTTAAAAATAGGATTCTATCTGAGCTTCACTCTTCTCCAGTAGGGGGGCACTCTGGATTCTTGAAGACTTATCATTGAGTCAAACAAGATTTCTTTTGGGAAGGTCTCAAAGGGGATGTCCAAAAATTTGTGGCAAAATGCATGGTTGTCAGCAGAATAAGGGTGAAAAAGTTCAATCCCCAGGTCTTCTATAACCTCTATCTATTCCTAGCCAGCGGTGGGAAGAGGTTTCCATGGACTTTATCACAAGATTTCCTAAATCTGAAGGAAAAAATGTCATCATGGTTGTGGTGGATAGACTCACCAAATATGCTCATTTTTGTGCTTTGACACACCCATTTTCTGTAAGCACGGTAGCAACAGCCTTCATGGACACAGTTCAGAAGCTTCATGGGACACCGAAGATTATAGTAAATGATTGAGACCCTATATTTACTAGAAATTTTTAGATTGATTTATTCTCATGTTTGGGTACTCAATTAGCTTGTAGCTCTTCTTATCATCCCCAGTCTGATGGGCAAATAGAAGTTGTAAATAAGTGTTTGGAGGGATATCTTTGTTGCTTTACGTTAGATAAACAAGCAAGATGGGTACAATGGTTGCCACTTGCAGAATGGTGGTATAACACTTCCTTCCATACTTCATCTAAAATGTCTCCTTTTTGGCACTCTATGGGTACCATCCACCATCGATCACATCATCATTGAGAGGAAAACCATGGGTTAGAGCAGTAGAAGAACACATTCAGTATCAACAAGAGTTCCTCTCTACTCTCAAGGAGAACTTGATCATGACACAAAACCGCATGAAGCAACAAGCTGATCAACATCACACAGAAAGGCATTTTGAAGTCGGTGATTGGTTTTTTGTGTGGTTACAACCATATAAGAAAATATCTTTGAAACAACAACAAAAGGATAACAAAATTTCACTGAAGTATTATGGCCCCTATCAAGTATTGCAGAATATTGGTACTATAGCATACAAATTAGAACTTCCATAATCAACCAAAATACATCCAGTCTTTCATGTTTCTTGCCTGAAGAAAGTAATTAGATAGAGAGTATCAGCCCAAATAGTTTTACCTGAGCTTGATGAGGAGGGGAGAGTCATCTTAGAACCTGAATGCATCCTTCAAACACGCACTAAAAGATTGAGGACACGGGTTATTACTAAGTACCTGATCAAGTGGAAGAATATGGACAATGAAGATGCAACATGGGAAGATATGACATTCCTGTAGTATCACCCAGATCTTCTCAACATTTGGGACAATGTTGTTTTGAAGGGGAAGGGCATGCTACGCCCTTAACCTATTGCTTGTATTAAGATATGAGTAGCCGACTTATGGCTTACCATATCATTTTATTATATCATTTATACTTTCTCATGCTTAGTAGGTTGGCCTTGGTGTTGGCCATAACATATGAATAGTATATATATGGGATTTTAGGTAGTAGTTCATCATCATTTGGAGCATTTGAGTCTTATTGTATGGTTTGGAGGTTGCCCCCTCGAAGTGGCGAAGCTATTCTAATTTCATATTGAGATCATTATTCTGGAATATTGTGTTATTTGGTGTTATATTTCTACTCATGATCTAAATTATACAAGTAATTTCATTACAAAATAGAAGAAAGTAAGTTCTTACTTGTATTTAGTAGTGGAAAGCTATCCACTAGCAACTCACAATTGGCAACCCTTTGGAATGGAGATTCTATTCCAATTTATAACATTAGAAAAAGAGTTATTTCATCTCCCCCCACATGAATTTTGACCTTTCGTCATCACTTGTGACATTTTATGTTCCTAAGGAACAAAAGTGAGCCTTTTATTATTAATTAAAAATAACTCTTACAATGTTAAAACTAAAGGTCACTTAAGTGAATAATTAAAAATAGTGAAAAGTACCTCCTTAATGAAGAATTAGAACATGGAGAGAGAAGAAAGGAGGAATGAAGAAAATATATGATCACTTTTATGAAAAATAAACCTCTATTGATGAATAAAAAACTATTGAGGAACCTTGAGGGAGTACTCCTGTAAGTATTTCCTCACCTTTAAATTCCTTACTGAAATAGGCCATTGCAAGTGTCACCTTATCCTCCTATGGAATATGGACAAAATTCAAAACTCAGAGCATTGATCCAGGTTTCAGGAAAATTTTCAATGGTCTTACATTGGTTGAACCAAACCTAATGATATTTTACAATATTAGATATTAAACGTATAACCTCTGCAACAGACTCTAATGTATCTCCATTAAATGAGAAGGGTTCTCTTGCCTCTTTTTTAACCAACTCCTGGAAGATTTTTTGGAGCTCTTCAATTGATGAATTTTTTGTTAATTAGAGGTGACCCAAGCTTTCCCGCACTATTTTTGATACCTTATATAATATACAATGCTTTCTCTTCACAAGAATAAATATTTAGAGATAGTCATCATTCAACATGTCATATCAAGTACTCGTCATGCAAGACCAAATGGAAAGTTATCATTCATGGAAGTGAACACATTTTTATTGAAAATTTAGATTGCTAATTTAAAATAACAATGGAAACACATTGTCCCAATGGGATTTTTCCTTCTCAATTTCCTCCTTGGTCATTTTCACTTTATAATCTATGGTGAGGTAAAATTTGAACAATGAGAGAATTTGTAGTAACAATGCATTTCTTTTCTTGAGAATATTTTCGAACCATCTATCGTTATCCCTTTCCTGCATTGTGTAACATTAGTCTTTCTTGATTATTTCAGGGTCAAAACTATGGATATGAGTGATGGATTATGTAGGAGGAGGTGGTATTGCACTGGGATTCAAGAATGATTGCAAACGAGTAGTGAGATTTCTCACATACTCTTCCAACTATTCTATTATTTTTTTACATTCCTCATTTCAAGAAAAGATGCAAGAAACATATTCCTTGAACATGTGTGCATCACCTTTTTTTGGGGCTTGACCAAAATAAATCCTTATCATTTCATAATCATCTTCAGGAATCTATTCTATAGGTTTTAACACATTTGGTCGAGAAATATCTACACATTGAGCACAAAAATATCCATGAAAGAAATGAGAAGTTACATGTACCTTATTTCCTCACTTGGTCTTCATGATTTTTGAGATAGCCTCAAAATTAGGTGTCATGGCATGTTGCACGGTACTTGAATCACTAATAAGAAACTCTTAAATCCAAGGGAAATTATCTACAGGAGTGGGCTGGATATTAGACACAACTGCACTTTCAGGTGCACGATAGGGAATTACATCTTACACATGGTGGGATAACTCAGCTTCAGAAAAATATACACTTGGTCGACAAAAAATTGGATACTATAAAGGGTTGATTTCACCTTGCTCAAGAGTTTCAATGGGATCTTCAATGGCCTTAGCTTTCCTATGAAGCCTCTTGGGGTGAGATTCATCAATGTTATCTTCTTCCACAACCTTTCTCTTCAAGGGTTCTTATAAATGAGTGGATATTATGGTCTTCTAAGATGTATTCATAGAGGAAGTGTGATATATCTATCTGGATAGGGTCGAGAGGCCACTAAACTCGATGAAAGTATTTTTTTCTCTTAAACCATTCTCTTGATCTCTAAATGTTGCAGTACTTTCATTGACATCACCTAATTATTTGGTGTTACATGGGATTATAGGAAGGGGTGAATATTTCAGTGCTTGATATGCATGGTCAAACTAGTCTGTTTCATCATCTTCTATTCCCTCAATGAACCAATAAAAATTGAAATCCATCATCTAGTCATCTATCATTATCATTTGTGGTAAAATTCTATGGGATTGAGTCACTTCCTTTGAAAACAATTGAGTCGCTTCCTAAACTTTGTTTAGATTAAAAAGGACGTATTCAACATGATGAAACCCAATGAATATTTCAATTGGTGTAAACAAGGAGAATAATCCATTGATTCTATCAAAGGTTCTATTGCAAAGGTTCCTACTTTAGTGTGTCCATATATCAATGGAGAGTTCATTTTGTATTCCTATGCTTCAAAGCATACTATTTTAGTAGTCCGCGTCCAAGAAATTAATGAAAAAATTCAGCAACCCATTGCATTCACGAGTGCTTCTTTGAAAGTGCATGAACTTAACTACTCACAACATGAAAAGCATGCTTATGTATTTTTTTGATCCTTGAAGAATTTCAAGTATTTTACATTAATAATTATGTAATGTAAAAATAAATAAATATCAAATTTATATTCATTTATAATTTATCATATAGATTGTATAATTTTCTCCTAATAATTGGATCCTTTTTAATTACAATTTAGTTGTGATGGACTCATTTTTTACATTGTAACCTTTTTCTTACAGGCATACATTTTGATGTTTGTGCCCAAATTTGATTACATCACACTATATTGTGGATTAAAAATTGTATGCCTCTTTAAAAGGGAAGTTTGAATAATAATTCATTTTTAAAAGTAAAATGCCTTTTTCTTTACTACCATAGAGTAAATTGAACATTAAAAAATATGTAAGGAGATCGTAAGAATATGATGTCTTTTTTGGTCTCCATAAGGTATTCTACTAAATATAATTTTAATTTAAGTAAATTGGGTTGTTTATTTGACTATTGAGATGTGTATAATTTGTTTGCAGTCATCCATTATGGTTTTTTGTTGTGTTATATATAATTTTCAATGGATACAATAAATTTTATTTTTATTTTGATAAATTTCACAAATTCTAATTTACAACCCTCAAATTGTTTAACGATTAAATTTCTGAAGTTTATTGTGTAGAATAATTTCTAGTTTGTATTTTTCTTTTGGTCATGGGAAAGCCTTTTCTTTAATTGTGTAGAAAATTATATCTATTCCTCATGTTATTTTCATATGTCTTTTATGTCCATAAAATTAATGCATTAAAAGTAGGGAAATATTTATTTCATGGAAGTATGAGAGATGTTGTAAGTCCATTAGGCATGGGGTAAGTAGCTAGTAAGTAGTTATAAGTTTTGGACCCATACTCATTCACTAAATTTCATTACTTGAAGAATAAAGACAATGTTTTCTCTTATTTATCAATAATATATGAAAAAGTGGATACTATATGGTAATGGATTAACCAATGCTATTTATTATTGAGCTTTAGGACTACTATTTAGATCATGTATAACTATGTAAGTTTTTCCAATTCTGTTTATGATTTGTTTGTTACAATAATACATTTCAAGGAAAGGAAAATTTTTGAATGTGTGATTTTTACACTTGTAGATGGACACAAACATGAAAAAACATACTTGATGAATGATTGGATGATTATTTTAACATATGGAACCACGAGATAAAGATAAACTTGAGGTGTAATAATAAAAAATAAAATATTGGAAATAATAATTTTACAAGCATAAGTGGAAATACTACACTAGATGATGGATCTTTGTGAAAAACAAAAAAATCAAGTAAGACACGATAATATCCTTTACAACCACTAATGCTTATAATTACTTGAATATAAAATAGTTTGATAAAACTAAAAACAAGGAAGAAAATTACAACCTAAACCTCTCCAAATAACAGATTTTTCAAGAGACAATTAAGATAATTGAGACTTGGTGAACCTATATGGGACATACCCTATATTAGATGAACCACCTACAAATAGGTTAAATAATAATGAAATTAATATGAATGTATGAGTCTCCATCACACTTCACTCCCTCCAACCCATTCTAACAACCAATAATAACCCATGTTGGATTGACCAAGCTATACCAAGTCCCCACCTATCCATATGAGCTAACAATCACAATAAAACTATGGTATAATATTATACTTAACTATGTAAACCATGTGATTTGTAATGGGATATTTTCTCAAACTAATATCCTTACACTTGACCATAGCTTCTTTTTTATCCCACCATGTAGATTGAATCTAAAAAATGAAATCCCTACCCCACCTCTAGGGGACCCACAAAAAGATAACCAAGAAAAACATTAGATTTGGCAGAGCATGAGATTAAAAAGGAACTTAAAAAGGGGGAAATGGATTGATCAAGAGTTTAAGAACTTTTTAATTCCTCTTTCCCTAATAGTCCAACCCACTTGCTAGCCAAAACAAGCTAATAGGTCACGTTTTAGCAAAATTGGTGAAAAAGAATAGGAAAGATACATCACACCAATGAATATCTTGTGATAAAAATATTCAACAATAGTATGAAATTTTTTCTATCCACGTTGACCCAAAAAACTAATTATTCACCTCACCAAAATTAGAGACACCCCATAATGTGATTAAACCATAACTGTAATTTTTAGAAAATGCTAATAAAGGAGAGATAAGAAGTTCAATAAGACAAGGTCCGTGTTGCAAAATACCCCAACATACCTCACCCAATATCCAATTGTTGGAAAAAATAGAAAAATTAGGTCCCTGCCTATGTGCAATTAATGAGATGAAATTTTTGGCTTCTATCCAACCCACCTTTGCACTTACGCCCACATTAACCACCAAATTCTTTATTCTCATGGTCAAGGGTATGATAACAAAGATAAGGGTAGGAACAAAGCTAATCTCATACTTAAATAGATCCATGACCTTGTAGATTCTACTATCATTTTCCCTCATATCATTTTTGCATTGCATGGTAGGGATTGACAAAGGAAACACCCTTAATTCAAAAACTATTTTGTGTAAGAATTTATGTGGCTTCTCTAGAAATATCTACTTCTCAAGGTCCATTCCACCACCACTCATGATTCTAGGATAAATTTCTACTAGGGAAGGCCATTGAAAACTCCTTCCTTTCCATTTCCTTACTCATGCTCCTACTATGGAGCTATTTTGTTCCTGATTTATCTCACCTTCTATCACAATTGTCTCTAGGACAAACATGAATCATATTACAATTCAAAGAAGAAATAAAGCACTATAAATAGAACATTGTGTTTTAATTATTATTTAACCATTTTAATTTTAATTCTCAAAGTAATTTTTTCTTTTAATTCTATTATTTCATATGTTGTCCATTTAAATCTTATTAATTATTTTTTTATAGAAATGGTATTGAATATCATTTTAATAAGTATATGTATTTCTAATTTAAAATATTTTAATTTCATGTTATATTTAACACACACACACACATACAAAAAAAATTGTATTAATTTAATATAATAATTTTATATATCAAATAATTATATTACATTTTTAAAGAATGCTAAAAAAAAAATTACATCACGGTTGCACCATTTGACAATAATTTATTGAACAAAATTAGTAGCACTTGCAAACGTGGTGCATAAGTTAGCGTAAAGGTGACACAAAAGTGACACAATTAAAAAGTTTAAGTCACTTCAATTTTATTTCATGATTTGCATCGCATCCAAAACTTAAATTCCTCAAATAAACACAATTGAAACCCCAAAAAGGTTGATTTTCAATGTGAAATTGACCCATATAATGGCACTATTTACATAAAATGTAGTAGTGATAACCACATGTTTTACACAATTTATGTAGTTTAATCATTTTTGCATGTGGAATTACGGAAAATAGTATTGACCATATACAAGATAAAAAATAATATATGTCTAAAAGTTGGCCCTACTACAATTAAGAAGAATTAAAATAAATTATACGACAATAAATTGTAATTGTTTTGCAATCTAAGTACTAGAAAATATTTACTATGAAATATAACAAATATATATAATTATAAAAATATATAGTATATCTAGGGATCATATGTGTTTGATTGTACAAGAGCATATAGTAATTTTTGAAACAAGTTTTTTAGCTTGTGGTATATACACCTACATTAGAGGATTTAATATCTATGTTAATCAAAATTTGTTTGATTTTCATTTGATTCACATATTACTGGATCTACATTAACTTAACATTCTATATCAATGCCTTATATTTCCTTTTTAATGCTTATTCTTTCATGGAAGACTCGACTAGACTCTTCTCCTTTTTTTGTCTTGCGACTCGTTTTCCTCATGAAGAACATACGAGCTCATCCTCCTTGTAATTTGATGAGTTACATTATCTCAAATAATGTTGCTTCTTTTCTTGAAACACATCTCTACCATCCAATAATATCAAGAAAGTTCACGTCCAAGCTAAGAACCTTGCAAGCATTCCTCAAACTTGACTCATGTTACACCAACTTGGAACAATATCAACAACCATGTATTGGTCCCTTATTTATGGTAATAACTGTAACCTAATTGGGCACCCAAAACGCAACTCAAAGCTTAATATAACTACATTAGCGACATAGAGATATGTAGTATTGTCTCAATTATTTGGTTTGTCATATTTTTTTCTTGAAGGCTCTAGGGGGAAAGCTTAATTTATGATCATTGTGACTCAAATCCACCCACATTGTGTCTCTTTGATAATGAATTCATTACATTGAACTAAATAGTAGAGATTCCTCTTATGAATCATCTTATTTATTATCCATACAATGAAGTTACTAGATTTTTATCCTAAAAGTAGTGATACAAAACCAAACATTTTAATCTCTCGTAGCATAAAACAATAATAGAGATTATTTCCACCTCACCCAAAAATGCAAAAAAAGGTATAATCTATTTTTTATTAATTCAAAACTTTGTTTTAACTGTTGAAATATCTTTTTTGAGTTTATTATATACTAGCGATCTTAGTAGCTCAATTGGTTGTGATATTTTGTTAAGGCACTAAGGGGTATGAAGTTAGGGGTTTGGTCCCTATCACACACCTTTATTGTTTTGGAAGCTAAATGGTTAAACTTTAAAATTAATATATAAGAAGTGAAATATATTATTGGTCAATTGTAAATCTCAACAACTACACTTATTTTTGTTAGAACTTGTATATAATGAGAGATTAAGGGATTTGAAACACATACCCACCCCTTTAAAAAAATAAAGGATTTTTTAAAAAGATTTTGTTTTTAAAGTATAAAATAATTATAGAAATATTAAAAAATATTAATTATTTATTTATAAGTAAAATTTTAATATATTAAATTGTGTTTGAATGTCAAAAAATAATTTCAAGTCCTTAAAAAAAATAGTCCTAAAATTTAATTCAAGATATTTGAATTTTATTTAAAATACCAAAAATAATATTTAAATTGTCAAGAAATTAAATATAGCACTCAGTTTTTTAATCCTAAAAACTATTGTAATTGTAATAAAAGAGGCCCTAACTATTTCTAAGTCCCGAAAAAAATATTTTAGCTCTTGAAAAGTGTTTTAAAATTTTATTTAGCTCATTAATTTTATAAGCTACTCAAAAATTAATTCTAGGATCTAAAGAAATATTTTATAATCCTAAAAGACCTAGAAACCCATTTTAATTTTTATATTAAATTATACAAAAATTAAAAATGGATTCTTCAAGAAATTTCATCTAGAAAAATGAGCTTATGGCTAAAATTATATCCCAAAAATTATGGGCTCTTATAGTATAATAGAGAAACAACCTACTGGTAGACAAAAAAGTTGAAAACCTAAATGTATTCCAGTAGAAATATCAAGAGGAAATGTCCATCATTATGAGAATTGCTAAGGATAAATTCATGTTCAATTTTGTAAATCAAGAATCTCCCATGTGATACCTATAAATGAGTAGAATCCATGTATCAAGGCAGTAAAATTTTCAAAAATCATAAAACTCATTCTAGAATTGGCGATTACTCCTATAAATGGTAACAAAAAGTCATAATTATTTTAGTTGAAATCAAAAACATAAAATCTCCGTGAGACAGTTGCAAATACAACCTGATCTAGGATCAATTACAATATTTTATCTTTTAAATAATTATCCATTAAAAAATGAGAATTTCATTTCTAGTTAAATTTTATATATAAAAATGAAATTAATATTCAAAATTCTTCTTCTTTGTCTACTCTTATTAGCCAAGGAGAAAAACTATGATTTTTTTTACTCTAAAGAGAATGCCACTCAACATTCCTCTCTCAAAAAAATAAAACAATTGGTCCTACAAATATTGGAAAGCATAACTCTAACCCAAAATTTCAATTCAAACCAAAAGCCCTTTTCTAGCTATAACAACAATAGTGTTAATAAGAATATTTTAAACAAACATTATAAGGTCAAATTTAATGGAAAATGTAAAAATAGTGGTAAATTTGGCCACATATAGATAGATTTTTAACACAATAAGAAAAGGTCAAATAAAGGTTATTTTTTTAACAATCATGATCTTAATCAAAATTAGGATCAATACCAAAAATCAAGTGAAAATATTTAAATATCTTAGTAAGAAACATTGTGTTTGTAGATTAAATAAATCTCTCGATGGCCTTACAAAAACTCCTATAGCTTGATTCTAAAAAATAAACCATTAATGTAAAACTCTAGGTTTTTCTAATTGTTTCTTTGATAATAATATACATATAAAATTATAAGGTAATCAAGTTATTATTATTGTATTGTATGATGATGACATTTTTTTATAACTAATTGTTGTACTAGGTTAATTTGTATAAATAAGACTAAACTAAAATAATATTTTGAGATGACTAATCTAAGCATGCTTAATAACTTTCTATGGATGGTCAAATTTCAAAATAAGAATTCAACAATAATGTTGTAGTCCCCCCTCTGGTTCCTAGAAAAAATTTGTTGGTTCAGTTATTATGGTTTGCTTAGATGTTTTTGAAAAGTGCTCATGTTGGGTTGTTGTTTGGTTGCATTTGGATGGATCATAAAATAAAAAATTAAAATAGCATTACATAAATTAAAAATTTGATAAAATAAAATAATAAGGGTAACTTTGAAGTTTTTCTTCCACGAACTAACCCTTTTGAACCCATGGAGTGTCTACGTGTCTTCAATTTGTGTGGTCATTCCCTTAATATTGAAATTCATTAAAATCAAGAGAATTTTCGAATCCTGAGTTTGAAATATATATTTATTTATATTACATTAAATTTTATCTAACCTAATTATATTACAGATAACAATAAAAGTAATCCCCATAATTTTCAAATGAGTATATTTACGTGATAAAGTAAGTGCCTTAATGAGAAGTTGTTGAGGTTGAGGAAAAAGCAAATATAGAATAATAAAATAAATCTTATAGTAAAAATAATATAAGGGAGTGAAAATAAATTTAAATAAAACATAAAACATCGCTAAATTCCTCTAACTGGTTGGAGCTTGTGCCCGTTCAGCCTAAGTCTCACATACATTGGGAAATCAAAGATAAATTTAACCTTTCCCAAATTCTATGCTAAATTGTGTTGTGGCACAGTGGTGGCCCCCAAAATTAACGGGCAGAAGGTCACATGTTCCATTTTGGGCAGGACCACATGAACCTACGTGATAGATAGGCCTAGCCACTTGTGCCAACCCCATTTCAAGAAAATAAATAATGGAAATTTTGGTGTTTGTGAGAATATTTTTATTCAATTTGTTTGCATGTGTGTATGCCAAAGGAGAAGGATGAAGTTTTGGGTTCCGTTATTGCATCCATATTGAGAGGGAAATCAATTTATTTTGATTAGGGTAGTTTGATTTTACTCTTATTTGGAATAAGGAGAAATGTAGTGAATGTTTATTTAACAAAGCATTTTCTTATTGTGTCTAGATTCTTCTCCAACCATCAATACATGGGCCTTGATCAAATCCTTGAAGGTTTAATAGCAACATACCAGGAAGCGATTCAATCTTGGAGCATTTTTAGGTTGGAAGGAAAATATGGTTGTTCCAAGCTTAGAAAAAGTGATTGTCATGATAAATTTATCAGTGTCTTCCTCCTACATTATTTTTGGAATATTTGTAATGGGATTGTCTCAATGTCTGATTTTCTGTAGGAAAGGTTATTGTTCTATCATAATATCCTTATGGTAGTTTTGTTTGCATAATATTGTCTCCATCTAGCTACGGAATTCATTAAACAACACCTTGTCTATTGTAGAAGTATTTCCATTACAATTCTCTTTCCATTGTCTTCGTTGGTGTGGTGAAGCAACTTTCCAATCTTGTTGGGCATTTTATTTTTCCATTTGGTTTGAGATTTTAAAATCCCAAGCTCTTCTTCCTGTCTCTTTTGTGAGTAATTTTCAATATTTTATTCCCCGTTATACTTTTTAGCAAAACATGGAAGAATACATTTGATGTGCTTGGCTTTGGGGCTGCTCAAAGACAATGAACTATTTAGTAAAATGCATCCAAAATGTATTACAAGGTGTTGCACAAATTTTATTTGTTTAAAAGTCTTATAAAATTTCAAACAAATGCAGTTGATAGGTGTTGAGAGGAGGATCCTTGTTAGACATTTTAGTTGCACATGTGTTGGAAGAGAATACTAGTATGGCCCCTACACAGGGACAAAACTATTTGAAAAATAGCTCAAAGAAATTCCTGAAAGAATATGTGGTTTCATTGAAAGTAATAATTGTTGGATACACAAACTATGATTTGTTTAAGACACAAAATTTCAATGAGCATTCCCTTTTATTTGTATATGTCGGTCTTTGTGTCGATTGGGATTTCCAACAGGGTAAGGTGGATTCTCCCTTGCACCATGGGATTATCCTCATTCTTAACCAAAATGGTAAAACCATTATTCCCAAGGAGGTTGAACCAACCGGGGTGGATCTTGATGATGCTCTCACTCTGGCTGAGTGTATGAAAAAACATAGGAGAGGGAAGAGAACTCATAATCATGGCGAGGAAAAGGATTTTCAGAGGGCGGTGATGTCATTAGAAAATATGAAGGACGAAGCTTCTAAAGGCAAGGAAAAATCCCACTTGGAGTGGGAAGAGAAAATTTACAAACTCACTCTCAGGATTCAGTAGCTGGAAAGGATTAAGGAATCCATGGACGAAATTGGTTAGGATTTGAGAGATAGTATGTATGAATGTATAGAGGCTTCCAAACAACTTTTTATATCTCAACATTGCATGAGAGAGGATTTGGATGGGATAAAAAATGTTGTTAAGGATGTACAAGAGAGGATGGATAATATGGAAAAGGGTCGAAGGTATAAGAGGCTTCAACTCCACTTCAGTAGCTCCGATGAAAAATACGAGAGGAAGGATAACTTTTAGATGGATATTTATGAAAGTCATATGATGAAAGGTCAAACTAGAACCTAAGGTGACCCCCTCAAATGCCCCAAGAACAATTAGTGGCTCTGTTGTCTTCTGGCCTTCTGGCAGATTGTGTTTATTTTTTGAAGCAAAATGTTGTCTCTTTTTATTTTTGTTTCTCAGTAGGCCAGGTGTTCTCTGGGTTAAGTTGTTTTAACTTTGTTTTTGGCCATGTTTCTCTTTTGAATTATTTTTTTCGATAATCATGATTCATCTTTGGTTGTAAGCTTCTTGGATCCATGATCTTTGTTTTATTACCCTATCTAATTTTTTTTTGGTTTAATACACCTTGGAAAATTTCAATCAAATGCAAACTGGTTGGTATAAAGACATACAAGAAAAATTTGCTAGCATACCCCTACCTGTGCCAAATGGGGAGTTGCAGAACAAGGTATGGACTATCCCCCAAAGCCGTAGAATGGATGAGTGTATTAGAAGTTTAATATTTTTTCTTCCCTATTTGGCGTGTATGAAAAATGACGAATCTTAGAGAAGGCATGTAAACTGCTTGAAAAAATACCAAAGGAATGTGGTTTCATTCAATTCAAACTTGTGCTTCCAAGGAAGTTCTATGGGGAATAACAAAGGGACCACCAAGGAATTTGAATCTTCTTGAGGATTTTAATCTCGGTGTTGTGAGCAACCATGGCCGGATCTAGCCAAAAATTTGGTACCTTTTTGAAGTTTTGAGCATGAGGGAAGCTTTATCAGACCAAATAGTATGGGAAGTGCTTTTGTGGTATATAAATTTTATCTTCTCAGTAATTTAAATACATGGGTAAGAGATTTGGAATGAGGAATGGGAAGTTAAGAAATTATTGAATGTTGATATCTATCTAATGTGTAAGAATAAAAAATAATCTTGAACTGGTTGTCAAAATGATCGTGATGGACACACATAATGAGCACACTCAAACCAACCATAGATCTCCTCTCTTACATTGCTACGTCAGTTAATAAGCATGGTCATCTTACTCTTTCCTTGCATGATTTTAATGTTTCTAGTTTTCCTAATTTTAATGTAGTTGTAATCAAACTAAAGAAGAATAATTTTTAGGGGAATTAAATGAGACATGTTATCTATTAGCAAAATTTTCCTTTGTTTTGTATGTAACTAGAGAAGTAACCATGAATCTAAATGCTACTCTCAATTACCTCATGACAAGGTTTGAAAAACTAGAATATTATTTTTTGATATAGAAACCACGTGGTTGGTGGTTTAAACTCAAAACTTAGTAAAAATACTCCTTGGAAACCTTGTGAAATCTTAATAAAACATGTTTTTTATGAGGCACAAAATATCCTTATAAACTTTGAAAAGAGAAAATCAAGCTTTGACAATGATCCTTGTCACATGGAGTGTTTCACTAAACCTTGGGTTGTTCCTTAAATTTTCGTTCGACTCCTTTTTAGACATGTATTTAGGAGCCCAGTTGACTATTTCATAGCTTGGGGCAGCTATTGAAATTTTAAAATGCAGTTTAGTTTTGACCCGTAACTTTGGCCTTGGGTGGTGAAATGAATTTTGGATTCCACATACCTCTAATATTTCTTCCTGAAAACCACTACCAACCATTAGTTAGGATAAAATCACCTCACAATTTATTTTTCCAGGTGGTTTTTTAAGCCTTTGTTTGTTGGGTGATGAGGTCATTTAGGTGTGATTACGTTTGGAAAGATGAGTGCCAATTAAACCCAGTTTTCTAGTTTGGGGTTCTATCAGCTTCAAGTTTTTCCTTGTATATAGGGGAATAGAAAGGGATTTGTTTCATTATGTGTTTGATTCTCAAAGATGTTTTTTGAATGTGGATTATTGAGCTACTTGTCTAAATTTGACGTTTTTGGAAACTTGTTACTGAATGGAGAAAATTATCATATGACCTTATCCAAGAAAAATATTGAACAAGAAACCTTGTAAAAACTAATACATGACTATATGAAACCTGATTTTGATGCTTTCTTGAAAAAAATTGATTGTGGAAAAATGGTGTTTTCTCTCTCCTCTTTATCTCTCTCTTTGGCTTTGAAAACGAAATGAAATGTCATTGTATTTATTACTCCCCTAGAAGTGTGTTAAGTATAGTTTCATTTTTATTGGAAAACTATGAACTTGTAAATGGTTCTAGATTGTAGATAGATTTTATGCTAGCAATTGTGTTGACCATGTGGTGGATGCAGGTACTCGGGACAATAAAAAATGGTAGCGTTATTGGTGGTTTTGTAATTCGAGGCTTTCTTTGAAATACATGTAATATTAAATGAATAAATCAACACTATGGATATAAATAGGAATATTATGTATTGAATTTTTTGTGATGAGTAATAAGTTCTAGAATATTGGTATATTCCGGAAATGGGCACTTTATTTTGGGCGTGATTTTAATTACAACTTTAAATGATTATTCTTATGGTTTATATGTTTTGAAACAATATTATATAATGTTAATTATTATTTTACCTCTTAATACTTATATCATTTGGTGGAAACTTACTATTCATAAACTATAGAAGTGAACCATGTTATTTACCCTTGTTGTATTTCTCTCTTTTAATTAATTCTTGTTCAGTTTTGCAATACCCTATTTTTTAAGAAAATACTTATACTTATCACATTTCATTTCTTATATTTCACCTTGAATTATCTCATTAATAGATCTAAGAGGTGTGAGTGGTATTAGTGTTACCACTTTACCTATGAATTAAACCCTTATGTTTTGACTCTATTAACCCCCCCTCTTGTATTTAATTGATCTTAGGGAGGTTGGATTGCTCTAATGTTAACCTGTATCAAGTTGTAGATCCCATGAGTCCTAAAGGGAAATAAGTACACCTAGTACCATTCTAAAAGATTAATTGGTGAGTGAAATCCATGTTGATTTTTGTATATTGAATTGTGTCCCTAGAATGTTGAGCACAGGAGTAAAGAAAAACATGGAAACCACCTCCTTTAACCCATTAGTAATCCCTTCCATGTTTTAAATGATAAGATGATTTTTTCCTGATGGGAGCATGTATGTTGACATTGTGACCTTATTTCTTGAACATAGGACTCATATGACCCATGTGTATCTCAAAATTCATCCAATCATTTGTGTATTATAGAATTTTAATTACACAAGAGGAGATATAATCTCAAACCCATGTTACAGTAGGAACATGTTTGTTTAACCTATAAATATGTGAAACCACATTTGGGAATTGAAATGGATCAACTCTTAGTTTATTTTGTAGTCAAGGCTTAGGGGCTCTATATAATTTTGTGTGTTCCTCCCTAGGAACCTATTTGAGAGCATTCATGTGGTTGTGGAAGTGTATAAGATGCTTAGGTTTAAGGTATAATGTCACTTTTGTGACATACAAGACAACATTTTTGGCTTATAATTGTATGGTTCTAGAAACTAAAAAATATCAGAAAGAGAAGATAATGTAAAGTTCTTGGGATCTCAGGGACAATTACGATATACATTAATGCATTTTAAAGATTTTGTTTTAAAGGAAAATTTTAACTTGTTTAGTTATGGAGAATGTACTCTTGTGATATTGGTCCATGAATTACAAGTATAATGGATATTATTTGTAACTTAATAAATATTTATTGTGATGTGATTAGATCCTTGTGAAAATAAATAATTGAGAAATTATAGTTTCCAATGTTGGGAATAAAAAAAAATTATGTGTAAATGTTAAGATACTTCTAATAATCAATTGAGTTATATAACTTATTCAAAATAAGTTAAACAAAATAAATTGGATGGACCCAATACAAGTTAAGTGTTAAACGAAGTAAAATAAATGTAGTCCATAGAAAAAGGAAAATGTGTTCTTTCATGTTAATTACTCTTCAAAAAATTAAGGTTAGAGAATGAAATATCAATATGATAAAATTATAACCATGAAAATGTGGTGATGTAGAAAGTGCCCCTTTTTTATGTTCATATTATGGTTGGGTTGTAGTTTTGTACATGTTCATCTTCAATAGTATGGCTTTGATCTAAAACTAGTGTTGTCATATCGTTTACATGTTCTTCATGTTGGTATAGACGTATTATATGATGTGGAGCAATTTCTTGTGAGCCTAAGTGGTGTCACATAGTTGTATTAGTAAATGAAAGTAAAAAAAATATCTTGGTTTATTTGGTCTTGTGTTTGGGTCCCACATGGGTGGGTTCTAAAGTTGGTATTAGAGAGAAATATCATACTCTTGAACCTCTGTGATAGTTTGGTGTTGTGGTGGTTATTCATGATATTGGAAGATTTGGAAGAGTAATGTTTCATTTTGTTGTGATGTCAAAAACAAGTTACTTGTGATTATTTGAATGAACATGTTGTGTATACCACTTTTATGGACTTGTTATGATGTTGATTTATTCCTTGATGGGAGTAATTTATCTCTCTTTCATGTGAATTCTACGTGAAATTCATGTGTATTACCAACTTTTTGTGTGAAGGGAATGTTTTTGTGAACCACGAAAGTGTTGTAGCATTTCATTTTCTATTGATATTGTATATGTGGAACAATGTATTGCATGACAAAGTGCTTCATAGTGAAACATGTTATATGGTGATAATTTACACCGTGTTGTGTTGTATTATGGTGTTATGTCACCATGTTGCATTGTATTGGAATGTATGGCATGATGTCAAATCCATACATTCATATTATACATATGTATTCATATGTTATTATTGAATTCATATCATAATTTGGGGGCATATGGTGATTTTATGACCCCCTAATGTATTGTACTCACAATCTTTGTGCGTTATGTGCAAATGTATGAGTTGTAAGCCGTGGAATATTGTTATGTTATACCCTATAATTTTTCCATGCATAAAATGATATTGTTGTTCTGCATAAATAATCATTGTGATAGTAACATTGTTGTTTGTTATGTTATGTACCCTACACTAGAAATAACTACAGGTAACATCCAAAAGTGAATGTTTGGATAGAGTGAACCAAGTGACCATAACCTTGAGCAAAGTATAATTTTGAAATTGGAGTCTCGTGTAGACTAAAACCCCATTTATATCCGTTTGGTATACTCTGAGCTTGCTCAATATATTTTTGATGTACACCACCTAAGGCTCATATTATGTAAACTAGAGTCCCTTCTCTCTCATATTTAGGTTGGGAATCGAACAATCCTTTGTGATACTGACTATGTGGATCCTCATATGCGTTCTTTAGAGATATATGGAGATATAGTTTTTCTGGTTATATGTATTTCTGAGTTGAGGCTCAATATCTGAGTGCCAACAACTCAATGGGTACTCCTTTGGTGGGCATGGAAATGCTACATAGTGATCGTAATGTGATTTTATGTGTTTTTTATTTTATTCATAAATTGATCTTATTCTCTTTTCTTGTAAGAACTATTAATTTTCTTGATTGGGGTATTCCTAAATTTTGGGTATTTAATTTGATTTTGTGCTAACAAGAGGCCTTTGCATTACTGTGACTTTTTAGCCATTTATTTTTCTTAGTTCGAAAATTTCCTTTGAGTTTTAAATTTTTCTATCCTAGCCCAAGACTTGCGATTTGTCACCATTTGGCATTTGGATATTTTTGATATGTTGGTACTAATGTTGTGATGTGATGGAATAAGGTCATAAGATTCACCATGGAGTGGTTGGACCTATGGACCTACTTCATTATATGGGGTTATGCCCCAAGAGGGTCATGGGACAGTGTAGTATTAAGATACAGGTTACTATGCCACTTCGGTGGATATGACTGGGCTCTATGTGCCTAGGGCCATAGGGTGAACCAACCTCATTGAATGTAGAGATAAGGTGGTGGGGATATTTTTGATTGACCTGAGTTTGAGAAATAAGGTAACAAGACTCTTTGGTGAGTGACCCAACATGGATAAATAAGGTGACAAGGCTCTTAGTGAGTGACCTAGCATGGAGAGTCTAGAGATAAGGTGACGAGGCTCTATGGTGAGTGACCCGGCCTGGTTCTGGAACTATGATTATTTTCTCTACTATGAGGCATATGGAGTTGTTTGGGAGGATTATGGAGATTTTAGAGAGATACGGAGTTGGTAGGTATGATTCATGAGTTACTCCCATGAGTATTGTTATGTACTGTAATGTTTGAGGCTTGATTCTCCTCTTTGTTGACATGTGCTATTGGATCTTATCTTGAAACTATGTTGGTATAATCATTGCTTTGAGTCATGTGATACCTATTGTATGTGTATTAGTGTGATGCCTTATTATATGGTAGGAAAATTTGTATGTTGGATCTATACCTAGGACATATGTGTTGAGAATTCTATGTTATGAGGAATACATGTTTCTTCCCATGGTTGGATTGGAGGTCTTGTGATGTGATACAATCTTGAAAATGTGTTAAAAATGATTTCTATGGGTTGTGCTTTGGACCATGTGTGACATTGTGATGTCAACTATTTTGGGAAAACCTACTGGAAATTTGAATAATTGAGAAAGTATAGTTTCCAATGTTGGGAATTAAAAAAAATTATGTGTAAATGTTAAGAAAGTGAAATCCTTAACAAGTGATAACATTATGAACATTAAACAAGTAAACTGTGTAATCAGTACAAGTAATAAATGGTGACTACCCTTATGAGAAAACACATGTGAATGTGTTTTAAAAGGATAATAAAAATTTGGATTTGAATCCACTATGGATAAAAATAGTATAAAATAAATTAAACATTTGAGAAAATAAAATAATAAGGGTAACTTTGAAGTTTTCCTTCTGCAAACTAATCCTTTTAAACCCATGATCATTTTCTCTTTTCTTGTAAGACTATTAATTTTCTTGATTGGGGTATTCCTAAATTTTGGGCATTTAATTTGATTTTGTCTTGGTGTCTTCAATTTGTGTGGTGATGTCGTTAATCTTTTGATTCATTCAACTTGAGATAATTTTTGAATCTTGAGTTTGAAATATATATTTCCTTATAACATTAAAGTTGATCTAACCAAATTATATTATGGATAAAAATAAAAGTAGTCCATATAATTTTCAAATGAATATATTTACGTGATAAAGTATTTTCCTTAATGGGGAGTTGTTGAGGTTTGGGAAAAAATAAATTAAAAATTATATAATAAATATTAAAGTAAACATAATACAATTTTGTACTTAATGGGGAGTTGTCGAGGTTCGGGAAAAAGTATATTAAAAATTATATAATAAAATAAATTTAAAGAAAACATAAAATATCCCTAAATTCCTCTAACTTCTTGGGGCTTGTGCCAACCCCATTTCATGAAAAGAAACAATGGAAATTTTGGTGTTTGTGAGAACATTTGTATTCAATTTCTTGGTATGCATGTATTCCAAAGGATAAGGGTGAAGTTTTGGGTTCCGTCAATGCATCCATATTGTAGAGGGAAAACAATTGATTTTGATTAAGGTAGTTTACTTTTACTATTTTTTGGAATAAGGACAAATGTTGTGAATGTTTATTTGACAAAGAATTTCCTTATTGTATTTAGATTCTTCTACAACCATCAATACATTGGCCTTAATCAAATCCCTGAAGGTTTTCTAGCAAAATTATAGGAATACATTCAATATTGGGGCATTATCTGGTTGGAAGGAGAAGATAGTTATTCCAAGCTTAGACAAAGTGATTGTCATGAGAAATTTATCAATTTGTTCCTCCTACATTATTTTTGGAATATTTGTAATTAGATCTTCTTGAAGTCTAATTTTCTTTGGGAAAGGTGATTGTTCCATCATTATATCATTACGGTAGTTTTGTTTACACAATATTCTCTCCATGTAGCTGTAGAATTCATTAAAAACACCTTGTATGTTGTAGAAGTATTTATCCTACAATTTTCTTTCTACTATGTCTTCATTAATGTGGTGAAGAAACTTTCCAAGCTTGTTGGGAATTTTATTTTTCCTTTTGGTTTGATATTTGATAGACTTGATCTCTTCTACATTTCTCCTTTTTGAGTGATCTTCAATATGTTATTCCCCGTTAGAATTGTTAGGAAAACATGGAAGCATATGTTTGATGCACTTGGATTTGAGGCTGCGTAAGGATAGTGAAATGTTTTTTAAAATGCCTCCAAAAATGAGGTCGCGTGGACTGTGATGATTGCAGGGTGCTGCAAAAAATGGATTTGTTTAAAATAATTAGAAAATTTCAAACAAATTTAGTTAATAGGTGTTGACAGGAGTATCATTAACAAACGTTTGAGTTACAAGTGTGTTGGCAGAGAATATTAACATGGCCCCTATGTAAGGACTGAACTATTTGAAAACTGGCTCAAAGAAATGCTTGAAAAATATTTGGTTTCATGGAAAGTAATAAATGTTGGATACACACACTATGATTTGTTGAATACGCCTTAGAAACTTTCAAGTAAATGTAAATTGTCCGGTGTAAATCCAAACACAAAACAAATTCCAACGTACCCCTACCTGTGCAAAATAGGGAGCTTTGGAATAGGGTATGGAATTTCCTCAAAGGCCATAAGAGCATCATCTTATTTATTACCTAATATATGAGGTGCCAACAACACACACACACACACACACACACACACACACACACACACACACACACACACACACACACACACACACACACACACACACACACACACACACACACACACACATCTGTGTGTGTGTGTGTGTTGGCACCTCATACAGACAAGTATGGAAGCTCACCTGAAGCACACACAACCATCAGGTCCCTATTTTGTTATCCTCAAAAATATGTTAGCATGCATATTCATCATATTTATAACCATAACACCTATTCACATAGAGAGATACATTATACTATGTCAATTCAACAACATATATAATAAGGAAACTTACTCTACATAAAGAATGATATACAAGATTTGGATTGAACCATTATATCATGCTCATAGGTAGTCAACTTTGGCAATCCATATACAAGTATCCATTGCAAACCATAATCAATTACATAACATAGAGGCTGATTACATCATATTTCACTACATCAATGCACTATACCTACGTACACTCCTATAGACTCCATGACATATACTAGTTCTATCCCTGAACTCACAATTTATTCACACTCTAACTTGAACTAGAATTCTAACTCTCTAAAAAAGGATGCACTACCCATATTTATACTCTTTGGGAACTTTCCCTTCACTGACCATGTGTGCATGAAAGAGTAGCTATGTCATAAGAATTGAAACTAACACCTAGTAGCTTCAAGACATGATTAGATCAAACAAAAACATCAAGATAAGAGCTTAGAAAAAAAATTCTTTGCAAGTAACATGAATGAAAAAAACTAACATACTAAGCCATTTTACTCTTAAGATTAATAAACTAAATGTGAACCTAGTTAGATCCTATAACAATCAGATTTGTGTTGTTTTTTTTCTTCAAGACGGTGAAAGTATATCTCTAAAAAATGGCTATAAGGCCATGTTATATATTCCTCTACTAACCAAACATTAAGAATGGATGCAAGGTGAGAAATTTATTCCAACAAGGGAAGTAATACTCAAGATCATATGTTTTTATATGAGATACTTATCAAAAGTATGATGTTCATGGTGTAAAGTTGAAATAGATGCACTAGACTTGTATTCATAGGTTTCCATTTGGGAAAGTTTAGAATCCTAGTGCATGTGGGACAAAAGGTAAGCCCAAAATATAATTGTATAAGTCAATGCACTTTTCAATTAAATTAGGAGGTAATTAATCTCAAGGATCCTAAGTAGACTTAGAAAACTTTCTGAGAGCATCTGAAAGGGGTTTGGGTAGATCTTGAAAGTTCTGGAAACGGGATTTAGCCAACAAGAAGGTTTATTTGTTAAATTCAAGATTAAAGTATTAATTAACATATAATTAGCTAATTAAGAGGATTACCACTAATCAAAATGTCATTAATTGGCATCCTGAGTGAATTAGAAGCATAGGATAATGAAGTTTTGTTATTTGACTAAAGTGAGAGGGAGTGAAGATTGTTAGTGAAATTTAAGTATTAAAATTGCTTTGATCGAAATCTAGGTGTCTACATTTGACCCTCTCTAGGGTGGCATAAGAAATACCACTTTAAAGATAGTAGACAAGTAAAGGCAAGTAAATTTTGAAGGGGTAGAAGAAAAATTAGTAGAATGAAGGATGCCCCCTTGAGTGTCGATGGGGTTATGGACGAGGTCAATCGATGATCAAAAAATATGAAGGAAACAAATAGAAGAAATGTGGATGAGGGAGGATAGAAGGTAATCTGTATTTCCCCAAGTGAGTTGGAAGAATAGTATAGGATAGAAGAAAATGATAGGGAATAAAATGAAGATGAATAGAATGGAAATAACTTGTATCTAGCTTATGTAAACAACTTTATTTCATCATATTGCTAATGATCTATGTCATCGATCCTTTATTATAAATGAACGCATAAAAAAAAGTGCAATATGACATGAAAAGAAATAATACAAACAATTGCTCATTTCCAAAACACTAACTCAATACAACATACACTATGTAATGTAATACAAGAAAGTAAACACAATAACCTAACAGGGAAAAAAAGTAAAAACACATACTCAAACAAACAACATTTAAGACAGTTGTACAAATCTTTATATTATCAATATTTTATTTCGACCTATGCAAATTACGACAAGGGTTAATGATGGTGCCCCAAGAGATGATACATACGAGGGGAATATACAAAGGAAATAGGGTTCCCATGGAAAATCAATTGTGCACTATGATATTGCCCCAAACAATACGTTTATGTAAGGGAAAATAGACATAATAAGTAAACCAAATTTTGTTAATGGAAGGTAGATCCAAATGATCCCCGGGTCACACACAAGACCAGGTGAGAATTCAAAAAATATGTTTTGTAGTACAATTTTTGAATTTTGAATACAATGTGTTTGAAACAGGCTTCAACAATGTGCATGTCATTTACCAATTTTTTATTTGAAGTTTTTTTAATTTTACAATTTTTAGGATTTTTGTGAATTTTTTAAATGTTTATGGTATTTTAAGAACTTATATGAATGTTTTTTGTGATTTTCTAAACATTTTTTAATGTTTTTGGTATTTTTGAAAGTTTTCTAACACTATGTACATAAAGGGAAAGGAACGTGGATGCCCCTAGGGATAGATGGGATGTACAAGGGTAGAATGCCACGCGTATGTTCAAGATAGTGAAGATGTGAATATGGTCCCAATGTTAGATGGGAATATACAAAGGAAAACTCTTCATAGACAAAATTTGGATGAGGGCCAATATGGATAAGCTCAACATGACGATGAAATTAAACCAATGACGTGCCAGGAAGGAGTAAGCCATGCCTCAAGTGTAAGCTAGCTACAAATCTGATGATAGGAAGAAGAAGAAGATTATTTATGTGAAAGGGGACAAAGGTTCCCACAAACATGGAAAAGATACAATCTTATACACATGGATGTTTTGAACAAATTAGAAGAACAACACATGTTATGAATGTAGCTTATAATCCTCACGACAAAAAAGTGATTAGCCAAAGGCAAAAATCTTGAGACAACATACAGACTAAAGTAAGGGTCTAAACAAGGTCCAAAAAATACACTTGCTAACATACTAATCCTATTTTCTCATCGAGATCTAGTGTGTGCATGTGGAAATTTATTACCTCTTGGAGGGAATATTTGATAGACAACAAGTGAAGACACCCTATCCAATGTGTAGAAATGATTTATTTTCAAAGTTGATTTTATGAATGGAGAGTGGAAGGAGATCCGTACATTGCTCCACTGCCAGTCAGGCTTCTATAGCCCTGACAGAGATGTAGTTGATTTTAATCGCAACATTTCTCTACTGCTAGCCAAACATCCATAGCCCTGGTAGATATATTGGAAATACCCCAAGAGAGAGTTATATATTGATTTAGGTTTTTACCTTTTTTTTTTATTAATGATTATTTTGTTTTCTAAAAACTTATTTCAGCTCTCTTGATTTGACAAGGGGTTAATAACCACCGATGACTTGATGGAAGGATGTGGAATTGATTGTGGTGATGACATTAGCTAGTGTTAACAAATATATCTAAAATTTCTTCGCAACATGTTTATTAAATGTTGATTGTGATAGGATCTCTACGAGGTCATTCGTTCTTTAATCTACCAAGGTGATAAAATACCAAATTCAAATGGATACCATAGAGATAAATGTTGCAAAATGTGTGTGAATATACTAACCAAATATCATCGAACGGATGAAAATGGTGTATGACTTGTAGAGTAATGGAAATAAAAGGGAAGAAAGAACATCCATCTGTATGCAATAACTGATTGCAATGTCTGATATTTGTACCTTTTATTTTTTGTAATTTTTTAATGTTTTCTCATTTTTGTAATTTTAAATTTTGGGATCAACAATTTCCCTCTGTGTGATAAGATCCAAAAACAATGTTTGCAGTTTCCTTAATAAGGGAGATTGGGTGTGTTTTATTATCAAGACTAATATTATCTCTAATCTCAATGATCATGGTGAGATCATACTCAACAAATGACTGTGATTTATCTTAAAACATGGATTTATAATGGGGGAGCTTGAGTTGCCTATCCATAGGCTTATGCACTTTGCACCATACTTGATGGTTACATTGGTGTGCATTATTGAATCACATCTAATTTTGAACTTTATGACTGTTGGATTTTCTTAGAACTCTATAACTCTTTGGAGTTATGACCTTAGCTTAATGAAGACATTGTCTGGGTTTCACACCAACCAATGTATAATCTGTCTGATCCTCAAAAGTGGGAGAAGAAGATGGATGTTTAAGAGAGATGATAAGATTGGTAGAAATCATAGTTGGAACAATATTGGGCTTTCCATAATCATTGATAGAAGAATAATGTGATGGAAAAAGATAATATGATCCAAGGATTGAGGAATATGGGCTACAGGGAGGTGAGCCACATGAATAAAATAAATGGATACTAGGATGTGGCCCCAAGATGGAGGAAGATGGGGTACTAAGAGGTGTCCCATAGATAGAAGAAGACGAAGGGCTACTAGGACGCAAGAAAAAAAGAGAAGGTAATGGACCACCCCAAGGTGACTCATAAATGGAAAATAATGGAGGGCTACTAGGACATGGCCCAAGAATGGAGGATAAGGAGCTACTAGGAGGTGGCCCACACATAGATGAAGATGAAGGGCTACCTAGTGGTGACCCAATGAGATATTGTGATTGAGGAATTGTGATAGAAAAATAATTATTTGGTAATGAGAATGCATGCCATGGATCAATGACAGACCCAGGCATGTCGTCATGTAATGAAGAAAGTGAAGATGGGAGGATAAGATGAGGATCAAGTTCAATGGTCCTAGGGTTTTCCTCTATTTCTTGAAAAGCAGAATCAACCTCTTCCCCATAATACACAAACACATTGAGGTATGAAGAGAATAATTTCTCATGGTCCTCTAGAGAAATTTCATCATGTAACCCCATGAATTCATTAAACGCTTCTTCATTTTGAAAGAAATCGATCAGTATGGGTTGTTGTTTTTTTACCATAGTAGGTTGATTAGAAGAAAGGGGTCTAACTGGTGTGGAAGATTTAGAATATTTTTTATGATGTATAGGATGGGAAGGATTGACCTTTTTACATCCAAAAATGAATGGGATAGTTCTTCAAAATGATATCATATGAAAGGGATAGTCTAAATTTCTGCATGCCACCTCCACTATCATTTTATTCAATGCATTGTTGGATTTCTCATCAGTCAACTTCATGGTTTTGATAGTGGTGAGTAATTTACCTGGTACCTTCTTCATCTTGCACCTAACATACACCTCATTGTTGATCTTAAAATTAGGTTCCTCTATGTGAGTCTGAATGTTCTAGGAAAACATCTTCTTTGTATTCATTGTCACTCCTAGGTTAATTACCTCTCAACCATATATGTCCTTGTTATGCACTAAGCTTTGGATCTTGCTTGCAACACCTTTTTATGATCATATATATATTTCATCTATGGTGTTAGCAAGATATCCTTCTTTTTCTTCCTCCCTCCACGACACTTTCCTTTTAATACCTCTTTTTTGAAACTCGGATGCATAGTACCCCATCTTTACCCATAGCTCCTAGGCCTTCTCTAGTAAGATTCTCTTCAACATTATGTTGTTCTTCATATTCATCTCATATGGGGCCTTTTTCATGCACATTGTTCACATACACATCATTTTATACAGTCTCATCCTTAGCTTCTTGATATCATCTTCTTTGTGCACATTGTCACTCCCAGGTTAATTACCTCCCAACCATAGAGGTCCCTGTTATGCATCGAGCTTTGGATCTTTCTCGCAACACCTTTGTATGATCATATATATAATTCATTTATGGTGTTAATAAGATATCTTCCTTTTTCTTGCTCCCTCCACTATGCTTTCCTTTTGATACCTCTTTTTCAACACTCAGGTGCATAGTACCCCATCTTTACCTGAAGCTCCTAGGCTTTCTCTAGTAAGATTATCTTTAGTGTTTTGTTGTTCTTCATATTCATATCTTCTTCATGTGCATTGTGAACATACACATCATGTTGTACAGTCTCATCCTTAGCCTCTTCCTCGTCATGGATAGGATCCCCACTGCATGCAACCTCTTCTACAAACTTCTCCTCATCGCTTTCTTCAGTAGTTACCAACATTTAACTTCTCCACTTTGGGGGACTTGTTTTATTTTCTAGGATTGTCTTGGTTGGATTAATATTAGGGGACTTCTTTGTTGTCCCTGAAGTTCCTGAGCCCTAGTATTGTTTTTCCCACCACTTGTGTAACTTCCTCCTATGTCATTGGTCAATCATGACATATTCATCTTCTTCCTCCTCATTATTTTCCTTTTCTTCTTTTTCCTGAGGAGTGGTCTCCTTGTGTGCTCTTTTTGTGCCCACAATCTATTTTCCCTTACTTTCTATTTTTATCTTTGGGCCTCAAGTAGATGTAGACTCTCTCCACTTTATTTCCCATTACAAGAGTCACACAAGTAATATCCATATTGTTAGACTCCAACATATCCACATATGCTGATTTGGAAGGATATACAAACTTGGTGCGCAAAGTGTGGCATTCGACATATACTTTATTTGTAACAAAAATTAAATTTTGTGCATCCATGATCATTCAATGATGCTTAAAAGTACCTGGATGTGAAGGAGAATGATAGTTTGCACCATGAGATTTTATCCCCCTTATTCATGTAGAAGCTTCCTAGATAAAAATGTTGATGCACTGTGAACTTAGACTTACCATCCAAAATAAAGGTAAATCCCTTTGTACGCACCACTCATCCTTAAATGATTCATGCATTCTCCTGTACCACTTGTCCACCTAGAGCTTGTATGCACTAGTGATGCCTCCATCACAAGTGAATTCTGTGAACCTCTAGGTGGGGTAATTTTTCTCCAATAGGTTATTCATGTCCTTTTCCTTAGGCCCATCCAGTACCCCTATCTCCCAAAAGAAAATCAAAAGGAGGATGATGCCCCAATTTATCTTCTCACCTTTTATTACTTGGATACACGCCTTTTGTACTATTCTCTTTGTAATGAATCTTATAATGTTGTATATGGTCATTTGCACCATTTTGTTCACTATGTGCAACTAATGTTTATTCACTTGGGTCCACCTCTCTGATGTGTCTATCTTGAAAATGACAAGGCGTGTGATGAATATCAAGCCTCGGTCAAATATATACCTACAACACCCATTACACACCGTCCCCTTTGATAGTTAAACATAATGAAAGTGGTCTCTGCTCTCATATCATCCTTCAAATATGGCTCTATTTAAAATCCCAAACTCTACAAGCATGTACCTCTTCGAATCATTTGCATGGTAATGCATATTCTTCTCCCTACAAAGTATAATTATTCCTCATGGATGCAAGACATCAACCATTGGTATAGTCACTCAGGTTTTTTAAAGAAAGGAAACTCATACAATTTAAGGACTCCATCGCTTTCCAAATATTTCTATACCATGTCATCATAAACCAACTACCCTTCTATAATCCTTTGGTCCATTTTATTCATCATCTCTCTATTTATCTCAGCTTCATGTGCCTCCAAGAGATGGTTTAATTTGTTTATATTGCACTTAGTTAAGTGAAACTCCCATGGCTATCCTACAATCACCTCACCAGGGTATTGAATCTCTGATAATCGATCATCTAGCTCATCATCCACTTTAGGCTTCTTATTATTACCATTCCCTTTTACTTTTGGTGATATTATGGGTGACTTATTTGGTGCCATAGTTAAACTTTAAAATTATTCAAAGGTCAACCTTGAAAATTACATAGATCATGTTCCCTAGGTGTTGATAAACTTACCCAATCCTTGTACTCAAGTGTCCAATCCCTTGACTCTCCTTTTACTTACTTTGAACCTAACTATTACCCTTCTTGATTTGATGTCCTAGCTCTTTTGTAAACCCTAGTTCAAGACTTCACCAAATACCCTTGTCGAGCACCTCTCCTCTATGCTCCTTTTACCAATGGGATTTCCACACTCAAAGCTATTATTGTTTGTCTTTTGGTTTGATCCATATTTCCTTCAAACTCTTGGAACTTGGAGGTATAATTGGCACTTAATTTCTCTTTCAATAGCTCAAACTATTCAATATGCAAGGTAAGAATGAACTCACCTGTGCCCTTTTTATAAATTTTCAAGTTTTTATCGCTTTAATTAATCCTCAACTACCACTTATTTTTAAAGAATTAAATGTGCTTTTTCCTTTTTTTTGTGATTTATTCCATACACGACAGTAATAACCTTCTAGCACACTACTACTTTCCAGGTTGTAGTCATCCTTGCATGCACTTCCCTATGTCGCAAACCATCTTCCTCTACACCCCATACAAAGTAGTCTTTCCTATTGTTGCCTCCCTCACGTTACACTGAGGCCTCTTTCTTGCATGGCTTCCAAATATGAGTAATTCCTTTGAAGCACCAATATCCTTAAGCACCTGCAACACTTTAATTTCATGTATTCCCCATTCATATCCACGTAGAACCTTTCATTCAGATTATCGTGCTCACCACTATACTAACTCTAATAGGCATACCAACATACCATATTTGTTTTGCACGTACTTGTACCTATTCCACCCCACACTAAAAGTATGCACGATCCTACATGTGTATCAACTCAATAAGTAGTAATCAGATCTTGAGCACGAACACACTTATTACAACAAAACAAGAAAATCAAAAACATGAAAGGGAAATATAATATAAGTGGTAATACTACCTTATTATAAACATAAGGGAAGCTTATTCATAGTATGGATTTAGTCTACTCCTATTGAAGTAACCGGGAAACATGGTGCCATTGAGTGCCTATAATTAGCATACACATGTTTCTATTATCTTTGCCACTACAAAGTGTCCCAACCAATGGAATTTTAACTTTCCTTGACGGCACACAAAATTGGAGTCATAGAGAAGTACCATTCTTTCAACTATAAAAGATTTGTTCTTGATATGTTTGTAATGTCAAGCCTTTTGTCATGCCTTTTATGTCTTCTGACTCCAATTCAGATAGAATGTTTCTCTGAGGAGTAGACACACAAAGGATGCACACTCAGGAACAAGGTGCATTTTAAGGCATAGAATGATAGGGAAGGAAACGTGCACCAGAAAACTTTGGCTTAGGAATTAGCTATTTTTATGGATAAGGGATATTTTTGTAGATAATGTGTAAAGCAAACATAGGGATGAAGACTTGTGCTACATGCAATTATATTTTGGGAATGACCGAATGATAAGCACCATGCATGTTTGAGCTAACAATAGGATTGCTTCTTCCAGTTAACTATATGACATCTATTATTAGAACACTTGCATACATGCATGCTATTGTAAAGGCGCATGGCTATTATCGACATGCGACCTATTTTGAGAAGTGTGTAAGTGGTGAAGGGAAATTCCACACCTCTATAAACATGTATTGAACTATATAGTTTAGAGAGACTCAATTATTTTAGAGTTATACTGTTGGATCTGATGCGCACATGACTTATGGATATACCTTATAATGTAAGAATCTTCTGTGTTTTACAGTGTTTAATGTAATGGATTATATTGGTTGGATAATGGTGTTAAACATAACTAATCTGGTCATGTATGGTTAATCTTATTATAGTTATTGTTTAATTCATGATTCTCTAAGGTCTAGATCTGGATTATGCATTGTGGAATGTTTATGTTTAATTATGGATTTGAATATTTTTATCCATCATCACACTAATACCATGCATAAGGAACTCTAAAGAGAGTCATGGTACCTTTGTGTGCTTTAGGTGAGCACTCATCTTAGGCTGAGTGATGTGCCAACACACTTGGGTTATAGTATATTCTAGGTTGCATCATTGGTTTTGTTGCCAAGACCTCTTTTCAAATATTTCTAGGATGTTTCATGATGAAGATGTACTAGTTGACCCTAGCAAGTGTTGAGGAATGGATTAAATATCTGGAAGAAGAGTACGCTTGAAGGTTCAATATTGGATCTAAGTTTGACTCATGCGCGTGGGTGGAGAAAAATTTGTATGACTATTTATATGATAGCTTATTTGCTATCTTTCCAGTAGATTTATACGAGTGGTTGGTTACGTATGCATCTAAAAGGAATTAGAGGTATCACACACTTGTTTGGACCCAGGAAGTATTTAAGTCCCTCTATGATACTAATCTAATTTGGACGTGTGTTGTGGATACTTGGTTCTGTAGTGTTCTGAATAGTTATATTTTGGAATACTCAATTTCCACTTACTCTTGCCTAGAGGTAGCCAAGTTCCATTTTTTACGGTATCCCAAGGGAAATTATTTGCAAGGCACTCCATTGACAATCAACATTTTGATGGTAACCCTGGACTTGGATTAAAATTCGATGGAAAGCTAAACCCCACCACACATGGGGGAAGGAGTAGGTTTGGTGAAGGATGGTGGACCTAGAAGTAGTGAGGAAAAGAGAAGAAATGCAACTTAAATACAATGAGGAGTGCAATATGGAGATAGAGAAGTAGCGTGATATTGCAGAATGGATGGAATTGATGAGAGAGATGGCTCATGAAATATTTGGAGCTCACACAGAAGGCATAGATCTAGAGCATCTGCAACTCACCCATTTGATTAAGCATGATAGGGAACCCTTCTCGGCCTCATATGGGAGTGTGCCAGTAAAGATGACATTGGCTATAGGCACGCATCTGAATCTACCTGGAAACCTAGATCTTGCACTTGGTTTTGCAGTATCTAGTAACACTAGTAGTCATCAAGTTAGTGTGGGAAGTAGAAGAACAAGAGTAAGTCAAATAACAAGTACATATATGGCCAGGAAAACATCCTCTTTGTTATTTAGAGGTACCTTCTTAAGTGCATTGTCAGCATAGAACTCAAGCACGTAGAATTTTAGACTCACTTCTAGGAGTAGTACCACCTCGTAGACTGTAGGAGTTCCATTTAGTATCACTTTTGGGACACAGGGCAATATATCTTCTGGTTCAATTCTAGCTACAAGTGGAGGATCAGGGACCATAGGTGGTTCTAGTTCTAGTGGGTTTGGAGGTAGAGGTAATACAGTAGGTTCTAGATTAGGTGGGCATGGTCCTCACCACCCCAGAATATTTACACGGAGATGTTGCTTCATCTTCCATAGTATAGGGGAATAGAAGATTCTACTGAGAATGTGCACATGTGTGAGATATTGTGGCACATAAAAGGATTCATGGCTTCTGAGCGTAAGGAAAGTAAGTTTGTAATTACATTATAGGGACGTGCACACAGTTGGTATAAATTTTTTGACCCTGATTAGACTTGTATAGATTATGCAACATTATGGGATGTTTTCCTTAAAGAGTTATATATCCCTGAGTTCAAGTAGAAGAGTACAAGCGCGCTCAAGGATATTAAGCTAGGAACTACGAAGAGTGTTCAAGAATATGATGCCCCTTTCAAAACTATCTTGTCTAAACTTTCATATGATATTCATGCAAGCCAACATGCACAGTGGTTCGTAGGGGGATTGATCACACCTTTTAGGAGGGAGTTGTCGCATAAAACATATACGGACCTATGCGAAGCACTTGAAGCAGTGTTGCATGCTGAGGAAGATGAAAGTATAGACAATGGAGTGATCCCATTCCTGGAAGTACAGATTATAGTTATGGCAAAGCAGTTGGAGAAAATATTGGTCAATTTAGCTCATGAGACGCACACTGGGATTTAGTGTTAAGATTGTGAAGTGGAAGGTCACACTAAGGATATTTTTCCTCGTAGGTCAATGCCTTCATTGCTATTAGACTACAAGATATGCCATTTAGACCATGATGCAAGCCACTACCCATTATTACAACACACGATAAGAAAGAATGTATCTTTTATTGTAAGATTTGTCGGTCCACGACTCACAATATAAAAGACTGCAGCTTGATTGGTCAGATCCATGATGTCATCAATATTAGTGTACGACAGATAGGAGTATCAGATAAATATTAAAGTAAAAGTGAGAACCATGTTCGTGATCACACTCAATGGCGCTATGATCATAATGAAGGGAAATTTGAAGGATGTTGTGGCAGGGGTTGAGGATACCATGGTTGATTTGGGGGTCAAGGCCGTGGTGGTGGGTGAGGTGAGTTTCCTCATGGAACATGTTATACATGTGGATATCTTGACCACTACAGGCAAAAATTCCCTCAGAATATTACTTGTTCTTTTTGTGGGAAGAATCATAACTATGAGGAATGCCTGGACTTATATGACCATCCTAGTAATCAACATAAAAAAGAAAACAAGGACGCATGGATGGTTAGGATACAATGCACCATAGAAAATTAGAGGATGCCAAAGTTGGCACCGAAACTTGAGGTAGTACCTGTTAATATTACTACATGTGTTGAAGCTACGCGCACCAGAGAGAAGTTACAAAAGAATCCTACCATTACTAAGGAGAAGGTTTTACATGCAAGATATCTAGATCCTACACATCAGAAGGAGGTTTATAAGTAAACAATGGAGGTACTCAAAAATCTTCAGGGTGAAATAGAATGTTTAAATGAACAGTCATGAAATTTAGAACAAAAGAAGGCAGTAGAGATAGTCCAGTTAGATGTTGATGATTCGAAAAAGTTATGCAAGATTTTTCGCCAGGAGAATATTATTCCATTACTAGGGAATTGGTTAAAAGGGAACACTCCATGCACAGGTATTGAGAATGGATAGCAGATCCTACATGCTAATCTTCCCCCTCATAGCTTGGATTATGAAAAGGATATCTCTTTGAATGCTATTGTGGATGGAGTGCTTTTGAGCAATATATTGATTAACACATGCGAAAAAGTGAATGTGCTTACTTTAAATGTGTGGGTACAGATGGGAAGACCTCCATTATAGCCATCCTCTAATGTATTTTTTATGGCTAATCGAACTAAGGCCACTCCAATTAGAGTTTTAAAGGATAAATCCATTACTATACAAGGGGCTAAGTTCATTGGGGAATTTGAGGTCTTAGTACTTGCAAAAGAAAATAACTTCCTAGCTCTACTTGGGTGCCCTTAGCATTATGCAAATAATGTTGATCTATGGTTCAACAAGGGGTATAAAAGTTTTGAGAACAAGGAAGAATGAGTTATTATCCCTATGATAGATGGGAAATATGCACCTTATGTGAGCTTTAGAGTGAGGAATACCTGAACAAAATTTATGTGTGCACCATTCAAGATCTAGAAGTACTTAAGCCATCTAAGGATGAAATCCTCCAGTGGGAAGATGCAAAATATATTAGTGATACTACAAGTATTTCTTGTGACAATTGGGTGCATGGCACCTATGAGATGGTTGGGTGTGAGGTAAGAAGTGCATTTGTGTAGAGGACCAAACCTCATTGTATTAGGAGGATAATAAACAACTTTGTACCCCGGTATACTAGAGAAGAAGATCCTACAGTATTCTTGTGTGCCATACAGGAGTAGTGGATGGATCACATGGAGAGAAGAAATATGTTAGTAAATACCCTACACAGGATGACAACGCACTCATGGATGGTTCATAGGGATAATCTCATAGAATGGAATGAAGTCATTATTACTCTAAAAACTTGGTTTTTCAGGAGCAATGCACCTACTCAAATATGCATATATCATGGCAATCAACTTGTTTAGCACCACCTTTAGCAGTGTGAGAGACTCTAAATAGAGGGTTAGGAAGCTTTACCACCTTCTCTTTAGGTGCACAAACTTTATTCCACTTTGCAAGGTTTCACATGTGTTTGGTATGTTTATGTGGAACTGCATAGGGAGACTAGAAATGGACAAGACTTTATTACAGGAATGACCCAGACTTTTGACTACTTCTCTACTAAACCTTTGGTGAGAGAGCTATTATGGGTTTTGGAGCACTTGACTATGGGAAATAATGAAAAGACTGATGAACTCATTCATGATTTATTTGGTGAGGAGTTACAAGGAGGGTGTTTTGAGGAAGTAGATGATACATATGCCGAACTATTTAAGCGTGCTTGCCTTGAGAAGGAGAAAGGAAAGATGATCTACATAGTGGATGATAAAAAAGTAGAAGATTTGGACATAGATCATTTAGCAGGTATGCGTAAGGTCTTAGATAGTGCAGATAAAAACATGTGTGCCTATCATGAACCTATGAAGACCAAGAAAGTAAACATTAGCATAGATGTTAAACCTAAGGAGGCCATAATTGGAGATTATTGATCTAATTCTAAAGTAGCAAAGATAATTAAGTTACTACATTATTTCCAGGACTTATTCCTTAGGGGCTTCCATGAGTTAAAGGGGGTGCATGAGTCATTAGGTGAGATGAAGATTAAGCTAAAGGAAGGTGCACGCCTGGTCAAGAAAAGACCTTACTGGATGAACCCTAATGTGCATGTAAAATTTAAAGAAGAAATTAACAAAATGTTGAAATCTGATATCATTAAGCCCATAGAAGAATTAGAGTGGGTTAGCCCCATGGTAATTAGTGTAAAGAAAGATGGTCAGATTAGGGTTTGTGTTGAATACAGGGAGATGAATGTTGCATGTGTGATCGATCCTTTTCCTACACCTTTCACCGAGTAAATATTAGAAGGCATTGTAAAGCGTGAAGTTTACTCTGTTACAGATGGATTCTCTAGGTATAATTAGGTAGGAATTGCATAGGAGGATCAAGAGAAGACAAATTTCACCATTGAATGGGGAAGGTTTGCGTATACGGTGATGCCCTTTGGGTTGAAGAACATGCTTGTTGTATTTTTGTGCATAGTTGTTCAAGCATTCCAGGATTTTATTCACAAATTCTTACAAATTTACTTAAATGATTAGATAGTATATGGGCTTGTTAAGGATCATTGTGACAAATTACGCTTAATGTCTGAAATATGTACAAAATTAAGCATCTCTTTAAACATAAAGAAGTGTGTATTTGCTACACCTTTTGGAACTCTGTTAGGGCATATCATTTGCAAGGAATTTTTGTTAGCAGATCCAACTAAGGTTGTATTTATCATAGGCCTGGAGGAGCCTACCAGTCAGAGTGAGGTTCACATATTGTTTGGCCACACAATGTATTACAATTTTTTTATCAAAATATATGCAAAGATTTCCACACCCTTGGAAGAGTTACTCAAAGGAAAAGGGACATTCTATTGGGGAGAACTGCAACATCACGCATTTGAGGCATTGAAGGAGAGACTTACTACAACGCCTATTCTACATTTTTGCTCATGGAACCAACCGGTTCACGTACATGTGGACACCTCTAGGCCGACCATTGGCACAATATTGGCTTAGCCCAGAGAAGGTATTATAGATCATCCTATCTATTTTGCTAGTAGAAATTTGACTCCTACAGAACATAATTATACAACTACAAAGCACGAGGCCTTGTTAATGATCTACGTACTGCATAAGTTTAGAAATTACTTGCTAGAAACACCCTTTTTATTTTATGAAAATCACATGGCATTAATATAGTTGGTAAATAAGTTCATTTTATAAGGGTGCATATGTCAATGGGTTCTCTTATTGCAAGAATTTGACTTTACAGTTGTGGTAAAACTACGTAAAACTCATTATGGCCTAGACCACTTATCAAGGATTCAATTAGGGGAGGATGCGCAGAAAATTGAATATATAATGTCGGATGTACAGTTGTACAGGTTACATCATGCGCCTTAAAAATTGGAGGATATTGTTATCTTTTTATGCATATACATGACATGAAAATGAATGAAATCCTTAGAGAAGAAACAACTTTCAATATGCACCGCACCCTTCAAGTTGATTAGTGGTGACTTATACAAACTAGGATGAGATGAATTATTGCGCTGATATGTACTGGAACATGAGCGCATAGACATCATGGAAGAGGCTCATGGGGGTATTGCAGGTGGGCACTATGCAGGTGATGCCACCACGTGCAAGATTCTACTCACAGGATTACAGTGGGAGACTTTGTACGAGGATTGTAAAGAGCATTATAAGGCATGTGATCACTATCAACACCTTGACAAACCTAGGAAAAGAGATGAAATTCCATTGAGGCCTTTTAATAGTACAGAGATGTTTGAAAAATGGGATATAGAATTTTTGGGTCCTATTTCCCTATCCGCACGTAGAACCGGATTGTGCTACATCATCACTTATACAAATTATCTTACAAGATGGGTAGTAGAAGCATTTACAAAGGATTGTATAGCAACTACAACAACAAGGTTCTTATGAGAAAATATTCTTACTGGCCCAGCCATTGGCACACTATTAGCTCATCCTGGAGAACATATTTTAGATCATCCTATCTATTTTGCTAGTAGAAATTTGACTCCTGTAGAACATAATTATACAACTACAAAGCATGAGGCCTTGTCGATGATCTACGTGTTGCATAAGTTTAGAAATTACTTGCTAGTAACACCCTTTGAATTTTATGCAAATCACATGGCATAAAATACTTGGTAAATAAGTTCATTTTATAAGGGTGCATATGTCAATGAGTTCTCTTATTACAGTAATTTGACTTTACAATCGTGGTAAAACTAGGTAAAATTCATTTTGGCCCAAACCATGTATCAAGGATTCATTCAGGGGGAGGATGTGCAAACAATTGAAGATATAATGTCAGATGCACATTTGTACAGGTTACATCACACACCTTCAAAATTGGAGGAGATTATTGTCTTTTTATGCATATGCATGACGTGGAAATGAATGAAATCCTTAGAGAAGAAACAACTTATAATATGCACCACACCCTTCAAGTTGATCAGTGGTGACTTATACAAACTAGGATGAGATAAAGTATTGTGCCGGTATGTTGTGGAACATGAGAACATAGATATCATGGAAGAGGATCATGGGGGTATTGCAGGTGGGCATTATGTAGGTGAGGCCACCGTATGTAAGATTCTACTCATAGGATTATGATGGGAGACCTTGTATAAGGATTGTAAAGAGTATTATAAGGCATGTGATCACTATCAGTGCCTTGGCAAACCTAGGAAAAAAGATGAAATTCCTTGGAGGCCTTTTAATAGTACAGAGCCATTTGAAAAATGGGATATAGAATTTTTGGGTCCTATTTCCCTATCCGCGCATAGAACCGAATTGTGCTACATCATCACTTATACAAATTATCCTACAAGATGGGTAGTAGAAGCATCTACAAAGGATTGTATAGCAACTACAACAACAAGGTTCTTATGAGAAAATATTCTTACAAGGTATGGATGTTCATTGAGTTTGACAAGTGACAGGGGCACACACTTCTTGAATGAGACAATCAGGATATTATTGGATAAATTTATGGTCATGCACCACAAGACTACACCTTATCACCCTTAAGAAAATGGGACTATTGAGGCCTTTAACAAGATATTAAGCCAGACTTTAGCTAATATTTTTTGATGTTGGAAGGAAAGATTGGGATGATTAAGTTTTTGTTGTACTCTAGGCATATAGAACAACCTACAAAATGTTGAATAAGGTGACACCCTTTCAGTTGGTGTTTGGCGTAGAAGCAGTTCTTCCCATGGAATTCATGTTACCTTCTTTGTGTATTACATGTGCGGGAAGTATAGCTGATGAGAAATCATTAGAAGAGATAATTGACAAGTTAATACAGCTAGCTGAGAGGTGCACCATAACACAGAGTCAAAAGCAGGAAAAGGCTAGGAAAAAGGCATGACATGACAGACACATCAAGTAAAAGAATCTTGAGGTTGGATAGATGGTAATTATTTATGATTCAAAGTTTTTGTGCCATTCAGGAAAACTTAAGGTGCATTGGTGGGGATCGTATGTTATCACTCACATACTCGAATCAGGCACTTGTTAGTTAGAGGCACTTGATGGAACACAGTTACCCGATTACTTTAACAAGAGTAGGTTGAAGCCCTACTATAAATAAGTCTTCTTGGTGGTTTTAATAAGACAATATTTCCATTTATTATATATTTCCCTTTCGTATTTCTTTTAATGTATTTCCTTCTTCATCGCTATGCTTTTTCAATTTAGTTTGGTGTTTTGTGTAATAAGCATGTTTGCACGCTAGAAGCAAAATACAATCTAAAGTATTTTTATGCGCAGAGGACTGCACATACCATTGGTGTGGGGTGGTTGTTTTTTTAATTCAAAAATAGGTACACCTAAGAACAAACTATTACAGGTGTTATTCAAGTATGGAAAGGAGCTTCTAGAAAGAAGATTCCTCCTAGAGAAGACCATAGCTGGAAATAAATGAATGAACAGTATAATGCGAGGTAAGTTGCGGCCATAGAAACTACTAGAGGAAGGAACAATGGAAAGGTAATTTTGTGCATAGAAGCACATAGAAGGAGGTTTGTAGCCAGAAGGTAGGAAGGCACACTAGAAGGTTATAGCTGGTGCACGAAGGTTTATCGTGCAAAAGTTGGGAAAATGGTCAATTAATGAGAGGATCGATGGTAGGTAAAGGAGCAATAAATGTAATAAATTTTCAAAAATCTATATAAGGAGGTGATGTGGGTTCATTTTTACCTTTGCAATCACAAGTATTCGAGTGAGCTAGTTGCGACTGAGCCAAGCGAAACGTGTTGACGTGCGGAGATTTACGAAACAAGATGTGGAGAAAAAATGTATTCATAGAAGTGGCTTGCATCCACATTGAAGAAGGGTTTGAGAGAAGTAGAAGCATTAAGAAGGAAATAAGGCATGATGTTTTGAGCTAATGCACAAGGTTTTGAGCTACGACATGAAAGCTTACTCGACAAAAGACAAAAGTTGAGATTTTTATAATACCACTGAGGAAGGCACCTACAATAGGTATGAAGGGGAAGAAGAAGGTGGAAACCAAGGTTGAATTTTCTCCTGATAGCAATTTTTTAGAGATGCAGTATCCATATTAAGTGATCATTAGGCGGGATTTGGATTCCCATATCCGTAGATGAAAAGTAAGTGATTACAACCACTGCACCACTAACAACAAGGGGGAGTTGGACACTTTGTTGAATAAGAAGTCCAACAAACACACAATGGATGACAAGTCAGTAAATGACAATGTTGGGGAGAAGTTTCTCAAGAAGGTAGGGTTGTATCAACTATATGAACTCCCATATTTTGGAAAACCAGAAAGTTTATACCAATCGCCTATGAGTAGAGTCCATGAGGACTTCTTCTAATTTGTTAGACGGAAGTTAAGGATCACAATGGCCCTAATTGCTACATTCACTAGATGGAAGGGAACAAGGAAAAATATTATTAGTGATCTGACTGATAAGGAAGTTGTTATAGCCACCAGTAAGGATTTTGGATACTCCAAGGGTCTGTGCAGAATGGAAATCTACAAATTAAGGAAGCACCCTATGGTGCAGGCAGCCACGCATTTTCTCACTAAGTTGAATGATCAAGAGAGATGATCACAGGTAAATACCATGTGGCTACATATTGTGTAGAAAATGTCACAAGGAGAAGTCTACAACTTAGCTAGCTTTATAGTAGAAATAATTATTGAGGAAGTGTGCACAGGTGAAAAGATAATTTTTGGCATTATCCTACTATCTCTTGTGTTTGTATAAATTGGAGTGCACGATGGGCCAAAGAATAAAATTTGGGAATACCCCATAGATAAGAATTCCCTCGTAGAGAAGTTTAAGAAGTATTTGTGTGAAGAAACAATGAGTGACCTATTCAAACAAAGGGAAGAACTATGGTATGATCGGCTGAACATGGCCTTTGAAGAGGAATGGCACATTCCAAAAGAATTACCCTCTGTAGTGGGTAAGGTGGTGTAATTCACGGTGTATAAACATTTTTACATTTTGCAGTTTGTAATGAAGGATGGGACATGGATTCCCTGATAAAAAATTCCATATGCCTTCACAATGTGCTATTTCTAGGTAACAGTTCACAAGTTTAATAATGCACATTGGTTGAGATTTAATGTAGAAAAAGGTAGATTGTGACTACCATACTCTCATAAAAATTTATGTTTATCCAGGTCAGTTTGCCTACATTAAGAGGCTCATTTCATATGTTATAAGCATGAAGTTGGTAAGTTTGGATATTGGAGACAATGGAGCCATGCTTTTCTATCTCCAACTTAAGCCTAGATTGAAAAATAACAAGTACATGGACAATGAGTTCATGCTCCCAGTGCCACCTAAGGTAAAACACTATTGAAAATGTGGCAGCTCTAAAGCCTGCCTCGACCATAGAGATAGAAGAAGAAGAAGAAGACATGGATAATGGAGGCTTGGACCATAGAGGTTAGAGGCAGCCCTTAGAAAAAGTGGAAATTGAGCACGCAAATACTCCCCCACAGGCGCAAGGAGAGGAAGAATTATACGTTGATATAGTCCATGAGGAACGCTATTTTTAAAAGGTTTTCATAAGAACCATGACCCAAGATGTAGGAACATCAAAACCTTTATGAAGGTCACATCGAATCTCCCCTTAGAAAGAAGTGCCAGAGAAAAAGAGAAGAAGAAATTTAAATCTTAACAAGGAGGTAGAGGAGTTTGAAGAGAGCGTGCTTGGTACCCTGGTTCAACCGGAAGATGTGGAGGAACCTCGGGATGAACAAATGAGAGATAATGAGGAAGGGGTAAAAGAAGTAGAAGAAGTTGTGTGCAAGAAATATAACACGCCAGTTACAAGTCAGGTAGGAGAAGGGCTAACTCCAAACCTTGGCACCTAGGTTCCTAAGGGGCCAAGGACAAAGAGAAGTGAAGAATATGTTGTCCCTAGTATGGGCTATGTTGAGGATGTAATAAAAATCACACACACCTAGTTTTAAAGTACGATGGACCTTAAGGAGTTATACGAGTGAGATCTGATGGACACAGACATGGCCACTATGCACGCAAGGAAGAAATTATCCTGGTCCATGTAGACTCATATGGATGAACCAGATTTTGACATGTGCGAAGAGTCCTGTGTCTCGCAAATAGTGAATAAGACACCTCGAAGCAGGCACATGACAATAAAAACTACTCTAATTTCTGATGAACAAGTAAACAATGCCTTGGTCAAGGTATCTACTAAGGTGACGTGGATAAATGTTGATAAGGCCGCCTCTATTTGAGCGTTGATGGAGGATAACAAAGATAAAACTACAGAGATAGCACATTTAAAGGAAGACAAGGAACACAAACAGAAAAAGAATGAGGCCTTTGTTAGCATGGCAGAGGAAATTGGTGATCACATCCTCAAATTAAGGCCATATCTAGAACCTAAGGTACTTGAAAAAAATTATTTTGTTATGCATTATGTGTGCACTTTGGTTGATTTCGTGTTAGAGGATGGAGCAATTCATTTTCCCGCACCAAAATATGTTGAAAAATAAGCAGAGAGAGCATGGGCCTCTATGCTTAGAAAAATTTCAACTTACAAGGCATTGCTCCAAACTTTAAAGGATGAACTAAATAAATCAGACCAAGCTCTCAATTTGTGTGTGGTGCCAGAGGTAGTAATAAGGACAAGAACTCTAGTTAGAGATAATGAAGTTCTGGCAGCGATGAAATATGAGACTGTATAGCACGTAGAAATATTGTCATTGGTGAAACAAAAGTGTGAAGCCCTTGTAGCAACCCAGGATCCACATAAAGAGATGATTGATGAGATTGGGAAGCTCATAGACCAAAATATGGGTCTCTTGTAAGGAATGATGTTAGATATGGATAATGTTGTTGGAGTACTACATAATGAGAAGGAAAGATCACTTAGGAAAAACTAGATGCCATAGCCACAAATATTCTAGAAAAGACAAGGATAGTGCTAGATGAATGGCAAACATTAGAGGCTAAGATCAAGAATGAATATCCAAACCTAATCCTCCCAGTTGAAGAAGAGGGAGCTACAGAGTAAAGATTCATTCTTTTGTACAGTGATTCTTTTATTCTTTAATATTTGGGAACATCAGAAATAATTCCCATTGCCGGGATGAAAATGTACTTTAGTGTGGGGTAATGTTGAGCAGATAGAATGTTGCTCGAAGGAGTAGACACATAAAGGATGTGGGTAGGAACAAGGTACATTTTAAGGCACGAAAGGAAAGGGAAGGAAATGCGTGCCAAAATACTTATGCTCGGGACTTAGCCATTTTTATGGATAAGGGCTATTTTTGGAGATAGCATGTGGAGCACACATAGGGATGAAGACTTATGCTACATGCAATGATATTTTGGGAATGACTGGTTGATTTAAGCGCCATGCATGGTTTGAGATAATAATAGGATTGCTTCTTTTTTTTAACTATAGGAAATCTATTATTAGAACAATTGTATGCATGCATGCTATTGTAAAGGCGCATGGCTATTATCAACATGCGACCTATTTTGAGAAGTGCGTAGGAATTTAAGGGAAAATCCCCATCTCTATGAATATGTATTGAACTATGTAGTTTAGAGAGACTGAATTATTGTACAGTTATGCTGCTAGATCTTATGCATGCATGAATTATAGATATATCTTATAATGTAAGAATCTTATGTGTTTTATAGTGTTTAATGTAATGGAGTATATTGGCTAGATAATGGTGTTGAACATAAATAATTTGGTTCATGTATGGTTAATCTTATTGTAGTTATTATTTAATTAATGATTCTCTAAGATCTAGATCTGAATTATGCACTATGGAATGTTTATGTTTAATTATGGATCTGAATATGTTTTTCCATCATCACACTAATATCCTACATAAGAAACTCTAAAGAGGGTCCTGGTACCTTTGTGCACTTTGGGAGAGTGCTCAGCTCAATTTGAGTGATGTGCTAGCGTGCCTGGTTTATTCACAGTAGATTCTAGGCTGCATCAACAATGGCACATTTCTCATCTAATTGCATAAATTTTTTAATGCGCTCATCAAATTCTTGTTCATTATCCAATCCATCTGGACATGCAATACGAAGTGATTGTAACATAAATTCCACAGGAAAGACATCCTCCATGCCAAACACCAACTGAAAGGGTGTGACCTTGTTAATTATAGGTTGTCATGTATGCCCAGAGAATGACGGATACCTTGTCATGCCAATCATTTCTTCCAACATCACATATATTTGTTAGTGTTTGTCCTAAGATCTTATTGAAATATTCAGCAACTCCATTAGCCTGGGGATGATAAGGGGTAGTTTTATGGCGTGCCCTCATAAACTCTGGTAGCATGATTCTAATTCTCTCATTTAAGAAATTAGTTCCTCTATCATTCATTAGGCTTAATGGGCATCCATACCTGTTGATGATGTTTTCCCAACCAAACCTTGTTTATGTTTCTACAGTGTAATATTTTTTAGGCCAATCCTCTTCCCACCTTGTTAGATAATCAATACATGTAATGATGTAATGCACACCTGTCCTATGTGCGGGTGGTGCAATGGGTCATACAAAATCAATTTCTCATTTTAAAAAAGGTTTACACTCACAATAGGCCTTAATAGCATCTCATCTCTATTTCTAGGCTTTCTAATTCTTTGATAGTGATCACATGCTTTGACAAAATCCTTGGTATCTTTATACAATGTATCCCACCATAGACCTGGTAAAAGGATCTTATGCACGGTTGCATATCTTGCATAATGGCCTCTAGCTATCCCTCCATGATGGCTTCACACTCATGTTCTAGAACACATTTGTGTAATACCTCATCTTCGTTAATTTCTTACAAGTCTCCTATAATGAGTTGATATGGCACAACATGAATAGTAAGTTGCTTCTTTTCCAAGGTCTTCATTCCTTTTGGTGCATGCTTAGTGCACAAAAATACTAAAATATCCTCTAAGTCAGCCGGAGCAAGGTTTTACCTGAAAAATTGTGCATCTTGCATGGTATCCTCAATGTTTTGCATGTCCTCCCCAGATTTCATCCTTGAAAAATGATCATGTCCCAGGTTACTCTTTCCTAGCTTTAAAATAAAATTCTTGGAAAAGGAGTATCCACCAGCATATGCGCCCATGAAAATGGATTTTTTTACTAAGTACTTCAATGCCATATGATTTATATAAAAGATAAATGGTGTGGCCAATAAGTACTGTTGAAATTTTTTCAGCATGTAGATCATGGATAATGCCTTGTGCTCATTCATTGTATAACTCTACTCTACTGGTGTTAATTTCCTACTTGCAAATCATATGGGGTGATCAACATTATTGTCTCCTAGTTTTTCCAATATTGTTCCAATAGCCATGCTAGAGGCATCTACATGTAAATGGAAAGGTTTTTTTGGTGTGGTGGTAAGCTTCTCCTTCAAGGTCTCAAATTCTTGCTGTTACGCATTACCCCAATAAAAATTTCCATTGGATTAGAGAAATTTCACCAGGGGCATGAAAATCCTAGCATAACCTTTGATGAACTTTCTGTAATAACCAGTATGCCCCAAGAATCTGCACACTTCACTCTGATTGGTAGGTTCTTCCAATCCCTAAATCACTGTAATCTTAGCAGGGTCTATAAATAATCCTTCCTTACAAATGATGTTCCCAAGAAAAATACCAAAGGGGGTGGAAAAGATACACTTCTTGATGTTTAGGGAGATGCTAAGCTTCTTGTATCTTTCAAACATAAATATCACATTATCACAATGATCCTTGATGAGCCTAAATGGTCCAATCATCTAGGTAAACCTGTAAAAACTTATGAATAAAGTCATAGAATGCCTGTAAAACTATGCATGAGAATACTATTGTTACATTCTTCAATCCAAATGGTATGACAGTGTATGAAAAACTTCCCCATTTAGTAAATAAGGTGGTCTTCTCTTGATCCTTGCACACAATGCACACCTGATGATACCATTAAAATCCATCCATGAATGAATAGATTTCACTCCTTACAACTCACTCAAGAATCTCTTATGTAAATAGCATAGGAAAAGTATCTATGACACAAAAAGCATTAAGTACCTTGTAGTCTACACAAATCCTGATCCATCCATATTCCTTGATAGTAATTACCATGGGGATGACCCACTCATATTTCTTAATAGGTTCTATGATACTTGACTCAATCATCTTGTCTATCTCTTCTTTTACCTTATCACGTATGTTTGGGTTCATCCTGTAAGGCATCTTCCAAAATAGATGCGTGCCTTCTTTTATCTTAATCTTCATCTTACCTAGGGAGGGATGTACACCATTCAACTAATGATATCCTCTTAGAAGTATATCCTAGAAGTTGCGTAACAATTCAATGATCTTCACCACCTCTAGTTCTGACCAATAATCTTCAATAATCATCTCCTTAGGTGCATCCTCAGTGCAAATATCTAATTTCTTAGTTTTCATAGGCACATGGTATGCACGTGCCTTCTCATATGCAAAATACATCACCATGTGCATGCCCTCAGTGTGCTTAACATCCAGGTCCTCAATCCCCCATCGTTTGTGAGGTACACCATCTTCCCTTTTTCCTTCTCTCTCTATCCGTGGCTAGGAAAATTCCCATATGTTTACATTGCATCCTCGTGTGCCTCAATCTCTGGTTCTCCCAAAAGATGAACCATGAGTTCTTCTACCTTTGCACTATCACCTAGAGTGATGTGCTTCATGACCTGCGAATCCTCATGTACTAGTGGCTTATTAGAAAAATAATCAAGAGTGTGATCCATACCTTTAGTCATGTCTCACTAAAATGTAGTATCTTTCTTGAGCTCGACGTGCACATATCCATGCAGAGTAGAGTATAATTTATGCACCCATAGAGATGTTGGTATAGCCTCCTGGTCTTGTTCCCATTGTCTCTCATAATTGTGGACCTGTTCTAAAGAAATAATTTTCCCATCATACTCGTATACCCATGAAGGGATATTGATCCAAGTAAACCTTGTCAAAAAGGATACCCTTACCTCATGTCATCCCAATAGATTATCCTTGTGCATTTTTACACCAGTGCGTTGATATTCCATGTAAATTATAAACCATCATATTTTTTCTATCACATTCATTTTGCAATTATTCCTCCATTGCATGTAAGAAAGAGTCATTCTTATTTTCTCCAGTGTACCTTGGTAACTGTGTCTTTCCTAAACACATGATCATGCATGGCCTAATAATTTTGGTTACTCACCCACGTACCTCATGACTTGCTAATTCATATGTACCATGGGACCAATTATCACAAGCAATGTTGGTAGTGGTACTGACAGATTACACATATTTCTAATGAAGTACACCTTCCTTTTTTGGTTCCACATTCTCAAGATCGCACATTGTTTATGCATATATCCTATTAAGCTCCTCCTCATTGAGAGGATTTGTATAGGTCACAATATTTTCATCATCTAACAGGATGAAAATGTGGTCATCATTGTTTTCAAAACTAATATATCTCTTATTGAAATGTAGGTCTGCATTATTTGCATAACATCAAAGGCGTCCAAGTAGTGCGGGAAAAATTCTAAGCTTCTGTAAGCTCAAGTACCTCAAAATCACCTATGAATTTTCCTCCTTGAATCATGATAGAGGCATATTTCAATACACCAATGTGCATGGCCCTTGTCTTATTTTCCTTGTACAACACATTAGAAGATGGTTGCAATTGGGGCCTTCCCATTTAGTTCCAAGTATCTAAGCTCAACACATTGACCTCTGTAATTGTATCAATTAGAATATTACTCACCAAATAACCATTTATCACTTCATCTAGTGTAATATTTTTATCATACTCATGGTCCTGTTGTGGCAAATTTGCATGGAGAATCTGATGCTCTCATTCTACTCTTGCGCATGGTACTTTCTTCTGCAACCATTATCCCAATAAAGTAATGATGTTTTCTTAGGAAAAAATCATGCACACTTACTTCAAATAATCAAATATCCTTTGTGAAAGCTTCACCCACCTCGCGCATTCCCTCACATGTGCCTATTACTTCAAATGTTGGCTTTCACCTTACAGTTATCTAATCACACCCATGGTTTCCTGATATACCTTGTTTGATGGGTTGTGTCTAGATACTTAACATGTACAAGCTCCTCACATCTGATAAGGGGTTTTTCCTTAAGATGCTTATGTGTGTGATCCTTATGTGTGTGTAGTAACATGGGTTTCTTGATCATCCACCTTCTTTCGTGCCTATTTTTCAAGCTTGGCATGATCCACCTTAATCATCCCTGCACCTTTTTCCTTTATTTTTTTTTTACACATATATTCATAAATATCTGGGAAATCCTCAACCTTATGTGCTCTTCCACAATACACACATACCAGGTTCTTAGGGAAGTCATACTGGTAATGATCTGGTGATCCACAAGTATAACACATCCCATGTACAAACCTTCCGCTACCACATTGACATCTACTTATATATTCACATCTAAATTAGTCATTTTGATCATCACACCTTTCAATATCCTTCTCTTTTTACACTTGAGAGCTACTTTCCACAGTGTTCTGTCTTAGCTCAATCTTACATGCTTCTTGAATGTCATAAATCAAATAATAGTCAGCAGTGTCGTGGGTGTACACATCAGAAATATTATAGTACATGGAGACCATCTTTTGTGTTACACGTTGTAATAAAAAACAATTCCTAACCTCATGATTCTTGTGGAAAATCTCACAAGATGTCAAAAATATGTGCACACTCATGCAAAGGAATTTTTCCTTCATATGTCCTTTAACCTTGTAATATATACACCATAACCCACTGTGCATCTCATGTACCAGAGTAGTAGAGAGTTTTTCAAGTTGTGTATCCATCATTGTTATTTGTGCCTCAATAAAATGACTCACTTGAGTATCAACACTTCTGAATTCTTATGCATGCATAGATTCTTCTAAATATTTACACAGATCATTAAATTTCTTATGTGATAAGGCTCTCTAGAATGGTGTTAACATGCCTCTAATGAACCACTGAGTATGCCGGATATTGTTGATATCATAAGAGATCTTAGATAATAACATTTTGAATTACACGTCATACTCCCTTACATTCTTTGAAATTCCTTTCTTGATGTCCTTAAGTGCTCTAATAGTTTGTTTCTCAAATTTTGGTATATGAAAATCAGTAAGAAAGGCAGTGTGCAGTGAATCATAATCCACCACATTCTTATGTGGATCATATTTTGTATACCATCTATGCACACACCATTAAAGTGTAGTGGAATTTTGACTTTCCTTCCTATGAGAGGATATGATTCCTTTATCCCTCCATAGTAACTCACACTTATGAATATTCTTAGCTACATCTTCTAACCCTTTATATTCTAGCAAGTGAAGTGACATCTCAAATAAAAATTGAGGCATTTGTGTTGGCTGTTGAGGATGCCATAATTGTTGGGGTGGTGGCCACTATCCTGGAGGGGGACCATATCCTAAGACTGGTCCTAAAACCCCATGAGGGTTTCCTCCACGCGGTGTCTATCCTAAACCTCTTGAGCCTCCCATCATGACCTGAAGTCTTTTAGATGAACTTCCTTGTGTCCCAGCTGTTATGCTAAATTGGACACCAATTGTATGTGTTATAATAACACCTATAGGATTGCTTCCAATGGGCTGCATGCCAACACTTTATCTTGTTGACACACCTATAAAAATACCTCCAAATTCACTTGTTCTAAACATTGATGCCTAGAGTGCTACCATGTGTGCGTCCATAATATATTTCACTTCTTGAGATGAAACTAGAACATGTCTACCTATATATAATTTCCAATGTGGAGATCCCCCTTGTTTTCCTTCACTATGATACTCTTTATAATTACCTCTAGATTCTGAACACCTTACGCAAGGGATAGGTGACTAGGTTGGGTCAGATGCACACCCATAGTTCTCATTCTCTCTTCAGAATTGCTCTCATCAGATGTCTATGGGTCCTCTCTACTGCACTTTCCCAATGTCAGGAGGACATGATCCTGATGTCCCTGTGCTTCTAGAGGGCTCTCATCACTTCTGACAGTAACCATTCTTCTTGATCTCAGCACCTCATCAACTACCCTCTGTCATACATTATTATACCTAAATCATCTTTCCTCCCTCTACCTTTCTTCTGCTTGGGTTGTCGCCATTTGTCTCAAACCTGTCTCCTTCCCCTACATGTGGTGGGGTTTTCACTCACCATAGGTAATTTATCCATTCCCAATTCAACCATCAAGATCATGATAGCTAAGGGTATCATGCACAAACAGGATCTTCTTAGATTGCATAAAAACAAACTCACTGCTTTCTCCGAGAAAGATTATATCAAAATTACTTACTCCAAGGTATAATTACGCAACACAATTTCCCACTAAAAATCTATAGCTATAGTCCATGGCTTATCCAAGTCAGAGAGTTCTTGGTATTCTTCATGTCTCCACTCTTTCTTACCATATCAAACACATCTGTGTTGTACGTATGCTACCGGCCACTCAAACAATTCTATTGGGAAGAAGCTGAAGAATGTCTCATATAAGCAGTCATAGAGATTATCTTCCACCCACTTACACATATTAAGTTCTGGTCTAGTGCTATATCTCTAAGCGAATGCATCTTGGGCTTCATATAGCTAGTTCTCATTATTGTCTAAAGACATTCGGAATTCCATGTGCATGCAACATCTTGGTGAACAGATTAAAAGGAGGTCCCATAAATGGAATCAAAATGTAGTCTTATTTATTACCCAATATAGCTATGTGCGTTAATATCTCATCTAGATAAGTACAAAATCTCACCCGAAGTGCACGTAGCCACCAAGTCCCTCCTTTGTTATGCTCAAAAAGATATTAGCATGCATATTCATTATATTTATAACTATAACAACTATTCATGCAGAGATATAAATCATACCATGTCAATTCAACAACACATATAATAAGGAAACTTAATCTACAAAAAGAATGATCAACAAGATTTGGATTCCCATTATCCCATGCTCAGATGTAGTCAACTTTGTAAACCCACATACAATTATCCATTATGAAGCATAATAAATTACAATTCATAGAGGTTGATTAAAAAATAGTTCATTACATCAATACGCTGGACGTGCACGCACTCATACAGACTCCATGATAGATATAGTTCTATCCCTGAATTCACACTCTATTCATACTATAACTCAAACTAGAAATCCAACTCTCAAAACAAGGATGCACTACCCATTTTTATACTCAGTGGGGACTTTCCCTTCACAAACCAAATGCACCCTTCCTAATATTAGGTGTTCTTACAATATATTGCATGTTTTTTTGCATTATGTGTTAATACTAGATTATGATAAATATAAAACATGTTTTAATCCTCTTTAATTCTATTATTAGACTTATTTCATATGTATTCTTTATTTTGTTCTACATTTTCTTTCTTTTCCCTTGCTTGACCGTTAAGTCTTCGTGATTTTTTCTATTTTGAGACTTTTCTTGAGTGACACTTCAACTCTACTTTTCTATTTTTATCCCTTTTGGAAAATCGGCTAAGCCCTTGATCTTCTTCACACATACGTGCAACCTTGTACACTAATTTGTTCTTTCAAAGTGTGTGCACCTCCACAAATTGTCTTATCTCATTTTATCTTTCTTACATGTGTGCCTTTATACGCAAATCTTAATTCCCACATATGGTTTATCCATTTTTTTAGACCAAAAAGGAGGGAGGAGTGTGCCGGAAGTTTGATATTATTTCTTCCCAGTTTGGCATGTATGAAAAATGAGGAATCTTAGACAAGGCATGTAAACTACTTGAAAACTTGCCAAACGAATGTGGGTTCATTCAATGCATATTTGTGCTTCCGAAAAAAATTTGTGGGGGCTGGCCAAGGGAACACCAAGAAATTTAAATATATGTTAGCCTTTTTATCTCAGTTTTGTGAGAAACCATGACCAGATGTAGCCACAAATTTGGTACCTTTTTGAAGTTGTGAGCACGAGGGAAGATTTATCAGACCAACTAGTATGGCAAGTGCTTCTATGGGATATAAATTTAATCTTTTTAGCAATTCAAATACATGGGTAAGAGATTTGGATTGAGGAATGGGAAGTTAAGCTAATGAATTTTGATGTCTATTTAATGTGTAAGCATACATAATACTCTTGAAGGGATTTTCAAAATGCTTGTGATGGACGCGTAGAATGAGCAAGTTCAAACCAGCTATGGAGCTCATCTCTTACATTATTGTGTCAATTTATAGGTATGGCCATCTTAATTTTTCCTTGCATGATTTTAACATTTCTAGTTTTTCATAATTTTAATGGAGTTGTAATCAAACTAAATAAGAAGAATTTTTAGGGGAATTAAAAGAGACGTGTTATCTATTATCAAAATTTTCCTCTATTTTGTACGTAACTAGACAAGTTACCATGAATGTAAATGTTACTCTAAATTACCTCATGAGAAGGTTGGAAACACTATGATATTAGTTTTGGATATGGAAACCACGAAGTTGGTGGGTTAAACTTGAAACTTAGTAAAAAATACTCCTTGGTGACCTTGTGAAATGTTAATAAAATCTATTTTTAATGAAGCACAAAATATCCTTATAAACCTCTAAATGATAATATCAAGCTTTGATCGTGTTCCTTGTCACATGGAGTACTTCACCTAACCTTGGGTTGTTCCTCGAATGTTACTTTTACCCCTTTTTTGTCATGTGTATAGGATCCATGTGGACCATCTCACAGCTTGGGACAACCGTTGAAAGTTAAAAATGTAGCTTAGTTTTGACCCATAGTTTTGGTCATGGGTGAAGAAATTAAATTTGAATTCCTCATACCTCTAGTATTTCTCCATGAAAATCACTAACAACCCTTGGTTTGGATAAAATAACCTCGCAAATTAGTTTTTCAAGTGGGTTTTTTAGGCCTTCAATAATTGGGTGACAAGGTCATTCGGGTGCAATTACAATCGGTAGCTCTGGAAAGACGGTTACTAATCAAACCCAATTTTCCAAATTTTGGTTATGTCAGCTCCGAGTGATTCCCTGTATACAGGGGAGTAGGTAGGGATTTATTTTTTTGTATTTTTGAGTCTCGAAGATGTTTTTTGAATGCAGATCGGTGAGCTACTTGTCTAAATTTGATGTTTTTGGAAACTTGTAACAAAATGGAGAAAACTTTCATATGACCTTATCCAAGAAAAATATCGATTGGGAAACCCTATAAACACTAATACATGACTATAGGAAACCTGATTTTGAATATTTCTTGAAAATAAATTGATTTTGGAAAACTGGTGTTTTCTCTTTCCTCTCTCTATCTCTCTCTTTAACTTTGAAAATGAAATGAAATGGATTTATATTTCTTACTCTCCCTAGAAGTGTGTTAAGTATTGTTTCATTATTATTGGAAAACTATGAACTCGTAAATGGTGCTAGACTGTAGGTATATTCCATGCTAGTAGTTTTGCTAGCCATGTGGTGGATGTAGGTAACTGGGACAAGAAGAAAATGGTAGCGTGATTGGTGCTTTTATAATATGAGATTTTCTTTGAAATATATGCAATATATAATGAATAAATCAACACTATGAGTATAAACAACAATGTTATTTATTGATTTTTTTATGACGAGAAATAAATTGTAACATATGGGTATATTTGGGAAATGAGAATTCTATTTTTGGTTTGATTTAATTACTTGTTTATACAATTTTTCTTATTGTTTATATGTTTTAAAATTATCTTCTATAATGATAATTATTGTTTTCCCTCTTAATACTTATATCATTTTGTGGAAACTTACTACTCATAAACTATCAAAGTGAATCATGTTTTTAACTTGATGTAGCCAAGAATTCACTTCAAATAACCCAAAGCGCACTGGTACATCACTTAGCTTGAAATCAGTTCTCATCCAAAGCGTGTAAGGGTACCAAGTCCCTCTTAGTGTATCTTTTCCAAGATGTTAGCATGAATGAATGTATATTTCAGATCCACAATATATAATAAATTAAACCATAGTGCATAAACTAGATCTAGATCTAACCTAAATAAAGGAATAACTAAACAATCACTGTAATCAGATTCACCATATAAAATCCTTATTCTGTTTCATCCAACACCAATATCTAGCCAATAAGATCCATTCTATTAAATACTATAAAAATTAGAAGCTTCTTACATACATCATGAAGTCACCATGTTTATGTGCGCTAACATAACACTACAATAAATCACCAATTTTCTAAACCGTGTAAATTAATACATATTTATATGGGTGGGGACTTTCCCTTCACTGCCTATCCACCTTCCAAAAATAGGTTACATGTTAATAATAACCATGCGCCCTTACATAATAATATAAAATTATGCAAGCGCTAATAACAAATATTCTATAATTAACTCTTAGTAAAAATCCTATTATTAGTTCAAAAATCTGCATGGCATCGATATTCTGCTTATCCAAAATAGCCTTGGTGTAGTCTTCAAGTCTTCTAGAATTCGTGCTTAGTACTCCACATCTATATTTAACCTTAACCATAAAAATTGCTAAGTCATGTATCCAAAATGTTTTTGGCATGGTCCTATTTATCTATACTTGTGTACTCTTTCGTGTGCCCTTTTCCCACACACCTAGACCTTATGTGCTTTCATACTTGAGTTGTATTTCCCCAGCTCAACATTATGCCACACTAATGTCATTACCACCCCCGAAAATGGGTAATCACAACTTATATTTCCATGAATAAATAATAATGAATGAAATAATATGTAATTACTTGAACAAAATAATGAAGAAATACTTGGCACCATGTTCTTCTATAGGCAGGATTAACTCTGGATATTCATTTTTAATCTCTTCCTCTAATTCCTTCCAATCACTCATCGATTCACCTATCTTATCTGGTACATCTATAACCATGAATTCCAACTCATCATGAGTCATGTTTTCTTTTTCATTCTGCAAAATTCTAATAATGGTATCCATGATGGAAACCATCCCCTCCATGAAATCCATTTTTTGTGCAATGATCTTCCCAATTTCATTAATTATTTCTTTATGCAGTTCTTGGGCTGCTCCAAGCGCATTGTAATTTTATTCTACTAGAGAAATATTATTCATGTGGCCAAGCATCTCATTCTTCAATGCCTTCAGGACCTCATTATCCTCTACAATTTTTGGTGTCCTAATAATTGAACTTGGTGTCACACACATATTCAGAGCTTGTTCTGCCTTCTTCAACCCATCCTTTAGTGCCTACAACAAGGATTCATAGCTTGCAACTTTCCTTACAATCAGAGCCTTGGCACTTACTACCTCCTTTGTAGAATCTTTTGGTGTCGGCATATGTACGAGACCTTAATCGATTACCAACTTTACCAGAGTGCGTATGTAATGCATCATAAAAGGAAACTTTTCTGGAACTTGCTATTCTAGATGTGGCCTTACCTTTGAAATATCATCTCTAATTTCCTCTGTCATATTAACCAAAGCTTATTCCTTTTCCTCATCCCTTTCCTTCTCTATTGTCAGGTGCTTTATCTCCTTATCCTTTTCCTTCTTATCATCTATTAATTCCCTAATGGTTTCTACTTTATCTATGTTTCTGTGCATAACCTCTGCAGATACCTTCATGAAATTACTTCTCACTTACTCATCTGAAATGAAAATGAGCTTGACATTCACATGATTGATGTGGGGCACTTTCTTCATCCTGCAAGAAACACATGACTCTTCACACATGTCAAAGTCATGCTCTTCCATATGAGTATGCATAGACAAAGATAATTTCTTGTGTGTGCATGTGTTCTTCATTACCACATTCATGAGTTCCCACATATACAAATCCTTAGGCTCTAAATTGATTTGGAACCACGCACATATGATTTTGCTTCTATCATCAACATACCCAACTACAGGGGTCTCATAGTCTTCCTCCTTGGTGTGCTTACCTTTTGCAATATGGGCGCCTAAGTCCAGTACAGTTCCTTCACCTTCTTGTGTAGTATGGAGTGTGCCCGAAGGCTCGTTCTTTTCTATTTTTGGACATGTATCCTTCAGCTCCTCCTCCTCCTTCTTCATTTCTTCTCCTCAAGGCTCCTCTATGTTCTTAGGCTATGTTGGAGTACTTGGCGTGCTTTCCCTAGATTCTTCCTCCGTAAGTTTATACCTACACCTTTTCTTCTTTTCCGGCTCTACCTTCTAAGGTGAAGTTCTAGGTGATATTTGTAATGGTTATGATGATCCCACACCTTGAGATCTTGTTCTTCTGATCACCTATTTAAAATGAGTATCCTCAAAGGTCTGATCTTCATCTATCTCCATTGCGATCGTCTTTAACACTTCATCCTCTTGTTTCTACAATGGAGGTATCACCTTGCATTCTCTCTTCTCTCTAACCATAGGCTATCTACTACCCTTGTTCTCCAGGCCACCAATATCTTCATGAAGTTATTCTTCCTCTCCATCCTCCTCTTCAACGGGAAAAACATCTTCTTCCTGTAAATTTCCCACAGTATGTTTTCCCTTTGGTAGTCCAGGGAGCTTGAATTCATTCTCCAAATACTTCCTGTTTTGAAATTTAGGATTCAAGTATATATATACTAGAGATGCACCCAACTTTCTAATGGCCAAACTCACATCCTTCATGTTAATATCATCTGAAGTCAACCTTTCAATATAAGTAGTCTTACCTAGATAAACATAAGACATCCTTACTGTGTGGTAGTCGCAATCTACCTTGTCATCATTGAAAAACCTATGTATAGATGCTTGAAAATATCATGCAGTGAAATCATATGGCAGCTTACACCAAGGGCCCCATTTTTCATCCTTTATCCTGAAACACCCAATACATATGTGTTGATAGATTGCAAACTATAATTATTTTTTCAATACCACAGTTAACTCCTTTGGTATCCTCCATTCTTCTTCAAACGTGGCATGCAAGCACTCATACCACATTTATGCCCTTTACTTTAAGGTTCCACTCATTGATCCATAACAAGTATAGTTGGCAAACCTTTCTGCTAAAGAATTCTTCTCTTCAAGAAACTGTTAAATATTATTTTTTTACCTATTGGGCACTCCAATTTCAACAAATACTAATGATAGAAGTATAGTGCCAAAGCTGTGTAGATCAAGAATTTCGCGTTTGTTATTTTCTCACCTTCATGTGCTTCTTCAATAATGGTTTCTAAAATATAACCCGCCAAGTTATAAGACACCCCCTCTAAAATTTTATTTTCTATATGCAGCCATAGGGTGTTAACCTGTGACCATATCTCCTGGTTATTAAATTTTGTAAGGAGGTGCACTATTACTTGGATAATCAGGTATTTTTTCAGCTTGTCTATATCCATTCCGTGCCCTCCCTTCAAGTAACACAACACTTTACTTGTTTCCATGATCCCTCCCTTTTCCATTAGGCCAATGCAAGTAAACGGATTAACCTCAGTGTTATAACTCCTTAAACATGTCAAGGTCCCAATTAGGGTCATCGTGATCCTCATCCGTCACCCAGCAAAGTAAAATAAGTCCTCATGGACTCTACTCATCAACCACTGGTATAATTTTTTTGGTTTTCTAAAATAAGGGAGTTCATACAATTGTAAAAGTCCTACCTTTTCCAAAATATTCACACTCGCGTCGTCATACATGGCCATATCATTCATTGTTCATTTCTTTGTTTTTCTCAGAAAATTCTATAATTCATGTTGGTTTTTTGACATCAGGTGGTTGTAATCACTTACTTTTCTTCTGGAGACATGTGAGTCCCAAACGTGACCCATAATAACCTCCTCAGGGTACTGCATTTCTTAAAAATGGCTTTTAGGGGTATCCTCGACTTCAATCTCAACATCTTTTTGCTTCATTTCCCTTATAACCACTCTAGGTGCTCTCTTTGGTGCCATAGTTACCTAAAATGTGTGAGCTTCTACCTTTTCAAGCTATGTAACTTCAATCCCACATACCCTAGCTCAAGTCTGTGTGCCCTAGCTCCAATCTAAACCCTAGAAATTGATTTCTTCCTCACACACCTTTGTTCTACTCAAACACTTCTCCTAATGGAGCAGAAACCTCCCTGATGCACAAATTCAATGAATCCAACTGGTTTGTTGTTATTCACACTTCACATCTCTCTTGTTAGCTCACTCAACTTCAACAACTCACTCAAATTATTTTGAATGCAAAGGTGAAAATGAATTTGCATGATGTCCTTAAATAGATTTTCAAAAATTTGTCATATTTATTGCTCTTTACCTACCATCATCCCCAACATTAATTCATCATTTTAGAAAATTTTCCACCTTGCTCATTTTTGTGCCGCAGTCATAACCTTCTAGCGGGCCTTCTAATTTTTTGCCGCAAGCATCCTTTTGCTTGCCATCATGCACTGAAGTACTTTGCCACTATGCCTTCTTATAAGTAGCTTCCAATGTTGCAGCTATCTCATGTTACACTATGCATCCATCCATAAGTGGTCTTTAATCATGAGAAATATTTTTCTATATGCACCTTTCCCTTGATAACTTGCATAATTTTCTCTCCTATGCATATTTATCTTCAATTAATATTCAATTTTGGAAATGAACCTTGTATATAAACCACCCCACACTAAAGGTATGTACAGTCCTATATGCATGAAAACACTTAGATAGTAATCAAATTCTGGCATGCAAGCTCACTTATTACACAAAACATTGAACTAAATTGACAAAGCATAGCAACGATGAAAGGAAACACATATAAAGGGAATACATTAAGGAAATATAATCTAAGTGGCAATACTACCTTATTATAAACACCAAGAAGACTTATTTATAGTAGGGCTTTAGCCTACTCCCATTGAAGTAACTGGGAAACTATGTTCCATCAAGTTCCTCTAACTAGAAAGCACTTGAATCAAGTATATAAGTGATAATATATGGTCCCAACCAATGTACCTTAAGCTTTCCAAGGTGGCACAAAAACTTTGAATCATATAGAAGTAACATTTTCCCAACCTCAAGCTTCTTATCCTTGATGTGCCTATCATGCCATGCCTTCTTCTTGGATTTTTCTTGCTTTTGACTCCATTTTGCTAGGGCACACCTCTCATCTAGTTACATCATCTTGTTAATTTGTTCTTCCAGTGCTTGATCATCAGACAAACCTCATGCATGTGCAATACACAAAGAAGATAACATGGATTCCATGGGTAGAAATTCCTCTATGCCAAAACCAAATGAAAGGGTGTTGCTTTATTCAACCTCTTGAAGGTTTTCATGTGCATCCAAAGCACAACATACTTTATCATCCCGATCTTTCCTTCTAACATCACAAATTTTGGTCAAGGTATGGCTCAATATCTTATTGAAGGCCTCAACAGTTCCATTTTCCTGAGGGTGATAAGGTGTTGTTCTATGGTGTGTAACCATAAATTTGTCCAATAATATTCAGATGGTCTCATTAAGGAAATGAGTACCCCTATCACTTGTTAAACTTAAAGGCCATCCATACATGCTGATAATATTTTTCCATAGAAATCTTGTTATCATAGTTGTTGTGCAATCCTTTTTAGGCACCACTTTTTCCCATCTTGTAAGATAATTTGTACAAGTTATAATGTATCGCAATCTTGTTATGTGCTTGTCTATGGAGATAGGGCCCACAAAGTCAATTTCCCACTTCTCAAAAGGTTATGCGCTAGTAATAAGCCTCAAAGGCATCTCATATCTATGCCCAGGATTTCCAAGGTGTTGAAAATGGTCACATGCCTTAAATATTCTTTGCAATCCTTGTATAGTGTTTGCCAACATAGACCAGCTAATATAATCTTGCTTGCAATGGTGTCTCCCATATAGTGTCCTCCTGCAATGCCACTAAGAGCCTCTTCCATAATTGATTATCTATCATGCTCAAGTACACATCAGTGGAAAACTTCATCCCGACCTAATTTATATAAGTCTCCATTGTTCAACATGTAAGGCGTAACATGAATGGAAATTTTATTTCTTCTTTGAAGCCTTCATTCCCTCAAGCACCACACTTGTACATAAAAAGACAGAAAGGTCCTCTAAGTCTGAGGGCAAGTGGTTTAACCTAAATAACTATGCATTTGGCATTGTGTCCTCAATGCTTTATGTGTCCTCTCCTAATTGAATCCTTGATAAATGGTTTGGAACAGAATTTCTCTTACCTAGATTAACCACCACAGTAAACTTAAACTCCTTAAATAAAAGAACCCAACAACATATGCACCCTTTTAAAATAGGTTTTTTCACCAAGTACTCCAGTGTCATGTGGTCTTTATAAAATATGAATGGGGTAGAAAGAAAATATTGTTGAAAGTTATGGAGCACATAGATCATAGACAATTCCTCGTGCTATTTTGTTATGTAATTTTATTCTACTAGAGTTAACTTTCTGCTCGTAAAGCAAATAAGATTATCAACAATTCTCCAGGACGGTCTAGTACTGTGTAAATGGCCATGTCAGAGGTGTCTACATGAATGTGAAAATGTTTAGACCATGAAGGAAAGTGCAAAATAGGTGTTATAGTAAGCCTTTCTTTCAGAGTCTCAAATGTGCATTATTGCGCTTCACCCCAATAAAAATTTCCTTTGCCTTTCAATAATTCCTCCAGGGGTGCAGCGATCTTGGCATAACCTTTGATAACAAATTTGTAATATCATGTGTGCCCCAAGAATCCACATACCTTGATTTTGTTAGTAGTTTCCTCTTAGCCCAAAATCATAGCAACCTTAGTAGGATCCACTAACGAGCCCTCCTTATAGATAATGTGTCCCAACAAAATTCCAAAGGGTATGGAAAATACACACTTCTTAATATTTAAAGAGATGCTCAACTATCAACATCATTCAAACATTAGCATGAAATTATCACAGTGATCCTTCACAGGCTCATAGTTTTTCCAATCATCTAGATATACCTGCAAGAACTTGTCAATAAAATAGCCTAAAATGCTTGTACCACTATGCATGAAAATACTGTAGGTGCATTCTTTGATCCAAAGGGCATAACTGTGTATGAAAAACTTCCCTATTTAGTGGTGAAATTTATCTTCTCTTGGTCCTCTTATCCTTACCTGATGATACCCAGAAAATCCACCAGTGAAATGAGTACATTTCATGCCCTGCAACACCCTCCAAAATTTCCTCAGTAAACGGTATGGGAAAGGGATCAATCACACCTACATCATTTAATTCTCTTTAATCCACACAAATCTAGATTCTCCCATCTTTATTGATTTTGATCACCATAGGTATCACCCATTCCAACTCCTTGATGGGAACAATGATCCCATAATTAACATTTTTTTGATTTCTTCTTTCACTTTGATGCACAATTTAAGTGGTGACAAGCCACATGGTGGCTTCAGGACCCACCACGTCAGAAATGATATAATCATCCTCATGGCGGCCGAGCTCCCCTCCATTCTTGTTCCAAAGCTATAAATTTGAGCCTCTTGTTCCACCAAGCTATACAATTTTATAATCATCGAAGACTGGCGATGAAAACCTCTATGATTTTTGCCAACACCCTTTTTCTATGTGTCACGATGCGATTGGTCCACTATTGACAGGTTGACCATAGTTGACTTTCTCCTTAACTAAAATTTTACCAGACATAACTAGAGCTCTCAATGTTCAGTTTTTATGTTCTCATAGTCAATGAAAAGATCTCAAACATATCTTTAGTACTGACATAATTTAGGGATGTTTAGGGAAAATTTTATATCAAAAATGATCCCCTGATCACACCTCCCCAATACGAAAGGATTTTTGTTCCAAAAATATTATATTGGAACATTTTTCCATCCTATCCTAAATCTAGAACTCTGTTGCCACCTCAAAAGTGTTATTGTAGTAGAACCTTTAGTCTCTTACTCTATAACCCTATCATTTTAACAACTTTGTTCTGATCTTATACCTATGGGTTATGGGCCCACAATGCTTCTGATGTGCCACTCTGATATCTGAAGAAGGCTTCAATGCCTCTGTTGTGTGGTACTACACTTCCAGATATATTTAGGCCTCAAGGACAACTTTGATGTCTATAACATAGTTCCATGGCTCCTAGTTGATCTTCTTTGACTCTATAACATAGTTCCTGGCTCCTAGTTGATTCCACATAATCCAAACTGGTTTGAAGGAACTTCATGTTACTTAGAGCTAAGATTGATCATATGTCGGTGATGGAAAATGACTTGTTAAGTACCATCTTGCTATAGGGTCATAAGAGACTCTACACAGAAAGAAGTTCTGACTTTATGTCACATCCCTTTCCAAAATTTAATGCCTCCAATACACGATGTTAAGCCTATTTCAAGACCTCGATCCTCTAATGTATGATGCTAAGTCAGATGATCAGCTACCATTCAAATGTGCAGTCGTAATGCCTTAACACCAAATGAAGTTCCAAGCTAATATTTTGAGAGCTCCTTTCCAAACTTCAATTCCTCCAATGCACAATGTTAAGCCTCTTTCAAGATCTCAAGCCTCCAATACATGATGCTAAGTCTAATGATCATCTATCATTCAAATTTTTGGTCATAATGCCTTGATTCTGAATTACGTTCCAAGATGATTTCTCACAAGCTCAAAAATGGTTACTCTATTCCCACTGCACGGTTGTTGCCTCTACATGGTACAAATCCTCCTGTTGATGATGACTATCAGGTACCATTTTGTTGCATGATTGCAATTCCTCTACAAAAAATGAATTTTTGACCTGTTGTCAGATGCCAATGGTGTTCGGCTACATTTATGCTGCATAGTCACAATGCCTTTACACATAATGAATTTCTGAGCTGATCCTTTTAGAGATTATTTTATTAACAAACTAATATCATGTACCATTCTGCTAGATTCCCATGATGGCCTCTTCACAAAATAAATTTTTGACCTGACATCAATTCCAATGGTGATTCATCTACCATTCTATTTCATGGTCACAATGCCTCTACACAGAATGAATTTCTGAGATGAAACCTGTGAGCTCAACTGTCTACACATGTGGCCAACAGATCTCCAAGCTTAATATGATTATCTAACTGTAATAGTCACTCAATATCTGATCGGGAGATGTGTTCCCTTAAAAGGTTCTTCATAAAAATTTCAAATACAAGTGTAAGGAAAATATATCCTAATCCAATGCAAATTTAGCTGTAAAAATGCTCCATTTTTGGAGTCTTTGTACAATAAGCTTAGTTACCAATTTTATAGGAAAATAATTATCACATGATAACTTGTCACAAAAAATGTCTCCTACTTGGTGGATTTTGTATTTGGTCTTCTCCATTACATCACAATCATGGATTGACCTTGTTTGTATCTTTCCCATTGGACAAATAATGCAACAAGGACTAAAACATATTACATCTCTTGGTATTAGAAATTTACCAAAATAATTTCCCTCTAAGGGTTCTTACTAATGCAATTATAGAAAAGTACAAACATTTCCCAAGAATTGGGTCTTTTACTAGTTTGTCCCGATCGGTTAGATGTATAAAAAACTGACCATATAGGGGTCTTATTCATACATTGGGACTTATTTGTATGAGGAAGTGGTGTCGAGGGAATTCCTATTCGGTACACCAAATCAGCAGTCATGTATCCTACTTTGATAGTCTAATAAAAAATTAGATTGACTAATTGTCCTCATGCAACTACCAGAATCCAATGTCTCAAGGTACTCGAATGTCACAGTATAATATCTAGACGTTCCACTGGTGCTCTCCATGCCAATGGTGTCACTGATTGGTCAGTGTTAGGTCCTGTAATATCCTTGTCCTTCTTTTGCATTCACTTAGGCCTCTTTCCTGGATAAAATTTCCAGCATTTCTTGGTGTCATGCCCTTTACTGCAATGACGACACATGACTGAGTCTAGTGAAGGTTTACTTTCCAAGTGGTGCTTCCAAAGATAACTTGATTCAGCCACCTTCCCAAGTGGAAAATATAAACTTCACTGCAACTCTCACCCAAATATTCATGTACCCATTTCAATTCATGATAGCCTCGAGGGAATAGGTCCTAGAAGTCATGTAGTAGCTCAATTATTTTAGCAAATACATAGTTAGACCAATATCCTTCAATGATGGCCTCCTTAGGTTTAGCATTTGTTCTAATGTTTACTTTATTGGTCTTCATAGGTGCATGGTAGGTGTGCATCTTCTCATCCATATTGTCTAAGACTTTGCATGTACCTTTTGTATGCTAAACATATAAGTTTTCCACTTCCTCATCATCAACTATATAGACCATCTTACCATTTTCTCTCTCTAAGAAGGTGCGGCTAATTTTTTCAACATTTGTTTCTTCCTTTTCAAACATGCCCCCAAATCTGATTATCCTAACAAATCCTGAAGGATATCCTCATCCTTTGCACTATATCCCATCATTAAGTGCTTCATAACCTGTAATGCCTCATTCACTGAAGGTTTAGTGGAAAAATAGTCAAATCTTTAAATCATACATACAATAATTTCTTGCCAATTTCTAGTCTCTCTACTCAACTCTACGTAGATATACCATGTGCACATGTAGCCTTGCAAGGTAAAATAAATCTTGTGCACCCACAACGAAGGTGATAAAGCTTCTTGCCCCTCTATCCAAAATCTTTCATACTGTTGAACGTGGTGTTGAACAAGATTATTGCCATGAAATTCATAGATCTAAGTAGGCACATGGCTCCTTAAAAATCTAGCAGATAAAAGCAATCCTGACTTCTGTCCACTCTAAAATATTATCCCTGTTAACCATCCACCAAGACACTACCATCCCATGTAGAGTATAAACTAACATATTCCTTATTTCACCTGACATTCCCACTGAACTTCCATAGTAAGAAAGAATACTTTTGGATTCTCTTCACCAGTGTACCTTGGTACCTGGCTACTACCTTAGCCAGTTTTCTTAACACCTTTCATTTTCACAAATTGAAAATTGTGAAAAGTATTCTTATGTGCTTGTCAGCTATCCTTGTCACACCCGCGTTCCATTTTTCTAGTTTGTGGACCCCAAAGTCATCCTTCATCCTTTATTAAATCAGGTAAGTGGATTTTATCACTCTTATTGTTGTTTGTGGTTTTGTTTCTTAGTTTTTGGTGGTTTTAGGATTGTTATAAAAAATAAAATCTAAAAATGAATAAACTACCACCCCATAACCATCTGGAAAAATACCTTATCCCTCCTTCCAGATCTGTAAATCTGAGAAGGCTCTGCCTCTGAAGGAACCATCCTTTATGTATCTGCTTACTACCTTGCATTAAGTCCTCCCCCTCCCTACCATTTTGCAAAACCAAAGAAGGATAAAAGCCATGTAAAGTGAAAAGAAATCTTAGAGATTACAAAGAAATCTTTTTCCTTTGGCGCACTTTCCTTACATGTTGCACTCCCCGCAGTCACTCCTTGGTGCACTGCCCCCGCATGTAACATATTCATAACCTGCGCCAAGTATAAACACTTAATTAATTTCCTAAAGGCATAAGCGCATCCTGAGCAACATTAACATTTGATGTTGTGTCCCCCAAATCTACGCCAAGTAGTTTTCCTTTGGCGCATTGAATTGCTTTACAGCATCTTCTGTAATTGCACCCTTGGGTGGATTTAAAAGCCATGCAACTCCATCTATTTGCAGCACCTAGCTAAAGCAAATTTCCTAAGGTGCAGGTGCATGATCCTTGACATCAACATGGCATGTTGTGTGTTGTAAACCTGCACCCTGTGCTTTATCCGTTAGCACCACCTTTTGTCATGCAACACTCTCCAAAAGTGTGCCCTTTATAATCCTTTGGCATAGTTTTTCTCCTGTCAACACAGGTGAATCTTTTTACATGTCGACATCCTCAAAAGCACGCCCAACCTTTTAAAGCCTCTGCAGCATGCTGTGAACTTGCGCCTTATGCGCCCTAAGCCTTGTAGTTGCTCATTCTTCTTTCTACAAGAATTTATTATGAATAACATAACAGCTTACATGGCTCTTCTATGTTGGTCCTCCTTGATTCTTGATTCTTCTTGCAGCAAAACAACATTTGCTATCCTCAAGCTCACACACGTCTTTGTCTACCAAAAAGCCAACCATGTCTAAAGGAAAATCAAAGTTGACGAGAACAAGAGATGAGGTACAAACATTAGAAATTCAAAATTCCTGACTCATATGCAAAGAGTGATCTTGATATCTGAGACTCCAAGCTTGGGCACATTGATATGGAAGACTTCTAGGCGACGAACCAACTAGGGAACTAGTGGCCCTTGGATGAAAAAATTGGTGGGAAGTGGATTGCACCTTGTAACTAGGCTGCCAGTAAGTGCTGTAAATAACAAGTTCATCAAGTTGGTGGCCCAATTCTATAACAAGGACACAAGATGTGTCAAAGATAAAGAGGGAAAGACAATTATCGACCTAACAACTTGTCATTTTCAAATAACTCTATGGGCAATCCCTCATCACATACAATACGTTGCCATAAGCCTAGAAGACTACAAGAAGGCATGAGACAACAATGAGGACAAAGTGTATACAAATGATGAACTGAGCTCTATCTAAAGAACAAAAATACGGTGAGTAAATGGCCACAGACTATTCATCTGCAGTGGCTATCAATGAGGAATTAAGTGATACCATCACCTTCCTGAGCAGATTATTTGGGCTTCCTGATGCCCATCATTTCCATAAATGGATGCTGAGGTACTTAGAGACCATGAGACAAGAATGTGCCTGAATCACCATTTTAGCTGGGGGGAAATCATCAGCGACAGCCATCTCCCAGCATAGCTTCAACAGGTCATGACGACTGGGAAGTTCTATATGAATTCCTACGCTGTATACGCTACAACATTAGCAATAGACTTCATGGGCCTAGCTCGGAATGGGGTATGGTCCCTAGGTCGAAATATACAAATATTACCCAAAGCTCAAGATCGATAACAACATCCCATTAGTTCTTAAAAATAAATGATGCCTTCTTCTATGAGGTGATCTTCCTATTGAGGCCGAATATGAGACATGGTCGGACTATCCTGAGTGTGATCGCTCTCACAAAGAAGTGGGGAGCATTATTCACTTAGTTTCCAACATTCACATATCTCAGGGCAGTGAATTTTTAAAGGTGAACCGACAAAGCTACTGAGGTATGCAGGGACCAAAGCTGATTCTTTTAGATTTGTCAAGACAACTGATAACATACCATGAGATATGTAAGAAGAGAAAGAAGGGTGGAACTCCATTCCACCTTACAGTGGGCCAATACACCTGCACCATACCAGCCAAAGCACATAGGAAATGTATGCCAAGATTGAATTATTGAATGTGAAGCACAACTTCCCAGCAAGACCCACCTTCGATTGTCCGGGGTTGCATCCTAAAGGAAAAAATTGATCCTATCCATGTGCTTGAGATCAAGGACATCTACATCGACCTAACACATGAGATAGATCTTAGGCAAAAGGATCACTCCTGTCTACTTCTGGAGAGAGATCATTCATTGTCGTGCATCACCATCATTCTAAAAGGCTTCTAAGAACTTGATCAAGAAATTGATTAAGTTCATCTTGAAACGGATGGGGACGATTGGCCGCTCCCAGAGATTGACAGATCCAAGGCACCAAAGACCATTCAGGAAAGATTCAAGCCCATGTTTTAGCGCACCAAGCATTGGTGCAAAAAAAATGGTTTCATCTACCTCGAGGTAGATTTTACTACTTCTCCTTTGGGTAGAGCACCTTCAAGAACGGCTCAGGTGCTAAAAGGAAAAGGAAAAGATAAAGATGGAGAACCAAACAAATAGGAAGAATCTCCTAAAATCCCTTCTACTACTTCTGAGAAGCAAATGGTCGACCTAGTGTCTCTAGGTAAAGAAGAAGAGACCCCTGAAGTTTCAATAGACACATCCACTCAGGATGTGGTCATAGCTAAAACGACTGAGGCACCCACCATTCCTTCTTCCATGTTCCCTTCTCCTCCCCCTATCATTGAGGCATCTATTCCAATGGATGTTTCTTCTTCTCTCCCTTCCTCCCTTCCATCTCCCACCTGTTCCATATTCTCCTCTCTCCCAAATCTATTGTCACCTAGTGTTCCCTCCATCCCACTATATATCCCCTCTATTTCCATGTCCTTTTCTTCCCTGGTAGTAACTCCAAGCCCTACAAACAGTAGCGTGCATTAAACTCCTTATTCGGGGCCACCACGAAGCATGGCTCAACATTCTTCCCTACGGCCTCTTCAGTTGCTTACCCTTTCACCCCTTGTTTCTTCTTCTTTTTCCTCTACTCCCTCTCCCTTAAGTCCAAGCTATATCTCCAACCATCTGGGCCAACTCAAGCAGAAAGGTTCCCATAGCAACCATAGACTTTTCTTTCATTCTGAAGGAGGCACCCAAGAAGCAAAAAGCTATAACTCGCTTCTCTAAGAGCATTTTAGAAGAAAGAGTCATGGAGATTGCATATCTTAGATCCCACCAAAGATAAGAAAGATATTGTCTCCTACATATTTTATAGTAACCTAAGTTACGATGGGAACCTCATCTGAGAGCCTACAAGGAGAAGCTTTCTCTGCAGTAGAAACCCTTTGTAAGAAACTACAAGAAGGCAAAGGAGGGGAAGAGAATACTCAAGGAGTAAAACAAACATCTCCTCCAAGCTTTGTAGAGAATGGGAAACACTCATCCTATAACTGATACGTTGACCCTACTAAAGTCCTTAGTGAGGATAAGATAAATAAATACTCAAAAATTGACTAATAAGGCATGGTAGCAGTATCTTCCTGGATAGAGCGAATCCTCAGAGATAGTGAGGAAATAATCAATAGATTCATATTACTCTACTAGAGTATATATTAGGCAAATAAGGAGCTACAAGAAGTATCAGGATCCTTCTCTGAGGAGTTGGACAATGTTATACTGTAACATGAAACTTTTCAAGCAATGGTCAACTTCTCTAGCTGACGACCTATTAAAGGCCGGCGTCATCGATCACCCGCGAGCACACAACAAAGCCCTCGTTGCTTTAGACTATCGGGTTGATCAAATGAAATATATCTTAGAGAGGATAGATAAAATCAAGGATGAAGCCCTAGATGTAAAATACCAACATGGAGAAGACAATTACAAAGATGGCTTAGGGAGATGCTCTAATGAAACATTCATCTTGAGGGAGGCTGACGATACAACCAATCTCTTCAAGGCTATCATAACCCAAGGTTTGGTGCCAGAGAGTCACTTTTTACTGAGAATCAATCAATAACCTTCTGGCTTGCTGTAATTTCATTGGATACTTGATTGAGGCATGCGAAGGAATATTTCAGGCTACCTAGACAAGCTCGAGACTGAAAAAGAAACTTGTAAAGTTATTGGAAACCATTTCAAGGGTCCAGATCATAATCTACTTTAAGACAAAGATCAGCAAGTGTATGGAGTACCAAGCTCAGTGTCACATCGCCTCTCCCAATCAGAAGCAAGATACTCCATTTCAAGTCAAGAGATGATGAAGAATAGTTTCTACTTCATATGTGTATGCCTTGATCATTTTTGTAAAAGATATTATCTAAAAAGTATGTTGGCATTTACAATGACATCATCCATGTTGCATCATGGGATGTTGCCATCCTGAAATTTGCCAAAAGTCAACTTTTGAATTTTTAGATATTTTGTAAATAATGGCTGGTTTATTTTCATCTTCTTTTTGCTTCTCCTTCTATAAATACTGAAATACTTATTATAGTCAAGGTGGACATTTTTGTATGAAAAAAGAAGTGAGGAGAGAAAGAATCTGTGCTTTCTTGTAACAGAAGAAAGATATTAATACATATATTCAGACTTTTTACTCCATATGTGTGTTATTTTCATCAGATCTTCCTTAAGTTAGATCTGTGTTCTCTATTCTATTGGATTCATTCCTATTATAATCATATGTTCATTTAGTATTGCTTTATTTGTTTATGTGATTAAGTTTGGCTCTATTTACTACCAGCCTAAAACATAAACCCTCCGACCCTTTCCGTCTTGGAATATATTTCTTTTCTCCCTTCAGATCTACCTCCCTTTGTTCCTTCCCTCCTACCTTTCTATTCACAGTTAGAACTACCTCTACCGGGATGAGATCCCAAACCCCTTGAAGTTAGAATAGTGTATATTTGCATATATTCCTGCTTGATAGAATAACACTAAACCAGTTTCGCTTTGCTTTCTCAAAGAGGGGCTATGCCATGCACACTGTTGGCTTATTTCCCCACGACCTGTCTAACCGAAAAATTTTCACACCAAAATTTTTTGGCAACTCCGCTGGGGAACAAACTAAGAAAATAATTAAAAACTGTAAAAATCAGTACCAGATTGAAAATTTTAACTCTTTGTTAAAAATTAAAATTTTTGTAGAAGTGATCAAAACTGAAAATTTCCTTATACAAATCCATAGATCTAGACCAGATAGGAGCTTTTAGTTCACTGAGTTTTTACAAAAACTTGTATATTTCCATAGATCTGAGATTCTGACATTTTAAAGATATTTTCAAAACCTTGCGAAATTTGAATTCGAAGATTCCAAAATTCAGCTTTCAAAAATTGACCCACTTTCTATCCTTATTAAGTCTTTGTGAGAAAACCGCAATCGGTTGTTAGCAAAAAAGGATAGAATTTAAAATATTAAAAAAGTACATGCTACTGATTTTTACTAGAAAAATCAGAAAATCAGCAAGTACAAACAAAAAAATTGTTGCAAATCTGCTCTTAATTGTTGTAGATTTGAATGGCTACGCTGGCGGGTGAGCAATTTACTCGTGGCAAAAGAGATCATGAAGAAGTTGATCAAATATTTGATCTACTTCAAAGGCACAATTTCAGTATCACTCTAACATGATTTGCATCAGTAAGTTCAGCGGATCAATCAACCAAAAGTGCCTCGCCTGCATGAAAGGAGCCAAATTTCATAGGGTACCTCGACATCTATTTGTAGTGCACTTTTGCTAAGTCGGAACCATGCTCCCTGCTCGTATTATCTTTTCCTTCTTTTCAAATGGTGATAAATCTACCTGTACCATGGGGAAATACCATGGGCCCTTTAGCACTTCCATATCTAGTTCAATGTCCTCCCTCATGAAAATCACAAGAATTTCCTGATGTTTGATGGGAGCAGAAATCAAAGCACAGATGCGCATGTATAAAGCTGCATTTATTATGTCGTGTAACATTCTAGATATGACTAATGAAGAAATATTTGTACACCTCTTTCTTAATACCTTGCAAGGGCTTGCAGTCAGAGTGGTTCCAACATTTTCCAACCAAATCCATCACTAATTGGGCTACATTACAGAACTGCATTTGAAGACAAGTATAAGCCTTCAGAAGATGCATTCACGTTATTGTCATGAATCACTCACATGAAGAAGGAGGCCAATAAAACCATGCGTGATTTTATCACCCATTTCAATTCACTAATCAACCATGTGCCACCTGCCATGTTGCCAACACTAGAGAGCTCAAAATTATTTCTTTGTGAAAGCAATGAGTTCAAGAGTAAGTTTTTTTCTTTTACAAGAACAAATCGCCAACCTTGGTTCTTGCTTAAACTGTGACCATTTGGATAGAGGAATAACCTTCTTATATCTGGCGAGTTAAGACAAAAGCCATCGAAATCAAAGGCTTTGACTTCTTCTTAGGCCACCTCATCAGATCTAGCGTTCTAAGAAGATGGCTAATGATTTGCTCTCACTAAAGAAGCAAGTGGCTCAGGCATCGTCCACTACTCCTTACCGAGATATCCCATGGAGGAACTTCACTCCCAAACAACACCCCCCAAAGGCCTGCATTTACATGTAGCTTCTCAAAGATTAGTGATTGAAGCCCCTCCAGTTAATGCTTTTGTTAGAATCAAATAAAATTATACAAATTATGAAGAACCTTTATCGTAAGACGAAGACGATCAAGATGTCAGTGAACCAACTGGAGTGACTCTACTATCGGGTACATGGAATTTAAAGATGACGAATTTAATGAAGAATAAGGTACCCAAGGGTACGCAAGTAGACAATCGTACGTAGTTTTTACTCGCTCACAAGGAAAAGATGCAAAGGTTGCTGCTGAAAAAGAGAAGAAAAAGGCTATGTGACAGCTCCACCGCCAACAATCGCTACCAGAGGCAATTCCCTTCCTGCTCAACCTCCTATTAAACCCGTTGCAAATAAATATTTTCCTCATATTTCTCCTCCAAGCTCAGCCTTCTTCCAATTCCATAAAGGCGAGTAATCCTCCTCCATAACCACGTGAAACAAAGGGCTCATTCCTTCATTAGTGCAACCCTTGGTCGTATTTGATATAATTGATCATGCCAAAAAGACTAAGATTCAAATGTCTGAAACTGAGTACCTTCAGTGTAACCTAGAGTATCTTGTAAAATTAACTAAGTATATCCAGAGCTAGGCTGTTGTCCTTCCTCCCGCTTCACCAAAATTAATTCTTCCCATGCCTCCTATATCTCACGTAAATGTCACATCAACCTTCCCGTTAGGAAAAATTAAACGTTTTTACCTATCTCTCCTGATCAATGGTCATAAGCTAAGCAATTGTAAAATTGATTCTGGAGCTTCTGATAATGTTATGCCATCCAAGGTTTCCCATGCTTTGGGCCTCATGCTTACTAAACATTTTAGCTAGATGCTACTCCATAGAAACTAAATAACTACCATTAATTGGTAAAATCAAGGATGCGTAATTTGCATTTGTAGTATTTTCTGAGAAGAGGGTAAAAATGACTATCCTCGTAGCTGATATTCCAGCAAGCCTATAGGAATACTGCTAGGGAGGAGCTTTCTGCAAAGAAGTCAGTGGGGAAATTCACATGGATTGGTCCAAAGCTAGGATTCCTGTCAAAGGGAGTGATGCAAACCTTGGAACCAGAATCACATAAGAAATATCTAGTTTACCAACTCTGATGACATGATAGCCATGTTCGTCCAAGGAAGAAAAATGAAGTGAGATACGCATATGCGTGCGATCATTTGCAATTTGAACCAAGTCATCTTTAAATGATAACCATCCATTTTCGAGAATGGATCAAGTGTTATAGGCAGTCTACCGTCCTAAGAAATGTCTATCTATGCTTGACAGTTTTTTAAGTTACAATCAAATTCAAGTCACGCCTAGAAGATCATGTTCAAAACAGCGTTCACCACTCCTTGGGAGTACCTTCACCTACAGAAGAATGCCATTCAGTTTAATCAATGCCGGTGCCACCTTCCAATGAGTCAATGGACTTTGCATTCAAAGGTATGATGGGAAAGGTCATCGTAGTTTACCTATGTGACCTACAACCGTGTTCTCCAAAAAACTGAAGTGTTCACTACTTATCATTTAGAGCAAAGGTCTTGATCAGATTTCGAGAGCACGGGATTGCACTAAATCCCAAGAAGTTAGTTTTCAGGGTCACTGAAGAAGACTATGCTAATATATCTAATCATGTAGAAAGGGAACTCAAGAAACATTTCAATGGAGTCAAGGCTATTTAGAGGCTAGGCATTGCATTCAAGTAAGATCATAAGTGTTCACTCTTTCGCTTCGGAAATGTAAATTTTCTTAGGTGCTGGTGTGTCCTGAACTTCAATGAAAAGACTTCATCATATATCTAATAGTAATGAAAGGCATCCCAAAAATACACATATGGAGTGTAGGAAGGAAAGGAATCATTTGATGACATAAAGAACTTCTTTAACTCAAGGATCTGTTCCGGTCTGTCCATTACTTCAGCAATGAGTTCATCATGTAAGTTATGTATCTGCACATACGGTATCAACTATCTTGATGCAAAAGAACTCCGATAGTATTGAATCCCTGATTACCTTCATGAGCTCTCCTCTTAAGCCTCATGAACTGAATATGTCACAGTTGGAAAAGCATGCCTTTCCAATGTTAAAAGCAATCAAAAATTCTCACGCTACTAGTGGTGTTGAATTCTCATACAGTAGTATTGGTTCCGGACACGATTGTTAAGTCTATCCTAACTCAACAGGAGTTAGGAAGATTAACGAGGAAATTGGATCACAAAGGTCCAAGAATATGATCTAGACATTAGACCAACCAAGTTGGTGAAGGGTTAATGGCCTGTGTCTAGCTAATGTTTGAAATTAAAGACCCAAAGGTACCTAAAGAGAAAGTTTCCCACACTGATGGAAGAAGCAAAGTGAACTGGAGAAAGTAGTTTCTTTAACCCATGGTTCTATTTGTCGCAACCAACGACCAATTGTATTCTAACAATCACATTCTTTCTCACCTATGGAGAGTTCCCAACTCACCTAACCACCAAGGAAAAGCGAGTGGTAAATCTTAGGGCCGCACAATATTTCATATTAGGATGATGGATTGTACAAACATAGAATTGATGATCATTTTTATATGCGATGTTTTGATGAGCTGCAAAAAAAAAAATTATTGGAGATTTTTCATGACTCAACAAGTGGTGGTAACTTCTCCTCATCCGTGACAGTAAATAAAATCATTCGGTCCAGGTACTACTGGCTGATGCTATTTAAAGATGTAGCCACCTAGGTAGCGAAATGTGAACTTTGTCTAGCAGTTCGTTGGAAAACTAAAGCTGGCTACATTCCCTCTTAGACCCATCATCATCGACGAACCATTTAGGCAATGGGGAATTGATTTCATTGGAGCACTCAATTCTTAATCGAGTGTAGGACACAGTTACTTCCTGATAGCAATGAATTACTTCACGAAATGGGTTGAGGCTATACCTGTCAAGCATACCATTTCTGAAGTTGTTTGCAACTTCATCAAGGAAAATATTATCATGAGATTTTGCATCCCACATAATATCATTAGCTAATAATTCTTCCAACTTCTCTTCATGGGAAGTTATTGGTTTCTGCTATGGACTACAGGATAACCTTGGATCATGCCTTATGATTACTATCCTTAAGGACATGGTTAGGCAGAATCTAGCAATAAACACATGGTAACTATCATACGGAAGCTAGTTGATGATAACCAGCGGTCCTGGCACAAGTCATTCTATGATGCTCTGTGGGCAGATCGTATCACTCCAAAGAGGTCTCTTGGCATGTCACCTTTCCAGGTGTTATATGGGACCGATGCTGAAATCCCTATCTTCTGCAGAACTTCTTGCTCTGCACTTGGCTCGAGCAATCGAAGATGAAAAATTTTAGATTTGTATGGAAAATAGGATTATGTACCTGATGGAACTTGAAGAAAAGTGAGTTAAGGTGGTTGACAATATCACTGAACATCAAAATCAAGTTAAGAGGTTTTTTGACAAGAAAGCCTAGGCAAAGAAATTTCCAAGGTAGGAGATCTTTTTCTTTTATGGGACAAATGAAGAGAACCAAAAGGTATGCATGGGAAGTTTGAATCTATTTGGAGAGGGCCATACAAGATCAAGAAATTCAACAGAGAGAATATTTTCTATCTCTCATATCTAGCCATGGAACCGAGCTCATGCTTCCCTATAGCAAGCAACACCTAAATATCTTCAAGAAGTAAAACTTACTCTCTTCTTTGTATATAGTTTTCTTTTGTTGTGTTTTTGCTTCCTATTTTTTGTTTGTTCCCTTTCTTCCCTTTTTGGTCACCATTATTTTTGATTCTCTATAACCCAATGGATCAGGCACACGTAGGAACCTTGGAATTCTCTACCTTTAAGTTTCACTTAAAGATAGTCCCTAGCAAGAGCCAATATGTTATCCTGTAAAATTAACAAGAGAAAATTTACAGATAACCATACCAAAATTCTATTTTTGGTTCACTAAGAAAGTCTATTGACATTTGAAATGGCCTAGAAACTACCTTCCGAAAATCAAGATTTTAAAGAACTTAGCCATTTTTTCACCTTTTTTGAACTGGGTGCAAGAAATGGTGTGTCGACACCAATGAGATGTGCACCCCATAGAAAATGCTTTAGCGCCCAAAATGACATGTAAACATCGACGAAGTAGCACCCAAAATGTGCACCTAAGTGCATGAGAATCAGCATGTGAACACATAATTAAACATGTGTGCCAAGTAAAGTTCCCTTAAGGAATTGAAAACTTCATGTTGCCACCACATTTAATTGTGCCCCTCTCTTTCCCCTTTAGCACTGGAATTATCACGTTGACGCCATAAAAAAATGCACGCTTAAGGCGAACTGAAACTTGTTATGTTGACACCTAACCAACTTGCGCCATGGCGCATCCAAAGCCCGTCTTGACACTCTGTAAACCGCATGCTAATGAAAGTTAGGTGAGATGATTAATGCCAAATTTTCTATATATAGCCACTTAACACATGTCATTTTCATGATTTAAAAATTGTGAAAAGTATTTCTCTACGTCTATGAGCTATCCTTATCACACCTGCGTTCCATTTTTCAAATTTGTGGACCCTAATGTCATCCTTCATCCTTTATTAAACCGAGTAAGTTGATTTTATCACTCTTATTGTTGTTTGTGGTTTTGTTTCTTAGTTGTTGGTGGTTTTAGGATTGTTATAAAACATTAAATCTAAAAATGAATAAACTACCACCCCATAACCATCTGGAAAACTACCTTATCCCTCCTTCCAGATCTACAAATATGAGAAGGCTTTGCCTCTGAAGGAACCATCCTTTATGTATCTACTTACTGACTTGCATTAAGTCCTCCTCCTCCCTGTCATTTTGCAAAACCAAAGAAGGAGAAAAGCCATGTAAAGTGAAAATAAATCATAGATATTGGAAAGAAAACATTTTCCTTTGGCACACTTTCCTTGCATGTTGCACTCCCCACAGTCACGCCTTGGCACACTGCCCCCGCATGTAACATATTCATAACCTGCGCCAAGTATAAACACTTAACGAATTTCCTAAAGGTGCAAGCGCATCCTGACCAACATCAACATTTGATGTTATGTCCCCCAAATCTGTGCCAACCAGTTTTCCTTTGGCACATTAGGCTCCTTTGCAACATCTTATGAAACTACACCTTGGGTGCACTTAAAAGCCATGCAACACCATCTTTTGCAGCACCCAGTTAAAATAAATCTCCTAAGGCACTGGCGCATGGACCTTGACATCAACATGCCATGTTATGTGTTGCAAACCCGCACCCCGCGCCTTTCTCCTTGGCACTAAAACCTTTTGTCCAATACTCTCCAAAAGTGCACCCCCTTTATAATCCTTAGGCATAGCCTTTCTCCTGTCAACATAGGTGCACCTTTTTGCATGTTGACATCCCCAAAAGGGCACCCAACCTTTTTAAGCCTCTGCAACATGCTATGAACTTGCGCCTTGCGCCCTAAGCCTTATAATTGCTCATTCTTCTTTCTGCAAGCTTTCATTATGGATAATATGACGGTTGACATGGCTCTTCTGTGTCAGACCTCCTTGTTTCTCCTTGTAGAATAGCAACAGCCATCCTCGAGCCCACATATGTCTTCGTCAAGCAAAATTCCAACCAAGTCTAAAGGAAAAGCTAAGTGTTGACAGAGAAAGGGATGAAGTATAAATACCAGAAAGTCAGGATACCTGAATCATATGCAGAGAGTGATCTCGACATCAGAGACTCTGAGCTCAGGCACATTGATATAGAAGAATTCTGGGCGAGAACCAACCAGGCCACTAGTGGTCCTTGGATGAAAAAACTGGTGGGAAGTGGATTGCACTTTGCAGCTGGGCTGCCAGTAAGTGCTATTAATAACTATTTCATCATGTTGGTGGCTCGATGCTATAACAAGGACACGAGATGTGTTGAGGATAAAGAAGAAAACATGGTCATTGAAATAACTGCTCATCACTTTGAAATAACCTTGGGCATCCCTCATCACAGGTAGTACGTCACCATCAGCCTTGAAGACTACAAGAAGGCATGGGATGAAAATGAATACAAGTGTATGTAAATGATGGACAAGCTATATCTTAAGAACAAAAATCTCGTGAGACAATGGCCAAAGACTATCCACCGCAGTGACTTTAATGAGGAACTGAGTGATACAATCACTTTCCTGAGAAGAATATTTGGGCTTCCTGATGCCCGTCATTTCCATAAATGAATGTTTAGGTACTTTGAAACCATGGGCAAGAATGTGCTTGGGCAACGTTTTGGCTAGGGAGAGATCATTAGCGACACCATCTCTCAGCAAATTCAACAGGTCATGACAACTGGGAAGTTCTATATGAATTCCTATGTTGTATACACTGCAACATCAATGAGAGATTTCAGAGGCCTAGCTCGAAATGGGGTATGGCCAAATGTCAAAATATACGAGTACTACCTAGATCTCAGGCTCGAGAACAGTATCCCACAGTTCTCAAAAATCAATGATGCCTTATTTTATTAGGCGATCTACCTATTGAGGCCGAATATGAGACATGGTTGAACTAGCCCCAGTGTGGTCACTGTCACAAAGAAGTGGGGAGCATTGTTCACTCAGTTTCCCACGTTCACATATCTTAGGGCGGTGAATTTTGAGAGTGAACTGACCAAGCTACCAAGGTATGCAGGACCCAAGCTAATCCTCTTAGATTTGTCAAGGAAAATAATCACATACCACAAGAGATGCATGAAAAGAAAGAAGGGAGGAACTCCATTCCCCCTTACATTGGGCCGATATACATGCACCACATTGGCCAAAGCCCGGGAAATGTATGCCGAGCTTGAATTGCTGAATCTGAAGCACAACTTCCCAGCCAGGCCTACCTTTGATTGCCAAGGTTGCCTCCCAAAGGCAAAAATTGATCCTATCCATGTCCCTAAGATTGAGGACATCTACATTGACCTGACACAAAAAATAGAAATCAGGCGAAAGGATCACTCCAGGCTGACTCCAGGGAAGAAATCAAACACTATGGCATGGCCATCATTCGAAAAGGATTCCAAGAACATAATCAAGAAATTTATCAATTTTACCTTGACACAGATGGGGATGATTGGTTGTTCTTAGAAATTGATAGAGCCAAGGCACCAAAGACCATTCAAGAAAGAGTCAACCACACGCTGCAATGCACTGAACATTGGTGTAAATAGAATGGTCTCACCTACCTTGGGGTAGATTTCACTACTTCCCCTTTAGGAAGAGTACCTCTGAGGCCGGCCCAAGTGCTAAAAGGAAAAGGGAAAGGAAAGGAGGGGGAATCAAGAAAACAAAAATCTCCTCAAAGCCCTCCTACTACTTTTGAGAAGCAGCGGTTGACCTGGTCTCTCCAGGTAAAGAAGAAGAGACCACTGAAATTTTGATGGATACATCCACTCAGGGTGTGGTCACAGCTACAACCACTGAGGTACCCACCATTCCTTCTTCCGCTCCTTCTCCTCCCCCTGTTGTTGAAGCATCTATCCCAATGCATGTTTCTTCTTCTCTCCCTTCCTCCCTTCCATCTCCCACATCTTCCATCTTCTCCTCTCTCGTGGATCTGTTGGCTAGTGTACCCTCCATCCCATTACAGATCCCTTCTTCCTCCATATCCTTTTCTTCCCCTGTAGTAACTCCAAGCCCTACAAGCAACAACACGTTAGACTACTTTTTGATGCCACCACCAAGTGTCTCAATGTTCTTCCATGTGGCCTCTTCAGTTGCTTCCCCTTTCACTCTCGTTTCTTCCTCTATTCCCCCCACTCCTTCCCCCATAAGTCTAAGTTGGATCTCTGACCATCTGGGTCAACTTAAGAGAAAGGTTCCCATAGCGCCCATGGAATTCTTTGTCATTCCAAAGAAGGGACCAAATAAGCAAAAAGCTATAACTCACTTCTCTAAGAGCATTTCAGGTGAGAGGGTCATGGAGATTGCATATCTCGATCCCACCAAAGAGAAAAAAGATCTGTCTCCTACAGACTTTACAATGACCCAAGTCATAATGGGAACTGTTATCTAAAATTTACCCCCTAGGGTTAATTTGATAACATGCATCAGAATTCTCAAATCCCAGGCAAATGGATTGATTCGGGGAAAAAATCATGTTTCTAAGGTTCCCTCAGATATTTCTCTAACTCCCCTAGCCGAAGAAGGAAGGAGCAAGCTCTAAGAAAATGAGGAAAAAATTACAGAAGGCAAGTAGATTGATCCAGGAAAAATCACGAAAAATGGCTAAGTCCTTGTCCTAGGACAGTCGGGACATTTGGGACGTCTAGGCGCGGATCGGCCGAAAAGCCTCTAGGCGGCCCGTGAAGCAAAGGAACATCTGGGCCGTAGGGACGCGAAATGCCTGAATCAGCCGAAAGAAGGAAAATTTTTCCCAAGTCTTCATCCGGGACAAACGGGACACAAGTACGCGAAGTACACGAAACGGCCGGAATCGGGGCGAACCGGAAGAATTTGTCCCGCGAAGCATTGGGACATTTGGGACAAATGGACGCGAACCGGCCAGTTCGGCTGAAACAGAGAAAGGAAGCAAAGGGACATCTAGGCCGCAGGGACACGAGGGACGTGGATAGCCGAAAAAGCTGAGAGCCAATCAGATTGCGCCATGTGTCATCGGCAAATGAGGGACGAGGAAGCCCATTTCGGGCGGATCGGAGGTTTTTGTCCCAAACAGTTTGGGACATCCGGGACATAAAGACGCAAAGGGCGCGAAAAGCTGGCAAACCCGCGGACCAATCAAATCACGACACGTGTCACAAAGGAGATAGTCCAAAAGTCAAAGGGTGAGGTTTCGAGCACTGACCCAAACCAATGAAATAGCGCCACGTGTCCAAGTTTAAGGGGCCCACAAGGAAATTTCAAAAGGAAAGCCCGCGAAAGGCAAAGGAGAGAGAATTACTCGTCCAATCAGCACGTGCCACGTGTCATCCAGGTGGCAGAGCGCGGGAAAGATTTCAAAACATGTTTTAGCCCGTTTTTGCCCTAAATCTTCAGATCGCCATAACTTTCGATCCAGAGCTTGGATTGGCACGTTGTTTATATCAATGAAAAGCTCGTAAAATTCTCTACACGATTCTGAGGTCAATCTTCTATTTTGGTTTAGTTTGTAGAGAGAAAATCAAGAAACGCCTCTGGCGTGAAATAACAAGTAGAAGTAATGCTGCAACAAATAACTTTAATGCAAACAGACAGTTCGCCGCTTCTGTTGGACAGCCCGCCGTTTTGCCAGGATCCGCCGCTTCTATCATAATGAGATGAACTGAATGCAACCTGGAGGTGGTTGGAGTAGATTTGGCTTCCCCCTCTCTCTTTCCTCTCTCATTCTTTCTATATATTGTAAAGAGGAGCTTCTTTTAAGAGGTCGAACATTTTTCTGTTTTACCCTCTCCCTTCTTCTCCCTCAGGCGAATTTGTGGAGTTCAAACCTCTCATTTGAACTGTAATACTATTCTGCCTCATGGCATTCTGTAGTGTATTGTATCAATATTTGGAGCAAGTAATGCATGTCTGTGGATGATTCTCAGCCCTCTCTGTGTTCATTTTTGCATCCTCCTGGTCTTTCACTGTAGGTTTTGTCATCTGTGCATGATCTTATATCACATTCAAATGGTCTGTGTTCACTGGCAAAATAGGTGTTCTTCATTCCTCGGTGCATCACCTCTATTAGCTTAGATTTATTTTTATGCATCTTCTTACCTTGTCTCCTTGGCAGATTAGATTAGGTTTTGAGAAAACCCTCTGCATATTTCGTGTGCATCTGAACAGAGGAATAGGAACCAGCCTTCTCTGGAGAATTCTTTCTCATTTTTCAAGCCCCATACTTGGAGAAAGGATTCAATGTTATGAAATCACACTGGATGCCAAAGTGATCAACCTAGAAACCTAATCTGCATCCAGGGGTGCTGTAATTTTGCATCAACAGTAACTACTAGTACTAGACCTTCTGGTGGCATGTCGGTAAATTAGATTGTGGTACTTAAAGGGATCCTTCTCACTGGGGTCTTAAGACCCTACCATGATAAGTGAGGAATTTATAAAAGGGTCATTGTCTGTCTATATTTTATTAGAAATATTTTGTGATAATTCTCTAATCAAGGATGGTCTAAGACCATGACTTGAATATAAGATGGGTTGGAATTTGATAGTATTAGATTAAATTCCTTTGTGTATGGAATTATTTAGTTAGAAATCATATTGACGTGGCTTTCATTTCGAAGGCGAAGTGGTCTTTAACCATGCTCTAATAGGAATTAGAATATGAAATTATGTTTCATAAGGTTGTTATTAGTAACTATTATCATGGGATGATATTTGTTATTAAAAATAACATGGCTCATTCAAAGAATAGAGGGTGGAACTTTCCACTTAGCAGATATTGGTTTCTGAAACCAAGTTTAAAGAGATTGTAAGGTGAGATGTAAGCTAATAGTCATTTGGTTGCCACATGTCTTGGATAAATTAATCGTTAAAGCTTTAAAGGATGCTGGAACCATGCACAAACCACAAAATATGATGATTTAATAGTGGCAGTGGTAGTAAATGAAGCCACGATGTGGTCTACGGATATTGGAAAACATTAAATTGAAGTTCAATTCTTGGGAACCTCTAAAGGATTCTCCAACATGCTAACACCATGAAAAAATCCATTTTGAAGTTTTGTGTGAATTTATCTCCTCTTCATCATTCTCATCTCATGTATGTGGATTTTGAAGCACAAAAAGTTCTATTTGAGTTGACTTGGGACAAATACAAATAGGCCATCGATATTATTTGTGAAGGGGATGTTATTCAAAGAAGGGAATATGGAATAGAAGTCATGGAGGACAAAGAAGGAAAAGAAGTAATTTTGTTTCTCCTCCACCAGGCGTGGATTGTCCCCTTCCCTCCTTTATAACTTGCTTTATGTACTACTTGTTTAAATGAAATGCTTAGCAATAAGTTTATTTTTTTGGTACTGACTGAACTATCTCATGGTTGAATAAAATATTGGGTTCGTGGCTTGTTTTGAGAATAAAATCTGAACTATAACTAAATTGTAAAAATACGGTTTGGCTAAACGATTGTTTCTACTATGTGAGGGTTTAATGAATCTCCACCTGGGGTTATTTTATTATTTATTATATGTTAAATATTATTGCAAATCTAGGATTTACCCAGAGGAATATGATAGGGTATTTTTTGTGACTTGAGCGAATTGGTAATAATGGTATTTTGTAAAAAATATTGGTTTATTGCTAGTCTATTTCTTGGTTTTCTTTTCCTGAAAACGTGTATGAAAATTTATGAGGAAATGAGATAAAAACCAGATGGTTGCAATATAAACATTGTGGTATTACATATCATATTAAGGGACATAGATGGGGTCAATTTGTGTTATTTGTTTTTTATCAACGTACCCAGTTTTTGGGAAAACTAGGTAATGACATGGACACCCTTTTCTTGTTGTCACGGTTTTAAGTTACTCATTACCAAATCTATATCATAGCAGTAGGAGATGATCTCCAGGTTTAGCTATATGAGTTGAAAAGGTGTGAATTTGTTCCGTGTTATTGATTAAATATCAACTTGTGCCTTCACTTGGACTTCAGATATAGTTTGATAGCTGCGATGTATAAAAGAGTTACATTTCTGTATATAATACTACCTTAATATTCAAGTTGATACATATCTCTGTCTTGGGTTTTCGGCTCCACCTTCGTGGCCATGAACCCTTCCCTTGAAGGGATAGGAAATTGTTCTATTTTCTGTACCATGGAATGGGAGCTCATTGAGCCGACAAGTATGATTCCATTGTGTAATTTTCCTTGGGGTTACATGTTGAGGTTTGTGATGCAACGTTGATGCTTGTTGGAATTTCATTGGCTTGGGAAGCCAGTGGGGTCAACTAAGGTAAACAAAACTTACCTTAATCATGTTGATTATCATGGATTGCGTTTGACATGAGATACCTGTGAGACGGTCAACAATATTTGTTTGGGACATTGTGAAAAGAAATGGAAACATGACTAGTTTATACTTTGTTGGCACCAACTATTTTAAATAATTATTTTATATACCGGTTCCTGGATATGAAGGGTTATCATAAGTAAAAATCCTTACTCTCACCATAGGAAAGGTATTTAATACTTCAAGGTTATTTTTTTATAAGAAGTTAAGAAATTCCATATCGATATTATATAAGTTTAACATGTATATAAAATATGGGCATCATAATTAAATCTAAGGTTGAATGTCGAGGATGAATGTATATATGGGTTTATATATATACTGGATATAAAGCATTTTGTTAAGTTAATTATACTTAATGAACATATATATAAGTATATGCTAAGAAGTATGCAATAAGCAGTGTTGAACTATATACTTATATAGTATAACCTTAAATCTTAAAGGTAAAGCATTGTGAACAAAAGAGATTGTTATAGGCTAATATGACCACTAATCCTTGATTTTTTCCATTGAGTTATTCTGAATGTTAAGCAGAGGATAGACCTAATAACAATACAAGTGTTTGGTTTTTTTGAAATATATTCTAATCAGATTATGTACTCATTTAATGTTATGAGATTTATACTGCACATTTCCTTTTATTCAAATATTAAATAAAGTAAGTTATTATGTAGGAAGGAAGACCTTTCATGCCAGTCATGTTGGACTGACCATGCACATTTTTTGTAATAAAATTTTTAGTTGCAGGTCCAAGGATCTTCATAATGGTAAAAGAAAAGATCAATTTACCTTTTTGACTATTTGACCAAATTAATGTATGACAATATTGGAAAAATGTTGTAAGGAAATGTGAAAGGATTACTCAAGATGAAAGGAAAATAGTTTTTAAAGTATTAAAATTTTCTATCTGATACATAGAGATGTATTGATAGCATAGTGAATTTATGAACAAGGAAATAACATTGTACTGTTTATTTGACTAAAAAGGAAAAATTAGCCTACTTGTATATCTGTTATAGAAAAGAAATGATTAAGTATTGTTATGCATAAGGAAAGTAAAATGAGGGATGAATTGTTGATCTATCATATTTATATGTCATAAAACTTATAAGGTTGGAGACTATTATTATTATTAGATCAATATATAGCAGTTTGATTGTAAAAATAGATTATGGACCTGGTGGACTAAAAGAGCACTATTGTGTTAAGTGTATGAATACTAAAAAGGTTTGAATTACGTGAAAGGGGATGAATGTTCGATAAATGTAAATAATCCTATTAATACTATTCTAAAATCCAAAGCATATAATGTATAAAAATGAGTATCATATAATATGTTGGAAGGCATTAAATGCAAAATAGGTACATGTAAGATTGAACTTGAGTAACCAGATTATATTGTATAGGTACAAGTATGATGGATGTACATACATAACATAATATAAAGGTGTTGTAATGCTAGTATATATTGGGATATGTTTAAATATTGTGGTAGAAATTAAAACAGTGGTTAAAGCCTACCTTGGTGTTAAGAAATAAGGGATAAAATATGTGGAGTAATCCCTCACATAATCACAACAGTAGAAACTAATATGCAAAAAATATTACAGATGTCAAAAAGAAGTGTAAAATAAAATAACACAACACAAAGAGACAATATTTAACGTGGTTCACCCAATTTGGGCTATGTCCACTAAGAATCACTTGCTCATCTTTTATTACAAGCCACCAATCTCTCAATACAATACCTAGATCTATTTGGAGCTATGCTCAACAAACTCTACAGAATTCAAACCCAAATTCAAAAGACATTTGCAATGTTACATTAACCCCTACCATATACACAAAACCACATATGTAGACAACTGCTTGAGTAGTTTTACAAAACCATGGGTATCAAAACCATAGGCTAAAACAGTCCCATAAACCTATGGGTCAAAAATTCCACCCATAAGAGAAAGTGTACAGTACTCTTAGTGTACATTCTTCAACACTTTCTCACATAAAAATAGGCTCCACAATTTAACAATCTCCCACTTGGAGACTAGGTTTCCTCTGAGAAAGCTTCTCAACCCTTCACTAGTTTATGTGAAGACCAACCAAAACTGAACATAACTTAATTTTTCCCTTGTGACCACCTTGGTCATCATGTCTGTAGGATTCTAAATGGTATGAATCTTCTCCAGCTTCAACTTCTCTTCCTCCAAAGTTGTCCTGATGAAATGGTACCTTAACTGTATATGCTTCAACCTAGAGTGGAAATAAGAGTTCTTAGCTAGGTGTATAACACTCTGACTATCACTATGTAACTTTCCTTCCTCTTGCTTATGCCCCAACTCCTCAAGTAATTGATGTAATCAAATCATTTATTTTCTTGCCTCTATAGCAGTAACATACTCAGCCTCTGTGGTTGACAAAGCAACCAACTTCTGTCTATAGTGTAAACATAACCTGTCGTGCTCCTCATGCTATCTACATCTCCAACCATATCTGAATCTACATAACCACCCAAAGCCGTGTCTGATCCATAGTAGTAAAAAATTGTCCCCATGGTCCCTCTCAAATATCAAAGGATCCACTTTACTACCTACCAGTGATTTCTACTTGGATCACTCATAAATCTACTCACTGCTCCCACTGCATGGGAAAAATCAGGCCTGATGTACACCATGGCATACATAAAACTACCAACCACTGATGAGTAAGGTACCTTGGACATCTGGTTTCTCTCTTGCTCTGTCTTGGGACACTACTCATTTGATAACTTGAAATGGCCTGCCAAAGGAGTCCCAAAACAGTTTAACATCTTGCATATTAAACCTCTCCAAGACCTTCTTAATGTACTCTTCTTAAGATAAAGTTAGCTTCCATTCCTTCCTACCCTGAGATATCCTCATACCAAGGATTTGTTTGGCTGCCCCCAAATCCTTCATGGTAAAGGATTCACTTAGCTGCTTCTTGAGTACTTTTATTTCTTACATGTTTTTACCTGCAACCAATATATGATCCACATACAAACACAAGATAATATAACTTCCACCCTCAAATTTATTTGTATACACACAATGGTCATAATGGAATCTAATATAACCTTGCTCCATCACGAAGCTATCAAATTTCTTATACCATTGATGTGGAGCTTGTTTAAAGCCATACAAGCTCTTCTTCAGTTTGCACACCATCTTCTCTTTACCTTTAACCTCATAGCCCTATAGTTGCTACATATATAGTTCCTCCTCCAAATAACCATGGAGAAATGCAGTCTTTACATCAAGCTGTTCTAAGTGCAAGTCTTCTACTACAACTATTGCTAGAAAATTTCTAATAGAATTCATTTTTACCATAGGAGAAAAAATCTCATCAAAATCTATACCTTTTTTTCTGTGTAAACCCCTTGACCACCAACTGGGCCTTGTATATTTTCTTGCCTACTTCTTCCTCTTCGAATCTGAACACCCACTTGTTTTGTAATGCTCATTTGCCTTCGAGTAGCTTCACCAAATCCCATGTCTGGTTCTCCATGAGAGCCTGATGCTACTCATTCATGGCTTACTCCCACTTCTTCCTGGCATCTACCTGCATTGCTTCATCAAAGCTCTCTGAATCTCCACTATCAGTGAGTAATAAATAATAAAGAGAAGGAGAAAAACGTTCAGGTTCTCTTCTTACCCTAGAAAACCTCCTTAATATAGGATTTTGGGGTTCCTATTGAGGAGGTTCCTGAACTAACTCATGTTTCACTTTCCCATCCGGAAGATCCTCTACTGTTGCATATTCTTTCTTGTATTCTTCCCTATTTTCCTACAATTGTTGCTTATACATGACTTTCTCATTAAAGACCACATCCCTAGATTGAATGATTTTCTTGTCCTTAATACTCCAACATTTATATCCAAAGTCATCACCACCATAACTAATGAAAGTATATTTTTCTGATTTAGCTTCTAGTTTTGTTCTATCATTCTTGTCTACATGGACAAACACCTCACATCCAAAGACTCTAAGAAATAAATAATCAACTTTCTTACCCTACCAAGCCTCCTCAGGTATGCCTCCATCCAAGGCACTTGAGGGTGCTCTGTTTATCAAGTACACAGTTGTGCTCACCACTTCTGCCCAAAAAGAAAGAGGCAGTCCTGCACGTAACCTCATGCTCCTAGTACGTTCCATTATTGTTCTGTTCATCCTTTCTGATACCCCATTGTGTTGCGGATTTCTTGGAACCATATTTTTCCTGTGGATTCCATTCTTAGAACAGTAATTATCAAATTCATTACTGCAATACTCCCCTCCATATCTGACCTGAGACATTTAGCTTAAGACTTGTTTCATTCTCTACCAAGGCTTTCCATTTAACAAAAGTGTCAAATACATCAGATTTGTTTCTAATACAATAAACCCAAACTTTCCTTGTTACATCATCAATAAAAGTAACATAATAACTTGAACCCCCAAGAGATGATACCTGAGCCAGCCCCCACACATCAGAATGCACCAGCTCTAACTTACTCTCTTTCTTTGTTGGTCCAACCTTGAGAAACCTTACTCACTTTTTTTTCCCATATATATAGTCCTCACAGAACTCCAAACCCATTTCTGTATATCCAGGAAAATCCTTCTTTATGATCTCCATGCCCTTATGGCTCATATGACTGAGCCTATAGTGCCATAATGTTGTATCTACTTCTGAAGCCACAAGATTACAAACATTAGTGCTATAAGTGGTTAAATATAAGGTTACAACCTTCTTACCTCTTACCACCACAAGAGCACCCTCAGTAACCTTACAAGAATCAGCTGTAAATATCACAGTACAACCATCACTTCCCAACTGCCCTGGCGATATCAAATTTGGTCTTAATGTAGGCACATGTCTGACATCCTTTAATAACCAAGTATTCCCATTATTCATCTTAACTTGAACAAAAACTTTTCCAACTATGTTGTAAGGTTCATCATCACCAAGATAAACATGCCCAAAATCTCCTTGAACATAATCAACAAAATAATGCCAATGTGGAGTAGCATGAAAAGAAGCCCTTGAATCTAAAACCCAAGATTTAGTAATATTGTGCAAAGAAAGAATCAAAGCATCCTGACATACATTACCCGTTGCCACATTTTCCTCCTTGTTTTCTTCCCATTGTTTCTTCTTGTCTCGAAGCTCCCAACAGTCCTTTTTTGCATGCCTAGAATTTCCACAGTGCTAGCATACTATCTTTCTTTTGGATTTTGACCTTTCCCGATCCTTTGATTTTCCACGACTTCTTCTATTTTTCTGTCTCCCTCTAGTTTCCACTGTCAAAGCATTCCCTGAAGTAGAAGATTCCCCAAAGCTTTTTCTTTGCATTTCCTCACTTAAAATCACCCCTAAAACATCCTCAAACTTCAACTTTGAATTAGCTAGAACCGAGTTGCTTACCGCCATTACCAAGCTATTCCAACTCTCAGGTAAAGAGCACAAAACTAATAAAGCCCTAAATTCTTCATCAAATTCTTTTGTAACCAAAGCTAGCATATTTACAACCATATTAAAATCATTTAAATGATCTGCTATTGAACCATTCTTAGACATCTTCATATTAAACATCTTTTTCATTAAAAAAATATTATTAGAGGCAGAGGGTTTTTCATATAACTTCCCTAATGCATCCATCAGTTCTTTTGTAGTCTTTTCCTTTGAAACATTAAATAATACTGAATATGTAAGACACAACCGGATTATCCCAAGTGCCTTTCTATCCAGCAAATCCCATTCCACATCTGTCATACTCGAGGTTTTTTTCACCTTCTCAAAAAACGGAATATAAAGATCCTTCTGATAAAGGTAATCTTCCATCTGTATCTTCCAAAGACTGAAATTCTACCCGTTGAATTTATCAACCCTAGATCTTCTATCATCTGCCATAGCTCCCACTCAAGATAAAACTTTCCCTGTGATTTAACACTTCAGCAAACCAAACTAGACACTGATACTAATTGTTATGGAATAAGGGATAAAATATGTGGAATAATCCCTCATAGAATCACAACAGTAGAAGCTAATATGCAGAAATTATTACAGATCTCAAATAAAAGTGTAGAATAAAATAACACAAGACAAAGAGACATTATTTAATGTGGTTCACCAAATTTGGGCTACATCCACAAAGAATCACTTGCTCATATTTTATTACAAGCCACCGCTCTCTCAATACAATACCTAGATCCGTTTGGAGCTATGCTCAACAAAATCTACAGAATTCATAGCCGAATTCAAAACACATCTGCAATGTTTTATATTATATCTACCATATGCACAAAACCATATAAATAGACAAATTCTTAAGCAGTTTTACAAAATTATGGGTATCAAAACCATGGGACAAAACTATCCCATAAACCTATGGGTCAAAAAACCCACCCATATGAGAAAATCACATTTCCCGATATATCGGGAACGTTTTAAGGCCCAAAAAAAATTTCAGGGCTTGTGCCCCCAAACCCCTGCTATCAAGGGTTGTTGGCCCCGAACCCTGACGAGGATACATGAAAAGTGTATAGCACTCTTAATGTATAGTCTTTAACACTCTCACACATGAAAACAGGCTCCACAACCTAACACTGGCACACTCGGTGGGACAGGTTTGAAGTACCTTACCACTTCATGTTTTCAGTTTGTTGTGTTCTTGATGAAATTTCAAGCCTTTGGAGGCACATTCTAAGCACAACTGGTTACTCCACTAATCCAAACAACCCATTTCTAAGTTGCAGACCTTTCTTTTCATCCACTTCCATCCATTTTTCTTTTCATATCCTCCATTTTCTTCCATTCCATGAAGTTGTGCAATCATGACTTCGTTCCCATCTTGGAATTCACACTTGCAACAGTAGTGGTGAAGTCCACCTCTAATGTATTTCACAACTCCTCCAGATTAAAATTATGATCAGATTCATAGCCATTTTGCTTACCCATATGAGCAATATGTCGATTAGTTTGGTCATCCACCAAACTATGAATCTTATCAAGAGTGAGGGTGTGCATATGATGATAACAATTATATGGAGAATGCTGATCTACCGGAGAAGATTCAAAGAATGGAGGCTAACATGATTCAATCAAGGGCTACAACACAGATGAAATATTTCAAAATTGGTTGCAGGGAACCTTGTCCATGGGAAGGCCCTTTTCCAAGACATTATAGCCCGCAGAAGAAGCTTGACTGCATGGTTGAAATCTTACCTCAACTTGCACAGTGGACTGAGGAGATTGAAGCTTATGAGTTGGATACAAGACAACCTTTTCAATGGGTAATTCCACCACCTCATACCTTTTGTTTTCCTCTTTCTCAATCAATATCATTTCAGCAGTGTCAAGATTCAAGCCCATTGTATGTTTCCTCAAGTGTTGATTTCCTTTCTCCAACTTCTAATCTTCCATCTCACCTCAATTATTTTTCCCTTTTCCCTTCCAAGCATTCATCCCCTCCAAAAAACAAGAAATTCCACCTCCCTCACCACCACAAAAAAATTTAAAACTATTTGAAACCCCATCCAATCCTCCTCTTGCCTTCCCAATTCCATGTCGGGAAGAAATTCCAAAAACCAGTCAAGGAGAGTAGCAGGAAGGAGAGCCAAATAGAGAAGAAATGATCAAAATCTTGGTAAGCTTAGCTCTTAGATTTGGGATAGAAAAAATCCCCTTGATGGTTAAAGCTTCAGAGGAGTCTGGGGTGGTGGAAGTTGATTTTATAGCAGAACAAGAACAAGAATATCAACAATCTATTTTCTCTTAATGCAGTGTCCATAATGACACTTTGTCTGAAGAGGATGTTGATTTAATCCAAACTACACAATCAGTCAGGATGGGGGAAGAACAATCACCTCTAATTCATATTGAAGAGGAGCAGTTGGAAGAGATCGAATCATAGTTAAATCCACTTGATGAAGAAAACATTATTGAAGATTTTTTTTCTTTCATTTGAAGGGCCTGATTTTATTGATGAATCCATGATGGAAGAGAGCTATCAAGAAGACCTTTCTGCCCCAAATAGTCCTCTAGAGTATAAAATTGAATATTTGTATTTGAAAAATTTCATGCTAGAGGAAGAGGCTACCCAAGAGCAATTTAGTCTTCAAGCAACAACGGAGGAACTCCAGAGCCAACAATGTGTTACAGAAAATTATAATGATGTAAAAGTGACTTCATTGGATGTTGCAATCAATAACAATGAGTTACAGATTGGGGAGGAGTTCCATATTACCATGAAGGAAAAGAGCACGAAGATATCTTCTCTTCCACACCATCCACCCAGGAATGTGTGCAAGAAGACTAAGTTATTGAAGTCGTGCTTTCGTGTAATGAGAAAATTCAGCAAATTAGGCCTTGCCCAATCAAGTACTTGGCTTCATTGGAACAAGATTCAAAGTTGCTACCAGTCATGCTTCCTCTTGAGCATGAGGATGAGTTTCAGAGTACCAAGGATCAGTTGTAATGCCTCTTCAATCTAAAAAAAAAAAATCCACTAAAAGAGGTATTTGGCTTGTTTCCAGTTGATACCTTGATGATTTGGGTGGAGGATCGACCCCTTGTCAATTTTTCACTCATAATAATAGCCATGTTTAGCACCAAAGCATATACATGGCTGACTATTTTGAGAAAGGGAAGCTACTTCTCCCTGCCAGTTGTAGGATTTTTTTGAGTTCCCTTTACTTCGGGTTAGCGTAGAGTAGGTAGGTTTACTTTCAGTAAAAGAAGTTCTTTTACACACTCGGTATGTTCCACTTGGGGCATGTATGATCTTTATCTTTTATACATAGTGTGTTTTGTTGTTTTGTTTCTCATGCACAATAGATTGGAGGTAACATTTGGTGAGATTAGCTCCAGTTTCAGTAATGTTTCAAGATGCTCAAGGACCAGATTTCAGAGATTCAGATTAGAATTGTGTTTATCAGGCTTGACTCCATGCCCAATGGATAATTCAAGGCCACTAATCACTTCATCTAGCAGGAATATGTCCCCATGAGTCACCAAATTGTTATCCATTTTTACCCCCTTGGTAAAAGTGAATAACTGGAGAAAACCAAACTTGGGCAGTTGATAGAGCTTCATGGTTGAGCCTAGGATTTTTAGAGGGAAAGGAGTTCAATTCTTGGCCAAATTTGAGAAAATTGAGTAAAATCGAGAAAATGTGGTTTTGAGGCACTCTACTTTATTTTTCCTAACTCCCCAATCTAAGAAAATTCTAAGGAGTTAGTGAAAAAAGCTACAGAAAAATCCATAGAAAAGTCCGCGGAAAAATCCGTGGGAAAAGCCATAGAACAAAGCCACAAAACTAAAGCCATGGAGAAATCCACAAAAAAATTTGTAGAGTAAAATCCGTGGAAAAATTCACAAAACAAAGGGGCCGTAGATATTCGTGAAATGTTGTAGAAATTTGGAAAATCCGCGGAACAAAGGAAAACAACAATTTTTGCACGAAACTTCGGATGGGCATAACTTTTGATCCAATGCTCGAAATTTGACAAATTTTATATCATTCGAAATTTCTCAACATCCTCTATGCAATGATAATTTTACTTTTCAATTTTATTGAGGTTAGATGTGTAAAAAATTTAAAAACGTCTCTAGCATGAAAATCACAGTTCCAGGCCCAACCACCGCAATCGATGAAGTATGGTATCCCATTTCTTCTTCCAGAAGCTAAAGTACGCATGTAAAATGATTTGTAAGAATACCCATGTCATTTTCAAACCATTTAATGGTAGTTGTTGGTTGGTGAGAGAAGAAATCTAAGTTTCACTCTTTCTCTTTCTCTCATTCATTTTTTATGTATTATAAACACTTCTCATTTGAGAAGGGAGATATTCTGGGATGTGGGGAAACCCAATAAAAAAATTCCCAACACCAATGAGCTGCAAACCCTCTCAATGGCTTGGAAAGTGTATTTTTGCCTCTATTTCAATGATGTAATGAAATGTTCATATTCTAAGAGCAATAAATTTGTGTTCATGGTGTTCTTTCAACCCTTGCATTGTTTTGTTGTATCTCCTTGCCATTCTATTATGTTGTTGCTTTTTTGTGTATATATGTCTCATTTGTAGGTGCAGGATGTTGTGTTTCATGGATATTTAGTGGTAAATAAAGATCTGGGTCTGTGTCAAATTGGTCTGGCCTCTCTCAACTCCATTTTCCTTCCATATTCTCCCTCAAAAAGATATTTCACCCACTTTTCTTGGTGTTATCACCTCTGCAGTGTATGATTTCTTTATTTTCATGTTCTCTCTCTCTCCTTGGTCCCTTAGAATTGTTATATTAGGAATAGATAGTTGCATTTCCTTCCTTAGAAGTGTAGTTTAGTGCTAGGATTAGGTAGAGAAACCAACGTTCTCTGGAGGTCCATCTCAAGTAGCAAGTCCCATAACTTGAGAGATAGTCCAATGTTACCCAAAAACACTAGTTTCTCATTCACATAGGCATGATAAATCAAAGGATGCTGGTTTTTGGTGATAATAAGAACTTCTGGATCTTGAATGGTCTGTACATAAATTTTGTTCAAGTATTCTTCACTTAAGACTCTATATAACGTGCATATTTCTCGTCTGACGAGGGAATAATAATGCATTCCTCCTTGTTTTCAAAACTTATAAACCCCTTATTAAAACACAGATCAACGTTGTTTGCATAACACCAAGGGTGCTGAAGTAAAGCTAGAAAATTGTTGGCTTCGATAAGTGCTAAGACCTCAAAATCCCCAGTAAACTTGGCTCCCTATATAGTAGTTGATGCATCTTTCAAAACCCCAATTAGCATGACCTTAGTCCTATTTTCCATAAATAGAACATTAGAATATGGATGTAATGGTGGTTTTCTCCATTTGAACCCATTCATCCAAAGTGAGCACATTCAGTTCTGCACCTGTGTCAATCAAGATATTACTCAATAGCCAGCCATCAACAACAACATTCAGAGTGATCTCCTTGTCATAATCTAGGATATGAGGGGGAAGGTTAGCATGTAAAATATTCCTTTCATGCTCCATCCCAATGCATAGAGTGTATCCCTTTAACCAATTCCCCAAGAAAGGAATAATGTTTTCCTAGCACAACATCATGCAAACCTCCTTTAAATCAGCAACATATGTCAGACGGATTTCAGCTACTTTCTTTTGTTATAATTTCCATGAATGCTCTTTCAAACACTGTATCTCACCATGTAAATGTTGTCTCCAAATCACTGCACCCTCCGAATGGCCAGGATGTGAATAGGACGTTCGGTATGATTGGGACACATGGGATCACCTCTCAAGCTATGGGACTTAGGCTTGAGCTGAACCTCCGGAGAATGCCAGCTTCCTCTTCCTAAACTAAGTGTTGTACTACTCCTAGTGTAACAAATATGATTATCTAGTCCTATGCTAACATTTTCATGGGGTTTTAGGGAAAGAGATTTATAGAAATGAAACTATACTAGGGATGGTGATGCACCAAATTAAGGGTGTCTTCAGACTCAGGAAGGGTTAATTTGAAGAGGGTGTGTGCACCACAGGTAAACTTCACCTACTACAACTTAGAGAGGGTACATGATACCACAAACTAAGAGACACACGTTCCCTTTGTTAAACTTTATCAGACCGAGAAATATACTAGTTTCCCAGTGAAGAAGGATGAACTCAAGAAGGGTGAACAGACACCACAACTCAACTACATGCAATACTTCACCACTCGATAAGCACAGAACTCCAAGAACCTGCAATAGAACTTAAACTTGCACAGTGTACCTACAAGTATGAGGAAGGCACAAAGAAGCACAGAAGAATGAAAGGACCGAGATTAGTCACAAAACACACACTTTTATTGCTTCAATAACATGCACAATGCATCATACATTCAGAAGAGGCAATAGTTGCCATTACAGTCTTGAAGAGGAGGCTTGAAAGTTCTCTCAACACACAAGAACAACTTGCAGAAGAGAGAGGATTATTGGAAAATATACACTTGCCTGAGCTATCTAACTGTCCAACTTGTCTAAACTATTGGAACCCTTTGAAATGAGCTTCCAACTTACATTTATAGAAGAATATGTGAGAAAGAAGAGGAAATGGTCATAATTACATTCCTAAAATGAAGGCCCATGATGTATTTATTACAGTTAGTTGAACCACTTGAGAAGGTTCCATTGTGGGTCATTAATTGCCTGATGACCTAGTCTTCTCAATTAATTAAAAGAATATTTAAATAAAATATGTAAATAATAATAATAAATATTATTATTATAATATTTAAATAAAAATATTAATTTAATTAACATAATGTTGGGACCCCCCCGTTGACCCATTTGACTTGAAGAGGAGGGGGGTCTATATGGATAGAGTCTGCACAAATATCAACTCGGCGAGTTTCGAATCCTCTAACTCAGTGTTGCAATCGATTTTGAACCCCACACTATTTCTTTCCTTGCTTTGGTAATCGCGCTCTTTTGCATTGAGTCCTTCGAATAGTGAGCTATCAAACTCGATTCTTATAATTTTCCTCTATTAACTCAAGGCCAATTATGCATTCCTCATTCAAACTTCATGAAACATCACCACGAGCTCACTGTGAAGTCACCGAGCTCTTCATCCAGCAAACAATCTTACCTTTTCTGGGCTCAAACTCACTTGAATACTGAGCTTAACCCAATATTTCTAAAAAGAATGGTTTTACCATAATGCTCAGGATTCTTCCTCATCATATAACACTTGTAGTAAGAATGTTTTGGCTTTTCCATAATAAGCACAATTTGTACCTTCCAAACGATGAGAAAATGCCATTATCAATAAAGACCTAATACTGCCATGATGATGACCTAGGTTCATGCCCATAACATGTCGATAGACACCCTTGAGACTGATTTTTGGCCAAAGAACCCTTCGGTATTTTGGCAGTGCACTCGGCAATCTAGGCTCCAACCAAAAAATTATGCCACTATTGGGATCTTAGTATGGCATAGGTAGCTGTGAGCTACACAATATACTCATTTTTCCAGAAACTAAAAAGATCCTTCATAAAAAAATACATTGAACAACTCGGGAAACCAGGAAAACCTTGGAAAAATGTACAGGTATCAACGATATGAATTCTTCCTTAGTCGTGGATCAAAGCTAATAGAAATAAAGCTAGATAAAATTAGCTTTAACTACAGTATAATCGTCCATTGTTAAAAACAAGTTTCTCTGAACCTGGTAACAAGAATACTTTTTATTGTCTGATTGGACGTACATAATGGAAGGGTATAAATATTGCCTACTACCCACAGAGTTTCTCAAAGAGACCATTTACAAGTGACAAGGATGTAGCATACAAAATGGCCAACCAGGTATTTCAGAGTTGACCTTCACATTCAATTCATTTCTAGGAGAAAAAATGCTGAGCAATATGAATCGTTTCATTCTACACCGTAATAAACCTTCATCTCCTGATTCAGGAAAATTTTATGAAGCCTTGAATAGCGTGACTCCAATCCATCGTACACGGTAGTGAATATTTGTTTCCTGCAGCTGCCATCTTGATCTGAGTTTAGAATAAGGATAAGCTACAGCTGCATTAGGCTAGAGCATTGAGAATCCAAAATTTGAGGAAGCATTCGATACTGAACAGATAACAACACAGTTGGACAACCTGCTTGCTGGAAGCACTCAAAAAAAGGCTTCTACTGTACTACAACATGCCTGCTTGCCTGTTGCGTGGGAGTTTGTCTCATGACCCGAACCATCAAGTTCAGAATTGTATGCAGACTCATTCGCTTCATGGCTCCTCGATGTATGTTCATACCCTATTCCCGCTCTTATTGTGGCACAGGTGAACTGAATTAGTCAGTACATCTATTTGTTGCATTCAGTAACAAAGGGCGGATCTGATGAAATTTAGACTGTGTTTTCTGTAAGCTACAATTATGATTCCATGGAAGGCGTCTCTTTCTTGTGAGCCTGCAACATACTTTTTCCAACGTTGACCCATCTTCAACCATCACGCCATCACCGCTCCACTTATCGCTTGGAGGATTACTCCCGCCCAATTCTGTAACTGCCACTATTAATTCAGCCTTTGGTGACTCGGTCACAACTTCCTCTGGTGACCACTCCAAGCTGTGCTCTGAATTCTCATTTATCCATTGTAATATCTCCCATGTGCAGTTTGAATTTCTCCCATTCATGGTTTGATCCATCAAACCAATATTTCCACGCTTGGCAGTGTTTGCCTGAATCTCCCCTGCATGGAATTTAAAGACCTGACTCTTTGGATGTTTACCATACATGAAAATTTCCACTTGGCATGCTGCTTTCCGAATCTCCCCATAACGGCGTGGAATTTCACAGAGCCCCGGCCTCAGCTTTGTGCAACCTTTCCATCCATAGTAAAACCCACTTGGCATTTCCAGCTCCAAATCCCTGCATATACGGTTTCCCATGCCAAATTAATCCACGGGCCATGATCGTGCCTTCACTTCGCCATGCAACCTTGGCAGATAGTAAAATATTTCCCATGCGTGGGATTATCTTTTGGTCTGCCATGATTTCCACATGCTCCCATAATGATTTTTTCTGGCCACCGAGTTTTCCTTTTCATCAGATTTGAGGATAACATTAAACTCTCGGTGTAAACATTTCAGCTGTAGCTTGTAAGGTGTGATAATTTCAACAGAAACCTTTATGCTTGCCAACCTAGTGACTCGTTGAAGATGCTCATATAATTGCAAAGCAAATTGTGCTCTCATGAATATTCTGATATGAAACAGTTCCACCTCTATGAGATTCACTTCCATGAGTTACATCGTAAAACAAGTAAGGTCTCGATAGAGAATCTTTGTAATAAATTTCATCAGGTCTCCCGGTAACACTCTCACTGTCACTTAATCGATTTTCATAAAAATATCTTGAAGGAAAATCCCAAATTTGAGGATGCATTCGATGCTGAACAGATAAAAACATAGTTGGATGACCTACTTGCTGGAAGTGCTCAAAAGAACTTCTGCTATACTGCAACATGTCAACTGCCTGTTCACCAAATGCTCGGCTGAGGAAGGTCTGAACAACGTCAATGAAAATATATATACTGTATTCACTAATACCCTGGCCTAGCATTCTTGCTGCCTCTGCGAGCTTACCATTGTAAAATTATTTCGAGTAGGCCTCCCAGTTTTGCATTAATCAATGAGCCCTGGAATTGTATCCTAGAAACCATCTTTAATGCATCCACACGAAACGAGTTGCCTTGAATTATCCATCGTGCTTGATAAGTCCCATTGATAGGGCTCCATCACGTATCTCTATTTACGCAATGATTTCCATTCATTTTATGGCACTCTTGATGCCTTGGCTTGCATTTGAATCACCCTAGCTCTGTAGAATGTGTCCTAAAAGAAGCTCAACACATGATCTCCAAAATGAACGAGTCACGAAGATGAGTCAAACTCCTTATCTCTGCCTTCGCTTCCGCCTGTGTTTGAACCTTTCCAATTCATTGAGACTTTATTGATAGCTTGAACTTTGACTCTCCCTGACTCGGCCTTAACTTCCACCTGCATCGATCTCTACTGAGATCCTTATAGAGTTCCCTTCATTCGTCAATTTTCAATGAGCTATATTTTGCATTAACAAGACCTCATCGAGCTCTTACAACTGAGAGTCTCTACCGAGATGATTTCCAAGATGACTATCAATTTGACACCGGATTCTTTATCAACTCGACCCTGAACTCTTCACTGAGTTGAGATCAACTGGGTGCCTTTCGATGCTAGGTGATCTCTTCATATGCAATTTAGGAATTATTTTTAATTATTACATCTCGTTAATAACCGAAGGTGGGTTCCTGGGACTATTATTTCATTTTGAACGTGATAGGACCCCGTTGTCCAATCTTGCCATGTGTGCAAAATTGGATAACATTTTTGGCGACCTCTTAGGGATGATTGCCTGCTAAGCATGATTCCAGTAGCCTTAAGTCATCCATTGGGCATGGAGTCTATGTTGGAATCCTGAAAGTAGTATGATTTTCTTTGACACATCCCAAAATCTCCTTGAGCATTTTCGATATCCTAGACCTCCCTAGAATGCTAAGCATGAAGTATACTAAATCTGTTGAATGCTTGACATCCATGGAACACTGCAAAAATTTGAATGAAGCAGATTTTGAAACTCTTATGGAAACCTTGAACCTTCTTCTCCTTGACACATTCCAATGATGAAACAATGTGCAGAACAACACAAAACACAACAACAAGGAAAGCAAAACAACAACACACAACAATGTGCATAAGCACTTGGAGGAAAACACCTAATTTAACTGTACAAGGGGTGGAACGCTTCTCAAAAACAAGCTTTGAGATGTATCCCATTCACATGAATGGGCAGTTCTTCTCCATTGAGCCTAGATAGACGGAATGAATTTGCCTCTTTGCAACTTGTGATGATGTATGGCCCACTCCAGAGAGCGTCAAACTTGGCATGCCTGCCTGGTTTGGCCCTGTCTTCATCCCATTTGAGAACTAAATCTCCCTCTTGAAAACACCTGTTGGATGCCTTCTTATCAAAATATTTCTTAACTTGAGCCTGATGCTGCTCCAAATTTTTCATAGCCTTGTCTCGTACTTCCTCTAACTCCATGAGTTCAGCAAACCTTATTGTCAGAGGATCACTCTCTATAACTTCAAGTTGATGAGCTAACTCCAAAGAAGGTAACTCCAATGAGAGTGGGAGTTTTTCCTCTCTTCCATATACAAGAATGAAAGGAGAATTTCCGATGGCCCTTTTAGGTGTGATCCGATCTGCCCATAAGGCAGTCTTAAGCTGTGTATGCCAAGTCCTCTTGTTAGTCTCCATTGTGCGCTTAATAATCCTTATGAGGTTTTTGTTGCTAGACTCAGCCAATCCGTTTCCTTGAGGATAGTAATTGGATGAAGTTTTGAGGTATACCCCATTTTTAACAGCCCATTCACTCAATTTCATACCAAGAAAAGCCAGCGCATTGTCTGAAATGACTGTAAACGGAACACCGAACCTCGTCATTATACCCTCCAAAAAATCTAGAACTACCTTTTCATTGCTCTCTTTTAATGCTACCGCCTCTGTCCATCGAGTAAAATAGTCTGTTGCGGTAAGGACCCACTTATGTCTGTCACTGGATGGAGGATTAATCATTCCGATGAAGTCCAACCCCCATTGAACAAAGGGTTGATCCACTTGAATTGGATGCAATGGAAGAGCTGCCAGCTTCTGCTTACCTGTGAAAAAGGCACATTCCTTACATTTCCTTACCCAAAGATGGGCATCCTTGAATAAATCTGGCCAATAGTAGCCAGCTCGCATGATCTTGGTAGCTGTTGTTCGTGTAGAATAATGTCCTCCAGATAGGCCATTATGAAACTCTTCTAGTATCTTACTGACCTGTTCTGGTCCTATGCACCGAAGGAGGACGCCATTCAAATCTTTTTGAAAGAGAACGCTATCTACCAAAACATATGGGATAGATTGAAGATGGAAAGTTCGTCTTTGGTTTTTATCCATGTTTACCAGGTATGCTCCTGAGAAGATGAAATTCTTCATTTTGGATAACCAGTCAGCTTGATCAACATCCTCATTAGTATTTAGGAGTGTCACATCCTCATTACTTTTTGATTCCATGTCTGTTGCAAGTTGCTGACATAAACCCTTACCTCTGACAAGTTTAGTGACTTTGATGTGCACGTCATACTCCATTACCTTCGTGATCCATCCAGCACGCTTTTCATTCATTTCTTTGTTCAGCAAAAACTCCTTGACACCTGGATGAGACACCATCAGATGAATCTTGTTGTTGGACAACATGTGCTTGAATTTCTTCAAAGCTCGAATAACCGCAAAGACTTGCTTTTCAATGAATGAGTATTTGAACTCGTAGTCTTTGAGGGATTGACTGAAGAAAGCGATTGGTTGCTCCATCAGGTTGTTGTTTTGTTGGGTGAGGATCCCTGAAATGCTCTCTTGACCTGCAAAAGCATAAAGGATAAAATCTTTGTCAAACCTGGGGTTCACAAGCATGGGAGCTTGAGAAATGGCTGTTTTGATAGCTTCAAAGCTTTGTCGTCCTTCCTTTGTCCACGAGAATGGCATGTTTTTATTTGGCATGGCTTTTAGTGGTTTAGCCAATGTCATGAATTGAGGGATGAATCTCCGCACGAAATTTATGGTTCCCAGAAAACTCTGGAGGCCCTTCTTGTGACTTGGGAGAGATAAGGACATAATTGAATGAATCCTAGCTAGATCGATTGATAATCCTTCTGCTGAAACCACATGCCCCAACAATTTTCCCTCGTGCACTGTGAAAATACATTTCTTGGGGTTAAGTGAAACCCCAAATTCCCTACACCTTTGGAAAACTTTCCTTAGATGCGTGATGTGATCTTCTGCATGCTTAGAGTATACAGTTATATCATCAAGGTAAACTAAAATAATATCGTTGATTAGTCCCTTAAATGCCATGTCCATGGCTCTTTGGAAAGTAGCCCCGGCATTGGACAATCCGAATGGCATTTTATTGTAGGCATACGTGCCCCACTTGGTAGTGAAAGCCGTTTTGAATTGGTCGGATTCTTGGACTAGGATTTGATTGTAACCTGAATATCCATCGAGCAAAGAAAATCTTTGAGCTCCTGCCACCGTTTGAAGGATCTGCTCCATCGATGGAAGAGGATAATGGTCTTTTAATGATGCACGATTCAAATCCCTGAAATCTATGCATAACCGGATCTCTCCGTTCTTCTTCCTCACGGGCACCAAATTGGCTACCCATGAGGAATGCTTGATGGGAAAAATTATACAGGCCTCGATGAGCTTGGTTAGCTCCTTTCTCATTAGTGGCTCAATTTTGGGATTAATTGGTCTCTATTTCTGACGAACTGGCTTAGCATTAGGATCCAGTTCGATGGTATGTTGTGCTAGACCTGGATCAAAACCATGCAGATCTTTATAGCTCCATGCAAAGATGTCATGATACTCTTGACAAAGTTTGATGAAAGCTTCTTTCTCTTCAGAAGTACACACTTTTCCGATCTTAAGAAATTTTTCATTTGATACTTCAACTTCCTCAAAATATTCTTCTCTGACCACCATGTTAGGGCTTTGTCTTGTGGCTTGGTCATCTGAATTGAAAATGGATTCCAAAGTGACTAAACCTTTTGGTAACTTGTTGCTTTTCAATTGAATAATTTTCTCACCATATGACTCCTGCAACTTATCTTGATTCTTTGTAGCAAACTCCGCCTCTTCTTGTAGGAAGAGGACAATTTGTTTGTCACTATCAAACACTTGCCAACTACTCACATTATCAGGGACTGCTGGTCGAACCACCATTTTAACAAATTGCTGCCCTTCTTTCATGATATCAACTGGTATGTTGTATTGTGAACCAATTGTAGCAAGCCTATCTGCATCTTGATTTTGATCTCTAGGGATTGCATGGATTCCAAAAGCTTCAAAATCTTCAATCAGGTCCCAGACTCGATTCTTATATGATCTTAAAAGATCATTTTTGGATGCACTACATGCCGAAACTTGATGAACAACTAACTCACTATCTCCAAAAATAGTCAGGGCCTTGATTCCCTTCCTTTGGGCTAGTTGAATTCCTTGCACAAGAGCCTCGTATTCAGCAACATTGTTAGTGCAACTGAACTGCAACCGGAAAGATGAGAAGTACTTATCTCCCTCTGGAGAAATTAACATAACACCAGCACTGGATCCATTCTTACTTCTTGAGCCATCGAAGAAAAATTGCCACAATCCTTTAGAATCACTTGGTGTTTTGACAAGTTGTGGTATGATCGTATCTTCTTCATGGATACAGTAAGTACCTAATCCTGTTTCTTCCAAAACCAGCAAACCAGCTTCTTCTTCTGCCAATACATCAGCGTAGGGATCGTACTGATGATCTCTACTTACTTCATCCAGCAAAGTATCAGGAACTTCTTCAACAAGGGTGGTTGGTTCATGATCGGCATCTTCCTCTTCTGGATCACCGATGGTGTAATTTCCATTTATGGGACTAGCAGTGTAGGGTTCTACATGATTATGGCAGATTGGTTCTGCCCTTATAGTTACTTTGGTTCCGTATCGAGTCCTGAGAATCATATGCGACCAATCAGCTGATAGGTAACCGCCCATCTTGGCAGTGAAATCCCGTGATAGGCAGATGGCAAAGAGGGGAGGGAGATCAATGACCGATATGTCTTGGGTGAATGACAAACTTGGGCATGCATGAATGGTAAGTTGAAGTCCTTTGATAACCCCAACAGTCTTAACAGCTGTGCCATCCAGCTGAACAACCCCTCTTGTAACTGGCGCATATTGTATGCCTAGTACATCTGTAATTTGTTTCGGCATGACAGAGCTACTGGCACCAGAATCGATCATGCAATTATGTACCAGGTGGTCGCCAATGATCAGGGAAATGTAGAATGGTGGTGGTTTGTTTGCCGTAGGAATGATTTTCCCTTCCGGTTGACACAAATTTGTAGCATTTGTCACTCCATGGCTTGGTGATCCGCTGGTTGTACTAAAACTGTTCAGAGCTTCTCGCAACAGGTTTCTTTGGGAAGGGATCGAGAGTGCGTCCCACATGGTAACGCTCAGATTGGTTTTCTTCATTTGTTCTACTATGCTGAAGGGAATTGCTCCAACTTTGATGACACTTTTTTGGGCATTGGGGTCCTCCTTTGGAAAATGTTTGTTGGGTACCGTGATGCCTGGAGAACCATCTTTCCCTGCGGTGTGGCTAGCTGGTGTTTCTGGTGATTTCTTTCCCGCATTTTTATCAACTGCCATTTGTAACCCAGGTTGAGAAGTGGATGCTAGATCAGCTTCGAGAGGTTGAGGCTCCATTGCTCTTTTCTTGGAATGAGTGTTTGCTGCCACTGATGAAGAATCTATATTCAATCCACAAAAATCTTCTACTTGCCAGTTTAGCAAAGTGGATTCTTCAGGTGCCTGCGGTTGATCTACTGCTTCTTGCGTAGATGAATTGTTTGTTAACTCTGAAGGGGCAGATACACTTTGAACCATAAGGGCCTGGCTAAGAACCCCATTGGGACAAATATTTTGATTGTGAGGTTGAGAGCAAGGATAACACCATTCGTAGTCTTGAACTAGATTATTTTGAACAGGTACTATAGCTCTAGATGAGCTAGCTGCAAGAGGGTTCTGAAAGTTCAAGGGCCTGACATTTGTAACTTGACTTGTAGTTTGATTTTGAGGCTGATTGTTCCCTTGAAAAGGAGAACGGTTAGCTTGATACTGCTGATTTTGTGGCTGATACGGATGATTGTATTGAAATTGTTGCCTTTTGAGTGCAACGAGCTCATTTCCAAAATTTTGCAGTAGTGACTTGACTTCAAATAGGTCATTTGAAGAGGCAGGGGAAGATTGAGATGGTTGCTTGGAGTCTACTGGAATAGGAGCAATGATAGGCTGATGATTCGTAAGATCTGGAGAAAAGGGCATTGGTGGTCGTGGAGCTATCTTTCCAGCCTGAATCAAAGAATTCTCTGCACTTATGGCAACTTCGTAAGCATCAAGAAGTGTAGTCCCTCCCATGGACTGGATCATAACTGCTACATTGCTATTCAAGGCTCACAAATAGTACAAGAATGCATTATGTGCAGAAGGCTTTACGAGCGCCGGAATCCTATTCCAAGTCCTGTGGAATCGGAAGTTGAAATCACTCATGTATTCTTGGGAAGCTCTCTTTATGGTAGTAAGTTGTTCCAAAAGTGATAGGTGATCACTTTTGTCTTCAAATTGTTTACATAGCTTTTCTCCCAACTCGTCCCAAGTGGTTATAGTGCCAACACCTAACCCGCGAAACCATTGAAGTGCTTTTGCCTTGAAAGAGGTAGCAAGAAGTCTAACTGCAACGTTGTCTTCGGTGATATTATGTACTGCACAGATGCTAGCTACATCAAAGATATGCTCCACTGGAGTAACGTGAGTTTCCCCCATGTAGAAGGGTAAACTTTTGAGTGCCGCAACAGGTATCGGGTCATGTTGAGCCAACATAAGAGGACTGCTTGCATTGAAAGGGGGAAAAACTTGGTTCCTCGCCATAGCAATGAAAGGTTGATTGTTCCTGGGTGGAGGAAATCTTCCGTAAGGAGGAGTTGAATGACCCCTACTAGGTAAATCTGCAACTGGGGATGTGGAAATGCCTCTTCTTCTTCTCTTTGGAGGAGACAAGGAAAGTTCGATATGCTGATACTTTCCTTTCTTTGAAGAAGCTCTTGTCTAAATTCTTCGCATAAGTTACTGCACTGAGATTTGGAATCCAGAGATATAGAGTCGCCAGGTACTTTGACTTGTGTAAGTGAGAAGAGAAGTACCAACTCTGTCCCACCGGGCGTGCCAAAAACTGTTGTCGCCAAATCACTGCACCCTCCGAATGGCCAGGATGTGAATAGGATGTTTGGTGTGATTGGGACACATGGGATCACCTCTCAAGCTGTGGGACTTGGGCTCGAGGTGAACCTCCGGAGAAGGCCGGCTTCCTCTTCCTAAACTAAGTGTTGTACTACTCCTAGTGTAACAAAAATGATTATCTAATCCTACGCTAACATTTTCATGGGGTTTTAGGGAAAGAGATTTACAGAAATGAAACTATACTAGGGATGGTGATGCACCAAATAAAGGGTGTCTTCAGACTCAGGAAGGGTTAATTTGAAGAGGGTGTGTGCACCACAGGTCAACTTCACCTACTGCAACTTAGAGAGGGTACAGGATACCACAAACTAAGAGACACGTGTTCCCTTTGTTAAACTTTATCAGACCGAGAAATATACCAGTTTCCCAGTGAAGAAGGATGAACTCAAGAAGGGTGAACAGACACCACAACTCAACTGCATGCAATACTTCACCACTCGATAAGCACAGAACTCCAAGAACCTGCAATAGAACTTAAACTTGCACAGTGTACCTGCAAGTATGAGAAAGGCACAAAGAAGCACAGAAGGATGAAAGGACCGAGATTAGTCACAAAACACACACTTTTATTGCTTCAATAACATGCACAATGCATCATACATTCAGAAGAGGCAATAGTTGCCATTACAGTCTTGAAGAGGAGGCTTGAAAGTTCTCTCAACACACAAGAACAACTTGCAGAAGAGAGAGGATTCTTGAAAAGTATACACTTGCCTGAGATATCTAACTGTCCAACTTGTCTGAACTATTGGAACCCTTTGAAATGAGCTTCCAACTTACATTTATAGAAGAATATGTGAGAAAGAAGAGGAAATGGTCATAATTACATTCCTAAAATGAAGGCCCATGATGTATTTATTACAGTTAGTTGAACCACCTGAGAAGGTTCCATCATGGGTCATTAATTGCCTGATGACCTAGTCTTCTTAATTAATTAAAAGAATATTTAAATAAAATATTTAAATAATAATAATAAATATTATTATTAAAATATTTAAATAAAAATATTAATTTAATTAACATAATGTTGGGACCCCCCCGTTGACCCGTTTGACTTGAAGAGGAGGGGGGTCCATGTGGATAGAGTCTGCACATATCTCAACTCGGTGAGTTTCGAATCCTCTAACTCGGTGTTGCAATCGATTTTGAACCCCACACTAACTCTTTCCTTGCTTTGGTAATCACACTCTTTTGCATTGAGTCCTTCGAATGGTGAGCTATCAAAATCGATTCTTATCATTTTCCTCTGGTTAACTCGAGGCCATTTATGCATTCCACATTCAAACTTCATGAAACATCACCACGAGCTCCCTGCGAAGTCACCGAGCTCTTCATCCAGCAAATGATCTTACCTTTCCTAGGCTCAAACTCACTTGAATACCGAGCTTAACCCAATATTTCTAAAAAGAATGGTTTTACCATAATGCTCAGGATTCTTCCTCATCATATAACACTTGTAGTAAGAATGTTTTGGCTTTGCCATAATAAGCACAATTTGTACCTTCCAAACGATGAGAAAATGCCATTATCAATAAAGACCTAATACTGCCATGATGATGACCCAGGCTCATGCCCATAACATGTCGATAGACACCCTTGAGACTGATTTTTGGCCAAAGAACCCTTCGGTATTTTGGCAGTGCACTTTGTAATCTAGGCTCCAACCAACAATTATGCCACTATTGGGATCTTAGTATGGAATGGGTAGCTGTGAGCTACACAATATACTCATTTTTCCAGAAACTAAAAATATCCTTCAAAAAAAATACATTGAACAACTCAGGAAACCAAGAGAACCTTGGAAAAATGTACAGGTATCAACGATATGAATTCTTCCTTAGTCGTGGATCAAAGCTAATAAGAAATAAAGCTAGATAAAATTAGCTTTAACTACAGTATAATCGTCCATTGTAAAAAACAAGTTTCTCTGAACCTGGTAACAAAATACTTTTTATTATCTGATTGGACGTACATAATGGAAGGGTATAAATTCCTTATTGCCCTCAGAGTTTCTCAAAGAGACCATTTACGAGTAACAAGGATGTAGCATACAAAACGGCCAACCAGGTATTTCAGAGTTGACCTTCACATTCAATTCATTTCTCGGAGAAAAAATGCTGAGCAATATGAATCATTTCATTCTGCACCGTAATAAACCTTCATCTCCTGATTCAGGGAAATTTTATGAAGCCTTGAATAGTGTGACTCCAATCCATCGTACACGGCAGTGAATATTTGTTTCCTGCAGCTGCCATAGATCCGAGTTCAGAATAAGGATAAGCCTACTGCTGCATTAGGCTAGAGCATTGAGAATCCCGAATTTGAGGAAGCATTAAATACTGAACAGATAACAACACAGTTGGACAACCTACTTGCTGGAAGCGTTCAAAAGGCTTTTACTGTACTGCAACATGCCTGCTGCCTGTGCGTGGGAGCTTGTCTCACGACCACATCAAGTTCAGAATTCAGAGGATGAGGAGAAGGTCGTGGCAAACTTTTCAGCATTGCTTTCCCGTCAAATTCTTTGCATATGAGCCATGACTGAGCCATTAACGCATCGACTTGTTGGGTATGCTATGGCCTCTGCTAAAATTGGTATCACGTCACATTGTTTAACCCATGACCCGCTCCAATTCACAACTGTCCTATTAATCCTCCCGGTGACTCGCACAAATACTCAGACCACTCCAAGCTGCACGAAACTCTATTTACATGGCCCGTGCAGAAGTCTCATGATGGATAGCCATCGTAATATTTCTGTGCTTGGTAGTTTGATCTGATTTCTCCCATTCACAGAAGTTGAACAGATCATGGTTTTCCATCCCAAAATTTCCACTTGGCCCCGGTGCTTCACTGAATCTCCCCCGTCATGGAATTTCTTCCTTGGCTTGCCATCCACGAAAACTCACTTGGCATTGCAGCTCTGAATCCCCGCATAATGGCTTGTTAAATTAATCCACGGGCCCCAGCCTCAGCTTTGCCACGCAACCTTGGCAAGATAGTAAAATATTTCCCATGCGCGGGATTACCTACTTGGTCTGCCATGATCGTGCTTCTGATTTTTTCTCCTGCCGAGTTTTCCTTCATCAGATTTGAGGATAACATTAAACTCTCAGTGTAAACATTTCAGCTGTAGCTTGTAAGGTGTGATAATTTCAACAGAAACCTTTATGCTTGCCAACCTAGTGACTCGTTGAAGATGCTCATATAATTGCAAAGTAAATTGTGCCTCATGAATATTCTGATATGAAACAGTTCCACCTCTATGAGATTCACTTCCATGAGTTGCATCGTAAAACAAGTAAGGTCTCGATAGAGAATCTTTGTAATAAATTTCATCAAGTCTCCCGGTAACACTCTTACTGTCACTTAATCGATTTTCATAAAAATATCTTGAAGGAAAATCCTGAATTTGAGGATGCATTCGATGCTGAACAGATAAAAACATAGTTGGACGACCTACTTGCTGGAAGTGCTCAAAAGAACTTCTGCTATACTGCAACATGTCAACTGCCTGTTCACCAAATGCTCGGCCGAGGAAGGTCTGAACAACGTGCTTGTATTCACTAATACCCTGGCCCGGCATTCTTGCTGCCTCTGCTTACCATTGTAAAATTAAGTAGGCCTCCCGCATTAATCAATGAGCCCTGGAATTGTATCCTAGAAACCATCTTTAATGCATCCACAGAAAAAAATCCATATATGACATTGTAGGGCTTCACGTATCTCTTTTACGCAATGATCTCCATTCATTTTATGGCACTCTTGACATTCTTGTTCACTGCCTGCATCCTAAAAGAAGCTCACCAAATGATCTCTACTGATATCCTTATAGAGTTTCCTTCATTCATCAATTTTCAACGAGCTATATTTTGCATTAACAAGACCTCATCGGGCTCTTACAACTGAGAGTCTATACTAAGATGATTTCCGAGATGACTATCAATTTGACACCAGATTCTTTATCAACTCGACCCTGAACTCTTCACTGAGTTGAGATCAACTGGGTGCCTTTCGATGCTAGGTGATCTCTTCATATGCAATTTAGGAATTATTTTTAATTATTGCATCTCGTTAATAACCAAAGGTGGGTTCCTGGGACTATTATTTCATTTTGAACATGATAGGACCCCGTTGTCCAATCTTGCCATGTGTGCAAAATTGGATAACAGTAAATTCTGAATTACCTCCATGGTTTCTTGATAAACCTCCTTCTGATGCATAGGGTTTGTATACTTTGCATATAGGACCTCCTCCATAGTAATGGATAGATTTGATTTCATAACTTCTCTGGTGCACATGTAGTAATCTTCATACGTACCAACTTAGGATTTGGCACTTACTTAGGCATCCATTAATCTTCCCCAGTGTGCTAAACTCTAACCATTCTCATGATCTTGTTCTCATGTTTGTGTTTCTTACTCAAATGTTCATACAAGTCTGGGCACTCTTCATAGCTATGATTCTTTCTACAAAAAGAACAAACAAAGCGCTGAGGACACTCGTACCTATAATGATCAAGAGATCCACATGTATAACAAGTTCCATGAGGGAAATCACTTCTTCCACCACCACGACCTTAGCCTCCGAATCCTCCTTGGTAACCTCGACCTCTACCACAGCCTCCATCAGAGTGCCCTTCATTATAATCATGGTTCTAATTCTCACCTTTCTCCTTAGAATTATTTCCAACACCAATCTATATTATGCCAATATCAATGCCATCATGAATCTAATCAATCAACTTGCAATATTCACTATCATGAGTGGAAGACATGAGAATATTGAAGTAACAGAACACATTCTTTCTTATCGTGCGCTGCAACAATGGGCACTGACTTAAACTATGGTCCAAGCGATATATATTGCAATCTAGCAACAAGGAGTGTACTGATTTATGAGGACAACTATCCTTAGTATGCCCATCAACTTCACAATCTGTACACCAAACTCTACTACATGTCTAATGTGCCGAATTAGCAGATAATTTCTCTAATTGTTTAGTCATGGCTCCAATCTAAGCTTCCAAAAATGGAATCACTCCAGTGTCTACACTCCCTACCACCACAGTGTACAGAGCTACTTCAAGTGCCTCACGTGGATCTGGATATGTCTTATGCAAAATAACCCTCCTCAAAGGCGTGATCAATCCTCCAAAAAACCACTGTGAATGTTGGCTTGCATGGATATCATAGGATAACTTTGACAAAAGGATTTTGAACCAAACATCATATTCCTAAACACTCTCAGTAGTGCCCTGCTTAATATCTTTCAACATGTTAATGCTCTTCTACTCAAATTCATGGATATAAATTATTTCAAGAAATCATCCCACAACGCGGTGTAATCTACACAATTCTGGTCAGGCTCGAACTTTCTGTACCAACTATGTGTGCACCCCTTCAATGTAGTTACAAAATAACTTACCTTGCACTCTAGAGTAGTGATCCCCTTCACACACTATAGTATGTCACACATATGCATGTTCTCGGTTGCATCTTCAATGCCTCTATATTTTGGAAGATGGAGAGATATATCCATATAAATCTGATGGGGTTTGTGTGGACCTTTGCCACCAAATCTAGTACCTATGTTTCCTCTTCCTCTAGAGCCACCAAATCTACTAGCAACCAAGCCACCTAGCCCTCCTGATCCTTCTTGTGGAAAAATTGGTGAGTTTCAAGCCAACACTATGGGAATCTAAGTCCCTCTACTTGAACGGTGCAGCTTCCGTATGTGCATGCGTGAAAAAGTGGATTTCAATGGTGGCCTTTCGACCAAAGATCCAACAAGGGCACTCCACTGACCCTGTGGCAAAGCTAGCAATTTCTCACTAGAGAAAAATTTTTCTGAGAAGGGGAAAGGGAGTGAGAATGGAGGTAGGAGAAATTAATTTTGTGAGTAGAATATCAGATTCCCACACACATTAATTAGAAACTTCATTTACATGCATTTATAATTCAGAAAGAGAAACAAATCTGCGAGAGAAGCTACAAGACCGAATGAAACTAATTGATCACAAAGTACCAATTAAATCCTCAATCAAAAAGGTAAAAAATTCCTTCTTTTCTTATTGAAGCTTGAGTAGAGTTTGTACATAGCTTGAGGATGGAAGAAATTTGAGGAAGAAGAGAATAATAGAAGAAGTGTGGCACTTTCCATATTTTCGAGGTACAGAGCACTCTGGTCTTTTCTAAAATCAATCGCCAACCCTTGGAATGACGTCAAGAAGTCATTATATTCTTCGCAAGAAACTGTTACAACATTACAAATCATTCACACCTCTTCGAATTCCTTTATCATGAAGAAAATGCTCATGGTGGCTAAAACCAGACCTTGCAAAGCAACCGTTACATTTGATTTGCCAATTTAAATCTAGACCATTTGATTTGCTCCTCTAACTTTGAATTTGGGTCATCCATGTGGCAAGAAGGGATTAGAGTGGTTACGGGGGGAAGCCCTTTGCATTTTGTGATTTTTTAGAGATTTGGAAATTTGGAACAAATTGGCCCACAACCCCACTTTGACTTTTCAACTAGGACACATGGCACATTCTTATTGGAAATGGGATCACGGTCTTTTTCTCAACATTTTAACCTTTTTTACAAAAAGGTTCAAAAACTCAATTTCCTCTGCTGGCCCACTGCTTTGATTTGACTAGGACACATGGCACGTTCTATTTGTAGGCAGAGGTCACAGTTCTCTTCTCAACATTTTAACCTTTTTTGGAAAAAAGGCTCAAAAACTCAAATTCCCCGTTGGCCCGCTGCTCTGATTTGACTTTTCAATGGTGGGCCTTTCCTTTAACTTTTTCCCTGTGGGCTCAAGCTTTGACTTTTTCCTTGGTAGCCTGATCGGGGCTGTGGGTTACTTTTTAATTTTTCACCTTTTTACAAAAAGGCTCAAAGTCTTGAATTCCCCCGATGGCCTGCTCATCCACCTTGACTTTTCAATGTCTTCCACCACGTGGTGATTTGGCATTGAATTGGTAATTGACCTTTCCTGCCCCTGGAGTTGCATCATTGTGACACGTGGAGCCATCCACTGAGCCTTCCATACTTAGCTAATTTTACCTTCATTTTGGACCTGGGACACGTGGAGAGCCCATGCTCAATTGAAGACTGCCCCCCAAAATTGTGCTTGGAATTGCAACGTTGTGACATGTGGAGCCATCCACTGAGTCTTTAAAGTATAACTTGGACTACACCAATCATAGGGAGACCCATGTATCATTGAGGAATGTTGAGACAAAATTTGGTGGGGAAAGAAATGCCCATCATTTCCGACTGTGGAAAAATACACAGAGGAAGAGAACTTCATCATTTTGAGTCCAATTTTTGAATTTTCTTCACGAGCCAGAGGCATGAAGGAAAAACAATGATTCGACGACCTGAGCCATGGAACAAGTGAACCATTTCGATCAAAAATGGGAGGGGTAAAAGGATATTACGTGCAAAGACTAGGAAGAGGAGGATTTCTAAAAAATGAGTGACACAGAGGTTTAAACATCTCAAGGGCACGATTTTAGTTAATTCCTTGAATCTCAAACTTGCCTTAGACACCAACGAAGGGTGCAAGCTCTAAAAATTTGGATTTGGCAATGAAAATGCAGATCTTTTTTCAGGATACAACAGCTGGCTCTAGCTTGGGGACATGGCGTGAACTGGGCATGGCTAGGGCACGACATGAGGATCTAGAATCTCAAGTTTCAAAACATATTATGTTTGACTAGTGCCTTATCCATTGGGCCTTACAGAGTCATGTACAATTCTGAGAAAGAAAGGAAGAAGGAGGAAACACACAAACCAAAGCACACACAACAAAACCAAACAAAACAAAACCAAAACCACACAACAACAAAGGGAAAAACACACCTACGAAAGCACCTATGGTACAAGGTGGGGGACAACCCACTTCTACTGATGATACAGTTTCAAGTATTTCCCACTTCGAGGAAATTCTAATGGTGTTCCATCTAGGTATGAGAGGAGAAAAACATTCTCACCACAAGCTTCATGAATTTGGAATGGGCCAAGCCATAATGAATCAAACTTTCCATGGCTGCCTTTTGGTTCTCTTCTCTTGTCCCACAGCAGGAAAAAATCTCCAACCTTGAATTCTCTTTCCTTTTCCCTCTTTTCAAAGATCTTCTTTACTTTCAATTGGTGTTCCTTAATTCTATCCACCACTTGGCATCTGCTTTCCTCTAGCTTCTCCAAGAAGAGGATCCTCTTGTCAATGGAGTCTTTGTATTGACCATCTTCTATTTCTTGCAGCAACTTGAGAGCTGGCATCTCAATTGTGAGGGGAATCTCTGCCTCAACTCCATATAACATTTGGAAAGGTGACATACCTATTGCCTTCTTAGGAGTGATCCTATCAGCCCACAATGCATCATATAATTTCTTGTGCCAGTTCCTTTGCTTCTCATCTACCAGCTTATGAACAATGGTAACAATGTTCTTGTTGCTTGACTCAGCTTGACCATTTCCCTATGGATAGTAGTCAGAGGAGTGAGATAGAGAGATTCCAAAGCCATAGAAAAACTCTGTGAGCTCCTTGGAAGAGAAATAGGTGGCATTGTCTACAACAATCTTCTATGGTATTCCAAAACGGACAATGATATTCTCTTTGATGAAGTTGCAGACCATTTCAGAATTGGCCTGCTTGGTTGGAATGGCTTCCACCCACTTGGTGAAGTAATCAATTGCAGTGAGTACATAAGTGTGCCCTACACTTGAATGAGGATTCAAAACACCAATAAAATCTAGCCCCCATTGCTGAAATGGTTCTTCAATCACCACAGGCCTGAGTGGCAATGCAGCTAGTTGTGGCTTTCCAACAAATTGTTGGCATGCTTTGCATTTGGAAACCCAATCTTGAGTGTCTGCAAAGATGGAGGGCCAATAATATCTTCCTCTAAGGATCTTATGTGCAGTGACCATTGCTGAGAAATTTCCACCACAAGCTTGATCATGATAGGCCCTGAGCAACTTTTCTTGTTGCTCCTTATCTACACACCTGAGGAAACAACCATCTAGGCCTCTCTTGTAAAGTGCATGATTCCAAATCACAAACTTGGTTGCCTTTAGCTTGAGTGTCCTTCTTTGTTTGTAGTCAAGATGAGGAGGGAATTCTCCATAAGTGAGGTAGTAAGCAATATCAACATACCACTCATCAGTAGTGGTGACAAGAGTACTTGTGGACTGTCTCCTGAACAGGTTGAGAAAACACCATATTTTTCTCCTTGCTGAGCCTTAAGGTCTTCATCTTCCACAATCAGCTTGCACAAACCATTTCCTCTCACCAGATTAGAGGGTCTAATCTCCAAGTCAAACTCTTGGGTCTTTTCCATCCAACTTCCTCTCTTAGCCCCGGGATCTTGTTGAGTCAAAATGGACTTGATTGCACTTCCAGGGACCATCACCACTTGTATGGGAATTAAGAATGTAGAATCTGAAACTTTTAACAGCTTTAACCACTGCGTAGGCATGTTTCTCCAATTGACTGTACTTTAGCTCATGATTTTTCAAGGGACAACTCATGAAATCAATGGTTGCTTCCAAACCTTCATCATTTTTCTGAGCAAGGACAACAGAGAGTGTATGTTCTGATGCATAGCAATACATGATGAACTCCTTGTTGAAATCTAGAGATACAAGAGTTGGAGCTTTGGCAATGGCTTTCTTTATCTCCTCAAATGCTACTTTTCCTTCCTTATCCCACTTGAAACATGTTTGAGGCTTCATCATGGAAGTTATATGCTTGGTCAGTTTAGAAAACTCAGGCACAAAACGACGAAGGAAGTTTACCTTTCCAAAGAATGAATGGACTCCCTTCTTGCTGGTTGGTAAGGATAGTGCTTGGATAGCTCTGATCCTCTCAGGATCAATGTGTGCTCCATGCTTGTTCACAATGTGTCCCAGCAACTTACCTTCTGTGACTCCAAAAATGCATTTCTTAGGATTTAGAGAAATGCCATGTCTTCTACATCTTGCAAGGACTTGCTCCAAGTGACAGATATGATCTCCCCTCCTCTTTGAGAAAACCGTGAGGTCATCCAAGTAAATGACAATGCAATATTTCAAATCTTTGAAGGCCAAGTCCATTGCCCTCTGGAAAGTGGCTCCAGCATTGATCAAGCCAAAAGGCATTCTGTTGTAGGAAAAAGTGCCCCAAGGTGTTGTGAAGGTTGTTTTGTTGCAATCCTCTTCTGCCACCTTGATTTGGTTGTACCCTGAGAATCCATCAAGCAAAGAGAGAATCTCAGATCTAGTGACTTCTTGCAAAATATGATCCATGATTGGAAGAGGGTAGTTGTCCTTGAGAGATGCCTGATTCAGATTTCAAAGTCTACACAAATTATTATTTCCCCGTTCTTCTTCCTTACTGGCATAGTGTTAGCCACCCATGTTGAATGGTGGATGGGAAAAATGATTCTAGCATTGAGGATATTTGTCACCTCTTCTTTGATAACATCAGCAATCTTTGGATTGTAGGGCCTTTTCTTTTTCCTTAAGGGCTTGGCTCCTTGCTTCAAAGGAATGGAGTGGTTCATTTCCTTTGGCTGAAAAGATTTGAGTTCATCATAGGAATAAGCCAACACATCTGAGTATTTTTTTAGCAGAGCAACAAACTTTCTCTTCTCTTCTGGTGAGCAGCATTTACCAATATTAACCATCCTTGGATTCTCTGAAGTGCCAATGTTTTCCTGATCAAAATCAGATGGACACCGAGAAGACTGCTTTTCTTTTTCTTGGATGAACCTGTCATGCTTGTCAAAGAGATCTTCCAAAGAAACTAGGCCTTTAGGGATTTTGTTTCCTTTCAGTTTGATTACTCCCTCTTCATCAATCCCCTCAACTCCCTCCTTCTCTTCTTTGGGAACTGATTCATGGTGTGGGTTTTCACTTCCTTCAAAGAAAATATTATTGAAGTTATCCCTTTGTTCTAAGAAGGATAAGATCTGATTGTCATCATTGAAGACCTGCCAGTGATTTGCATTGTCTGGTACGCTGGGTCTGAACACCATCTCAATGGTCACTTTATCCTTGCCAAAAGAGGGATGAGGTGTCACTAAGGAAGCTGACACTGCTAGAGAATCATCCTTTTCATTCTTCTCCCTAGGGATAGCTTCAATGGAGAATGCATCAAAGGATTCAATGCAGTCCCACACCCTATTTCTATAATGCCTGAGTCTGGGATTTTTTACCTGATATTGCTAGCAGACTTGCTTCACCACAATCTCTGCATCACCTTTGCATCTCAGCTTTTTAATTCCCATGTCCTCTGCTACATTCATGCCTAAGAGTAATGCTTCATACTCTGTTATATTATTTGTATTGTCAAATTGCAGCTTGTAGGCAAAAGGATATATCTCATTGGAGGGAGAGTATAATACTACACCAGCCCCTAAACTTTCTCTAGAATGACTGCCATCAAACTCCATTGTCCAAATCTGATCTTCTTCTTCTTCCATGAGGAGTGGCAAGTTCTCTTCCTTTTGTGATGTAAGGAAGTAGTTTCCTAGCCCACCATCTTGAAAAAGGATGTTAGCTTTTGGATCATCAGATTTCCTTACTGTGAATTTCATCTTCCTGACTGGTAACAACTTCTTCATTTCTCCTTTCACTGGGATAGTTGCAGATGACCAATCCATTTTTATTTCTCCACCTAGATCTCTATAAAAACTTCTACTCAACAACATACCAAATGATGTTGGGATGTCTACCACCAGAATGGTCAGGAGTATCTTCTTGTCAGGGTAATCAGCTAGTGTGACCTGAGCATCCTTAATCCTTCCTACCAATGGAACTTGTTTGGATTCCATTGAATAGCATGTGCCATTTACCCAGGTCAAAGTAAGACCAAGAGCATTTGCAACTTTTACTGGCATCACATTATCTGAGGCTCCAGAGTCTATAATGCAATTGTTCAGCTGGAAACCTTTGATGAGAAGTGATAGGTAAAAAGGCTCAACTCTGTTGGTGTTGGAGGCACTGAGGGCTAGCATGTTTTGAGAAGATGGTGTGGGAAGCAAGCCTTTAGAATTAGATATTGGGGATGTAGAGTTACCACCCATACTGCTTTGATGAATCTGTCAAATTGGGAAGGATGTGTTTGTAGGTATTCAATCTCAGAGAGCTGAACCTTGGTTTTGCTTGCATGCTCCACAAAGTCAAATGGAGCTATGGTAGATGAGGAAGAGGTTCCAGCAGTGGATGAGGACTTAAATGGTAGAGGTTTTGTTACTTTTGGTGTTGGGTTCTCCTTTTCAAATGTAGCAATTGACTTGGAAGGAGGTGAGGGTGTAGCCCTTGATTGAAATTTAGATGTTCTTGTAGAACCAACATTTAGAAGAGAATTGCTCTTAACAACCTTTGAGTTGGAAGAAGAGTCAAATAACTTACTTGGCAGAGTAGCATGATCCTTGGCAATCAATGAATCTAGTTTCTCTTTGGCTGATTCCATGGAATGTGGTAATGGTGATCCTCTGCTGATGATCTTGTTTTGTGGAGGCTTTGAAGAGCTATCTTCTTTGCTCTTCCTATCATCTGCTACAACTGCTGAGGCTGAAACACCATTCTTGGATTGTGCACGAGTGAAAACAACACATGAAAAACTTGGAGCTTCTTCATCACCTTCCTCCTCATCATCAATGTACTCAATCAGGCCATTGTGCATGCCAACCTCTTCAATTTCAAGATAGTTTTCATGGTCATCCATGCTTTCTTCTTCAGTTTCCTCAATGTCTGCTCCTTCTTCTAATTCCCCAGTGTCACAGATGGCATTGACCGGTGGTGCTTCAAGAGCAAGCCTACGAGGGGGTGGAGCAATTCTTGGTCTATCAGGAGGATTTGGTCTCCTTGGAGCATTCCTCATTGTGATTTGTGACAGCTGCTTCTTCAAAGCAACTAGGTCATTTGCCATTTTTTGAAACATTGGATCAGTGGTGACTGAATTTGAACTCTAACCTTTTTACTTCCCATTTGGTCCTTTCACTTTGCTAGAAAGAATTAGATCATCATCAGTCTCAACTGCAAAGTCTTGAACTTCCCTCAATGTTCTTGGTTGGGCTCTTCTGAGGAAGAAACCAACTTCTGGTGGCAAAGCACTGATGAAGAACCTTTTCAAGTTATTTTCAGGGGGGACCACATCTTTTGGGATCCTTCTTGTCAACCTATTATACCTTGCAACAAAATCTCTCATTGATTCAGAGGTCTCCTTCTTCATCTAAACCAATTGGACCAGCAGATCCTGACAATCTTCTGTGCTCTTGAACCTATGTTCAAATGCACTTCTTATGTCTTCCCAACATGTGACAGATCTTGGGGGCAACATGTAGAACCATTCAACAGCCTTTTCTTGGAGTGACTCCACAAATAGCCTAACTGAAACATCTTCATCTTCAACTCCCAACACTCCACAAGCAGTGATGAATGCTGCTACATGTTCTTCTTGGAGTTGAGAACCATCCCCTTTGAATTTTGGGAAGTTCTTTCTTGAGCCTCTTGGGAGGTCATGAAGTGGTTATGGAAGGGTGAGTGGACCAGTATTCCTTCCCCATGACATGTTAGGCCTACGTACTTCATCTTCATGATCACCCATTCTATTCCTGTTTCTAGCCTCCAGTCTTGCTAAGGCTGCTTCTGCTACTGCTCTTTCTTCTGCTTCGAGTTGGAGTCTTTCTATTTCTTCAAGTTGAGCTCTTATCTCCTCTTCAGCAACTACCTCTCTTTCAAGCTCTTCAAATGTGGGATCAATTTTTCCTCCTTGCCTCAGTTTCCGGGTGTATCTTCTCTCAGCCAGATTGAAGATTTATGCTCTCCTTTGGGGTGCTGGAATTTGTCTTTGTCTCTCCAATTCAATAGCACATTCCTCTTACAGGTCCAGAATCCTTATGGCAATGAAGTATTGATTTACACTTTGTCTACTGTGCCAAATGGCTTCTCTCATATCAGAAGTAATGCCTTCCTGGATGTGAAAGAGTAAATCAGGTCTCTTAACAGGAGGATTTCCCTGAATAGTCATGATTTACATCCATGTAGTTCGTGTGATTATTCAATCTCCAGAAATTTTTCACTTAGAAATTTTTTTTTATGACCCTGAGGTCATTTTTAGGTGCAGATGCTGCAAAATCTGCCCCATGGTGGGTGCCAAAAATTGTTGGTGAGAAAATTTGTCTTGTGGAAAAATTGGTGGGTTTCAAGCCAACGCTATGGGAATCTAAGTCCCTCTACTTGAACGGTGCAGCTTCCGTATGTGCATGCAAAAATGGTGGATTCCAATGGTGGTCTTTTGACCAGAGATCCAACAGGGACACTCCACTGACCCTGTGGCAAAGCTAGCAATTTCTCACTAGAGAAGAACTTTGTCTAAGAAGGGGAAAGGGAGTGAGAATGGAGGTAGGAAAAACTAATGTTGTGAGTAGAATATCAGATGCCCACACACATTAATTAGAACTTCATCTACATGAATTTATAATTGGAAGAAAAACAAATCTGCGGGAAAAGCTACAAGACAGAATGAAGCACATTGGTCGCAAAGTACCAATAAATTCCTCAATCAAAAAGGAAAAAATTCCTTGTTTTATTATTGAAGCTTGAGCAGAGTTTGTACATAGCTTGAGAATGGAAGAAATTCAAGGAAGAAGAGAAAATAGAAGAAGAATGGCATTTTCTATCTTTTCCAGGTACAGAGCACTCTGGTTTTTCTGAAATCAATCGCCAACCCTTGGAATGACATCAAGAAGTCATTATATTCTTCCCAAGAAACCGTTACAACATTACAAATCATTCACGCCTCTTTGAATTCCTTTATCATGAAGAAAACACTCATGGTGGCTAAAACCAGACCTTGCAAAGCAACCGTTACATTTGATTTTCCAGTTTAAATCTAGACCATTTGATTTGCTCCTCTAGCTTTGAATTTGGGCCGTCCACGTGGCAGGAAGGGATTGGAGCGGTTACGGGGGGAAGCCCTTTGCATTTTGTGATTTTTTAGAGATTTGGAAATTTGGAACAAATTGGCCCACAACCCTGCTTTGACTTTTCAACTAGGACACGTGGCACATTCTTATTGGAAATGGGATCATGGTCTTTTTCTCAACATTTTAACTTTTTTTACAAAAAGGTTCAAAAACTCAATTTCCTCTGCTGGCCCGCTACTCTGATTTGACTAGGACACGTGGCACATTCTGTTTGTAGGTGGGGTCGTAGTTCTCTTCTCAAAATTTTAACCTTTTTTGGAAAAAAGGCTCAAAAACTCAAATTCCCCCACCGGCCCACTGCTCCGATTTGAATTTTCAATGGTGGGCCTTTCCTTTAACTTTTTCCCTGTGGGCTCAAGCTTTGAATTTTTCCTTGGTAGCCTGATCAGGGCTATGGGTTACTTTTTAATTTTTCACCTTTTTACAAAAAGGCTCAAAGTCTTGAATTCCCCCGATGGCCCACTCGTCTGCCTTAACTTTTGAATGTATTCCACCATGTGGTGAATGATTGGTAATTGACCTTTCCTACCCTTAGAGTTGCACCATTGTGACACGTGGAGCCGTCCGCTGAGCCTTCCATACTTAGCCGATTTTACCTTCATTTTGGACCTGGGACACGTGGAGATCCCGTGCTCAATTGAAGACTGCCCCCCAAAATTACACTTGGAATTGCGTCATTGTGACATGTGGAGCCATCCACTGAGTCTTTAAAGTATAACTGGACCACACCAATCAGGGAGACCCACATATCATTGAGGAATGCTGAGGAAAAATTTGGCGGGGAAAGAAACGCCCATCGTTCCCGACTGTGGAAAAATACACAGAGGAAGAGAACTTCGTCATTTTGAGTCCAATTTTCAAATTTTCTTCACAAGCCAGAGGCATGAAGGTAAAACAATGATTCGACGACCCGGGCCATGGAACAAGTGAACCATTTCGATCAAAAATGGGAGGGGCAAAAGGATATTACGTGCATAGACAGGAAGAGGAGGATTTCTAAAAAATGAGTGACACAGAGGTTTAAATAGCTCAAGGGCATGATTTTAGCTAATTCCTTGAATCTCAAACTTGCCTTAGACACCAATGAAGGGCGTGAGATCAAAAAATTTGGATTTGGCAATGAATCACCATGTCCTCTACATGAGCTACAAATCCTTCATGAGCCATCTCCCTCTAAAACAACTTTATTTTCGTGATCTCTCCATGCTTCATTAGATCCCTCTCACAAGCTTCATTAAACTTAAGCCATCTTTCTTCTCTCTGTCTCTCTACCACTAGGTCTGTCATCTTTAGCAAACCTGCTTATGCCCCTGTGCATGGTGGGGTTTAGCTAGACATAGGATTATTCTCCAAATCCAGGGTTATGATCAAGATCTTAATTGCTAAAGGAATACCGTACAAGTAAGATCCTCTGGGCTTACGTAAAAACTAGAACTCAGTAACTTCTAGGAAAGATTAAATGGAAACTACGTATTCAAGAATATAGTTGTTCAAAACACCACGAAACCAAACATCCACATATCATGTCCAAATCAGATTCGCATCATACAAGGTTTGGAATTCTTCCTATGTCCAAACAAGCATGTGAAACCTCTAATTTCTCTTAGACACATAATCAACCAGCCACTCATATAACTCTACAGGAAATATAAAAAATAATGTCTCATATAATGCATCATACAAGTTCTGCTCAACCCACCCATGTGCATTAAACTCAGTCCCAATGTTAAATCTATGAGCATACTCTTCTTCTAGATTGTCTAACCAATCTTCAATATTTTCCATGGTAAAATGGTATGTCTTCATCATACAACATCCTAAAAATTAGTTGAGAAAGAGGTCCTGAAAATGGATCCAATGATCTAGCTAAGAATTCACTACAAATATCCTAAAGCATGTTGGCACATCACTCAACCTGAACTAAATGCTCACCCGAAGTGCGTAAGGGTACCAAGTCCCTCTTAGTGAAGCTTGTTCAAGATGTTAGCATGATTACAAGTATATTTCAGATCCATAACATATAATCAATTAAACCACAATGTATAAACCAGATCTAGATCTAACCATATGAAGGAAGAACTAAACAATCACTATAAGAAGGTTTACCATGCAAGATCCATGTTCAGTTACATCCAAAACCAATATACAGTCGATAAGATCCATTCTATTAAATAATATAAAACTAAAAATCTTCTTACATACATCATGAAGTCACCATGGTTATGCGCGCTAACAGATTCACAACATAACACTACAATAAATCACCAATTGTCTAAACCATGCAAATTAATACATATTTATAGTGGTGGGTACTTTCCCTTCTCCACCCATGCACCTTCCAAAAATAGGGTACATGTTAATAATAGCCATGTGCCCTTACATAACAATACAAAAGCATGCAAGAACTTATAATAGATATCCTATAGTTAACTCTTAGTACAGATCCTATTATTAGTTCAAAACTCTGCATAGTGCTCTATCTTTTGCTTATCCAAAATAGCCTTGGCGTATTCTTCTAGAATTTGTGCTCAGTACTCCACGTCTATCTTTAGCCTTAACTACAAAAATGACTAATTCTTGTTTCCAAACTATTCTGGGCGCGCCCCTATTTTTCTATACTTTTCTGCTCTTCTATGCACCCTATGCCCACATGCCCAAACCTTATGCACTTTCATACTTGAATTATATTTCCTCAGCTCAACATAATCCTTGTTTTATTTCTCTCTTTTAATTAAGTCTTGTTCACTTTTGCAATACCTTATCATTTTAAGAAAAGACTTATAATTATCACTTTGCATTTATTGTATTTCATCTTGAATGATCTCATTAAGAGATCTAATATACTTGAGTGGAATTAGTTTGAACACTTTACCTACACATTAAACCATTATGTTTTTACTCCAATAACCCCCCCTCTTATTTACTTGATCTTAGGGATGTTGGATTGATCTTATGTTAACATGTATTAAGTTGTAGATCCCTCGATACCTAAGGGGAAATAATTACACATAGTGCCCTTTTGAGAGATTAATTGGTGAGAAAATCCCATGTTGAGTTTTTTTCTATCAAATTGTGTCCCTAGAGTGTTGAGCATACGAGTGAAGTGAAACATGGAAACCACCTACTTCAACCCATTAGTAATTCCTTCCATGTTTTAAATGATAAGATGGTTTGCTCCTTATGAGAACATGTATGTTGACATTTTGACCTTCTTTCTCAAACATGGGAATCATATGACCCATGTGTATGCCAAAATGCATCCAAACATTTTTGGACTATAGCAGTTTAATCACAAAAGAGGACATAAGGTCTCAAACCCATGTTATCATAGGAACATGTTTTCTTAACCTCTAAATATGTGAAACCTCCTTTGGGAATTTAAATGAATCAAATATTAGCTTCTTTCATAGTCCTAAACACTTAGAGGCTCCATATGAGTTTGTGTGTTCCTCCCTATGAGCCTAGTTATAAGCATTCATGTGGGTGTGGAAGTGTTAAATATTCTTAGGTGCAAGGTATAATGTCACTTTTGCCACATACATGAGGAAATGTTTGGCTTATAATCGCATGGTTCTAGAAACTAAATAGTATTAGATAGAGAAGATAATGTAAAGTGCTTGGGATCTTAAGGACAATTTTGAAAGGCATTAATGCACTTTTAAGATTCTGTTGTAAAGGAAAATTTAAATTAAACATAGATTAAGATGTTTCATATCACATATTATAGAACATGAACAAAAAGTGAATAGAGAAATGTATATGACACATGAACACCATATTTAAGTGGAAAACCATGAAAGGTAAAAAATCACTTATCTTTATTGAGAATTTACTTTTTCCCAGTACTTCCACTATTTCACATGTAGTTACTCCTTCAATAAGGAATTATGAATTGCCTCACATATTTTCTCATAGGACTTAAAAATATGCTCGCACATATAGCTTGCATACAATGTTGCAACCATGTGTAACCAATCCCTAAAGGATCACCTTGTTATATACAAGGCAGGTGGTCATGCTCCACTCTTTAAAATCTGACCCGGGTCATTTGGTGGGTTTTATAATAAGTAATTTCCTGCTTAATATTATAAACCCCAACAATAATATTGATCTGAAAGTGGATTGTATTCTTGTTATCTTGTAATAAAATATGAGAAAGTGTTTCTTGGTGGATATATCCCTCATTAGGTGAATCATGTTAAACTGTGTCTTCTTGTTGTGCATTTTTGTTTCTGTTGTTTCTATTTTTTTGTTCATAGGTATTGTGTCTACAATTATGTGGGATTATTATGCATTTATTTCTAGTTGATCCCTTATATATTTCCCTACCTTAATTTATACTTAATATTTTATTAGATGAATAGTCCAAGGAGATTTATGAGTTTGACCCATATGACACAATTGAAAAAACTGGTTTGGTTACTTATTGTATCCATGACCAAGATTCTATTCTTCCCATGACACACAAATAAATAACTGATGTTATAATCCTATGAAATATGTTATTTTATGGTTCTAAGAGAAAACATGATGTTGGATTAAGTGTGGTTTTGATTTCTCCAGGTGGTAAGAAGTTCTTCTTTTCCCATAGATTGTAGTTTATATGCTCCAACAATGTGGCAGAGTATGAGGCATGATCCATGGATAGTTGTTGGTAAATAAAAGGAATATTAGAATTTTTCATGTATTTGAGGACATTGAGCTAATTGTACATCAAGTAAGAGGAAATTTTGTTTCTTAGAACAAGCTTATGAAATCTTATAAACATAGAGTAAGAGATCTTATGGAAAAATTTGATGCCATCAACCTAAAAGTGGTGCTAAGTAATTTGAATGAAGAAGAAAATCATATGAAAACTATAAGACCACCATTTTGTCCACTCAGGGACCTCGTCCAAGCTAACAAACATGTTAATGTGGTGGCTAGATCATCCATTCCAGATAATGAAACAAGCTAACATGTTTTTGACAGTGATGAGAAAATATTCTAGTTCATCCAAAATGAGGTAGATTTGTCATCAAATATGTGCTCTTAATTGCAATAAATAATGGTGAGAAGATCATTCAATTAGAGACAAAAAATACTCCTAGGGGATTGGTTACACTTGAAGACATATTCAGCCCTAATGATGAGTTTAAGGGAGAAAATAAAAACATAACATTAAGGGAGGAAGAATACGAAACAATCACCATCACAGAAGATAAAATTTTATTTCTTGGTAAGGTATGTGGATTATGATGTGACTTAGAAAAGGGATTTTATTTCCTTGTGTCAAAAGTATAATGATATTTTTTCATGGAGATATGAATATCTTAGAGGTTTTGATATATATATTTCCCAAAATTCTATAGATATTGATCCCAATGCCAAAATCATTAGATAGAAACAAAGGCATGTAAATCCCAAGATAAAAAACCCCTCATGAGAAAATAATTATCCAAGCTCATAGAAGCCAACATCATCTTTCCTATTAATATTCCTCTTGGATGGAAAATTTAGTCCATGTTAGAAATATGAATGCAGAAATTAGGTTGTGTGTGGACTTTAAAGACTTAAATAGAGCCTCCCTCAAGGGTCATTATCCTTTACTCTCCATAGAATTTTTTTTACAAATAGTAGCATGAGCTAAAAGGTTTTATCTTTTGGATGGTTATTTTGGTTTTAACTAAATAAAATTCAAAGAAGAATATTGACAAAATACAACATTCATGAAGAAATGGGGAACATATGCCTATGAGAAGATACCATTTGGTTTAACAAATGTTTGTGCTACCTTTCAAAGGGCCATATATATTGTACATTGAAGGGCTTCATAAATAAATTTATCCTGATCTATTTGGATGATATCACAATTTTCTCAACAATGGGTGAATATTAGATGAGACATATTGAGAAGTTTTTTGAAAGGTTTAGAGAGTTTGGGGTGTCACCCAACAAAAATAAATGCAATTTCATAAATTTTTAAGGAATTTTTTTTATTTATGTCATCTCAAAGGAATGTATTTCCATAGAACTAAAGAAGATATCATTAATTCTCTCTCTTTCATTACTAGCTCACATAAATTCACTCCAATATTTATTTGGTAAGATTAATTTTGTTAGGAAGTTTATTCGTAACTTTGTGAGATTAGTCAAACACATCACCATGATGCTCAAGAAGGATGTGGATTTTAATTGGACCAGGGTAGGAAAGAATAACTATTTCAAGATCAAGGAGGCAATTTCTCAAGAACCTACTCTCATTAATCTATATTATACAAAGGACTTCATTCTTTATTCCTATAAAGTCAAATTTAGTATTGCTATTGTGTTAACTCAACAAAATGAAAAGGTTCAGAAAAACTGGTTTCTTTCTTCAATCATATATTAAAAGAATTTGAACTGAGATAAATCCACTCGAAGAAGCAAGTTTTTTCCATCATGAAGTCTCTAAAATAGTTCAATTATATGCTCACGATCAACCTCATTAAATTATTAATCTTCCATCCTAGTGTTAGATACTTCATAATGGGAGATGATATCAATGAGAAGAGAGATGGATGGGGGAAAATTATGGAACATGATGTGACTATCAAGGCCAAAAATATAGTTAGAGGTAGGATATTGTGTGAACAATTGACTATTAATACTACAAGTGATAGAGAAACATATTATGTATTAGAGAAAGGGGAAGAACAATTAGCAAAAGGTATGACTAATTAAAATAGTTATACATATAACATGACCAAATTATTGCCCACCGGTGAATATCCTTTTAGTTTGAGTAAAGATAAGAGGTGGAATTTTAGGCTACAATCCATTCCTTATGAATTGATAGGTGGAGTTATTTTTAGGAAGAAATTAAATGGAGTGTTAATAAGGCATGTTGAAGGAGAACAAGTGAATGTGGTCCTCATGAAGTTCTATAATGGATTCTCTAGCAGTTATTTCTCCCTAAGGGCCATAACAATGAAAATATTGAGAGAAGGGTACTAAAGCTGAAATTATTTGTGGATTCACATTATCATGTTAGAAAATGCAAGGAATGTGCCTTATTTATTGAAAATATGAAGATCTCAAATCTTCCTCTTTAACCAATCTAAGAGGTTCAATATTTATCACAATGGGGTATTGACTTCATTGGCATGGTCAATCTAGCGTTAGGTGCTAGCCACAAATGTGTTTTGACCACAATTGATTACTACACCAGGTGAACAGAGGCTTTGGTACTCAAGAAAGCAACTGAATCATCCATCCTATACTTTGTAGATGATATTGTGACAAAGTTTGGGATTCCTTGAACTATAATTTATAATAATGCTAAGGCCTTATTGGGTTAAAAAATATTTGATTGGGAAATCAAGTGTATAATCTACCTAAAGAATTCTTCCAACTATTACCCTCAATGTAATGGCCTAGATGAGTCTACAAATAAGAAGATAGTCAAAATAATGAAAAGGAAAATGGAAATGAAAAAAAGGTAGTTTCATATAAAGATCAAGAATTCTCTTTTGTATGATAGGATTATGCCCAAGAGAGAAATACTTAAATCTCATTTTATTTTGATATATGGTAAAGAGGCTAGAATTTCATTATCTCTTAAATTACCTTCATTCTAACTAGCCCAATAGTTGGAATTAGAAGGAGAATATATGATAATAGTTAGAATAGAAGAGTTGGTTGAGCTAGAAGAATTGATGGGTTCCACCATGATCAAATTAGAGGAACATTAAATATAAACCAAGTAGGGGTTCAATAGGATGGAAAATGAGTAGACCTTCAAAGAAGGGGATCTTGTTCTAAAGTGGGACACAAATAGATCCAAATTAGGGAGGTAATCCAATCTCAATAAACTATAGAGCAGGTCATACATCATCATATCTTGTAAGCATGCCAATTCAATTGTCAAAGCTTGATGGGGAGCCACTTAAAATCAAAGTGTTGTCACCAAATCACTGCACCCACCAAATGTCCATAATGTTATTAGGACATTTGGTGTGATTGGGACACATTGGATCACTTCTCAAGATGTGGGACTTGGACTCGAGATGAACCTCTGGAGAATGTAGGATTCCTCTTCCTAAACTAACTGTTATACTACTCCTAGTGTAATAAAATGACTATCTAATCCTAGGCTAACATCTTCATGAATTTTAGGGAAAGAGATTTTGTAGAAATGAAACTATACTAAGGATGGTGATGCGCCAAATAAAGGGATTTCTAATATCTAGAAGGGTTAATGTGGGTAATATGCTTGCATTGTTGGCCACCTTCACCTATTGCAACTTGAAAAGGGTAAAAAATACCACAAACCAGGGGTGTACATTCCTTCATTAAACTTTGAGCATACATAAAGGAGAGATGAAATATGATTCAACACATAGTTAATTTATCATTAGGAAAGAACACATGCACATGTCAAACATCTATTTTAGCAACTATGAATAATGATAATATAACTTTAACAATAGAAGGAAAATAAGATTTTCACAACTGACATAAAAGATAATCACATTACTCCCTCACAACATGAAATAGATAACCTGAAATAAAGGTAAGCTAACCACTCACACTAAGGAACCATACATTCACAAAGTAAGCATTGATTAACCATCAAACACAATAAATCAGATTTCCAATGGCAAGGTATAACTCTGAATATAATTAAAAGGTTTTAGAAATCTTTGAAGCACTCTTTCAATCTTGAAGATAAACTTCACCCAAAAATGATCTATTGTTTTTATGTTCTCCCTCAATACCCCATGCATTTAACTATTTATAAGTTCTTAGGTTGAGCCATTACAGTTGGGCCCTTAACTAACATTTTAATAAAAATAGAAATGTCATAAAATTAAGGGAAAATTATCCCATGAAAGTAAAAATTTGTTACAAGGGTTTGACCCAGTTAAACCTGTAACTTTGACCAATCCAGAGCTTGGATCTGTCCTTTCATGGCCGCTCAACTTTGTCCTTGTTCAGCTACGCCTTCCTCTTTTGTAGGTTTCTGTTGTTCACCTTCCCACACATCCATTTGATGCTTATATTTGATGAAGTGCTTGATAATCCCCTGAATTTATTCATCTCTAGGCCCACACGCATAGTGGTTCACAACATCCGTTGTCTCAATCTCTTTTGTGATCTTGGTTGGCACTCTTCGAAGTTTACTCACAACTAAAACTTTAGCCTCCCTATGAAATTTTGGCACAAGACGAATCGGTCAATGAAGTCAATGTTGAAAGTTTTGGTGACCTCATCGTCACGCTTCACCAAATCCTTGAAATTTTCCTTAATTTGATCCTCTAGGAGAGAGTCGATGTTTTCATTGAAAATTTTACAATTAGCAACATAAAATTCTTCTGAGATATCATTCAAGGCATCCATAATCTCCATTCATTTATCATCTAATTTCTTAATTTAATCTTGCAACACTTAGCATTGGAATTTCATGACCTTTTGATATTCAAATAACTTTGAGGTATCATCGATCACCTCTTCTTGAAGGAGAAAGTCTAGGTATACTTCTCTTATTTCACTCCATGTTGCCAGATTAAAAAATTCAATTTGTTATTATCCACAGAAAATGCTTTGTCCATTTTACAAATAGTAGTTCTCCCATCCTGCAAATCATTGTATATCCCGACAGCTTCTTTGATTAAAGGATCAACTTTGTGCAAAATTCGTTCCATCGATCCATTCACTAATCTCCCTTTATGGCCTAGATTTTCAATCTCGTGATAATAAATGTCATCGATGGTAGACAAAATTTTCATAGCCATAGTAGTTGAGATTTTGGTAGATGGAGTTGGTTGGGCTACTTTGCGTAACAATGTAGTGAGATTTTTGACCTTGAGTTTTAGCTCATCTTTCATAGCCTTATCCTTGTCATATTTTTCCAGCAGAGCCCCAAGAGCAGTGTGCACATCTCATTTGGCTCCTTCGTGAGTAGCTTTTCCCAATGAAAATCTATATATTCGATAATTTGTCATTGTGATTGTTTCCTTATGTAGTCCAAACATGAGGGAACTGTACGTACCCAAAATTATAAGGTACTGTACTGCAGAACGGTGTAATAAGTGCCCCAATGATGATACAGGTCTCTTTGCAAGGTGTTTGGGATCCATAAAAGCTTTATGGACATGCGTTATCATCCCGCATGCCCCGCTTAGCCACCGCGTGCTTTGTTTTCCCTATTTTCCCCTCTTTTCTTGGCTTTTTGATCTTCAGTGACGAAACTGCCGCCCTGAAGGGCGGTGGTCTCGTGACCGCCTCCCTGAACAGGGCGGCGGTCCTGTAACCGCCGCCCTGAGCAGGGCGGTGGTCCTGTGCGTGTTTTTCCAGAACGCTCTTTTGACGCGGACCAGCATGAAATATCACGACCTCACCAGCTTTTCTTGCCGACTTAGGCATGCATTAATGTTTTTGGTCCCCTGGAATAGTGTTTTTCTTTTGTTTAATGTTTAGGAGTTCAGTTTGGATTTTGATTTTGGATGTTTGGATTCCTATAAATGCATGGTTTGTGCACATGCAAATGGCTCTGAATTTACTTTGCTCTGAATTTTGCTCCAAAGTTTGCTTTTGAATTTCTTGTTACAGCAGTTTTAGTTTTCCTTTGCTTAGGATTCTTAGTTTTTCTCATTGAGTGCTTTGGTTAGTATTGTATTGCAGCTAGTAAGCCGCATATCCAACTTGTGCAAGTGCAAACATTATTTGGGCCACCATTTTCACTCCAATTTTCATGTTTTCGGTGCTGTGGTCCTTTTAGTTTGCTTAGGATTGGTATCATAGTTTGTTGCAGGTTTGTTTTAGCTTTGTGTTACTGTTGGTAAGCCACAGATCCAACTTGTGCAAACAGTATTATTGTTTTGGAGTAGAATAGTCTAGGCAGCCATTAAAGTTGTAGGTTTTGCTCTTCATACAAACTAGTTTTAGGTTCTGGACGCTTTTATTGCATGATTCGCAGTAGACCCCACTAGGAATTTCATAGGCCAAGCTCTGTACTCTTGTGCTATCCCTCTCCTAACTGCATTCTATTCTGTCTGCATTCTGAAGACGGTCCATTGATCCTAATATCTATTCCTGTTGATGCAAGCATTCCACGCTTTTCTGGATTCACAGTGAGCACAAAGAACGAAGAGATCATACTGAGGGGAAAAAAACACACACACCGTCGGATTCGCCACTGTTATGCGAAATCCAGGTTCCATCTTTCAAAGTTTTAGTTAAGAACTTATCAAATAAAGTAGTTAATCACTTTATTTCAGTTATTTCCATGCTCGATATTACCAGGGAGGTTATGGGGATTGATAGTTTCTGAGAAAACTATGACTCATTCCTTGCTTCTGAGGTAGGATCGAGAATCTTGCAGATAGATTAGTTATTTCGTTGTTTAGAATAGATATACGAAATCGCACAGACAAATAGCTACACTTGGCTATTTTGTTTGTTTTTACGTTATTAGTTTAGTTGTCAATTCTAAATATTTTAAATAGTTTCTTTCTTATAAATTACCAGAAAATACAAAAAAAAGACTTATATATGCTAGGAGTGTACTTAGATTTTACTTTATTATAGTTTGTTTCATTACTGCTTTTGCATGAAAATTACGGGACCTAGGTAGCCAAGGGAATACATTTTCGAACCAATTGTGCCCTAGCCCAATATCATAGTGGCAATAACTGACACTGACCAAAACCTTAGGATACAAGTCTTCCAAACAACAATAGACTTCCAACAAATCAGGTCACAGTTGAGAGGGTTAAACATCGAAGACGACCAAGCACACACATTTTGGTCAAATCAGCCAAACTATAGGTTATCCTAGAAAACATCCGCATGACTATAGAAGGATTTGAAAGAGAACAAATATTCGGGTGTGATCCTTTAGTTCCACAGTCAGACGCTGGAGATACCCTCATAGATATAGATACCAGCTTAAGAATTCAAGTTGCTAGAACACCTGTAAGGTATTCTGAGAAAATCGCACAATTGCTGGTTCTAAACATAGAGGCCGAGAAAGCATACGATTACTAGATACTAGGGATTAGAACTTGATCTCGCGTATGACCATAACAAGGACCGCAACAACCAAGAGTCTACGGTTGTGATCCACAAATCCCACAGCCTAACGAATCCATAAGAGAATTAGACATAGACACTGGCCTACGTAAGTTAGTATTTCAGTCTACTCTGATTCCACCTATCATCATTCAACAGTTATCCCTACTAGACACAACAGCTAACGAAGCTAGAGAATTTTGGACTAGGCCAGAGAATCATCCATAGAGTTGACTATATTCGCCATATGACCCTATCAGGAGAAATACACGAAACCATCCTGGGTCATTTTCCACGCATCCCACAACACATAGATCGAATCACGCCAGAGCTCGATATTGATTGGAGCCTTCGAGAAGTCATCCTCAGCTGATTGATCTATCACACCAGTCCAAGTTAGAAGGGCCTTCTTTGCCTTAGATTCACAAATACCATTAGTGCATGTCGAAGACATTAGACTCCCCAACTAGTTTTTCTGCATATTCTACCCCCACCGGATGTCTCGGCACGACCTCGGGAGGTCGGGTATGTGGAAGAGTCATTTGTTGATTCTCACGCTCACCTGTTGCTTTTTTGACGTACAGAAACCTCTACAATTCACTCCCCAGGTGGATTCATTGTCAGACTTAAAACAGACCTTGGCCTCTTGGCTTGTCTTTTGGGTGTATGTTCCAATATACTAAGATCTATAACATCTCCCAGAGGAACCTTCTTATTTTTCTTTGGAGTCTGCCTAAACAACCACTATGGGATGGCTAATGCTGATGAAGATGGAATAGTATATCTAACACCTGAAACATTAGTCATGACAAGAGCACTAGAAACATTAGTTGGCATTTGTGTAGAAGTGGAAATGATGGATGGGGTGGATGTAAGGATAGCCATAGGATTTGATAGAATTATGTTAGGGGATGAGATGGAAGGAGATGGAACTGTTAAGGGAAGTGATGAAGAAATGGGTGACCCAATAGTTTCTCCAGCTGAGAGAACACGAAGGGATGAGAATACCTGGGCCATAGAATGGGATGGTAAGGAAGAAATGATTGTGGAGGTGAAAGGAATTGATATTGGTAGTGATAATGGAAGAGAAGGAAGAGATGATGGATCTTGTGATATACTAGGGGAGTCACTGACTTCAACCACTTCTGTCACAGGTGCTGTAAGAAACATGGCCTTGGAAATAGAAACCTTGGAGAGAGATGAGCCACCAACAACAAATGAAATATTTTTTGGAATTATATGGGTTTTTGGGTCGACCTTTTTCCATTTGTGGGTGTTGATTGGCTTATGGTTGGTGGGGCCTCTGTATTTATAGGTTATCCGATCCCTTGGGTGAGATTCCCAAGGTAACCAACCAGCTGTAAGTTCTCTGTAGAATGGACCCCACCCTCTCCTTTGTATTGCAACATTCCTCTACATATCAATCAATCCATGGAAATGGCTGATTGGAAATATTATCATTTTTATATTCCACATCCAAAACCTCATCATTATCTTGAATATCTTTTGGTGCATCGGCTATACCAAACTGCCTAACTTCATCCAAGGTCAACCTCTCATAATCTCTTTTTCTGATGATGTATTCATCCCGACAATGAATCTAGATATCCTCCAATTATAATATGGGCACTAGACCGACCTGTTTCACCGAATTTACCCCAATAATTGAAGCTCGTCTGTGGATGAAAGGTTCGCAGGGTTACTTCAGCCATTTCTGCATCCACATTTTTGGCCTTATGAATATTTGGTAGGTGTATCTGCCAATTGAAATAGGGAAACACATTCCTTCTTTGTGGCATTTGTTCTGAATTCGATGATAATCCAATAATTTTTGAACCAATTCAAGGAGAACCCATTTATTAGTAGGACATCTTGGTAATTTACTGGGAGCACCTACGAAACCTGGAATCCGAATGTAAGTAAATGTGGGGAACTGTAAATAGATGGCTCCCCACTCACACAATTCTTTTAAGGCTTCATCAAAAATCCTCTGATTGTATAACAACTTATCAAAATGGTAAAGGATAACCACAAAGAAGGCATCATTGACCATAAAAAAATGATTGTGCCCCTCATTAGTGTGAGATGAGAATAGAAATCATATAATTGGGAGGTACTTCGAATACCTTTAGTATTCAACCCGGTGAACTCTTCCATAGCAATGGAAGCATAAACCAAAATGGATGTCATATAGAAGCTCTTTGTTGTCAACACCTTACTCAATTGATAGCAAATGGAGCTATTGATGTGCTCCCCCACCTGATAAATTCCTTATTTTTCTTGATGGTGTCGATGTATGAGAACATCCATTCCTAGAATTCCTTTTCCGAAGGAAGACCTAAAACCCTGCTTAGAGCACAATGATGTCATTGACCTCCTAAAAAAAATCTGATGGATACATGGTCTTTGGTAATTTGGTGAAGCTCTTGGCCAGATAATTTTTCAACATGATCTTTGTGCACAAGTTTGCTTCCTTGTCCCAATGCTCCACTTCTGACTCTGGCATAATATTCAACGTCAGGAAGTTTGAGTAGATCTTCGAAGAAGTTTGGGTCCAAACGGATTACCACCTTATCATCATCATCATTGACCGACATAGATCCTTCATCAAAGTGGGATACCATGGCTAAAATGAAATCCAAGAAATGCATGGATGTGGGAAAAGTGGCAGCAAGGACAAGCCCACTATCGTAGATGGATTACATCCATGGTTTCTTGTTTATCACCTTTACTCTTGTTATCCTGTAAAATTGGCAAGGGCAATTTTACAGATAACCCTACCAAAATTTTGTTCCGGTCCCTCGTCAGGGACTCCTTGCGTTTGGAACATTGCAAAATCCCTTCCCGGGAAATCTAGTTTTCCGAACTTAGCCGTTTTTGGTCTTTTTTGGTCAGGTGCACCTAATGTCTATGCAACATAAAGTGTTCATGCGCCCCCTTTAAATCCTTTGGCGCATTGTTTGAAGTGTCGACACACATTTTGGTGTGCCTTACTATGTTGCACCTTTCTTGCATGTGCCAAGGCGCATGCGCTTTCATGTCAACAAAAATTTTGTTGCGTCGTGTTTTGGTGCACCTTGGGTGCACATATTTATGTGTTGACAACACTTTTGGCGCACCAAAGGCGCACATAGTTTGGTGTTAGTAGGTGTTTTGTTGTGCCAAAGGGTGCATCCTTTCCATTATCGACAGGCGTTTTGGCGCACCACTTAAAAAGTGGTTGGCGCATTTATTACACCTCACCTATATATAGGTGCATCCACCCTGTCATTTTCATCAGACAAAAATCACGTGATTATTCTTTTCCCTCTGCACCTGTCAGCGCGCCTGTCGTTCTCATATCACGTCGTGGACCCAGTTTCACCTCTGACATTATATATATTCTTGGTAAGTGGTCCTTTGCTCTTGTGTTTTGTGTTTTGGTTATTGGCTGCTTTTTTATGGGGACTAGATTAAATAAATTTGTGAAACCATGAACCCTCCCCCTTGTTGTTTTTCTATCCTTCCTCATGCACTTCCCCCTCTTTCCAGATCTGCTGGTAAAGAGGACTCTGTCTTGGAAAAAATTGCTTAAATCTCAAAGTTTTAGCTTCTTCATCACCCAAGGAACCCTGTAAAAGAAGTTTAAACGCATGTAAACCCCTCAAAGAAAAGAATCAAGGCTTAAAAATAAGACTGTATTTTTTCCTCTTTTGGTGCATCCGTCACCCCTGCAACATGATATACATTCGCGCCAATAGCGCACCCACCATGCCTATTGCATAAAAAATAGCTGCGCCCTCTTGGCGCACCAAACTCATGTGTAGCATTGATAAAATTTGGGCCATTAGCACACCTTGCATCCATGCAACACCAACTTTATTTGCGCCAAGTATAAAATCATTAACGGTGCAGGCACATCCATTATTACAACAACATCATGTCATGCAGACCTTCTATGCACCGCGCCAAGTTCCCTTGTGGCGCATGAAAAATGATGTTACACGCATTAAACCTGTGCCCTTTGGCACATCCTGTACCCGTGTAACATAAAAAATATCAGCACCCGATATAAAATGCATACATATGGCACAGGAGCACTTCTGCTTGCAACAACAAAAAAATGTAACTTGCAGTATCCATGCTCCCTGCGCCCTTTGGCGCTGATTTATACCTTGCAGCACCCATTTTCTGTGCGCCATACTATTTAACCCTGCAATCTACATTATTCATGCACCCTGCGCCTTGAGGCCTTAAAATTGCTAACTCTTCCTTCTGTCAACGCTTTAATGGAAGATCAAATAGCTAATATGACTTTCTTGCAGTGGATTTCACTTCTTCTTCTTGCAGATCAGCAACTGAGTTCAGAATTACATATGTCAACATCGAGAAAGAGACCTACCAAATCTAAAGGAAAAGCCAAGCTCACAGAGGAAGAAATGAAGTACAAATATCAGAGGGTCAGGATGCCCGAATCCTAGGCAGAGTGTGACCTAGATATCAGAGACTCAGAACTCGGGGACATTGATATGGAGGATTTCTGGGCCACAAGTCATTCATCGAAGTGATTTTTCAGAGGAACTTAGTGATACAATCATGTTCCTGAGCAGTGTATTTGGGCTTCCTGACGCCCACTACTTTCACAAATGGATGCTGAGATATTTAGAGACAATGAACAAAAATGTGCCAGATCAACACTTCGAGTGGGCAGAGATCATAAGCAGCACCATATCTGAGCAGCTCCAACAACTTACCACAACGAGGAAGTTCTATATGAACTCTTACGTAATTTATGATGCGGCTTCAGAAAGGGATTATCCAGCCTTAATGCGGTGCAAGGTTTGGCCCCAAGTTAAAATATATGAATACTATCCAGAATTGAAGCTGGAAAATAGTATCCCTCAGTTCACAATTTTTGACGATGCCTTCTTCTACGACATCATCTGCCTTTTAAGGCCAAACATGACTCACGGTCATACAACCAAGAGCATTGTTGCAACTACAGAGAAATGGGGATCCTTGTTCACACAATTCCCCACCTTTACCTATCTAAGGGCAGCTAACTTCTTGGGGGAACCAACCAAATTACCGAGATACACCGGCCCCAAGTTGATCCTGTTGGAGCTGTCGAGGCAGCTTATAACCTACCATGAAAAATGCCTAAAGAGAAAGAAGGGTGGAACTCCTTTCCCCCTCACAGTGGGCAGGTATACTTGTCTCTCTGACCACAAAGCAAAGGATATGTTTGCAGAACTGGAACTGCTAAATCTGAAACATAACTTCCCGGCAAGGCCCAATTTCGACCCAAGGAATTGTCTGCCCAGGGCCAAACTCGATCTGATCCACATCCCACAGATCGAGGATATTTATATCAACCTATATCATGAGGTCAAGCTCAGGAGGAAAGACCATTCCCGTTTGGCTTTGGCTGAAATCATCCAGTACGGTGTGGCCATCGTCCCAAAAGGTTATCAAACCGTTGATCAAGAAGTTGATCAGGTATATCTTGACACAGATGGGGACGATTGGCCTTTCACTGTAATTGACAGAACCAAAGTGCTTCAGACCATAGAAGAAAGGGTAAAGGAAACTCTGCAAAGAACAAAGCATTGGTGCAGAATGAATGGCCTCATTCACCTCGGAGTTGATTTCACCACATCTCCGTTCGGCAACATACCTTCCCGGGAAAAACAACTGCCAAAGGGAAAAGGGAAAGGCAAAGAGGGTGAGTCAAGCTCCACCCAAGAGGAAGCTTCTGAAATTCCTCCTTCCGCTTCACAAGAACGGGTTGTAATCCCGGAAAGCTTAGAAGAAGAAGCAGCGGAAGATGTTTCGATAGGCACATCCACTCAAGATGTTGCCACTACTGTAACTATTGAGGTCCCTTCTATCCCTTCTCCCTCTCCTCCTTCCCCTCCTTGAGTGACCCAAGCGACCATTCCTTTGGTCGTGTCCTCTCCCCCATCTTCTACTGTTCCCCCTTCTTCATCATCCATCTTCTCTTCTCTCGCAGAGTTCTCCCCCACCATTTCTTCCCTCATCTTTTAGCTCCCTTCCATTCCTATGTCTACCTCCCCTGTAGTATCCCTTCCTCCCGTGAGCACTTTCTCGGCTTCCCTCTCAATGCCACCTCCAAGTGTCTCCACGTTTTTTCCTTCTACTACTGCAGCTGCTCCCTTTTCTATTTCTGGTCCTTCTCCCATAAGTCCAGCCTGGATCTCCCAGCACCTGAGTCAACAAAAGAGGAAAGTTCCCATCGCCTCGATGGACTTCTTTGTTATCCCATCAAAAGGGGTCAAGAAGCAAAAACCTATAACCCGCTTCTCTCATAGTGCATCAGGGGAGAGAGTAATGAAGATAGCATACCCCAATCCTTTAAAGGATAAAAAGGATCTGTCTTCGACAGATTACATAGTGACCCAAGTCACGATGGGGACATCTTCAGAAAGCCTTCAGGGAGAGGCCCTATCTGCAGTGGATGCCCTTTGCAAGAAGCTCCAAGAAGCAAAGGAAGAGAAAAGGCTATTAAAGGAGCAAAATAAATATCTTCTCCATGCCTTGCAAAAAATGAGCAGTGTGCCTCCTATAACTGTTGCCGAAACTCCTGAGCCTCTGAGCCAGGATAAGATTAATGAGTATACCAAAACTAGCGAGCATGGCATGGCAGTTTCCACCTAGAGGAGCCAAATCCTCAAGGAAAGTGAAGGAGTAATCACCAAGTTCACCAGTTTGTATCAGAATATCAATCGGGCGAACAAAGAGCTCCAGGTGATAGCAGGACCCATCTCTGAAGAGTTGGACCACGCCAAGATGCAGCATGAGACCTTTCAGAAAATGTTCGACTGTTCAATCGAAGATCTGGTCAAGTTTGGCGTCCTTGGTCACCCCAGAGCCCTCAACAAAATCCTTTCTACTCTGGATTATCGGGTTGATCAGCTGGAGTTCGTCCTGGAGAAGATCGACAAAATAAAGGAGGAAGCCCTGGATGCAATGCATCAAATGGAATAGATTGTCCTAAGAATGTCTCTAGGCTTGCTCACTTCTTCTTTTACCTTAAGAAAGGTTGAGGAAACTATTCAGATCTTTAAGGAGATAGTTTCACAGGGGCTGGCACCAGAGGTCATGTTCGACACCGAATCCATCAACAACCTATTGGCATGTTGTGACTTCATTGGGTACCTGATAGAGGCGGAAAATGATTATTCCAAAATCCCAGAAAATCTCACAGACGATTGGGAGACTTGCGAAGCTATCAGCGATCGACACAAGGATTCTTCCTAGGATCGACTTCAACCCATGATCAACAAGTTCATGGAGTATCGTGCCCAGTTCCACATCTCGTCTCCCGAGCAGCAGCAAAAGCAGGATACCCCCTTTCAGCCGTGGGACGACGATGAATAGTTTCCTTCTTCCCAACTTTCTCCTTGTAAATTATCTAAAGTGTGTTGACACAAATGATGACATCATCCATGTTGCACCATGGGATGATGTCATCCACCAAAGTTGTCAAAAATTTACCAAATGACTTTGTAATCTATAGTAAGATATTTTGTAATTAAGTGGTTGGTTTGCTTTTGTCTTCTTTTCTTCTCTCCTTCTATATATACTTGAATACTTGTTGTATTCAAAGGGAGTGGATATTTTTTAGATGAAAAATAGAAGTGAAAAGAAACGCTTTGTACTTTTTGTAACAGAATAAAATAGTAATACAAATATTGAGACTTTATGCTGAATATGTGTGTTATGGGCATCTGATCTTTCTTATGTTAGATCTATGCATTTATTCTGTTGGATCTATCTCTACTTTTTTGTCATTTATTCATCAGTATTGCTTTATTCGTTTATGCAAGTAGGTTTGGCTCTGTTTACTACCAATCCTAAAACATAAACCCTCTGACATTTCTACTTTGGAATTCATTTCTTTTCTCCCTTCGGACCTAATCTTTCTTCATCCTCTCTTTCATTCCTTTCTTTTCGAAGTTGGAAACACCCCTACTGGGATGAGATCCCAAACCCCCGAAGGCAGAATATTGTGAGACTTGCATAGATTCCTGCTGGTAGAATAGCAATAAACCAGTTTTACTTTGCTGACTCAAAGAGGGGCTATGCCCTGCACACTGTTGGCTTGTCTATCCATAGATCTGCCCAAGTGACAGATTTTCAAACCAACAGTTTTTGGCGACTCCGCTGGGGATCGAAAAGATCTATCAAATCTATGATAGTGGTATGATAGAAAATCAGTAAAAATTAGAAAAATCACTGCCTGTTTACAAATTTTAACTTTTGTTCAAAATCCAATTTTTTTGCAAAAGTAACCCAAATTGAAAATTTTCTTCTGAGATCCATAGATCTGGCCTAGTTGGAGATCTTTAGTTCACTGAGTTTTTATAAAAATCTGTATTTTTCTGTAGATCTGAGTTTTTAACAGTTTACCAAAATTTTCAAACTCTTTGAAAAGTCAACTCTAGATCTGAAAATCAGCTTACTAAGCTTCACCATCGTTTTATCCTCGTTGTTCTTTGACATTAAACCGCAATCGGTTTTCAAAAGAAGGATAAAATTTAAATATTTAGAAAAGTACATGCTGCTGGTTTTTGTCAAAAAAATCAGAAAATCAGCAAGTACAACCAAAAAGAGTTTTAAATCTGATCCATAATATTACAGATCGGGAAGGTACACTGGTAGGTGAACCATTTACTCGTAGCAGGAGAGCTCGTGGAGAATTCGATCCTACTTTCGATCTGCTTCAAAGGCACAACTTCAGTATAACACCAACGTGCTTTTCATCACTAAGTTCAACTGATTGGTCAGCCAGAAGCGCCTCACCTCCACGAAAGAACCAGTTATCACAAGGAGCCTCCACATCCCTTTGTAGTGCCTTGCTACTCAGTGGAACTATACTTCCAGCCCGTGCTCTTTTTCCACCCGTCCAGATGGCGGTACCATGGGGAAATGCTATGGGTCCCCTGGCCTTGCCGCATCCTATTCACGCACTCCCACATGGAAAATAAAATAATTTTCCCAAATTTTACGGGAGTGGAAACCAAAGCACTGATTCACACATATCTACATTCATCATGTCATGCAGTATCCTAGATGTGACCCATGAAGATGTGTCATTTCACCTTTTTTTGGAAACTTTACAGGGGCCCGCAGCAGAATGGTTTCAGCATTTGCTGGCCGGATCTATTACTAGTTGGGCCACCTTGCGGGATGCTTTTGAAGATAGGTATAAGCCTTCAGAAGATGCATTTTCATTGTTATCACAGATCACTCACCTAAAGAAGGAGGCCAATGAGACCATGCGTGATTTTTTCGCCAGGTTCAATGCATTAATCAACCGTGTTCCTGTTGCCATGCTTCCAACACCGGAAAATCAGAAGTGTTTCTTCGTGAACGCTATGAGCTCGAAAGTAAGTTTCTTACTCTTGTAAGAACAAGTAGCTACCTTGATTCTCACCCAGGCCACTGCCATCTGAATCGAAGATAACTTGCTAATATCTGGCAAATTAAAAAGGGAATCATCCAAGCTTAAATCTGCGGGCCCTTCTCCCACTACTTCGTCTGATCCGGCATTTCAAAATATGGTGAATGACTTACTTGCATTAAAGAAGCAGTTAGCCCAAGCTTCCCCCAGTTCCTCATACCGGGATATCCCACGGAGGAATTTTGTTTCCAACAATGTGCCACAAAGGTCGCGCTTGCCTGCAACTGCTCCGCGGTTGGTGCTTGAGGCTCCTCCGGTCAACGCTTTGGCTAAAATCGAAGAAGAGGAACAATATTACAAATAACCTTCGTCTCAAGGCAAATACGATCAAGATGTCGGTGAACCGACTGGCGACTCTACTATCAGGTATATGGAATTTGAAGATGAAGAATCCGACAAAGAAGAGGGTACACAAGGGTATGCAAGTGGACAGTCATATGTTGTTTTCACCCGCTCACAAGGAAAAGAATCAGAAGTTGCTGCCAGGATACAAAAAGAGAAGGTTGTTTCAAACATGCCTCCAACCATTGCTAAAAGAGGTAATCCTCTTCCTACTCAACCCCCTGTTAAGTCTTTTACAAAGAAATATTTTCCCCCCATCTCTCCTCCAAATCAGTCTTCTTCTATTTCCATGAAGACCAGTAATCCTATTCTACCATCGCGAAGTGAAGGACTCATTCCTTCACCAGTGCAACCCTTGGCCATGTTTGACATCATAGATCATGCTAAAAAGACTAAGATCCAAATGTCTGAAGCCGAGTATCTTCAGTCAAACCCCAAACAGCTTGTAAGGTTGACCAAGTATATTCAAAGTCAAGCTGTCATATCTCCCCAGATCTCCCCAAAAGGAATCCTTTCCACTCCTCCTGCATCCCGCATAAATTTTGCCTCGACTTCTACATCAGGCAAGATAGAGCCTTTCTACCTCTCCCTCCTAATCAATGGCCACAAACTAAGTAACTGCATAATTGTTTCTGGAGCTTCTGATAACGTCATGCCAGCAAAAGTCGCCCATGCTTTGGGCCTTACCCTTACCAAGCCTTTTGGCAGATGTTATTCCTTGGAAACCAAGCAGGTTCCGCTGATTGGTCAGATCAAAGATGCTCATTTCGCATTTGCATCATTCCCAGAGAAAAGAGTAAAAATGACCGTCCTCGTTGCCGACATTCCAGCAGCCTATGGAATTTTGCTGGGAAGAAGTTTTTGTAGTGAAGTTGGGGGGAGATTCACATGGACTGGTTTAAGGCTAGAATCTCCGTCAAAGGTGTAATGCAGGCATTAGAGCTAGAATCACAAAAGAATACTTTCAGGGTTTCAGACACTAGAAATTTGAAAGCACAATTTCAAACTCACACCTTTAAACTCTGAAAGAGAATATATCTGAAATCCAAAGTCTGAAATTTCAAATTTCGGGACTTAGAGAAAATTCAATTTACATTACAGAATACCCATACATAGGATTTTCTCAAAAAAAATGTCTAATTACTTTTAACATCTGCTTCTCAAGGTAGATTAAAATGTTAACATTTTTGGTGACCTCCAGCAAATGCTTTCCTACTAAGCTTTTAGACCAGTAGCCTTAAGGGAATCATTGGGCAAAGGATACCTAAAAATAAAAAATAAAATAGAACACACACAAGAAACGGAAAAGAAAACAAAAGATGTGTAAAGCACTTGGAGGAAAAGAAAAAGGGACACTGTACAAGGTGGAACAATCTCAAAAGAAAGCTTTGAGATGTATCCCATTCACATGAATGGGCAATTCTTCTTCATTGAATCTGGATAGATGAAATGAACTCACCTCTTTACAACTTGTATTAATATAAGGCCCGCTCTAAAGACCGTCAAACTTGGCATGCTTTCCTAGTTTGGCTCGGTCTTTGTCCCATTTAAGAACCAAATCTCCCTCTTTGAATAGCCTATCAGAATCTTTCTTGTCGAAGGATTTCTTAACTTGAGCCTAATGTTGGCTTAGTGTGTGCATGGTTGTGTTTCAAATTTCCTCCAGCTCCATGATTTAAACAAACCTCACTAATAACATATTTTTCTCCATAACTTCAATCCAATGAGCCAATTCCAAGGAAGGTATCTCCAAGGAAAGTGGAAGTTTTGTTTCTCTTCCATATACAAGCATGAAAGGTGAGTTTCCAATAGCCTTTTTAGGTGGTATCTAATCTACCCATAGGGTGACATTAAGTTGTGTATGCCCGGTCCTTTTATTGACCTCCATCGTACACTCGATGATTCTTATGAGATTCTTGTTACTGGATTCAGTCAACCTATTCCCCTGTGCGTAGTAGTTAGATGAAGTCTTGAGGTAGACCCCATTCTTAATAGCCTAATCACTTATTTTTAACTTGAGGAAAGCCATTGCATTTTCAGAGATAACTGTAAATGGAACAACGAACCTTGTCATTATATTCTCTAGGAATTCAAGGACAGTATTTTCATTGCTTTCCTTTAAGGTCACCACTTCTGTCTAGCGAGTGAAGTAATATGTTTCAGTAAGGATCCATTTATGTATGTCACTGAATGAAGGATTGATCATTCCAATAAAATCTAACCCCCACTGAATGAAATTTTGATCTACCTAAATGGGATGCAAGGGAAAAGTTGTCAACCTCTATTTACCTGTAAAAATATCACATTCTTTACTTTTCCTCACCCAGAGATGAGCATTTTTGAACAAGTCCAGTCAATAGTAACCGACTCGCATGATCTTGGTAGTAGTTTTTCATGCATAGTAAAGCCCTCTGGATAGGTCGTTGTGAAATTCTTCCAACATCTTCTTCACTTGCTCAAGTTTAATGCAATGTAGAAGAACATTGTTCAAATCCTTTTAGAAAAAAACATTATCTACCAAGGCATATGGAATGGACTAGAGACAAAAAGTATGTTGTTGGACTTTATCCATATTTGGAGGATATACCCCTAAGAGGAGGAAATTTTTCATCTTAGTTAACCAATCAATTTGGTCATTTCCTTCATCAACATTTAGAAGTGTAACATCTTCCATATCTTTGGTCTCTATATCTGTAACCATTTACTGACATAAACCTTTTCCTCTAACAAGCTTAGTGACTTTAATGTGCACTTCATACTCCATTACTTTTGTAATCCACCCAAAAAAAAATTCATTCATCTTTCTATTCAACAAAAAGTCTTTGACGCCAGGATGAGAGACCATTAAGTGGACTTTGTTATTGGACAACATGTGCCTAAATTTCTTCATAGCTTGAATGATTATGAAGACTTATTTTTCAAAGAAGGAATATTTAAACTCGTATTCCTTGAGAGAATGACTGAAAAAGGCAATTGGTTGTTCCATCAGATCATCATTTTCCTGGGTCAGAATCCTCGAAATACTTTACTGACCTGCGAAAGCAGAGAGGATGAAATCTTTGTCAAATATGGGATTTACCAGTGTGGGAGTTTGGGAAATGGCCCTTTTAATGGCCTAAAAACTATCCCTCCCTTATTTCATCCATAAGAATGGAATGTTCTTTTTTAGCATGGTCATGAGTGGTTTAGCCAATGTTGTAAACTGAGGAATGAATCTCCACAGGAAATTTATGGTTCCCAGGAAACTTTGGAGACCTTTCTTGTGACTTGGAAGAGATAAGGACATAATGGAATGGATCCTAGCTGGATCAATAGACAATCCTTCCATTCAAACAATATGTCCCAACAATTTTCCTTCTTGAACTGTGAAAATGCACTTCTTGGGGTTCAGTGAGACCCCAAATTCTCTACATTTTTGAAAATGTTTTCTTAGATGTGTGATATGATCTTTAGAGTGCTTGGAATAGATAGTTATGTTGTTAAGGTAAACCAAGATAATATCATTGTTTAGTCCTTTAAATGCCATATCCATGGCTCTTTGGAAGGTATCCCTTGTATTGGATAACCCAAATGGCATCTTGTTGTAAGCGTACGTGCCCCACTTAGTAGTGAAAGTTGTTTTGATTGATCAGATTCTTGGACCAGAATCTGATTATACCCTGAATATCTGTCAAGAAAATAAAACCTTTGAGCCCCTTCCACTATTTGGAGGATTTTCTCCATTGACAGAATAGGGTAATGATCCTTTAATGAGGCACGATTCAAATCCCTGAAGTCCACGCATAGCCAAATCTCTCTGTTCTTTTTCCTTACAGGCACCAGATTGGCTACCCATGAGGAATGTTTGATGGGAAAAATTATGCGGGCCTCGATAAGCTTGGTTAGCTCTTTCCTCATTAGTGGCTCAATTTTAGGATTGACTGGCTTCTTCTTTTGACGAACTAGCTTAGAGCTTTGATCCAGCTCAATGGTATGTTGAGCTAAACTAGGATCGAAACCACATAGATCTTTATAACTCCATATGAAAATAGCATGATATTCTTGACATAGTTCAATGAAAGCTTTCTTTTCTTGAGCATTGTATACCTTACTAATTTATAAAAAAAAATCACTTGCCACCTCGATCTCTTCAAAATCCTCTTCCTTGACCACCATATTAGTTCTCTGTTGTTTGGCTTGATCGTCTGAATTGAAGATAGATTCTAATGTAACTAGGCCTTATGGCTGTTTATTTCCTTTTAGTTGTATAATTTGATCACCGTAAGAGTTTTGAATTTTATCTTGATGTTTGCTACTGAACTCTACTTATTACTGTACGAAGATAAAAATATGTTAATCACTATCAAACAATTACCATCTACTTATGTTATCTAGTACTGTGGGACAGACCACCATTTTGACCATTTGATGCTTTTATTTTATGATGTTTGTAGGTTCATCGTACTAGGATCCAATAGTAGCCAGCCTGTCAACATCTTGATTTTGCTTCTTGGGAATTGCATGAATTCCAAAAGCTATGAAATATTCTGTCAGGTCCCAAACCCAATTCTTATATGATCACAGTAGATCATTTTTTGATGCACTATGGGCTATGACTTGGTGTACAACCAATTAACTATCACTAAAGATGGTCAAGGTTTGGATTCCTCTTCTTTGGGCCAGCTGAATTCCTTGTATGAGAGCCTCATATTCAGAAACATTATTAGTACAACTAAACTACAACTGAAAGGAAGATAAATATTTGTCTCCTTCTGGAGAAATCAACATGACACCTACACCAGATCCATTTTTACTTCGTGATCCATTGAAGAACATTTTCCATAGTCCTTTTGTATCGCTTGATGCCTTAACAAGTTGAGGTATGATTGTATTTTCTTCATGAATGAAGTATGTCCCCAATCTTCTTTCTTCTAGGAGAAACAAACTTGATTCTTCATCTGCTAATAAATCAGCATAGGGATCATATTGGTGATTAATACTTACTTCATCAAGCACTGTGTCAAGAACTTCTTCCATGAGAGTATTTGGCTCATGATCTGCATCCTCCTCATCTGGATCACCAATGGCATTATTCCCCTTTATGGGTTTAGTAGTGTATGGTTCCACATGATTATGACAAATAGGTTCAACCTTATATTCACCTTTTTACCATACCGAGTTCTAAGAATCATATACAACCATTCTGATGACAAATAACCACCCATCTTGGCAGTGAATTCCCTTGATAAGAAAATGGCAAAAAGGGGAGGGAGCTCAATAAAAGATATGTCTTGCATGAATGTCAAGCTAAGACGGACATGGATAGTAAGTTGAAGCCCCTTCATGACCCCCAAAGTCTGGACTGCAGTACCGTCTAACTAGACAACTCCTCTTTAAATTGGAGTATATGGGATTTGTAATAAATCTACAATCTTTTTGGGCATTACAAAACTACTGGCTCCAGAATCGATCATATAATTGTGCAATAAATGATCACTGATAATTAGTGAAATATAGAATGGTGGAGGCTTGTTGGATTTAGAAAACACTTTTTTTTCAGGTTGGCAAAGGTTGGTTGTCACTGCTACTTCTTGACTTGATGATCTATTGGTAGTGCCAAAGTTGTTCAAAGCCTCCCGTAGAAAGTTCCTCTGAGATGGGATTAAGAGCACATCCCACATCATGTCACTCAAATTGGTTTTCTTCATTTTCTCCACAATGCTGAATAGAATTGACCCCACTTTGCTAATACCTTTTAGGGCATTCAAGTCTTCTTTTAGAAAATGATTATTGGGCATTGTGATGCTTGAAGTCCCATCCTTCGTTATAGACTGATCAGTGAATAATTCCAATGATTTCTTTCCCGTGACTTTATCATCTGATATTTCTATTAAGGACTGTGAAATAGATGCCTGACCAGTTTTGGAAGATTTTGGGTCTATTTCCCTTTTCTTGGAACGTGTGTTGGATGTTATAGTAGAGGCATGAGTATTCAAACCACAAAAGTCTTCCGTTTGCCAATTTAGTAGTGTAGTTTCATTAGAAGGTTGGTCTTGACTTTTTTAAGTGGAAGGTCTGGTGGATGATTTAGGTGGAGTAGATATCCTTTGAACCATAAGGGCCTGACTTAGAACTCCATTTGGGAAATGATTTTAGTTGTGGGGCTGAGAACAAGGATAACACCACTCGTAATCTTGAATGAGGTTATTTTGTACTAGTACTATAGCTTTGGATGAAATGGTAATAGAAGGGTTCCGGAAGTTCAAAGGCTTCACACTTGCTTCTTGGCCAATAACCTGGTTCTAGGCCTGATTATTTCCTTGAAAAGGAGGATGATTTGCATGATATTGGGATTGAAATGGTTGAGCATATTGGGATTTTTTCCTTTTCATTGCTAAAATCTCATTTCCGAAGGTCTGTAGTAGTTATTTGACTTCAAATAGATCATTTGAAGAGGTTGAGACGGATTGAGTTGGCTGATTAGAGGCTGCTAGAATAGGTGCAATGGTAGGCTGATTATTTGTAAGATCTGGAGAAAATGGCATGGATGGTTGGGGAGCTATTTTTTCATCCTGAATCAAAGAATTTTCCGCATTTATGGCTATGTCATAAGCATCAAGTAATGTAGTCCCCCCATGGATTGAATCATAACTGCTACATCACTATTCAAAGCTCGCAAATAGTAAAAAAATGCAGTATTTGGAGAGGGCTTGATGAGTGTCAGAATCCTATTCCAAGTCCTATGAAATTGGAAGTTGAAATCACTAATGTACTCTTAGGGAGCTCTCTTTATGTTGGTGAGATGTTCTAAGAGTGATAGGTGATAACTCTTGTCTTTGAACTATTTGCAGAGCTTCTCTCCTAACTCATCCTAATTGGTTATGCTACCAATACGTAACCCTCGAAACCATTGAAGTACTTTCCCCTTGAAGGAAGTGGCCAAAAGTCTGACAGAAACATTATCCTTTGTGACATTATGTACTGCACAGATACTGGCTACATCAAGAATGTGTTCTACTGGAGTAACAATAGTTTCTCCTATGTAAAAGGATAAAATTTTAAGTTCCGCAATAGGTATAGGGTCACATTGAGCCAATAGAAGTGGACTACTTGCATTGAAAGGGAGAAAAACTTGGTTCCGTGCCATAACAGTGAGAGGTTGATTTCTCCTTGATGGAGAAAACCTTTCGTATGAAGGAGTTGAATGACCTCTATGAGATAAAGTTGTAGATGATGGAGTTAAAACACTTCTACTTCTTGTCTGATTAATTTTGACATCAGCTTCTCAAGGTAGATTAAAACATTAACACATAGTTAATGAGATATATCTTATACCTTCTCATTGAGTATATTAGGTTATAACTTGTATATAATACTATGTTATTTTTTGTTTCCTTTTCCTTGTTGTTTTTAGAGGGTCCCTTCCATTGTTTGTTTTGTGATCATTGATTGAGTTTCCCTGCCTCAATCCTTTTATGATAATTTCTATAAATAACTACTATGTTACAAAAGTTGTTATTCTCATTCGCAATTCCTGCAGGTTAGAGATGTTACAAAATAAAGTTGAATTTTGTTTAAAGTCATGAAATATCCACAGAATAAAGAAATAAGGAATCCACAAATAAAAGACCAAAACTACAGCTGAAATTTAGGGTTGATTCTCATAGTCATGAAGTGAATCCATTCCCAACAGATAGGATAGATTTTTGATTGATTCATCTAGTAGGAATGTGTCCCTTGACAGTCACCAAAATATTATCCAAATTAACACCCATGTTATTTTAACAACTCTATTCAAGTTATAGACTTAAGTGAATCCAAAAGGAAAGGTCACAAAATGAAGAGATAATATACCAAGGAAGGTAGAATCCACGAAGAAAAGGAAAATACATGGAAGTGTATTTTGCAGACAAAGAAGGAATTTTTTACAAAACCGTGAGGCATTAAGAATGAGGTAAATCATTTACAAATAAAAATCCACGAAATGAATATGAGTAGTGTTCAACATGACCAAACAAATTTAATAATCCATTGTACAAATACTTACTACTGATTGATAAATGAATCCATAAGAAAACAAAAAATCACGTAAGAATAAATTTTTGGCTGATGATGAAATCCACAACAGTAAAAAAATTGTAGAACGTAACATACACCATGAAATGAAGGAGCGATAAAATTGTGAAAGGTAAAACAAATTCCCAAATTCATGAGATGATCAAATATTGAGGTGGATGTCAGTAATGGAAGTGCAGATCATCTAGGATCTACTAAATACAAATCAAATCCATGAGAAATATGAGTGAGATAGTGTGGCATATGAGATCTACACAATACAAAAAATTTGTGCCAAAATCAAATCAAACACCTAACCACCCCAGAAACCAACATTAAATTTTGAATAGAACCACTCTCCTTCTTAGGGAATATGATGGTGTGTTATTGTATTCATGTCAGGAACCCATATGACTTTTAACTTGGAAATTAGTCTAATTTACCTCTTACCCTCTAATCTCTCTTTTAACCCCAAGTGTGATGGCCTATCACCCAACATAAGTTGGGAGCTCACCCAAGGCATGCATGGGAACTCACCTGAGGCACGTGCAGGTTTTGAGCCCCTCTTTTATGTGAGCCTTGTGATAATACTTTGCCATTAATGGAGGAATGGTTTGTAGAACAGAAACATGCATGTAATCTAATACAGAGGTAGTGGAACTAATTCTAAGCACAAATTCACCATGAGATAAACATAAATATCACAACGACATAATATAATCAGATCTGAACAAAGAATAACATGAAAAAAAACTAGGGTTTGGTCTATAAACACATATATTTAGAACAAAGCTTCATATATTGATTATAATCATTTACAGTATCCATATTGCATCAAAAAGGGTCATATCAGACCATATACATCAAGGAATAACATCCCAACCCTATAAAACTACTCTACATAGAGAGACCTATATATTTTCTTCCATCTCAACTCTAGTTTCAGACTCAAGCGCCTACATTTATGCATAGCATCATCCCTTCCTAGCCTCTCTCTAGCACTAACAACAATAGTAAAAACCTACAACCATGGAAACCCCCAACATCACAACCCCTTTATCCCACAACATTCTTACAGCACTTTGTTACCTCCAAAACCTCCTAACCTTTAGATCAAAATACCTCCCTATATAGAAATCAGGGGCTCTCCTTCACTGTCATAACCTTATCCATAAGTGGGCCACATGCCAAGTGGAAACTTGTTCCTTCATACTCGAGTGATTATTCCAGCTTGTAAAATCTTCCATTAACTATAATGATCCTCCCTTTGGAATATTCCCTTCCTAAAATATTATTTCCTTGAGCCCCAAGACTCCAGGCTGACACCTTATCTACTCATCATGCCTTCTTGATCCTTCACGTGTTTTCCCTATGATGCCATATTAGAAATATAGCTAAGTCCCCAAACCCTTTCTTGCTTCCACATGCTAACATTTTCTCCTGCGCACCTTTCCTTGAGCACTTTTCTACCTTACTTTCCCTATGTGCGTGCACTCTTCTTCTACCTTGGGAATTAGTCAATTTTAGGGTCTAACATCACCCCACACTAATTTTTTTCCATCCTCAGATACAACCTAATCTTCTATAAAGAATAAATAATGGGATTAGTTTGTGCAAAGGAATGAAATAATTCCATCACTGTTGAAGAATAATTTGGAAGTCTTTATTCAATCCTGCTTCAATTTACTCTAGGCATCCACCTAATTTTGTGCTTACTAAAAAAAATCCTTTATCAATGTGTTAACTTCATCAAATGACAACTCCTTGCCCTTATCCTTCAGTGTATCAATAATGTTTTCCATCTTCTTGTTAAGGTCTCTTAGTGTGTCCATCTTGCGAGTGACTTGGGGATAAAATTATTTTACTTTATTTTTAATTGAGACCCTTAGGCCTTTGATCGCCTCAGACTTCTTCTCGAACTCTGCAATTATTTTGTCTCGTTCTTCCCTATTATTCTATTTTTTCTCCTAGAACTCCTTTAGGTCCACCTCATGGGTAGTAACCAATACACCTTCCACCCTTTCCCTATCCCCATAGTTTTCATAGACAACTTTGGCCATGTGCGGCACATTTTTCACTAAGGAAAGGAGATTGAAGTACTTGATTTATGGTTTCTTCAATCTTTTCTTTCTCCTTAGCCTTCTGTCATGCTAGAAATTCCTCTACCAACTCAAGGGCAAGCAATTGTTCATGATCAATCATGTCAAGTCCTCCAAATAGAGAAAAGTTGACTCATACTTCTGTGAAGGGGGAGGAAAATCTTAGCATGCCAAAATAATGGAGTCTGAGATAGACTCTACTTTCTTATATGCCTCCTATAATTTCACCTTTTCTTCCCTTAACTCAGCCTTTAGTTATGTAATGATAGACTCCTTCCCTTTTATCTCCTTGTTCTTTTCCTCCAATTCATCCTCTAGGTATTTGATTCTATTATTCCTCTTGAATAACCGATCCTTTACTTCCATTGATACCTTGTTAAGCATGCTACAAACCTATTCATTAGTTAACCGCTGACTATCCACAACAAGATTCACCTCACCGAGGTTCACTATTTCTATTATTGCATCTATGCTAACTTTGAACTCAAGCTCATCAACATGAGACTCGAAAGTCCATGACAACATCTTCCTGGTGCACATGTATGAGCTACCACTATCAAACGATGACCAACAAAAGATTTGATCTGTGGGTACTGTGCTCTAGAAGTGCACACGAAGAACTTTGTTAGGTTCATTGACATAAGCCATGTGTCCTTACGCCACTATCGTGCCCTTTCCACTATTGCGCGTTGTTGTTGGGAGGTTCAGTGCTAAGTTGGGATCTCCGCTCATGCTCCCATAATCCTTTCCTGCTTCCTCTATTTTCTTCAATACCTCCTCATCATTGTGCTCCACTTCTTTCTCCACTAAGTTTTGAATGATTCCTGCCACTTCCCTTTCCATTGTATCCTCCAGATGTCCTTCAGCCAATGGTGGGATCTTCTACGCATTTGTCCCCACTTCTTCTTCACTTTCTCTCACATTATGAGTGCCTTCCTCATTATCATTCTACTCCTCATCAGAGTCATGTATATCATGTATAGGGGGACTCTTACCTTCCTCGCGCTCTTCATTCTCCTCCCCAGAGTCATCATCCTTTATGCTTTCTTTATTTTCAGAGTCTGAAATTGATGTTATCTTATGTTTGTTATTTACTATCAGCTCCTCTATCACAGGGGACAATTCCTTTTCAGGTGACTTCTCCTTAACAAGGGATTTATTTCTCCTTTTGTAGGTACTTGGACCAGCACCTGACTCTTGCACTACTATAGTCTGAATTGTACATGAGCTCAGAACCCTACTTACTGTAGTCTCTTCCCTTTCTGTCTTCATCCCTTTATTCGTGGCAAGGTCCTCTAGTATGGATACATCATCCTTGACGTATACGCCCTTCTTGAACTTGGGCCTTAGGTGTATATACACCCTTGCCACCATTTTTAATGCAATAGGTATTAACATGAGCTTCACCATACGTACATCATGGGAGACATACTTCTACACATACGTATGTTTCTTAGGGTATAACAACATTCTACACAACGCACGATACTCCTGGTCTACCTCACTTAGATAAAATCTAAGTTTCTTATCTCTACAAACCCTAACTTGGAAATATCTCCTTCCACATGACAACATAAAATCCATGGGAATTCACAAAAAAAAACTTCTCCACTCATGCACATGTACTCCCTTTCCACTCTAGTTCACAACTCTTCTAAATATTCCACTATGCATGTAAATCTCCACAAATTTATTTTCGAAAGGATGCCCTAGTTTATAAGAGCTCTTCAATAACAAACACAAGGTAAAAAGAAATAAATTACCCCGACCTTCTATTTATATTTTTTTTTCCTGCACAAAATCCCATGCCACCTAAGAACGTACAACTGCATTAAATTTGGATTTTTCCAACACCATCCTTGAACGCATTTTGTCCAACATTTTTCCTCTACGCCTAATTCTACACGAAACCCCAGCAACCTTCTGGCACGCAAGACTACATCAATCAAACATATTCCTTGTCACCACCTACCTCATGTTGCTCTATGATTTTATCCTTGTCTGTGGTTTTTATAAGGATTTTTGACATCAATCTCCACCCATAATCACTTCTGCTACATGCACTCTTCTAACCTTACGCAATTTTTATTTTTTCACTTAGGCTGCCAATTCACATCATTTTCAACACTTTCTTCTTACTAGACTCTTCACAGAGACTCTCCTTTGACACCTTCCACCCCACACTAAATAGATATGCAGTCATAAAAAACCATTTCAAAAAGTAACTAGATACTAGCGTGCAAACGCGCCCACAAAAAAAAGAAAAAGACAAGACAAAGCGACGAAAAAGGGAAACACAGAAAGGAAATTGTATTTAAGGAAAATCCTAAGATACATGGCAATATTGCTTTATCTACAAACACACTGAAGACTTATTTATTGTAGGGATTCAACCTACTCCCATTAATATGGTAAGGAAGCATTGTTCCATTTAGCGCTTGTAACTAGAAAGAACCTAGATCAAATATGTAAGTGATAGTATATGGTCCCAACCAATGCACCTTGAGCTTCCCTGGGTGGCGCAGAAACTTAGAATCATACAATAGGACCATCTGCCCAACCTCAAACTTCTTATTTTTAATATGACGATCATGGAATTCCTTCTGTCATGATTTCTTCATCTTATGACTCCATCTAGCAATACTACTCCTCTCATCCAAATCCATAAGTTTATTAATGCGCTCCTATAATGCTTGTTCATCAGCCAATCCTCCTACGCGCATCATACGCAAAGATGGCAACATGAACTCCACAGGTAGAACTGCCTCCATGTAAAAAACCACTTGAAAGGGTGTGGCCTTGTTCAATCACTTATAAGTTGTTCTATATGCCCATAGCAATGTAGATAATTTATTATCCCAGTCTCTTTTTCTGACATCGAAAATATTAGTTAATGTGTGGCTTAATATCTTGTTAAATGCCTCAACAATTCCATTAGCCTAAGGGCGATAGGGCATAGTTTTTAAATGGCCACCATAAACTGTGCCAACAAGATTTGAATAGTCTCATTTAAGAAATGCGTACCCCTATCACTTCTTAAGCTCAACGGACATCCATAGCTGTTAATTATTATTTCCCATAAGAATCTAGTTGTTGTCGTCGCAGTGTAATTCTTTGTAGGCACTGCTTCTGCCCACCTCGTGAGATAGTCTGTGAAAGTGATAATGTAGCATGAATCTATCCTACAGTCGAATGGGAAAATAGGTCCCACAAAGTCAATTTCCCACTTTTCAGATGGCTCTGCACTAGCAATAGGTCTTAATGGAATTTTATCTCTCCTTTCTAGTTTACCAAGGCACTGGAAATGATTACAAGCCTTGCAATACTCTATACAATAATTATAAAAAATTTCCCACAAAAGGCCTGCCAATAAGATCTTACGCATTGTAACATTTCCTACATAGTGACCTCCTGCAATGCCACCATGAGATTATTCCATGATTATAATACGTTCATGTTCCAACACACACCAGTGCAACACCTCATCTCAGCCTAGTTTGTACAGGTATCTGCCGATCAACATATATGCGCAACATGTACATCCAACTACTTTTTCTCCTAGGCCTTCATTCCTTCTAACGTCATACCCCTCCTTAAGAAAACACCATTATCCTCTAATTCATAGGGTGCACATTGCAATCTAAATTTTTTTGCATCTGGCATTGTGTCCTCGATGCTTTGCACATCGTCGCCTAAGTTAATCTGTGATAGATGATTAGGTCCCAAATTGCTTTTACCTAGTTTTACTACAACCGAAAAGTTGAACTCCTGAAATAGTAAAATCCACTGATATATATGCCCTTGTAAGAAAAGTTTTTTCACCAAGTACTTGAGCATCATATGATCCGTGTAAAAGAGAAATGGAGTGGCCAACAAGTATTGCCTAAACTTGTGCAGTGCATAGATCATAAATAGTGCCTCGCGCTCTATTGTAGTGTATTTTTTCTCAGCTTGAGTTAATTTCCTACTCACAAAATATAGTGGATGATCAACAACCCCCTTTCTAGGTTGTGCCAACACTGATCCTATCGCCATACTTGATGCATTAACATGCACATGGGAAGGCCTATCCCAAGAGGGAAAGTGTAAAATGGGCACAGTAGTAAGTTTCTATTTTAAGGTGTCAAACGCCACATGTTGCGCCAGTCCCCAATAGAACTTGATTTTATGTTTCAATAAATCTTCCAGGGGTGCAAAAATATGGGAATATCCCTTGATGAATTTCCTATAGTACCCTATATGCCCTAGGAACCCACGCACTGCACTTTGATTGGTAGGTTCCTCCAATCCCACTATAACAACAACTTTTGCGGGGTCTACCAATAAGCCTTCCTTGTAAATAATGTGTCCCAATAACGTGTCAAAAGGAGTAGAAAAAAAACATTTCTTAATATTTAGGGAGATGTTCAACTACCTGCATGTCTTAAACATTAGCCGTATATTGTCACAATGATCTCTAACTAACCCATACACCGTCTAGTCATCCACATAAACTTGAAGAGATTTATGGATGAATTCTTGAAAGGCATGCACAACAATGCACAAAATTATAGCATGCACATTCTTCAATCTAAAAGACATGACCGTATAAGAAAAACTTTCCCATTTAATGGTGAAAGTTGTTTTCTCTTGGTATTCCTATTATCCAAAATTTACCCCTCGAGGAAATTTCTATAACATGCATCAAATTATTCAATCCCAAGCAAGTAGAATTGATTCAAGGCCCAAAATCATGTTTTTGGGGTCCCCTTGGCTTCTCTCTAACTTCCCCATACAAAGAAAAAACCCAAGAAGTTAGAGAAATTTGGAAAAAATCTAAAAAATGCACTCATTCTGGTGTTTTGCGAAAAAATCATACATTTTTGTCCCAAACAGTCTGTAGGACAGTTGGAACATAGGTATGCGTAGGACATGAAAAGCTGATTTTTCTTCAAGTCAGTGCATTATGGGTGGAGCGGAGAAATGTGTCTGGGATGGTCAGGACAAAAGTATGCGTGGGACGCACAAAGGTGAAAAAAGTTACAAAAGGAACCATATGTTGCGGCGAATGCAGAAGTCAACGGCCCTCACAACCCAGTCAATGGTAGAGCACGGGGACAAAGAAGATTGAATCGGGTGATGTGGAGATTTTTTTCTGGGATAGCCGGGACACGTGGACCTGATTTTGCCGAAATAGCCGCAATGAAGAGAAAAATTCAACGTTTGACCTTCGAACTTCAAACGCCCATAACTTTTGACTCTGAGCTCTTATTTTCATAAAATTGGACTTTCTAGATTTTCATAAAATAAAATAAACATATTCAGATCTAGTCAATTAATGCTCATTCTCATCAAATGACAGAAAATGCCTGGCAGACCCAAAATAGCTACTCGCACTCAGAAGGCCATAACTTTTGCATTTCTCAAAGAAATCACATGAAATTAGTACCGTTGAAATCGTGGCTCCGATTTTGACACACAAAAATCAAGAAAGTATGGATTTGATGAAGGATAGACAAATATTTTGTATAAAACGTGGCCAATTTTAGAATAGTGTTTTATTTGGTAGTTGGACGCATTCAATGAAGCATGGGCTACCATATTTCACTGTTGCAAGTCATAGGATAGTATGGGGAGCCTTTAACAAGAAACAGAACATCATTTCACTCCATTTAATACCTCTTACAAGTGGTTGAAGGAAAAATTTCAAGATTTTTATTTTCCTTCTCTCTCTCTCTCTTCTTATTTTTCTATAAATTGGAGTCTTGGACTCATTATAAAATGAGGTAGTTTTATTGTAACAAAGCTCTGTCAAATTTTTTTGTGAAGCCAATGTGTTGTAGGCCCTTGTATTAGACTCCTTACATGGTGATCTAGGCTCTTATCTTGTAATAGATTAAACTGTGCATATCATGAAGTAATAAAATACAAGTTTGTGGATGCATCTTCCCCTGCTGTGCTTTTTTGCACTCTTCTTTCCCTTTCAACCTTCATTACAAGAATATTTTGTCTATATTTATGCTCTTGTAAGGACTCATTATTATTGTGCATGTATGAAATATTGTTGTAAATGCATTTACCAGATTGTGGAGAACTTTTATCACCCCTTCTAGTATGCATTTTACTTCTATTTTTCACACATTGGAAGACTACTCTCACACCCCTCCTTTTCTGGTGTATCACCGCTTTAGTGTAGGATTTCATTTTTATGCATTCTCTCTCCTTTGTCCCTTAGAAAGTTAGATTAGGAAAGTTAGTTTTTCCCGCGTTAGAGTAGATTGTGGCAAGTAGTTTAGGAGCAAGAACCATCTTTCTCTGGAGGTCTATCTCAAGTAGCAAGTCCCACAACTTGGAGATAGTACCCATGTTGTCCAATCACACCGTGAGCTCAAGTATATGCACTTGTGTAAACATAAGGGTGATGTGATCCGGTGATAACAATTCCTTCACAATTCTCACCTGGTGATAGCCCAAGAATCCATCTATAAAAGAGTAGATCTCTTTCCCAGCTACACCTTCCAAAATCTCTTCAATAAATGGGGTTGGAAAAGGATCTATGACACATGCAACATTGATATCCCTATATTCTACACATATCCTTATTCTTCCAAACTTTTTGATATTAATGACCATGGGTCTTACCCACTTAGATTCCTCAATCGCCTCAATGATCCAAGATTCTATCATTTTGTCAATTTCCTCCTTAACCTTTACACGTAAATTCAGGTTCATTTTGTAGGGTCATTTCGTGATGGGGCATGCACCTTCTTTCAACTTGACTCTCATTTCTCTCAATGAAGGATGAACCCATTTTAACTCATGGTACCCGTGCTGGAACAAGTCTTAGAAATCACGCAGTAGTTCAACCACTTTTGAAACCTCCTAGTCTTCTCAGTAGTCTCCAATAACATCTTCCTTGGGATCTTCTTCAGTACCAATGTTAACCTTTTTTTTCAAGGGTTTATGGAAGGCGCGTGCTTTCTCATCTATTTTATCCAACAATTTACACTTACCTACACTGAAAGGAATGATAACCAGATCGTACCAAGCCAAGAACACAGATGCTAATCAAACATCACGATCAGTAAGATGAAAGCAATTCGCAAAAATAAATTTACATAAAACCTTTGCAAAAAAATGAGAAAAAATATCATATATTATTATGGAACTCAATGCAATACATTGAGAATGGGCCTTACTTAAATAGGCAAATAATAACAATCTAAAAACCAGTTAAGGTCGTAGATCAAGCCATAAATCAAGGAAAGAACTATAGCTAACAACTAGATAATATATCCTAATATCTAAATAAGATAAAAGAAATATCCACACACATAAGTGGGTGAGGATAAATATAATAAAGGTAAATAAAGTACCTAGGTGAATATGAGCTAAGGTAAATACCTACTCTAACACCCCCCCTCAAGTGAAGCTAGGGGTCAAAATAGAAGTGGCATATCCATAGTATGAGTCCCGGTAACTAGGACTTATGAGGTATTCATGTACAATAACTGGGGAAAAAATAACACCGCAAGGTACCCAAAACCAGTAATAATAAAATAAAGAGAGTAAAGAACCACTCCAAGGCATCCCAAGAAGCTCGGCTCAAAAAACTCATACAATGCTGAAGAAGTTTGGTGTGCAATGTGGTTTAAATCCACTGCTCAATCACAAAACTCAAAAATAACTGACACTGGGTTTCACCAGATAACTCCATTCAAGGAGACTGTCAACGGAGTGATGTCAAAAGTGTAAAAAAAGAAACACCAAACATAATTCGATCAACTGCTGCAAATAGGTGTGCCACGATCTAAAAAAAAAACCAAAGTAACAAGGAAAGGACACAAAATCCAGAGTGTCACGATCCAAGAAAAGCCAAGGTAACAAGGCAAGGACACAAAACCCAAAGAAGAAGTATCAACACCACACCCTCCCATACTGCTAAATGGGTGGAGTGATGCTACAAATCTGTATGAGTTGTCCAAAATCAACTACTCGTACACTAACAAAATAACACTAGACTTGCACCAGAATAGATCCCCCACAAGAGATAATGTCAACATGCTAGAAGTGTCGAAAATACAGATACAAAATCTCTCAACAAATAAGAGAGATACACTACACCTACTCTCAAAACAAGAAGCATCACAATGCATAAGGTATAGAAAGTGGAGCAAGAGGCCTAATGATGGAGGAGCCATGCTTGTAGAGTCCTCTCAATGAATGCCTATGTCACCACCATGAATGATCAGATATCCACCCCAAATCAACACAGATGGATGAAGAAGATGCTTGCATATGACTTGGTGTAAAATGCACAATGGGTGCATGCAAAAGAACATCAGAATGTGTGTCAAATTGATCATGTTTGACAGCTGAAATCTTAGGTTTCTCAAGCCTGAGTGAAGGTGCAAAACTCATGTGTTGCTCATGATCCTCAGAAAGAGTCGAGTGAATAAAAAAAGGAGCTCTATCAATACATAAGTAAATACAAGAAGTCAAACATAAGTAAATACAAGAAGTCAATGTGACCTCCCAATCAAGATATACAATGAGTGAGATCAAACTCGATTAAAACCTATATATCAAAAAGTGCCAATTACAATTCGTGAATGACACAACAATATCACCAAGATATGCTAACCCACTTTAAGAGAAAGTAAGGTATTGATATCAAGGTGCTATTGATATAACACGCACAAATGGTAACACCTAGCACTCTTCAAAATTGAGGTAATAATATAATCGAAAGAAAAAAACTCAAAGTATAGCTAGGAATACTTAAAATGTGTGCAATGTAACCTTACAATATAGATATTTATGTTGATTTTACAAGAAACAAGACGTAAATATTGAAATTGTAGTGATATGATAGAAACAAGCTAACTCTTCTAAGGAAGTCCGCGGTGATGAACCACACCTAACTACAATGACGATCTTGACATGGGTATCAAGATCACAATGGCTACCGATGACGTGAATATGCCTCCGCAACTTTAGATGTTTAACTTACCCAGCTGCAAACATGGATGGGCGTAAACAGACATAAAAGTGACGGAAACAATCGAATGGTAACACAAAGGTAGTCACCCTTGTTCTGATCAACAAAGTGTCAAAAGAATGTGAAGGAAGAAAATTAAAAAAAGGATGAAAAATGTTGGCTTCACTTCGACAGAGTTTTGCCTCGCCCTAAGGCAAGTAAAAACTAGGTGAAAGTAACGCGTCACACATTTCACAATGAAAATATCATTCACAAATCAACATTGTTTTAGAATGGTCAAAGTGGGCTCCTGGCCAAAGTATATCTTCCTAGGTGGTTGTCTCATCCTAGGTGCTACAAAGATTATCCACGAGTGGGACGATTTACCCAAAAAGTTATATTGACTAGTTTGGGAGTATCTCGACTTTGCCCTCTTCAAGCACAGTGGGCATTAGATGCATCCATCGTGTACTTAAAAGGGTCGCATAGGGAAAACTTGTAGCTTTATCTCACAAAGGATTTACTAGTTAGATAGGCAGTGTGGAGCACTTCCCATTTCGTCACAAGGTTCCCTCTTGCGTGGACTACTTTGGGGTTCCTAGAACCACCCTCATTGTTATAGCTTAAGGCGTTATGCTAAAGGGGTTATGTTCCAGTTGAGCGGAGAGGGACGTACCCTTTTATAAAACTTGCAATATAGTGTTTTGAATATGTTGTTCTTTTTATCTTGTTTAATTAGGTGTGGTTTTCTCAAAACACCTTTTGGCAACCTGTAGAACAACTGTATTAGTAGTTTTTTTACTTTTGTTTTGATTCCTTCGTTCTTTGACAAGCGATGGTGTTTTGGTCTTGTATGATGATTTTTAGTAGTTTTCCATTAAAATAGAAGGCATCATTTCTGATTTTCCGGATCGTCCAAGGATGCAAGAGAAGAGCAGACGTGATTGTCTTCCAAAATCTAAAAAGATATCAAATGGAAAAACACTTTAATTAAACTATGCCAAATTAACCAATTCCAACTCAAATACTCTTAACAACCTCAAAGCATCAAAAGGACTTAAGAATTGTTTTTGATTCCCAAGATCGTCCCAAGGGACGCGAGGGAAGAGCATACGTGATCCTTATTCCTATAAGTAAACAATGCAAAATATTACCTAATCGAATACAAAACATGTAAAAACAGCCTGCAAAAACAAATATATGATTAGATAAACATGCAAGAATGTTAGCACATCAACACTTTAATTTCAAAAATGCAAAAGGACACCTGCGCCTCTTTTTAGCGCCTACACATGGGTTAGGGCATATGCACTACTCTACGTTGTTTCAGCTCACAATGCACCTGTGCCACCTGAGAGGTGTGTGCACCACGAAAATAGTATATGCACCACGAAAAGAGTGCATGCACCACTCTATAGATTTTTTTGACTTACCATGCACCTGTGCCACTAGACAAATGTGTACGCCAAAAAACAACGTATGCGCCACTCCCGAGAAAAACAGACAGAATAACTACGTTACCGAAAAAATGTGTCTGTGCCACTAAAACAACATGTGCACTCTAGTTAGGGTGTGTGTGCCAATCTGACAGGTTTCAGAATGTAGTAAAGGTATAGTACAAAACAACATTTGCACCCAGGTTAGTGCACTTACGCGCCGGTTAGGGTGTGTGCACTGGGGTTAGCACGCACGCGCCAGGGGTCAGAAAACAGAGTAATAGGTTTTACCAGTGTGCCTACGCCACCAGAGAGATGTTTGTGGCACAAAAATTGTGCCTGTGCCACCAAAACCACATTTGCAGCCCTAAAAGTGTGCCTGCGTCAGACCTGCAACCAAAATACAGCAACATACACAAGAAAACTCACAATATCTCAATTTAGCTTAAGAATGGCAATAACCCATTAAAATTATGGCTATGAACATGAGGTTACACATATCAAATGAGTAAAAATTCCAAGAAAATGGACATTAATTACTACATGTGTATATCAAAAGTTAGCCAAAACAATGAAAATTAAACTAAAATGACATGGGACTAAGTCTCCCACCGGGCGTGTGAAATGTGTACAATTATTCTTTTTTCTAGGTTAGATTGAAAGCAAGAAACTACCACACAAAATAGTTCCCTAACCTAGCTAGAAACAAGAAAGGAGTACCATCAAGATGAAGAAATGAACAAGGCCTACATTAGCATCATAACTTTAAAATAATGAAATCAAGCATGATGCAAATCAAGAACTCTATCCTTCTAATTTCCTAATTAAATCAAGTGGACCTATGTATTCCAATGGAAATCAACGATATTGTTTGCTTTGATCCTTCAAGGATGTTTGGGTGTGAGGCCTAGCTCTTCAAGATGGATGATAGGAAGGCTTGAGAATGGCAAAAGGCTTTTAGTGCAAGACTATGTGCTTTCCTTTGCTTTCTCAAGGGAATTAGGTGTAAGGATAAAGGTAGAAGGAGAGCTCCTTATATAGCCCAATGGATAGAGGAAGCACTTCATCCCTTTGCATGTGGGATAAAGGTAAAACATGATTAGGAATGAATAAAGTTGCTTTATTAAAAATAACCTTGCTTTAGAAGGGTTTAATTTATGCTTAGCAAGTCATGGGAGTTGGGGGTGTTTTAATTAATCAAAGGTGATTAACTAATAGGTAGGTGTAAGCTTATAGAAGCCAATTAGAGGAATATTAGTACAATCTAGGCTATTAGAAGGGGATTAAATCAATTAAATATTGATTTACTAGTTAAATGAAGGGGAAGACTAATTAATTAATAATAATTAATTAATCTAGATAGAAGAGGTGATTCATTAATGGAAGGTCGTTAATTATGGTGTTAGTTGGATAGGCAACTTCATCAATTAGCATATTGTGATTAATTAACGACAACAAGAGGGAATATGAACACTTTTGAAGATATGTCGTCGATTTGTGAGTGTAGACACCTATAATTACGCCCAAGCAATTTAAATACTTAAATTGCGCTAATTATTCCCTTTCTCACAAATCAATGACATATCGTCAAAAGCACTCATTTTCCCTCATATCATCATTAATTAATTGCACTAAGTTAATTAATTAAGTTTCCTATCCAACAAATACTCTAAATAACGACCTTTCATTAATAAATCACCCCTTATACCTAGACTAATTAATTATTATTAATAATTAGCTTTCCCTTCCATTTAACTAATAAATCAATATTTAATTGATTTAATCCCCTTATAATAGCCTAAATTGTACTAATATTCCTCTAATTATCTTCTATAAGCTTACATCTACCTATTAGTTAATCACCTTTGATTAATTAAAACACCCCCCAACTCCCATGACTTGCTAAGCATAAATTAAACCCTTCTAAGGTAAGGTTACCTTTAATAAAGCAACCTTATCCATTCCTAATCATGTTTTACCTTTATCCCACATTCATGAGAATGTGTTGAATCCTTTATCCTTTGGTCTATATAAAGAGCCCTCCACCTACCTTTTTACTTACACCTAAACTCATTAGAGAGCAAATGTAAAGCATATAGCAAAGAGACTAAGAGCTTGCACCTTGTTTTCTTGAGAGTTCATTATCTTGAAGAGTTAAACCTCTTTCTTCAAGTTCATATGGGAGGTGTCAAAAAGGTCTTGTATCCCAGCTTTGATTAGCCCCCATTCCTAGGTTCTTGGAACATTAAGGACAACTATTTTTTATAGCCATGGAACCTACCTAGGTTCCTTCATTTATATGTTGTTAGATAATAGAGGATATTTAGGTGCTTAACATAGTTAATTTCATAGTTTTGTATTGATAAATGTTAGCATCTAATCCTTGATTAATTCTTATCATGATGGTGTTTATAATGTTGTTTAATTCTTGCTAATTAAGACTATTTAGGTGTTAGTCTTTGATTACATTAGCATTAGTTTAAAAACAACACTTGCACACATTTGGCACGCCCGGTGGGACTTGACTCAATTGTCCTTTGCACTTAATTTCAAGTTTTTGTAGTTAAGTTTCATTTTTGGTTACTAACCCTCTTTTACGCATGTTGATCTAACTTGTTTTTCTTAACTTGTTTTGTTGAGTATGCATGTGTTGAATCTTCCTTGTAGGTATAAAGGAGGTGAAGTGCTATCCAAATTAGAATTGATGGGAAATTTTCAATATTTCTCCATGTTTTCATTTTTAGAACTTATTTTTTTAACATTCTACATGCTAGTTTTGTCAATTTCTTGAAAATTTTAAATTCTTGAGCATGTAGGTTAGTGTTTAATAGTGTTGAGTCTTCTATTTACATATTAATGTGGTGGGTTGCTATCAAAATTTTATCTTGGTGAGAAAATTTTAAGATTTCATCATGTTTTCATTTTAAGAGCTTACTTTTTCATCATTCTACATGCTAGTTTTGTCAATTTCTTGAAAATTTTAAATTCTTGAGCATGTATGTTAATGTTTGATAGCATTGAATCTTCAATTCATATATTGATGTGATGGGTTGTCAAAATTGAATCTTGGTTAGAAAAATTTACCCATTTTGCAGATTAAGAGACGTTTTTTTTGACATTTTTTGAGTGTATGTCAAGTGCATACCCGTGAGCATAAGAGCATATGCGTAACCCATCTTCCGAAGGCCATAACTTTTACTCCTGAACTCGAAATGACTCCATTTTTTGCGTTGGAAAGGTATTGAAGTTAACTATGCAATGAACACATAAATTTGGGATTTATACTTACATAAATCACAAGTTTTTCTATTAGTTTAAAACTGGTCATTTTCTAACATGTCTCATGTTTTGATGAATGTTGTATTTCCATGCTTACTCGATTTAGACCAAAGCGTGTGTATGCTCTTCTCTTGCACACTTTGGTGATCTTAAGAATCAAAAACAACTTTGATCTCTATCTTTTTAACATTGGGATTAAACTTAGAAATTTGATTATTCATTTTACTTAAGGGAATGAACATTTTACAAATTATTTTTCAATGGTCCTTTGATTTGAAGTTTTCCATTTCTATATAGTTGGGATAAAGTTTGTGTATGCTCTTCTCTTACACCTTAGGGTGATCTTGAGAATCAAAAGCAACTTTAGTCTTCATTTTATAACATTTGGTAAATTGGAAACTTCATCTTTCACTTTTAGTTTAAGGGAATAAACATTTATCAAGAATTTTGTATGGTTCATTGATTGAAAAGTTTTTCTTTACTTTTTAGTTGGATTATTTGTTGTATATGCTCTTCTCTTGCATTCTTGGATGATCTTGAGAATCAAAGTAACTCTTAATCCTCTTTTAAATAATGTGATTTTCTTGGAAAACTTCTAACGCTTGAGTGCAGGACCTAAAAATGCTTGTCAAGGAAAGGAGGAATCAAAATAAAATCAAAAACTACTAATACAGTTGTTATATGGGTTGCCAAAAGGTGTTCAAGAAAACCACACCTAATTAAACAAGATAAAAATAACAACATATTCAAAACATTGTATTGCAGGTTTCAGCAAAGGGTACGTCCCTCTCCACTCAACTGGAACATAATCCCTTTGGCATAACGCCTTAAGCTACAACAATGGGGGTGGTTCCAGGAACCCCAAAGTAGTCCACATAAGAGGGAACCTTATGGACGAAATGGGAAGTGCTCTACACTACCTACTTGACTAGTGATTCCTTTGTGAGATAGCGTTACAGGTTGTCTGTTGTGGTGACCCTAGTGATGGTACACGTAGACGCACTAGTTGCCTACTATTCTTGAATGGGGTAAAGTAAAGTCGAGATACTCCCAAATTAGTCAATGCGACTGAAATTACGCTCGCTCGTGGCAACTTTGTAACACCTAGGGTGAGAGAACCACCTAGGAGAATATACTTTGGCCAGGAGCCCACTTTAACCATTTTAAAACAGTGTTAAGTTGTGAACCTTCTTTTTGAGAAATGTGTGACGTATTACTTTCGCCTAGTTTTTACTTGCTTTAGGGCGAGGTGAAACTCTGCTGAAGTGAGGCTAGCATTTTTCATCATTTTTCTTGATTTATTTCCTTCATATTCTTTTGACACTTTGTTGATCAAAAGAGGTGTGATTACCTTTGTGTTTCCATTTGACTGTTTCTCTCACTTTTATGTTCGTTTAAGCCCATCCATGTTTGCGGCTGGGTTAGTTAAACATCTAAAGTGAGCGGAGGTGTTTTCACGTCATTTGGTAACCATTGTGATCTTGATACCCACATCAAGATCATCATTATAGTTAGGCATGGTTCATCACCACGGACTTCTATAGAGGAGTTAGCTTATTTGTCTCGTATCATTACAATTTCGATATTTACGTCTTGTTTCTTGTAAACTCGACATAAATACCTATATTTTACAGTTACGTTGCACACATTCTTAACTATTGTTAGCTATACTTTGAGATTTTTTTTGTTTGGTTTTATTATTACCTCAATTTACTAAGGTGCTAGGCACTACCATTTGTGTGTGTTATATCAATAACACCTCAACAATCAATACTTCACTTTCTTGCAAAGTGGGTTAACATATCTTGGTGATATTGTTGTGTCATTCACAAATCGTAATTGACACTTTTTGAGATATAGGTCTTAATCAGACTTGAGCTTGCTCGTCGTATATCTTGATTGGGAGATCACATTTAACTTCATGTATTTACTTATGTCTTGTTCATTCCTTTGAACTTGATATAAGTGGAGACATCTTGTTAATCATCTGGCGTCGCAAATTACTTTGAAACGTAGTCTAGGAAGTACTTCATTTGATTAAGTTTTGGTACCAAACGATTTTTTCATTGGTGACTTTATCACTCTATCACATTGGTATTCTCACACTGTTAATTTACTCTTAACACGTACATCTTGTGTTTTACTTAGGGGTAGTCATTGAATTTTGAACAAATCTACAACTTACCTTAGTGAAACTTATCACGAACACATGGCTCCCAAGACACGTCTAGGGTTAAAGAAACAAACATATGAGGAACAACAAGTGCACACTTGGGAGACCTCTAACAAACAAGGGTCAAACCCCTTCATTGGACACAACTTAGGGCCATTGTTTTCTACAGAAAAGGAAACCGAAGAGATGGTCGATCATAGTGGAAATGAATTAGAATCACCACACACAGAATTTGATTTTGACCCCACTCTAATAGATGAGTTTCTCCTTAGAAACAAAGATAGAGTTTTGGCATGTGTCATGGAATTAGGGGCCAAATTGCCCATCGAAAAGGAACCAATACTATAAACATATGACACTACTGAGGAAGAATGCCCCCTTATCAATATGGAAGATATTTTAACATGTGGGCATGCTTCCACTTCTTACGTAGAAAATGATAAAGTGGTAGGGCATAGAATACCCCTCCTCAAAGTGCCACAAAGAAATAAAATAGAACTTGAGACAGAAGAAGAACCTCCACATTATGAAGAGGAGGAACCTTTAGAAGAAGAGGTTATAAACCAAGCCACAATCCAACAACAAATCAGCAACCTAAGCCGACAACTTGCTTTGCTTACTTCTCATGTACAGAAAGATGCAAATAGGAACATTCAAAAGGTAAGGCCTAAGGTTAATATCAACGAACTCCATCAGGAAAAATAAGGAGAAGAAGACATAGGGTACCATCATGTTTACATCCCTACTTCTCCCACTAAAGAACTAATGCTCGCACATGAAGTGCATTTTATGAAAGCGACGCTTGCAAGCTTACAAGAGAGCAATATAGGGACCATCAGGAAATATCAATATGAAGAGTTGTGCCCCTATCCTTTCGACAAGATAATGACCCTTCAACCCTTTCCAAAGAAATTTGATATGCCAAAGTTCAACAAATACAAAGGAAATGGAGACCCAAGAGATCATGTTAAAGATTTTTACATGGCATGTCAAGAGGTGTCTTATAGTGATAATTACCTTATCAAACTTTTTCCCAAGAGTCTTGGAGGTCAAGCATTGGAATGGTTTACACACTTACCACGGGGATCAATTTCCACCTGGCCAGAATTAGTAAAAAGATTCATGCATCACTTCTCATATAACATAGAGAGTGACATCACCATGGTAGACTTGTGCAGCGCCAAATAATGCCCAAATGAGACCTTCACTAGCTTCCTCCAATGATGGAGAGGGATAGTCAGTCACTTCCCTTGTGCTTTCCCTGAAAATCAGCTGACCAGTATCTTCATTCCCAATCTCAACCCAGATATCACCTTCCACCTCCAAATGCATTGTGTCTGTACTTTTGAGGAGGTTATCGAGAAAGGGATTCAAATAGAAAAGGCTCTCATTGCCAAAGAAACCCTCAAAACCCAATCTAAAGACAACCAAAGTGTCAAACCCGCTAAAAAGTTGAAGATCTTTAACAAAAACAAAAATGTGGTGGGAGACGGAATCACTGATTCTAAACATGTTCAAACGGTCCAAACCAGTTAACCTTTTAAACTGGCCAAGGGCCCAATTCAACCACCACCAAAGTGAAAAACATTCACCTCCCTCAATGAACCATTTTCCATCATACTAAAATAGTTGGATGCGGCCCACATGATGACCTATCCTACAACACAACCATTTGATGAAAACGCTCCTAAACCTCCATGGTATAAGGAGCATGAATACTATGAAATACATCGTGTTAAAGGTCATAAGACAGATAAATGTCTATGGATTTGCCACTATATTCAAGACCTCATTGATAATGGGGAGATAGAGGTGGATAACCCTGGAAAAATGCAAACACCTAACGAGAAAATGGAGATTTATAAGGAACCATTCCCTAAGCATGATAAGTCAAAAAAGATAAAGCTGGATCGGGGAGACTCATCCCAAACCTATAAAGCCACGAATTACTTGTATACCAAAAGAGATAACAATCATTACGATTCATGTATCAGATGTATTCACTCCCCTACTGACCGTGTCAATACCATCTGGATCAAGGGAAAGGACTGCGCTATGGTAACAAGGCAGGCCCACCTCGTAATTTTGGACCCCTCTCCGTCGACCCCGCATACTAGTAAGTATAACCTTTTAGAACAACTTGAGAAGACGTCCGCTAAGATTTTGATCTTAGACCTTCTCAATATTTCCAATGTGCATAAGGACATCTTGTATCAAACTCTTTAGGGGTCAGGAGTGCCTTTAGAATTCAATCCTACACACCTTCAAGTTGCGGTGGCAACCATTTCCCCAAGTGAGCATCTTACTTTCAACCATAGGGAAATCCCTGCCACGAATCCTACACATAATCTTCCCTTGTACATTGAGGTAGTTGTCACCCGCAGGAAAATCAAACGGGTGCTTATGGACAACGGATTAGGATTGAACATCTGTACATTTAAGCTGGTCAAACAATTGGGACATACGGAGGAAGATCTTGAGTTCCATATTATTACTATCACCGCATATGAAAACGCAGAAAGAGAGTCAACAAGAACCATTACGTTGCCCATGGAGGTGGGCCCCACTTGTCATCAAACAAAGTTTCACGTCCTAGACTTGGAACTTCCATATAATATGCTTCTAGGTTGAGCATGGATTCATGCCATACAGGTTGTGCCATCAATGTTTCATCAATGCATCAAGTTGAAGCATGAGGGACATACGATCACAATACCAGGAGATTCAGAGCCCTTTTCTCATTGTAGAGCTCTTAATAGCTTTGCACGAAAGGGTACATATGCATTTCCCTCCACAGATGTAGTTGTTCCTCTTCAGTCTGGGGATATAGAATCCCACGTGGATTCAGATTCACTTAGTTCTTGCGCTCATGGGGTGTCTACTTCAACCTCTCCATTTGATTCATGGGAGATGAAAATCCTGGAATATGGCTGTGGGGAGTATAATGTACAACAAGCGCTCCTGGTGTCATATCTCTCTTTATCACCCAAGACTAGAGGTCGACCCAACTACCACTTTAAGAGACCTAGAGAAGAACATGTTGATGGCAAATCGCAGCACCCCTAAATGTCTGCAACATGATGGGTTAAGACTCTCAGTGTGATTGCATAACATGGAGCTTTTCCCAAGTGTGGGACCTTGCGAAATCAGAAAAGCTCTCCTGATGAAGGCCGGTTCCTATTCCTCTATTCAGATGCACACATAAAAATGTAAAGGGTTTACTCACAAACCTAATCTAGCTTTCCAAGGAGACAAGGTAAGAAGATGCATAAAAATAAACCTAAACTAACAAAGGTGATGCACCGAGGAATGAAGAACACATGTCTTACCAATAAACACAGACCATTAAAATGCAATGCAAGATCATGCATAGATAACCGAGTTTGTAGTGAAAGATCAGGAGGATGCAAATAAACACAGAGAGGGTTGAGAATCATCCACAGACATGCATTATTTTCTCCAAAGATTGATACAATACGCTACAGAATGCCAAGAGGCAAATTTGCATTACAGTTTTAAATGGGAGGTTTGAACTTCCACAAATTCACCTGCCAAAGAGAAGAAGGGAGGGGAAAAACAAGAATTTCCAACCTTTAGAAAGAAGCCCCTCCTTAAAATTTATAGGAAGAATGAGAGAGGGAAGAGAGAGGAAATCCAAATCTACCCCAACCACCTCCAAGTTACATTTAATTCATCTCATTATGGTGGTAGGTGAGGACTTTAACAAACCCAAAAAGTGGCGAACTATATTTTGAATTTTTAAGAACTTGTTCCCACCCAATTAAAGATATCTAGTCGTAGTTGGATAGAGGACCTTGTAAGCTTTCCAAAAATTCTAACCTTGCATGAATCCAAGCTCCCTGTCAAAAATTATGGCCATCTGAATATCTGCGCCAGGGTCTGCTTCCTGTCAGCGCTCAAAATGTTGTGCCTCCTGAAGGTGCGCCATGGCGGATCCATATTTATGTCAACACCTCTTGCTGTGTGCCATGGGCACATCCACCTTCATGTCGACATCCATTTTCATGTGCCCTTAACCTGCACCTTGGTGCATCCATTTTCATGTTGACACCCATTTTCATGCACCCTTAACCTGCGCCTTTGCACATCCATTTTCATGTCGACACCCATTTTCATGTGCCCTTAACCTGTGCCTTGGCACATCCATTTTCATGTCGACATTATTTGTTGTGCGCCTCAGACCTACGCCTTGGCGCATCCATTTTCATGTCGACACCCATTTTCATGCGCCCTTAACCTGCACCTTGGCATATCCATTTTCATGTTGACACCCATTTTCATGCGCCCTTAACCTACGCCTTGGCGCATCCATTTTCATGTCGACATTCTTTGCTGTGCGCCTCAGACCTGCACCTTGGCACATCCATTTTCATTTCGACACCCATTTTCATGCGCCCTTAACCTACGCCTTGGCGCATCCATTTTCATGTTGACACCCATTTTCATGCGCCCTTAACCTGTGCCTTGGCGCATCTATTTTCATGTCGACACCCATTTTCATGTGCCCTTAACCTGTGCCTTGACACATCCATTTTCATGTCAACACCCATTTTCATGCGCCCTTAACTTACACCTTGGCACATCCATTTTCGTGTCGACATTCTTTGTTGTGCGCCTCAGACTTGCGCCTTGGCACATCCATTTTCATGTCGACACCCATTTTCATGTGCCCTTAACCTGTGCCTTGGCGCATCCATTTTCATGTTGACACCCATTTTCATGCACCCTTAACCTGCGCCTTGGCGCATCCATTTTCATGTTGACACCCATTTTCATGCGCCCTTAACCTGCGCCTTGGCGCATCCATTTTCATGTCGACACCCATTTTCATGCGCCCTTAACCTGCGCCTTGGCGCATCCATTTTCATGTCGACATTCTTTGTTGTGTGCCTCAGACCTGTGCCTTGGCACATCCATTTTCATGTCGACACCCATTTTCATGCGCCCTTAACCTGCGCCTTGGCACATCCATTTTCATGTTGACACCCATTTTCATGCGCCCTTAACCTGCGCCTTGGCGCATCCATTTTCATGTCGACATTCTTTGTTGTGCGCCTCATACCTATTCCTTGGCGCATCCATTTTCATGTTGACACCCATTTTCATGCGCCCTTAACCTACGCCTTGGCACATCCATTTTCATGTTGACACCCATTTTCATGCACCCTTAACCTGCGCCTTGGCGCATCCATTTTCATGTCGACACCCATTTTCATGCGCCCTTAACCTGCGCCTTGGCGCACCCATTTTCATGTCGACACCCATTTTCATGCGCCCTTAACCTGCACCTTGGCGCATCCATTTTCATGTCGACATTCTTTTTTGTGCGCCTCAGACCTACGCCTTGGCGCATCCATTTTCATGTCGACACACATTTTCATGCGCCCTTAACCTGTGCCTTGGCGCATCCATTTTCATGTCAACATTCTTTGTTGTGCGCCTCAGACCTACACCTTGGTGCATCCATTTTCATGTCAACACCCATTTTCATGCGCCCTTAACCTGCCGGTGACTCAATAAATGTCAGGGTCCAAGTTTCTTTGATTTCCATATTCTTCTGTTTGTCTATATCTACCCGGGGGGAAGATATATACAACAGAACACACTATTGGGTCATTCCTGCCTAGAGGCTTGTTAGCTAAGGAGAAGTTGCTTGATCCACCTACTACTTGGGTCCCTGAGGACACTCAGTCATCCTGTTACCAAACTCTGGAATATGAAAAATCTAGCAGAATGATGTACTCCATGGGCTACAAAGGCCTTGTCGGAGGAATGAACAAGGACAAAGAGAACCAATCCCTCTTCCACATTTCAAAATAGAAAGATACATCATTGGAATTCTTCCTTACGGAGCGCACCCCAATGATCAAGACGCAACTTGTTCTGAGCATGAGGATAGTTCTGATTACCTAGACAGCGATATAGATTCTTGTTGTAGCCAATATGAGGATCTAGCCTCCATAAACCTTTTTATGAATAACACTATCCTAACCATCACCCCCACTGAACCAACCCTTGACCTTGTATACCCTTCCCTTGTTGAATGGGACCAACAACGTCACGTGCCACTAGATTTATTTGAGAACAATGAGGCTATTGCGGAGTTTATGGGCATAAGTGATACAATCCCCATTTGAGATCATAAGAAAGGTTTCTCTATCAACTTAGACACCTGCGCCTACTTCGGCAAGGAGGCTGAACTTCGTGGTTAGCAAAATTTAAAGAAAAGCGAGGGCAAAAGTTCTAAAGAAAAGCCTTGGCAAAATTCAAAGTCCAAGTCGCACAGTGAAAACCTCTTTGAGGCACTGGCTGACAAACAAATAAGAAAACCAAAGGAAAAACAAAGTTACCATGCCAAGGATGAAAATCTCATGGAGACATCCTTGGATGAAGATCTCAACCTTCCTCCTGACCCTACGCGTATGGAGGATTTATCAAAATTGTTAGTCAAAGAAACCATTGATGTCAACATTGGTACTGAAGAAGATCCCAAGATAGTAAAATTGGGGGCATCACTCTCAGCTAGAGAACAAAAGACATTCATTATATTGTTGCGAGAGTTCATTGATGTGTTTGCATGGTCTTACAAAGACATGCTCGGCCTAGATCCAACTTTGGTCGTGCACAACCTAGTCATGCACGTAGATGCGAAGCCTATCAAACAGAAACTCTGAAAGATGCATCCAAGAGTGGTCTTGTTGGTCAAGGAAGAGTTGGAAAGGTTGCTTGTAGTAGGATTCATCCGACCAATTGACTATTCTGAATGGATATCAAACATTGTTCCTGTCCAGAAGAAACCTGTTGGTATTTGAATCTGTACGGATTTTAGAGACATCAATAAGGCTTGCCCTAAAGATGAATTTCCATTACCCAACATTGATATGCTTATTGACTCAACAGTAGGATATGAAATGCTATCGCTCATGGATGGCTTTTCGGGTTATAATCAGATTAAAATCATTGAGGAGGACCAACACAAAACAACTTTCAAAACTCCTTGGGGCACCTTCTGCTATCAGGTGATGCCATTTGGCCTTAAGAATGCGGGAGCAACTTATCAGTGGGCCATGACAGTAATATTTCACGATATGATTCATGACATCATGGAAGACTACATGGATGACATCCTGGGAAATTCCAAAACAAGAGAAGATCATCCTATCATTTTACAGCGTATCTTTGAGCACCTACAGGAATACAAAGTCAGATTGAATCCCAAGAAGTGTGTCTTCGGGGTGCTATCAGGGAAATTATTGGGCTTCATTGTGTCAAGACGAGGTATTGAGGTAGACCCTACTAAAGTGTTTTCCATCACAGAAATGCCTCCACCTGAGAATATCAAGCAACTATGTAGCTTGCAAGGGAAAATTCAAACCATTTGCCACTTTATCTCCCAGCTTGCAGATAAATTTCACTCATTCACTCATTTTCTTAAGAAGGACGTTGCTTTCATCTGGGGACCCGAGCAACAGCAAGCCTTTGCTTTGCTTAAACAGTACCTAGCCAATCCACCTGTTCTTATGCCTCCAACTCTAGGAGAACCACTTTTGCTCTATATTTCCGCTACATAATATGCTATTGGTGCGCTACTCACCCAATATGACATTAACCATAAGGAGAAAGTGGTTTACTATCTGAGTCACACCCTCATTACCTATGAACTTAATTATCCTCAGATTGAAAAGGCTTGCTTGGCCATTGTTTTTACCTTTCAAAAACTTCGCCATTACCTGCTGAATACTAAGACCAAGCTCATATCAAAGGTCAACCCACTCAAGTATTTTTTGTCCAAACCAGCCCTTACAGGTAGAATGGCTAATTGGATCATTCTACATAGTGAGTTTGATATAGAATTTGTCCATCAAAAATCAGTTAAAGGAAAAATACTCGCAGATCAGCTAGTAGAAGCACCTTTGCAAAGCACGGAGCCTTTGAGTTTGGAATTGCTAGATGCCTCTTTTCTCTACATTGAAGAATCTATCGTATGGTAGATACATTTTGATGGATATTTTATGTTTCATGGTTCAGGTGTAGGAGTGGTCCTTATTACACCTTCAGGTGATCCTATACCGCAGGTTTTCTACTTGGCCTTCCCTTGCACGAACAACATTGCAGAGTATGAAGCACTCATTGCAGGGATGAAGCTGGCCATCAATTGGAATATTCATCATGTTAAGTTTGTAGGTGATTCATAGTTAATCATTAAACAATTTAATGATGAGTATAAGGTTAAGGATGACAAACTCATACCTTACAAGAAGTTAGTGGAAACTCTAAAGGATTATTTTGTGCGCATTGCCTTTGAGCAGATCCCAAGAGCACAGAACAAATCAGTAGATGCCATGGCAACGGTGGGATCTATGCTTCGTATTCCGCCAGGGAACAATGATATGTCATTTTTCATAGAAACTCTACACCAGCCCGCATATGACGTGCAGGAATCTTGCCTGGCTTGTGAGGTTGTTGGTCCCTATTCCCCATAGTACGAACCCATTTTAACCTATCTTAAGGATAGTACTTTACCTCCCAATATCTCCTATTCTGAAAAGCAAATCCTGATTCACCAGATAGCCCATTACACCATTTTAGGAGGTACACTTTATCGTCGTGGCTACAACGAGAATTTGTTACATTGTCTGGATGTGACGGAGTCAATCCAGGCAATTAAAGAAGTACACAAAGGAGTATGCGGAGCACATACAAATGGAATGGTCTTGGCTAAGAAACTGTTAAGAGTAGGTTACTATTGGCCCACCATAGAAATTGATTGTTGTGATTATGTTAGAAAATGTGTGCTTTTCCAAAAGTATGGAAATTTCATCCATGCTCCATCACAACCATTGCAACCAATCACTACCCCATGGCCATTCTCTAAGTGGGGAATTGATCTAATAGGGAATATTACTCCTTCCTCATCTGATGTTCATACACATATCATCACAGCTACAAAATAATTTACAAAATAGGTGGAGGTTGTCCATTTAACCTATGTCACAAGAGTATATATTTCTAAATTCATCATGAATCACATTATTTTCTGCTATGGTATCCCATATAGTCATTGTCACAAATAATGGGAAGTCATTTAAGAAAAAAACTATGAAAGGTCTTTGCCAATGGTTCCACATCAGATTGAAATGGTCCATGCCATGTTACCCTCAGGGTAATAGACAAGCTAAGGCAACAAACAAGACTTTGGTAAGGATAATGGAGAAGATGGTTAGCAAAACTAGTCAAAACTAGCACCTACAAATCCACCCAGCCCTGTGGGTCTAACCGAACATCAATTCACACACCTACGGGTGTGATGCCATATTCCCTAGTGTTCAGGATAGAATCTATCATCCCTTTAGAGATCAAATTCCCATCCCTGTGATTTTATCTTTGGGATTATTTGGATAAGGATGAAGATTATCGAGTGTCAATATTTGCTGAGTTAGAGCTTCTATATGAGAGGTGCATTCGCGCTCTTAATCACCTGAAGGTATATCAACACAAAATCTCCTACAACTACAACAAGATAATCATCCCTCACCAGTTTGAGGTGGATGATTTAGTTATGAAGGAGAACCAGTTAAACACCAGAGTAGAGCGAGAAAAGAAAGGGAAGTTCTTACAACACTGGTTAGGGACCCCATGTCATAGTTGCCAAGTATAGCACTGGGCCATACAAACTGGCTCACCCCAATGGTGATGAGCTCCGAGAGCTAATGAATGCCATGCATATTAAGAATTTATATGCTTGAACATGGCATAAAAATTAAAAAAATACAAAAACATAAAAAAAAAATCAGAAAAAGAAAAACAGAAAATAGGTCATCCACTAGTGAAAACCATGCAATTATGGCACTTTAGACAAGTCCTTGGGTGAAAACCAATTTCCAGTGCCTCGGGAGGATTTGTTGTTCACAATAATTCTATGTTAGAAGGGTAGTTGTTTTTTTCCTAGACCTGGTTCTACCTTCGAGATCCCTTGTGCACACCATCCTATCCATCCTTGATCTGGCTTGGTCTTCTGTTTTTCATCTATAAGGGACGTGGTCTTTCATTATTTCCCATCTTACACTGGGGGAAACTCAACGAATTCACCTTATTGTTCATAAGCACATGGCTTCTACCCTTATATATTCCCCACCTAACACTGGGGGCATCCATGCTTTCTTGGTTACCTACACATAGCTTTAGAAAACTATTAAAAAACATAAAAACAATAGAAAATTGTTTCGAGAAAAACACAAAACAATAGAAAAATTGTTTCGAGAAAAACACAAAAACAATAGAAAATTGTTTCAAGAAAAACACAAAAACAATAGAACATTGTTTTGAGAAAACACAAAAACAATAGAATTTTTTTACAAAACACAAAAACAATATAAAATTGTTTCAAAAAAACATAAACAATAGAAAATCAGTTTATGAAAACATATCTTACAAAAACATTTACTTGCATTGTCTTGTTTTCTTGCTTTGCTTGTTGCTTGTATAGTGTTTTGCGTGTTTGCTTTTGAGTTGTTTGTTTCTTGGGTGTACTTTTTCATAGTTCATCTTTTTCTTGCTTCATCACATCTAGCATCATCTATACATCATATATAAACAAAAATGCTAAGTTTTACATCATACATGTATGCTAAGCTAATCATCACATATCATATCATCAATGGGGGCAAGAGGGGTTGCACATAATCAAAAATATATGCCCCCCACAACAATATCATCATATCATCCCATCCATATACATCAAAATAACACTTGAAAACAACATTTGATATTGTCTACAGATCTATCATTTACAATCTACATAATTCCTCAAATGATCACGTGTGATCACCATCTCTCCTGAGTGTCAAAGTCTCACGGTAAGTTTTCTAAACTGAGCGGTTAAAATGAACTGATTGTGATGTTTTTACCCCCCCTGGGGGGGTATATTAACCTGTTTTTCACCAATCAGACGGCCAGGACACTTGTTTAGCTCACTGTTTTCTCCTCTGTTCGCTGTGGAATACTTATTTTTAATTAAATAATTATTTTTCTCTTATTTTTCACCGTATTGGGGCATTTTTTATCCAATACCCCTTTCTTCTCCCCCGGACAGTTTTATTGCTCCCTGGCAATTTTTATTCTTCTTCACATCCTCGTAAATAATTATTTTTCAAATAATTTTTTTTCTTAATTTTTCCACTAAACAAGGACATTATTTGTCATTTGTTTCTCTTTTCTTCCACCTAGGGCACTTTCTGTTTCCCTTAGGCCCTTATTTTTCTTCTTCTCCTTTCTTCTATTGTTTATCATGGTTCAGAAAGCCAAAACAATACAAACATTTACTATATCAAAAAAATTTTAAAAACAAGGCAATTTTTTTCAAAAAAATCCTAAAAAGTAAAGCACCCTACAAAATGGTAACTTGCTTCTTACGATTGAAACTTGTGTCTTGCGCATGGTATTTTCTCCATATCCTGTTGGTTTGTCTCACATCTTCCCCGATTAATACGACTCGCAGATCACCGAATTCACAACCATTCACAAAAGCTAGCTACTTGCTTTGTCTGTACTATGGGGCACTTTTGGTTGTCTGGTGCTGTTTCGTGGCGCACAAACACTTTTCATGGACCCCGTGTCCATTTTCATTTCCCCTTGCATTTATCCTTGCTTGCAGCATAATTTTTTAACCCTTTTCATCAATCATGAACTTTTGGATCTCTCCAGCACTGATAACAAAACATTTGTACAACTGTCTTGACCGTTGTTGGGTTGGATATGTGCGTTTGTACTTGTTTTCCCCGTTAGATGAACTTGTTTCCTTCTCATATTGCATTGCATTTTTGTATGTTGTGTGGAGTTGGTATTTTCAGCAATGGACAATTGTTCGTATTATGGCTTTTCATGTCATTATACCTTTGTCTTATGCTTATATTTTTCATAAGGACCGATGACGTAGTTCCTATGGCAATATGATGACATCCAAATTGTTTCAAACAAATACGTGGCTAGAGGATAAGCTCTTCTCCCCCCTCATCCATATTTCTTCTACACCACTTCCCTTTCATCCCTAATTCTCCCTCTCATCGAGGCATCCTGCCTCGTCCCCCTTCTTCTATCTATATCTCACCTTTTTCAATCGTCGATCGGCTTCTTCCATCACCCACATCGACACTCGAGGGGGCATCTCTCCCTCCTACTAATTTTTCTTTCTATCCCTTCAAAATCTCTTTTGTTTACTATTTTTGAAGTGGCATCACTTACGCCACACCAAAGAGGGGCAAATGTAGACACTTATAACTATGCCCAAGTAATTTAAATACTTAAATTGTGCTAATTATCCCCTTTCTCGCAAATCGACGACATATCTTCAAAAGCGCTCTATATTCCCTCTTGTTGTTATTAATTAATTACAATACAGCTAATTGATTAAGTTGCACATATCCAACAAATACCCTAATTAACGACCTTCCGTTAATAAATCACCCCTTCTACCTAGACTAATTAATTATTATTAATTAATTAGCTTTCCCCTTCCATTTAACCAATAAATCAATATTTAATTGATTTAATCCCCTTCTACTTGCCTAAATCATACTAATATTTCTCTAATTAGCTTCTATAAGCTCACATATACCTATTAGTTAATCACCTTTGATTAATTAAAACACCCCTTAACTCCCATGACTTGCTAAGCATAAACTTAAACCCTTCTAAAGTAAGGTTACCTTTAATAAAGTAACCTTATCCATTCCTAATCATGTTTTACCTTTATCCCACATTCATGAGAATGTTTTGAATCCTTTATCCTTTGGGATATATAAAGAGCCCTCCTCCTACCTTTATACCTACACCTAAATTCCTTAAGAGAGCATAATGCAAAGCATATAGACAAAGAGACTAAGAGCTTGCACCTTGTTTTCTTCAGAGTTCATCATCTTGAAGAGTTAAGCCTCTTTCTTAAAGTACTTGGGTCATATGGGAGGTGTGAATAAGGTCTTGTAGCCTAATTTTTTGATTAGCCCCCATTCCTAGGTTCTTGGAACATTAAGGACAACTTTTTCTGATAGCCATGAAAACCTACCTAGGTTCCTCTCATTTATATGTTGTTAGAGAATAGAGGATATTTATGTGCTTAACATAGTTGATTTCATAGTTTTATATTGATAAATTGTTAGCATCTAACCCTTGATTGATTCTTATCATGATGGTGTTTATAATGTTGTTTAATTCCTGCTAATTAAGACTATTTAGGTGTTAGTCTTTCTTTACATTAGCATTAGTTTAAAAACAACACTTGCACACAGTGAGAAAGGGATAATTAGCGCAATTTAAGCATTTAAATTGCTTGGGCATAATTATAGGTTTCTACAGCAGGTGTCGAGCCCCTCTTTTATGTGATCCTTGTGAGAATGCTTTGCCATTGATGGAGAAATGGTTTGTAGAACAAAAACATGCATGTAATATAATATAGAGGTAGTGGAACTAATTCTAAGCACAAATACACCATGAGATAAAAATAAAAATTACAACGGAATAATAGAATCAGATCTAAACCAAGAATAACATGAAAATATAATAGGGTTTGGTCTATAAACACATATATTTGGAACAAAGATGCATATATTGATTATAATCATTTACGGTAGCCATATTGCATCAAAAAGGGTCATATCAGACCATATACATCAAATAATAACATCCCAACCCTAAAACACTACTCTGCACAGAGATCCCTAGCTATGTTCTTCCATCTTAGCTCTAGTTTCAGACCTGAGTTCCTATATTTATGCATAACATCATCCCTTCCTAGCCTCTCTCTAGCACTAACAATAGCAGCAACAACCTACAATAACCATGGTAACCCCCAACATAAAAACCCTTTATCCCACAACATTCTTACAACACTTTGTTACCTCTAAAACCTCCTAACCTTTAGATCCAAATGGCTCCTTATATTGAAATTAGGGGATATCCTTCACCACCATAACCTTATCCATAAGCAAGCCGCATGTTAGGTGGAAATATGCTCCTTTATACTCGAGTTTTTATGTCATCTTGCAAAATCTTCCACTAACTATAATGATCCTCTCTTTAGAATATTCCCTTCTTGAAATATTCTTTTCTTGAGCCCCAAGACCCCAAGCTGGAACCTTATCCACTCATCACGCCTACTCAATCCTTCACATGTTTTCCCTGTGATGCCACCTTAGAAATGCAGCTAAGTCCCCAAACCCTTTCCTTCTTCTGTGTGCTAACCTTTTCTCTTGTGCATCTTTCCTTGAGTGCTTTTATACCTTACTTACCCTTTGTGCATGCATTCTTCCTCTACCTTGGGACTTAGTCAATTTCAGGGTCTAACATGGATGATATTGGTCCTTAGTGGTTATTAGAGTCTTTGGATTCATTCATTTATGGATGTAATCTATTTCTCTCTCTAATTTTCTATAAATGTAAGTGTAAAGGCACATAAAAAGGGTCTTTTCTAATAAGTATGAGATATCTTCCCTTTTGATCATGAAGCTTTTTCTTGCAAAACTTTATAATGCATCTGTGAAATTTCACGTGTCTATTCTCTACAAAGTTGTAAATGGATAAATCTTGATAGCATATGCATGTGTGATTTATTTACTTTGAATGCATTAGTGTTTGATGTGAATATATTTTTCCTTGCACATGATTTCAATATTCTTCTATTTATTTATCCCACAATTATGTGCATATTTTGTTAGACTTTACATGAAATTTTATATGTATGTATTTGGATAAGGAATTAAAATAGAACCCTATTTGAGTTTGGTGCATCACCTCCCTTTATTTCTGCATTCTCTCTCTAACCCTGTTCCCTTAGAGAACATAGATCGATATTAGTTAGTAGTAGTTTTAGTGTTGGTTAGTGTAGTTTTAGTGAGCTAGATCAGAAGGAACCAACAGTCTCTAGAGATTTACCTCAAAAGGTTTCATTTTCCCACACTTTAGAGGCATTTCCTTGTTTCATTGAGGTGTTGAGCTTGGCCTCAACAAAGGGTGCAATCTCAGGTGACAATAGGATCCATGATTGTTTGCACCAAACTTATGGCTCTTAAATTCCCTCTTTATTACAATATATTTCTTTTTCAAACTTGGAAATATTACATGTGTGTAGTCACATCATCTAGGTACCAATACATTAAATTGATCCATAATAATCAACAATATAGACATGATTTTGATCCTAATACTTGGAACATACATGTCCCCTTTTATGAAAAATCATTTCACATTCGTACTCCTGCTACAATTACTAGCATCCCATACCCTAAGTTTTATGACTATAGACTTGATATTCAATCTACTTTAGCTGAATCTGATGATGACGAACCTAATGTATTGAAAACCATAATCAATAAAACTATTTACCAAATGTAATTATACACTGGCTTCCTCCAATTTTACTACCTTGGTTTTGATTTCTTCCCATTTTAGAATATGAGGAACCTCTTTGTAATGCTTCCTCCTTTAGTCATCATCATGAAACCCCAATTAAAAATGATAAGCTTGATATTGCAATTCTCTTCATGGACCCATTGTCCATGTGTTATTTTAGTAGAATGGAGCTCATGGCTCATGATGATACGTTTAACTCTGATAAGCCTGATTATGATGACATTACAACTCATTATAATTCACCTATCGTTAATGAATATTACATATTATGTCATGTCAAATCACATCAGTTATATGTTATTCATTACCAACATAGCTCAGAAATAATTTATACCTTTAACCATAATACCATCATAATTGACACTTCTTTTGGGGCATCTTACAATGCCACTTCTCTTCCCAAACCAAATATCATGGCTCTGCATAATGACCACCCTCCTTTCAAATCAAAAATTCAAATCCAATAAATATTCAAATAATAACACCTTATCTTTAACAACATTCTTCAAATTAACTACTTCATCACCTACTATTTTACTCTAGTTTCATCCCGCTTGGGTCATCCTTCCCACTTGGGTTTATATGGCCATTGGATTCTAGTTTAAATTCTTTGGTAGTTAATCCATCTACCTCTTTGGGTGTGCTAAATCTATAGCATCGCATCCTAGTTAGCACCTTTTATCACACTTTATCATTGTTATAGCATCTACCAACTAGTTTTTCCGTTCTTCAACATTTCTATTCACCTCTTAGATATCCTTCCATGTCCCTCCTTGCTAGGTGGTTTATGTCTTATTTTATTGATTGTATCCTAGTTTTTCTTTTCAATCTTACTCATTTAGGATTCAAAACAACTATTGTGCTTTCCATAGGAAATTCGAATGACACCAATAGGTAAGTATGAGGTAGGTATATTTCATTTAGCATTCATTACTTCTTTATAGTACTTTCATTCCAACTTTAATTTCAAATTTTCCTTTTGATTTCATGGTGCATATATATCATTTTCTGAATACCATCTCATGTTTCACTATTATGACACATGGTGATCTTTAGTTGGGGCATATGTATACACCATATTTTTTATGCATGCTACCATTTCTTTTTTGAAGGATTTGTTGATGCATTATCATCCTAAGCGGGTTCCTTAAGAGGCCTATTAATCTTGGGGTATGATTATATTTTTACATGAGGGATATACCACAACATTTGATAGATGTCACTATTAGCCTTAGTCACTCTATACATGCCTTGTTTCTTCCCTTTATTCACACATTTCACTCAGTATATCTACTTGTCCCATTATATTCACTTGATTCTTCTTATTGTACTCTATTATACCTACTTTTAGTCATCTTGAAACTTCTTCATTCATCCTCACTTATCTCTTGGCCTCCATTCCTCATGGTTTTTACCATTTGACCTTAGGTTTTCTCCTAAGACTTCCACCATCAGCCATGGGTGATCATGTATGTTAATGTTTTACCATGTATGACATTATCTCCCATGGGTGATGGTGTTAGGCATATATATTTGACTACCTTCTTATTATTTTCACCAGCTACCACTTACACTAATTAACAATAATTTGAACACACCTCTAATTTCTATTTTTCACACTGTTTCACACTACTTCACACTTATTGGCATACTTTGGAGCCTTGAAGTTTTTCTATTTTACATTTGGGGCACCATAGTGAGGACTGAAGATATTCTTGTTGAGATTAAATTTTCTCCACCCACATCGATTCTCTCTCGGTGATGTTATCTCTGGGGAGGATTATGCATCGATGATTGCACACATTCTATAATTAACAATTTCTAATTCTCCCTAGTCTTTAATTTTGTATGTATGTGCTTATCATTATTTTTCATTCATTGTTATATATTAGATTATATGTAGGTTTTCTTTGATCTCTTGATTTATCTTATTATTACTATGCCCCTTGGCTTTATCCACCCCTTGGTTATCTCTCTTCCATTTTAGAATCCTAGTAGGATACTTATCTTTATCTTAGTTATAGGCCTTCAAAGCCTATATCTCCTAGAATAAGCGTATTATCCTCTAGATTTATGACTTTGGTGATCCTTAAGCACATTTCTATCTACATGGTGTGGCTAGTATTAGATTAGACCCCTACATTTGAGAACCTAGCTAGGAACCTCTCTTTTACTTGTTATATAGCCCTTACCTCCATATCCTATAGTGAAATTATGCTCGAGTTATGTAATTTTGAAAAGGAATGAAATACTAAAATCCCCCACATTTTATACCAAAATGCAATAGATCCTAATTTCAACTATGTAATCTATTATTGAACCAATAACTATCTATGAAAATTTAAACATTTTTTAATCTACTGAAAAATATACCACCAGGATGAATATGTCTATAGCAAATCATAATGTCTAACATTTTTTTCCCATTGTGCAACCTATTCTTATTTGGTATCTAGATGTGTTATTGAGTATCTATACCCTGTATCAATTCTATTCTTGAATTTTGAATTATATATATATATATATATATATATATATATATATATATATATATGTGTGTGTGTGTGTGTGTGTGTGTGTGTGTGTGTGTGTGTGTGTGTGTGTATTAAACCCAACATTCTTTTAAGGTGAGTGAGATGTGCAAAGAGAGTCCTTGACTCAAAATAAATTATGTTGTTTTAGGTGGCCACCATTGAGATCTTGTTTGTGTGTAAGTGTGCATGATATAAACCATGACACAGAAAGAGATAAAACAAGAAAATAAGTAAAAAATGCATAAGTAATCAAATATAAAGGTAAAAAAGGTCATATTTGTTATTCATAGAAAAGATAAATAGATAAATACAAGGGACACCTTAGTATCACAAAGATACGCATAGAAAAGACCATATGTGGCATACATGAAAAATATTATATAATAAAACAAGTGAATACAATAGCCACGATACACATGAATCAAGATAAGCTAGAGTTGCACAAAACACATGTGTTATCCATATTCATCTTTAAAATATCATATAGTACAATATAATAAATTGAGCATAATGAGGAAGGGAATATATATGTATTGAAATAAAAACACATGAATAGTGTAGGAAATGCCCCCAGATTAGCAAGGCCACTATGTTAGGAATAGGTCAACACTTTTCATCATGTATAATCTTGTGTGTGTCACAAATCAAGCTTAAAATACCTATTTAAAAAATATTTGTAAATATTATATAGAAAAATATGGTATCCTTAAAACCATATGACAATAAACATATGTAAAGTGAAAAGCTAGCAAAACCAATCATATGTAGGTCATGAATTTGTATTTTGAAAATATTTGAATTTTTTTGTACTTATAAATTATTCAAATGTTTTTGTATTTTAGAATATGAGATAAGTATAATAATGCCTCAAATGCATGATGTTCATATGGTTCTTAATAGGTTTTCCTTCAAATGTTTACAAATGGTAGACACCACGAGTAATCCTTTTAGTAACTATAAAAGGGTGTAACCATTTGGTTTTAAAATTTTCCTTAAGTGTAACTTCTATATTTGTATTCTTATTATTTTATTTTACCACAAGGTCACTAACATGGAATTCACAGTTGCCTAATTTCTTATTGTATGCTCTATTGACCTTCTCTTGATACATTCAAAGATATTAAAGGACATACACTCACTTAGAATATAACATTTTGAGTTTTTGAAACCATTTTTCATGATAATTTTTATCTTTGATAACATTTCTCAAGGATAATAAAAGTGATGAAATTTCCAATTCTAAAGGGATAATATCATTGCTACCATGTACTAAAGAAAAGGGAGGAACATTATTAAGTGTATGAATTGTGGTACGATAAGCCTAAAGCCCAAATTCTAAAGCACAAAGAATTTGATTGTGTTAGTTAGCACCATATTTAGCAATAGTTTTTCATAAAGTATGGATAATGGTATAATTAGTAGCTTCATCTTGACCATCATATTTTGGGTAGCAAGGAGTGGATAATGTGTGTTTGATTTTAATTTCAACATAAAATTTATTGGCTATCTAATTTTCAAAATAAGATCTGTTGTGAGTAATTATTGTAGATATAATTAGAAAGCATGTGATAATTTTAGCGATGAGTAAATTAAAAATTTCCTCACCTATATTTGACTGCAAGGGTATAACTTCAATTCATTTATTAAAATATTCCATGGACGTAATGATAAATTTATGACCATGAGAAGACTCCAGATTCAATTATCTAATAGATCAAATCCCCATAGAGAGAATGGTCATGGTGATATGATAGGATGTAGTGTATGGGACAATGTGTGATTTATATTACCATAATTTTGACATTGGTCACAATTTTTTACATATGCATGGCATTCTGTCTTCATCATGGGATGACAATAACATTGATGTAGTAATTTTTAAGACATGGATTTATCATTGAAGTGTCTGCCACACTCACTATCATACATTTTAGAAAGGTATAATTGTGCCTCATCACTACCCAAACACCTTAATAGAGAATCATCAACTGAATATTTAAATAATTATCTTCTAATAATGACATATCAAGCAACTTCATGGCATGAACAACACTCCTCATCGGGCGAGGCATTTTTTGAAAATGCCTTATGATAGAGGAAATTAAAAATATTAGTCTATAATTTGGGATTTTGTAGTAATGTATTTAACAATTAGGACTTCAAGAATTTCAATAGTGGTAGAATAAATAAATGTGTGTCATATTCGGTGCGGTAGGTAATGTAGTAATCATTAATGATAAAAGGTATGAGATAATAGGTACTTACCATCATGTTAACATGTCTATTGTCTGTATGAGGGATATTAACAATAGATAATTATTCAAACATAGATAGAAAATTATTGATTAGGTTATTATACAGTATTAACCATTTTTCTTTGGTTTGGTATATGTCTTTAACTTGATTGATAACTAATTAGGAATTTCCCAAAACCTTGTAGGTGCTGAAATTTTTATGTACGAAAAATATATAGTCAAAGGATTAAGAATTCATAATTGGAAATTTTATTTATACATGAGAAGCCAAGCCTATATGAAAATGGCGTAGTTTCAACATGGGTGTGATAATAACAATTACTACTTATGCTCCAATGACACATTTTGAACTGTCAAAATACATAGTCCAAATATTTGTTTTAATATATCATGTAGTTAATTCATTATGAAAATCACCATTGACGTGGCATGCATTAAATAAAGGTTCCTCAACTAAATGATAAACAATTATTTTATCTTTTTTGGAGTTGTAATATTAAGCAGGAAACTATCTTAATAAGAAATCCGCCAAAGACTAAATGGTCATGGCATTCAAAATATAAGTGTGGAAGATTCCATATCGGGTTGGCACATTGCTTGAATGTAAAATATAAGAGTAGCCCAAAATAGGGCCACCCGCATTAATATAAATCAAGGTGATCTCATTAGAGATCAGTTACTACGAAATATTGTATGAAGCGAGTAACAAAATTATGTAAGTTGCATATGAAAACAAAGATAAGATACATGTTGCAAATGATGTACTCATGTTTGAATGTATGTAACAATTTGTAATTCCTCTATGAAGGTGTAATTGCTGGAAATACTGGGAGTGATGGGTGATATGTTTATTCTAAATAAAGATAAGTGAAGTTTTAGTGGGTTTTTTTACTAAAAGGATTTATCACTTATATCTTATGTCTTTTGTTAATCTAATTTCATGTTTATGTATGTAATCTAATATATAATTCATTATATGTTGTAATCTATCACAATTTTATGCTAATACGTAAAATATAATCTTCAAAAATTTGTTTTAGATGGATAATTAAATTGGTGCTATTATTTCATGTCTGTTATTTCCCTAACAAGCTTTTAGAGCTGAGTGTTTATGCATGTGTGAGATATATTTGGTTGTTTGTTATTTTCAAGTGCAAAGAACCTTTTATATCTGAAGTACTTGGAAAATTTCAAGATTTGCAACACCCTAATTTGTGTTTTATGGTTGTTTTAGTCCTACAAGGTGCACAAACCCTAATTCATGTGATTTAAGATAATTGTGGAGTGATTGTGATGATTTAAATTTGTATGAATGATCAAAACCTAGGTTTCTATTAACCATGAATGGTTAGATATGTTGGTTTATTCATCTGTATGTCCTTCCTCTATTTTTCAAAACTTTTATGGCTTTATACCTTGATGAGGAACTTATTTTAGTCTTGAGTGGAACATTTGATGTGTTTGATGGAAATCTCTATGGTTATTATGTGGCTTATTTGAAATTTTCACACTTCTTATTTGAGTGTTTCATATATTTTATGTCTCACAACTTTTTATTTAGCTTCGCATCTCACTCGTATGTTCCACAACCTTCCTAAGTATTTCACATATTTTCTCCTGAGTTATATGGTATTTCTACATTTTACGAGGCTCTCTTCCCTATTGCACATAATCCTCTTCTTTGTATGGAATTGTTTCTTGTTGTGTGGCTTCCACTGTTTCTCTATGGTTGTTTGAATTTTCTTGTGGTTCATGGAATTTTTTTTCCCTGTGGAAGTTTGTTGTGTTTACTAGATTATTGTCATCGCTTTACGAACTTTTTTTGTGAAAATCATCTTATTTAATCCGCGATTCTTTGTCTCATGGCCTCTATTGTACATTTATGTGTCTCATGGCTATCTACTTCCATTTGCGGCATTGTCTATTTGTTATGTGGACTCTTTATTTTTTCATGGTCTTTTTGTTCTCATAGCAATGCTTCTTATCCTTTGCTCCGCACACTTTCTATTCTTGCTCGCGGGACTATTTTCCTTTTTTTGTAGACTTTCTGCATCATTGTCTCACATATTATTTTTTTATTCTATGTACTTCCTCTATCTCAGCGGAATATCCTTTGTGTTCTGTGGATTTCCTCGATTCCATGTTATTTCTTCCCACTTAAATTGGGCAGATTGTTTTTATTCCATGGAAATTCCTTTGTTCCACATATTTTATCTTATTATTCCGTATAGGAACACTAATTTTTTTCAAAAATCTCAGTAGAACTCTACTATTATGTATTATAGATACTGAACTTAAAAGTTATATATATATAGTGTTTAATGTTTTGTGGACTCTTTACTTTATTTTCCTTCCTTGTTTGAATGATTTATTGTCCTTTTAGAAAATTTTCATGTTTATAATTCTACAAAACATTGTTTCCTTGTTTTGTGGCTATTTTAAAATTTGAAATTTTTTATCTTATTTCTTATTTCCTTGTGCAATCTCTAGTGGGCTATTCTTTAGTGTTTTACATCTCCCCTTCTTCTTTCTCATATCATTTTCTAGTGTGTCTAATTAATTTGCAAGTATTTTTCAAATTACATTGAAGTTTATTCCCTTCTAGTCACAAAATTTTATCCGTAACTATTAAAACCCCCATAACACTAGTTTTTCCAAAATTTGCTAAGTTTTTTTGAAAATAGCTAGTTACTCTAATTTATCCATTGATAAATCTCATTTTTTGAATGGTACTAACTATATTATTTGGAGAGTTAGGCTTAAATCCATCCTTTATGGCATAGAAAGCTATTGGGATATTGTTAGTGGTGTTGAAAAGAGACCCAAAGGGAGACAAGCTAACCTTGAAAGCTTAGGTATATTCTCCCAAAAACTCCCAAGAAGGCCATGCCCATCTTATTAAAAAGTATCAGATATGAATTCTTATTGCACATAGGACACATGGAATCAATAATCATGGAATCAACTATGCATGAAGGTAGCCACCTTTCTAAGATGATTAAAGTAATTGATGGAACTGTTTAGAAATCCAATGAAAGGAGATGAAAATATAGTTAATTATGTAACTAAGATTATTAAAATCAAGGATCAATTATATGGATGTAAATGTGAATTATTTCAAGATAAGTTGTTATATTTTATCATTCAAATTAATATTCATGAGAAATTCAGAAATTACATTTCTATTTTAAATTCTAAATATCAAAATGAATCTGATTTACTTAATTTAGATAGCTTGTATTATCTACTCATTCAAGAAGAAAGAGTAATGGATTATTTTGAATCAAAATAAAATTCCTCTCATGAATTTTTCTCCCAAAATCAATAAATCATCTAAAAATAAGAATAACCATAATATTAATCAACTAAGCAAATTTTAAGTCTAAGTTCAATCCTAAGAATAATTAAAATTTTAAGGTCATGTTTGATGGCACATGTACCAAATGTGATAAATTTTGGTGATAAAGAAACTGATTGTTATTATCAATGCTAATAAGGTTCATAATAATGCTAAAAATAAGAACTTCAATAATAAAATAAGAAGAATAGAAATCATAATCAATCTAAAAATCAAGCTAATAATGTTGGCTCAAGATATTTCCCTTTAGATTGCTCTTTCAACCTCTAATGGCAATGAATAGATTTTAGATAACTTGGTGCATCTAGGCACATGAATTATATTCATGATATTATTTTTGATGTTGCATAATGTTATGAGAATATATATCTAGGTGATAATTTTTTCAATCATTCGGTATGAATGTTGTGGTAATGTTAAGTTAGCAAATGGAAACATTAATAATGTCTTATTTGTTCCTAACTTAAAGAAAAACCTTTTACCTTGTTCCCAATTAGATAAATAAAATTATAAATTTACGTTATTAAAATATAAATGGTATGTAAAAAATGAGTCTTGGTAAAGATTATTGTTACTGGTTATCAGAAGAATGAATTGTTTATCTTTGAAGGATTTTTTGTTAAATCTTGTCTTTATTCTTCTTCTCCTCCTCCTCCTCCTCCTCCTTCTTCATCTTCTTGTAATAATTTTCAATTATGGCATGAAAGGATTTAACATGTGAACTTTAAGAGTTTATATGTAATGGTCACACCTTAACCTTATTATAAGTATCTCTAAGATGAAATAAAACCATGGATCTTGTTAAAGTTTCTTGCGTGGTAAGAAATATGTTAAACCATTTCACAAACAAAATGAGTATCATTCCTCTAACTTTATAGAGTTAATCCATAGTGATGTAAGATGTCTTTTGGAATTTTCTTCTCTTGGTGGAGCCTTTATGTTGTTAGTTTCATTGATGACTTTTCTAGAATGAATATGGTCTTATTACATTAAGAAAAAAATTGAAGTTATGTCTAAGTTTCAAGATTTTAAAGCCTTGGTTTAAAACATGGCTAATATGAAAATGAAGAGAATTATAATTGATAATTGAGGTGAATATGCAAATAATAATCTTTATGATTGTGTGTGTGTGTATTGTGGAATTCAAAGAGAGTTAACAACTCCATATTTCCCCACAATAAAACAACATAAATGAAAGGAATAACGAAACAAACATAGAAGATGATTAGGACCATGCTTCATGCATCCACTATACCTAAGTTTCTATGGGATGAAGCCATGGACACTATTGTTCATATTATAAATATAATTCCTACTAAATATTTGCATCAAGACTACACCTCATGAAGTATGGACCAAACAAAAACCTAATATCTCTTGAATTTTAAGATATTTGGTAGTCATGCTTCTATTCTTATTCCTAAAGCTAAGAGAGAAAAAAATTGATCCTACCTGTTATTATTGCATATTTTTTAGATATATTATTCACTAAAAAGTATTAAGAGTGTATGATCGTGTCAAACATGTGATTGTAGAAAATAGAAATGTTCATGTTCTTGAGAAATCATTTTATGAAACCACGTTTATTCCCTCTTCCACATTTGAATCTCTTAAATTTGATAATCCTTCCTTAGACAATCCGGAAACTGACTTCAAAGAGGCTAATCATCCTTTCTATTATATGATGGATGTATATATTAGGGGGTGTCTTCAATTGAATATAGAATTCCTAAATGGGCTTGAAATATGGTTTCAAATTCTCAGCCCAATAATTTGAGAAATATAACTTGCATTCGACTTTCATATCATGCATAATCAACTTTGTATGAGTTTGAACCTCAATATTTTAAAAAATCCAACCTATATGAAAGATGAATTACTACTATAAAATCTTAATACAATGCTCCGATAAAAATTAAACTTGGGAATTAGTCCCTCTTACTTATAAAAACAACAACGTAGGATCTAAATGGTTGTATTAAATTAAGTATAACTCTATTGGTAAGATTGAAAAATTAAAGGCAATATTAGTTACTATAGGGTTTAATCAGAAAAATGGCTTAGATTATGTCAAAAAATTTACTCCTGTTACCAAAATGAACACTATTAGAATTCTTCTAGCTCTAGTTGCTCAACATAGATGGAAGATTCACCGAATGGATGTTAAAAATTATTTTTTAAATGGTGACTTGAAAGAAGAAATTTACATGCATAAACCTAGAGGCTTTGAAGAACATGGTAAATAATTATCTGTATGTATTATATGGTCTTAAACATGCCCCTATAGCTTGATATGCTAAGATAAATAGTTTCTTTCAAGATCTTTCTTTCGGAAACTACTTTGCTGATAATGATTTTTTTGTAAAAAATGAAAACAATCATGTTATCATTATTTTTTTATATGTTCATGATCTCTTAATGATTGGTAGTGATAAGAATCTAATTCATATAATCAAAGAGAAGATAAGACAATATTTTGAATTGATTGATTTAGTATTGTTAAATCATTTCTTAGGAATGGTTATTTTTCAAAATCACAAATCTATTGTTGCATCTCAAGCTCAACATACTTTTAACCTTATTAAAATATTTAACATGATTGATTATAATCTTGTCTAAATTCCAATGGAAGTTGGAATGAAATTAGATCCAAAACCTGCTTGTGATAAATTTAATCCTACTCTATATAGAAAACTTATTGGTAGTTTGATTTATTTGACTATCACTAGTCCTGATATATCTTATGCAATTGGAATTGTCTCTATATTTATGTAGGATCCTTATGAGGACCATTGGAAAATGGAAAAAAGGATTCTAAGGTATATCAATGGTAAAATCAATTATGATGTGTATTATTATTCTTGTGCTAATGTAAATTTATTTTATTATTGTGATTCTGACCATGTTACTGATGTTATGGATAGAAAATCTACTTCTGGATATGTTTTCAAGTTGGGTGTAGGTGTAGTCACTTTGAGTAGAAATAAATAACAAAAAATATTTATATCTTCTAATGAAGCATAATATAGAAGTGTTATAGAACAAACAAAGGAATCCATGTGTCTCAAAAGGATTTTAGATGAACTTCACATGGGCATAAGAAGAAGTAATCTTCTTCTATGTGATAGCAAAAGTTACATTTCTCTTGCAAAAAAACTAGTTCAACATCAAAGGACAATGAGATTCACATGCACTTCATTTGAGAGAAAATTTTGAATGGTGGCATATATCTCAAGTTTTGTTCTACTAAAGATTAGGTTACAAACATTTTTACAAAGCCATTGTGTGCTAAAATTTTCCAAAATTTTTGTGTTATGTTGGTAATTTCATAATTTGGCTCAAATCGTCATAAGGATGACATTGATCTCCACCCTTGAATCAAATGAGCAAGACTCAAATGATCATGTGAATGAAATTTATATTCGCCTCTGAATTAGATGAGATTTGAACTTTCAGAGGTGACCTTGAGGGGGAAGTAAAGAGGATTGAGCATGTTTTGCATGTTTATTGTAATGCCACCTCTTTTACAATGCCACATCTTATCAACCTGATTATATCAAATGTAAAATATCTCTATACTATTTATATTGTATTTCAATAAACTTTCACTTTATGCATAGTTTACTTGTAATACCCATCGAAAGCATTAGATATAAGAGTTTTAACTCCATAATATTATGTAAGAATTCATTTGTAGTCACTTTATCTTAAGAATTACTATTTGTTCTTATGTATCATGTGCTTTTTACTTTTTAAAAACTTACGAAACACTATGTAGTGTACCACGCAGTATTTTTTATTTCAAAAACCATGAAACATTTTTTATGTGTACTTAATTATTTTACAAAACCCGTCAAATAATTACTTTGTGCTTTAAACTATTAAAGTTTGTGGAACACTAAAGTAGTGTACTATGAATTTATCAAAGCCCATGGAAAGTTTACATTTGGTTTGCAGCTTGTTTAATTCTATGGAATGTTGCGATAGTGAACCATGAAATTCTAGTAGTATATCATAGAGTTACAAAATCTACATTGTTGCATGCTATCCTAAATCACTTATATGGTTTATGGATTAAATTTTTTTTGTACAAAAAGGTGACTTGACATGTGTTATTTGGAACATGCATTATATATTTACATGTTATCCTAAATCTTCATGTGATGGTTTATGGATTGTAATTCCTTTTGTATAAATAATAAATTTGGCATGTTTCCCTACTTAACATTAAGGGGGAGTGTTGGGGTTGTAATATTAAGCAGGAAACTAACTTAATAAGAAACCCTCTAAAGATTAAATAGTCATGGAATTTTTTAAAAAGTGTGGCAGATTACATATCGGGTTGGTACGGTGTTTAAATTTAAATTATAAGAGTGATGCAAAATAAGGCCACCCATCTTGATATAAATCAAGGTGATCTCATTAGAGATTGATTACATGGAGATACAGTGAAGTATTCTATGTAACAAGAAATTACCAAACTTATGTGAGTAATATATGCGATAAGAGATAAGATACATGATGTAAATGATGTACTCATGAGATAATATGTATGAATTTTTTTAATTCCTCCATGAAAATACATGGACCAAATCATTGTTTCAATGTTTCACGTAGTGAATTCATCATAAAAATCACCATTGATAGGGTATGCATTAAATAATTGTTCTTCAACTAACTAATAAATGACGATTTTCCCTTTCATATATTTTTGAGCTATAACCTTGACATCAAAATTAGGAAGTAACATTACCCATTTAGTTATTCATATAGACAAGTGAGTGCAAGAAATCAAATAATTTAGGGAAATACTTTGGTAATAACAAGCACCTCATTATTGAACATGTATTGGTGTGATTTATAAGCAATAAAAGATAAATATAACCATAAAAGTTTGATGATGATGTAGTTATGCTCATATTATAGTATTATTTGATTAATATAATAGAATTTTTTATCCTTTTTTTTATCATCGCACTACAAATGTAAGGCTACAATAACATGATTAATAGCAGAAATATAGAGGAAGAGTGTTTGATTAGGAATGGGTAGTGCAAGGATGAAAGGATTGAGAAAATATTGCTTAATATTATCAAAGGATTTTTGGAAAGCCTCATCCCATTTCAAGGTAGTGTTTTTTTTAATAATTGTGTGAAAGGTTGTGTCTTATTGGCCAATTAGGATACAATATGTCAAATCACCTAGATTTTTCCTTAAAGAGAATGTCATTTTTTAAGGTTCATAGGCAGAGGAATTTTAAATTTTACTTGAATATTTTTGTGATTAAGCTCAATGTAGTTTTGGGAAATAATATATCCAAGTAAATTTCCTAAGGTAACACCAAAGACACGCTTCTTAGGATTTAGTCACACATTTTACTATCACAAGCACTCAAATATATACCACAAATCTATAACATGGTATTTCTATTAGGTATATTTTTCTAATTATATGTTAACACATTCCTCAATGGTTATATGAATGAAACCATGAAATATGTGTGTCATAACATACTAATAGGTAAACCCAACATTATTTAACTTAAAAGTAATAACTATATAACTAAACATACCCCATTAAGTAGTAAAATATGTCTTTTCTTTATGAACAAGGTTAACTTTGATTTAACTATATCTAAAAATACATCCATGAAAGATAACATTTCATATCCCACAATATATTCAACTATCACTTCAATATGAGGTAAGGGGAAACTATCTTTAGGAAAATCTCTGTTTAAATTTCAAAAATATGTACTACAATGAATTTCACCTCGAGGATTAGTAACAGGGACTATGTTGGACACCCATTGAGGATAATCAACAAAGTGAATGAAACATATAAGATCTTATGAACTTCCTTCTCAACCATAAGAGAAATGTGAGGGTGGATTTTTATAATTTACTGTTTCACCTAATTAGCATTAGAATGAATAAAATTTTATGCATGGATATATATATATATATATATAATACAAACATGTCACAATAAGTCCAAGAAATAAGTCTATAAAGTCATGTAATACTTGGAAAATATCTACACCTTCATCATTATTGAGTGAAGTTGTTAATATTACTAATTATAGATTACCATTGGTGCTAAATTAATAGTACCAGTATCTTCTTTTGATGGGGTGGAATGATATTTAATGTATGGTCAAGTATAAATGGTATCAAAACAGTCAAAAGAAACCTCCAAAGTATCACCTTCAATTAAATATTCATGAGCATGTGTGGTGTGAAAAAAACATATTCTTGTGAAATAAGATAAAGAAAGATATTCATATTCCCCAAAATACTCCATAAGGGATTATTCACTAGTAAACTCATCAAATGTATGGATACTATGCGAAGTGTTAATATCAATAAGGTCATGGTAAACAGGTGCTTGTGTAGAAGTGCGATAGACCTCATAAAAATCCTATAGAGGTGTTCATGAATCATGAATGAAAATCAGGGTGGAGGGGATATTATATAGATTACAAGAGTTTAACCAAGAAATTGATATGGGGTGATAATATGAGATGGAATAAGTTTGTGAAAACCTTTCCTATAAAAACCAAGACCTTTTCCATTGAAAACCATTTTTAAAAAATTATTTGTAACCAACCCCATTTTCATGGTAAGGAGAAGGAGAGTTAGTATCATGTGCCATAATTAGAGAAGTAAAAGGATATTGTATATAAGGGATATATGTATTTTTAGTATGTATGGAAACATAATATTTGAATGGAATATGATCAAAATAGTATGCATATATGAACCATTTATAAGTGTATTTAAGACAAACATGTAGAGTGAATGGAATAACATAAATGGTGTATATCCAAAAACACCCCAAAAATGTGTAATAATTAGGATCATTAGGAATAACTTGAAAAATGGGAGTGTTATGATCATAACACACCCCTAATTTGTCAGTAAGCTAGGGGACCCACTTGAAAATTTGCTAATAAACTCTTAGGGAAGTTATATGTCAAATCAAATGAAATTTAAGATGGAAAATTCAAGATTTATGTTTGTGTCATATTTGCTTGCTTTATCAATAAAAAGTGTGATTTTATGGGTATATTTTAGTGTCTTTGATATGCAGGGATGATGGAGAATTAACTATTTTGGGGTTGTAATAGTAAGAGAGAAATTAACTTAATAAAAAACCCACCAAAGACTAAAAATTCATGGCATTTAAAATATAAGTATGGTGGACTCCATACTGGGTTGGCACAATGTTGTTGGATATATTTTCATTGATTTCAAAGGATTTATGATAAGTATTTACTCTTTTAAGGAATAATGTCATTGATGCTCTGTTTGATTCCTACATGTCGCACTTTAAACAAAAATTGTTATAGTATTCTACGGGTTTTGGTAGTTTTCCGCAGATGGTGTAGTGTTCTACAGATGTCATAGTGTTCCTGATATGTTTAGTGGATTGTATATTTTCCATGGGTTGTTTTGTCATTATATTGATTCACGGATTGTGATAGTGTTCCATGGGTAGTGGTTGTGATCCAAAAGTAATGATAATGGTTTGTAAGGGTTAACAGTGATCTGTGGATGTTAGAAAAATGGGCTGCAGAAGTATAGAAGTACCACATTATGAAAGTATGGAAAAGGGAATGATGAGAAATGTATAATATGCCACGTACTAAGGAAAAATATGTAAAGGTTAGTGTGCATGATGAGATATAAAGGAGGAAAACCATATAACAAATAATTTACTCCAGAATGTTCAAGAGTTTCCATGATGGTCATGAGATGCCCTGGGAAAAATAAAAATAGGGGTGGCTGCGGGATTCATTGAAAATTAAAATATTCAAATTTCATTCCACTATGGCCCACTCATGTTGAATGATCAAGTTTATGTTTATCTTGCCGACTTATGGGACTAGTTGCATCCTTTCATGAAATAAACATGGTATATATAAATAGCTTCATTTTGCAAAGTTTGTGCACACTCATAATATTATTATGCTATTTTTAATAGAAAAGAAATAAGAGAAAAAATAAAATATCAGTTAATGAAGGCATATCAAGAGGATTATAAAAGAAGGAAAAAGAGTAAACACAAGAATATTAGAATGATGGGTTGTTGAAAAAGGGGAACAAAGAGTTAGCACAATTTGAAATAAGATGAATGTAAAGCGTAGGTGTACAAAAAAAGTAGGAATAAGTGATGATATATTTACATGCCATCATCTGGTTGAAGAAGAAACTATAGAAGGTGGATTTTTTTATTGTTGAGTTAGTGCTCAACCTTGGGAATTAGCTATCTCTAGTGAGTTGGTGCTCATGAATATCTATGAGTTGGTGCTCAACCTTGAAGATTGGTGTCTCCAGTGGGTTGGTGCTCATAAATCATTACTAACTTGGTGTCTCAAGTAGGATGGTGCCTACAAACATTTGTAAGACAATTGATTTTGTGATTTGATTTAGACATAAGGTTCAAGAAGTCTTTTCTATGTGGTTTTTTCCCGAAAGGGTTTCCACTTAAATTTTGTGTTGTGAAATTGTTATATCTTGTGTGATCCTTCATGTTATGGATGTTAATTTTTAAATAAGTGTAAATTGGACTATAATCAATTCACCCCCTCATTATAATTTTTTTCAACAATTGGTATCAAAGAAGTGTTCCTTTAGAAAAGTTTGATCATCAGAAGGTAGATAATAGGAACACACATGGCGAGTCAAGAAGGTTTTTCCTCAAACAAGGCTATATTGTTTGATGTAACCAATTGTGATTTTTAGAGTATAAGGATGTGCACCTATTTAATGTCTCTTAGATTTGATTTTGTTTGTTAGCGGTTATGTAGCTCCAGCAACTCCTCCAATAGAATAGGTAGGAAAAAGGGCGAGTGAGAGCAATGAAAAGGCTATGAATACAATTTTGAGTGGATTATGTGAAGAATAATTTGTTAAAGTAATGCACTATTGTTATGCAAAGGAGATCACGAATAAGCTAAAGAACATCAATGAAGGAGATGATAAAGTAAAGAAATCCAAAATTTAAATACACAGAAGTCAATTTGAGAGTATGAAAATGAAGGATGAAGAAAACATTGCTACTTACCTTCTCTGCATTGATGTTTTTGTTAATACTATTATAGATCTTGATGAATATTTCAAGGATGAAACTATTGTGCAAAAAGTTCTTATATCTCTTCCTATGATATTTGATACAAAAGTATTCATTATTAAATAACTAAAAATCTTAATCATCTTAACAATTGACAAGATGCATGTCATTCTCACAAAATATGAGATGAGAGTTAAAGGCAATAAACCATAAAAGTAAGAGGTGTATTTCAAAGCATCAAATAAGGTAAAAACCAATGAACCTAAGTCACATGCCTATTCTAGCGATGAATCAGATAAATAATAAGTTCAATTTTTCATAAGGATGAAGAAAGGATTTGGAAAGTATAAAGGTAAGTTATCACTCAAATTATTTGATTATGGTGAAATAGGACATTATGCAAAAAAAAATTATCATATAAAAACAAGGAAAATAAAGAAAAACAAAGCTTGAATGAGAGTGGCATGTATTATCGTTCCAAGAAGAAGATTCATAAGCCTAGGAGGTCTCAAAATATGAAAAAATTCCACAAGCATAAGAAGAATATTTATTTCAAAGACAATAACTCATCTGAAGATAATGATAGATGCACTTATGCCAATAATAAAGATGAATCACTACTTATGGCTCTATAAATCAAAGAAAACAAAGAATAAATGCATCTTGAATATGATGAAGACTTAGAATATGAAGAAAAATTTGATCTTGAGGGAGAGTTCATTTCTACCTAAGTAGAGTTCAAGAGCCTGAGAAAGAAAAATCAAAAACAAAAGATGAAAATTCAATGTCTGAAAGAAGAGTCCAATGCCCTAAAGACAAAGGTGACACAAGATCTGAAAGAATTGAATAATATTAAAATTTATCTAAAGATTCAACTAGAATAAATGAAGAATATAGATGAGGATGTGAAAATACTATTGAAGTCGAAGGAAGAAAGTTATGAAAAAATTGAGTTTGAAGTTGGTTCCTTAAGAAAGAAACTTGAGATAACAACTACCAAGCTGAAAAAATATCTAAAACTTGAAAAGAGCTCTAAAGATTTAGGTGATATTATCAATAGCCAAAGATCTCCTTTTATCAACAATGGTCTAGGATATAGTGAAAATTCTATAAAAGAAGATCCTAAATAGACTCCACAGATAACAAGTACAGAAAATCAAAAAACTATATAGATGTTGTTAAATGTACTATCAAAGATGATAACAACAAGAAGGAAGATGAACATATAATCACTTCATCTGAAATTAGAAAAAGATAAGATATTTATGTTCCACACAATACCAGTACTCCTCTAAAATGCATCAAGAGTTTAGAAGGAAGATTGTTTCCTTTGAGGCTGCAGTATAAAAACAAGTTTCAAATTTTTTTATGGTTAATTTTTTTTCATGCAATAAATTTGGTCATAGAGGATAAATGTGTAGATCCTTCTCACAAAATTTACGGCTATGGCTCTAGAAACCAAAGAAAACAAAGAATAAATGCATCTTGAATATGATGAAGACTTATAATATGAAGCAAAATTTGATCTTGAAGGAGAGTTCATTTCTTCCTAAGTGGAGTTCAAGAGCCTCAGAAAGAAAAATCAAAAACAAAAGATGAAAATTCAATGTCTGAAAGAAGAGTCCAATGCCCTAAAGACAAAGCTGACACAAGATCTGAAAGAATCAAATAATATTAAAATTTATCTAAAGATTCAACTAGAATAAATGAAGAATATAGATGAGGATGTGAAAACACTATTGAAGTCGAAGGAAGAAAGTTGTGAAAAAATTGAGTTTGAAGTTGGTTCCTTAAGAAAGAAACTTGAGATAACAACTACCAAGCTGAAAAAAATATCTAAAACTTGAAAAGAGCTCTAAAGATTTAGGTGATATTATCAATAGCCAAAGATTTCCTTTTATCAACAATGGTCTAGGATATAGTGAAAATTCTATAAAAGAAGATCCTAAAGAGACTCCACAGGTAACAAGTACAGAAAATCAAAAAACTATATAGATGTTGTTAAATGTACTATCAAAGATGATAACAACAAGAAGGAAGATGAACATATAATCACTTCATCTGAAATTAGAAAAAGATAAGATATTTATGTTCCTCACAATACCAGTACTCCTCTAAAATGCATCAAGAGTTTAGAAGGAAGATTGTTTCCTTTGAGGCAGCAGTATAAAAACAAGTTTCAAATTTTTTATGGTTAATTTTTTTTCATGTAATAAATTTGGTCATAGAGGATAAATGTGTAGATCCTTCTCACAAAATTTACGGCTATGGCTCTAGAAACCAAAGAAAACAAAGAATAAATGCATCTTGAATATGATGAAGACTTATAATATGAAGCAAAATTTGATCTTGAAGGAGAGTTCATTTCTTCCTAAGTGGAGTTCAAGAGCCTAAGAAAGAAAAATCAAAAACAAAAGATGAAAATTCAATGTCTGAAAGAAGAGTCCAATGCCCTAAAGACAAAGCCGACACAAGATCTGAAAGAATCAAATAATATTAAAATTTATCTAAAGATTCAACTAGAATAAATGAAGAATATAGATGAGGATGTGAAAACACTGTTGAAGTTGAAGGAAGAAAGTTGTGAAAAAATTGAGTTTGAAGTTGGTTCCTTAAGAAAGAAACTTGAGATAACAACTACCAAGCTGAAAAAATATCTAAAACTTGAAAAGAGCTCTAAAGATTTAGGTGATATTATCAATAGCCAAAGATCTCCTTTTATCAACAATGGTCTAGGATATAGTGAAAATTCTATAAAAGAAGATCCTAAAGAGACTCCACAGATAACAAGTACAGAAAATCAAAAAACCTATATAGATGTTGTTAAATGTACTATCAAAGATGATAACAACAAGAAGGAAGATGAACATATAATCACTTCATCTGAAATTAGAAAAAGATAAGATATTTATGTTCCTCACAATACCAGTACTCCTCTAAAATGCATCAAGAGTTTAGAAGGAAGATTGTTTCCTTTGAGGCAGCAGTATAAAAACAAGTTTCAAATTTTTTTATGGTTATTTTTTTTTCATGTAATAAATTTGGTCATAGAGGATAAATGTGTAGATCCTTCTCACAAAATTTACGGCTATGGCTCTAGAAACCAAAGAAAACAAAGAATAAATGCATCTTGAATATGATGAAGACTTATAATATGAAGCAAAATTTGATCTTGAAGGAGAGTTCATTTCTTCCTAAGTGGAGTTCAAGAGCCTAAGAAAGAAAAATCAAAAACAAAAGATGAAAATTCAATGTCTGAAAGAAGAGTCCAATGCCCTAAAGACAAAGCTGACACAAGATCTGAAAGAATCAAATAATATTAAAATTTATCTAAAGATTCAACTAGAATAAATGAAGAATATAGATGAGGATGTGAAAACACTATTGAAGTCGAAGGAAGAAAGTTGTGAAAAAATTGAGTTTGAAGTTGGTTCCTTAAGAAAGAAACTTGAGATAACAACTACCAAGCTGAAAAAATATCTAAAACTTGAAAAGAGCTCTAAAGATTTAGGTGATATTATCAATAGCCAAAGATCTCCTTTTATCAACAATGGTCTAGGATATAGTGAAAATTCTATAAAAGAAGATCCTAAAGAGACTCCACAGGTAACAAGTACAGAAAATCAAAAAACTATATAGATGTTGTTAAATGTACTATCAAAGATGATAACAACAAGAAGGAAGATGAACATATAATCACTTCATCTGAAATTAGAAAAAGATAAGATATTTATGTTCCTCACAATACCAGTACTCCTCTAAAATGCATCAAGAGTTTAGAAGGAAGATTGTTTCCTTTGAGGCAGCAGTATAAAAACAAGTTTCAAATTTTTTTATGGTTATTTTTTTTTCATGTAATAAATTTGGTCATAGAGGATAAATGTGTAGATCCTTCTCACAAAATTTACGGCTATGGCTCTAGAAACCAAAGAAAACAAAGAATAAATGCATCTTGAATATGATGAAGACTTATAATATGAAGCAAAATTTGACTCTTGAAGGAGAGTTCATTTCTTCCTAAGTGGAGTTCAAGAGCCTAAGAAAGAAAAATCAAAACAAAAGATTGAAAATTCAATGTCTGAAAGAAGAGTCCAATGCCCTAAAGACAAAGCCTGACACAAGATCTGAAAGAATCAAATAATATTAAAATTTATCTAAAGATTCAACTAGAATAAATGAAGAATATAGATGAGGAGTTGAAAACCTATTGAAGTCGAAGGAAGAAAGTTGTGAAAAATTTGGAGTTTGAAGTTGGTTCCTTAAGAAAGAACTGAGGCTTAAAAAAATAAGCTGAAAAATATTTGAAAAGAGCTCTAAATATTTAGGTGATATTATTCATAGCCAAATATCTTCCTTTTATCAACAATGGTCTAGGATATAGTGAAAAGTCTATAAAAGAAGATCATAAGAACTCCAAAAAGGTAACAAAGGACAAAAAATCAAAAAATAATATAGATGTTGTTAAATGTATATCAAAGATGAGAACAACAAGAGGAAAATGAACATATAAAAACACTTCAGCGAACTTAGGAAAAGATAGTTATTTATGTCCTACCAAAACCAGTACTCCTTAAAAGGCATTCAAGAGTTTAGAAGGAAGATTGTTTCCTTGAGGCAGTTAGTACATATAAAAAAAAGTTTCAATTTTTTATGGTTATTTTTTTTTCATGGAAATAATTTGGTCATAGAGGATAAATGTGTAGATCCTTCTCACAAAATGTAGGCTAGGCTCTAGAAAGAGAACCAAGAAAAAGAATAAATGCATCTTGAATGATGAAGGACTTATAATATGAAGCAAAAAATTGGACTTGAGGGAGTTCATTCGTCATAGTGGGTTCAAGCGCTAAGAAAGAAAAATCAAAAAACAAGATGAAGAAAATTCAATGTCTGAAAGAAGAGTCCAATGCCCTAAAGACAAAGCCGACACAAGATCTGAAAGAATCAAATAATATTAAAATTTATCTAAAGATTCAACTAGAATAAATGAAGAATATAGATGAGGATGTGAAAACACTATTGAAGTCGAAGGAAGAAAGTTGTGAAAATTTGAGTTTGAAGTTGGTTCCTTAAGAAAGAAGCTTAAAAAATATCTAAAATTTGAAAAGAGCTCTAAATATTTAGGTGATATTATTCATAGCCAAATATCTTCTTTTATCAACAATGGTCTAGGATATAGTGAAAAGTCTATAAAAGAAGATCCTAAAGAGACTCCAAAGGTAACAAGTACAAAAAATCAAAAAACTATATAGATGTTGTTAAATGTACTATCAAAGATGATAACAACAAGAAGGAAAATGAACATATAAACACTTCAGCTAAAATTAGAAAAAGATAAGATATTTATGTTCCTCACAATACCAGTACTCCTCTAAAAGGCATCAAGAGTTTAGAAGGAAGATTGTTTCCTTTGAGGCAGTAATATAAAAAAAGTTTCAATTTTTTTATGGTTATTTTTTTTCATGTAATAAATTTGGTCATAGAGAATAAATGTGTAGATCCTTCTCATGAAATTTTATTAAAAATAGGAGTGAAAATGCAAGGTCATATATATTCTCAAATAGAAACCATAACTCATTTGTTCCATTGATGAATTTTGACATTAAGTGTTATAAGTGCCACAAAGCCCTATTTTGTAGAAGTAGGTTTGTGGAATCTACTAGGAATAATAAAAATGAGAAAACAAGAGATAATAAGAAAAATAAGTCAGCAAAAAATTGGAAGGAGAAACAAAAAAAGATTAGAATAAATAAGAATCCATGATTTTTCAGACAACATTCCATACTAAAAATGAAGAAAACCAGTGGCACATTGAAAGTGGTTTCTCAAGCCACATGATTGGAGATAAAATTAAGTTTCTTACCTTGAAAAAGATAAATGGGGGTACTCTAAAGTTTGGAGACAATGTAGCAATAAGAATTTCATGCAAGGGTACTATAATTTTAAACAATGGTCAGTCAAACAATGAGAATGTTTGAAACATAATTTGGTAAGTGTAAGTCAAATGGGTGATAGAGGATATACTATAAAATTTTATACTGGAGGTTGTGAAATCATAAAAGAAAGTATTGGGTAGGTTGTTTCTGATGCATGCATAACAACAAATAATCTATACATTCTCAGTGAGATTAAAGGTGAAAAGTGTTTCATGGGACAAATAGATGAGAGTTAGTTGTGGTATAGAAGAATGGATCACATGAAATTTGATAATCTAATTAAAATCAGTTCTAAACAAGTTGTTAGTGGCATACCTAATACTACTAAACCAACAAATACCATTTGCAAACAATGTCAATTTGGAAAGAAGACAAGGGCCTAATTCAAGACAAAGGAATACTCAACCATATGGTTACTAGAACTAGTGCATACTGACATGTGTGGGCGTACAAGAACTCAAAGCATGCATGGTGACAAATATTTTATGTTATTCATTTATTATTTTACTAGAATGACATGGGTTACATTTCTAAGGGAAAAATATGAAGCATTCGAGAAATTTAAGGAATTCAAAGATCTACAGATGGCTTGATGGAAGGATGTGGAAGTGATTTTTATGATGACATTGGCTAGTGTCAACAGATATGCCCAAAGTTCTTTGCAATAAGATTATTAAATGTATGATAGTGATAGGATATCTTAGAGGTCATTCATTCTTTAATTTACTAAGGTGATGAAATACCAAGGTCAAACGGATATAATAGAGATAACATGTCACAAAATGAGTGTTGATAGACTAACCAAAAGATCATCAAAGGGATGAAAATGGCGTGTGATTTGTAGAGGAATATAAGGAAAGGTCCTGATTGTGATGTCCAATCTTTGTTATGTTGATTTTTTGTAATGTTTGAATGTTTTCTCATTTTTTGTATTTTTGATGATTTTGTGAAGGGAAAACCACAAAGGAAGAATAGTTTCTCAAGTTTAAAGGGTGGAAATGAAAATGGATGTGAAATGAGGATGGATAGGAGGAAAAATATCCATGATATGGTAGGAAGAATAAGATGGGATGGAGTATAAGGTTGGGACCAACAATGTCACTCTGTGTGATAAGATCCCACAACAATGTTTGTGAATTATTTGATGAGGGAGACTAGGATTTTTTTCTTAGAAAGAGTGATATTATCTCAAATCTCAATGATCATGGTGAGATCATACTCGGTAAGTGACTGCTAATTATCTTGCAACATGGATTTTGTATGTGGGAGCTTGAGTTCCTTATCCATAGATTTGTGCACTTTGTGCCATACTTGGTGTTGACATTGTGGTGCATGTTTGAATCACATATGAGTTTTTGATTTGTGGTTGTTCAATTTGCTAAGAGATTTGGATGTATTTAAATTTATGATCTTAGTTTTATAAAGAAATTGTTTTTTCTTCGTGTCCCAAGAAATGGGAGAAGAAAGTGGTTGTTTGGGATTGATAATAGGATTGGTAGAGATTATGGTGGGCTTGCCAAAATTTTTGATAGAGGGATGATATGGTGGATCAATATGATATGGTCCGAGAATTGATGGTAATGGGTCAACCAAAGGTTTCCTAAGAATAGAAGATAATGGGCTAGTGGATAGCCCAAGTCTGGAAGATAATGGGAAACTAGGAGGTAGACCAAGAAGATAAGATGATTGGATACTAGGAGGTGGCCCAAGGAGAAAAGATGATGGGCTACTAGGAGACATCCCAAGGAGAGATTGTGATAGAGGAGATTTTATATATAAGGAATGATTTGGTGATGATAAGATAGGAGAGGAGTCAAGGATAGACCCCTTTGTTTCTCTATGTAATGGGAAGTGAGACGATGAAATAACAATAGGTAGATCAATTTTGATGATCTTAGACTCTTACTTTGTTTGCTGACCATAGGAATCAACCTCTTCCATAAATTACGTGCATGCATCTAGGACAATGGTGAATCTTTTTGTGAGATATTCTATAGGAATGTCATAGTGTAGCACCATGAACTCTCCTATTGTTTCTTCATTCTAAAATAAATCGATCAGTATGGGTTGTTGTTGGTCAATGATAAAGGGTTGATTTGAAGGAAGAGGTCTAACAAGTGTTGAAGACTTAAAAGATATTTGATAATGGAGATGATGGGATTGGGAAGGTTTGACCTTATTACTTCCACAAATGAACTCAATAGTTCTTTGAAAATATATTGTAGCACATCCTTGCTTGTTACTTGTTCGACGTGGACACAAACACTATCTTTAGTATATTGATAAGAATAGAATAAGGTATGGTTGAAATGAACCGAGGTCTGAAGATACATTAGATTTAGATTGGTAGGATAACATGACTCAAGAGACAAAGTAGATTCAGATTCAGGTACCTTGAGTGTTGAATTAGATGTGGATTTGGGATAGGTTGGCATTGGGTTTCCTAGAATACTACATAGTGTAGATAAAAGAAGGGGGTCTTATGGAAAAAGAGAGGACCGTGACTCGAGGGTTGAATCAGATGTTTTATTAGAAGAATTTGGATTCACACGGATCTTTAATGGAGGAAGACGTAGGTGAGGTGATTAATTTTTCCGTAGAATAAAGTTGATTGGATGAGAATCAAGAGTCCGTGGAGAATTGGTTTTCAGATAGAATTGATTAGGAGATGAAGGTGGGGAAGTGGAAGATATTATTTTTTCCCTATTGTCAATAACATGAGGAACCATCAAATATCTATTCATGGTTGGCATTGTTTGAGGTAAAATCCTAGACCTAGATTTTTTAACTGAACACCTTCATATTGAGGGAGGTTCCATGTCAATTCAAGTAGTATGATGGTTGTTAACTAGACATATTGAGAAGATTTGGATGTTTATGTGAGTTTTCAAAGGGAACCTAAGAGAAATAGACATTTTAATGACACGATTTTGACAATCAAATAGGGTTTGAAAAACAAGTTACAAGTGTGAATGCCAAATGGTTGGTTAAATTTTGGCAGCGTATGACTACGAATGAAACTTTTTCTAGGTGTGAATGTCACAAAAGTTGTTTAAGATAACTAGGAAAATTTGGGCAGCATAACAATGCATTTCAACACTTAAATCAAGTTTAAGAAAACAAGGTTTAAGTGTCAAAAAATGGTTGATACAATGTTGGTAGCACTTCAGATAGTTTACTTTGATAATAAGGGAGCCAAAATTTGAGAAGGGGGATATGTTTTGTGATAAAAATTACATGACGCAACTTCGGCAGAGTTCATCTTCTTTTAAAACAAGGTGGAAACTAAGACAATTTTGCTTTGTAAGGTTCTAATACACACAAATCAGATAAGGTAAGGTTGACCCAAATGCCAAATAGCTTCCTAGGGATTTTAGACTCACACTCACTAATATTTTTATGAACCAATATGCATATCAGAATAAATCCTGACACATATTATGCCCTATAATCTATATGAATGGGGTGGTCACTAAGGAAAATATTTTGTATTCCTCATGGGTGTGTACTAGTCATGTAGTTGATGGGGACCTTATCGTTTCATTGGCTAGTTTCCTCAATGTGCTAACTACTTTGGTGTTTTTATAGTAGCCAATAAAGAGTGTTTGGGATTAGGCCCATGCACTTCCTATAGTTAAAGCAGGTGGGTTTTAACCTTATCTGAACCTATAAATACAATGTGATTTGTTTGTTTTTATTTGATTTATCAAAGTGTGTTTGTTTTCAACACCTTTCTTTGGCCAAGGCAACCTACACACAAAGTATTAGTTTTTTTTTTGTTTTTTCTTTAGCAAGCGTAAATGGTCCTACATTGAAACTATTATTATTTTTTCATACAATCAAAACGTTAGAAAAATACCAAGGATCACAACCATTTCTGATTCTCAAGATCGCTTGAAAGCGTAAGAGAAGTGCATATGTGGCATTGATCCAATCAAACCAAAATGAAATTTTTAAACCAAGACATCAAGCGTTATCACCATTTTTAAACAAATGACAATCACAATGTTAGAATAACAACAATCGTAATTGTTTCTAATCCTCGAGGTCACTCGAGAGCACAAGAGAAGAGCATACGTGGCTTTGATTGAATCAAACCAAATGGATATTTACTCAATTCTTAGTGTTATGTTGATAAAAAAAATCTTTAGCAAGTGAATATGGAAACCTATCACAAGATTTAGAAGTTTGGAGAAAAAAATGAGTCTAACGTGCAAAGAAAATAAAAAGTTTTAGGAGAAAGGAAACCTTGATTTTTTTGTAAGGTTGAATCCCAAATTTATATGTTCATTGCATAGTTCAGCTAGAGACCTTATTGTCACAAAAAACATATTCATTTGGAGTTCTGGATCAAAAGTTAGGGCCTCCAGATGATAGGTTATGCTTACACTCTTATAGTCACACACTTAACATATACTTCCACAAAAATTGTCAAAAAAAGTCCCAAAAACAGCAAAAAACTTGAATTTTTCCCACCAAGATCTAATTTTGACAACAACCCACCTCCTTTATACCTATGAAGAAGAATCAACATTACCAAACACTAACATACATGCTTAAAAACAAAGAAATTCTAACAAATTGAGATAACTTTGCATGTAAAATGATGAAAAATGAAGCTTTTAAAGTAAAAACATAAAGAAAGCTTGAATTTTTCCCACCAAGATCCAATTTTGATAGCACTTCACCTCCTTTATACCTGCAAAGAAGACTCAAAACTACCAAACACTAATATACATGCTTAGAAACACAATAGTTTCAACAAATTGAAATAGTTAGCATGAAAAATGGAGCTTTAAACTAAGAAAAAAATAAATGAATGCGCATGAGATAAAGGAGTGTCCCACCGGGCATGTCATATGTATGCATGTTAAATTAATCTAAGCTAACTAAAAGAGCCTAACACCAAGTAGATTCATAACTTAGTTAATTTAAACTAATACATCATGATAAAAGCATGAAAGGAAATATAATTAACTTTCATAAAACATGAATCTAACATTAAATGCAAACCTCCCTTTGATATTTTGAATGTGTTTTGAATTGTAGATACTTCCTTTATAAGTTGAACCACACTATGCACGATCAAGGATTTCTCTAAAGAGATCTCCAAGATTAAAATGCTCTTATCATATGCTAATGTCTTACAAGGACAATAGGGTTAGAAAGAGATAAGTATGATTAGAAGAGATTAATTAGATATTAGCATCTCATGGGAGTTTGGGGTGATTTAATTAATGAACTAAGATTAAGTAAGAGGAAAAATTAGGCTCATAGAAGCCATTTGGAGGTAAAATAGAAGAATTTCAAGGGTTTGAAAGGGGGATTTAGCCAATAATAGGGTTTACTAATTAAATACAAGATTGAAAGGCTTAATTAATTAATAATGGTTAATTAATTAATTAAAAGAGGATTATAAGTAACGAAGTGACGTTAATAACTTAATTGGCATCCAGGATGGGGGACGAAGTTAGTTAATTAATGAAGTGTCGTTAATTCACTAAGACAAATGGAGATGTTAGCTAATTAGCAAAAAACCACTAATTATAACGAAATGATAATAATGAAGACAATTAGTGTAATTTTAGTATTAAAATTACGCAGTTAGAGTTAGGTGTATACATTTTTAACATTCATGCTAGAATAACATATATTGACCTCTCAGACTCCCAATTAGAAATGTCAACAATTAGAAATTACATACATTTTCCATATTTCAAGAAGAAATTATGCATGTATGTTACATTTTAACTAATGAGATGAGTTTTATAGGGCGCAAAATGTATAAAAATATTAATGATCGACTTGGATAAGTATTTTCAGTACATGTTAATAAATTGTTTGGTTTTTGGTCAATAATTATTTTTCATGATCTTTCTCAGCTACCACCTATAAAAGACATCCCTCTTTACATTGGTACTCATAGTTGTACCCTCCACACCTTGCACATTTTTTTGTAATGATTTTTCATTTATGAAATTGATAGATTCTTAACATTTAAAGCCACTTACACCTGTAAATTACAAGCATTTCAAGAAAATCAATTGGGAAAAGATTTTGGGACACCTTTAACATTGTTGTTACCTTGGACACAATATTCCATCAATGGGGAAATGCTCCTAGACAAGTCATCTTCCAAAAAATGTTGAGAAACATTAGAAATGCAAACCCTAATTTTGATGACTTGGAAACTCTCATGAAGAAGATAATCACATGTTTGAGCTAACATGAATGGGTGTCATTGGATGCATTTATTCACTTGTATACAAGAAACAAATTTGTTAAACTACATAATAAGAAGATGCTTAAATCTTTATTCAGGCCCAAATTGCAAGAAGCATTGTTGAGTATACAAGGTGCTTAGGATTAGACGATATCGATGACGACCAATTGGACAATGAAGTCCCTATATGTGCTGGTCAATATGTCATGTTACCACGCTTTTTGACTATTCATGCAAGATTGGTAAATGGTTCTCTTGGCACCATATAGAACATTGTCTATATGAATGGCTTAAAGCCACTCAACTTTCTAATGTGTGTAATACTCAAATTTGTAAACTATATTGGTACACCTTGGGACTAAGGAAACCCAAGATTGGTTCCAATGTTGCTTATACAATAAGAGGTAATCATAAACAAGTTCCACTAAAAATGGCCTAGGAATTTACCATACACAAGTCCCAATGTATGACTTTGCCTAAAGTAACCATAGATAATGAAGATGTAGAGAAATCGATGTTGACTTTCACAACGTTATAAAGAGTTAAGTCTATTGACTCCTTAAGAATCTCTCCATCACTCTTTTGAGAGCTACTATGAGATGAAACAAGAAGGTATGTAATATCTATGCATGTTAGCTCCCAATAGCAACAAGTGTGTCTATGATAACTGCAACTAAATTGCATTTCTTTCCATTATTTTTCACATAAAATGCTTATTATTTTGGTATTTTATGGAAATGTTTGTTAGTATACTTATGGAATGCATTTTCCACCAGCCTATGATGCCAACAATATGTGTATCTCACATGCATAGACCACACATATACCACATCTACTACATAGATGCTTAGCAACAAACACCCAAGTCAAACCCTGCCTTGGAACTTCAAATTCAAGTTAGTAACATGTAGAACCATATGCATCTACACTCTGATTTTAAATGTCTACACTTTATTATGATACAAACATTGTTAAGTGTTGCAGGATCTTCCAATCAAAGTCTCGCATCAACACCCACATGCCTTGCATTCACTTTTTATATGTCTTCATTGTTTACATTTATTTCTTTCGGCGACAAGCCATAGTTGTTACTATTCTTTTATATTAAAAAACGTAAATCGCATTACGATTTGATAAAACATACATTTAGCGCACTTATAGACGGTGTAGTCTTCTCAATATATCTTTTTCTATACATTTTTTCCGAATACATTAGTTTTATAATAATATGAACTGTACCGAATCAATACAAACTGCATTGATTAAATCTCAATTAAGTGTGATTGAAATAGGTGGTAAGCTACTTTCCACACCTACCCACCACATTGAAGAGAATGGGTAACCATGAAAGGTCACTATCACGTGGTATATTATATTAGTTAAGCATATGTGAACTATATTCCATATAGTACAATAACATGTGGGGCAAAGTACACAAGGACCTACTTTTTAGCAAAGGTGAGACGTCATCATCTATTTAATCTATTGTGAGGTAATCCATTGTGTTAAAAAACAACCATATTTGGCAATGAAAACAATTTAACTCTAGTAGTAGTGATAACACTAGTTAAATTCCCCTTCTTTGGGATCCAAACTCATAATGGAATTCCATACCATGTGGCATTGTTCTCAAGTCAATCATTTGAATAATTGTTCCTTGGTATTGACTAGTGTGTCGGTGCATTATTAAAGGGTCCCTTACAATTTTAAATTATTAATATAAAAATAACATTACACGTTTTGACCATACTCTATGACCATTGGAGTTATAAAATACATTTTTTTTATTTTTCATATTTTGGGGAACGTATGGAGTTATAATAGACATTTATTTTCAATTTTTCATAATTTGGTAAAGATTTGATGCTTGTGATCTCACATGCAAATCTCTTTTCCCAAGAAACTAATGGTTATAATAATTTTATTTACTCTTTGTGAAACATAGTTTTGTATAAATCTTAGTATCTTCTCTTTTCAGATATATAGTTTAATCCACTCTTAACCATATTGTGACTGGTATAATATTGTATATACATTTTATAAGTTACAAATGATTTTTATAATTATATTTTATATGAAATTAAGATTTTAAGATGGTTTGTGTTAATAACCTATCTTTGATTGGTTTGACCCCAATTTAACCTTACAAATGCATGTTAGGGTTCATGTGCTTGGTGTGAGTGGTCATTGTCTTCTTCAACATGAATACAATCAATACCCACCTCATAAATCTCTATAATAACTCTGTCAATGAGGAACAAGTGTGTGGAATATCAATAATTTTAAAATCCAAATGTTGTGAGAGGGACTTCCAAACAAACAACTTTCTAACATTTAAGAAGTAGATATTATTTGTACGAAAAAAAGCTAAACCACATTGTGGAAACGTGTCTTTCCATGTGTAGCCATTTAATAAAATAAAGACTAAAAAAATGTTTGGAATAATGATGTTAGAATAGACTCATAATGGAGATTCCATAAAGACAAAGACACCTTTTATGATCCATCCCTAGTCACATGGACACGTAGGACTCTCAGTCATTTTGTAGTTACAAAATTTCAAATCATGGGGAAAGCTACCCAAGTGTTATTTTTCAAGGGTGGAGGGTAAGTGATGACAAATCTTTCATTAAAAGAATGAAATATCTAGAGATTCAAAAGGAAATATCTTGAATAAATTAAGGGACATAAATCTATGTGATGATTCTTTTGGAAATTATATAACCATTCACTTGTCCTATTCATGAATAGTGTACACTGAATTGATCTTCTATAGTTGTTCCATGAATTGCATATCTTATGCTATAATGTCTAGGCTACATATTACTTTATAGTTCTCCAATTCTCGGAGTATTGAAACTTTTCAAGTAAAAGTGCATTAAGGATGTGTGGGGCTCCATATAGGCCTTCCATTGATTCTTTGGGGCAACTTGTCATAAAATAAATACTTTCAAACCAAAATTTTCAATATGGCTTTCTTGAATATGAAAAAATAGATATTTCATGCACTCTCTATTAAAGACAAAGAAAATATCATACCTATATAAAAATTAATATTCATTAGGTTTTGGTAGTAAAAAAGTGTAATATATATTACAAAACCAAATAATTTATTAAAAAATTAAAAAAATGTAAAAAAAGGAAAAATAAATTGTGTGGTTTAATTTGTTTTTTTTGAAATGTCCAAATTATTTTGTATGTTTATATTGAAGTATAAACATATACATAATTTCTTGATTATTGTGTTTTGTAATTAAGTTCTTCAAAAACCTTACTCAATTTTTTATGCTTTTTCTTTATCACTTCCAATGTAAATTTATTTATTTATTTGAATAACAATATATTGAAAAACTTTTAGTATAACAAAATGTGTTTTGACACTTTTTGTAAACTATAAAATAATATAGTTATATAGGTATTTTGAGGCCTTTAAATAGTAAAAATAATGAAAACAAGACACCGCCACTTACAATCATTTATCAAATAACAAAAACATAGTTCTATAGTGTGTGACTGATCCGTAGCTCATTTTTGGGCATCAGAAGTTCCCAAGATCTCTATGAAATAATACAATACGCAAGAGCATCCCAAGAGATTTCCAATGCCTATCAAAACACTTGAATTGGACACAGTATGCTCAAGTTGTCGTCGGTCAAAGTTTGGGTCAAAGTTGTTCAACAGGAAAGCACAGGTAAAACATGACCTTGGTTCGTTTCCAAAACTTATTTGTGTGATTCAAAGGTTGGTCAAGACAAAAATTGACTTAGACATGTTTGGTTTAGCCCTCCATTCTTCGTCGTGTGCATAAAAGGGGGTTCAATAGTGGGATCCACTTTTATTTCGAAAGGGGACCCAACCGCCATGGTATTAGTGTAATTTTAATTTTTCAATTACATTATAGTTTTTATCATATTATTTTGTGCCCTCTCGTGTTAACACGTGGAAGTGAAGAGCTTATAGATTTGGCAATTTCGTAGAAGTCCACATGGTGGGTCCTAAGGCCACCACGTGGCATGCAACCATCACTCACCGAACTCATTACCATCTCGGTCCTTATCCTCACCTACCAGCTCGGGCTCGCCAATAAACCAACCAACTCTCCCACTCACCAATGATCCACACAACTCAACGAGGCAGTTGTAGCTCGCTAACTATTCACATGCTCACGAAGGGAGCTTATTCATTCAAATGGAAAAAGAGGCATGGATGTGGCGGAAACAACATAAGACTTGGGTGGTCAAAGCCTATTTAAAGGCTTAAACTATCACCAATCAAGGAATTTTTTAGTGGCAAATATTCGTAATTTGGTGAATATTCCATTTTAGGAAAATTTGAAAAGGCAAATTTTTCGGAGCAGGTCAGTGCCTTATTAGCCTCAAATTTCTAGTATATTTTTTTGTAGGGGTCGGGTTCGCCTACATTTGAAAACATAACATATAAAAACCTAGGTGATTCGTCAGGTAGGATACTACTAACTTACTACTAGTTGAGGTATCGGCATATCAAGTACAGTGAACTTGTAAAGTCTAAACACCAGTACACAGTGCAGATCTATTTTGAAGTTTGCAATCAGGTGAAAATTTCTATTTGTTGACGTGTAACCTATACTATTTATTGACGTGTGACAAAGGACCTGTGTTAACATGTGACAAGAAAGATACAACTGATGCGCAACAAGGGTTTCAGTTGTTGACGCACTCTATTGATGCACGATAAAGGTCACTCTATTAACGCACGAAAAAGGTTTGGAAGTTTGTAGTCGGGAGAAAATTGTTGTTTATTGACGCATGAAAAAGGATTTTTGTTGACGTGCGACAATTTTTTTATTGACGCACGACAAAGTCTTGCTGACGTGCGACATTGTGTTTAGTGACACACGAAAAAGGTTCAACTCAGCCATTCAAAATAATGGAAGCTGTTAGTGCTCAGAAGATCCAAAAGTAACAAAAAAATCTTAGATGTCCTTGTTCAAGTATTTTGGAAACTTTGTTGCTACATATATCATAACCACCAACACCCATACAGCTACCACTGGAATCAATAAGAGTATTGAATGTGTTGAAGGTATTATTGAAGTGGACATGCATTCTACACAGTATAAACCAAATGACACCTATGATGATACCATGCAAGAGATTGAAGATATTCCTGTTGAGATGCCAGATCCTTAATATATTCCTGTTAAGGTGCAACCAGTAGTGCATCAAGATATCGCATATACAAATACTCAGAAAAATGGAACACAAAAATAAAATTCAAAATTTGGTTCACGAAAGAGGAAACCAGGTGATTGTGATAATGCTCAAAATTCTACTAAAAAAAGTAAAACATTGAAAACGAACAAGAATATGTGGATGATTGGGATGTGTTGGCGAGAAAATTTGTCTTGTGGAAAAATTGGTGGGTTTCAAGCCAACGTTATGGGAATATAAGTCCCTCTACTTGAACGGTGCATCTTCCATATGTGCATGCGTGGAAAAGTGGATTTCAATGGTGGTCTTTCGACTAGAGATCCAACAGGGGCACTCCACTGACCCTGTGGCAAAGCTAGCAATTTCTCACTAGAGAAGAACTTTGTCTGAGAAGGGGAAAGGGAGTGAGAATGGAGGTAGGAGAAAACTAATGTTGCGAGTAGAATATTAGATGCCCACACACATTAATTAGAAACTTCATTCACATACATTTATAGTTAGAAGAAAAACAAATCCGTATGAGAAGCTACAAGACCGAATAAAACTCATTGGTCACAAAGTACCAATTAATCTCTCAATCAAAGAGGAAAAAAATTCCTTCTTTTATTATTGAAGCTCAAGCAGAGTTTGTACATAGCTTGAGAATGGAAGAAATTCAAGAGAGAAAGAAGATAGAAGAAATATGGCATTTTTTTGTCTTTTCTAGGTACAGAGCACTTTGGTCTTTTTCAAAATCAACTGCCAACCCCTTGGAATGGCTCTGAGGAGCCATTATATCCTTTGCCAAAATGGTTACAATCTTTACAAATCATTTACGCCTCTTCAAATTCCTCCACTGCGAAGAAAATGCTCATGGCGGGTTAAAAACCAAATCTTGCAAACCGAACGTTACATTTGATTTGCCAGTTTGAATACAGACCGTTTGATTTTCTCATATAACTTTGAAATCGGGTTGTCCACGTGGTAGGAAGAGATTGGAGCTAGTATGGGGGAAAGCCCTTCGCATTTTGTGAATTGTTTAGAGATTTGGTAATTTGGAACAAATTGGCCCGCACCTCCGCTTCAAATTTTTAACTTAGGCACGTGGAACATTTTCATTGGAAATGGGGTCGCGGCCCTTCTCTCGGCATTTTAACCTTTTTTTGAAAAAGGCTCAAAAACTCAATTTCCTCCACCGGCCCGCTCTCCTGCTTTGACTTTTCAACGGCAGGCTTCACCTTTGACTTTTTCCCTGCAAGCTTCAAATTTGAATTTTACCTTTATAGCCTGATCGGGGTTGCAGGTCATTTTTTAACTTTTCACCTTTTTTACAAAGAGGCTCAAAAACAAAAACTTCTCAGCCGACCCGCTTCTCCGATTTGACTAGGACATGTGGCACCTTTTGGTTGAAGACGAGGTCGCCGCTCTTTTCTCAACATTTAACCTTTTTGGGAAAAAGGCTCAAAACTCAAATTCCTACGCCGACCCGCTCTTCCGCTTTGACTTTTCAATGACGGGCTTCAACTTTGACTTTTTCCTTGTGGGCTTCAACTTTGAATTTTTCCCTTCAAACTTTCCGGGGCTACGGGGCAAATTTACCATTTTTTCCAAAAGTGACCAAAAGTATTAAGTTCACCAAAAATCCCGTTCCTCCCCATCCAATCGGATCTGACCACGTACCTGCATTCATTGGGGTCAAAATTTGACAGAGAAAATATGCCCATCATCCCGAGTGCAGAAAATACGCAGAGGAAGAAAACTTCATCGTTTTGAGTCCAATTTTTGAATTTCCTTCGCAAACCAAAGGCATGGAGGAAAAATAATGATTTGATAACCCATGCCATAGAACAAGTGAAAAATTTTGATCAAAAATGGAGGTTGCAAATAGGATATTACATGCACAGACCGAGAAATGGAGGATTTCTAAAAACGAGAAAAACAAAGGTTTAAACAGCTCTAGGGAACAACTTTTGCTAATTTCTTGAATCTCTAACTTGGCTTAAACACCAATGAAGGGCATGAGCTCAAAAAATTTGAATTTGGATATGAAAACACAGAGCAGGTTTTAGGAGAAAACAATTGGCTCTAGCTTGGGGACATGGCATGAACTGGGCATGGCTAGGGCACAACATGAGGATCCAGAATCTCAAGTTTCAAAACATATTACAATGACCAGTGCCTTATCCATTAGGCCTTGCAAAGTCATGTACAATTCTGAGAAAGAAAGGAAGAAGGAGGAAACAAAAAAGCCAAAACACACACAACCAAACAAAATGAATCCAAAACCACACAACAGAAAAGGGAAAAACGAACCTACGAAATCACCTATGGTACAAGGCGGGGGACAACCCGCTTTCACTGCTGATACAGTTTCAAGTATTGCCCACTTCGAGGCAATTCCAATGGCGTTCCATCCAAGTATGAGAGGAGAAAAACATTCTCACCACAAGCTCCATGAATTTGGAATGGGCCGAGCCATAATGAATCAAACTTTCCATGGCTGCCTTTTGGTTCTAATCTCTTGTCCCATAGCAGGACAAAGTCTCCAACCTTGAATTCTCTTGCCTTTTCCCTCTTGTCAAATATCTTCTTCACTTTCAATTGGTGTTCTTTAATTATATCCACCACTTGGCATCTGCTTTCTTCTAGCTTCTCCAGGAAGAGGATCCTCTTATCAATGGAGTCTTTGTATTGACCATCTTCTATTTCTTACAGCAACTTGAGAGCTAGCATCTCAATTGTGAGGGGAATCTCTGCCTCAACTCCAACAACATTTAGAAATGTGACATACCTATTGCCTTCTTAGGAGTGATCCTATCAGCCCACAATGAATCATATAAATTCTTGTGCCAGTTCCTTTAATTCTCATCTACCAGCTTGCGAACAATGGTCACAATGTTCTTGTTGCTTGACTCAGCTTGCCCATTTCCCTGTGAGTATTAGTCAAAAGAGTGAGATAGGGAGATTCTAAAGCCATAACAAAAAAATTTCAGCTCCTTGGAATAGAAATAGGTGGCATTATCTACAACAATTTTCTGTGGTATCCCAAAATAAACAATGATATTCTCCTTGATGAAGTTACAGACTGTTTCAGAGTTAGCTTGCTTGGTTGGGATGGCTTCCACCCATTTAGTGAAGTAATCAGTTGCAGTGAGTACATAAGTATGCTCTGCACTAGAATGAGGATTTAGAACACCAATAAAATCTAGCCCCCATTGTTGAAATAGTTCTTCAATCACCACAGGACTGAGTGGCAATGCAGCTAGTTGTGGCTTTCCAACAAATTGTTGGCATGATTTGCAATTGGAAAACCAATCTTGAGTGTCTACAAAGATGAAGGGCCAATAATATCTCCCTATGAGGATCTTATGTGTGGTGACCATTGCTGAGAAATGTCCACCACAAGCTTGATCATGATATGCCCTAAGTAATTTTTCTTACTGCTCCTTATCTACACACCTGAGGAAGCAACCATCTAGGCCTCTCTTGTAAAGTGCATGATCCCAGATCACAAACTTGGCTACCTTTAGCTTGAGTGTCCTTCTTTATTTGTAATCAAGATGAGAAGGGAATTCTCCGTAAGTGAGATAGTAAACAATGTTAGCATACCACTCATCAGTAGTGGTGACAAAGAGCGCCTGTGAACTATCCCCTGAACAGGTCGAGAAAACACCATATTTTTCTCCCTGCTGAGTTTTGAAAGCTTCATCTTCAGCAATCAGCTGGCACAAACCATTTCCTCTTACCAGATTAGAGGGTCTAATCTCTAAGTCATACTCTTGGGTATTTGCAATCCAACTTCCTCTCTTAGCCCCAGGATCATGTTGAGTCAAAATGGACTTGATTGCACTTCCAGGGACCATCACCACTATATGGGAATTGAGAATGTAGAATCTAAAACTTTTAACAGCTTTGACCACTGCGTAGGCATGTTTTTCCAATTGGTTGTACTTTAGCTCATGATTTTTCAAAGGACAGCTCATGAAAGCAATGGGTGCTTCCAAACCTTCATCATTTTTCTGAACAAGGATAGCAGAGAGTGTATGTTCTGATGCATAGCAATACATGTTGAACTCCCTGTTGAAATATGGAGATACAAGAGTTGGAGCTTTGGAAATGGATTTCTTGATCTCCTCAAATGTTGTTTTTTCTTCCTTATTCCACTTGAAACTTGTTTGAGGATTCATCATGGAAGTTATATGCTTAGTCAGTTCAGAAAACTCAGGCACAAAATGGTGAAGGACGTTTACCTTTCCAAAGAATGAGTGAACTCTCTTCTTGTTGGTTGGTAAGGCTAGTGCTTGGATATCTTTGACCCTCTCATGATCAATGTGTGCTCCATGTTTGTTCACAATGTGTCCCAGCAACTTACCTTCTGTGACTCCAAAAATGCACTTCTTTGGATTTAGAGAAATGTCATGTTTCCTACACCTTGCAAGGACTTGCTCCAAATGACTGATACGATCTCCCCTCCTCTTTGAAAAAACCGTGAGGTAATTAAGGTAAATGACAATGCAATGTTTCAAATCTTTGAAGGCCAAATCCATTTCTCTCTGGAAAGTGGCTCCAACATTGATCAAGCCAAAAGGAATTCTATTGTAGGCAAAAGTGCCCCAAGGTATTGTGAAGGCTGTTTTGTTGCAATTCTCTTCTGACACCTTGATTTGATTGTACCCTGAGAATCCATCAAGCAAAGACAACATTTCAGATCTAGTGATTGCTTACAAAATATGATCCATGATTGGAAGAGGGTAGTTGTCCTTGAGAGATGCCTGATTCAGATTTTGGAAGTCTACACAAATCCTTATTTCCCCATTCTTTTTCCTTACTAGAACAATGTTGGCCATCCATGTTGAATGGTGGATGGGGAAGATGATTCTATCATTGAGCATATTTTTCACCTCTTCTTTGATAACATCGGAAAAATTTGGATTGTAGGGCCTTTGTTTTTTTTCTAAAGGGCTTGGCTCCTTGCTTCAAAGGAATGGAGTGATGCATTTCCTTTGGCTGAAAATATTTGAGTTCATCATATGAATAGGCCATTACATCTGAGTACTTTTTAGTAGAGAAACAAACTTTCTATTCTCCTCTGGTGAGTAGAATTTACCAATGTTAACCATCCTTGGATTCTCTAAAGTGCCAATGTTTTCTTGATCAAAATCAGATGGACACCAAGAAAACTTTTTATTTTTCTCTTGGATGAACCTGTCATGCTTGTCAAAGAGGTCTTCCAAAGAAACTAGGCCTTTGGGGATTTTGTTTCCTTTCAATTTGATTACTCCCTCTTCATCAATTCCCTCAATTCCTTCCTTCTCTTCTTTGGGGACTGATTCACGGTGTGGGTTTTCACTTCCTTCAAAGAAATATTATTAAAGTTAAATCCCTTTTTTCTAAGAAGGCTAGGATCTGATTGTCATTATTGAAGACCTGCTAGAGATTTGCATTGTCTGTTATGTTGGGTCTGAACACCATCTCAATGGTCACTTTATCCTTGCCAAAAGAAGGATGAGGTGTCACTAAGGAAGATGACACTGCTACAGAATCATCCTTTTTATTCTGCTTCCTAGGGATAGCTTCAATGGAGAATGCATCAAAGGATTCAATGCAGTCCCACACTCTGTTTCTATAGTGCCCGAGCCTTGGATTTTTCACCTGATATTGTTGGCAGACCTGCTTCACTATAATATCTGTATCACCTTTACATCTCAGCTTCTTGATTACCATGCCCTCTGCTGCATTCATGCCTAAGAGCAATGCTTCATACTCTACAGTATTGTTTATATTATCAAATTGCAGCTTGTATGCAAAAGGATATACCTCATTGGAGGGAAAGTATAATACTACAACAGCTCCTGAACCTACTCTAGAATGACTGCCATCAAACTCCATTGTCCAGATTCGATCTTCTTCTTCCTCCATGAGAAGTGGCAAGTCTCTTCCTTATGTGATGTAATGAGGTAATTTCCAAGCCCACAATCTTGAAAAAGGATATCAACTCTTGGATCATCATTCTTCCTTACTATGAACTTCATTTTTCTGACTGGTAGCAGCTTCTTCATTTCTCCTTTCATTGGGATAGTTACAGATGACCAATCCATTTTTATTTCTCCACCTAGATCTCTGCAAAAAATTCTACTCAACAACATACCAAAATATGCTGGGATGTCTGCCACCAAAATGGTCAAGAGTATCTTCTTGTCGGGGAAATCAACTAGTGCAACTTGAGCATCCTTAATCCTTCCTACCAATGGAACTTGCTTGGATTCCATTGAGTAGCATGTTCCATTTACCAGGGTCAAAGTGAGGCCAAGAGCATTTGCAAATTTTTTTGGCATCACATTATCTAAGGCTCTGGAATCTATAATACAATTGTTCAGATAGAAACCTTTGATGAGAAGTGACAGGGAAAAAGGCTCAACTCTGTTGGTAGTGGAGGCACTGAGGGCTAGCATGTTTTGAGAAGATGGTGTGGCTGGTGTGGGAAGTAAGCCTTTAGAATTAGAGATTGGGAATGTAGAGTTACCACCCCGGACTGCCTTGATGAATCTGTCAAATTGGGCAGGATGTGTTTGTAGGTATTAAATTCATAGAGTTGGACTTTGGTTTTGCTAGCATGCTCTACAAAGTCAAATGAAGTTATGGTAGATGAGGAAGATGTTCCAGTAGTGGATGAGGACTTAAATGGAAGATGTGTCATTACCTTTGGTGTTGGGTTATCCTGTTCAAATGTAGCAATTGGCTTGGAAGGATATGGGGGTGTAGCCTTTGATTGAAATTTAGATGTTCTTGCAAAACCAACATTTAGAAGAAAATTGCTCTTAACAAATTTTGAGTTGGGAAAAGAATCAGATAACTTACTTGGCATAGCAGCATGATCCTTGACAACTAGTGAATTTTATTTCTCTTTGGCTGATTCCATGGAAGATGGTAATGGTGATCCTCTACCGATGATCTTGTTTTTTGGAAGCTTTGGAGAGAAATATTCTTTGTTTTTCCTACCATCTGTTGCAATTGCTGAGGCTGAAACACCATTCTTGGATTGTGTACAAGTGAAAACATCACATGAAAAACTTGAAGCTTCTTCATCATCTTCCTCTTCATCATCAACATATTCAATCATGTCATTGTGCATACCAACCTCTTCAATTTCAAGATAGTTTTCATAGTCATCCATGCTTTCTTCTTCAGTTTATTCAATGTCTATTCCTTCTTCTGATTCTCTAGTGTCACATATGGCATTGATTGGTGGTGCTTCTAGAGAAAGCCTATGAGGAGGTGGAGTAATTCTTGGTCTATCAGGAAGATTTGGTCTCCTTGGAGCATTCCTCATTGTGATTTGTGATAGCTACTTCTTCATTACAACTAGGTCATTTGCCATTTTTTGGAACATTGGATCAATGGTGACTGAATTTGAACTCTGACCTTTTTGCTTCCCATTTGGTCCTTTCACTTTGCCAGAAAGAATTAAATCATCATCAGTCTCAACTACAAAGTCTTGGATTTCCCTCAATGTTCTTGGTTGGGCTCTTATGAGGAAGAAACCAACTTCTGATGGCAAAGGACTGATGAAGAACCTCTTCAAGTTTTTTTTTCAGGGGGTACCACATCTTCTGAGATCCTTCTGTTCAACCTATTATACCTTGATACAAAATCTCTCATTGATTTAGAGGTATCCTTCTTCATCTAAACCAATTGGACCAGCATATCCTGACAATCTTCTGTGCTCTTGAACCTATGTTCAAATGCACTTCTTATATCTTCCCAACATGTGACAGATCTTGCGTGCAACATGTAAAACCATTCAACAGCTCTTTCTTGGAGTGACTCATAAAGAGCCTAACTGAAACATCTTCATCTGCAACTCCTAACACTCCACAAGTAGTGATGAATGTTGTAACATGTTCTTCGGGGAGCTGAGAACCATCCCCTTTGAATCTTGGGAAGTTCTTTCTTGATCCTCTTGGGAGCTTATGGAGTGGTTAAGCAAGAGCCAATGGACTAGTATTTCTTCCCCATGGTACATTAGGCCTGCATTCCTCATGCTCATGATCACCCATTCTATTCGTGTTTCTATCCTCCAGTCTTGCTAAGGCTGCTTCTGCTGCTGCTCTTTCTTCTGCTTCAATTTGGAGTCTTTCTATTTCTTCAAGTTAAGCCCTTATCTCCTCTTTAGCAACTACCTCTCTTTCAAGCTCTTCAAATGTGGGATCAATTTTTCCTCCTTGCCTCAGTTGTTGGGTGTATCTTCTATCAGCCATCCAGAAATTTTATGCTCTTCTCTGGGGTGCAGGAATTTGTCTCTGCCTTTTCAATTCGACAACACATTCCTCTTCCAGGTCCAGAATCCTTATGGCAATGAAGTATTGATTGACACTTTGTCTATTATGCCAAATAGCTTCTCTCAGATCAAAAGCAATGTCTTCTTCGATGTGAAAGAGTAAATCAAGTCTCTCAACAGGAGGATTTTCTAGAATAGCCATGATTTACATCCATGTAGTTTGTGTGATTATTCAATCTCCAGAAAGTTTTCTTCTAGAATATTTTTTTTTATGACCCTAAGGTCATTTTTAGGTGCAGATGTTGTAAACTCTGCCCCACGGTGGGAGCCAAAAACTGTTGGTGAGAAAAAATTTCTTGTGGACAAATTGGTGGGTTTCAAGCCAACGCTATGGGAATCTAAGTCCATCTACTTGAATGGTGAAACTTCTGTATGTGCATGTGTGGAAAAGTGGATTCCAACGGTGGCCCTTCAACCAGAGATCCAACATGAGCACTCCACTGACCTTGTGGAAAAGCTAGCAATTTCTCAATAGAGAAGAACTTTGTGTGAGAAGGGGAAAGGGAGTGAGAATGGAGGTAGGAGAAAACTAATGTTGTGAGTAGAATATCATATGCCCACACACATTAATTATAAACTGCATTCACATGCATTTATAGTTAGAAGAAAAACAAATACGCATGAGAAACTACAAGACCGAATAAAACTCATTGGACGTAAAATACCAATTAATCTCTCAATCAAATAGGCAAAAAATTCCTTCTTTTATTATTGAAGCTCGAGTAGAGTTTGTACATAGCTTGAGAATGGAAGAAATTCGAGAGAGAAAGAAGATAAAATAAATATGGCATTTTTCTATCTTTTCCAAGTACAGAGCACTCTGGTATTTTTCAAAATCAACCACCAACCCCTTGGAATGGCTCTGAGGAGCCATTATATTCTTTTCCAAAATGGTTATAATCTTTACAAATCATTTACGCCTCTTCAAATTCCTCCACTGCGAAGTAAATGCTCATGGCGGGTTAAAAACCATATCTTACAACACGAACATTACATTTGATTTTCTAGTTTGAATACAGAACATTTGATTTTCTCATATAACTTTGAAATCAGGCCGTCCACGTAGTAGGAAGAGATTGGAGTGGGTATGGGGGAAATCCCTTCACGTTTTGCAAATTTTTTAGAGATTTGGCAATTTGGAGCAAATTGGTCCACACCTCCACTTCAACTTTTTAACTTAGGCACGTGGCACGTTTTCATTGGAAATGGGGTTGCAGCCCTTTTCTCAACATTTTAACCTTTTTTGGAAAAGGCTCAAAAAATCAATTTCCTTCGCCGACCCGCTCTTTCGCTTTGAATTTTCAATGGCAGGCTTCACCTTTGAATTTTTCCCTATGGGCTTCAACTTTGAATTTTACCTTTATAGCCTGATCGGGGCTGCAGCTCATTTTTTAACTTTTCAAATTTTTTACAAAGAGGCTCAAAAACGCATACTTCTCCACCAACCCGTTTCTTTGATTTGACTAGGACACGTGGCACGTTTTGGTTGAAGAAGGGGTCGCGGCTATTTTCTCAACATTTTAACCTTTTTGGGAAAAAGGCTCAAAAACTCAAATTCCTCCGCCGACCCGCTCTTCCGCTTTGAATTTTCAACGGTGGGCTTCAACTTTGACTTTTTCCCTTCAAACTTTCTAGGGCCGTGGGGTAAATTTACCATTTTTGCCAAAAGTGACCAAATGTGTTAAGTTCACCAAAAATCCTGTTCCTCCCCATCCAATCAGATCTGACCACATACCTACATTCATTGGGGGTCAAAATTTGACGGAGAAAAGACGCTCGTCATCCCAACTGCTGAAAATATGCAGAGGAAGAAAACTTAATCGTTTTGAGTCCAATTTTCAAATTTCCTCCGCGAACCAGAGGCATGGAGGTAAAAAAATGATTTGACAACCCAGGCCATAGAACAAGTGAAATTTTTTGATCAAAATTGGAGGTTGCAAAGAGGATATTATGTGCACAGACTGGGAAATGGAGGATTTCTAAAAATGAGCAAAACAGAGGTTTAAACAGCTCTAGGGAATGACTTTTGCTAATTTCTTGAATCTCTAACTTTGCTTAAACACCAACAAAGGGCATGAGCTCAAAAAATTTGAATTTGGCTATGAAAACATAGAGCATTTTTGAGGAGACAACAAGATGACATACAAGTTTGATTAGGTTGTGAATCTTCCTTTATCAATTTTTTATAACTAGCTAATTCAAACGATATCCCATTTGAATTTACATGTACAATATGTACGTGGCAATTGGGAAAGAAACAAAAAATGCAACTGAAGCTAGACATAATTGAAAAACACTGTAGAAAACAATATTTTACTGTAATGGAGGAGGATGGCCATAAAATCAAAACACACAGGTGGAAAACTGAAAAAGAATGCATGCATGTCAAATACACAGCATAGTATGAAGCAGAGTAGAAAAGACGCATACATCTCGTGGAAAAGGGAGGAACAATCACATCAAAAATTGGTAAGATGAATCAATCAAATTTACATGTTAAACTCATACAGTTCTCTACTTTATTTCACATAATTAAGAAAGGAAGACCGATTTCAAATTTTCTTGATTACAAATTTTTTTATCAATATAATGGAATGCACAATGTTCCTCAGTCTCATTGGTCAGACAATAGCATATGGGAAATGGCCAAATGCATTTCAATGATAGAGAAGGAAGATTTGAAGAAGAGTGTTAAAAATCCAAAGTTTATTTCTCTATCAATTGATGAAGTGACAACAGTAGACAACATTGCATGGGTATGTATCCAGCTTTATACATTAAAAAATCATATAAGGACACCACGTCTATTGGATGTTATGAACATAATTGAAAATTATTATGTTGAAAATCTACATAAAATAGTTATTTCTCATTTGAAAGATATTGCTTGCATGCCTGATTATGAAATTGCTACAAAGTTGGTATGTGTTGGAGCAAATGGTGCATCAGTCATGTAGGGTCACCAAACTTGACTATGTGTTAGATTGCAAATAGTAGTGGCCCCTTATATGCTAGCAATTCACTGTATGGCACACAGAATGAATTTAGCATATAAAATGGTTAGCAACAATGAAAATGTTGCTAAAGTAGAAGACCTTATAAGAGAATTTCATGCCTATATGGCAAGAAACCTAAAGTGATTTATTGAGTTCCAAAAATTTGTAATTGGAATTAAAAATGGCAAAAAACTTCTGAAGGATGTTGATATAAGGTGGATTTATTTGTATGAGCATGCATGTTGAGTGCGTGAGGAATATCCTTCGTTGGTTAGTTTCATGCACAAATATTGTCATGAAATTGACACGGCGAGAGACTTGTTGTTCTGTCTAACTGATTTGGAGACATTAATTACATTGGTTGGCATTATTCCACTATTGCAGGAGATCAATGTATTGATGAAGCATGCACATGTCAGATTAGTCTATATTGTGGATTTTATAAAGATGAGAAAAATGGTATGTGAAAATCTTGATGTCTTGTACACTTCCCAAGATAATTTTGATACACATGTTTTTGATAATTGGAAATCTTTATTAGATCTTAAGAATCCCAGTAATTATTTGAGATTTAATATCCATGATCACCTTTGCATCAATGTTAATGGGAGGGACATACCACTGCACATTTTGAAAAAACATCAAGATATTACAGGATCAGAAAGAGAAGAAGTTCCTATGACACGTAATCTGTTTGATTCTGTTACAGTTGAAATAAGAATAAAACTTTAAAAAAATCCAGAATCCTTATCATCAAAAATTAGAGAACGTTTCTGTAAAGATAAAATTCTTGAAGCAATGGGTGTGATGAATTCTAATTTTTGGAATATTGAAGGTACTCGTGCATACTTTTTAAGAAATCATTTCCATAAATCCATGGGTACAATAATGGAACATTTCACCAAGATGGCAGAGGTCAAGGGTATCGAAATCAAATGTATATTGAATGTTGATTTATTGAAGACTCAATCAACACATTTTGAAATGACAATGAAGAACCAATATAAATTATTAGATGAACCTTTTGAGAGTGGTGTTATTACAAGGCTCTCGCGAGGAATCTATCAAAGTATTGCGTTAAAAGAAGACATCACTGAATATTTTATATTATATGAGTTGTGCCAAACAATGGTTTTGGGATCTGTGGAGGACAAAAGGGTTTTCGGTGCTTTATGATTTATAAAATCAAAACTGAGAAACAGGTTGGATAAAAATATGGAAATTTACATGATGTGTTATGTTTCTTGCTACTCCTTAGAAAACTTTCCTTTCGATAGAGAAATTATGCATTGGAATTCCCTTGCGGAAAGAAGAGGTGTACATAATATAGCTACAAGTCTAAATGTTGTCAATGATGAGACTGGAATTGGTGCATCGTCAAACTCTGTAGAAGTGAATATTGAATTTGAAGAAGTTATTGAAAATGAATTGTTTCAACTTTAAATAGGTATCTCCTTGACCTTAATTTTATTCTTGTCACCTTACATTTTAACTATGGTTATTTAATCAATTTTATTTTAATATATTTGAATATAAAAGTTTATAGTTAGATGTAACACAATTGTAACTCTATTGATGCAAATATTGACTATGAGGAGGATTTTTAACATATTTTGTTTCAGCTCTTGTTATCATTGAAGATGTTATAGGTATATATATTTACATTTATTTAAATACAATTATTTCTAAAAAAATATGTTTTATTTATAAAAAAATTGGATTTTTCAAACTGCTTTGATGTTGTGTTTGTGACATGAAGACTTCCAAACTTCCACTATCGAGACATGCACAAGTTCTACATATCTTTTACTTTAATTTTCTTTAATATTTATATTTTCTTCGCTCATCTACTCAATCAATATTTCATCTTTTCTTTATTGAAAATGTGGGTTTACATCCATTCAAGAAAGCTCTCACTTCTCGGGACTGACATTGTTAGGCAACTCACCCATATATATACTAATCCATTTTTCATGTTGAGTTCTCTGGAATCGAAGGTTGTCTAAAACGTTGCGAAGGATGATTTCTCATTTTCCTAACATATGTTTTGTCACACCCATCTAGAAAACAAGAGGTACCTAAGTTTTCTTTAATTTTCTTTAATCTTTCTGGGTAAGTGCAGGAAGTTGATGGACAAATATAAGGTCATCCGTGGACGTCATATTGCAAAAAATAGCGAAATCTCAACTTGTAGGGATTATTAGCTATACATGCACTCTAAATTAGAAAAAATTATATAAATATGAATCGTAGCATTCAGAATCTAGTTTCTAAAATACTAATTTTTTTAAAAAACGGACAAGTTTAGCTATATTAAACACTTAAAATTATATGACTTAGTTTTTTTTTTTGAAAAAACTTATAAGATTGTAGTCCGTTTGCCCGCATTTTGGATGACCAAATCTTGTTATTTTTTTTTTCCTTTGGTGAAACGTTAGATGTAGTTGTCTATCTTGGGATGGATTTTATTTTGTATTTTTTTAGCAATATTTTTTTTTATGATTTTTTCCGTGAAAGTGGTCTGAAAATATTTAGAAAACGGAGCGCTTTCCATTTGCCCGCCATAACTATATCAAAAAATATCGAAATCAAATATATATATTTTTTAACATGTATAGAATTTGTCCACGCTTGGGATGGTATAAGTTTTATCATATTTTGATAAGCGAAACAAAAGTTACAGTCTTAAACGTAGACATGAACATTCACGGGAAAAAATGTCTTAAAGACCTATTGTTAGTAAAAAATTATAAAATGATATTTATCTTATTCTATTCACTTTAAAAACAATATTTCTACGAAGCTAAGAGTCTCCCCTACGCGATGGCACCATTTTTGTGAAATGTTTTCAGTTTTTTAGCATGGTTCAAGTCTTTGGAAGAGCAGATTTGAGGTTTTTTGACCTTTTACACTTCATAATGACCTTCCATAGCTTTGGTTGGGGAAAAACAAAGATTTTCCGAGGCTTAGGTTCGGCAGATAGATCTACGATCGTGGTTTATAAAGCACGATCACAGTTTATAAAGTGCACTCGCGGTTCATAAATCATATTTACACACATCCCAATGTCTGAATTACCATGTGATTTTTACTCTCTGACCTTACCGTACGAATTACTGCGAAATTCTGTCTTTTTCTGCACGTTTTTCTTATCACCGGAAGCAAAACATCATGGGAGACAAAAAATGAAGTCAAAAAAGGAATTCATTAAGTAAAAAAACACCAAACGAATTAGAGGCCAGCAAAATTCAAAATGTTGAGTGAATGCGGAAACTTCGTGAATCTAGAAGAGGTTCATCTTCAATCCCAACTATTGTAAGCAATGAATAACTAGGTAATGTTTCTACTGTCAATGTTGAAGTTGAATTAAATACTCGTGATGAAGAAGTTTTTACTGTCAATGTTGAAGAAGAATTAAATACTCATGATGTAGCAAATGTTGAAATTGAAGGAGACAATGAAAATGTGAATAAGGAAATTCATGTTGAAACTGTAGACAAGCAAAATTTGACAAAAACACCTCCTAGGATTTTACGTAAGAAACCTAATTTTTTTATTGAAATTGATGAAAATATTTTGAAACCAATGTCTGACAAACTTTCTGAATGACAAATCAAAAGAAAAGCCACTGAAATTTGGGATAATCATTTTGAAATTTTAAATGATTCCCAAAGATGTCAGTTGTTGGTTAGTTTGATGAAATTGATTAAAATGAGACCTACATTAAACACCTTAGGATTGACAACATCTAATATACATGGTCAAACCTCTACAATTGTTGAAAACCTTCATGATGCATATCACACTGTTGGTGTCAAGAGACGCACTAGGGATAGTAATATTGTGCGTCGTGTACTTGCTACTAGTGTTGTAAGTGAATCAATAAAAAAACAACGTTTGATTATGCAAACAAGTCGAATGTTGCAAGTTAATCGAAAAACTCTAATGAAAGCAATTGAAAGACGTAATATCCTTCAATCACTCAATAATGCCGATTTTTGGGCATTTTCTGCTAGAGCACCGCGTAAGGACAAAAATAATTCTGATGCTATAAGAGAAGTTATTAAATTTTGGCATGATAACACTAGAGTTTCACCTAATACAAGAGATGTTATAAAACAGAGAGTTGGTTCTACTAATCGTGAACCACATCCAAAGCATTTCTTAGATATGACTCAAACTCAATTTTTTCGTAAGTTTGAACAAGAGAATCTGGAAATTAAAATTAGTCAACGTTTTTTTGAAATGTTGAAACCATTCTATGTGAAAATCAACCATGCTCGCACCACTTGTTGTAGGCAACATGTTGAATTTGCGATGCATTATGCTAAATTTTTACGTATTCGTTCTAATTTTCATTCTGAAACTATGTTATCTGAATGTGGTGTTCAAGTTCCACCAATATCTTCTAGGGATTTCATTCCTACTATATTTTGTGAAAAAGAAGTTAGACAATTTTTTTATAGTCAGGATTGTTTAAATGGAAGTTGTAGTACATGCGGTGGATTACCTAAATTGGAAAGTTGCATCCATGAGCAAATTGAAGGTACAATAGGACATAATTTAGTTGAGTTTGATAAATATAAATCAGTTGCATACCAGTTGAAAGATGGAAAAGAGTCGAAACGGTGTGAGCTAGTTACAGAACAAATGCCTATTTTCCAATTTATGAGAAAATTTAAGGATGAAATTGTTTATGAGTATGCGAGGCATACACATAGAGCTCAATGGTTGGATGAACAATTCAAGCTATGCAAAGACACATTTCCTATTGGTACTATTGTTTCAGTGGTCGATTTTGTAGAGAATTACACATTGCAACCACAAATGGAGGTTCAATCGCAATATTACAACTCAATACAAGTTGCCATTTTTGTGCATATAGCATTTCTACATTCTCCTGACAGTACAGAGAATGATCAATTTTTTTAAGAGAGTACCACTTTTATATCAGTGATGATCGTACTCATTCTACTGAATTTGTGTAAGGGTGTTTCCAGTTATTTTATGGAAACTTGTCTGATAGGGACATCCACTTCAAACAACATTATATATGGTCAGATAATTACATGTCTCAATTTAAGAATGCACGAATATTTTATTGGATGAGCAGAATGCACGTCAAGATGGGTGTGCAACATATTTGGAGTTTCACTGAGGCTGGACATGGAAAAGGAGAGCATGACGGTGCAGGGGCATGTGTGAAAAGAGATCTTGCAAGAGAAGAGTTGAAGTACAAAGATGGTGCTAAATTAAAAGATGCAAAGAGCATAGTGGAATGGTGTACTGACAACATGGCCCGAGGTTCTCAAGAAAATTCCACAATTCGCAGATATTTTTGGTTGATAGAGGAACAACATATTGCTAACTACGAGGATTGTATGACACTCACTGGGTCCAGTGATATGCACTCATTTTGTAGCTCAGACGCTACTTCGTGGGCCGTATGGACAAGAAAGTTGACATGTTTTTGTGCATCTTGTATCGAATTTGTCACTGCTGAGTGTGATTCACAAGAATGGGTGGAAGGATGGATTTGTAGGCCTCTAACTCCACTTCCTAGTTATCAACCTCCACAAGCATTACGACTTGTTTCTGCAGATGAAGTTACAACATCCAAGGACTTTGACGAAATTTTGATTTTGGTGTGACAAGGTATTTATGGTTATTTATTTAATTTTTGTATTGAGTTATGTCCATTGAAATTTTAATATGTAATTTAAATTTGAGTTGTTCAACCTTGGTTATTTTTTTGTAGGACATGTGTTTGCAGTAATTGCGACAGAAGACAATGAAGAAGGAACAAACTATTTCTTATGTCGTTGCATCGAGGAAAGAAAGAAGTTGACTTCTCCTATTATAGATGGTGAAGATATTGAGTATCCTACAGGGTCAGTGGTAGTTACTGGAACTTGGCTTCGACGGTATCCATTAAAAAACTCCTCTGTTTGGGTGTTTGAAGACTTTGAGACACACAGGAAAATACTCTTATATTCACATCTAGTTCTAGTGACAAATATTCAGCTGTATAGATATCGAGGAAGGCCTAATAACAAGATTCTTTGGAAGGTTCGAGAGTCAGATCATGAAGCAATCTTGTCTGCTATTCAGAGTAGATCCGATCCTGATGGTTCATTGGAATGAATTTACAATGCTCATGTCTGGTATATATAATTTCTTTTCAATATATATATATATATATATATATTTTAGTTTAAAGATCTAGATTTAAGTTTGAATATATTTTATTTTAAATTTGTGTATTTTGTACATATATAGATAGTATATGGTTTTGATTTGAAACTTAAATTTCTTTGACTAACACTTTTATGTTTAGGTTAGTGGTGCCAGAAAAGCTTCCACCTTCACGTGGTTGGCACTGTTAGTAGAGAATTTTAAATTCTCGAAGCTAAGAGAAGCTTTCATTGTTTGAAAAAGTTGTAAATTTTGAAAATGTTGTAAATTTTGAAAAAGTTGTAAATTTTGAAAATGTTTACAAGACCATACCTACGCGTGTGCACCAAAATGAGAAGGAGAAAACCGAGAGAGACTATTGAGGGTCCCTTTTGAAAAGTAGTTGTAAATTTTGAAAATGTTGTACCTCCTCTAGTGTTCACTTGGCCACCTGGATGTTTCAACGTATGCCACGACCCACCGTTTGTAAAATATAGCGTTTGACAAACGCTCCAACTGCATTATTTCACGCGTTTGTAAATAATAGGACAACGAGAGCACTGAAATGAGAAAGAAAAAACTAAGAAGGCTATTGTAGAGGGTTACGCCGAGGTTTCAGATTAGTAGTCCACCCGTCGAAGTTGAAAGATTTTTTAGTCTCAGGGCTCTTAAGGGACTACGCCCGAACGAAGTAGCCCGGAAGCAACGACCATTTCGCGCACCAAAACACCACCTCCTCTGATGACCCAACAAAATATAGCGTTTGACAACCTTATATTGGCTCCAACTGCACTATTTCACACGTTTGCAAACAGTAGGACAGTGAGAGCACCGAAATGAGAAGGAAAAAATCGAGAGAGGATATTGTAGAGGGTCCCTACGCCAAGGTTTTAGATTAGACGAGGCATCTCTAGGTGCCACGGAGTCCGAGTAGTCACCCATCGAAGTTGAAGGATATTTTGGTCTTAGGGCTCTTAAGGGACTACACCCGAACGAAGTAGCCCGGAAGCAACGAACCTCACGCACTGAAAAACCACCTCCCTAGCATTCACCTGGCCACCCAGAAGTAGACCCACCGTTTGTAAAATATAGAGTTTGACAACCTTACACTGACTCCAACTGCACTCGAGAGCACCGAAATGAGAAGGAAACAACTAAGAGAGGATATTTTAGAGGGTCCCTATGCCAAGGAATTGGATTAGATGAGGCCTCTATAGGTGCCACGGAGTCTGAGTAGTCTTGCCACGACCCACCGTTTGCAAAATATATCGTTTGACAACCTTACATTGGCTCCAACTGCACCTATTGTATAGGGTCCCTATGCCGAGGTGCCAGATAAAATGAGAGTCTGAAGGAAGTTGAATGATATTTTGGTCTCAAAGCTTTTAAGGGACTATGCCCGAACGAAGTAGCCCGAAAGCAGCGACCCTTTCATGCATTGAAAAACCACCTCCTCTATTGTAGAGGGTCTCTACGCCATTTGAGGTGTCGGATACAAACAATAGACGAGGCCTCTCTAAGTGCCATAGGGAGTCTGAGTAGTCACCCGTCGAAGTTGAACAATATTTTGGTCTCAGGGCTCTTAAGGGACTACGCCCTGAAGTAGCCCGGAAGCAGCGACCCTTTCACGCACCAAAACACCACCTCCTCTAGTGTTCAACTTGCCACTCAGATGTTCTGGCGTAGTCAGTTTGGTGCCATGACCCAACATTTGCAAAATATAGCATTTGACAACCTTACACTGACTCCAACAGCACTATTTCGTGCGTTTGCACCGAAATGAGAAGGAAAAAATTGAGAGAGGCTATTGTAGAGGGTCCCTACGTAAAGGTTTCAGATTATACGAGACATCTCTAGGTGACACAGATTCTGAGTAGTCACTCGTGGAAGTTGAATGATATTTTGGTCTCAAGGATCTTAAGGGACTATGTCCAAACGAAGTCGCGCACTGAAACACCACCTCCTCTAGCGTTCACCTGGCCACCCAGACGTTTCGGTGTAGTCGGTTCGGTGCCATGACCCACCATTTGCAAAATATAGCATTTGACAACCTTACACTGGCTCCAACTGCACTATTTCACGCGTTTGCAAACAATAGGACAGCGAGAGCACCAAAATGAGAAGGAAAAAACCAAGAGAGACTATTGTAGAGGGTCCCTATGCCGAAGATCAGACGAGGCCTCTCTAGGTGCCATGGAGTCTGAGTAGTCACCCTGTCGAAGTTGAACGATATTTTGGTCTCAGGGCTCTTAAGGGACTACGCCCGAAGCCCGGAAGTAGCCCGGAAGCAACGACCCTTTGCCACGCACCAAAATATAGCAAAAACTTACACTGGCTCCTGCACTATTTAGCGTTTTCACCTGGCCACTCAGATGAGGCTTCTCTAGGTGCCACGAAGTCCGAGTAGTCACCCGTCGAAGTTGAACGTTTGGTCAGGGCTCACTACGCCCGAACGAAGACCCGAACCTTTCGCGTTTAGCATTCACCTGGCCACCCAATGTTCCAGCGCATATAGCAAAATAGTGTTTGACAACCTTACCTGGCTCCAACTGCACTATTTCACGCGTTTACAAACAATAGGACAACGAGAGCACCGAAATGAGAAGGAAAAAACTGAGAGAGGATATTGTAGAGGGTCCCTATGCACTGAGGTTTTGGATTAGATGAGGCCTCTCTAGGTGCCACGGAGTCCTGAGTAGTCACCCGTCGAAGTTGAACGATATTTTGGTCTCAGGGCTCTTAAGGGACTATGCCTGAACGAAGTAGCCTGGAAGCAACGACCCTTTCGTGCACCAAAAAACTATCTCCTTTGTTCACCGCGGTGCCATGACCCACCGTTTGCAAAATATAGCGTTTGACAACCTTACACTGGCTCCAACTGCACTATTTTACGCATTTGCAAACAATAGGACAACGAGAGCACCGAAATGAGAAGGAAAAAAACAAGAGAGGCTATTGTATAGGGTCCTTATGCCGAGGTGTCGTATCAGATGAGGCCTCTCTAGGTGCCACGGAGTCTGAGTAGTCACCCGTCGAAGTTGAATGATATTTTGGTCTCAGGGCTCTTAAGGGACTACGCCCGAACGAAGTAGCCCAGAAGCAACGAACCTTTCGCGTACCAAAACACCATCTCCTCTAGCATTCACCTGGCTACCCGAACATTCCAGCGTAGTCGGTTCTGTGCCATGACCCACCGTTTGTAAAATATAGTATTTGACAACCTTACACTGGCTCTAACTGCACTATTTTACGCGTTTGCAAATAATAGTACAGTGAGAGCACCGAAATGAGAAGGAAAAAACTGAGAGAGGCTATTGTAGAGGGTCCCTATACTGAGGTGTCAGATAAAATGAGGCCTCTCTAGGTGCCACAGAGTTTGAGTAGTCACCCGTCGCAGTTGAACGATATTTTGGTCTCAGGGCTCTTAAGGGACTACGCTCGAACGAAGTAGCCCGGAAGCAACGACCCTTTTGTGCACCGAAACACCACCTCCTCTAGCGTTCAACTAGCGTTATCTAGATAGTGGGCTTGAGAACTTGAGTCTAATCTACATTCACCGACTTGGCCAAGAGAATGGGTTTCCTCAAGTGGTTATGGATTCCACCAATGTACTTGGAGATATTTTCCCATTTAGACAGCTTTCTTCCAAAACTCGTCGGTGTACTCTTGCACATCTTGGCCTTGTTTTTACCTGAGATATTTTCAATACATGGACCTCTCTTCATCGTAACAAATATGATAGAATTTCTTTTTGATTGGCCTCTTAAATTCATCCCACTTAGAAATAGGTGGAAGATTCTTAACAACCAAGGAATGAACATAGCTTTCAAACCAGGTTAAAGCATGAATGGTTAATTTTAACCTTGAAAATGAAATTTATTGACTCTCATTGATTTGATGCAAATTGAAATATACCTCAATTTGAGTTAGCCAATGGTCTAACTTATCGGCATTCATGTCCCCATCATAAGGCTAAATTTATATCTTCACCTTCTCTTTGAATGGAGGAGGAGTAAGTTTGGTATGGGGTTGTTCTTCCCATGATGGACTAAATATTTCCCATAGACAAGGAAATATTTCCCACATATTTGGATAGACTTGCCACATCTGCCTCCATCTTGTAGAAACGTTCTTCTTCAGTCTCATGTGCATCTCACTACGAGCCATGTTTCGTATTCCTTGCTTCCACTTCTTGGTGGAAATATCTTCTTCAAAAGGAATGAGGATACCTTCATCACTTTCACTACCCTTCTGGGTGAGGGGTATCTAACTAAAAATGTCAACACAAGTTAAACCACACAAAAACACTTGATCTTAAAATCTCTGATCCATAAACTGCATCTTTTAAACAATAAATGGATCTTATCTTAGTGATGATAAATGAACAATTACCAAAGTTATTATTATCCAGTATGTTATGAAATAATCATTCATACAATACTGAAATTTAGATATGCAAGACAAGGAGACAAGAATTTTATCCTAGAGAAACCCAATGTGGGAAAAACTCTAGCTAGGTAAGAAATTTATTCACTTCACTATATAAATCTCCAATACAATACAATACAAGATCACTACCAAAAGATGTCCTTTAACAAGGATTTAAGATCTCTCTACTTGCATCACTTGTTTATAACCCTCAACGAGAAAGAACTTAGTTGTCTATGAACAAAACCAGAACAATTTGAAAACTTTCCCCCTTTTCTCACACTTGAATTCACTCCAAATGACTTACTTAGATGATTAAATGTGCTTGCATTTATAGTTGTTATATCCAAGGATGAAAGGAGATGAGAAACGAACTGGTTTGGGAAGTCCAAACATTTTCAACTATTTAGATTCCCATTTTGGCATCGTCAAGGACAAAATCACTACTTTCTACAGGAGGTGTTTGCATAATCACCGCGGCAATTACGTAACTGCTGGTGCCTACAGATAGCAGTCCCGCAACTGCTACTCTGTGAAGAGAAGCGGTTCCGCAACCGTCGCGGTAATTGTGTAACCGCCACACAGTCAATACACAAAATATAATAAGAATCATCGTCAACCTGACTTCACCATTTTCCATAATGATGAACATGTTGAGGGTATATTTTCCAAGTTTCAAAAAGTAAATACATATAATTTGGTACTTCTAGATCTATTTTTTGGATCATACTCACGCTTTAATAATTTAATACTTTGTCAATATCAATGTTGTGTCCAAGCCTATTTGCAATGAAGAGACGATTTGGAACATATTAAGAATGTAAACTTAATCAAACTGGAAATAACACAACTTCCATGATTAAAGGATCTATTCTGAATTTATTTAAGATAGTAAGAACTGGGGACAATACTTCTAATTCTATGATCATGAAAACATAAACATACATGAATGAAAATATTGTCTAGATAATTCAAGCACATTAATACTAGAAGTAAAAAACATTAGAATAGCTGAACAAGAAATAAATAAAACTTCCATTCACATCGGAGAGGAGTGGCCCTTGCTCCTTCCCTCTGATCTGGTTACTAATGTGTACTCAAAAACACAATTTATTCTAGAATCATGTTCTTTATTTATCAATTGTTCAGTTTACAGTACTCTTATTATCTTTCTTCAATGTCCAACCATTTATTCTATAATGATATAAATAGAAGGATATCATACATGCAATGAAATCAAATCAAACATATATAGTTCAGATTTATCGTTATGAAAACCAACACACATGGATATATATAAGAATCAAACAAAGTGTGCTCCAGACGCACGTCTCTGAAAATATATATGTATAAGTTCATAATGTATGTGTACATCTCAAACTAAGTGTGTCATAATGTACATATGGGACCACATGCGGTCGCAAAAGGCTATATATATACAATGGACTATGAATCTACTCATGACCACATATGTACATCCAGGTGGACTATAAATCTACTCATGAAACATCTTCCCTCTCTTCGCCCTGCTAGAAGTAGCACGTCCACGACCTGGGGATGTAGTGGAGGGAGATGCCACTACGGATTTCATCCATGTGGTCCTAGGTGTCTCTAAGCATGCCTGCAACCTAACCTGCACATTCATAAACAACAAGTTTTTAACACCCAAAATTTTAAAATACATTCAAAATTTAGAAACTTGTACAATTTAGTTAAAATGCATGTGAAATCTTACCGCAATGTCATGATCCCTATCAATTTGTTGTTGATGCGTCGCAGGGACAACAATAGACTCACGAGGGGTAAGCTACATACAAATAATTAATTTTCAAATTAAATATTTCACATATACATACAAAATTTGATATTGTAGATTTAAGTTTAATAAGAAATAATGAACCTCCAAAATTTAACAAATTTAAAAAATTGTACCTCAGTTAGTGGATCTGCAGATGTTATGGCAGTATCTACAGCAGCCTCCATAGTCTGCATATATGGAGGAGTCTCTCTAGCAGTCATAAGCTATACAAAAAACATGTACAAATCAATATTAAAATCTACATGATAGAGGTCCAAAGCATGTAATCCACGTGAACTTCCAGTAATTAGAAACAAAGTGTAAAGAGATTTACTAACCTGCGTAAAACTCATGTGAGGCGTGCCAGTAGCCTCAGTTCCCTGAGCAGATGATGACCCGCCAGGCTCCTGTGTATAAAAGAGAAAAATATTAATACATGTACAACATACACGTGAAACATTATAATAATAATCTAGTGCAATCAAATGAAATTTAAAATGTAAGTTTGTACAACTTGAAACTTACGTTTGAAACACGCCCAGCTGCAGTAGCTAGCATGTCGACGCTGGATGTTTCCTTCACTAGCTCTTGCTATTTAAAATAAAATAAAAAATTAGTTTTTTACATGTATGTACATGACGTACAATCAAATATATATATATATATATATCTCAAACATGTGAATTAAACTATTGTATACTATTGTATATATATATATAATTTAAATTTATTTGAAATTTACCTGTGAAAGACCAATATCAGTGGCACCAGTTCCAAAAACATTCCCCAACATCTCATCTATAGAAAAGAAATCCTGTGAACCAGCAAATGATGTCTCACCTGTAGTGCATACGGCACCACATGATCCACAGTGGTGTGGTGCACTAGAACTGGCGCCTCCACCAACATCACCAGATGCAATCTGGTCACTATGCTGGGTGAGAGTGTTAGTGAGCTCCCTCAATGCATGCAATGTATCAATCTCCACAACCTCCTTCACTGTAGGAGGGATAACTGAAGGCAGTGGGGGTTTTGGGGCATGGGGGATCCTAGGCTGACCTACGCGTGCACCAGGTCTACTCTGTGCAGAGCCACCTCCTCGACCAAAAAATTCAGAAAAGTCAAAATAATTCGGGACCTCATTGAGCACGAACTCACAATATAATTTCTTCAAAAAATAAAGAGGAACCTCATTGTTGTTGCATGGTGGATAATAAAAAACCATCCACCATCGGTCCCAAAAATTGTTTTTGATTCTATCATCATGGCACCAATGGATTGGGAACCGTTTGCAAGTAACTGCAGGGGGCATTGGTTCTAGGGTCGGTAAATAATGCACAAATGAGGTATTTTCCATTTTTTTGTCTTTGACGGCCGCATGGGATAGTTTATCCGCATACCACCGCCTACAGTCACTTCTAAAGGTGTTCCATCTATGTATTTGGTTGGTTGTAGACTCGACTTCGCCAATCAATGTTTGCAATGTATTGGCTAAAGTCATGCGGGATGGATTTGTAGCATGATTTTGTCTTATAGTTTGAATTAGGTTCTCAATGACAATTTTATTTTCTCCGATTCTTCCAATGATATTATCTTGCGTTCTTGCTGGCTCAGTGGGGACAGAAGGAGCCACAGGAGGCGGATCTATGTTTGGAGGAGGGTTTTGAGGAATGTTCGGAGGGTTTTGAGGAATGTTCAGTGGGTTTTGAGGAATGTTTTGATGGTTTGCATGATTTCGAGCTTGCCGACCAACTGATAAAACAAGAAAATTGTATACATAAACAAACATTTCAAAAAACCCATGAAAATGCAAAAAAAAAACCTAAAATGCAAAAAAATGATTACAATCGGGGACTTACCTCCTCGTCTTGGCGGCATGGTTGAATCTATCGCTATCCAAAAGTCCGATGAGCAATTTTGAGGTGGTATTCAAAGCGCGAGTGAAAAATGTTTAGGAAAAATCACGGTTTGAAATGAAAAATGAGGAAAATAAGGAGTCGCGGGACTGCTAAATTTTGTCTCAGAGTTCCGCAATCATGGTTTATAACCGCGCTCGTGGTTCTAAACCGCGATCGCAGTTTTAGGTTCGGCAATTACCGAATCTAGAATTTAGGAACCACGATTGCGGTTTGAAAACCATGATCACGGTATGTAAACCGCGATTGCAGTTCCTTTATTTTGGGTTTTTATGTCCACAGAATTGTCCACCAACTTCGTGCACTTACCCTTCTATTTCTAATTTCTTCTTTCATATTCTTAATCAATATTTCATTCATCTTTTCTTTATCGAAAACGTGAGTTGACATCCATCCGAGGAAGCTCTCACTTCTTAGGACTGACATAATACATTATTAAGAAACTCACCAATCTATATACTAATCCATTTTTCGTGTTGAGTTCTCTGGAATTGAAGGTCATCTATCTCACTGCGAAGGATGATTTCTCATTTTCCTTCCATATGCTTTGTCACACCCATCTAGAAGACAAGAGGCACCTTAAACCCTATCATAGCTAGAATTTTGATAATTTATTTTGGTATTTGTAAAATGCTTTGATGTGGTGTTTGAACTTTGTGGCATGAATATCAAATTACATGTAAAATTTGATCTTCCCAAAAGACATTGCATTTACAAGTAGAAAATAAATGATATTGAGAATTTTTAAATGTGAAGAAACCTCATACAAAGTTCAAATTTTACAAGTAGAGAAGAATATTTTACTGTATTAATATGTCTCTGTCATACCACATTCCAAATTTCTTAAAACGTTATCGTTTAAATCCATTATATTATCATCATCCATGATTGTGTGAGAAACTACATCTATTATAATTTCATCATCCATATCTATTATAATGTCATCATCCATATCTATTCTAATGTCATCATCCATATCTAATGTCATCATCATTACAAGTAGAGAGAAGAAGATTTTAAGAAGGTATAAATGTGAAGAAACTCGATACAGATTTTGAATCATACCAAATTCTAAATTCATTATCATCATCCATAAAATTTATACATCATCATCCATATCTATTCTAATGTCATCATCATTGCAAGTAGAGATAATAATTCCTAATGTTTAAATCCATTATCATCATCCATGAATTATGATTATCTGTATCATCATTATCATCTATCACTATTATATGCATAACCATCACATCCATATCAAGCATAAACACCATACACAATCTAGAATTTATATATATAAATATAACAACATATAAAAAATACATATTGCAACTTAAAATTAAATAAATATTCAAGTTTCATTCTTCAATATATAAAATATTTCAAGTTTCAATTTTTCAAGTTCCCCTGCCCCACACCCATTAAACTAGTCACTATTTTTGCTCAAGCCTCAATCATTAACTTTTTCCCCACTAGAAATTTCCTTTTGAGTTTTTGTAACATCTTCTGTGCTGCTCTCTCAAATGGCTTTCCCTCCTGTATCATTTGTTTGAATAATAATATAACTAATCAAATCCTCCACAACAATTTCTAGATTCCTTACGATTGCTTCTTCTTCATTTGTAGAATCTCTATGGGATGCCAAAGAAGGATCTATAACTTCCTTTGCATTGAAAAAATCTCAAGGTCGAAGCCACTCTCTTTGATTATCTTATTAAGTGTATTGTTTTGTTTGTTAACCAAAACATTATTTTCCTTCATCCTTATTGTTGCGTTTGAATTGTTCTTTGAGGTTTCCAAGTGAACTTGGAACACCTTTGCTTGACTCTTTAAATTTTCATATTTCAACTGCAACAAAAATAGTGAGGTCAATTAAACATATTACTAAAATAAGAAATTTTCAAATTAATAAAAAATATTGTTTCAAGTTGATAATACTTAAAACAACCCCATCTCTTTCGACATTTGCAATTGCCACCAAATCCTTTTCCTTCGACCATTTGTTGAAATAGGCCTAGGCTTCAACACTAATATTTTCCAATTTGTTTAATACTTTATCTAAAAAAAATTCGTTATAATTGTTTTCATATGTTACAATCCCACGTATTACTTGGATGAGTAAGGCATCCATCTTGGCAGGTTTATTTTGGACTACCACATCTAAATTTTCCATTTTCCAATGGTTATCATAATGACTTATTATGTCGTTGATGAATACTTTTTCCATTCACTCATATTCTATGAGCTGATAGATATGAGGTATAATAAACTCTTTAACATGGGATTGAAAATCATTACCAATTAAGTTCTCCAAAGGAAATGATGGCAATTATTCACTATCTGTATCTGAAGAGGATGATGCCGATGGTGAGGTATGGGGGCTTTCAGGTCGAACAACGTTTTGCCTTTGGGAACCATGATCTTATTTGTGATAAAATTAATTAATATTGAAATTGAAATTGAAATGTGAAAAAGTTAAATAAAATACATTGGAATGGAAATATATTTGTTGGCCTTGAATCATATCACGTGTGTTAAAAAAACATGTTGGGTCATTACTATCAATGCCCAAATAATCTTCCTCTAAATTTATTTGTTTCAACACTGATCGGCCAATTACGCTGGGCCAACCACCGAGAGAGAGGGTCGAAATTGGAAATGAAGAGGAAATATTTAGTATCCCGCTAGGGGTCGGAACTAGAATACATTTACCAATGGTATTTTTACCTGAACCTCTTGTGGGAATTTTGAACCATAATGATGTTGGTGGAGGACGTGGCGGTGCCATTTTTTGAACAGATGGTAAAGGAATGTTATGTACTGTAAATTCCAAGAACAATCAACAAAATCATTACTAAATTATTTGAAAAACTATTAAAAACTACTCAAGCTACTAAATTATATGAAAAACTATTAAAAACTTACACAAAAGCAATAAAATTATACCTTGTTGAAGGGATAGGTGTCGTTATGCCAAAGGTGGATGTGTCGGAGTTTGAATTGATTATTGTGGAGTTGTGGGTGACTGGTTTGGTGGAGCTGTGGGTGGTTGGTTTTGTATATGGAATATAGTAAATGGGGAGTTAAGGGTATTATGTCTCTGTTGTTTAACTAATGAAAACACTTGGGGGTTAGGTGATGAGTGAACTTCCATTTCAGATTGGGAATCTCCCGACGCCTCGACGTGTTGTTGGCCTCTTTCTCTTGATGCTTCTTTTCTTCATGGAAGGGCATCCAAAAATATTCTCTGCATACGGTAAAGATTCAATCAGAAGTACATAATGTTAGTGGATAAAGATTCAATCAAAAGTACATAATCAAGACAATAACCTTACTAATGACAAAATATAAATAGTAAACTATTAACCTGTTGTTCTTCAAATGGAATTGAAAAATTATTCAAATTCTCATTTAAGAAAGTGGGAGTGGGTTTGTCTTTAAAATTAAAATACGCCTCATAATAAAGATCAAAGAGATAGTTTGTGGAATGAATAATTGGTTTTTCAGAAAGTGATGCGTTTGTAATGTCGTATTTTATCTTATTAGATAAAAATGTGCACCAATCAAATTTCTACTTTGTAATCATTGTAAGAATGTATGCAATGGCCCAATTTGGAATATCAATTTTCCGACCCTGCAGAATAATTCTGGCTTGAAAAAAAGAAGTCATGGAAGTAAGAAAGTGGTGTGTAATTCCTTGCATATCCACGCCTTGTCTTGATTTGTTGACATGCGCTGCAAAAAGTCATTAGAATTAATATCAAAAATAAAAATATTTCAAATGAAAGTGGGTTACACGTAAAATCAACATGGAAACCAAAACAAGATTCGAGGTAAATCTTTTCCTCTTTAGTGAGGTTTTTTTGGGTTTTTACTATGGGGAAATTTTTTAATGGAAGGCCTGTCAATCAATGGATATCAGCTACATCATCACTAAACCTCAATCTACGACCATATTCCATAGTAACAATAAAATGACCATCTTCTATATTGTATGAGGAGAGAAGGTAGTTAAGAATGTCATGATCAATATCGAACTGGGGCATATTAACAAGCCCTAGGAATTCACATGCTTCTACAACATCCTTTTATTTTGCATTCATTTGCAAAACTATATAGATGTGGGGGCACATCACGCTCTTGTATTGAATCTTTCCCTTGGGTAGGGCTTCAGGTGTTTCCAATGCCTGGTTAATTTAATTTTGTGTTGGATCTTAAGCTTAAGCACTAGTAGTTATGAGTACTTGAGCTTGATTGGAGTCTGGAGACATGGATTTTCTTGTGTTTTTCTAGACCGCTGGTGTGTTAACGTATGGTTCATGTAGCAGGTAGCACTAGGAGAAGTAGAACAGAGGAAAAATTGGGATCTGGGAAGTGTGAATGTGAAAATAAGGACCGGTGGGGTATTTTTAGGGAAAAATTAGGGTTTTTTGGAGCCATGGATGGTGGACGCACGACAATGAGGATTTGTTGTCATGCATCAATAACCATTTTTTAACGCGCGTCAACAAGAATTTCTGCCACGCGACAACAAGGTTTTTTTGATGTGTATCAACAACCTTCGGTTGTTGCACGACAGAAAATATTGACGACGCGCATCAAAAAACCTTGTTGTCTCATGACAACAAGGGTTATCAATGCATGACATCAAGACTTGTTATCATACGAAAACAAGGGTTGCTGACGTGCGTCAACAACCCTTGTTGTTTAGTGATAGCAAGTCTTGATGTCTATGCGTAAAAAAAACCTTGGCTCTCCCTTTAAAAAATTAGGCAAAATTTTTGTTCTGAAACCTAGTAAAATTCAAATTTCTGGCAAAAGTAGTTCAAGGTATATTCACTGGGGATTTTCCACCTCCAATTTGCTAGAGGCTTCTTAAAGTGAACCCTACTCCAATCCTGCCAATGTGGGATTTTATCCCAACAAGGAACACCATACGTCAAGGAAGGGATTTAAAACCTTGGCGTTTAGGGTAAAAAGATAAGCCCTCACCACTATACCATGAGGTTTGAACATTATATATATACACATATTTGTATTTGTAAGGTACAATGCAGAGTCTGTATTATTTGTATATGGGCAGTTTGTAAAGAATGGTGATTTAAGCCATTGTAAGGGCATTTTTAGCTTCTGAGAGGGTCTGGAGAATTATTCAATATGGCTTGCTTGAATGTGAAAAAATAGAGATTTCATGCACTCTCTTTTAAAGAGAAGAAAATATCAAACCTATATGAAAAATAATTTAATTTAATTAATTTTGAAATAATAAAAAAAAAGAGTTTCAGTTGTAAGGTTTAGATATATGTATTTACTATTGTAAAATTTCGTAATACTTATTAGGTTTTGGTAGTAAAAAGGCGTGGTAGATATATTACAGTGATAAACCAAATAATTTGTTAAAAAGGAAAAAGAAAAAATAAATTTTATGTGGCTTACTTTTTTTTTTCTGGAAATGTCCAAATCATTTTGTAGGTTTATATTGAACTATAAACATATACACAATTTCTTGATTATTGTCTTTTGTACTTATGTTTTCCAAAAACCTTATTCAAATTCTACTGCTTTTTCTTTATCACCTCCAATGTAAATTTATTTATTTATTTGAATAATAATATATTGAAAACCTATAAGTAGAACAAAACATGTGTTTTGAAATTTGTTGTAAACCAAAGAATAATATAGTTATATAGGTATTTTTTAGGCCTTTACATAGTAAAAATAATGAAAACAAGACACCACCACTTACAATAATTGATCAAATAACAAAACCATAGCTATTTAGTGAATCATGTTAAATAATAATTGACAAGTACACAAACATGTGTAAATCATGCAATTGAATGAATAATAATGGGATTCCCATTTTTTTCACCCTTTTAATTATAATTAAACTATCAATCTCTGCTTTTGATTTTTCTTATTGTTGCATTTGGCACAAGGTGCCCAAATTATTATATGTTGATCTGAGTTGCACATTTCAATACATGTGTATATCTCTATTTTGAGATATGAAGTACCATGAATTGATTTAGTGAGATCTATTTATGATAGTATAGATGTTGTGATTGATCTTTAGATTATATTTTTATATGATGATCATGGTGAAAATAGTACTTATAAATTATAATTTCTATAATTGCTATAATTTTGAGTAAATGCAATGCTAAATGGTAACGATAATCTCTTTTTGAATAGATAATTGATTTTAATATGGATCAAATGGTAACTTAGAACGTTTAAGTGACATTTTACTCAGATGCTTAGTTATTACTTTGATTTTACCTAAGATTTGAATATAACCGAACTTTTTATTAAATTAGTACAATGTGTTGGGTGGATTTAATGTATGCATTAAGTGCACAGGAAACAAGTGCTACTAATATATTTATACACATACTTATCTATATGGGGATAAAAGGAATCAACTCCTTAGTGATTCACTCGATAACATAGGGTTACCCAATACATTAAGCCTTAGAGTTAAGTTTTTGCAACTTTTCTTGTGTTAGTATACCAGGGTGTTGAAGCCAACCCCTTTATTTTGATTCGTAAGATACTTTTGCACTATTTTATTGCGTTGTTGATGACCTACTTTATTTGATTTTATTAAAATTTCAAATGATTTTTTTCTTAATTTTGGTTTCTTAAAACCGAAAAAGGAAATTTGGCCTTGAGTGCCACATCTGGATGTTGTGTTGGAGATGTAAATATTGTATTACACTCAAAAATGAGTCTAATACCCATATCTAAAGTATGTGGAATATTTTATTCCTTTTTACCACTATAAGGCCCAAAAGGACCATATCAATGTAATTGAAATTCATGCGCAAGTAAAAAAATTACTTGTGTAAGTGTATGAAAGTTAGTTAATGTGAAAGTACATGTATGTGTTTCTTGTGTAAGAAAGTATGTAAAAGAGCATTTGGGATTTGAGTGATTGTGTGGGAACATTTAGGGGTTTCTTGTAAGTAGAATTTATTACCATTTATTAATATTATAAGTAATGTAGGGAGACCACGTGAAGTGTAATAAAATTGTAAATGAGTTTTTTTTTTCTTTTGGAATGGAGCTTATCATATTGCAAGATACTATTGGTTCTCATATTGGCCTTGTTTTCCATTTATTTTATTTTTGAAATTAAGGTCGGAGTTATGAACTTTGGGAAATTTTCTTTCCTAATTTTAATTTGGGAGCGTAGGGAGTTTTCTTGGATTATATTGAGATTGTAATGGATTTTCTTAATTCTTGGATGAGGTGGAGAAGAGGTAAGATCTTGAATCTTTTTTTTTCCTATATGTGAAATAGAAAAATTCTCTCTATCTCTATTTATATTATGCATTTTTGTTTCATTTTTCATTTGTTAATGTATATGTTTGGACTCTTGAATGTAGTAAAACATTGTGTTGGCATGGTGTATAAGAGTGTATTTCTAAATGAGGGGATATAGGATATAAGAAAACCATTTGTTGTATTCTTGTGATTATAATGGGGGGATAAGTGGATATTGGATATGAGTATTTATAGTCTTATTATGTGTGGAAATAGAGATTAGTTACCTTGTATATTCCATTTCTGATATGTATGTAGGTGGTATAATGGTGTAAAAATGATTGGATTAGTTGTATGTGTATTCCTCCCCTCTTGCATCCCAAATAGATTATGTGTGTGTTTTAGTTATGGTTTTGAGTTGAGTGGTTTCTCTTCCATCATTGTCAAAATACTAATTATTATTTTTATTAAGGTTGAAAATTGGTTTTGAAATTTCCAAAACCATTTTATAGCCACAAATAAGAGATTTATAATTGACTACACAAAAAATATCACTGAACATCAAGTAACATTTTACCAACAATAAACCATCAACCCTGTTGTTCAACCCATAATTAATTTATGTTGTGGAAAGTGTACAACAATAATGAGGGTGTAATGGTTTGTAACAATAGATTATTCTCATCTAATAAATTTACATTAAAAAAATACTAACTATAAAAATGCACAAATACTTATAAAAATTGAAAAATGATAAACGATAGCTCACATACACAAGGGAAGATAAAGACTTAGTTATTTAGGTTAGAAAAAATGAGATCTATATGTGTAGATAGATGGAAAAGGTGGATTAGAATTTAGATATTCTTTGTTGTGAATTTTGGAACAATAAATTAAATAAGGACATTATTGTAGAAATGTTGTACAATCTAGACCTAGAAATGATCTTGGAACCTTTGACAATTGAGCTCTGTAAACTCCCCTGTGCTTCACTTTCCTTGAAATTTCCTTCGATGTACATCAATCTTACTTGAAAATAAATATGATGACATGTAATCACGCATAAAAAGTGGAAACCTTAAACAAATACAATACCTTTCATCAAAACATTAGAAAACTAAAAGGAAAAATCATGTCTGTGGTGAGGCTAGACTATCCTTGAAATTCAACTATTTGAGCCAATATAAATGGTACACTACATTCCCTCATGTGGTATCAAGCCTTGTGTAGTTATCCTAGGTGCATGTGTAAGTGTGAGTATCATCTAAGCCAAACCAATATGGGTAGCCTTGTTTATCTTGACACAAATATATAAGATGGAATTTATATTATAGAATGCACCAAAAATGGTAGAAATGTGATGTGGTGTTCTTCAACTATGTGACCTAACCCTTTGTTCCTTGAATCCCTTGGAAAATTCTTGGAGTGAATTTTCTCTTTCTAATACATGGCTATAAGACCTTTAAATTATTGGAAATGGAGGAAAATAGACTCCATAACTTGGTTGAGTGCTTCAAACCTATATTAGGGGTTTATTTACTTGATGTGTAACTGATTTGGGAATATTTTGGTGAGCCTTGAGTGCTTTTGGAAAGATATTTACCATGTGATCTTGTAAGAGTGTTAGGTGAGTTATAAATTGATATTGACTTGGACTTATGTAGCCTCTCATAGGTGAGATATTCTAGTAAGGGCAGCCATAGGAAGAGGAAACAATGCAATAAATATGTTATAATTAAAAAAATATGTTGGGAGTGTATAGGGGTTCAAATCCAACTTGAATATATTTTGTATATTGTACAATCCAAATGTATGTGCATAGTTAATAAAAGACAAACTATAGAATGTGTAATGCTCTTTAAGAATAAATAGAGAATGAAAATAACCTCTATTGTCAAGGAATAGAAGAAGGGACTGATAACTCAACATTATCCCCATATTACGTAAAATCATATAAGAAAATTGTGTAAAAAATTAATCTTGAATCCATAATATTTCTCTTTGTTTCTACTCTAGGTTGATTTTTAAGTTCTTGATTCAGTAATATAAATTCCAATCTAATATTAAATATTATTGTCTCTTTTCTATATCTTTCTTGAATTGTTTCTAATATGTGGCTATTATGCATTGTTTTTATGCCCTGTTCTATCTTTTGCACATTGTATAAATAGAACAATATGAATTTATCCTAGACTATAACCTATTGCATTTGATGATGTTGTGATCTCGTGACCTATACTAACAATGGATCCATTTCTAGGACGTGAAAATATTAATATGGCTATGAAGAAAGAGGGATGTGGAATGATAACTGCAAGAGAAGATGAAACATTTTGCAGTAGATGAAGAGACTATGACTGGAATTTTTGCCAAAAGAATCTGGTTAAAACATATACATGGAGACATTCATGAGATATTTTGGTGGGAGCTTCCAAAATAATTAGCTACATGGTTATCGCGACTCAAATATTATTGTTTTAGGTACAAATATAAATAAGAATACAAATAGACATGGATGCAAAGATAGAAGAACTGATCAAATGTGACATTTCATAGATATGACCTTTAGATCATTAGATGAAAGCTACAATTTATGGGTATGTAACTAAAATTTCTATCCATTTTTTTTTTCATTTTATTATTCGAAGCACATTTTTTTTCTTGATTACAAGGAATTTTTTTCAAACGAATCCCTTTCTTAGTAAAAATGCTAGATGTGAAAAAGTCCATTAGTTCCAACTCCACATGATATGGAGTAGTTAGTTAGGTGTGACTTATAATAAGGGTGAGTAATGGGAAAAGGATGGAATCAAATAGAACTCTTGAAGTGTATGAGAAGGATCATAAATAATAAACTAGAAGGATTAAATACTATAGAGAGAAGTGAGACAACACAATAGATGGGGAAGTTTAAGTGTTATACGGGGGAAGATGAAACCAACTACGATTAGGAGTAGAGTAGGAAAAGTGGCTAAGGAAGGATGAAAGGAACCTCTTGAAGAAAGTAAATAGAAGAGCGAAAGAGAGTACCAAAGTGATTGAGAGGATGTGCGGAAATGTGTAAACCTTGATTATGAAACTAAAAAGAAGACCGATGGAACTAACAAAGGGAAGGAAAAAAATAAGAAGGTATGGGACTAAATATAATTAATATTAATTTTTTGAATCATTTAGATCTTAATTTGGAGAAATCATCATGGAAAATTTGGTATTGCACAAACAGATAAGTAATCAATGGTGAGGAAATAATATAGGGTATGTAGGGGCCAATAGAAGATGATAATACCCCTATTATAGGATTTATATCCCTTGATCTATATATATAATTGATTACTTGGGATTTTAAAAATTATTGGAATAAAATTGAAACCTTACAATAATTGTGAAGGAAGTTGATTCAACCATACGTAGTGCAAACAATGTTACCTACAGGTGCCGAAGAAATAATTGTGTAAAAAATTACCAAGGAAGTATAATTTTTATTGAGAAGGAATCCATTCCACATGATTTCTATCAGTGGGAAGAGTAAAAAAGAGTGGGGATTGCAATAATAATAGTTCTATGAGTAAAAAATATAGAGTAATTTTTTCAGTCCATGAAATATAATACTAATTCTTAAAGAAGTAAAGAACGGATCTAGTAAGGTAAATACAAGAACAGGTGAGAGTAATAATTAACTGATTTTACAATTGAATTCGAATTGAATAAATATTTCAACTCATACATGTGTGTAGAGTAATAAAATAAGTCAATGTAGTGTAGGAGGAAATATGGCTCGTATTCCTAATATCTACATGAATTTTCATCCATATGATGGGTTAGATGATCCACAACATTACTTGTTGGCTTGAAAAATGTGACTGGGAGAAAAGGAGTGATACATGATAATAATAAGAAATTTGATTTCATAGGAGAATTGTAAGGAAGAGAATTGGAATTTATATAATCTATGAATTTAAATAGGAAGACAATAAAAGACGTGTGAGACGACCTTACTCAGGAATTCAAAAGGAATAAATGCGTAGGGGATACCATTAAACATTTGAAATAAATTAAACAAAATCCTGGGGAATATGTCATGGAATATGACATGGTGTTTTATGACGTAACAAAAATAATATATTTAACATTAATGGGCCTAGTAAAGCTTCCTATTTTGTGGAAGGATTATGTAGTAAAATCAATTTTGTGATTGCATAAACAAAATTTGGTACCAAATGAGAAGAAATTGAAGCCTCCATAAGAGTATAAGATATTAAAGATTATGGGGATATTGAGGTAGTAAGTCAAAAGATAGAAGATAAATTAGTGGTAGTAATGCACAAATTGGAGGATTTGTAGGAAGGAATGAAACCTAGATTAAGTATATGGTGCGTAGAGTGTAGAGGAAAATGATACAAAAAAGCTACACTATAAATCAAATAATTGGAAGAGGATAATACTACCAAGTCTGCAAGGTATGGGTAAACCCACTCATCAAATGTCACTCGATACAACATTACATTTATCATCCCTAGAAAATAATATGTAGATTTTGCAGATCAATTATGCACGAGGCTAAGGACTGAGTATTAATGGAATTAACAAAGGAAGTTACAAAAAATGCATTCACAATTTAAATGTAATTAGCTATAAAGGAACAACTAGTTGTCCTAGAGATATAAATGGCTACATCCCCTCGATCAAGTGCATGGAGGGCTCCTCCATCACATATATCAAGTAAATAGTAGATTCCACAATCTCTACAAACTAGTAAAATTTGGGCTACGATTTCACCATAAACAATTTGGCTTGGGAAACTCCTTTGCCTCAACAATTTCATATGTGGAGCACACCCCCACTGTAACCATCTTATGGTAGATATTAATGTTTGAATCAAGCAAATAATTCCCCATATAGACCATATGGGGTATAAAAAGGCTGATACCATGGCAGTTACAAAAAATGGGAATGGTACATTGACCTTAGAGAGAAAAAGTAATATATTACCTTGGCAGAGAATCGAACCAAATTACAAAGAATCATCCTTCAAATCTAGAGCGAGAAGTATTTTACACATATTTTAGGGTGCATGCATAACATAAAACAAAATATTCCCCACATTGGAAAAGTAGTGGAATTAAAAATAACCGCACAATGTCACAATGATTAATGTAGTGCCTAGAGAAAGTGGTGATCTCCAAGATTTTGCAATATCAAAGAGGAAAGAGAAAGGATTAGAACATTCAGAAATCCCTACTGAACCCCAAATATAATGTGCATATATTGATAAGTCTCCTGACCCAATAAAATATAAATAATTAGTGGAAGAAGCTAAGGTATTAATAAATTTATTTAAGAATAGAGATGTCAATAAGAAGAACACTAGTGAAGTTGAAGAGCACATATATGTCTAGATGATGAGGATTTTGAAGGAAGAATGAGTGGATGTTACATCATAGGATCTTTTAAAAATATTAAATGTACAGTGTAATGAATATATATCCTAGAATATCTCCAATATGTCAAATAATTTATTGAAAATAACAACTAGTGGAAATATTCAATCTAAAAATCCTATTTGGTATGTAAAAATAAAGAAAATCTTAGGATGTATAAACTAGACAGAATGTTTTGGGAGGATATGAATTATGGGATGTAGTATTTGATTTTGGGAGAACTATTAATATGATGCCAAGGTCTACATGGGAAGGTATGGGTGCTTTGACCGTAGATTACAACGTTGTCATTTAGAGTCTTCCAAATTATGGGAAGGTAGATCCAATTGGATGGCTAGAAGATGTAGAAATTCATTGGGGACCTGAGCTTGAAGGGATACTTTGAGATCATTGACATGAATACTAACGATATTAATTATCCTATTTTAATTGAAAAAAGGGACTTGATGGGAATATGAAAGTCAATATAGTGAAAAAATAGATGGAGGAACACTTGGAAGTATCTATAATTGTCATACACATGAATGTAGACATAAAATCACACACTTTGGTTAATTATCTAGTCTCGATCACAAACTACTATTCATATGGTTCCTAAGTAATAAAAGTACTAATTAACCCATGTATTTGGCCGCATTTCTTTGCTTCATGCTTCTAATTTCATTCTTGCACTCGTACTTGCTCAGTCTATTTTTGCACCTTTCGACATTTGTCATTTTGGACACCAACGCCAGACACCCTCATCCCCTATGGGTGCCCTTGTCCTCTTTATACTTTGGTCACACTTTTCAGGTCCTTTCTAGCCGTTTGATCATCTTATCTTTGTGGTAGTCAGAATTTTCAGGGTTAAATATGAAATTCAAGTAAGGGAATCATATAAATATAAAGTTATGTGATCAAAATAAGGGACCAAGCACTAAGCATCTACTATCTCCACCTAAGGTTATATCCATCAAAGGCATCTATAGATCTAGTTGCATCCATCTACCTCTATCACAAGGGACAAAGGTTGATTCATCCGCATCACACTTCATAAGAGGGGAGTCTATTGTTTCCATGCATACATTATTTACATTTTACATCTAGTTACTTGATCGCTACTCTCAAAGTGCGAATGACACAAGAGTATCCTAGGGCACAATTCCACACACACACACACAAAGAACTACATTGGGTTTGAGATGTAGTGCATCACTCAGTGATAAGTCCATCATTTTGCTAGCTGAGGACAATCTGAATCCTTCATTTTCATCTTTATTTTTCATGGTTTGATGTTTTATTTGGGGTTTTGGAGGCAACTAATTCATTCCAGATTTACATATACATTTGGTGAAATTCATTGACACACACATGACAAAAGATGAACAAGTGGGAACCTCTTACAACACCTCATAGGATTTTTTATGAGCATCTATGTAGAATAGGGTTCTCAAAGGAACCCCTATCCTTCTCCAGGAACTCCAGTCCAGTCAAATATGTTGGATTTGCATTTTTCTAGGCTTCTATTCATCGGTCCTCCATCTCTTCTCAAATGGTCTCCACTGTGACACAATATAACGACCTATTTGAATCAACTAAGGCTTTTCTAACCCTCTTTACACATTAGGGTTTCATATTTTCATTGCTTAGTTTTCTTGGGTATTATTTCAACATTTTAGTATTCATTTATTTACTGTTACCATAGCATTATATTAGGCTATTATTTTACATTTTAGTATAATCATTTTAGTGAGCCCCACTCATGATCGTTCTTTATCATCCTTCGTTAGAACATCATATTTTCTATCATGGATCCTAAAGTTTCTCAAATTTCTTTGTATGATTCAATTTAAATGTATCCTAATTGCAAAGTTATTCTTAAAAAATCCCTAGACACCATGTATCTCCCTAACGATACACTACGCATCAAGTGAGTGTTATTTTATATCATCTATTTGAAGACCCTAGTCTTAGTGATCCTCCGTATAATCAATCCATGTTGGACTCGATTCAAGATTTAAATTCTTTATTTCAAGAGAAATTTTAGGCTATGGAATCCACGATTACATCTCTCAAATCTTAAATCCAACAACTTAAGGATGTTTCTCAAGCTCATGTTTGTTCTCCTTCTACATCCCATCTTCATTCTATGTCTTCTACATGTTCTTATATTAGTGAGCCTCAAGTATTTCCATTTCCAGATCCTCTCATGTTTGGTCACAATGCTAAGCAACATGACATTCTTTCTAGGCTCCTTAGTCATCAATTGATCACTTTACTATCTACTCAAGGTTATCCTCCTTAACAAATTCCAAAATATAAGTGTCACCCATATTACAATTATCCTTGAATTAATGAACACAATGAAAATTATTGATATGCTTTACGACGAAGAATCAAACATCTTGAGCGTCAAGGATTTATCTCATTTACTTCCCAACATTCTGTTGCATACCCATCTACACTTATTACATCCCAATGGGTTCATAAATCTGATTCGTTTATGTCTAATGAGCAGTAAGTAATCACTTCTAATATTAATTCTATGGAAATTCAATCACCACCTAAGAAACCACCTCTCAAAATAAATATAACACCCCCTCCTCTCAATTCATCTACGGCATCAGCAAGTCAAACTACACAAAAACCTCTCAAAATCAGTCCACCTTCTCCTATCAAGTCTTCTACATCATCATAAATACCACCAAAACTACCACCATTCAAGATTTCTCCCCATCCTACTGCACTTTTGTTTCCAATTAACTTTGTCAAAGCAACTACTCCTTCATCTGATAACCAGGACACATTTCAAATTCCTCTACCATCACATGGTCCTAATGTTTCTTCTGCCACTACATGACCGCTTAATCTTTAGTAGGTGACTTTTCTCACCTCATTACCCTAAGAAGCACTCTTGTGCTTCGGTTCACACTTGAATGCTAAGGGAATCCTATACACATGAACCATACACACTGCACAATAGACACTACGCATCACACATATTCACACATCTAACATACATACTACATCCTACATTTTACAACTTATGTCTTACATTTACTATACATCTACACATCTTATATCATCCGTGCATCTTGCATTCCATACTATACATCCTACATTACACCCTTTACACATCATGAAATTTCCTCATCACAACATTAATCTATACAATCTACTCATCTAATTTTACGCATTGCACTCACTACCCTATGATGCACTCTAGTCTCATGGTCCATACTGGAATGTTGAGGGTATACATCACAAATGAACACCCATTCAACCATTCAATATTATTCTCATGTAAAATTCCTAGATTAGTGTTATACGCTATAGGTTACACCATTACTTCTGCTTGCATCATTTAATGATATACGCTATAGGCTACATCATCACTTCTTCTAGCATCCTTCAGTGATATACGCTTTAGGATAAATTATCATTTCTTACGTTATCTTATTGTGATATATGCTTTAGGATAAATCATCACACATTCTAGAACCTCATCTCTATGTCAAATATTATCACTACACATTCATCACATAACACTACACACAACACATCATTCGAACCATTTCCCGATGATGCACTCTCATTTAATATTCATTCTTAACTGCTAAGGGGCATTAAAACTATACCTCACTACATACAATTTCATTCGCCCAAGGGGGGCATGTGGCTCCTATCATTCACTCTGCATTCCATTCCATCCATCCATAATATATTATATATCTTGGTTGCATTTAATTTACATGTTCATTTTATTACACATGCTAGATAGATATCTTGTATGTCATTATCTTTATCATACACACATATGCATTCACTTTCCTTTCTAGTTTTGATCACAGATTATACAGGTCCATTACACACAGTATGAATGTTTGGCACAATACCTAGTACCAGTCCCACAACAACTCTTGTGTATCCACTTTCGTACACTACGGGTGTTATTATTTCATTTTGTTTTATAGCACACTACTTTATCAAATTATACATGCTTTGACATACTTCTTATCTTTATAACATGCTCAAGGGTTCTTCATGTGCATCATTTGTTTTGTAGGACTATTTTCCACCACAGTTATATGTTACATTTCTTGTACTTGCTTGTCTTTGTATGCCATTGTTTATGAGATTTGTACTTTGTCTTGTGTGCAAACTTGTATGTCTTTGGATTCGTCGGCATTGATTTTCTTGCAACATCATGAGTGATGTCCCATGTTTACAACCCAATTTTCACCGTTTACATTGTCTTCTTACGTGTTTACACATTATTTGTTTAGCTTACATTTCATCTTATACATGCATGTATGTATTTTCTCATACTAACACTCATCTCCCAATCACTTGTTTACATGTGCCTTATTTCTACCAAACACATCCCCTCCCCCTGAAATGCACAGTTTCAACAGTTGGTCTTATTTTGGGCCTCATTCTCCTTTAGCGATATAGCATGCACCCCCAAAGAAGGGGGCATCATTTGGGTAAATCAGTCACCCCATAAAACAGTTTACACATAGTATACAACACATCAAAGTATTGGTATAGAACAGTTTAGGGATCAGAATCATACTTGGGTCCTTAGTACAGTGATGCCTTTCTTGGAGCACCTATAACTAGGGGGAAGTTATATAGCAATTGGGTTCAACACAATCTATAAAACTATACACAATGATTTTTAAATGGCAGATTGTCCTTAGAAAAAACATTAGTATACACCACATGTATTTGTGTTTTATTCCAAGGAGTAGTTACAGGATAGAGGATAACACCAAACCTTCCTCTCTACACTACTTTTGTCATGGCATTGGATCACCTAAAAAACAAGATAGTATAAATATCTCTATAGTTTCGGGAAGCGATTAAAGGTTGGAGAATAAAACAAAATTTCCTCCCTATACTTCTTCGACAAGTGGCATGAGATTGCCCAAAAATTTTGCACTTCATTGACAAGATCCTTTCTACACTCTTTCCTCATCACGGATCAGGTGCACATGTTCCTTTATCATACTTCCTTACATACTTCCTTACATATTTTTTACACATATACATATGTATTTGACTACTTTATCTTTATCATCTTTTTTAGGTCCGTCCATATAGGAAGAAAGCAGTCAACATCATCAACATTGACATCACTCTACATCACACATATCGACACCAACAATAGGTACATCACACACATCGACATTCACACACGCATTCCTCTCTAGGTTCATTGTCACACTTTTACATCTTTAGTCTCCACGCTCCACATTTTTTATCATTCCACACTTTATCTAGTCCCTCAACATGCTTTCTACATCAATCTACATGAATATTAGGTATGCATCTCTATCTACTTTATGTTACCAAGAATTCTGCTCACCAATATAAAGTGGGGGCAAATGTAGACACAAAATCACACAATTTTGGTAATTATCTAGTCTCGATTGCATAGTACTATTATGGTTCCTAAGTAATAAAAGTACTAATTAACCCATGTCTTTAGCCACCTTTCTTTAGTTTATGCTTCTATTTTTAATCTTGCACTTTTACTTGCTCAGTCTGTCTTTTCACCTTTTCGCATTTGTCATTCTAGATACCAACACCCAACCAAGATTCCAGCGTTAGGCACCCCCATCCCCTCTGGGTGCCCTTGTCTTCTTTTTAATTTGGTCACACTTTCTGGGTCCTTTCAAGCCATTTGAGCATCTTATCTTTCTGGTATTTGTCCTTTTCGAGATTAATTACAAAATTCAAGCAAGGGATCATATAAATATAAAGTTATGTGATCATAATAAGGGATCAAGCACTAAGAATCTACTATCTCTACCTAAGGTTGCATCCATCAAAGGCATATATAGCTCCATTACAAGGGACAAAGGATAGTTCATCCACATCAAACCTCATAGGAGGGGATCCTATTATTTCCATGCACACATTATTTACATTTTATGTCTAGTTACTTGTTCGCTGCTCAAAAAGTGTGACTGACAAGAGCAACCTAGGGCATAATTATAAATGCACACACATAACGATATTGGTTCTTATATGTAATGCAATGCTCAGTGATAAGTCCATCATTTTGGCAGTTGAGGACAGTCTAACCCTTTCATTTGCATCTTTCTTTTTTAAGGTTTGATGCTTTGTTTGGGGTTTTACAAATGATTCATTCATTCCATATTTACATAGACATTAAGTGGAATTCAGCAACACACGCGCAAAAAAAAGGAGAACAAGTACAAATCTCTTGGGACACCTCAGAGGAGGTTTTCTAAGCATCCACGTAGACCAGGGTGCCCAGAAATCAGACTAGGGCACCCACAGGTGCCCATATCTCTCTCGAGGAACCCTCATCCAATCAAATATGTCGGATCTACATTTTTCTAGGCTTCTGTACGAAGGTCCTCCATCTCTTCTCAGTCGGTCTCCACTACAACACAATACATCAAACTCTTTGAATCAACTAAAGCTCTTTTAACCCTCTTTGCACATTAGGGTCTCATATTTTCATTGCTTAGTTTGTTTGGGTATTATTTCAGCATTTTACTATTCATTTATTTACTGCTACCATGAAATTAGATTAGGAAATCATTTTATAGTTTAGCATAATAAATGAATAATACTAAGATGAAGGCTTATACCATCCTTAAATATCTATTTTCAAACCATATGAATGATATTGAGAGTTGGTTCAAGGTATAACTGCTTTACTAGATTTTAATATTTAAGTTAACTTCATGAAATAAATCACTAAAAAATTGAAATGGAAAGGTTTAATGAAACCTGCATGGACGATGATAAAAAAGGATGACATATACAAATGGGTGCACAAAAATCCTCTTCTAAGGAAATGGAATCCTGCACAAATGTAGAGAAATTTAAAAAAGATAGATTAGATAATTATTAGGAAATTTTCTTGGTGTTGGGTTGAGAAATTATAGCCTAAACATGGAGGGTGCATAAGGTTTGGGTGCACAAACATATAACGCGTAGGTGCGTGTAAGAATATAGCAAAGAAAGGTGCACCCATGAGCAGGACTTATCTGTTTTCAGCATGGGGCTAGTTTTTGACATAGAGTGTGGAGCATGCAATGATATGAATACTTGTCGAGCACGAAAGGCTATTTTGGGATGAGTAGGAGATCGAGCATCATGTAGAGTTTTGGATCTAATAATAGGATTGTATTACAATTGTATTATTAGGTGATCTATTATTAGCATTTGCATGCTTTTGTATTCTCATGTAAGGGCGCATGGCTATTATTAGCATGCAACCTATTTATTAAGGTACATGGGCGGTGAAGGGAAAGTCTCCACCCCTATAAATATGTATTGATTTTCATGGTTTAGACAATTCGATATTATTGTAGTGTTATGTTGTGACTTTGTTAGTGCACATGACTATGGTGACTTCATGATGTATGTAAGAAGCTTTTGTGTTTTACAATATTAATATAATGGATATTAGGGTTGGATGTAACTGAACATGGATCTTTCATGGTAAATATGATTATAGTAATTATTTAGTTATTCCTTTGTATGCTTTAGATCTAGATCTGGTTTATACATTGTGGTTTAATTGATTATTTTTCATGGATATGAAATATACATTCAATCATGCTAACATCTTGGACAAGATTCTCTAAAGAGGGACCTGGTACCCTTGCATGCTTTGGGTGAGTGCTTAGTTTAGGTTGAGTGATGTGTCAACTTTCCTTGGTATGTTGGTGGTAAAATCTAGGCTACATCATTGGTTCCATTGTCGGGACCTCTTTCTCAGTTGTTTTTCAAGATATTGCATGATGAAGATGCACCAGTTGACCTTGGTCAGTATTGAAGAGTGGTTAGATGAGGTCGTTGTATTCTTCCAATCATTTAACTGAAATAATCTTTGTCAGTGTCATTCTAAACCAGGGTTGTGTCCTAGGCAATATGCAATGGAGTCTAGGAGAACCAGTTATACGTTGAGTCTGTTGGGGGGTTGCTTAGTTTTAGTGACTATTCTACGGAAGTGCAGTTAAAATCTACGGAAATTAAATACAAGTCTATGGAATTCAACTATTTGCAATGAAAGGAATTTTAGCAACTAATCTTCTACTGTAAAATAAAATATGCACACACTTATTCTTAACAAATTAAATCACAACTGAATAAATGGAATTTTTAGCAGAAAGCAAGACTATTCATGAACTAGATTTGCATAACAAAAGCATCTATTCTAAGTGAAAGTGGTAATGGAGAAAGCAGATATAGTTAATCAAAGCATGCATGTAAAACTCATCAAATGACAATTGCAGTAAAACTAATCGAAGGACTGTATGCATGAACTCAAAGTAACCTCGTATCTCCTCGGTTGAGTGGGCCCTTGCTCTTCCTCGGGATAGAGGGATCAACAACTTCTGATTCTCAAAATGCCGTGGCTTTCATTAACTTCGAAATGAGTTCATAACACATCAAAAAAAAATCCAGAACAGTATGCAGATAATCTTCTTCAATAATCAAAAAGTGGTACTACCAAGTTCTGAAGACAAAGTCTTCATATAGATAATGTTGGTTACAAGATCTGCCATATCAGGTGGCATTAAACATTGTCCATCAAATATCAATTAAAACTCATAGATTCCTATGGGCCATTAGAATCAAGCCCAAGCTAATAGGTCAATTCGATGGAAACAGTCTTCAGCTGCATGCTTCGAACTCGGGCTTCTTATCCACCAGTAACTTCCATCATTCCCTGCACACATCATCACATTTGATCTCATAAAGACAGTTAGTAGGAGGTTCATGTGATAAATGGTTTTCATAAATAATAGCAAGGAAAATGCATCAAACCTACTAAGATATAACTACACAAAACATCCCCATATACTAATAAGTCATATCACAAAGAGTATTTCCGGTCTGAAGAAATGATATTAATGAGCCAAACAATGCACTCATCATTTTCCCCCTGACTTTACCTGTTGCATGTCCCAATGCAACTCATCTGTGCCCTGCTCACCTTCCAAGTTGTTCAGCCATGTCATACTCCTTGAATTGATCAGCGTATTGCTTTGTGGTATTCTTGCAGCCCTGAGTATTGGAGGTAATTTCCACCCAGGAAGTGAAACTGTCATGGGACTGTGCTGCATTGTTCTGCCAGGTCGTGAGAGGGCTCAAGAGGAGTGGTGGCCATACTTGGAGGCCTGCCCATTCATCAGTGTATTGCTGGCTGGTTTTCTCTGTAGTTTGTTTGATAATGGTGATGAGGGCATCACCCCTGTGCATGCTCCAGCTCAAATTCTGGGGAGAGAGAACCTCCCTACGTTTCAAAGGCAGGCTTAAAGTATCCCATCTCCTATCACAAGCTTTCCAAGCAGCCCCAAAATTCTCCTGACTATAATTTTCAAAATCAATAACACACTGAAGCAAAATCTGAGAAGTATTCACCCCAACCCCTGCCTGATAGTAAAATGATCGAAAGTTTTTCCACAGGGTGACATCTGTATGATGAGTTGGGTGAATGTGAAATCTGATGGACTGAGCAGTGTTATTGAAACTGTCTGTTTGCTGCCTCCAAATTATCTGATTCCACAATACAGACTGAAAGGCTTTAATTTGAAAATCACCCACAAATAGGTTGATCAAGAAATCAGGGACATTGGTCACTATCATGTTATGTAGATAAAATTCACAGAGCAAATTTTGAATTTCCGGAGTACTGCACTTGTAAACTGATAAAAAACTAGGGCCATCGGGAATTTCGTGAGGGGCTTGAGAACACAATTGAAATAACTGCCAAGAATAAAATTGTTCTTGGACATACATGTTGTAGACTGAGGAGGGTTTCCTACAGGACAGTAGTTTGATGGCCAAAGGACAGACAAAGTCTAAGATAGATGTTACTTTTTGTTTTTCCTCTTCCATAGATTCTTTTTCTTTTTTTAATTTTTGATTTTCCTTCCGCAATTCCCTTTCCTGAAGGGACAACTGTTGGAAACTATTCAAGAGGGTAAGACTCTTATCACGTTGTCACTTTAAACAACTTACTTCAAGCTGCAGGGCAGCAATCTCCCAAATTTTTTCTACCGTCTTTTGTGTAAATTCAGCTTGTAATAAAAGGGTGGTTTCTTCCATACCTTGTAACTGAGATTTTAGCAGTGCGATTTCCTCCAGATAGTTGTGAGAAGGTGCCACTTGGGTGTCAAGCATTTCAGGAGTTACAGTGTGAATTTCTGTAGATGACGGAACAACAGATGATGGAGCGGCCGGGTCATCCTCCGTATGCAGTTCCTCCCGAATGTGGGCGGTATCATCAGGCAAGGACTCCGATTGGAAACCACCTGTCTACAAAAATGAGCTAAGCCGTCGGGACCGTAGTTGCTTGGAGGAAGATGGGGCCATGGGACACTTTCCTTTTGAATCAGAAATGGATGGGGATGGTCCCTCAGGAGTACCAACTGTGTCGGCATGCTCAGGAACATCAGCTGCCTCTGCTTGGCTATGTGAAGGGCAAGGGCCCGATGCAAGGGTAGACCGAGGTGCAGAAGAGAGACCAGATTTTAATTGCTTTGGCCTAGACCCTTTGCCACCAGCACGTCCCTCGAGCCTCTGCTTTGGTCGAAAGAAGACTTGGTGTGAACACAACAGATGAATCAACCCTGGGTGCTTAATCATAGACTTGCCTCCACTGGACCGGTGTTTCTGGCATACTTTAATGATGGAGTCTGTGAGGTACTCTGGCAGATTTACCCGAAGGGCCTGGTTGACATGTCCCTTTTTAAGGTGAATGAGCATTTTGAGTGCATCACCACCCAGAACAGAGGCCTGGCCATCGCATATGAAATACCGGTTGACCCATTTCGCAATCTCACCCCAGATTCCAGGTAAACTTGTCCACTTAACACCCTTCTGGACACCCAATGGAGTCAGGATGACCTCCGGGAGTGCCTCTCCTTCGTCGTGGAACTGAGCAATCAGACTTTGCAAAGGGGCATTCGTCATAACCTTTAAACCAAAGTTTGGCAAGTCAGACAGGTCAGAAATGACCTGACTGGTAATTTCAACTCTTCGTCCACCAACTTGCGAGCAGGTGGACTCAAAATTATTCAAGAACTCTTCCACAATGCCCTCATCAAAACCTTCAAATTGCCGAATGAAATCCAACCATCCAAAATCATGAAATACCTATGAAAGGGTGGCATTCTGGAGCAAGGCGTCAGGTGAAGCAGGTTCTGATGTCTTTCACGGTCCCATGCTGAGCCAAAAAGTGAGAAATACACGGTAGCAGAAAAACCAGAGCAGAGCGTCTCTTCCACTTCCCGTCTAGTGTCTGATAAAACCAGTCATGATTGATGTGCATACCACAACGGGAAGAAGCGGTTGCAGAAGCATTAAATTTCAAATGACACCATATTCCTTGGGTAGCGCAACATCAAGCGAAGGTGATGGTGAAAAAATAGTGATGAGACCGGCCACCCGTGTGAGATTAAGATTTTTGCGGTGGCACATATCCCATGGTTGAGGAGCAAGCGCCACCTGTCCTGATGTTGGAGAGTGTGACACATCAAGGCATGTGGTGATTTATGAGCCATTACTCCTTTTATGCCATCATTCATAGAGCCGGATTTGGAAAGAGATCCAGAATGACCATAGCAATCATTTCATGATGGCGTCATAATGACAAATGAATACATGGGGAAATGTTTTGCATAGAAATATCATTAGCAAGTTAAAATGCACTTACCCATGCCACATTTAGTCAGCTGATATCCATAGATTCCTACGCCCTACAATTTGGGATGAAACATGATTAGCGGCAGTAGAAATAATGAAAATTCCTACATTTATTGGAAATTACAATAAAAACTGCTAACTAAGGGAAGAAGATCGAATGAAGGATCATCTTCCTTTATTGAATTTGCAAGAGATTGATTACTCCATGCGTGAGAGGCAAAGAGCCTCCTCAGCATGCATGTCTGTTCGTAACAGAATGTCATCGGTGAAAGTCTTCTTATCCAGCGGTTGGTGATAAACTCGGAGCCTATGCCCATTCACCAGAAGAGTCCGTTTGTCTCCATCAATCGGTATCAATCGAACAGAGCCATTATCAAACACTTGATTTACCTGATAGGGACCTAACCAATGTGTACGCAACTTGCCTTTAAACTGCTGATAGTGGGAATCAAAGAGTAAAACCCACTGTCCTTCATGAAATGTCCTTTTTTTGATGTGAGCATCATGCCAAGTTTTCCACTGATGCTGTAGAATTTCAGTCTGCTGCTGTGCCTCCATCCGCATTTCATCTAATTCATTCAACTGCAACACTCATTCACGTTGTGCTTCATCCAAATCGATCCCAACTTCCAATGTTGTTCGCCAGGTGCGCAACTCGAACTCAACAGGTAACAGTGGCTTCTTCCCAAAGACCAGCTCATAGGGAGAGAAACCAGTAGTTGTTTTCCAGGTCGTGTTGTAGGCCCAGACGGCCTCAGGAAGCTTTGGTACCCAATTCTTTCTATCGGCATTGACCACCTTAGTTAGAATATTCTCGAGTTCTCGATTGGTTACCTCCACTTGCCCATTGGATTGGGGGTGATATGGTGATGATTTCCGGTGCCTGATTCTGTAGATTCCTAAGAAAGCTTCAATCATATTTGAAAAAAATTGAGGACCTTGATCAGATACAATGGCCCTTGGTGCTCCAAATCGCAGCAATATCTGGTTGTAGAGAAAATCAGCAACAACATCTTCATTGGCAGATGCCAATGCTTGAACTTCAGCCCATTTGGTGACATAGTCCGTGCATACCAAGAGATACTCCTTCCCGAAAGATGGAGGATCAAATGGTCCAACAAAATCAATACCCCATTTCTCAAATGGTCCTAGAACCAACTGAGGGTTCAGAGGCATTTCCGTAGAAAGTGTAGGTTTTCCCATTCGTTGGCATGCATCACACTGCCACACATACTTTTTGACAGTCTTATGGAGGGAAGGCCAATAGTACCCTACTCCAAGGATCTTGTGAATTGTTCATTTCACTGAATAATGTCCACCTCCTGGCTCATCATGACATGCTCGCAGTATGTCATGTACCTCATCCTCTCGAACACACCTGTGAAGAACCATGTCAGGACAACATTTAAATAAGAATCCGTTACACCATTTATATGTTGCACTATTTCTAACCAATCACCTTCTTTCCTTATGAGTAAAATAGGCAGGAAACTTCCCTGTTGTTAAATAATTCGTGAGATCAGTGAACCAGGGAGTCTTAGTAGAGATAGCAAACAAGTGTTCATCGGGAAATTGGTCTTGGACTGCTTCGTCATCACCTGAAACATTTATTCTGGAAAGAAAGTCAGCAACAACGTTAGATTTCCCAGGCTTATCTATAATAGTGAGATTAAATTCTTGCAACAAGAGTAACCAGCGAATGAGCCTTCCGCCAACCACTGGTTTGTTCATCAAATATCGAATGGCAGAGTGGTCAGTGTAAACAAATTTTTTATATCCAGTGATGTAATGATGAAATTTATTCAAAGCATATACAACAGCCAAAAACTCTTTTTCCGTAGTAGTGTAATTCTTTTCCGTAGGAGTCAGATTTTTGCTGATAAAATAAATTGCATACATATGATCTTCTGAGTCTTTTTGTCCAAGGACAGTGCCCATGGCTGTATTAGAAGCATCAGTGTGGATATGGAAAGGTTGTCCCCAGTCAGGGCCACGTAAGATAGGGGCTGTTGTCAGCTTTTCTTTGATAGAATCAAATGCCTGTTGACACTGAGAAGACCATTCAAAAACACAATCTTTGGTTAGCAATGAAAACATTGGGGCGGTAATTTTGCTAAAATATTTTATGAATCGGTGGTAATAACCTGCATGGCCAAGGAAACTTTTGATGTCAGTCTGATTAGCTGGTGTAGGTAATTGGGTGATGACTGATATCTTTTTGGGATCCACCTGTATACCTTGGGCTGAAACATGGTGACCTAAGACAATTCCTTGATCAACCATCATTAGACATTTTTCATGACTCAGAGATAGTTGGTGTTGTTCACATCGACTGAGTACTTTCTCAAGATTATTCAAAGATTCTTCAAAAGTGGATCCATGGACAGTGAAATCATCCATGTAAACCTCAACACGGTCGTTAGCAAGATCTACAAAAATGGCCAAGATTGCCTGCTGAAATGTAGTGGGGGAATTACAAAGCCCAAAAGGTAAGACTCTGTAAGTGAATCTACCCCAAGGGCACGTAAAAGTAGTCTTATCCTGATCAGCAGGGGCAATACTAATTTGATTATACCCACTAAACCCATCCAAGAAAGAGAAATATTTCTTACCAGCCAAATTGTCCAGGACTTGGTCAATGAAAGGCAGGGGAAAATAATCTTTCTTGGTGGCTTTGTTAAGTTCCCTGTAATCAACACATATTCGCCACTTACCATTCTTCTTGGGAACAATAACTAATGGGGAAACCCACTGACTATCAGATATAGGATAGATGAAACCTACCTTTAGGAGCTTTTCGATCTCAGTTTTGACTATGTCTCTCAATGCTGGATTGATTCTTCACTGCGGCTGCCTTATAGGTTTGATGTCATCGGTGTAAATATGATGTGTACAGATGCTAGGATGAATTCCTTTCATATCAGTGTAATCCCAAGCAAAAGCATGAGAATGTTTCTTCAGAACCTCAAGCACCCTAGCTTCTTGATTAACCTCCAAGTCACTTCCTATAGTCAGCTCTCTACCCATACTGACAAGCACCTGCTTAGTATCATTCGCAAGAGCAAGCTCTGTACTAGTGATAAAAGAATTCAATGGGAAAACATGGGGCTGAAGCATGTGCAGGATGGATATGTTATCAAAAGACAGAACCTTGGTTAAAGGACAATAGAAATCAGGAACTAAATGTTCAGAATTATAAGCATAGAGTTTCCTACCAGACTCAGCAGAGGTAATGTCTAATGCCGGTATTCCGAATTCCGTAGCAGTAGTGCTGATTTCCGTAGTTGCAGAGTCCTTAGAATCAGTCAGTGCATATGACTCTGCAGCTTCCGTCATATGATTGTGTACTGCAATAGTGGCCAGAAAAGAAGAACTCAAAGAGTTAGCATCCAAAGAATCCACCCATACTTGGTCACAATTGTTCGTATAAGGCTGGGCAGGAGGATATAATGAAATGTGTTTGGATTTCTGCCCATTTAGAATTGTCATGTTGCCTGACCTACAGTCAATGTAAGCAGCAACCGTAGCCAGCCAAGGTCTTCCCAAGATGACTGGATATCCCAACTTCTGAGCTTTAGGCTGCAAAACCATGAAATCAACTGGGTACTCCCATAATTCAACAGTGACCATTATATCTTCAACCACACCATCAGGTACAACAATGGATTGATCTGCTAACTGCAGAACAGTGTTGGTTGGTTGAAGTCCTGTCAAGGATAGTAGGTTAAACATTTATGTTGTGATGACATTAATAGTAGCACCAAGATCCACCAAAACATTAGATATTGACTGGTTGTTTATACAAATAGTAATGACAGGGCTCCCAGGATCCCCATATTTTGGTGAGATAAGGGTGCCAACAACTAAATCAGCCAAATTCCCTTCGACTCTGACAGTCTTTGGGTATTTATTTTTTCTTCCTGGTGTCTTTATACATTCATTTCTAATGGTTTGGTTTAGTTCAGGGATGTCCCTTATTGCACGCAGCAGTGGAACCTCAATATGTACTTTTTTCAATTCCTGAACTAGTTTTGTTTCATCTGCAGTTTGAGTGTCCTGTAATCACTCAGGAAAAGGGGCTGTAGTCTGTTTGGGTATTTGATCATCCTGTTTATCTGGCATTGGTGAAGAACCAGTGTTACCCTCAAGTTTTTCTTCCTTATCGGCATCATCAGGTAGTTCTGTGATAACAACAGGAGGGTTCAATATTTTTCCAGATCGTAATCGTAAATTACCAATAGTGTTAATCTGCATGGTGTCACCTGCGTTTGTGTCATCAATCGAAGTTGTCTGTTGATTTTTAGGATTGGATACTGGCTGAGCCAGAAGTTGTGTTTGTGTTTCTTGTCCTTGATTTTGGTAGGCTTGAGGTGGAGGCATTAAAGCTTGTTGTGGCTGCTGGAACCTGCGTTGTTGATTACTATTTTGTGGTGGTGCCCAGGACTGATTTTGGCTAAAATTTTGTTGAGGACCCCACTGCTGATTGTGCCAAGGATTGGCTGTGGGTGGTGGAGCCCAACCCGGCTGAGTGTAGGGATTTGTCCAAGGTGGTGGATATGGATAAGTCATCCAGTTTGAGTTTTCCCACTCAGGTTGTCCCCAAGAAGACTGAGAGGCTTGATTTGGCCATGGCATTCTCCAGGGATTCTGAGTTGGTCTAGATGGGAACCCACCCTGATTGTTTGGTCTTTGGACAAAATTTAATTCAGCACTTGTTTGAGAGATGGCATTCAAACCTCCCTTCAACTGTGGTAGAAGTGTGCAATGCTTAGTGTCATGGTCAGTAACTTCATAGATTAAGCACATATCTGTGACATCCAAAGGACATTCTCTCAAGGGGTGTCTCTTCTGACATTTAGGGCAATACATGTCCAATGGTTCTTTAGCAGGGGTGGATTTTGCCTTGAGTCCATCTATGGTGGATGTCAATTGCAGCAGAATGTCTGTTTTCATGTTGGCCATTTCTTCTAGAAGTTCAGAGGTACCCAAAGACTTGGATGTTTGTTTCCTTCGTATTCCTCCACGTGTTCTAGAATATCTTCTACATAGCTCAGTAATTTGTTCCATGGTGAGCTTATGCACATCTCCACCTCCCATGAGATGGAGAGAATCCTTGGTTTCCTCATCCAGTCCTTTCAGAAAGACTGTTTTAGTGATGTCTGCATGTAACTCATACCCACTGCGTTTATGGAGAAAGAGGAATCTATCCAGATAATCCTCTAGATTCTCATCTTCCTTTTGCCGTATTTGGAAGAACTCTTCCTTCCTATCCCTTCCTCTACAATAGTCTTGGTATTTATCCAGGAAGGCTGTTTCCATGGCTTCCCAGGAATTAATGGAGTTAGATGGTAACCCCATAAACCATCTCATAGCAGAATCTTTGAGAGTGGAGGGAAATAGTTTGAGTTTTTGATTGTCAGTTCGGTAGTCATATGTCTGGCACAGGATTTTAAATTCAAACAGAAACTGATCAGGGTCTTCTTTGGTCATTCCTCGAAAGAGGGGGAGGATGGATGGTGAGATGTTTTTCATGGGTGCATCCTCATCTGCATCGAGGACAATGGGTTATGTAAAGGTTCGTCCTAAAGGTTGGTCTTCAGCATTCCCAAGATCCCCCATTGCAGAATGATGTGAAGAGGATACAGAATGCTCAGAAAAGGTTCTAGGCATTGAATTGGAATCTGTATCACTCTCAGTGTTTCTCTCTTGTGAAGTGTCTAAAGAGATTTGTTGAATATTGCGTGCTATAAATCTCCCTTGGTTATCTCGTGACCTATGCATCCAGGTTGGTTGGTTTAAATCGAGGTCCGAGAGAACTACTGGTTTCCTATATGAACTCCATTAACACCCATAGCATATGGAATAAAATAATGGAGCTTATGGTTATTTCCCCAGCAACGGTGCCAAAAATGATGGGTCATTGTATTCTTCCAATCATTTAACTGACATAATCTTTGTCAGTGTCATTCTAAACCAGGGTTGTGTCCTAGGCAATATGCAATGGAGTCTAGGAGAACCAGTTATACGTTGAGTCTGTTGGGGGGTTGCTTAGTTTTAGTGACTATTCTACGGAAGTGCAGTTAAAATCTACGGAAATTAAATACAAGTCTATGGAATTCAACTATTTGCAATGAAAGGAATTTTAGCAACTAATCTTCTACTGTAAAATAAAATACGCACACACTTATTCTTAACAAATTAAATCACAACTGAATAAATGGAATTTTTAGCAGAAAGCAAGACTATTCATGAACTAGATTTGCATAACAAAAGCATCTATTCTAAGTGAAAGCAGTAATGGAGAAAGCAGATATAGTTAATCAAAGCATGCATGTAAAACTCATCAAATGACAATTGCAGTAAAACTAATCAAAGGACTGTATGCATGAACTCAAAGTAACCTCGTATCTCCTCGGTTGAGTGGGCCCTTGCTCTTCCTTGGGATAGAGGGATCAACAACTTCTGATTCTCAAAATGTTGTGGATTTCATTAACTTCTAAATGAGTTCATAACACATCAAAAACAAATCCAGAACAATATGCAAATAATCTTCTTCAATAATCAAAAAGTGGTACTACCAAGTTCTGAAGACAAAGTCTTCATATAGATAATGTTGGTTACAAGATCTGCCATATCAGGTGGCATTAAACACTGTCCATCAAATATCAATTAAAACTCATAGATTCCTATGGGCCATTAGAATCAAGCCCAAGCTAATAGGTCAATTCGATGGAAACAGTCTTCAGCCGCATGCTTCGAACTCAGGCTTCTTATCCACCAGTAACTTCCATCATTCCCTGCACACATCATCACATTTGATCTCATAAAGATAGTTAGGAGGTTCATGTGATAATGGTTTTCATAAATAATAGCAAGGAAAATGCATCAAACCTACTAAGATATAACTACACAAAACATCCCCATATACTAATAAGTCATATCACAAAGAGTATTTCTGGTCTGAAGAAATGATATTAATGAGCCAAACAATGCACAACTCCCCCATTTGGGAAAACATGGCAGAGAAACCTCCTTGACTTCAGATGAAGGCATGTCTGAAGAACGATTGTGGAATACAGGTGTGCATCTGAACCTACCGGGAAACCTAGCCTTTGCGCTTGGTTTTATAGATTCTACGGAAGTTAATAGTAAGCAAGCTAGTGTGGGCAGTAGAGTTACAGTAGATAACGTTAATTTTTAGTTGAGTTCAGGAGTTAATAAAGTATATTATTAATCTTTGGTGACGTAATCATTTTCTATGTTTTTTGGAGGTCCAGTTGGAGGTATCTTTTCTGGCACGTTGTCAGCACAAAATGTGGGCACACAGAACGTTGGTATAACATCTAGAAGAAGCATAACTTCACAAAATATGGGATTCCATTTTATCACGACATTTGGAACAAAAGGTATTACATCCTCTAGTCCATTTCCTACTTCAAGAGGAGGATCAGAAGGGTCAAGTGGCTCAGGCGCTGGTGGATCTGGTGGCTCTGGAGGCGGAGGAAACACTAGAGTAAATATAGGTACTAGATCTGGTGGGCACGGTTCGTACCAGCGCCAAATGTGCATATGTGTGAGATACTATGGTGCGCGAAGGGGATTACTGCTCTAAAGTGCAAGGTAATTCATTTTGTAAATACATTGCAGGGGCACGTACATATTTGGTACATAAAGTTTGACCTTGACCAGAATTTTTTATATTATACCTTGTTGTGGGATGCTTTCTTGAAAACATTTAATATCCCTGAGTTTGAGTAGAAGAGCATCAACACGTTGAAAGACATTAAGCAGGGAACTACTGAGAGTGTTTGAGAGTATGATGCACGGGTCAAGACCCTTTTGTCCAAGTTATCTTATGACATACACATGAACCAACATGCCCAATGGTTTGTTGGAGGACTGATCAAACCTTGTAGAAGAGCACTCTCATATAATAATTTCAGAGAGCCACGTGAGGCACTTGAAGCAGCTCTGCATGCTAAGGTAGTAGGGAGTGTAGACACATGAGTGAGCCCATTTTTGGAAGCTTAGATAGTAGAAATGGATAAACAGTTAGAGAAACTATCAAATAATTTGGTGCATGAGACATGTAGTGGGATTTGGTGCACAATTTGTGAAATAGAAGGGCACACTAAGGATATTTGTCCTCATAAATTAGTGCGCTCTTTGTTTCTAGACTGTATGATCACTCACTTGGACCACAATTCAAGTTTATTTTCGTTGTTGCACCACGCGATAAGAAAGAATGTGTCATGCTACTGCAATATTTGCAGGTCTACTACTCATGATGCTGAAGATTATAGGTTAATTGATCATATTCATGATGCCATTGATATTGGCTGACGAAAAACTGGTGGTATAAATAACTCTAAGGAAAAAAGTGAGCATATGACCTTGATCATAATGAAGGGAACTTTGATGGAGGTCATGGTAGAGGTCGAGGTTACTGAGGAGAATTCAGAGGTCAAGGTCACAGTGGTGGAAGAAGTGATTTCCCTTGTTGAACTTGTTATACATGTGTATCCCTTGATCATTACAGGCGCGAGTATCCTTATCGTTTTGTAGAAAGAACCATGACTATGAAGAGTTCTCGGACTTGTATGAACATTTGAGCAACAAACAAAAACAAGAGAACAAGGGCACAAGAATGGTTAGAGTGCAGCATGACGTGGAAGATCAATGGATGCCAAAGTTATAGCTAGATCCCGAGTTGGCACCTATGAATATTACTACATGTGTTGAAGATGCACTCGTTAGGGAAGTTCCGAAATAGATGCCTACCATTACTAATGAGGAGTTTATACATGCAAAATATCTAGACCTAATACATCAGAAGGAGGTTTATCAAGAAACCATGGAGGTAATTCAGAATTTATAGGGTGAGATACAGTGTTTGAAGGAACAGTCATGGAAGTTAGAATAGAAGAATGTAGTTGAGCTTCATCAAATAGATGTTGATGATCTAAAGGAGGTTTGCAAGATGTTGCGCCAAGAAAACATCATACCTTTTCTAGGAAACTAGTTAAAGGGAAATAGTTTGTGCCCTGCGATTGAGCATGAAAGGCAGATTTTGCATACTAATGTTCCCCCTCATAGCCTGGATTTTGAAAAGGAGATCACTCTGAATGTTGTTGTGGATGGTTGGGTTTTGAGTAATATTTTAATTGATACAGGCGTGGAAGTAAATGTACTCACTTTGGACGTGTGGGTTTAAATGGGAATACCACCATTACAACCATCTTCAAATGTTTTGTTTATGGAAAACAAGACTAAAGCCATGCATATTGGAATTTTAAAGGATGCATCAAGTACTATATAGGGAGCCAATTTTATTAGGGTATTTGAGGTCTTAGCACTTACAAAAGCTAACAGTTTTCCATATTTACTTGGGTGCCCTAGGTGTTATGTAAACAACGTTGATTTTTGCTTCAACAAAAGGTATTAAAGTTTTGAGAAGAAAGAGGAGCACATCATTATCCCCTTGACAGACGGGAACTTTTTAACTTATGTAGAGACCTTAAGTGAATAATATTTAAACAAAATTTATGTGTGCACCATTCGAGATCTGGAAGTTCTTGAGCCATCAAAGGAAGGAGTTCTTCATTGGGATGATACACAATCCATGAGTAATACTACAAGTGTTGCATGTGACAACTGGGCACATGGAACTTATGAAATGGTTGGGCACAAAGTTACAAGTGTAGTTGCACGTGTAAGTAAGCCATGTAGTATCAGGCATTTAGGCAACAACTAGGTACCAAGGTGCACTGGTGAAGAGAATCCTGAGGTATTCCTGCTTGCTATGGATGTTCAGTGGGAATGTTAGGTGGAAAGAAGGAATATTATAGTTTATACTTTATGCAGGATGACAACGCGCTAGTAGATGGTTCACACAGATAACATTTTGGAGTGGAGAGAAGTGAGGATTTCTTTATCTGCTAGATTTCTAAGGATCAATGTTTCTACTCAGATGTATACATTTCATGGTAACGATCATGTTTAGCACCACGTTTAGTAGTGTGAGATAATCTAGACTGAGGGGCAAGAAGATTTACCACCTTCATTATGGGTGCGCAATCTCTATTTCACCTTACGAGGTTGTGCCTGCACATGGTATATCTATGCGGAGTTAAATAGAGAGACTAGAAATTAGCACGAACTTACTACAGGTATGATTCAGACCTTTGACTATTTTTCCACTAAACTTCCAGTGAATGAGGAGTTAAAAGTTATGAAACACTTAACTATGGGAGATAGTTCCAACAATAAGGAGCTCCTTCAGGATTTGTTAAGTAAGTCATACCTAGAGGCACGCTTTGAAGAGGAAGAAACATATGCAAAGTATCTTGGGCGCGCCTGCCTAGAAAGAGAAAAGGGTAAGATGGTCTATATAGTTGATGATGAAGAAGTGGATAACTTGGATATTGAGTATACAGAGGGTACACGCGAGGTCTTGGACAATGCAGATGAGAAGACACATGCCTACCGCTAACCTATGAAGACCAAGAAATTAAACATTGGAATATATGTTGAACCAAAGGAGGCCATCATTGGAGATTATTGGTTTGACTCTAAAGTTGATAAGATAATTGAGTTGTTGCGCAACTTCCAAAATTTGTTCCCTAGAGGCTATCATGAATTGAAAGGGGTACATGAATATTTAGGTGAAATAGGAATCAAGCTGAAAGAAGGTGCATGCCCAGTTTAGAATAGACCTTACAAGATGAATCCGAAATTGTGCGTCAAGGTGAAAGAAGAAATCGACAAAATGCTAAATTCTAGAATCATTGAGGCCATCAAGGAGTCAAAATGGGTGACCCCCATGGTGATCAGTATTAATAAGGATGGAAGAATAAAAATTTGTGTGGATCACATGGAGTTAAATGATGCATGTGTAATTGATCCCTTCCCCACACCGTTTACTGAAGAAACTATGGAAGGCGTTGCACAGCACGAGATCTACTCCTTCACTGATGGATTCTTTGGATATCATCAGGTGAGGATAGCTAAAGAGGATCAAGAGAAGACAAATTTCACCAATGAGTGGGGAATTTTTTCATACACAATTATGCCCTTTGGATTAAAGAACGTGTTTGTAGTATTTTCACGCATTGTTATACAGACATTCTTGGATTTTATTCATAAGTTATTACATGTTTAACATGATGATTGGACATTCTATGGGCTTGTGAAGGATCACTATGATAACTTAAGGCTCATGTTTGAGAGATGTTGGTAGTTGAGCATCTTGTTAAACATCAAGAAGTGCATTTTTTCCACACCCTTTGGAATTTTGCTAGGACATATCATCTATAAGGAAGGTTTTCTAGTGGATCTTGCTAAGGTTATTGTTATTTTAGGCTTAGAGGAACCTGATAGCCAAAGCGAGGTGCACGGATTATTGGGGCACATAGGATACCATAGAAATTTTATCAAATTTTATACCGAGATCACTGCACCCCTAGAGGAGTTATTAAAAGGAAAATGAAATTTCTGTTAGGGTGAGGCGCAACAACGTGCATTTGAGACACTAAAGGAAAGGCTTCCTACAACGCTTATTATGTGCTTTCCTTCATGGGCCAATCCTTTTCACATTCATGTAGATGCCTCTAAAATGGCCATTGGCACGATATTAGCCCAGCTTGAAGAAGGGATTGTTGATTATCCAATTTGTTTTGTGAGTAGAAAGTTGACTCCAGTAGAACAAAATTACACCACTACAGAGCATGAGGCATTGTCTATGATATACGCACTCCATAAGTTTTGATAGTATTTACTGGCTACCCCATTCATAATTTATACAAACCACATGGCACTGAATTCGTTGGGTTCTGTTATTCCAGGAGTTTAACTTTACTATGGTGGTTAAGCCAGGCAAGAGTAATTTTGGTCGAGACCATTTATCTAGGATTCAATCAAGAGAGGACTCATTGAGGATACAATTCTAGATGCAAATTCATTCTGGTTAAACCACACGCCCTTGGACTTAGAGGATATTGATGTATTTTTGCAAATAGGTATGACACTTGAAGGTATGAAGGCTTTGGAGAAGAAACAACTTGTTATATGTGTCATGCCTTACATATTGATTAGTGGAGACTTATAAAAATCGGGTCGGGATGAAGTTTTGCTCCATTGTGTACTTGAGCATGAGCGTGAAGAAATTATGGAGGAGACTCATGATGGCTTTGAAGGTGGACACTATACGAGAGATGCCACCACGCACAAGATTCTATTAGTTGGTCTATGGTTGGAAACATTAGACAAGGATTGTAAAGAATATTGTAAGGCATGTGACCATTTTCAGCACCTTGGAAAGTCTGGGCATAGAGATGATATTCCTTTGAGGCCTATTGCTAGCGCAGAACCTTTTGAGAAGTGGGAAATTGACTTTGTGGGTCCTATTTCCCCACCCGTGTGTAGGACGTGGTCACATTACACTATAAGTTGTACAGATTATCTTACAAGGTGGGTAGAAGCAATTCTTACAAAGGGTTACACAACAGCTACGAAAAAGATGGTTTCTATGGGAAAATATTATCAGTAGGTATGGATGTCCTTCAAGTTTAACAAGTGATAGGGGTACTCATTTTCTTAATGAGAACATTAGAATACTATTGGTATAATTTATAATTTTACACCATAAAATAACACCCTATCATCCTTAGGAAAATGGAATTGCTGAGGCCTTCAAAAAGATATTGAGCCATACCTTGACTAAAATTTGTGATGTTGGAAGAAAGGACTGGGATGATAAAGTCTCTATTGTACTTTGGGCATACAGGACAACCTACAAGAGGTTGAATAAAGCCACACCCTTTCAGTTGGTGTTTGGCGTGAGAGGTTGTTCTACCAGTGGAATTCATGTTACCATCTCTATGTATTGTGTGCGTAGGAGGTTTAACAGATGAACATGCACTTGAAGAACATATTGATAAAGTGATGCACTTGGATGAAAGGAAAACTATAGAACAATGGAGTCAGAAGCAAGAAAAGGCCAAGTAGAAGGCATGGCATGATAAGCACATCAAGGACAAGAAGCTTGAGGTCAAGAAAAAATGGTACTTCTATATGATTCAAGTTTTTGCACCACCTTGGAAAGCTTAAGGTGCATTGGTTGGGACCGTATGCTGTAACTTATATACTTGATTCAGGAACTTGCTAGTTAAAGGTGTTGGATGGAACATGGTTTCCCAGTTACTTCAATGGGAGTAGGCTAAAGCCCTATTATAAATAAGTCTTATTGGTGTTTGTAATAAGGTAGTATTTCCACTTCGATTAGATTTCCTTAATGCATTCCCTTTCTATGTGTTTCCTTTTATCGTTGCTATGCTTTGTCAATTTAGTTCAGTGTTTTGTGTAATAAGCACGCTTGCGTGCCATAAGCTGATTACTATCTAAGTATTTTCATGCACAGAGGACCGTCAATACCCCTAGTGTGGGGTGGATAAAGAAGGATTGGTTGGTGCCCATTTTTAAATTATGGTGCATGATAAAAACAAACTCACAGGTGATCAAAGAAGGGAAAGGTTTAGAAAAAAAATATCAAGGAAATTTCTCAAATTCAAGACCACGCATGGGAAGATGGATGCTCATATAACAATGTGAGGTAGGCTATAGCATTGGAGACTACTTGGGAAGAGTCATATTGGATAGGTAATTCGGTGCAAGGAAGTGCAAGTAGAGGAGATATGTGGCAAAGAAGTAGTAGGTGCACCAGAAGGTTATGACTGAGGCAGGTGTGAGGCGTGGAAATGTGATGCATGGAAGAAAAAAAGCGTGGATGTACCTAATTAATGCCATGTATGGTGGTAGTTGGGAGTAATTAATGTGAAGAAATTTTGAAATTCGCTATAAGGTCGGTATTTGTAACATCATTGTTACCTTGCATTGTTGAAGCTAACCACTGTGAAGTGTGAAGAAGAACTACAGATGAAGAATAATCTACAAATCGATGAGAACCATAGGATCTAAAAGCACATTGTTATTAGCATTCAACATAATTGAGATTCAGCATTGGTGCATGTGCTCTGAGGAGGGTTCATGTGATTAGGGTTTGAAAAAAAGTAGAGTTACAGCTAGGTTTTGGTAGATCAAAGGGTCTGGTTCACACTCGAGGTACACAAAGTAAAAAGGTGATAGTTTGGAAGATACAGAACATCCTAGTTAGGTGAGAGAGAAGATATGGCACCACGATGAGCTCAAGCTGTTGAGAGTAGAGGCCGAAAAAGTGGCAGAGGACTGGTTGGTCGAAATGTTATATCTTGAGGGAGTGATCGAAGGGCGACCATGGAAAATAAAGATAACAAGGTGTAATATTTTTGATACTAACCACAAGATGGATAAGTGAATGAAGGATATTTACACTGAGACCATTAGAAAGACCAATTGAAGGATGACTGGATGGAGTTAGGAGTTTTAGATAACTCTATGAAGAGGTTATTGGAAAGAATAGGGGTCATGCATATTTTTGAGTTATCCCTATTTTGGGAAGCCTGAGACAATTATACCAGTGGCTCATGTTGTGGTACACGAATATTTATTTTACTTCGTGGGTAGGAGGATGTGGATTACCGCTAAGCATAATTGGTAAGGTGACTGGGTTGTGCAACTCAGGCCAAGAGATTTCTAGAGATTTATCTGATGAAAAAGGCATTAATGTGATGACCACTGCATTTAAATACAAAAGGGAGGTTGGGAATTTAAAGTTACAAATATTGAAGATATGAAAACAAGGGTTGCGACGCTACTTGTGGGTTGTAAGTTAGGTGCCTCCGAACGTTGGACATAGGTAAACCAGCGCTGGCTACAAATAATGCATAAGATGGTGAGAAAAACCTACTATAACATTGTTAGATACATTGCATAGAGCTTAGTAAATGAGGCATGCACGTCCAGGAAGACAAAGGTGAAAAAATTACTTGGGGCACTATTCTAATTTTACTTGTATTTAGTGAAATTATTGTGCTCGATGGGCCAAGGGAGTAGGTGTGGCAATTTCCCTTAGAAAACAAGTCACCCGCGTAGAAATTTATGAAGTATACATTGCATGGTTCCATATCAAATACCTAGACAGAGTGACAGAGAAGTGGTTCAGGTGCTTGTGCTGGGAATTTGAAGGGGAATGGTGCATCTCGTGTGAGCTTCCTATCATGTTGGATGGCCAAGTAGAGTTTTCCATTTACCAAAACTTTAGTTTGGGGCAGTTCCATATAAAGACAGATGAGAAAAGCCCTTGGTGTAAGTTTCCTTTCACTTTTACTGCACGTTACTTTAAGGATTCTATGAAGAGGTTGGATAACACACACAAACTTTAGTTTGATGCTGATAAGGTAGATGTGAATATTTATATCCTATGTAAAACCTATGTATGGTCAAACAGGGAAGCATGTATGTAGAAATGTTTGAGACAAATAATATTGACATAACTCTGGAGACCATGGACGTAGGAAAGATTGAACTGACGCACATCTATGTGTACCTAAGGCCATGTTTCAAGGACGAGAAGGTGATTAAAGGCAAGGACATAGCTCTACCGGGTCCTCTAAAGAAGAAACAAATAGTGGGCACTAGGAGGCCAGTTGAACCTACACCCCCCCACTTAGGAAGGACCAATACCTACAGTCTTGGAGAATGTTTTGGAGTGGCAAAAAGTAGAACAATCCAACTACATGAGGGCTGGATCAACATACACATAGGATTTTTCAGTTAGGAAGGTGTAATTCTAGGGATACTGGTGTTGGGACATCACGACCAATTAGGAGGTCACCAGGTGTAACACCATAGAAGAATGTCGAAGAATGACACAAGGATAAGCAGTAACGTTGAAAATATATGGCACAAGTAAAAGATAGCACAGGAGGGGAAGTTACCAACGACATGAATCGTATAGAATGATGTGGCCACTCCCAAGCCTAACAGAAGAAGGACCAATGATGAAGCAGGATATATCTGATATCGGGGGAGGAGAATCCTCATGAAAAAGTGCATAGAAGATTGGCCACTCCAATATGAAGTACCTAGGATGACCTGATATGTGATAAAATAATATAAGAATTTGGGTGGAGTTGCCCGAACCAGTTGAAATATAATAGTGGAGATACAGAAATTCCTCCTACGCTACAAAAAAAGAAATCGAGAAAGGAGAGGAAGTACAATAGAGCATGGGCATCAAGGCACAGTAAGATCCAGACACTATTGCACAAGAGACCATTGGGGAATGCACACCAGTGAGCACAAATAAGATGATGTGGTGAGAAAAATATCCTGGGATACAATAATGATGAGACCAAGATCATTCATGTTGGTTCCAAAATACTTTTCCCAAGGAGCACTTATATGGCTAGGACTTAATGGATCCATACATGGCAACTATGCACACTTGCAAATAGTTATCATGGAGCATGAAGACTCACATGAATGAGCCTGATGTTGGCATTTTGAGGAGTCATGTATTCACATAGGATGAAGAGGGTGCCACATACCAACCATATTACCATCTAGCCCACACATTTTTTAGATGAGCGGGTAAGTAATGCACTGGTTAAGGTGTTTACAAAAGTTGTGAGCTGTAATATCGATAAATCGTAAACTATTTGAGTTCTTTTAGATGATAAAAAGGATGTAGCTACATAGATAAGGCACCTTACAGAAGAAAAGGAAAAATTTGAGGCAAAAACAAATAAATTCCTTAAGATGGCCAAATAAATTGCTTATGAGCTTATGGAGAAAAGGCCTGATTTGTAGGATAAGGTGCCAAAAGAGTTTCAGTCATCTCTTCATTATTTTCACACAACAGTTCAATTATTTTATAGGAGGGTCCCGTGCGCATGCCCAGACCAAAGGATGTTGTAGAAGAAGAAGAGAGAGAGCCAAATCCGCTATTGCATGGAAGATTGCAAGCTATTAATCCTTATTGCAAGCATTGAAGGATGGATTGAAGAAATAAGATTAGGAATTGACTATGTGTGAGTCACCGTATGTAATTATAAAGACAAAGACCATTGAAGAAGAAAATGAGGTCCTCAAGGTAATGAAGAATGAGACGCTTGGGTGCATGTGGAGAGGCTTACGTTGATTGAGAAAAAGCACGATGCACTTGCAGTAACCTAGGATCCACATAATGAGAAAATAAAATACATTGGTAAATTCATTGCATAGAAAATGGATATTATGGAGGGGATGGTCTCTAGCATGGCTAACATTGTTAGAATATTGTAGAATGAGAAGGAAAACATGACTCATGATGACGAGCTGGAAGCCATAGTTACATACATTCCTGATAAAACTAGCCAAATGTTAAGTGACTGGAATGACTTGGAGGACAAAGATTAAGAATGAATATCCAAAGTTAATCCTTCTTGTAGAAGAGAAAGGTGCTAGAGTAGTCTATCATTATTTGTACAAGTACTTCCTTTATCCTTTCATTCTTTATTCAAAATTCTTGGAGATATAAGATGGCTTATAATTTTTTAGGGTGGAAATTGAATTAGTGTTGGGTAATGTTGGGCTGAGAAAGTATAGCATAAGTATGGAGGGTGGATAAGGTTTTGGTACGCAAACATAGAGTGTGTAGGTCCACGTGTGAGAATGTAGTAAAGAAGGGTGTCGCCTAGGAGAAAGACTTAGCCATTTTCAGCATGGGGCTATTTTTGGACATAGAGTGCGGAGCACACAATGATATGAATACTTGCAGAGCATGAAAGGCTATTTTGGGATGAGTAGGAGATCGAGTGCCATGTAGAGTTTTGGAGCTAATAATAGGATTGTACTATAGTTGTATTATTAGGTGATCTATTATTAGCGCTTGCATGCTTTTGTATTCTCATGTAAGGGTGCATGGTTATTATTAGCATGTAGCCTATTTTTGAAGGTGCATGGGTGGTGAAGGGAAAGTCCCCAGCCCTATAAATATGTATTGATTTGCATGGTTTAGACAGTTTGATATTATTGTAGTGTTATGCTGCAACTTTGTTAGCGCACATGACTATGGTGACTTTATGATGTATGTAAGAAGATTCTATGTTTTACAATATTAATATAATGGATCTTATTGGCTGGATATTGGTGTTAGATGTAACTAAACATGGATCTTGCATGGTAAATCTGATTATAGTAATTGTTTAGTTATTCCTTCATATGGTTTAGATATAGATCTAGTTTATGCACTGTGGTTTAATTGATTATCTGTTATGGATATGAAATATACATTCATTCATGCTAACATGTTAGACAAGATTATATAAAGAGGGACCTGGTCCCATCATGTACATAGGGGTGAGCACCCAGTTCAGGTTGAGTGATGTGTCAATGCTCCTTGGGTTGTTGGTGGTAAAATCTAGGCTAAATCATTGTCCCACTGATTGAGACATATGTAGTAATATATCATAATTTCTCTCAACAATTTAAGAATATCAAAGCAATTGATGTGACACTACTTGGAATTTTTTTCTATTTTCTCGTATTACCATTTATCATCCACCTTTCACCATTCATCTAAGACTATTTGTAACCATAATAGGAGCTCTTTGGTATCCCATGACATCTGTACCATGCATTTTGACATACATCCCTTCCACATAATTTCAATTTATCTATAGTTTTCCTCGAAGTTTGGAATCTATGGGGAAAACTGATAGATGTTTGTGGGGTTCATTATGTTACTTAAGGAATAAAGTCATTTAATAGAGATATAATCTTCATTATCCCTAGATTATCCATGACTTCAAAACATGAAGGAAATTTATCAAAATGTGTTAGAAATGAAAATTTAGGGAACTTGGGCAAGAATCAGATCCGATCATGCTAATCAACATTTATCCATACAATCGGTGTCGATTGTTGTCGTTTAAATTTCAAATGTTTGAAAATGAAAATTTTCATAGAGGATGATTAGATGGGGGTGCTTCAGGATTGGATGCTTGGGTATGTACATGATGCTATTATTGAGTATGAGAATAATGACTTGTCAACTCAAATGAAAGACATGCCTTTGTGGTGAAGATGACTCGAATGGCTGACTGTGACAATGGATTTTGTAAAGGGAGGCTAGTGCATAGATATTTTTGCTTCTTCTTGCAAACATGGAGGTTATATTTAATCTCTCTAAGAGTTCACTCCAACAGATCTATCACCTAAAAGTTCATATGTCCATTTGACAATGACATGAGCTAATTTTTAGAGGATCGATGCCATTTAACCAAATCGGTGTCATTATGTAATGATCGACACCAATTGGGGGAATCAATAACGATTCCTACCTTTTTCAGGGACTCTATTTTCATGTGGTTCCAACCACATTATTTTCATGTGGATCTAATCACATTATAATGGTCTTGGGGTTGTTTTGAGCTTGTGGGAACATTGTTAGGAGGTTGGGGTTATTTTATTTGTTTTGTTTGTTTTATTGTGGTTATGGGTGGTTGGTGAGGTAAAATAGTAAATATGAGTGTAAATATAAGTTGGTAAGTATTGTAATGAGTAGGTTGGTCATCATTTTTTTATGTAGGGGTGCTCTAAGGTGTGTATAGGTGGGTATTAATTAGGGTGGCCTAATTCTAGTGTTTACATTTGACCCTTTTTGTTGGGCGAGTGGTAAGGACAAGTCACGAGACAAAAAATAAAAGGGGGTTGTTGCCCCATTATCTTGGTGAAGGTGTTTCCTCCCCTCAAGCTAGGGATTGATGAGGAAGATTGATTTAGGTGCCGATTTGAAAATGTGTGTATGCATGTGTGTATATGTCTAAAAAAAAATTTTCACTAGAAAAGGTATATATGCAAACAAATGGGGTGAGTCAAGGGTGAGGATGGATATACATATGTGTAATGGAGTGGCAAGTGGGAAATTTATCGGGAAATCAAGTGAAAGGGAAAATTGAATTGGGATACCAAAGGGTCATGAAAAGGGGTTCAGTTTGTAGACATTTGTTTTTGTGAAAAATGTCTAGTGTATAAGGTATGTGCCATAGGTTGTGGGACCATTAAGGGGTTTGCAACCTACTAACTAAGTGTGAATGCGATGTGTATGTGATGGGAATTATAAAGAGGGGATCTTAGGGATTGATGGGGTCTAGATTATAATATTTTTTGTCTTTAAGGAGAATTGATGTCAATTCATACGATTGATACTAATTCAAGAGGATAAACATGTATTTTTGGATCAACACGTAGACATGTTATATCTAGAAGTGGGATGGTTGTGGACTCATTCAGTGTACTATGATATTATATTATATAAATATTCATTTGAGTATTTTTGGGAAATGGAGGCTAGTGGGAGTAGACAGAGGAGGAGATGACCGTATTTGATAGAGGTAGGTTCATTTTTTTGTGTTTTTGGCCATGTTTTTTTGCTATATGGAGATATTGGATCGATGTCGATTACTAGGATGAGTGTCGGTCCATAGGAATTAGTATTGATTTATAGTAATCATAGTCGATTACGTGGATCAATGTTTTTTGTAGTATTTTTGTTTATTTTGTAGATTTATATGAGTTTTTACTGCCAAAGCTACTATATTTTTTGTTTGCTTTGTTAATGCAGGTGAAGAGACACCTGGCGATGAGGGATTGAGTGCTGCCATTATTAGAGAGGTTGTGTGATAATATGAGTGATGATTATTGGAATACTTTAGAGGTGTTTGGGTTAGGTATACTACATCATATATTCAGATCCATTGGCATTTAGAGATGATGGTGGCATTGTTAGAGTGGTGGGGTGCGAGTAAAGGGAAATTTTGGTTTCCTAGATGGGAGATCACTATCACTATAGAGGATATATATATATATATATATATATATATATATATATATATATATATATATATATATATATATATACACACACACACACACACACACACATATATAAGATTTTGTGGCTATCTATTCAGGGAGAGGCTATTGTACCTAATGATGAGGTGGGGTGGGGTGCAACTATAGTGAGGTTATATGGAGATGATGTGGTGTATGTATTATATGTTGCATGGGGTTTTTCTTTTGAGTATTTTTGGGATGATGGAGTGGCTGGGAGTAATTTTATGTCCATGATCATGGTGGGGATTAGTTGTTATGCACTTTCGAATTCATTTGGAGGCCATTTTTCATGGTTGTTGACTGTGGTTATATAATATATGATAGAGCATTAAACTATTTTTTATTTGGGGTCCAACTTTATTGGCATAGATTTATAGGGAGTTGTGGGAGTGGATGAAATGGAGGAGGTTTAGGCTAGATGTGACATATGTGTTACAATGTTGGATTTTGAGCATATTACAATGATCCAACCATGAGGTCTTCCATGTGCTAGGTCATATGAGAGTTTGTACTATGTTGGTTACATGAGGTGGTGGAGTGATTTTTCTTGAGATGTGGTATTACATAGCCTGGAGTATTATGCGAGGATTTTTGATAGTCTGGGGATAGATGATATTATATTGAGGCCCTATGTATGGTTTCCTACATGGCTTAGAGAGGAAGATGAGATATGTATGATGTAACATGAGAGGTATATGTGGGGGAGGTGGGTGGAGATAATCAAAGTGGTACAATTTGGGTGGGTTAGGCAATATTTTGGATTGGTTTAGGATGTGCCAAAGGATCCCATTGTATATAGGAGGGGTAATGGGGATATTGATCTATCAGTGATGCAAGTGAGAGATATACATATGATGGATAGGGAGGAGGTATCACCAACAAATATTGATGATTCCATAGTGACCTCATAGTATATGGTGTGATAGCGGGAGCATATGCTAGCTCGAGGGGATAGGGTTGTGAGGGAATGACGTGAGTGGTGAGAGGAGGATGTGGATATCGGATAAGATATCGAGGGGTAGGAAGGGTTGGGTCATAGGATAATATATTTATGTCACAAGATGAGGTGGAGAGGTTGAGGCATGGGTTATCTGAGAGAGACACACAAGTGCCAACCTTAGAGGGGGATTTGGTGAGGTTGGTACAATAACTAGGTGAGAGGGATGAGTGGGTGGTAGCTGTAGAGATAGATTTGGGGAAGACATGGTGAGATCAAGATTGATACCATCATCAATGTGAGTTATTTAGGGAGAGGTTTGGGGTCATATGGAGTACATTGGTAGTATCAGGGTTAGTAGGTCCGGGAGCAGGGGTTCTCAATGGAGGGATGAGGCAAACAGGTACAATGATCCTGGATTAATATTAGGAGGTGATCACAGATCTCATATGTTATGAGGTTATGGTGGCAAAGATACTCCCATAGGTGCCACGATATGTTCAGCATGTGGCGAGTCACAAGCAATCATCTCAGCAAGGCCCTGCTACTAGTACGAGGAGTAATAGAGAGCGAGGGGGAAGCCTGAGAGTGGAGTTGGATTGTCTAGTGTATATTTTACATCATAGTTAATGTATGCGCTAGAGTGTCTGATCATTTCTAAGATTTAAATTGATTTAGATGTATATATATATGGATTTTTGGATACATGGATGTGTAAATTTGTTGTTTTGTGTGAGTTTTTGATATATTTATATATAGTGATGGTTATAGTAGTGATGAGATTTAGATGAAATAAAGGTTTTTGGATATAATGATTTAATTTTATTGTGATGAATGTTATATAGATTATATGTAATTGTATTGTATGGATTTTGGTATTATTTGTTGACATGTATTATGATGGTTAATATCATTTTGTGGGATTTGTTTGATTCTTTATTTGACTTGGCACATATAAATATGTGATAGTAATTTTAATATTTATGGTAATGCAATTGTATCCATAGCTAGTGTTAACATATAACTAACAATAGTTAGTCCATTCAAGATCATGTGATTTGTTTAGGATAATATGAGATGAGATTCACTATCTACCTTATTTTAACATGTTTAGGAGTTACATGCATCTTGTATGGGAAACTATTTTCTCCTTAATGGTTCCAAGGTTTTACCCCAACTTTATTTTTTTTATGGGATGATCGATGTGGGAAGCTTGTGTCTTCAAGGGAAATTTGATCAATGCGGGAATCTTTCATGGGATAGCAAAAAGTTTGGACATGTTTAGGAAAGATGATTGATGCGGGAAGCTTTTAATTTGTCATCATTTATGTAGGTTTTTTTAGATTGAGTGTATCTCTCCTTCAAGGGAATGGTCTACAATAATATATTTATATTTTGATGGTGATAGTGAATATATATTTGAGTGATAACTATCCTTTGAGGCATAAATATAAATTCTAATATAATGTCTTCATCCCATAGTGGTCTTGATTCTCTTAGATGAGGGTGGGAGTAAGAGACCATTTGAGGAGGGTGGGTTTGATATACAATATAACATGTGTATTATAAACATGTTGTCGGTCAGTAGATAAGGTGAAGTAGGGGGAAAATGATTTTAGAGTCCCCTACTATAACCAGGGGACTTGTCCATGCAGAATATGCTATGAGAAGGGCCATGATTCCCATTTTTAAGGTCATGTTAAATATATTGATGGGAGGCCACATAATTCCAAATCATTACTAGAGTGAGAGGAGATTGGTGGATATTGAAAGTAGGGGATCTTAGTTGGACTAAGGTCATATAAGTAGATATGCTGACACTATAAAGGATGCAAGTACAAGGCACTAAGAGGACCCTTTTCAGGTTTACCATCAAGAGAGGCTAAATGATATGCCCTAGACCCATATTTATGAGTGATAATATATAGTCCAAGCTAGTTTTGAGAAAACTTCCCACGCTTACTCTTTTCCAAATCTGTGACATGTTGATTTTATTTAAGGACAAGATCACCAATATTGAATTCTCATTCTTTAAGATTCTTATTATATGCACATTTGATTCATATTTTATAGACATTAATATGTTCTAGGGTGGTTAGTAAGTGTTCATCTAACCATTCAAGTTGTGATAGGAGTTATTGGTGATATTCTTCCTTAGAGATGAAATATTTAAGAGAAACGCGTAGGGATGGAATTTGGACTTTAAGTAGAAGAACGAATTCGGTGTCGTAGACTATAGAGAAAGGAGTAGTGCTTGTAGGGGTTAAAATGCTAGTTTGGTATTCCCATAATGCAAAGGGATTTTGGACATTCCAATCCTTATGAGCCTAATTGACATTCTTGGTAAGGATTTAGTTGAGGGTTATGTTAGATGCTTTGGCTTGACCATTAGCTTATGGATAGTATGGAGTGGAGAAACTGAGTTTAATATTGTAGGTTTAATAGATTTTTTAGATTTTTTTATTTTTAAAATGATTTACCATTTTTTCTTATGATTTTATGGGGGATGCTGAAGTGAAAGATAATGTGATGATGGATGAAATTGAATATATTGTTTGCTTTAGTGGAGATAAGAGGGATAAATTCTACCCAATTTGTGAAATATTCAATAGCAGTGATGATGAAATTATTTCATTAAGATGATTAATAATTGATAAGGCCGATGAGATGCAATCCCCATTGTGAGTTGCCTCATTACATCATAAGGGTCATACAGACCAGATATATCAAGGAATATTATCTTAAACCATACAAAAATACTCTGCAGAGAGAGTTCTTAGCTATTCTACAGATTACAACCCTTGTTCATACCCAAATTCATGCCTAATATGCTTAAAAACCTTCTTGCAAGCATTTTTTTCCTTGTTACTACTCAATACCCTCTCTAACCCTACTAACATTCTAATAGTACTTCGTTATTACTCTCCTCATCCTCTATTTCTGACCCAAGCACTCCTTTAAATAGGATTTGGATGCATTGCCTTAGTTTCCTTCATGAATATATCACATGCCAAGTGGAAGTGTGGTCCTCCATGGTCAAATGCCTATGCCAACTTAAAAATGCCTCCACCATCTGTAATGATCATCCTAGGAATATTCCTTATGTGGAATATTCTTCTCTTGACCTCCAAGGCTCTAGGTTGGCACCTTATCCATTTTTCATGCCTGCTTGGGATTTTTACATGTTTCTCCTGCGACAACTTCTTCAAAATATGGCTAAGTACTGAAACCTCCATGCTCCCACACGTGCCAACTTCTTCTCCCATGTGTCTTTCCCTTACACACTTTTTCCTGAGCGCCTTTCCTCTTTATTTCTTCTCGCACGTGTTGAATTATTCCTTGGGACTTAGCTAATTCAGGGCCCAACAATTCACGAGTTGGGGGGGCTGATAGAGGAATTTCTAAAACCTAAATTATTTCTAAGAAAGTTAGGAATGTAAAACTTCACAAAAACTCTATAAATTGGCAATGTCCTCGGAAACGGTGCCAAAAATGGTGGTGCAAATAAACTTGCAGCAATTAATATATTGTTTATTGAATCACAATAATTTAATTATTAAACCAGGGGATGTAAATTTGAAACATTTCCAGTGATGTATACATAGTTATAGTAGTCCTAGGAGATTGGAAATGAATAACTTGTCACAATAATGTTGAAAGTAAAAAAACTTATAACCGGAAATGAATGGTTCCTATACTAAAAATAAGACAAATTATTAAATTCAAAATGTAGATGAAGAAGATAAATTTCTTCCTAGGCTAACATGTAATGAAGCAGAGCAACAAAACTATGGAGGGGTTTAGTAGACCACCACTGGGCCCTACCTTGGGTGTTGATCCCTCCTAAATATTGTAACTAAAGGCTAATAAACAAAACTTGGATATTTTATTGAATATTCATGAACAATACATCCATGAACAAAATAAATCTCCTCTCTCTCTCTATCCTATCTCTGTATATATATATTTACAACCCTTTCCTTTATACTTCTCATTTACAGTAAGATGTGAGAAGAAGAGTTCAACTAGGAGTTTAACAAAATAAGTAAAATATATTTGGTAGAACAAGTGGAATATCTTTAACATAACCGCAAGAGAATGAACATATGTTATGGAGCTCATGTAGGTGTTCAACTATCAATCATGTGACAAATATTCAGGTAATAAACTAGTTGAATAAAGATTTAACTCAATCATTTTAGTCCTTCATTAGTTTACAATACATGATAATATCAAAGGTTGAGTTATTTCTTAGTTATGCATGTTCCAGTTGTAACTGCTCCTTCAACGACACGTACAAACTTGAGTGTCGTTCTTCACATTCCAAGAAATTTTCATAATATGGCTTCTTTGTTGTAGGTGATTCCCTTTGGCTGCGGACAAGTTGTTGTGGATGGTTCCTTTGCTACATACTATTTGCTGCATATAGCAAGTTACTTATAAAAATAAGTGGCATCACCCCTATCATCATTCAAACAACTTATTAAAGTAATAAAAGTAAATACACACAAAATACCACAAAATAAAGATAACTAGGTATAACTATATATTAATCAGTAATTATGCCATAAGTCAAGGTTGTAATGATAATGTTTAGCAATGTACTGGGAAAATGCATGGTCATAACTATAATGGATTGATCAAAATATAGAAGATGAGTTGTTTATAAAGGCAACTAACACAACTCATCAGAGTTCATTGGCTTGATACTCTTGTATTAAGAGAGTATGACCATTTTAGCTATCGAGATGCATCGAGGAGTATGTTAATCATACCATTATCCTTAATAGATTGATTTTAGTGATTTTGGATTGGTAATGGTCAGTTTCATGTCCAAATATACATTGATAATGATAAAATGGATTTTTAGGCTTCTAGGAAAGCTTCTTTGTATAACAATGTCATGTATCCATTAGTGTAAGTTATAATCAAACAATATAAACAATAATTTTTAAGGTGTTTCTAGATGTTTAGGAATAATAACAAATATAAAATTAGGTACATGATAAAGTTTATAACATCATGTGTTTTAGTATCAAGGCTATTTGTAGTTAGTTTCTAATGATCAACACGATTTTCATCAAGAAGACTTAGAGGCATTGATTTTTTTTGGGCTAAGTAGTAGCACACATATGAGAAACATTTTTTAGGTGTGGTAGATTCATTCAAATTTGTAGGAGTAGTATATTTAGTATCTACCATAGTAAACTTAATCCAATATTGACCAGAGCTAGTAAAGACAAAAAAGAGTGAAATATGGACCCATCCTCATCTATAGGATTGAAATTAAGCTTGCACAACTTCTCATCAGTGAGTTCAATAGAATCATCATCACTATCAAAGTAATTAGTAAAAATGTCATTTTATTTCTCTGATTTAACTAACAAGTTAGGATAAGTAGCCTAAGTATGTGGAGTACATGGTATAGATTGGGATTTACCAATGATGATCACAGCCACAAATGTACAAGGTAAGTTTGGTATTTTCTCAATAAGTAGTGACACAAAAGGTGTGGTATTATAAGTGTTTCTTGACTCACCAATAAAATATGTGTGTATTTTATCCATAGGGATGGGCTATAATTGGGGGTAATAATAAGCTCACTGGAATCATATGAATCAATATTTCAATATTTGAAATGTTCTTAATCAACAAAAATAGTGTATTTATAACCATCTTGGATAAATTTGACACATTCATGTACAATAGATGGGATAGTTTCCATAGGATGGATCCAATGGTTTCCTAAAATAATATTGTAATGAATAACATTTTCCATGATGTGGAACCCAGTAGGGTACTTGTTAGGGCCAACTAAAAGGTCCACAGTGATTTTACCTAATGTAAAGCAAGTGATATTATCAAATCCTGACACAATAGTACTAGTATTATTAGTAGCAGTGATTAAAATACCAATTTATTTGAGAAAAGAGATACGAAACATATTAAAAATAGATCTACTCAAACTATGTCCACTATCCATAAAAACATTCTTAATGAGGAATCCTTAACTTCTAGTGGTAATAAGAAATGGTGAGCATTGATCCATAATGTGCTTAGGAAGAATACTTGTGGGACTAAAATTTATTTCCTTATCCATGGATTTGAATGTGTCCATAATGTATGTATAGGTATAAATTTGAGTATTAGTAGTTAAAATAGTAGACTACAAAGCCCCATATATGATGCCCTTATAAAAAAACACCTTATTGAGTAAATTAAAACAAGATATCTTATCAAGGGTAATGTTTAATTGTTTTAATATTTCATACTCTTTAGATGGAGCACTAAGATTAATAACAAGAGTAGAAGGTAGTGTGGGTATAGGTGGATTTCCCCCATCTAGTTGCTTATTGTGTCGAAAAAATGAGAGCATTTGGATACTTCATAGTAATAGGAATGATATCAATTTTTACATCAATATAAGTATGAGTCATTTGGATTTGAGCCATGAGGAAATTAGAATCAGTATGTGGGTCTCATCTCTCAAGACGAGTATGGGCATGGACCTGGTTAAAGGAATGGTATCCCTAATCAATTTGAGGGAATGAACTCTTATAAATAAGGAGAAGATCATAAAATATTTATGGATGAATCATGATGACACAAAAAAAACAAATCCAAGGGCTAGCAAGAATATAATACACCAAATAAATAAGGATAATCTCAAGGCCCTGTGGAAATATTATGGTTAGTGTTCACATATATTATTAGAGTTGTAATAGTTAAGTGAGTTGTGAATAAACTCGCATAGATTGGGTGTTAGAGATATTACTAAGAGAGTTGTTTTAATAATTCTCTGGTTTTAGGTTACCTTGTCAAGGAGTATGGCATCAGATATTGCACATTATACTGGTGTCGAAGAATTGACGGGTTCTATAGATCCTCCCCATTTGTTTGATCCAGATTCAGAGGGCCATGAGCTAAAAGATTATATGTGCACAACAATGAAATCATTGGTGGATGTTGTCAGCAGTGTCCATGAACTGCTAGAATGTTTCACCAAACGAGTTTTAACTTTTAAAGGACGTCTTGATCACATTGGACTGATGAAAATTTGATAGAATACACACATCAAGAACCTGATTTTATACATAGAATTGTATATCAAAATTTTGGTCTTTAGGACCTTTGGTTGATGATTCAAAATTCCAACCATGGCCATCACCTTTAGCTTTCATCTCTTGTTTCGATGCCTACAATCAACCTTACCCAGTATTTGAATCATTAGGCTTGCTTTCTTCTAACACTACTGTTGAATTCTTTCACTATTCTTTGGTTAAACACTATCACCATTTATTCATGAATGAGATTCTTAAACTAAACTTATTGTTTCTAGAGATTTTATTATGCCCATTCTTCCTTGTAGCCTCTTCTTGACAGTGTTAAAATTGTACGACTATTAAGAGACTGTATTGTCAGCTTGTACTCAATATATTAAGCAATCAATGGACATTCTTGATCTGACATGTTATTTAATTGGTTCCTGATCTATTCAACTTCATCTATAGTTCTTGACTCAAGTAGTGGTTATCACAATTTCTTGACATGGGAATTCAATGAAAACATTCATTGAGATGACCTAATACAGTATTATTGCAGTTACACCTAATTCGAGCTTGTAGAATCATAAAATTTGATATTAGATGACCATCTTTATCCTTTGTAATAAGATCTCTTGTTCCTTCCTTATACCCTGTCCTGCCCTTTTAGTGTTATTTCAGTCTATGAAATTCCATTAGCCAATTCCTTATAACTTCTACCCATCTCACACTTGTAGATGATCAATTAGGCCTGTATAATTACAGTCTTAATTAAGAAATTTTTGTCAATTAGATTTGTTGAGTGCAAAACCCAATGACCCTTAGACTTTTTGCAACTTAAGGGACATCACCTATAGATGTTTTCTTGAAAATTTCAGGAGAAATAATAGGAGACTGTTTCTCCATTATTAGATGCAAGTTACAACTTTATTTTGACTTTCTAGATTACTCATAAGCTAAAACTACTTAGCACATATCCTCTAACACCTCATTACCTTTTCGACTTGCTTAAAACTATAGTTTTAGAAGTGTTTTTCTTCCATATCAGTCTTTTATCATTGTATCGAATAGAAAGATTGGGCAAACTACTGAAGAATTTTACAAATTTTCTTTTCCTCAAATTTTCCACGCATTGGGGAACCTGTCACTGTCATTGGTGAAAGAGGATAGGTGGTAAGAAGCCCAAAGTGGTGGATGACATTATCCATTTCTCCCTCACTAACAAATTCTTATGGTGCTTGTGTGTTAGGTAGGCCCCCCTTGTGATTATTACTAAAAATACAATGAAAAAATGACACTAGGGTAATGGCCACTCATGGAGGTAATCTTCAGATGACTTAAACACACCCTCCACAAAAATTAATAGTCATTTTTTTAAAACTTACAGAATGGACATAAATATGCACAACTCTGGAAAAGGATTGAGGGAAAAGATATGAGGTCATAATAAATTTATTCATGATTTCGAAAAGGAGTGAGGGAAAAGATCAGTGCTAGATGATAAGGTAGTAGACATTGGCATGAATTGGCCAAGAAATACGAGAATATAGTAACTTTCTTCATTTTTTCACGAGGTCTTAAAATTGGCCATGCTTCCAAAACAATATTGAGTTTATGCAAGAGTTGTGCCACTAATGAAGATAACTTGGAGTGAAAAGGCACTCTTAGACAAGATACATTGGAGGAAATAATATTCCATAATTATTAAAGTTAGTATTTGTTCCAAACTTTTGGGGACAACTGCTTGTCATTTCTTAATAATTGAAATTTAGAAATCTCATGTAATGTACGAAGTGTAGGAGAGACAATGCACTTTATTTTTTGAGGTCATTTGCGACAAGATACCTTGCTTGCATTGAAGGGTCCAAAACAAGCTATGAAAAGGAATTTGATTCATATACCATGGGTCAAAACACAACTGACAGTTAAAGAGCTATTGATAAATTGGGAACATTAAGAATACTGGATGCAACTGAGATACAATGGATATTCTCTTTGCGCTGGAATGTACAAGATCTTAAAAAAATTGCTATCTGTTTAAACATATGCATTTTAAAAACTACAATTTACAAATCCATGTGGAAAATAGAGGATGTTGAGATCTGTATGTCAGCAATTTATGACAAAGTTAATTGAAACATTAAGTTTATAATGAATGGGTGTCTGATTTAACGTAGAACAAGTTAGAGCATTCATTTGCAATTTTCTTAAAATGTATTTGGAGCATCAATGAGCAAGAGTTGAATGGATTCAATATTAATTGGAGGAAGATGAAATATCTTAGCAAATTGGAAACATAATGACTCAAATTCATCCTATTTGATTTGTATCAAGCTCTTTTATGGATATGTATCACATATAGAATGCTCATTTATGTGTTACATATGCAGAAAAATTAAGATCCTTCAAAAGCCTAGCTTCAAACAGAAAATGCATTTTACAAAGTAGTTGTGTGAGTCTAGCTATCACCATCCTAATATAACTTTTGTGGGATCAAAATTTTAAAATAAACCAAAGGTTTATGCTGATAAAATGTCCTTCCCTCTTGAAAGAATTGCCTTTGTGTTATTTTGGATCCAACAGTTACAGACAAGTACATAATGTTAGATGTGTGAAACCTATGCAGCGTTTACATACCATTGTTGTGCAACAATATAGACATCAGTAAATAATAGGATGCTGAAGTGTTGATGAGTTGCAATCCATATGTTGATATCTGTCGAGGAAATATTTCCAGCAAATCATAAATCATGGCAAGATGCTGCATCCCAGGGAAAAGCCAATACTTGCAAGTGCGGATCTTGACTAGCTGTGCTTACATAGCTTTTATACTCAATGTCTTTTCTTTTTTAGGTAACTCACGGTGTAATCTTGCTCCCCTCGGAGCAACCACTAGTATATAGAATTGAGTGTTGTTGAGAGCGGTTGTAGGAGATATTTTTGGAATTGGTTTTTCTTAAATATAGGAGAAGTATCTCCTTTATATGTACGCATTTTTAGTAGAAGAAATAATATGAAGGTTTTATTATTCTTCTGTGTTTGGCTTCCCTTTTTCTGATATTTAGCATCAGAGCGAGATGAGAGGCACATAATATTGACTAATTATGCATCCATTTTGCAAAAGCATGCATTTGATATTCTCCAGATTTTCCAACGCCAAACCTGTTCTAAGCATCCACGCATGGCAGCATGAGACGTTAATTTTGTACCATACGCTGCATGTGTTTTAATATTTGAATCTGGAATCGGTTGTCACTCATTTATCTCTGAAAGTCTGTGCAGATTGAAGACTTGACCAATGGGCTGTAAATCCTCCAAGTTAATATTAATTGGATCGTGATGAATGAAATATCTGCCTCGACCCGTACTGTGCAGAAGCCACTCTGATTATTTCTTTCATCTGGTTTAAAGTGAGTCGGTTTTTACTTGTTATCGAGTCATATTTTTTTTTGTGAAATCGATATAGTCTACATTGTTGTCTTTTTAAAAAGATTTATTTTTGTGGTTTATAGTGGTATGAGTGTAGTTCAATTAAATTTCTTGTCATTTGGTTTCAACACTCCTCATTGCCATATCTTCAGTTATGTGAAAAAGTAAAAGTGAAAAATTGTATTTATTGTCGTTTTAAGTGTTTTGTTATTTAAGTGTCATTCCAATGTCTATGAAATAATTGTGCTATCGAGAGTTATTTATGTATATTATTTTTGTATATTCTATTTATTTATAGTGTGTTTATAAAAAAATAAAGTTTTTAATTTGTAATAAGTCGTTATTTTTGTGTCTAAGTATCATTAAAAGTTGTATTGTCAAGAATCAGAGTCAAAAGTCCGAAAAATAAAAATAAAAATGTCTTACGGACGTATTTGTGGTATAACCCGACGTCTAAAAAAAAATGATTTCTCATTGTTGGGGGGAATAATAAACAATGTGGGAATAATTGAGCTTCGTATCTAAATCTGGGTGAGTTAGTATCACATGCACTGGCGGACGGAGGCAGCAGAGGATGGAGGGTGATCAGGGTCTCTCGTCAGTCACCAACGATGGGGCTACATTTTAGTATGGTGGCATCTCTTTTTTAGTTGTGTGGTGTGTACAGAATAAAATGGTGTGGTTTTCTTCCCCTGTTATGATTGAAATGAGGAGGATGTTAATTTTGGAATCTGTGAATAGTTGTATAGGAGGGCAACTAAACTGGAGTGATCCTCTAATTGCTAAGATTCTTTGTTTGTCGTACTTCTAACATCGATTGGTTGGTGAAAGAGCGTTCACTAGAAGTGAAAGCAGGAACTATTGAGTTCACATATGTAGGTGAATCAGTGGAAGTGTGATCACCCGGTGAGAGATTCACTGTGGTGAAGTGGATTGGTCATGTGCAGAAAGACCCAGATAACATGATCTAAGCCAACAATATGTAGACCTAAAATTATGCAGAGGCATACGATTATGTTTCCAATTTTTCCGATGTACTTCTTCCCATGTAAAAACTAAGGGGGGAATGTTAGGAAATATTATTGTTAGTGTTCACATATATTATTGGAGTTGTAAAAATTAAAGTGAGTTGTGAATAAACTCATGTAGATTGGGTGTTAGAGATATTATTAGGAGAGTTGTTTTAACTATTCTCGTATATAGAATTGAGTGTTGTTGGGAGCGATTGTAGGAGATATTCGGGGGATTGGTTTTCCTTAAATATATGAGCAATATCTCCTTTATATGTATGCATTTTTTAGAAGAAATAATATGAAGGTTTTATTATTCTTCTGTGTTCAATTTCCCCTTTTCTGATAGGGCCATCTAGGGTTTTAGCAACTATTGGGTTCACCAAATGTTTACACCCTAAATAAATAAATAAGATTTTAGAATAAAAGTCTTTCCTTATTTATTAAAATGTGTAAGGTTGTACAATTTGTATGTTATAGATTGATTAATAAACATTAATGTGTAAAACATAATATAGTTTTTAATTTATAATGTGATATATAAATATCATAAAATGATTTCTTAAAACGCGAGGGACAATTACTTAACTGAATAGATATGTACAAAGATGATCTGGGTTTGTAGGGTAGATGTACAAATTTATAAGGATCTAGAAATGAATTGTATCTAGAAGTGTGTCCACAAACTAAATTGGTAAGGAACCATACAAGATCTGTTAGGGCATAGTGCGATATGGTCTTGGGTTGTACGGTCTCAAATGGGGATTTCCTAGATTTCTACAAATTGTGGTGATCATTGGTGGCCTAGACATATGCTTTGTTGTAGGAGGATAGGATTTCCCAATGTGCAACACCTCACTATAGTAACCTACAATATATTAAAACCCTAGATACCTACACTAGCACTTTATGAACATGATTAGATAAGAAATAAGAAATCCATGTGTGGTGGATTTAAATTGAGCATGGAATTCAACCCCTGCTAAACCAATTCAGACACTACACTACATCCCCTCTCAAGTGCAAACAAACTCCATGCAGTTCTCCTAGTGCATGTGCATTTGTGTGTGTAAATCTAATCCAACCCCCAATCATGCCCTTATGTCTCTTGACATAAAGAATAGAGGGCGTAAATATAGATAAAAGTATAATGTACCATGCATGGTAGTGATATAGTGTGTTTTTCTTCAGATATTAGATTGATTATGTTTGAACCTTACAATGTTGGAAATTCTTTGTGTTGACTTGATATTGTTATGACTTGGCTCTAGGAACTTTTGAGGCTTGTAAATGGGGAAGCTAGACTCTTGAACCTAGTTTGATTGCTTCAAACATGAGCGGTGGTTTCTCTTGAATATTTGTTACTACTTTAGGAAGATTTAGGAAATCCTTTAGTGATTTAGGAGTGTATTTTATAATAGGTTCTATTGAAATTGCCACATGAGTTCTTAAGTGCATTATAGTTACTTGTATAGAATTTTTTAGGTTAATTTTTGTATTAAGGCCAACCTTTAGGATAAGAAATGACCCAAAGATATATATAAATTTAGGAAAATAGCCGTTGGAGAGTGGGAGATAGGACCATATGAGAAGGCATGGATTGTAGTATGACCTAGTCCTAAACCATATAGCTTTAGAAAAGAAATACATCATGTTTGAGCAATATTACAGGAGAGATTTCTGGGAGTGATGCACTACTTTAGATAAATGTAGCTAATTTTATTAATAATTAAACAATGTGTAGATTTAAGAAGTTGGGGAAGAGAGAGAGAGAGAGAGAGAGAGAGAGAGAGAGAGAGAGAGAGAGAGAGAGAGAGAATTTAATTAGGCTTAGGATGTGTTTGTAAGTCATAGTGTAAAGATGAAGCCAAATTTGTCATTGAAAAATGATAAGATGTCAATTTGAGGTGTCTACAATTTTGTAACCTATAAGATCAAATCAATGCAAACATACTCTTATACAAATGTTAAAAACAATATAATTTAGAATTCAAAACAAAAATATGATAATTATATTAATCAATAACTGTAGACATATAAAATGTCAACATAATTAATTACGATTAATTTGTCCTGCAAATAACCTAACATCGTCACTATCTAAATCCCTATAATAATTAATCACAAGATTAATTATTATTAATCCCTTTTATCACATATTACCCTTTATCATTTATCTAATATCTCATCTTATCATTAATCCTTTTAATGCATTATTAATATCATATTATCATACCTTAACCCTTATTATCATTTTCTAGGAATTTAATATTCCTACACCTACTTACCCACCTACTCTACATCTACCCTACATCTATCCTTTCCATGTGATTAAAAAAATTGAATTTTATAAGTTAATCTAAGAAGTACAACAGTGTAATAAATGTCTAAATTACGTAAGGAAAATGACCCAAGAAATTAAGGAAGTAGAAATGTAAACCCTAATATGCAAAGAAAGATTGGAAGGAGTGTAGTTGATTTGGTGAACTTGTTGGACTATGTCACAGAGCTCGCTGAAGAAACAAAAGGAGGAAATGAATGTGTTGAGGTCCCAAAAAGTGCAAATATGAGAAATCTGAGTGGACTAAGGCACCTGAGAGAGAATCAGGGCACATGTAGGTGCCCTAATATTAGTTCTGGGTGCCCAGGTCTGTGTAGGAGGTCCCAAAACCATATTTGCAGGGTTACAAGGTGATGTAGATCCTTCCCTGCCTATCATGTGTATGTCATTGAGTTGCACCAGATGTCGCTATTAATCAATGATCAATGGAAGACTTGCAAAACCCCAAAACAATCATCACACCCTAAAAAAGAAAATTTTAAATGAAGGGGTCATACTTTCCTCAGCGACCACAATGGTGGACTTACTAGCTAAGTGTTACACTACATTACAAGTACAATGTAGTTATATGTTAGAGTGTGTGAATCATGCCCTATGTGCTCTTGTGTCATTTGCACTTTTTTAAGTAACAAGCTATAACTAAGTGTAGAAAATTTCATAAATTGTCGATGGAATAGAATAAACTTCCCTCCTATGCAGTGTGGTGCAGATGAACTAGCCTTGTCCCTTGGGATGGAGCTAGATGGATGCAAATGATCTCTAGATGCCTTTTATGGCTACAAGTCTAGGTGGATGATAGTAGTGACTAGTGCTTGGTCCCTCATTATGGTCTCATAAATTTATATTTATATGGTTCTCTTGATCTAATTTTGTAATTAACCTCGAAGAGTCTGACCACCAAAAATATAGAATTCTCAAATGGCTAGAAAGTTCCCAAAATATGGAGATAAAGTGGAAAAAGGATCAGGGCGCCCCAACTGGGACCAGAGCACCTATGGACGCCCCAATACTAGCCTGGGTGCCCCAGTCAAGGCTAAAATGATGCAAAAAAACAAAAACAAACCTGGGCATGTATGTGTGAGAGGTCGGCAATGGCAACAGAAAGCAAAGTAAAATGGCCAAAAAATGAGGTTTAATTATTACTTTCTTCACACAAAAACCATATGAATAGTAGTATGAGACCATGACTAAATAATACCCAAAGTGCAAGATTTTGTGTCTACATTTGCCCCCACTTTATGTTGGCGAGCGGAAAACTCGGTAACATAAAGTAAATAGAGATGCGTACCTAATTTCCATGTAGAGTAATGTAAAAAGCGTGTTAAAGGAATAAACAAAGTGTGGAGTGACAAAAAAGATTGATCGTGGAAACTAAATATACAAAAGAGCAAAAAGTGATGAGAGTGAACCTAGGGCATAAATGTGTGTGTAGTTTCCAATGTGTTTGATGTACCTAGATGGTTAGTATGAGGTGTGTGCTACAACAAAATGTTGTTATTGGTGTAGTTTTTTATTGTTGACAGATTTCTTCTCATACGGTTGGACCTGTAGGGAGAAGACGATCAATTATTCAAATACGCATGTATATATGTCAAAAATGCATGTAAAGATGCATATATATAGTAAAAATAATGTAATTGAAATGAAAAATGTAAAAAGGAACATGTGTACCTGATCCGTGATGAGATAAAGGGCGTAGAAAGGATATCCTGTACTGCTTGGGTTTTTTGGGTGATCCAATGCCACTGGCCAAATTCGTGTAGGAAGGAATTCCATTGTATCATCCAACCTGTAACTGCTCCCCTGAGAAAGTGTGAAGAAATATCTATATTTTTTGGTTATTTTGGGTGATCTGATTCCACTGGCTGAAGTAGTGTAGAAATGAAAACCACTTTGTCCTCTAACTTGTAACTGCTCCCTAGAATGCTAAGGATAACCATGTCCTGTAAAATCCGTTGTGTACAGGGTTCTTAGACTAGTTTGAACCCACTCATTGTATAACCCATAATGTCAAGGGCTGAAACTAAACTAAACCGGTGTAGAAGCGTTGTGTAGTATGTAAAACCCCAAATGATGCCCCCCTCTTTGGGGGTGTGTGTGATGTTGTTGATAGGATAATGCGGCCCCAAAATAGGAATGGCCACATAAATTGTTCCCTGTAGGGGAAAGAGAATGAACTTGGTAGAAACCAAGGCATACACAAACAAGTGGCTAGAAAAAAAGTAAGTGTTAGTATAAACAAACATGTATGTATGCATCAAGTGTAAGCTATGTAAACAATGTGTACGCTAGAATGCAAGTATACAAGTAAGAATACAAACATAGATTGCTAAAGAGGGTTACAAATATAGGACAAGAAACTCAAGGCCATAATGGACGAATACGAAAAATAAATTTGAACACCAAACAAAGGGCAAGGCCCGCATATAATAGCAATCAAAACAAGCAAGTACAAACAACAGATAGCCATGGAAGAAAGTAATACTGCAAAACAAATTTTATACATGAAGCACCCATTATCATGTTAGAAAGATAACCAGTATGTCAAAATAATGTATAACCACGTAATGTAAAGTGCTAAGAATGAAATGAAACAATAGCACCTAGTAGAGACAAATGTGGATGCCACAAGTGATTGTTGGAGTGGTAGAAGGAACACATCCATGTTGCATGTAAGATACCTATATTTTCAATCACAAGTAGAAAAATACATGAACACACATATGTGGATGGTAAATATAATTACATACAAGAAATCTAACAAGCATGTGTAATAAAGCGACCATATACAAGAAAATGCAAGAAAGAGTAAAAGCAACCAAGATATGCAATATGCTATGGATGGATGTAATGGAATGTAATATGGATGATAGGATCCATGTTCCCCCTGAGTGAATGGAGTTGTATACAATGAGGTTCATTTGGTTTTCCCCCTCAACAGTCAATAATGAACCATAAACGAGAGTGTGTCATCGGGAAATGATCAAAGTGTGTGTTGTGTCTAATGTGTTGTGATTAATGCGTATGTGTAGTGATGATAATATGAAACATAGAGATGTTGTGTGCATGACCCTATAGCCAAATCATATATCAAGACAAGATGAGCATAGGAGTGATGATATATCCTAAAGCATATATCACTACAAGATTAATAGAGGGAGTGTTGATGTAGCCTACAACGTATACTGGACTATAAGATGATAGAGTAGGTGACCATTTATCCTATAGCATATGTCACTAACCCAAGAATGTCACAATATATAAATTCAAATGATAAACATGTAAGTATGATAAAGGTCCATTTGATTAGTAAACCCTCGACAGTCAAGTATGGACCAAGGAACTAAAGTGCTTCATATGATGGTGAGTGTAGTACGTAGAAGAAAATGTAGTATGAATTATGATGATAGACGACCATGTGATGTGTAAGAATGTGTACATGGGCTATGTATAGTGTGCAATGCAATGTGTGTAGATAGACTAGTAATGTGAAGATTTGTGCTATGTAGAATGCTAGAGTCATAGAATATGAGACATGCATGATGAAGACTAACATGATGTATGATTTATGATGTGCAAGGATCGATATGATGTAGACTAAATGTAGAGTGTGTGATGTAAGACATAAGACCTTGTTGTCACCCCCAAAATTCCCCTCATTTTTTAAGTCTAGTCATCACCAGATGGGAAATTTCTTCCCATTTCCAAAAAGGCGGGCCGACGGGGCTGGGGAGTTATTTTCGGTAATTTGTTCTTTTGGTGAAAAGTTCAGATGGAAATGGCGGACCCGCTAGCCCGCATGGAGAAATAAGAATCCCCAACGCCCGCTCTAATCACATTATTACACATGGATGGTTTGTATTTGAAGTTGCAAAGGCCAATCTAATGGCTCAAATTCAAAGTTATAAATGGTTTTGAACGGTCTTGGCGTGACGCATCTAGTCATTTCGCCATGGAATATTCTTTATAGCTGGTTTTTGATGGGCACGAATCTAAAAAATGTCTGCCATGCCACTAGCATGGAATCCAATCACTTTACAGATTAGTTCTATTTTTTTTTTACATTTATTCCATCTCCAATACACCAAAAGACGGGAAGAACCACACTTGAAAGACTACCAGAGATTAATTATTGACAGTTGGGCTTTCAAAATGGATTTTCCCCCTCTTTCTCTTTCGCGGGGTATCTTTGCTTCATCTATAAATGTAAGAGCCTATCTCATTACTAGAGGGTGGGAATTTTGATATTTTGGAACTGTAATTTCAAATCGAAAGGAATCAATACATGAGTTTTCCCCTTTCTTCCTCTGTTTTTCTCTTTCTTTCTTTTCTCTAATCTGTGAATCATTTAATCTCTCGCATACTAAGAAACTTTGTGTTCTAGTAAATTTAATCTCGAGAAGTTTGTGTCTACAAGAATGTATCTGTCATAAACGTGAATGGTTCAAATTTTTATTTCATTTGCTCAATATGCATAAAGGTTTTCTCTGCTATCTCCTTTCCTTGAAAGTATTGTCTTCTTTTGTCTCCCTCACCTCCTTAAGTCCTCTATCCTCTTGTGTTGATGATTTTCATGGCATAAAGCACATTTCTAGATATCATAAAACCACACTTTGATGAAATCTATATATTTGTATATAGGTTTTTCCTTTTTTCTTTTAATAAGGGAACCTCTCCCATTAAAGAGGAAGGACTTGTTGTCCTTTGACTATGGTTTCATTCCAAGTGCAAATCTGAAACCCAACACACCTGAGATGTGTAAATAGACATAGTGTGTAGTACCTATGGTGCAGTGTGTGGGGTTCATGTTTAGTATGCCCTCAACAGTCAAGTGTGAACCGAAGCAAAAGAGTGTGTCATTGGGTAATGATGATGCTAAAACATGTGATGAGTATGTTTATGCAAGGATAATTATGTATGATAATGCAAGAATGATTGATGCATTAATACTAATATGATGAGGGGGGAATATATTGGATTTTATTCCCCCCAAGTATGTAAGCGATGGAAGTCTAGTCAAAAGACACTAAGTCGATCAATGGAAGGAGTAGTTTCCTTAACAAAAGGGATGGGACACTAAAGTGATAGAGGAGTGTGACCATCAGATGGTTTATCATCATATTAATATTCATATGGATCTCATTCATCAACATATGTATGGTCTATAGTAGATGGCTGAATTACAAGTTTAACTATAGGAGGTGTTTGTTGAGCATGACCTTGTGACGTCGCAGATACCTTTAATGGAGGAGGAGTTTGCGTAATTGGACTTGGTGATTTTGTGGATGATTTAAGAGAATGAGGTGTTTAAATAATTGTTAAAGGAGGTTGTTTATGTTGACTTGGTGATATCATAGGTGGTTGCATAGGTAGATCTTAACTTTCCTTATGAGACAAATCAGATTTAGGAACCCATTGAGATGTAACAAGTGAAGAGGACCATGTAACATAACATTTTGTTGTGAATGAAATGAAACCTTGACACTCAAGATGCTTGATTCTTCATTGCAAAGCATAGCAATCATTTTCATTATGTCCATTAATTCTATGATAATTGCAATATGGGTGACCTTGATATTTTTCTAGCCGATAAGGAGGATAACAACAAGTAGATGGAAAGTTGATTAATTGATGATTTATAAGTTTCATAAGGATATCTTGTTGTTGAGCATTGATTACAAACTTCAGAGGTGCGGGAAGTGGCAAGATTTGAGGTTCACTAACATGAGCACATGTAGAAGACATAGAACGAATATGAGATGTAGAAGGAGAACAAACATGTGCTTAAGCAACGTCTATAAGCTGTTGGATTTTAGATTTGAGAGATGTGATCATGGATTCCATAGCTGTAAAATTTTATTGAAACAAAGAATGTAAAGCTTGAATTTATTCCAATAGGAGTTGATTATATGGATGATCACTGGGGTTTTCAAATAGACGAGTGAATATAGGACTTATTTCGTGTGGCAGGGTATTGTCCTCAAGATATTTCGTATGACGACACATTGTCCTCAAGATACAAGGTGTCTAGGGATTTTCACAAAACATCCTGTAAATTGCGATATCTCTTAAGTAAATCAGATAAAGAAACTTGACCCATGATAGAGGGAAAATGAGGATCCTAAGCGTGAAGATTGAGTTCGGGTTCACACTGCTCTTCATGAAAATTGAGTTCGGGAAAATGGTTGAAAATTCAAAAGAAAGAAAAACAACTATATAGAGAGCATTTTTCACTCCCTTGGTAGTATCTAGAGCCTCCGAGCACTTAGGAAAATGTGTTGCAATGTTATTTTTTTACAATCATGCTCCATAGTCTTAATCTCTGAAAAAAACTCACTAGCACTTATACACTTTTGTTTCAAACACTTGTAAAATGTCAGCTTAGAGAAAATAAATTATGTTTTAGAGCACACTTACAACAAACTAGAAAATAACAATAATAATATCAAAAACAATATAGTAATAGTTTCAATGATTCATTAGCCAAGCAAATTCCAATACATTTTTAAACTATGAAACAAAGCTCAATGTATTTTTTGATTATCTATAAATGCTTGGATTTTCCTTAAAGTTCTATATGATAAATTATTTAGAATACATGTATTTTTATAGACAAATTGAGTTCAAATTAGGTCCTCATTGGTGCATAAACTAACCTCCAACAATCAATATAAAAAAAAATGGGAATAAGGGACTCCGCTTGATCTAAATTGTGCCACAACCTTTGCCATGAATGACAAAACACGCTTGTGATACCCCGAGAGTATGAAAATTAGGTTGAGATCTAGGGGGAAAGAAGAAAATGGTTGAAAGAGGTTGAAAAGAGATCAAGGGTAGTCAAAAATCGACAAAATGTGCCAATAACACCTAATTTAGGCTAACTATCAAGAAGTATGCAAACATACAAAAATCATGCTATTTAATAAATAATGCATGTAGGGGTCATTTTTAGGTGTTTGCACTATATAACTTCCGCAAGAAGAATTTCAAATTATCCACTTTCAAAAAATACAAAAACCTTTAAATAAATTTGACAGTGAAAAAAACATATATATGCACATAAATATGTGTGCACACATACATATACACATACATATATACATATGTATATATACATGTGCATATAAATATATATATGTACACACACACACACACATCTATATATACATATGTATCTACATATATAGATATGTATGTAAGTATATATACACTTATGTGTGTAGAAACATAATTTTGGTATGAGTCTTGTAATTCCAATCCTTTTAGTGCGACATTGCACATATCGTTCCTCGACTCAAATTAAACTCCTATTGCACTATTTATCTTGGTTTAAACTCTCTATTCTTCTTTATTCGCCCATCCTTCCTTTTTTGTAATCTCTTTAGTGTTTTGTTATGGTATCTTAAATTATTTTCCTTCTCTAATTGTCATCCCTTCATATTTTCCCATGACACTAGTAGCATCCGCTAGTGTCATTCAATTCAGTCCCGACACACAGGGAGGTAAGTCATTTATAGGTTAGTGCCTTATCCATTCTATTTCATTTAAATATCAAAATAAATATTTAGCACCAGTATTTAAGTTTATATTATTTATTGCATCTTTGTACCTACTTAAATTAACTTAGAATATAGATCTAAATTTCATATTTTTAGTTAATCATTTTGGTGAACCCGTACTTTAGAATATTTTTCCCTAAGATCCACTTCAAACCCTAATAGACAAGAATAGTTCATATTCTTCACCAATCATGTCTCATTTTAGTGTTAAACCTATATATGATGAGGCTTCTATTGTTGAGTTTGCAACTCTCTATGGTAATCCTATTCCTACGCCGGCTCATACTCAACAAAAACTCTTAGAGGTTCAAAAATATGTGCATACTCGCTTTGAAGACTCTCCCATTGGCATTAGCATTATTTAGGATCCTATAGCCTTCACTCGTTGTAATCCATGTTATACAACTACAAGTGATCCTCTTGACCTCTCTTAGGAAATTTTAGATGATTCTCTTATTGATTAATTTCTCGGTATTGATCATCATTCCCATGTGCATATTGATTCTTCTCCTACTTAGCATACTACTATAGCTCCATCTCACGATTCCCCTACATCTGATACTGCTTCTCATCATTCACCACATACTAGCTCTCATTCAATTTTGTATTATGTTGATGATCCTATTGATAGTACTCTTAGTGACATTCTCATCTCCAATTCTTTATATGATCATGATGAGGAAGTTGATATCCATGGTTATCCTTCTTTTCATATTTTTGAGTGTGAATCACCTATTCCATCACTACCTTCACCTGAGGTCACATCTAGTACTATGCATGAGTCACCTTCATCTATCACTTCTCCATATCCTACCATTTCATCTCCTCCTATTACATCATCTACACTTATTAGGTCATCTTCTCCTATAGAGCTACCTCCATCGGTTACCTCACCTATCAAGGATGTTTCTGATGTTAGTCCCACCATAGCTATGGATATTCCAAATACATCATCTACTATATCTCCTTTAGCACCTACTAATAGTGTTCCTTTAGCATCGAATCCTACTCTGTCATCCCTTGATGATCCTATGATCACTCACAATGGAAAGTTACAACCTCTTAATACATTATTGCCATCTTCCACTATTCCTTCATAGGATATCATCTCTCTCATGCATGTCGTAGGACAATTAAAATATCAGGTTCAGTCTCTTACTTTAGAAAGTAGGGCTTACTATACTTCTATTGATAATAACTCATTACTTGGAAACCCTATTCCAAAGAGGATTCATAATTCAGCATTTCCTAAGGACTTTATCATGCCTCAATTCATTTTCTTTGATGGTACAGGTGATCCTCATGTCCATCTCTTACACTACGACATGGCTATGACTTATTATTCTAATGATAGGTTATTACTTAAGGCTTTTAGACATAATCTCATTGATGAGGCATTATAGTGGTACAATCATCTTCTTTTTGTGTCCATTAGTACTTACTATGATATGGAGGATGCTTTCCTCCATCGTTTCATCATCAACAATGGCCCTAGAGTCACTTATGATCACATACCCACTCTACATCAAGGCACATCATAATCTATTAAGGATTACATCTTACGATTTAATGAATGTATGCATTAGCTCGTATTCCAACCTATAGACCTTGAGAAGTAATTCATTTTTTGTCGTGGTCTTATTCCTAAGCTCAAACAAATATTGTCGTATGATACATGTGAGTCATTTATTCTTCTATGTTACAAAGTTCTATACTTAGAGAAAGATCTTATTTCAGCAAATGTTATTACTCCTCCACGTACATCTACTACTATTGTGTCATCTAGTCATCCTCTGCCAAAAGTGGCTAAGTGTCCTACACAACCTCCACCTTTGCCTCCAAAACAAGCTCAACCTACTCCACCACCACAACATATTTCCTCTCCTCCTCCATGATAGGATTCTCCTCCTTCTACTCCACCTATATCACATGAGCCATTACATTTTTTTCATCATGCTAGACCACATGATGTGTTGCATTCTTTACTTGATATGCATATTATTCGCTTACCTTCTAACCGGAATCATTCACATCATCATTTACAACATCAGCGTGACAAACCATATTGTAATTATCATCGCATAAATGGCCATAGGGATAATGATTATCTTGCCCTTCATGATAGACTACAACAATTAGAGGAAAAGGGCATCATCTCCTTTGGCTCTCACTCACATGAGTGGTCTAGTTCTCCTTTACCTAGGCAACATGTCTATACTATGATTGATTCCTCTTCTCCATCATGTTCTCAGGTTATAGGTCATTCATCAGCATCATATGTCACTCATGTGCGCTCTCCACCGTATTAATCCATCATTCCACCATCACATGCATTACATCCATCGCATCAATCATATTCACACTATCCACCACATCACGTTGCTACTTCACATTGGATTCCACATCCCTCTACATATCCCACCACTGCTCCATATGAAATTCAATTTGGCACATATTCACATGCTGCTTTCATTCCACATGCTTCCACCACTTCACGTCATCTTTTTCTCTGGTAGGTGATTATATCATCTTTTCCCTCGATCATGCATGTGTGTTCTTACAATTCTAACACGACTATTAAGGGATTGATTCTAAGAACCTCTCATCACGTGCTTCATCGTTTCATCTAGCACACTCAATCATTTCCTAATGACACACTCTTTCTTACTTGGCTCATTCTTAACTGTTGATGGGTCTTAACTAAATGAGCCTATTCATCCACACATTGGGTGGCATCACTCATTCCCACCCTAATTTAATCATACTAACATTCTACGATCACATTCTATTATAATTTATCACAACATGTTACTTTATTTTGTGATTATACATTATCTATTTTTACATCTATTTTATTATCATCACTACATTAACTACACACTACAAATAAATATCTCATCAATCACATTGCGTATGTTATCTATTATCATCCACATTACACATTTTTCATCATAATGCGAGTATTACACTAACTATATATAAATACATCACATACATTCCAACACTAACTACCAAATCACACATCATATACCACATTGTGACATCCATACACAAAAATAAACTCATCTAAAAAACATGTGTCCATACATATATAGTGAATACAATAATCATTACAAAAACATTTCATCACTGGGGGGGAATTCCCCTACATCATATACTTGTACAAATCAAATATCGTCATCGATATCACTCTCAGGTACTACAAGAGCTCTAGAAATTGATGCCTCTCCACCAATGCGATGTCGATGTTCACGGTCTTGATACCTCTGGACCTGACTCCGCAACAAGGTAATATCCATAGACTATTTGGAACAATGGAACTGTACATCTACATATCGTTCAAACACATCTTGTGCAAAGGGACCACAACCTACCGCCTCTCGGTCTCGTCGAGTCTGCTCACATTCCTTGTCCCTCTCTCCTAACAACATAGTACAAATCACCACTGTTATGGCCACTGGCTCAACTAAATGGGCATGCTCGCCTGCTATATCATCCACTCACTTGAGTATACATCCACCAAGTACATCTGTTAGCACATTCTATGTCAATGTGCAGATGGCCATGTCTATTATTAGGGACAAATATGCATCACCTACAAAAAATAACACAACGCGTTAGAAAACCATCTATAAAAACATAGGCATACTAAAAAGTGCACCAAAAAACTATACAAATACTTATGCTTAGATACAATTGCCGCTACATTGTTGGGCAGGGAAAATTTTAGTGGTGAATATTTGTTAATTCATGAATATTCCTGTTTTTAAAATTTGAAACTGGTGAATTTTTTAGGAAGGGAGTAAGCCTGGGTCACCAATTTTTTCTGGGTACAAGCTAATTTTAGGGGTTATTTGTCATCCCCGTGAAAGATAAATTCCCAATATTCACCTTAATATTGTTGGTCTGTAGCATATTTTATGCTACCGACCGACAGTATAAATATATGTTATCGGTTGGTAGCATAAAATATACTACCGCTCGGTAACATATTTTATGCTATTGGCCGAGAACATATATTTATGTTGTCGGCCAGTAGCATAAAATATGCTACTGGCCGACAACATATATTATGTTGTAGGTCATCAGCATATTTTATATTATTGTCTGGTAGCATATAAAAAAGCTACCATCCAGTAGCAATAGATTAAAAAAATAAATTCCCATACAAAATTAGTGAAATTTGTATTTTAGCATAAAAATGCTACCAGCCAACAACATATTAGTGCGAAAGTCAATTTTCCCAGATTCTCCTACGAATTTATACAATTATTTTCTTTTGGGGGGGGGGGGTTTAAATATTCCCTTGTCGTCGAGAGCATGGGTTTCCCCCCTCCTCCTTCTACATGCACTAACCCCATTAGACCTGCAAATAATAGGAACAATAATACCCACCGATGTGCCACCCACCATGCGTGGTACTCCTATGTGTAACCCACATCGTCTGAGTCTATGGGCTCTATCGTCACATCTACCTCATTTAGACCTGGAGGTACTAGCTTCTTTGCTATGGGACCTGGCCTAGCTTCGGCCCTCCTAGGCACTCTGATAGCTCTCAACCATATATATGGCTCTAGGGGCACATCCTGAGCCATGATGAACTATCATGATACTCTCTCTATCTAAAAAATATTGACCACACCTGGAAATCGGTCCTTGAGCCATATGATTCTCTAAATACACCGTAACTTTGTAGCATCCTCGGGCCATCCCCCATAGTTACGATATGGCCTCCATGTAACTGCCTCAGACCCCATCTTATCTATTAGTGCCTTGTAGGTATTTGTGTCCATCTTCCTACCACAAATATCAACCCACCTCTGTGCCTATATCTCTGGCCTAGCCCACTCTCCTCGTGGACCTCTAGCTGGTCTCAATACGGCTATGTGCTCATATGCCCAGACATGCAATAGTGTGGTGGCTCTTGTCCCGCCACCATGCTCATCATGATTAAATCGGTATAGATCTATATATAGGTGGGCCAACACACACCATGATCACGCGTATCTAGTGCTCTCCTCCTCAATTCGCGGGCATATATCATGCATCTTATGTAAGATGCCTACACCTCCTCCCTCCATTGCAATAGAAGATGCAATCACAACCGCTATAAACTTCTACATGTGCAGAACCCCATACCGTAATATAACATCTAAACTGATATGGGCCTCAACAGGTACTTGAGTCCCCACAACATACCGTCTCACAGATCACATATGTCACTCCATATACTCTGCTGGCATAACCCGTACTCTCTCCCTAACCACTAGAAATTGCAGTATGCAATATACAACCTCCAACGTAACAGTCATCTCCCTCATAGGCAACTAGAATGTGCACGTATTGGCACACCACCTCTCACATAATGCAGTCAACATAGGCATATTATGGGGCACATCCCCCATCCGTGTTATGTGTCGCAGGCCAGCATGGTCCATCACATCCCAATCATAATTTAACATGCCCAATCTAAGAAAAGTATTCATCTGATGACTTCCGCAAAACATTGGAGAGTGAATATCCCTCTACACATCACCAAACGACAAACAAACATAACATTAGATCACATTACATGATTAACTATACTCATTTATCACATTCATTTACATCAGAAACCTATTTTCCATCATTATACACCAAAAACACACATTCTGGACCAGGGTGCCCAGATGTAGGACTGGGGTGCCCAAGAGCAGGACATCAACGCCCAGATCTGGGCGCTCTTGTCCCAGGGGTCACTAACGCCCTCACCACTTCTGTCCACGTCTAAAACACCAAGAAACTTAAAAAATCTCAAAATTACAAAAATATAACCAAAAAACTTACTACACCATACATTTTGTGAAAAATAATGCACTTACCAACTCTGTGGTCATACGCAACGCTACAACAGTCACCACCCTCTCAAACCGACTAGGATGTGTTGCTCTCACTTGTGGCATTTTCACTCACTTCGTACTCAATCTCACAATCGTATAAATAAAAAACAAAGTGACTAAATACTTTTTCACTTCACTACTTTTAGTTACTTTTTCATCACCTACTTTATTATAGTCATTATTTCACACTTATTATCACAACTAATACCTACCACACAATTTTCATCATAACTTGAGTGTTTTTACTCCGATTTACACCCCGTTTGTGGCATTATTTTTAGAATTTTACCTACCACCACAATAAACACCTTCCATGTGATTTATCTATCTTTGAAATTGTTTTCCATTCAATTTATACACATTTTAGTGATTTTTACCACTTTCTATCTATCTCGTCCTTACTTTCGGTTTAGCGTTCATTATTTTCATCACTTTCCCTTTCGCTGAAAGGGGGGAATAACATTGGCGTAATCCTATAATTCCCCTTATGTTACCACATGATTAATCAACACTACCGATTCATCATTTTCAAACATTTACTAATTCATCACGTGAAATTTCACCATTAATTCCCCCTAACAACCTAATCTGGGGGCAACAAATTTTTCTATGTGACATTTCATCACTTCCCACTAATGACCTAACTTGGGGGAAACAAGTGATTAAAAATATTTCCATGCAATTATTCACTAATTTTTATCGACTCCCCCTAATGACCTAACCTAGGGGCAACTAGCGTAAAATATCTCTACGAGTAACAAATCAAATCAAAACAATCAATCAATCAATCAACACACTAAAATTTCTAACAATCAAAATCATTGAATCAATACAAGTAAAACACAATTGGCCTCCCATATGACCTAACTTGGGAGATTACATTCATCACTTTTCCCAGATGACCTAACTTCAAAAGTTATTCTACCTTTTGTGTTTGCTTCCAAATGACCTAACTTGGAAGCCATCATATATCTTTGCATTTACTTCTAGATGACCTAACTTGGAAGCCATCATACATTTTTTGTTTGCTTCCAGATGACCTAACTTGGAAGTTATCACATTGCGGCAACACCCATGGAGTGGGGCCAAGAGTGCATTTCCTATACCACTCCTATATGGGTCAATTGTTTGATCAAAATTATTTGGATCTAAAAATAACAAAAAAATGGTCTGAGTTCGTCTGCAGTGGCTAGATCTTGAGGATGTAGTTAGAAATTAAAGAATAACACAATTTTCTCCAAACACTCTTCCTCTGGTGGTAGGATGCCCAAATCCTCTGGTCATTTATTTGTATACGCACATTCAGGTTGGGAACTGATCACTCCCTACCCCATCTCATTGTCACCATATATGTTCAAAATCATCAATAATCTAACATTACAATCATGCACTTCATCACGACATTATGTTTCTCGCTATGTTACATGGATCAACACATTGATCCATGGTTTGACACTCTATATGGTTCTTTCGGTACACTTATACTACAATATCTACACATTCTACTACAATATGGGTTTCTCTTACTTCTCTCAAGTACGCATCTCTATCTACTTAATGTTACCAAATTTTTCGCTCGCCAACATAAAGTGGGGGTAAATGTAGTCACGAAATCACACACTTACTATTAAAATTACACCACCAAGTCTGTTATTTTATATATGGATCTTGTGTAATAAAAGTATTCCACAATGACCCATCCCTTAGTCCCGTCGTCAACTAGTCAGTCGTCAACGTCATTTATCTTTGCACAGTCATCAGTTGTTTATATAGTTTTGACCGTCTCTCAGGGAGTATCAGGTGTTGTTATTTAGTCACTTGTCATCTCTAGTCTTTGAATATGTCACCTAGGGTAGTACTGGGGCGCCCATGGGCACCCCGATCCTTAATTTTAGGCACCTTGGTCCCCATAACACTTGAGTCTAATTTATTTGTTTGAGGCCAGTATTTTTCATTTTCCCTCTCATTCCCTTAGGTGTTAGCCGGCATGTTGGGTCATTAGTGTTGAAATTTGAGCAAGAGATTCCTATATAAACATTACTTACTATCTTATACGCAAACTATTTACCATTAAGGGTTAGTTGTCTACTAAGGCAAGGGATTGTATTGGGAAGGAAAGGGAAGTATATTCTATTCCATCAACCATTTGCATTTTTACATCTAGTTATTGCCCCCTAGCTCTACATCATTGACGCTAGGGAACCCTAGGCACAATTGCACATAGAACTACATTAGGTATGGAATGTAGTGCAACGCTCAGTCATAAGTCCACCTTTGTGGCCGCTAAGGTCATTCCGACCCCTTCATATGCATCTTTCGTTTTTAGGGGTTTGATGATTTGTATGGGGTTTTGCAGGTGAATCTTCATTGCAAATTTATGACATCATCAGCGAGGGTATTACGACACTAACGTGATAAAGATCGAGATATTTCAAATATCCAATGACACTTCCAAATTTAGGTCTTGAGATGTTTTGTAGACCAGAGCGCCCATACTGCAGACCAAGGCGCCCTAGTCCTCCTCTAGGTGCCCCAATATGGGCAAATCACAATCTGTTGTAATTTTATGGGTTGTTTTGTCACACTATTCTCTGTCCACACATCATCCTATTAAGTCCCGACACACAACGAGGTAAGTCATTTATAAGTTAACACCTTATCCCTTCTACTTAATTTATTCCATTTCATTTAAATATCAAAATAAATATTTAGCGTCAGTATTTTAGTTTATATTATTTATTGCATTTATGTACCTTCTTAGATTAACTTAGAATATAGATCTAAATTTCATATTTTTAGTTAATCACTTACATCCTTTAGTGCACTAAATCATTAAAACCAATTAGGTTTCATGTTAAATGTAATTAAGATGTAAACAACAACCAATATTACATACAAGATTTTGTGATATAAAGTTATAACAAATGAAACAAACCCTATGAAAATCACTTGTATCACTAAGAAGCAAGAGTTAATTCCTAGAATGATACTAACAATGTGGGTTCCAACAAGTATGAAAGCATACGTTTGGGTGTAATTTGTGTTGGGTTAACCAAAACATAATTGTGAAAAGTGGTTTACATGCTAAGAAAATGTACTACACTAACTATTGTGTAACTAGGCCCAACCAAATATAACATAATAAATCATATCTAATTACAAAATTAATAGTAATTCTAGGAGTGTAGGAATATCTGGAAATAATAAAAATAATTAAAATATTTGAAAAGATCATAGGATTAGGGTTTCAAAATAATAATTTATTTTTTATAATTCTAAATACACTTGTCAATAACATATAATGGAGTACATGTCCAAATCACAAGGCAAAATAGACTCCAAAAGATAGCGAAATAACACCCCCTTGTTTATAACCATTAAAGTATGGAAATGGCTTGCCCCGAAACTTTCAAATACAAAATGGCTCGACATAAATTATACAAGTAAAATTTTGGCACCCTCATGCAACCATGAAATCAATTTGATGAATCTTGTCTTTTGTTCATGGACTCTACAAACCTCATTTTCTTTTCCAAAATGCATTACAAGTCACTGGTAAATTATTTTTCTTGCTTGAAATCCTAATCCAAAATCAACAACTTACAAAAATAATAAAAAAACAAGACGTGGATTTGAGGGCTTGTCTCAATCAGACCCCATTGAGAAAGAAGTCTTGAAATCAACACCCAATACAATCCAACAAACCATCTAGTGTATGAAAGTGTCCTAACCCTTATTCATTTAATGTATGAAATAGTAGTAAATTGTAATTGCTTGAATTCAAACTTTGTTAGGGATATGGTTTTAAAAGAATAATTATGCTCTTAAAACTCTAATATAATTTTTGTATGAATGTAATTGATTTCCCGTTATTGTCTTAAATGCACTCTTACATATGTATTTATAAACTTCCTGAATTCGAATTAGGACCTTATTGACACGTAAACCAACACACAATAGACAGAAAAATGAAAAATGAAAAAACACAAACCTCGAGGGACCCAAAAGAAAAGTAAAAAAGACACAAAAACAAGAGCCAAAACCATGAAAATATGGTCTTAAAAAACACTCTGAAACAATACAAAAACATGGAACAGAGAAACAACAAATAAAACAAATCATGGATAAATAGAGACAAATTAAAAATCGACAAAAGGATAAAATCACTAAAAATAATACAAAGTCAAAAATATCAATAATTATACAACACACAAATGAAACATATCAAAAATCAAATTACACAAATAACACACACCAAGAAAAATTGACTTAGAACTAATATCCCACAAACTAGCACATTAATGGAGACTCATGGGTTTACACTGAATTGACCACTGGTTTTCTACATTTAGAAGAAAACCTTGGTAATTTATCTACCCTAGAAATGGAGGACCCATATCCGTTGGGTGCATCTTGTTAGGAGGAGATGGGTCCCTAGTATACGTTTCAAGGCATTGGAACTAGTGTTATCACATCCAACCGACAAATTGCTTTTGGCACCAGATCAAAATCTAATTTGGTGTGGTGTTTTGAAGAACTTATACTCCAATAAATTAAGATTTCAATTTAATACATTAACAATGATTATTTTATTATAGTACTATTTCCCCTTTCCATGGTGTGGAACCTACTTCTCGAAGTTGCAATTTCAAATTTGTCGGCAGCAAAGCGAGTTAGAATTATACAATATAATACACAAGGGCCGTGAAAAGCAAACAGAGGCAAAATTTTCTCCACATAATGTGCCTCACCTCGAGGACCATGGATACTAGAGGGCCATGCTTGGTATGGGTTTGTTTTCAACAAAGAATGTCTACCTCATGCTTTTTGTCTAGGGTGTATCATCCACAACTTCCAAATGATGGAAAAGTGGGTTTCAGATAGTCTTGGAGAGGACTCAAAAATGCTTTAAATCATAGATTTGGCAAATCATAGATTTGGCTTCAAATCAAACCCATCCCTGAACAATGTCATATTGTTTTAGAAAGATATTAGGAACAATTTTTTTTTAAAATGAAATAAAAAAGGAAAAAAGGTTTTGTTATAGTTTATGATGTTGGATGTCATGTTCTTGCGTATATAGGTATAATTAATTATATCTCAAATTCGAAACATACATATCTTGTTTCATGTAAGATTTGAATTTGTGACATATTTTCAGAATACGAGTTTTTCTCCATCACGCCAATTCAAGAAGGTGAGTGAAGAGAAATAATGTCCCTTACAACCTAATAAATTAGATTATAAGACCTAAAAAAGTATGCATAAAATTAGGTATAAAAAGTAGTTGTCAGCGAAAACAATATATGTGTAGTAAATTTTTATCTGAAAAATAGTGAGATGGCTCAATCGTGAGGTGTTTATCTTAGATTTGTCATATAGTTTTGTTCACGAAAGAATTTTATATTGATTAACTCTATCACTTCTTTATTAGAAATTTTGTTTACTGGTGATATATGGCCACACCATTGTGTCAAACTTGAAAAAAACTTTCCACAAATAAAAGAGGGCTCCAAACTCTACTTTATGCTGAAAATATCGGAAGAGAACTCTAAACTCTGTTGTGTGTCTAATATAGCCGATTTTTTTTATTGCTGTCTCTAAGCAAGAAAACCTACCCTATCAAAATCGAATGTGCATCAATTTTAAGGCCGACCATAAATTGTTAACATCTCACGAACATTACAGTCCACCACCACCCTTGAGTGCTTTTGTAAGGTTCACTTCTCGATATAATAAAAGTACTTTAACATTAAGCAACAAGAATAAGGAGTGGGGGTTCTTAGTTATCTTGTTTGAAACCCCACGCAACATCACACAATTCATCACTTACAAGTATGAGATCCAAAACAATATTTGCATTATTCTACAAGTTCAAAGCACATGTATCACCAAAGTATCGACTCAAAGGACATCTTAACTATTTGGATTATGTGTGGAGACTCAAGGTTTCTCTTGATGTTGACCTTGATCAAATTGGTATTTTCAAGAGTTCGTCTTGATTTGAGATTTGCGACTACCATGTGACAAAAATTTCCTTACCAAAAAACTCGTTGCCCATAATTAACGCAGCGAAAGAAGAGTAGACAAAAAGAATCACAAAATCATCAGAGAATGATAATTTCAAAAACCCAAAATTTGATGTTTTGACCAACCCAAACTATTCATATAGTATTCTCAATTATTAAATATATTAAAAGCTTTAAATTTAAACAAAAAAGGTTCATAAAAAGACAAATACTTTAACATTTAGCAACGGGGAGAGCATGAAGGGGGATGGGAGGTGGTCTTCAAAAACTCATGAAGCTCACATGCCCACTAGAATACCAGGTTTTGTAGTCCACAACTTTGTTTGGTTCATTTCCCCACACTTTCCTGCTTATTTTTTCCCAACGTCATATTCATAAGTCTCGTGTTAGGGAGAGTCTTCCGCCCTAATTGTGGGGAAATTATGCAGAAAATTTAAAAAAACCAGGTTCTACCGGCTTACCCATGTGACCATACCTGTCAAGTGGAAGATTTTGACTTGAACCAAACTTTAGATTGGAAGGGGGGGGGCCAAAGGTGACTGTTAAATTCCTAACCGTGTGGGCCCATGGAGCCAGCTGGGTGGCCTGCTATTGTCTACCAACACCTTGGCCTGGCATGGATTGGCTAAAGTAAATTGTAAGCAAAAACCATCAAAAGAAACAAATGGCCCCTTGTTCTTTCCAGCAAAGATCCAAAGAGTGAAGTAGAAGGAAAACTACATGGGTAGTGGATAAAATATCATTGTGGAGGATTAAATATACATTTCTTTTTTCCTAAAAGGCCTGTATATGTAATTAGTATCCATCCCCACACTCTTTTATCTTTCATTCCCTTTTCCGTTTGCTTCTGCTTGCCACAATTTAACTTTTCCATTGATTCTCACTGAGTTGGTTATGTGGGTGGGAGAGTCATACTTACCTCCTTTTTGTCTATAGTTCAGGTAGATGATTTTGTAAGATGCTTCGAAATAAACATATGACATGGTGTGTTTATGGTCTGGATTATCATTGACTAATTTTAGATTTGTTGGTAATTTGTATTCTAGTGGTGGAAATAGTAATTATATTATTAATCATAAAATAGTACAACCATTTATAAAAAAAAAGTTGGTGGTATGAAATATGCCACAAAATGTTACACTAGTTTGTAGGCCTATAAATATTTTTATAAAAATAAAAATATAGATTTTTAAAACACGCGATTATTTGTAAATATAGTAGGAAAAAAGAATCTTTGTCCTCAAGCTCGCCCTAACTACTATCTCAAAAAATCTACCACTAAAAAAATGAACTCCCAAACAATAAAAAGGTTAAATTTTAAGTATCAACAAACCTTCTTCAAATTTTGTATATGTATATTTATATAGATTGAAAAAATAAGAGTAATTTTATAAAGAATAGTTTGTAAAGTACATTAACAATTTATTTGCGATTAAATAATTAATTAAAGATTAAATTTCATAAAGTGGTCGGAATGTTGCGACTGTGGAATCCAAACCTTTAGATATTGTGGAATTATTTGATAACTAATGTAGCTCTTGATATTTGTATTCTCATTTTCTCTTGTTGTGTCGAGGCCCAAAATATACCTTTTCCTCCGTTTTGTAATCTTACTCTCTATAGTTCATATCTGGTTGACAAACCTATTATAATATGTATTTCTCTTTCCTGTAAGGGTGGGACTCCATTCAACTCCTACTTCAAAACTTGGTCAAAACTATTTATCAATAAAAAAAAAATTAAAATCATAATTAAATTATTGATAAATTTTATAATTAAACACATATGAATTAAATTAATGTTCAAATAAATAAACTTATTCCTTACAATAAATATCACTTAAATACAATAAACACCAAATAAACCATTCATATTCATCATAAATATTTTTATAAATTTCATTATTCTTAACAAATAAATTATTTGCTAATACATTTAATATAATAATACAAAAAGATTGCCATATGGAAAATACTCAATGGTTAGACATTCATTACTCACTCATATATACAATAACCCCTCATTGCCAACTCTTAATCCAAATATTGTTCTCTCATTCATTCATATATATATATAATGGCTACCATTCCTAATGGTATACATTTTTAATTTTTAATTTTTAATTTTTTAAAAATATATAATATTAAAAAACAATTGAAAACACTTCTATTAAAAATATAGAAGTGTACAAGTCAAAATGTTCAACCTGACTTTGGTTGGGAAGTGCTAGAAAGTGGCAAAGACCTCCCTGGATCCGGCTGGTCAGACGATCATGCTCCGTATTTGCCCTTTGTTGGTCAACATTTTGTAACGACGACTTAATATCATCTCCTCTGTGTTTTTTGCTATTATGTTATAGTTGACTCTCCTAAGCTAAGCCTAGTTTGATCGTGTGGCTTTAGGGCGTGCTTCCATAACACCCATTTTTTGTTGAATTATCTTGTATCATTTTACTTGTTAATATTATATAAGATCTTATTCATAAAAAAAAATGTTCAACAAGAATTAACAAGGACCCCCAAAAGAAATATGTTGAGAACATGAGCATTATTCAAAAGAGCCTTCTTAAAGGAGGAGGGTAAAACTAAGAATCAAGCATCTGGGCATTCTTGACCATTGTTGTAGAGCATTGTTTGGTAGCAGAGCTTGAACGTGTTCTTTTATCCTCTTGGGTGTGGCACATGCCTCTACAGTTTTACCATTAAAAAATGCCCAAACATTACTATATGGCCAAGATATTACTATTTTTTTATTGACTTCTCCAAAAAATAATGAAAAAAAAAACATTTAAGTGACAGTGCAATAGAAGTCAAATTTATGGATGAATTGTCACTTTACAGTCAAATGAATGTCAAGAATAAAAATGAACAACTCACTCTGTTATAGCCCTTGGTGCCATTATAAGAATGCCTCTCGACATAATTAGCATATATATGTATTACCATAAAATAAACATTAAATGAAAATACACACTAATATAAGTGTTTATTTTATTATTCATATCCAATGGGTCATGCATGCTTTCAAATATGTTGAAGAACATAAGAGCAAAAGGATGGGAATCTCAAATATATATGGGAATCTAACATATATATTTAATGCTGAGAATTGGTTGGTGATAGTTTGGAGTGGACGATGGAGGATTTTCTCTTCTGCAAAGAGACGAGAGTGGTTGTCACTTAAAATTAGTTGTTTCTTCGCTCTTATATCTTGTTTTCATTTGCGAGGGTGTTTTACTATTATTGTTCGTTGATGATTCGTAATGACTTTTGAGTGCGTCTTTTTGAGATCGGGTCCATTTGGAGTCTCAATATTGTGGTTTCTATTATATTTATTGTTGTTATTTGGGCACTATACCTTTTGTTGTGTCTTGGTAACTTAGAACTCTGTAAAAATTATTTGTAAAGGGTTCGGGTCCTCTCAAAAACCCACTTGATTCTTTATGTCCCAGATCCAATCAATAACTCTATTCTCTAAATAAATTATAATTTTCGATTCATAACTTCGAATAGAAGTGTTTGCCACTAATTAAAAACTAGGGTACTTCCTTTCCATGACATCAAGGGTTAAATTTGACAGCCACATGTGCTTGTCAAATAATTTTTAGGTGGCGGTAAATTTCACATCTTGACCTTCAAAAAATGTAAAATAATGTTGTTTTTTACAATGTTAATAAAATATATCAAAGATTATTCTATATATATTTAACTATTTTTATTTTAACTATAAATATATATAAAAAATGACGGTCATACTTAAAATTTGCATGTTGCATGTCGCATGTGACGGTCCTGTCAAATATTTGCAAATATTTTACAACTAAAATCATGAAAAATGTCCAAACAGCCGTCAAATTTAACCACTGCATGACATAATGCTCAAGTTTGTTGAAGAGGAACCATTAGATAAGAGGGGAGGGATAAGAAATAAAAGTAGGATGCTCCTTATCTAAAAGAATAGGTATGGTAGGTAGAGGGATAGAAACAAAATGGAAAAAATAAATTCTAACACATACAGTCGGTATAGGGTATGTAAAAAATGAATTCAATAAGTGTATAATGATTTCTTAGAAATTTCTTATAGTTGCTACAATGCAGGAAAAACACATGGAAGCAGGTGGGTGTTGTTTGTAATCTGCCGGACTGCATTGGTTGGCTTGTCTGTCACAGAGCAGCCATGTAATATGAATACTGTGCTTATTATTAAGTTATTTCCATTTTTATCACATCCATTGTAACTACATTTATTCACAGCAGTAAATGATGCAATAATTAATCATTTCCTTTATAGCTAACTGCCTGTCCTGCTTGCTCTCTATCCAATGCATTCTGCCTGGTGGGTCTCAGAGATGTGTACCCAATTGAGTACAGTGGCAGTACCCTGTATTATTTTTCTATTTCATTTTGTTATTCAACCTTTAGGTAAAATAGTGAAAACATTAATATAAAACCAAGAAGATCAAAAACTTATAATCAAAAACTTGTTTATGAACTTTTGTCTTTCTTCCAGTACAAATCACACTGGAGAAATCCGCGTGCACACGTTTATACTTCACTATCAAGCCAGTTGTTAGCACAGCTAAGCACAGGCTCAGACTGCTTCTCCTTCCTACTTCTTCTTTCCCCTGTTTACTTCACTACCCACCAACCCAATTAACTGTGACATAAAATATATCTCCTTTTGTCAGAACCCATGTATTCTTTTTTTCAAGACAATATCTTTGCCTGAGATACCTTGTGAATTGTTTTAGGGGTCATGTGGCTTGATGAGATTCTCCTGCTTTTCTTTATCAGGCACTTGTCTCAGGACTGATTGTTTTAATCGGCAAGATACCTTTTGCATGCAGAGCTCTCACTGATTTTATAATATTTGCTTCTTTCTTTGATACCAATCACCTTTCTCTTCAGTCTCCTCCTCTGCACTTCATCACTGGGAAGCCTGAGTCTCAAGGTATTGAATACTAGTCTACCTAATATAGTTTTTTTGTATTAACAGTTCTTGTTCTGTGCATGGAACATTTAGTGCTTTTCCTAATTTCATTTCAATCTGTTTAGTAGGAGTACAGGACTGTAATTGCCCAATTTGTGTCTGGTTGCACATTGCATTGCTATTTTACAACTTATTGTTTGCAACATCTCATTGAAAAACATATCAGTGCTTGCAGTACCACAGTTTGTCCTTGCAAAACCCGATGCAGATGTAGGATTCAATTGTACTGGCTGTATTGAAATGGAACTGCTCCAAATGTTGCAATGTTCAGGGAAATAGACCTCTGACTGCTTAACACTTTCCTATGTCATTAATATAGAAAGCTATGCTGGTAGCCATCTATGGGTAGCCATTCATTCTGTTCTTAAGCTGTTTACTGGTAGCTAGGGCGGAAATTCCTTGGAAGCAGGATAAAGACCACTTATTCTCCTCAATTTATGGTATTGATGTCCTAGAGCATCTAGTTTGCAACGTTGAATTGAAACAAAAAGAACTGGTATTAGGACTGAAGTGTGATAAAGTGGAACTACTCCACGTGTTGCATTCAAACCCTCGATTGCCAGTTTTCTGTGACATTAGCCTAGAAACCGGTGTTAATATCCTTCAATGGGTATTGAACACAGCTGTTTTGAGGGGATGTAACACAAGTCTACTGCAGTTCTCATGCAATCATGCGTTGTTTAGTATCTGTTCTTGTACCTCAACCAGTCCTATACATTTCCTGCTCAATCTAAAACAAGCATTTTGGTCTAATTATTCAATCATAGAATATTCACCTGTTCGGAGCTTGTGAGGAATGTTGGCTGTGTCAAACCTTGTGTTTTGCTATAGGTTTGAAGGAAATTTGATGTGAAACCTCAAGTATTCCCATTTATATTCCTGTACAATTCAAAAGCAAGACTTGGACTGGCAAATATAATGATGCAAATGTGGAATATGCAACTGACAGGACCTTTCGAGGTTTTCTGCTTGCCATTAAATTCATGCTTTGTTTATTGGGGGTTTCAGGATTTGAAATGAAACCTGTGACCCAAAACAAGCTTTTTTACTCGTCTATTCACTGTTATAATCATTGAATTTCAACGTGCTAATAGTTCTTGAGGTGCCTTTTGCTTAAAAACAATTGGGTCTCTCAACCAAAACATGAAATAGCTGTTGCCTGCAAGTTCAATACAAGCACTTATGTCCTATTAGTAGAATGGTATAAGCGCAAGATATGCATTATATAGATAGTTACAGAGTCCTTTGCTTGCCTAAAAACTTGATGATGTTTGTGGTCATTGTTTACAGAAAATACTGGAAGGTGATTTGAGTTTGGTCCAGTAAGCAGCCTTTGGGTATGGAGGCTACAGACTTTTATATTGGGACAGGCTATGGAACATCATTGGTAGATGGAATGAAGTCTGGGGTAATGACCAAGATAGAAGCAAGCCTGCCGGGGGACCTTTTTGACCATATAGATGATCTACTGGACTTCTCAAATGAAGAAATTGGAGGACCCATTGGAGAAAACAGTACCAATTTGCCAAAAATTGACATTTTTGGTGATAACTCCAAGACAGAAGCTGAGAGCTGCAATTTCACTGTGGATGGAGCAGATGAAAGCAACCATGGAGACCTATGTGTTCCTGTGAGTGTCATCCTGTGCTTCCTTTTATTTTATTTATGGTGATACAATGCGTTTCTATGGTCTGTTTGGCTGAAACTAGCCGAGTTTTTGCTGTGGTTTCCTTTGTGTATAAGGACTAGATGAGCCTATGAAATGGGTTTCTTGTTTTCTTAAAGATATGACCAAATGTGTAAACTGTAAATAAGTATATTAGATTGGTTGAGTGTGTGAAGTTCTCAACTGGGGTTGTTTTTTGTTCTGTGGAACAGTGTGATGATTTGGCTGAGCTAGAATGGCTTTCAAACTTTGTAGAGGACTCTTTCTTAGAGAGTGGACCAAAACCCCTGTTTTCTCCTGAATTTGGAGCTGGAATGGAGGACAGACATGGTGAAGAACAGAATGCAGATAAGTTTAGAAGCTCAAGTCCTATTTCAGTATTGGAAAGCAGCTCTTGCTCTGGAAAAGTTTCTACTTTTAGACCAGAATTCACTGTACGAGGAAAAGCAAGAAGCAAGAGGTCAAGAGTCCCAGTTTGCAATTGGGCTTCCAGGATTCTTTCCCCTGCTTCCTCTGATATTGTATTGGAGAATGGTCCAAACCATTCCCTCTCTGCAAATGCTGCTGTCTGTAGTGATTTTGATTACTTTGCCTCCGAGCAAGCAGAATCCTATCCTTCCAAAAAAATCACCATGTCAACGCAGGGGGTCAAGAAGAAGGTTCAGGACCCAATGCATGTCAGAAAATGTATGCACTGTGGCATACAGAAAACCCCTCAGTGGAGAGCTGGACCTATGGGTCCCAAGACGTTATGCAATGCATGTGGTGTGAGATATAAGTCTGGAAGACTTCTTCCAGAATACAGACCTGCAGCAAGTCCTACATTTTCACTTGAGAAACACTCCAATTCCCACAAGAAAGTCTTGGAAATGAGACGCCACAAGGAATTCGTGAGAGAACCACCCTCCCAGACATATTTCGGATCCGAAGACGATTACTTGGTGCACATTGGGGAGGATTACAGGCTTCTTATTTGATGCCATTTTAGGAATTAGGCAAAATTGAACTATTACATTCAAAAGCCAATCTCATCCATGATGCATTTTGAGGGACTGTTCTTATATCCTTAAATGGGTCAGAGCTTTTTTAGCATTCAAGAATTCATGATTCTGGCAGATTGGGCTGGAAAATCAAAGTTTTTTTTTTGCAGTCAATTGTCTCTGTCTGATGTACAATCAGTATGCAAGGGCAAACATGGTGGTTTTTGATAGACAGAGAGCATGTATTTTGTATTGAAGGATGGGGATGAGGGGAAAATTTGTAGTCGTTAATGTATTTTTTTTCTTTTTTTGTAAGATTTAGTCCATTTCTGTGAAGTTGGGGGGTGGGGTTCTTGAGAAAAAAAGGTCCAATTTCCCAATTGAGAGTAAAATAGCATCATTTAGCATCATTTAAAGGAAGAAGAGAAACAATCCCCATGAGCATGCTGAAGAGACCTGCTCAGTTCTGCTTGAGAGCAGAATAAGGTCTCTGGAACACTGTAGAGAGAAATACCATAACATCGATGTCAGACAAGTGAATGAGGATTCTGCAGGGTGGGATTATTGGATTTTTCTGTTCAGATGGCCTTATTTCTCTTTTATTTTTCTCTACAGAAGTAATGTAGTGTTTTTTTGGCAGACTGCTTTCTCATGTTGTTATTAACCTCATGGAATGCTCTCTTGTAAATTTGGAAAGGCCTAACATAATTTATCATATTGATTGTTCTTCTGGACAGAGTTTGAGAAAATAGGCACCTTAAATAAGAGCTTATTAAACTTGAGTTATAGGCTAAGTCACAAAGTTGGCTTCCCAATAAATTTAGTGACCAAAACATTTAGACAGAGTTATAGTAATCAAATTTTATTGATTACTTTGTATAATTTGTTCATGAGTTTTGTATGACACCTTTCTCTTTACAATGAATTGCAATAGGTCATGATTGTTCTGATATGGCAGGTATGCTGTAAAGTTTGTGAGTGTTATAGGAACTCGGCACTGCCATCATTACATCCACAAGAGTTCCTAAACAATGTACCCATGGTGTTTGGTGGCATGCTTAATTGGGTTTGCTCCATGGTGATAATTTTACGCAAGTGGATTATATTTATCAATTTTATTGGTGGATTGCATTTACTGTCCTTTTTAATTAATAAATGGTTAGTGTCTTTAAGGCTTAAATGGTTTTCAACTACCTATAAGTTAAAAGGCACACTTCAAGTGAGATTTGGATTTGGGTAGGGTTGAGCTCAAGTGCACTCAACCAATCCATTCACATCTCATCAAAAAATATAGCTTATGTGTTTTAAGTTATTTCAAGGTAATTTTCGCGAGTAGTTCTTATATCAATATCATTTTTAGTTTTGATGTAGTCGCACTTAGAGGGTCAAGTGAAAGACTATTTTAGACCCTGCAACCCACAATTTTTCATAGGGACAACCTCGCACATACAAAGGTTATTACACAAATTGAAAGAAACATTAAAGTTTCTTATATTAATCAATGAGGAAAATTTACCTGCTTAGGGACAATGCATTAAGATATTTGTTACAATGTTGTAATGAAGACTCTAAATCAATCCATAAAGGGATGTGATTGGTAGGGTTCGTTCCTAACTAAGCTTGCAAATATGCAACACTATGAAGAACCAGACTCACTCCTTCAGGGGTTTACTCATTTTTTTGCCTTCTAAGTTCTCTCGACTCTTTATAGGGTTATGACTTGTTGTGGCTCTTTGTGATTGTGTTTCTTGCTCTTTTTAATATTCGTAGTTGGTTCTCAAATCCTTCGACACTCCCACTATTTATAGAATTTGGGGAGAAAAGTAAAGATGCATTTGCAAATAAAAATACCTTAGTAAACATTCTTCAATTTGATCAGGTCAATGTTGATTCATACTCATGTAATCACCCATGAAGGAGTTTTTGTAATAGTCAAAATATACCAGGTCACTCAGTTATTTAGCTACAAAGAAGATGGATCAAGACGCTGCACATGTCCAGGGGACAACTTGCTTGATGTTGACATGTACACAAAGATACAAGATCCAAAGAGATGTGTAAGAGGTCATGCAGGTCTCATGTAGAGCTATATCCAAAAATTATCATATTAGGCTGCACATGACTAGATGATCTTGCACGAGGCCTTCTTTATTACTACTAACACTAGGTGCAAATTTGCATAAGGATGCACAAAGTTGATTAATTGCTTTTGGTGGTGCAAGATAATAAGTGAACTTGGATGCTCTTGCATCATACAATCTATAAGTAGAAGAAACATGAGCCCTTGCTCATGCGTGCTCCATGAGGTCTTCAATGGGTCGACCAAGTTTGGCAACTACGCCACATTGCATCCTCAACTTCTCTACCTTTTCATTTTACTAGGTATTTGTTGCATTCTTTTCTATGCACTGTCTTCCCAACTCTAGAATCAAGTATTCTTTCGATTCCTTTTGGCACTTTCTTCGGTAGTTGGTGTCTCCAATATACTTCAATACTCTCAACTTCACCACTAGCCTACCTTAAATAATAATGGTATAAATATGAAATGTTAAAGATAGGGGAAAGGTCTATCCCTTAAGGTAGTTATATCTCATTGGTGTTCACCAGAAATTTCTGCAAGACTACTTTAGCTTATCATACGTTCTTTTAGAGAACCTTTCTTTATGTGTGTGCGCTAAAAACATGTCTCCTCCAATCTCTTGCTCTTTTCTTCTCATATGGGCATGCCACTTATATTGTGTATTTCTCTCTCCAATTAAGTGCACACTTGTTGGAGCACTTCCTTCATGTACTACGCAAAGTCTTCTACTTTTGCACCCTACCCTATTTCATCTTTGATGCCACACAATTCGGTAACACTTATCACAATTAGTCCATAAACTATTATGAAAGGTGTCCTTCCAGTGCTTTTGTTCACTTCCAGTGCTTCTGTTCACTTAGTTATTGTATTAAAACTCTTCTTGTGTAAAGATTGGATCACATGTCCTTGTCTTCTCTCCAACCAAATATTTCAACATATTTCCTAGACTCGTGTTGAATACTTTAATCTATCTATCCATCTCTAAATGATACGTAAAACTAAAGTGTAACATAATGTTGAACTTCCACAATGTATACAACAACCAACAAACTTCATATTCTTGTCAAAACACAATGTTACATAGAAATTCACAATCTCAACTTCTCTTTAAAAACAAATTAGCTACGTAAATATCATTATTAGCCTCTTGATCACAAATAAAAATAGCCATCTTTAAAAAAAAAAAACATAAAAACTATTTGCTAGAATATAAACAAAAACACAACCCTTTGTGTTTTGGGAAAACCTAGAACAAAATCTAAATTTAGTTGCTCAACATAGTTTCTCAGGGATTTGGAGTGGCTGGTAGAACCGACCTTAAAATTCTTTCCCTTCGAAATAAATTGTTTAAATGATATTTATTAAATTCTTTGCCTAAACTAAAACAATCCACATGTTGTGCGTGGACCAGTTTAACAATGTCATTTATTTTCTACTTTTACATGCATGTGAATTTCAACAGTTATTAATGGTTGTTTATATTAGAGCCGCTCATCTTGGCAAAATAGGTCTCAAGGCTTAAGAAGTCTCCATTTGTGGTAACCATTCTGGGTTGCTGTAATTTTTTAATTATTAAACTTCAGATATTTTAAGTTAATTAAATTAATTTCTTATAAATAAACATACCGGGTGAGATTATTTTTTGATTTTAAAGATACTAATTTGTTTAAGTTGTAATTTAAAATACTTTTGTTTTGTTATTTTCATTAAGGGGGTACCTATATTAATTCAATTTGTTTAAATTTTTTTAATGTGGAATTAAATTTTTGTGGGATTTAGTAAGTTTGTTTTTATTTTAAGATGAATTTGGCAAGCAACTTATTTCAATTGAGATCGATAAAAGGTCATATATATATTTAGGGTCGACACAACTTGATTGTCGCTGATTTCTTCTATATTATAAAAACAAGGGTCCATCTGGAGACTAGAGAATCTAATGTCCAAATATAGTGGCATCTCATTAGTACACAATGCTTATTAACTAATAAGATTTTTGGTGTGTTTGGCTTTTGAGTTTTAAAGATATTTTGAGATAATTTTGGTGATTAATTATTAAGTATTAATATATTTTTTCATATATATTTTAGATAAGATATTAGTGTGAAATGTTTAAAGTGGCGGATTATATTTATCGTTTGAAAAAAGGTGTAATTTGGTGACAATATAAGGTTGTCATCATGATATTATTAAAATAAAATATATAAATTTAAATTTTTCATAAGTAGTTCTAGTGACATTTTTCTCTCATATATATTAATCATAATCACAATGTTAAGATACATCTCAAAGTATTTAGGGGGAGGAATGAAGACAAAATGACCCACATAGGAATGTAATCTCTCAACTACTTTGGGTTATTAACCATCTTTGGGATTGCAACCTAATTTTATAGTGACACAATTAACTCTTTGAATGTAACCTTTCAATTGGTGCATCTATACGACATTGTAGTCACTAATATCCTTACTTTCCAAAAACTTCACCCTTTTTTATTACATCCTTTTGATTTTTATCGAGAGTATCACAACTATATAACCCACTCATGACCCTAATTTTGATCCCTAAAACCTAAAACCCCAAATCATAAAACCTAATCTATACACCCTAAACCTTAAAACCTGGACCCTAAACCGTAACTATATAACCTTAATCCTAAACCCTAAACATTAGACTATGGCATGGAGGTCAATTAGATGCTAGGAAAAGATCAAGGAAATTAGGAAGGACACTAAAAAAGGAAAATATTGTGTCTAAACCTCCTAATTAATAAGATTCATTGAAAGTTATTCTAGGAAGAATTCCAAATATGGTGAAAAAATATGATTTGGAGGTAGTGTGTGTTATTCAAACTTCAATAAAGGGAGAGTTTATGATGTTTGCCATCTATCCATATAACGTTGGCTAATATATAATCATAATTCAAGAATTTCCATCTCAATTGTATAAGATATTAAAACAACTTACATCCAAATCTAGCGTAACCTCAAAATAACATTGCTCTAACGTGGGATTCAACGCATGCTACTAACAATGGAAATGCAAAATTTTAAAGGGATGGATCTAGTCACATGGATCAATCAAATGGAGAATTTATTGTATTTACATGAAATCAACCGAGGAAATAGAAAGTAAGAAAATATGGCCAAAGACTAAGATCAATTAGTACTTTTCTCGCTTTGGAATCATATGGATAGTTGTATGTGATCAGGACTAGATAAATACCCAATGTGCATGATTTAGTGTCTACATTTTCCCCCACTTTATGTTGTTGAGTGAAATATTGATAAGATAAAGTAGATAGAAGATAAATACCTGATAACCATGTAGATCGATGGCGAAAAGTGTGCCGAGAGACAATAAAAAGCATGGAGAAATAAAAAATGTGAAGCATGGAAGCTAGAGAAGAGGAAGTGAAAAGTGATGAGAATGATGACCCTAGGGAGAGAGCGTATGTGTATATGTCATGTGTGTACCTATTGTTGATGTCGATGCTAATGTGATTGATGATGTGATTGATGTTTTTGATGTGATGCGACTACCGCTTCCCATAAGGACAAACCTCCAAATGAGAAGAATGATCAAGTAGTCAAATACACATGTATATGATCAAAACGAGTATAAATTATGTAAAGAAATATGTGAAAATGAAAAAAGGAACAAGTGCACCTGATCTGTTATGAGTGAATGAGATAGAAATGATCCTAAAGATGATGTAGAAGAACAAGTTTTTTGGGAGATCTCACACCAGTTGCGTTGTGTGTGAGTTTTTTGGGTGATCTCATGCCAAAAATGGAATAAGTGTAGAGAGAAAATTTTGGTGTCATTCTCTAACCTTTAACTGCTTCATAGAATGTAGAACACCACTGCATATGGTGTGTAAAAATCCAATCCATTTTTAATAGTTTCGATCCAATTCAAAAGTAGAAAAAAGAGTGTAGTGCACGCATGTCGAGTGTTGAAGGACTATTGTTCTATAAAATCTGTTGTGTGGGATGTTGTGGATTGTGATGAACTAAAAAATGTTGTGTAACTTCCCCCTAGTCACAAGTGTCCAGGAAGGGACAGGGTTTCCCAGGCACTACTGTTTGGGTCTGGGCGTTGGTGTTTGTGTTGTGCTAAGGGCCCAAGTTAGGATCTGGGCCCTTGTTGTGACTAATGGTTGTGATACATACCGATACTAAACGGTGTTGTGTGATGAATGTGAACTGCTATATAGGGCGACTGAATTACCAAAATGATGCCCCCCTCGTGTAGGGTGCATGCGACATTGCTAAGGAGTATTTAGAGAAAAGGAGGACCGACCATTGTGTTGAGATTGATTCCCTGCAAGAGGAGTGTGCTTGGTAGAAACCAAGGCACACACAAATAAAGTGGCTGGAAAAAAAATGTTAGTACAAGAAAGATAAAGATGCATGTAAGAGATGATGTATAAGCTAAGCACACAAGAAGACAACGCAAACATGCAAGAAGATAAAGAAGACCATGAAAAGTGGGTTTCAAACATGGGACATCACTCATAATGTCACAAGATAATCAAGGCCGTAGTGTCCGTAATAAATCAAAGAATAAGAAAGACATAGGGAAAAGCCCGCAAATAATGGCATACAATGACAAACAGAAGAAAATAAATAGTAACAGACAACCATGGAAGCAAGTAGACCTGCAAGAAACATGCTTCACATGAAACACCCATTAGCATGTTAGGAAGATAAAAAGTATTTCAAAGCATGAATAATACGATATAATAGTGTGCTATGAAAAATGAAACAATAAAACCTGTAGTGTACGGAAGTGGATGCCCCCAGGAGCCACTGTGGGACTAGTAAGAGGGACTGTGCCGAGCATCCATACTGTGTGTATCAATCTATATAATTTGTGATCAAAACTAGAAAGAAAGTGAACATGCATGTGTATATGGAAAAGATAATGACATATAATGTATATATCTAACATAGTAAGAAAAGGTATTATGCAAGTATAAGCAAGAATAATATGCCACCAAGATATACAATATGTTGTGAATGGGTGAGATGGAATGCAGAGTGAATGTGATAGGATCCACATTCCCCCCAAGTGAGTGTGAATGTATATGCATGTGATGAGGTTCATTTATTCTTGCACACTCATCATTCAATAATGATCCATAGAACAAGAGTGCGTCATCAGGAAATGGTTTGAATTGTGCACGCTAGAAAGATGTCATCGTGAAGCATAGAGCGTAGAGAGTGAGTGAGCGCATAAGTGAATGCGTGAGTGTGGTGAGGTGCATTTGAGATGTATACCCTCAATAATTGAGTATGAAACGTGTAATTAGAGTGTGTCATAGGGTAATTTGTGTAGCGTGTAGAAGTAGATGTAAGAAATATATATCATGAATGCATAGAGTATGCAATGTGTATGATGTGGGATAGATGTTGTGAGAAAGATATGTGATGAGTGCACGATTTGTGAAGCATGTAGTATATAGTGTGTAGTGTAATGTGTAGTTTAGATTGTAGTGTGTAGTGTGTGAGGTTCATGTGTATAGTATGCCCTCAACAGTCAAGTGTGAACCATAACATAGGAGTGTGTCATCAGGTAATGACGATACATGACTGTATCAGAATGTGAAAGATGTGATGTGAAGTGTATGACATGTAAGACACCTGATAGTGCTATAAGAGAGGGGGGAAATAATTATGGTTCCCCCTAAGTGTATGATGATAAGCCTGATCAAGTAAAACCATCTAAAAGATCATCATTGTCATGGTCAAAACTAAAAGGCGATGCATCCGAGACCTGATTAACAATAGTATGTGGTTGGTCAAGTAAAGAGCCATTAAGACATAGATTGTACATGCCCATTTCATATTCCTCGTCAATGAAGGGTGGTAATGAACATCCATGTGCATACCAATGAGTAAGGTTTTGTGAATAACCGAGAAAAGAATTGTTGTAAACGAAAACATGGCCAAAAGGCATGGGGAATGAGATATCAATATGATTGGGATCTAACGTGCCCCCAATGTAATCAAGCCAGTATTTTCCAAGTGTAAGTGGCGAAGTATGAGGAGCTCATGTAATAAATACAGTGAGATGAAATACGTGAAGACCATAAGCAATAATAATGCAGATAAATCCATGGTAAAGATGAGGATCATGAGGCGGGGGGTAGATGTCATCCATTGTAAATCCTAGCCAAGTCAATCCATCATGTGTACATATAGTATTAGAGAAAATAGGATTGAAATGAATGTGTTCCTAATAAGAGTCATTCATGAAAAGTGTACATGTAAAAGGATGACGTGTTAATGGTGGTTACCCATGAGTAGGTGAAGTAGATGGAACAAAGTCCAATGTTTGGACATGGCCCCAATAAAGAATCATAACACTAGTATAAGGAGATGGGATTCTGAAGAAGATGGAATAATGTCTAATGTGAAAATGGTTCCTTTGAGTGGAAGTAAGTTGTCTAGATAATATTCAGGTCATGGAACAGTAGTAGGATGGATAGTAGTAGAATCAGGAATAGGTAATATAGTGTTACGATCTATGTTGTAATATTGGAATGGTGTACTATCAACATAAATCTCATATTCAAAGCCCTAATGTAAGAATCTGAGACATCGGTGGACTGCAAAAGACATTGCTTGCATGTGATGAATCCATGGTCTACCAAGTAAGAAATTATATGAAAGTGGTAGATCAACAACAAAAAATGGAATGGGAATGGTCTTTATCCCAAATATGAGTGGAAATGTGATGGTGCCTAAGTATGAACACATAGTAGAATCATATGCTCAAACTGAGAGAGATGTTGGGTTAAGATTAACTAGAGAAAGGCCAATAGTTTGGATGAATGATAAAGGAAAAAGATTGAGCTCAGATCTAGTATCGACTAAAACAAACTTGACATCTAATTTGTTAATACAGACTTATATATAGAGAGGAGGATCATTATCATAAACAACAATATTTTCAGCTATAACTGATGGAAAAGTAATCTGTTGAGAAAATACATTGACAAATGTTTGATATACAAAATCTAGATAAGTAGTGCCATGAATACAAGTAGTAGTCAAAATATTAATGATTTTAGCACAACACTCAGGATTAGCTAGCAATAAATCATGGATAGAGATAGCCATGATGAGAGGATCCTAGAAAAATGAGAAAAGTAGAAGTATGAGGACCATAGGAATGTTAGAGTGACAAGTTCACCAAAATGATTAAGCAAGTACAAAATTTATAAATGCCTGATACTAAATATGTAACAACACAAATGATATAGAAATTAAGCACAAAATAGACCCAAGCAAATAAGAAATTAATATTTGAAACCCTTCGTGAAAATGAGGATATAAAATGACTTAGCTAATTCATTATGATCCCAAAGGTGCACATACATGATGAACTGGAAAATATGAAGACTAGACTATCAAAACAAAGCCCATAAAAATTCAAAGGTGTCAGGATATGCTTGAATGGGGTGCCTAAGGAGGGTCAGGGGCACCTAGGGTGCTGTAGACCTGTTCTGGGCACCCGTGACTATTTAGGAGATTTGAAAACTAGTTTCATTGGGTCACGAGATGTTCTCCGGCCTTCGCTTCTTGTCACTAGTATGTCACACCAAGTTTACAAATGTCACATGTAACATGTAATGAATAATTGACCCCTCCTAGGTGTATATGTAGAAGTATCAATCCCTTTCCCTTGTGTGTGGATGCTAGATCGATGTTTGAGTTCTCTTGTAATGGAATTTGAATCCAACCTTAGGTGATGATAGTTCCCTTGCTTGAATTTCATAATTAACCTCGAAAAGGCCGATTGCCAAAAAGATAAGATACCCAAATGGATAGTAAGGACCCAAAAGATGTGAAAACATTAAAAAGAGGTTAGGGGCACCTATAGGGGATAGGGATGCCTGTGCACTGACGTTCTGGCTGGGCGGTAGTGTTTAGGATGAAAAATTCTGAAGTATAAAAAGACAGACTGGGATAGAATGAGTGTAAGATAAAAAGAGGCAATAGAAAGCAAGAAAAGATATCCAATGATTGAGCTCAATTACTACTTTTATTTCTTAGAAACCATACAAATAGTAGTATGTGATTAGGACTAGATAGATACCCAAGTGCGTGACTTAGTATCTATATTGTTAGCATCAAGAAATATTTGAACATTGTCATCAAATTGAGCATTTTGATAAAGATTAAGAAGTTCAACCTCAACAAAATCATCAAGGATATGATTGATGCTATCATGATACAAAACTTACCTAGGAGAGGAAGATCTAATTTTATCCATGAGGTTTTTGTGGATCATAGGGAAAGGAGTTCTAAGAGAGGGGTTCAAAAAATGATTTCATAAAATCTAATATTAAATCTAATTTCAGAGTCACAACAATGATATATAACAAAATACAAATTCTAAGTACTCTAAAGATGCAACTGTGTAAGAAAATAAGAGAGATAAGGCACTTATATTATTTTCGCATATCCCGAAGTATGTCCAAACTGGAACAACTGATGAACAAGATGGGCAGAGTGTTAGAAATTATCGATATAAATTCTGGAACTTACAAATTGTTCATTACAAGGGCACTTGGGTAGGGGCGAGGGCATCAGACACCTTTTGTAGGTGTCTGTGACTGCTTAGAGAGTCAGAATCTAATTTTTCCTATGTCGCTATGGTTTCTCCATCCTTCACTGTTGGTCACATGTATGTAGCTAGATGATTGCCGAATTCACTAGTAACTTGCAAAAAATGATATCCTGTAAAACCCCCAAACTACATCAAATCCTAAAAAAGAAAGATGCAAATGGGGAGTCAGACTGAGCTCGACGGTCACCTAACAAAGAAAACTTACGACTGAGCACTGCACTACATCTCATACTCCATGTAGTTCTATGTGCTTGTGTGTGAAAACGTGTCCTTAGGTTTCCTTCGCACCAATGACACCAAGATAACGGGCTATATGTAGATAGAATGCAAATGTATGGGATGAAATTCAGAAACTTCCCCTTCTTATGCAATGTATGCATAATAATAAGCCAAAAAATGCAGTCCCTTTGATAGTATGTAGATATGTTTTCCCTTTAGAATTACCCGCCCTTATAATAGTATGTATGTTGTGTATATATAGGGATCTCTTGATTGAATTTCGATACTAGTGACACAAAATGCCGACTAGGACCTTGGGATAGGAGTAAGAAAACCAAAAAGGCCAACCACAAATGTCAAAAATGTGAACAAGAACAAAGGAGTTGGGAGCGCTTGGGTTGGATAGGAGCGCCTAGGTGCTAGTGACCAGTCCTAGGTGCTAGTTTAATGAGACAACTGTGAGAATACTGACAGACAAGGATCCCTATGTCTTGACCAAAACTGGGTGCAAAAGTGATAGATGTGAGAGATAAAAATAATAGAAACAATCAAAGAAATCTAATTGACTAAGAAGTGTATCGCCAGTAAATACTTTTCTTACTCAAGATCCATACATATAACAACATACTTGGTGATTTAGTAAAATAGTAGTACACGAGTGATTTTGTGTCTACAGGAGGCCATTATCTTTATATATATATATATATATATATATATGATGATGATGATGATGATGATGAATATTTAGCATGGAAAAGAGTGTAGAACTCTAGAAACATTATTTATCTGGTATAATAGATTGAATCCTCAATAAATTAAAGAGAAACGGTCAAAGGGATTATGTTTAACCTATGACAAAAAATATTGCTAAGGATATAAATGTGTTGAGAAGAAATTATTCTACATCAAATGTGCAAATGGAGAAGATTAGGATGAGGAAGTTTGAGAAAGAATTATATGACTCCCAAGTAGTTATTATATGTCATTCACTTTCTTGAATTATTACTCCAAAAACTGTAAAAGTGGTGGGTATACAAAAAGTAAAGAGTGATAGTATTAATCAACTTAGGGATCATACATGACTTTGTCAATCATAAAGTTGTGGAATACATGAACTATTTTGTTTATGCAAATCTATAACTTTAGGTCATGATTTTTTTAGTCTTTTATTTCCCAATAGAATGCTATGCGCACTGACACTTCATTTAGAAGGGATGATTTCTCACCCGAAGTGCACGTAGTTACCGGGTCCCTCTTTTGTGTTTTCTTGAAAAGATGTTATCTTGCATATACATGATGATAATTTAACCAAGTACTCATTCAATCATAATAACCCATTACATACTTTCAATTAGAAACACATGTAATAAGGAACATAAAAATTCAGATAAAAATCAATACCAATTGCACCATGAATTCACCATATTCAAACACATCAATTATCATAATCCATCCTTCATAATCCATTATATTAAAGCCTTACATAATTTAAGCTGAATACATGTTTATCAATGTGTCAACCGCTGGAACATACATAAGTATTAAACCCTAGACCATGATTGCATAACAAGATTCTCAGAATTTGAACAGAGTAACCGGTAACTCATGATTCCAAAACAAAGGAATATGACATATATATAGGGGTGGATACTTTACCTTCACCACCCATGCACTCTAGATTGTATGCTCAAAATATTACACCCAAAAATAGCCATAAGGCATGCATGCTTTTACATCAATCTTCCTAATATATTATCCTAAATATAGATTCTGCATTAATCCTATTATTAGATCACCTCGTGCAAGACCATCTAGTAATTCATGCATGTGCTTTTTACATCTTTCACCCCTTTATGTCTGTCCTAAGAGAACTTGATGAAGTCTATAATTAACCCTTTCTTGGATGCCACTCTTCCGCCATTCTTCTATTTTTAGCCTGTGTAAAGAAAAATCCGTTAAGTTCCAAGGTTACCCTGCTCAGGCATGAACCTTCGCGCGCTACCCCATTCTACCCATGTGGGCCCCTTCGTGCCTATCTCATGTGCGACATGTACTTAGTAAATTCATCTGTGCAACATTGCCCCACACTAATTTGGATTTCAGTCCTCGATAATGGTTTTCCCAACTTGTTTCACCAAATAATGAATATGAACCACAATGAAATAATAAAGAATTAAATGACCAAAAAGAATCATCCCACCTATACACAATTCAAATTAGGCCTCGGGTTGTTGAATAATCTATGGGAACTTAGAATTTAACTCACCCTCCAATTTCTTCCACTCATTTATTTCTTCCAATGCTTTCCCAAGAGCCGCCTCTACAATCTCTGACAATTGGTCAGGCGCCAACTCTTCAACTCTACTCTTAAGTTCTTGGATAACTATAGTTAACTCGACGAACACCCCTTCAATTATATCCATGTGTTCCAACACCATGTTTTGAAATTGTTTGATCTGGAGCTCTAGCTTATCCTTCTTGGCCTTAATCAAACCCTTTTGCTTTGAAAACTATGTCATAACCTTAGTACACTCTATCTTATTTGTTGGCATATTTTCTTGTATAGCTATGATATCTTCCTCTTCATTCTATGCCTTAGCCTCCTCTATGATCCCATTAGCAATATATTGCACTATGTTGTATTTGATCTTGTGGGCCATTCTATGCGTAATATATAGAAACCTCTTATTCACATCCATCCACCTCTCCAAGGCACCCAATTTATAACTTATGAGCCTGGCTATAACCCTAGTTGTAGGGTCTGTAAGTTTTTCTATACTTATGGCCCTTCCTCCCTTCTCATACTTTATCTTGATGGCCAATTCATCAATATTTGAATTGGAACACAAGTCTCGTTCCATGTCTTCCCCTGTGCCTCTTAAGCCTATAACATGTTCAATGAGTTGGGTTGTGATCCACATCCTCTAGCCTGTGAAATAGAAATAATATTCATGTACCTTAGACATGAACCATTGAAATAGATGTGTGGGCTTTGTGAAGAAGGGTATCTTAGACAATTGGAGGAACCTTACATTCTCTAAATTTATCCTTACTGAATCATCCACTGGTACTTTCCCTTCTTCATTTGTCTTTGGTGGTTCCCGCAACATGTCCGCCTTCAAATTCACTTCATTTCCTAGATTGCTATGATTGAACCCACTGATTTTGCACTTTGTGAGCTGAGAATTTCATGTCTGAACCCTAATCACTCTAGTGGGTACTGCATTTATGAATATATATCTTCCAATTTGTCTTCAAATTCAACCTTGACCCTCTTCATGTGACGTTTTCTCCTTCCTTCATGGGATGTCGTAGTTTCCCTCTTTGGTGCCATTAACCCTGCGACATTGTGCCCTATGTGATTTTCTTTACAAAACTTAGTATTACCTCAATACCTAAGCACTACGAACCCTAGATGTTTAAACTCTGACTCTACAAACCCTTTCTTCTTGTGCCCTAGTTTTTCACTCAACCTATGGCTCAAAATTATTTCCAAAAAGGATTCATACAAAGACACCTTACACACAGTTCTTTGGTTTGTTCCTCACTTCTCTCGCTTTGTCGTACCAAATCACTTGGTATCTCAATTTCTCAAGTCTTCTCGAATGCAAGGTAGAAATGACTCGATTTTCCCCCTTTTATAACCTTTTTGTAGTCCACCAACTTACTTTTTCACTTTTAACACACTTTTTCTTTGCTTTAAATATTTTATGTTATTTTCTCAATAAAGCACCTTTTCCGCTTTTGCCTTATCACTCACCTTCCTTTTATGCGCTGCAATTGTAACCTTCTGGCAGGATTACTACTTTCCAAGCCACATACCTCCTCATGCACGCCTCCCTGTGCCGTAGTACATAACCCTCTATGTCTACACTAAGTAGTTCATCATGATGTTTCCTACCTCACGTTACACTGCGTGATCCCTTTTTCCACTTGTGCTCTTCATCCTGAGAAAATTTCTTATTATCACCATCCTTCTCAATTCTTGTGACACATTTCTCCACTTTTCTACACTCACACCTGGTTCACTTGGCACTAAAGGTATGCACGGTACTTTGTGCATGAACTCAATAGATAGTAATAAAATTCCTATGTGCAAGCATGCTTATTCCAACAAATAGAGAAACAAATTAAAAACACATAGCAACAACTGGAATAAAACATAAAAAAGGAAACCTACTCTAAATGGAAATACTGCCATATTACAAACAACAATAAGCTTTATTTATAGTAGGGATTCATCGTAATCCCATTGAAATAACCAGCAAACATGGTGCCATCCAGCACTTACAACTGACATGCACCTGATTCAAGTATTTTGGTTACAACAACAGGTTATGACCAATGCACTTTTCAATTTCCCTGGGTGGCGCACAAACTTGGAGTCATAGAGAAGAACCGTCTTACTAACTTCAAATGTATTGTTCTTAATATGCCTATCATGTCAGGCCTTCTGTCTCACTTTCTCAGGCTTCTAGATCCAACACGCAATGGCACGCCACTCATCTAGTTGCATTAATTTGTCAATGCGTTCAATAACAGTCTGCTCATCATCTAGTCATCATGTGTGTGCAATACATAGGGATGATAACATGAATTCAATGGGTAGCAAAAATTCTAGATCAAACACCAACTATTTAACCTTTTATAAGTGGTCCTGTAAGCCCAAAGTACATCAAATACTTTATCATACCAATCTTTTCTTCCAACATCAAATATTTTTGTCAATGTTTGGCTAATAATTTTGTTGAAAGCTTCGACAGTGATATTATATTGAGGGTGATAGGGAGTTGTCTTATGGTGTGCCACCATAAAATATGCCAATAAAATCCTAATTATCTCATTCAAAAAATGAGTTCCTCTATCACTAGTCAAACTCAACGGACATCCATACATGCTAATAATATTTTCCCATAAAAAACTTGCTATTGTGGCTATTGTACAATCCTTTATAGGTGCTGCCTTTTTCCCACCTTTTCAAATAGTCCATGTAAGTGATAATATATCACGCACCTATCTTACGTGTAGGTGGTGCAATAGGGCCTAAAAATTCAATAACCCAATTTTCAAAAGGATTTGTGCTCACAATCGGTTTAAGTGGCATCTCATCTCTATGACCAGGATTTCTAAGGTGTTAACATTGATCACATGCCTTCACATATTCCTTGGTATCCTTGTATAAGGTCTCTCACCATAGTTTGGCCATAAGAATTTTGCACGCTATAGCATCACCTGCATAGTGTCCTCTTACTATACCACCACGATCTTCCTCCATAATAGCTTCATGCTCATGTTCAAGTACCTAAGGACACAAGATATCATCTCTACCCATCTTGTATAAGTCTCCTCCAATCAGCTAATAAGGCACTGCACGTATAGCAAACTATTTTTTCTTTAACTTCTTCATTCCTTTAGGAACCTGTCTAATGCACAAAAATACTACAATATCCTATAAATCTACAAGCACACATATTAAACTAAAAAATTGTGCATCTGACATAATGTCTTCAATGCTCTGCGCATCCTCACCATAATTGATTTGTGATAAATGATAGGGTCCAGAATTTCTCTTACTAAGCTTGACAACAACTATGAAGTCAAACTCCTGAAACAATAGTATCCTCTTGGCCATCGTGGGTTAGTGCTATCATTGATGTCAAACCCATTGATGGAAAAGGGTGTCATGTAGCCATGTGATTCCCCATATGAGGTTATTCAGGTGTCAAGGATATTGGTTTTCAAGTTTGGTGAAGTCTTATGAAGTCTTGGTGCATGGTTTGAGTGATTCTAGTCATGGTATGAGGTTTCCCAATCTAGTTGGAGTGTTTCATGAGGTCATACATGGTCCTAATGATGTGTTACAAGTGTACATGAGTCTACATATGGTCATTATGGTTAGGTCTTGAGGTTTCATGATTGAGTCAGGTCATTCCAGGCTTGTTTCTAGCCATGGAACATGCAGAATGGTAAGGAGGTATGTGATGTTTATGGTAAGTTTCAAGTTTATATTCAGTGATTCAATGCATATTTGAGGTCCTTGAGAAGCTAAAGGTGAGAAACATGCAATTTGGCATAGGTAAGTCTTAATGAATGGAGAGTTTTAGGAAGAGTTATGTGGTGAATTTTAGAAGTTATATAATTTTTTCATGCTACTTTATGCCAAATTTAAGGTTAGTATGTTGAAGATTTTTGAATATATGCAAGTTTTGGTGAAACCGGGTAAGTAACAATGTGATTTTATAGCAAAAGTTGACCTTCTGATGCTCGTTGTGAGTTGTATGATTTTCATGGGAACCTAATATCTTTGGGGTATTTTAGGCTAGTTATGAAGCTTTCAAAAAAATAATTAGGTGGTTTGATTGTCACATTTTTATGAACGATTGTTAAGAAGGTAAAGTGGTTTAAAACCCTAGCTAAACCCTAGCTAGGAGTAGTTTGCAGAAAAGTGAGTTTATCAGCCCAGTTTTGATTGATTGCAAAATTTATGATTCGATGTTGTAGAGGAATCTTTTAGATTTCCAAAAAGGTATGGTTGAGCATGTGGCCATATGTGGGCCCCACTAAAAATGCAAGTTTATGAAGAAGTTCAGTTTTGAGGCCAAAGTTGTCCAAAGGAGGTAGCATGCAATAAATTGGCATTGTGTGATGTATGGGAGCTTATATTTATTTCCATGAAGGTTTTAAGACATTTTCATGTAGGTATATGGTCATTTCAGGTCTATACAAGTTGATTGGTCAAAGGGCGGTTTTGAGGCCTCAAATAGCAGTGCTTAGTAAAATGGTCATAACTTGAGCTACAAGTGGATTATTGAGATGATTCAAGTTGTGTTGGAAATTGGATTCAGAGATATTTCCAGTAATGTGAGGCTTTCCTCATGATGAGGTGATTTGATAGGGTTTATAGGTCATTCTTTGGACAGGAATGTTTTTGGCAGTTCAAGACATCATGTGTTTTGATGAAAATTTAATCTTGTTTGAGGCATTATATGGATTGGGTGATGCTTCCTATCACCTGGGATGTGAAGAAGGGATGAATTTTCATCTAATGTAATCCATTTTGAGGTCTTGAATGTTCATAGAAATGTTTTTATGAGCTAACCTTTGGAAACAGAGTTTTTGACAGGTTAATTTGGTGAAGGAAAAATTGATGTGGTTTGAAGTGAGGATGATTAATGACTTCTAACTTGCTTATAAGTGTTCTACATGTTCTGGAAATTCCATAAAGTGGTCACATGCATGGTTTTGTTGAGTAGAAGTGATTTGGTGATCAGATGAAATTTCTAGGGTGTTGAAGGGGTGTAGGAAAAAACTATTTTGAGATTTGTAAAGGGAATTGGGCATAGTAAATGAAATAATTTGATTGGTTGAGCTAAATTGCGACCATATATTGATGTTAAATGATATTTTACTCGTATGATAAGGGATTTTGAGATCTTGACTAAAAATAGTTTTAGGATGTAAGGAGCATTTTTGTCATCCCAATGCAAGGGTTTTGGGACACTTTGGTGCATGAAATGTTAGGTTTTTTGGCTAGGCCGAACTACTTGGGTCACATGTGACTATTGTAATGATGTTATTTGTATTTAATTAAGGGGTATGGGTTGAATTTATCATAAGGTACCGACCTCTTTTGGGTTAGTCAGTTGATTTGCATATAAAAGTGAAGTTTGAGCTCATTTTGTGAGTTAGTCTTGCATGGGGGAGAAGTGCGACCTAGAGGAGAGATATTTGTAGTGTAAAAAGGCATGTTTTGAGTGTAATATCAAATGTGTTTCCGGTTGAGAAGAGTATGACAATATGAGATCAAGATATTAGAAGCAATACAAGGTGAGATATGAAGAAGGATAAAGAGAAATGTTGATGCCCTAGGGTGTGACCTAGGGTTTGTGAGCTGAATAAGTGATGTCCATCAATTGTGGCAATAGAACAAAATCAAAGATCAAACATATTCAGGTGGATTGAGTTAGTGATTGGTCATCCTAGGGGGTTGTAGCCTCCTTGTGGAGTGGGTGCTTCACTAAATTAGGGGTTGGTGCTCCTTGTGCAGTTGATGCCTCTCACTAAATTAGGGGTTGGTGCTCCTTGTGAAGTTGGTGCTTTACTAAAATTATTTGCTTTGTGTAATATAAGTAGAGTTTTAGTGGTTTTCTTCCCCATGAGGGTTTCCCTCTTATATCTTGTGTTATATGTGTCTCTTACATTTGTTATGTTATTTGAACGTATTGTGCACATATCTATAAGCTAGGTTGTTAAATATATGATGGATGGATAATTTAATTATGATGTAAATGGTAAATGAAGTTAAAGAAATTTATAGGACTGATTCACCCCCCCCTCTCAGTCCATTGTGCTTCCAACAATTGGTATCAGAGCAGGTCCTTGAGAAGCAAGTCTAACCACTTGGAGGAGATCCTAAAAGCACAATATGGATGAAGAAAATTAGGAAAGAGAATCAAGGAATTGAAATCCATGGCCAAGAAGGATGAAGAAACCATAAAATATCTCAAGATTCAGTTGGAGAAGGACATTTCAGATCTGAGCACAAATGAAGAGGAATGTGAAAGACTAAGAAACAAGCCCTGTGAGGTGTGTGTGCATGGACAAGTTGAATTTTAAAGAGGTGGTGTTTAATCTACAAGCAGATTTAGCATTCCATAGGATGGAGAACATCATATTGAAGGTTGAAATCAAAGATATGTCTAACACTCTTAAGGCCAAGGAAGAAGAATGTGACAAGCTTCAAAGAAGAGATTCAAACCCTAAAGATCAAAGAAGTTGAGAACTATTCTTGCAGATCCAACAACTTGTCCTTAGTTCAAAAGGAAGTAAAGATGATGGTGTTCATGGCAAGAAGGTCTATTCAAGGCCTAATCCTATTAGACAACCAAATGCAATGAGGTATGCAAAATTTCATGGTTATTGTTATGCTTGCAATGGTTATGGTCATAGAGCAAGGGATTGCAGAAAGTTTTTCATTTGTGTGTATCTTTGGAGCAATGGAAAAGATCACAAGAGTGATCAATTAAAGTAAAGGCAGAAGGTTGTTTTTCATAGGTGCCTTCACAAGGGTCATATTGCAAGGTTTTGCTCTCATGACTCATCAAGGCAAGTGAAGAAGGTTGTATCTCCCAAAGTAAAATAAGTTAGGATGCCAAAATCAGTCATAGGAGGATTTGTTTTAGTTAAGTCAATCAAAAGGAATCCAAGGAGAGTTCAAGCCCAAACAAAGATTTCAAGAGGAAAAAATTATGCAAAAGAGGTCAAGAAGGTTGATTCAAGAACTGAAGTGAAGCAATCATAGTGTACTTGAGAAGTTAAGAGCTTTGGTAGTATGGGATACTTCAAATGTTATAAGGTATGTCAAATGATGACATCCATGAGTCTTTGAGTTCATGTCACTTGTCACAAGGTGTTTGTATTTACATAAGTGTCATTCTTCTTTTCCTTTACAGTTTTTATTTCATAAGGTCATGATCTCTTGTGTTATCTGCAATTCTACTTCATAAATGTATTGTTTTGTATATTAGCCTTCTATCATGTTTCAGTCTAAGTATGTATGTATATTGTCTTTGTCTGTATGAAATGAGCTCTCATAATTATGTGTAGTCTTGGTGATATTTGTCCATCTTGCTGACTAGTCTTGAAAAAATTCAAAAGGTCGGTGTGTGTCCTGCATCAAGGAAAACAAATTGATCTGGTCTATTTCAAATTTGTTTGAGTTAGATTCTTTAGTCCTTAAAGATTGTGCTCCTCTGTCAAAATATTGAAGAATTGCTAGAACCTCAATCCACTGTTATGAAGTATTTGTAAGATTTTTCTATGTCAGTTTGAAGTTGCATGACCTTTCTAATTCATACGGTCTTTAAGGAGTTATCATGATATAGTCAATCTGTAAAAGTGTATCAAGTGAGTGTTGTGTGTTGATGTCCTTTCATGAATGTCAAAGAGTTTGCTCATGTCATTAAGTCTAAAGTTGTAAAGTGTGTGCCATGTTGTCATCAAGAATGGGATACACAGCCTTCAAATTTGACTGGTTCAATATATGTCAGAAAAGTGATTCAGTATTGCTTAGTCATTAATGTGAAGGGTGATGTAAAGAATGGTCAAGTCAAGGTTTGAGTCATAAGTTGCAATGGAAGTGTGTGAAGCATCATGAGGTGTTCAAGTCTTTGTCTGGATTAGTGGTATCAAATTCCAAGTTGCAAAGTTGTATATTGTGTCACAAAGTCATGTCACAATGTTATTGAATGTCTATGTTTGTGTCATATACAAGTGGTCAATAAGGCTTTATAGTACCTTGTCAAGACTGGTCAAAGCTCTATGAACATCAAGATGTTATGATCCATCAAAGTTGTTATGATCTGCACAAGCAAGTCTCTTCATACTTGGTGATGGTTAAGTATGGTGATGTGAAGTATAATATGTTTGTGTGAAAACATGTTGACAAGTCATTGTTCAGTGAAAAAGGTGGTGTTTAGGTATTCTACATAAAGGCATTATCAAGTCAAAACCATGTATTGTGTATGCAAAGAACAGTTAAGTTGTGGGTACATTAAATAATGTGACCTTGAGAACATTACAATGTAAATGAGGTCACAAGGTTGTTAAGCATGTTCTTAAGATCAAAGTCATTGGGATTTCTGTTCAAGAAATTTACTATGTTCCATATGTCTATTAGACAATGTTTCTCGTAGAATTAATATGCAAGGACAAAGTATGTGAGGTATATGAGTTGTATGAGTATAAGTTTTCTGTGTTGAAGACAAGAGGCCTACAAAATTGCTAATTTACAGGTCAATGTTTGTCATACAAGACCTATTATCATGTGTTCCTCAGAAGTGAAGAGGTTCAAGGTCTAAATGTTTATGTTAAAGGTTACAAGATTGGGCCTCATTAGGACTATGGTCTGTGTCACCAAGTTTGATAATGCGAAAAGTGTAGCTTCAATGATCTAGAAGATTTGTGAAATCAAAGGCTCTGAAGTGAATTGTATAAGGTATGCATCAATTTCATAGAAGACAGAGAGATTTGTGCTTTACTTATTTTGGTGAGCTTCTAAGTGTCATGAGAACATGGTGAAAACTTCAAGAGGTAGAGTAGTCATGTAATCCATGAACAATTGTAAAAAGGTTGTAGCCTTAGTAAAGTCATTTTTGGTTGAGTTTGTAAGTGTATGTCTATGATTAAATATTCTTGTATAAAGCTTGTATCTTAAGATGAGACCTGATGCATTCATAAAAACAACATTATATGGTCTATCAAAGAGTACAAGTTAAAACAAACTTGTGAAAAGTTCTAGAGTTGTATACAATTTGAAGGTCCATCAAGGTGTCTAAATGTGGTGTAAGAAATTGGTTATGACTCTCATCTTATGCAAGTGATTTGTCATGCAATGAGGTGGTGTAATGAAGTCTCATCAGTTGTAAAAGGTGTATACTATTCCTCAAGCTAAGGTGTAGAGTTTTCTAGGCCATGATCAAGGAGTTTCTTTATTCATGAGTTGATTGAAAATGCCAAGAGGGTTTTATAGCCATGAAAAGGGTTTGTGTATTCTCAAGGAGATTAGAGGATTCAAATGTCTGCAAGAGGCTTGATCACTGATAAAGATCTAAGTAATGTACATGCACAATAAGTTTATAGGTTATGTCATGAATGATTGAAAAGGTCTTAAAGATTGTTTTGGATCAAAGGTATAAAGATGTGAGCTTGTAAAATGAATCATAGGTATCAGTAAGCTCACAAGGTAGTTATGTGGTCCTCAGTTTATTAAAGGTATGCAAAATATAAGTTTATGAAGGTTGAGTCACACCTTCTCTATAACTACATGAAATTCTTGAGCTATCACATGAGGATAAGAAGATAAGAAGAAATGGGAGTGGTATAAGAACTGTGCATAATAAATCTGCTTGAAGGAGCTGAAGTTATAAGCCTCAGACATGACTGATCTTAGTCCAAGTTTGAAAAGAAGATGATTGAAAAATTCTCTAGAAGTTTGTAATACACAGTCTTCATGAGCTCAGATTTGAAAGTGTCTGTATTTAAGCCTTCATGAAGGGTGAAAATTTTGACCTACAGGGTCTTAGAGATGAGTAATGACTTGGAAAGTAAAATGCATGAAGTCTCTTCAAGATAGTATAATGAATTATCAGTTGTTAAGTGAGTTCACTGGAAGCTTAAGCATATCTCTCCAAAGATTTTCAGTTGAGTACTTTTAAGTTGATTTGTCTTGAACAAGTATGTAAAGGTGATGGAGAACTACAATTCTTCTTAAACTGATGTAAAGTCTGGCTTTGTCATGATGGTTAGTACAGAGTACAAGGCAAGAAAGGTCTTTAGTCACTAAGAATCAAATGTTGATGATGTTGTGTATTGAAGTATGTTCTGAGATGCTTGATAAATTATGGAGAGTAAAGAGGTGTTTTGAAGTTGGGTCTGCAATAAACTAAGAATGATATGATGAAGTCCTAAGATCATGGTCTAAAGAATGGTTGACCTTTGAGATTAAGGTATCAGAAATATATTTGTGTCTAGTATAGATGAATTGAGTAAGATCTACAAGTATGACATTTATTGTTAAAGAATTGAATAGGCCAAATATGGTAAGTTCTTTCCCAAGTTATAGTGCTAAAGGACGTTGAGTTGTGTTGAATGTTAAAAAGGGTAAACATGATCCTTGAAGAAATTGAAGCTTATAGTGTCAAAAATACATTCTTTAGAGTGTGTGAAACCATGAGTTCAAAGTAAAAGGTGTGAAAGAAGAGGTTTAGATCAAATGTCTTGTCCATTTTGATCATGGGTAATGAGGTGAAAATTTAAAGTATGTACCTCAAGCTTAAAGAAGTGAATGTTTTGAAAGGTGCATAGTTCTTAGGTGCTCTCAAGATAAACTGTGAAGCATATTTAAGTCATGGGGAGGTGTCTCTTGATCAACCAAATTTAGAGTACTCTAAGAGGATGCATATTTGGGATAAAAGCTGTAAAATGGAATTTAAAGTTGCAATGGTTGTACAAATCATCAAGGGATCATGGTTGAAACTGAAATGAACATGTGTAAGTGACTTGAAGTTGACTAATAGTCTATATAGACATCATGGAAACGAGACCAATATGTGATCTCTTATCACTTGGGATAGGTATTTGCACCCATGAAGGAATTTTCTTAAGATGTTTGTTTATCAAGATCCTTGATGGAGTTTGAAAGAGGTTTATTGACTCTAGTGGAATGCATTACTATGTGATTCAAGGAAGAATACATAAAAAGATGAAAAGATTGAAGAAGTATCTCAGGACTGTGGTAAGTGAACTTTGCACCTTCTAGGCCTAATGCAAACAAGGTAAGATCATCCAATTTTGATTTTTCAAGTAGAGAAAGATGGTAACTAGGACAAGGGGATTATCTTGAAGGTTTTTCATGTTTGTGAGTTATTTCTAGAGGCTTGGTGAAATTTGTCAATTTTGCACTGAAAGTCTCATTCAGGGACAGTGGTCCTAAAAATAGTCATGATGATGATTTAAAGGAAATTACTTGGTGTTTTGAGCTTGAGACATGACCTAAAAAGTTGATGTAAATGGTGAATGAAGGAAAAATAAGGAGAGTATCAACTCAAGGGGGATTGTTATTTTACAGGTCCAAAGATCATTTTATGCTGTTGTTGGAGTCAAAGAGGAGAGTTTTCAGTCCCAGGGGGAGCTCATTGTGTCAAGTAAGTCAATTTTTGCATTGTTTCCATCATGTGTTGTCATTTTACATGTTATAGAGTCATTTTAGTATTTTTAATAGATGGAAAAGGGGGAGAGAAGCATCAGAAACATGGAGTTGAGGTCATGTGTATGTTTGTCTTGTTGGTTGCCATCAATGTTTCTGAATGATGGTTTCCATCAATGAAAAAGGGGGAGATTTTTGGCCATTATGTGATTGTGTTGTCATTGATGTCACCCCCATTTATGGAAAAGGGTGTCATGGTGTGTATGTCCCCATATGATGCTATTTCATATGTCAAACATGTTGATTGGTTGTTCAAGATTTGGTGTGTCTTATGAGTGTCCTGGTGCATGGTTGAGTAGCATAGTCAATGGTTTGAGTATCCCGAAGATCGTTTGGAGTGTTTTCATGAGGTCATACATGGTCCATGATTATGTTTTAGGTGTACATGGGTCTGCATTGATTCACATGGTTGGTCCATGGGATTTCATGGTTGAGTTCAGGTCATTCCAGGCTTGTTTCTAGCCCTGGTACATGCAGAATGAGTAGAGTATGAGAATTTGATCAAATCAGTCTTGTTGGAGCATGGTTGAAAAGTGTTGTGATAGCATGTACCTGAGGTGTATGGTGAGTTTTAGGTCTGCATTCAATGATTCAATGCATATTTTGAGGTCCTAGGGAAGCTACATGTGAGAAACAAGCAATTTAGCACAAGTAATGAGATTGGATGGAGAGTTTGAGAGAATATTTGGTCTATGTGGTGAATTTTGGAAAGTTATGATGATGTTTTCATGGTCCTTCATGCCAAATTTCAGGTTAGTATGATAAATATTTTTGAATATATGCAAGTTTTGGTGAAACCAGGGTAAGTAATAGTGTGATTTTATAGAAAAGTTGACCTTCTAATGCTCGTTGTGAGTTGTATGATTTGCATGGGGAACCTGAGATATTTGGGGTATCATTTTAAGGTCAGTTATGAAGCTTTCACAAAAAGAATGAGGTGGTTTGGTGGTCACATTTTTATGAACGATCGTTAAGAAGATAAAGTGGTTGAAACCTAGCTAAACCCTAGCTAGGAGCAACTTGCATAAAAGTGAGTGTATCAACCTAACTTTGATTCCTTTTGAAAAATATATGATTGGATGTTGTATAGGAATCTTATATATTTCTATAAATGTATGTTTGAGGTATGGTGCCATATGTGGGCCCCACCTCAAAATGTAAGTTTCTGAAGAAGTTTAGTTTTGGAAAGGTTGTCCAAATGAGGTATGAATAAATTGATGCTATGGTGCATGATGTATATGATATGATATTGATTTACATGGAGGTTTCATGACATGTTCATACAGGTACATGATCATTTGAGGTTCATACAAGTTGACTGGTCAAAGGGCAGTTTCGAGGTCTCAAAAAGCAGTGCTTAGTAAAATGGTCATATATGGAGCTATAGGTGGAATATTGAGATGATCCAAGATGTGTTGCAAATAGGATTCAAAGATATTTCTAGTGAAATGAGTTTTGTCTCATGATGAGGTTATTTTATATTGTTTCCAAGTCATTCTTTGGACAAGAAGGTTTTTACCATTGCAGGATAGGATGTGTTTTGATGAAAGTTTGGAGTTGTTTGAAGCATTAGATTTATCTGGTGATGATTAATATTACATGGAATGTGAAGATATATGAATTTTTGAATCCAATGAATCCATTTTTGAGTCTTTAATGTATGTAGAAATGATTTTATGAGCTAATCTTTGGAAACAACATTTTTGGCAGGTTGATTTTATGAAGACAAAAGCGGTTGTGGTTTGAGCAAGTGGTTGATTAAAGGATTCTAACTTTCTTAGAAGTGTTATAAAAGTTCTGGAAATTCCATCAAGTGGTCACATTAATTTTTTTGGTTGAGTTGAAGTGATTTGGTGGCATAATGAAGTTTCCAGGATGCTGAAGGGTGTAGGAAACAACAATTTTGAGATTTACAAAGTGAATACTGGGCCTAGTAAATGAAATAATTTGATTGGTTGATATAAATTTCAACCATATATGAATGATTTAAATGATTATATTTTAATCATATTTATGGGATTATGGGTCATGAATAAACATGGGTACTTTGGAATGTAAGGGCCTTTTTATCCCAATGTTTCCATGGGTTTTGAGCCATTTTGGGACATGTAGATGAGGGTTTTAGCTAGGCCGACCTAATTGGGTCATGTGTAGACTGCTTGTGGAATGATGTTATGGTGAATGTAATTAATGATGTATGTGGTCAATTATTCAAAAGGTGTATGACCGACCTCCTTTTGGGTTAGAAGAGAATAAAATCATATAAACAGTGATGTTCTGGGTTCATTTTATGAACTAGTGCCCTTGGATGGGAAGAAATAGTGCGACACTATAGGAGAGATTTTTTATAGGTACGAGAGGCATGGTTTGAAGGCTAAGGATCAGATTTTTTTCAGGTCGAGGAAGATTATGAGAGCATGCTTTCATGAGTTTAGAAGCTTTGAACAAGTTGAAGAAAGAACCTGGAATTATGAGCAAGATTGAAGACTTAAGTGTACGAGTTAGGGTTTGTGAGCTGAATAAGTGATATCCATCAATTTTCAAAGAATTAAAATCATAGATCAAACATATTCAGGTGGTTAATCTCTCCTTCAATGTCTCAAATGGATTCTATTTCATGTCACCCCCAATAAAATTTCCTTTAGCCTTGAGCAACTCTTTAAGGGGGTGGTAATATTTTCATAATCTTTGATAAACTTCTTGTAGTAACCAGTATGTCCTAGAAATCCACGCACTTCAGTCTGATTGGTAGGCTCTTCCAAAACAAAGATCTCAACTATCTTGGCTAGGTCTACCAACAATCCTTCTTTACATATGATGTGTTTAAGTAAAGTGTCAAAAGGTGTAGCAAAAATGCACTTTTTAATGTTGAGAGAGATGCTCAACTGCCTGCACCTCTCAAACACGAGTCTCAAATTATCACAATTATCCTTGACTAAAACATACACTATTCAATCATCCAAATACACTTGCAAAAATTTATGAATGAAATCTTGAAATACCTACACAATACTGAGTGAGAACACTTGCTGAAATGTATATTTCAATCCAAATTGTATGATTGTATATGTACAACTTCCCCACTCAGTGGTGAAATTTTTCTTCTCCTGATCCTACTTTCACGATTCACACTTGGTGGTAACTTTAGGAACCCATTTATAAAGGAATATATCTCGTGCCCAGCAACTCCTTCAATAGGATTTCTTCTATGAATGGGGTGGGAAAAGGATCAATTACACATGGATCATTGAGTTCTATATAATCGACATATATACTTGATCCTCCCATCCTTCTTAATTCTTGTAACCATGGGGCTAACCCACTCAAATTATTTAATAGGCTCAATAATTCTAGACTTGATCATTTTATCAATCTCATCCTTCACATTCATGTACATATTAGGATTCATCCTATACATGCCTCTTCCTAACCATAGGCATGCACCATTATTTTAGCTTGATCTTCATCTTAGCTAAAGAATGTTGCACTCCCTTTAACTCGTGATAGCCCCATGGGCATATAGTCTTGGAAGTCATGTAAGAGTTCAATAAGTCTTTGCTACTTCTTGATCTGACCAGTAATCACCAATAATGGTCTCCTTAGGTGCATCATTTGTACCAATGTCAACCTTCTTGGTATTTATAGGGGTATGATATGCACATGTGCCTTCTCATCCACTAGAATCCATCACCTCATGTGCAACTTCAGTGTGGCTAACATCCAGATTCTCAATTTCCTCGTCATGTATCATATATACCAATTTACACATTTTCTTTTTGCTTCTAGGAGCGACCCATCTATACTTATTCTATCTCAAATATATCCTTGTGTGGCTCAGGATGAGGTTCCTCCAGTATTTCAAGCATGAGATCTTCTACCTTTGTGACATCCCTTAATGTGATGCACTTCATGATATGCAATGCTTCATGGATCGGAGGTTTAGTAGAAAAATAATCAAAACTTTGAATCATACCTACAGTCATCTCATGTCATTTTGTTATTTCTCTTTTAGTTTTGCATGGACATACAATGTTTGCATGTGCACATTTGCACAGTGTGGAATAGAAATTATGCACCTAAAGTCGATGGATGGTAAGGCATCCTTGACCTTGTGCACATAGTCTCTCATAATTATAAGATGTGGAAATGAGGTAGGAGTACTTCCCATGATATTCACATATTTGTGCAAGTACATTTCTCCAAGTAAACCTAGTAGAAAAAGGGATTCTCACTTCTCGCCATTCCAAAAGGATATCTCTATGTGTTCCCACCAACACACTATTGTCCCGCGCAAAGTATAGACTAGCATGTTTCTTCTATCCCCATAATTCTGCCACTAAGTTTCCATGGTATGTAAGAATGTATTATGGTTCCATTCACTAGTATACCTTGGGACCCGAGTTGAACCTAACCACCTCACCATATGTGGCCTAATCATTCTGGTGAATCTTCCTTTGACCTCAAAACCAACCATCTCATACGTTCCACTGGGCTCAGTTATCACAAGAAACACTAGTAGTTTCACTTACAGACTGACATGTCTTCCCACTGAAGTACACCTTCCTTTGATGGTTCTATATTCTTTGGATTGATGTACTATCTGAGAATATACTCTAGTTAAGTCTCTTCTTCACTCAAGGGATCAACATAAAGGCTCTGACCATCCTTAGCATGCAGAGGTTTGATCACGTGCATTCATCCTTGTTCTCAAAACTTATATATCTCTTCTTTAAAGCATAGATCAACATTGTTTGTATAACACCAAAGCCAACTAAGTAATGCTGGAAAGTTGTCTACTTCTGTGAAAAATCTAATACCTCAAAATCTCTAGTAAACATGGCTCCATGTATGGTAACGGTTGCATCCTTTCAGTACTCCAATAGGAATATCCCTAGTTTTATTTTCCATATATGACACATTTGAAGATGGCTGTAATATTTGTCTACCCATTTGATTCCATGCATCTAGAGTCAACACAATCACCTCTGTGCATGTATCTATCAAATTTTTTTATACCAACCACCCATCAATTATTACATCAAGTGTAATCTCATTTTTCAAATTCGTGACTTTCAAGCAGTAGATTTACGTGAAGTATTTTCCTCTCGTGTTCAGCTCTAATGCGTAACTTCTCTCATAGACATTACCTTAGCTTTGGGATTATATTCTCCTAGCGCAACATCTTACACACCTCTTTCAAACCATCCACGTCCTTCTGTAGGAACTCAATGTTCTTTGCATGTTCCCTCTCACGTGTCTTCTCCTTCAAGCACTGTATTTCTCCCTAAAGGTCTCTGATGACTCCCATAGTCTCTTGGTAGACTTCCTCCTGATGCGCAGTGTCTAGATACTTGGCATGTATCACTTCCTCCCTCGTGATGAGTGGTTTATCCTTTAGAGGATCATGTGTGTGCATCGCCTCAACGCATGTGGTAACCAATTCTATTGTAAAATCAAGATCATGCATCTTCTTAGGCATCCATTGATGAACATTCACGTGTTGTACCTTGATAATCCTACGTCTTTGTCCTTCTTCTTGTTTTTTCTCATGTGCTCATATAGGTCTGGGAAAACCTATAACTTTTACTTCTTCCCACACCACGAGTAAGCTATATTCTAAGGATAATCTCTCTGATAATGATTATGGGACCTAAAATTGTAACAAGTTCCTCTAGAAAACATGCCTCTACCACCATTGCAACCTCAACCTCGATATCCTCATCGAAATCCTCCATTTTTGTTATCCCCATTATTGTTCCCTTTGTTATTTTGTCATTCTTTCTCCTTGGATCCACTCTCCACACTAGTTTAGCACACTCTTATCTCAATGGATTCATGGATGTGATCAATCAGTATGTAGTCAATCATGTTTTTAGTATGGGCCTTGTAGATCTTACAATACATGGACACCTTCCTCTGAATCGCATGCTACAAAAGAGGACAATCCTAGACATCATGGTTCAGGTGAAATACTTCACAATCTAGTTATAACATGCATACTGACTTGCATGGGCAACTATCCTTAGTATGTATTTCAACCTCAAAATCTATGCACCATATACTACTACGTGTCTCATGTGTTGAGTTGGCAGAAAGTTTCTCTAATTGCTTTTCCATGGCTTAAATCTACACATATAAGAATGGGCTCACTCCAGTATCAACATTTCCAACCACCTCAGTGCATAAATATGCTTCCAAGGCATCGTGTGGATCAATATACATCTTATGAGATAAATCTCTACGAAATGGAGTCAACAATCCTCCAAAAAACCACTATGCATGCTGAATTTGATGAATTTCATAAGAAAAATATGACAACATAGTTTTAAAATGTGTGTATACTCCCGCACAATTTTAGAGGAACCATGCTTGATATCCTTGAGTGTGTTGATGCTTTACTTTTCAAATTATGGAATGTGAAACTCATCCAGAAACATAGTGTACAAAGCATTTTAGTCCACTACAATCTGATGTGGATCATACTTCCTATACCAACTATGTGCACACCCTTGAAGAGTAGTGGAAAATTGATTTTCTTTCCTATCTAAAGATGTGATTCCATTAGCATGCCATAGTAGCTCAAAATTGTGCACATGCTCTGTTGCATCTTCAATAGCTATATACCATGGTAAGTGGAGAGACATCTCATAATATACCTTAGGTGCCTATTGTGGTTGAAGAGGTTGATTAGGAGGATGTTGGGGATGTGGACCTTGTTCACCAAATCTAGAACCATAACTTCCACTAGTATTTCCTCCAGGTTGCTGACCACCTAATCCTCCTAAACCTCCCGTGCCCCCTATTGCGAGGTTTGGACTTAGTTGAACGAGCTCCCTTGTGTCCCAGTTGTAGTACTAAACTGGAAACTTACTGTCTACGTGGTCAACATCACCCATGTTGAATTTATCCCAATGATTCTGCATGCCAATATTCTATCCCAACGATGCTCCTAGAAATAATCCTCCAAATGAACTCCCAAACACCGACGCCTACTTGTTGTGTTGCCATAGGGTATATTTGTAGTCTGATGTACTTCTGAATTCAACAAAAAATGATATCTACTCACCCCTGATTTCCTACCTACACTAGCCTGCTTCTCAATAATTACTTATGGATTTGGAACACCATGTGCAAGGGCTAGGTGGCTAGGTGGGATCAGATGCGCACCTGTGGTCCTCAGATGTGCTCTCATCCAGGATGCCAAAAATGCTATTATATGTATGCGTTTACCCAAATGCTGGGACTACCTAATGCTACTGATCCTCATCTTCCACGAGAGCTTCAAAACCTTCACGAGCCATCATTCCCTCTCAACCTAAGTGACTCCTCAATATTCTATGCATGTGTCATCATCCCTCTCTCATGCTTCATTAAACCCGAGCCATATTTCTTCTCTTAGTTTATCTACTGCTAGGTCCATCATCTTTCACCACACCTACTCTTTCCCTTGTGTGTGGTTGGGGTTTAGCTAGCCATAGGAAGGATCTCTAAATCCAATTCTATGATCAATGTTTTAATCACCAAGGGAATAGTACGTAAATAAGATCCTCTGGGATTGCATAAAAAGATGAACTTAGCTTCCTCTGGACAAAAATAAGTAGAAATAACATACTCCAACGTGTAATTTCACTCTAGCCCACCAATGATATACAACTCTTGTCCACTCCATATCCACATCAAACAAAGTCTTGGTAATCCTCCTTCATCTAAAGCTTCATCCTAGGACCCCAACACTTCCCTAATGCGTATGCTACCAGCCACTCATATAATTCTACTAGAAAGAAGTTGAAGAAAATTTCATAGAGATCATGATAAAGATGATCTTCCTCCCACTTCCAAGCATTGAAATCAGGTCCAGTGTTATACCTTTGTGTAAACTTATATTTTCTTTCTTCTACCCAACTTTCAATGCTCTCCAGAGTTAATCGATACGCCATCTGTATGCAACATCTTGACAGACAGTTTGAAAAGAGGTCCTGACAATGGAACCAAAATGTAGTCTTTTATTTTCTCACTCAACTATTATGCGCACTGGCACCTCATTCAGTTAGCACTGAATGCTCACCCGAAGTGTGCATAGCTACTAGGTCCCTCCTTTGTGTGTGCTTTTCAAGATGTGTATAATATAGATTCATAATAATCAGTAATCAAAGTAATCATTCAAGTAAAAAACATTCCATATCATTACATGAGCTAATATTGGAAACACATGTAATAAGGAACATAACAATTTAGATAATAATCAATACCAATTGCACCACGAATTCACCATATTCAGACACATCGATTATAATAATCCATCCTCCATAATCCATTATATTAAAGCCTTACATAATAATTCAAGCTAAATACTTGTCGATCAATGTGTCAACCGCTGGAGAATGTATACATATCAAACCCTATACCATGACTGCATAACAAGACTCTAAGAATTTAAACAGAGTATATGTAATGTGTGATGCCAAAAAAGGCATATGAAAAATATATATAGGGGTGGGGACTTTCCCTTCACCACCCATGCACTCTCCTAACAATAGACTATATGCTCAAAATATTACATCCAAAAATAGCCACAAGGTGTGCACGATTTTACATCAATCCTAATAATAGACCATCCTAAATATAGCTTCTGCATTAATCCTATTATTAGATCACCTTTTGCATGACCATCCAATAATTTGTGCATGTAATTTTTCTGAATTTCACCCCTTTACGTGCATCCTAAGCTAGTTTGATGAAGTCTATAATTAACCCTTGCTTGGACACCACTCTTCCACCATTCTTCTATTTTTAGCCCGTGTAAATAAAAATCAGCTAAGTCCCAAAGTCACCCTTCTTAGGCATGAACCTTCACATACTACCCCATGCTACCCGTGTGTACCCCTTCATGCCTACCTCAGTGCGTCCTAGATCCTCACCTGTGGCATGTACTCAGTCAATTCAATCATGCAACAATTGTAGACGATGACATAATTAATAGTTTAGGTAAATGCCACAATATTAATATTTCCATGGATGATTACATTCCATTAGATATTTTTCATAGAATTACCTCATCATCATTATTTGGATTTATCTTGGTTATATGATAGCTAAGATAACAGCCACAAGAACCCTAATTTTCAAAATTTTCCTATTTTCTATAGAAAATTTACATTCATCTCTATAAGAGATCATTGATAATCCTATTTTTGACTCATAAAACTCATAACCCAAAATAAAAAACTGAAAACCATAAGCTCTAAACCCTAAACCTTGAATCTTAAAACCTGAACCCTAAATCCTAGACCTAAACCCTAAAACCTAAATACTAACACTTGAACCTCAACCATAAACCATGAATGTCCCTAGACCCTTAACCATGATATGGAGGTTAAATAAAGGCTAGGTAAAAAATTTATCCATCCCGAGAAGGAAATGAAATTGTAGTAAAAAAATCATGCACTTTAGGCATTATTTAACCCAATCTCATACTACTATTTAGAAGGTTATTAAGTGAAGAAAGTACTAATTAATCCCACCTTTTGGCCATCTTGTTTTACTTTTTATTTCGTCATTCCCACACATTTTTACATACATGCCCAGCTATTTCAGCACTTTCCCATCATTTTAGCCTAAACTGGGGTGCCCAAGCCTGTACTGGGGCACCCCGATCCTTGGTCCCACCCGGGGTGCCTCCGATCTTTGTTTTACTTTCCCACCTCTTTTTGGGCCTCTTTCTAGCCATTTTTCATCCTTATATTTTTCCTACTCATCCATGTCGGGATTAATTATGAAATTAGAGCAAGAGAACCCTATAAATATAAAGTTATGAGACCATAATGAGGGTCCTAACATCACTTACTACTATCACTCCATCTAGAGTTGCATCCATTGCATCACTTGCATCCACATACTTCCATGCATCAAGGCTAGGAGATCTGCATCAACACACACTTCATACAGGGGAGGGATTCTATTCTATTCCATGCACACATACTATTACATTTTCTACATTTAGTTATTGCTCGCTACTTCACAAAGTGTGACTGGCACAAGAGCACCTAGGGCACGACATCCCCACACACACACACACACACACACCAGAACTACATTTGGGTCTGAAATGTAGTGCATTGCTCAGTTTAGTAAGCCCACTATTATTGCAGTTAAGGTTAGTCTGACCCATTCATTTGCATCTTTTATTTTTTTAGGGATTTGATACTTCTCTTTTCTTTTGCAGGTATTCAACTTCATCTTTCTATATATTCATACATTTGGCAGTTCAACAAATCCAGTGCAACAGGAAGCGAAGGTTACAAAATCATCTTCCAACCTAGAAAGAACCAAGTTTCAAGATTTTTCAGAGACTAGGGTGCCTATTCTGCCATACCAGGGTGCCCCAGGGCACCCCAGTACCCTCCTGGGCACTCCAGTCTGCTTAGATCTTCTAGATCCACTCTTTTCAGAACCTCTGTGTAGCTGTTCCAGCTTCTGTATTTTCTTGTCAGACCTGTGACACCCTATGATAGTCATCCATAATCAGTTGAGTTCATTCCTTACCTTCCTCTTGCATATTAGGGTTTTATTTCTACTAGTTCAATAATTTTAATCATTTTAGTAACTTCATATTACTTTAGTGCATTTATTTACAACGTTTATGTCATCCTAGATTAGATTAACTATTATTACATTTCCCCCATTTTTAGTTAATTTTAGTTAATAATTTTGGTGAACCTATGATCCTTTTTCATGACACCTTGTAGGGTTTGCATTTACATTCCACCATCATGACTCTATTTTCCTACCCCTTTCCTTTGCTTCTTTATCCCTACAGATCCTTCATAGTTAAGCCAATCCTCACTCATTTTCTTTTTATTCGTTCACCTTTCTTTCCTTAGTATCTTAGAATTGATTCACCATGAACATATCTATTCATGCTTATCTACAAAATCATCCGGATTGCCTCAATGACCTTAGGAAATACTTAGCTACCCACTATATTCATCCCCATACATCACTTGAATATGTATATCATAAGTTCATTTCAGCTTTGTCCCTTAATGAGGATCAAATCACTTTCACATCTGATGATCTACCACCGCCAACATTTTTAGAACATGACCCTCCCTTGTATATCCAAGTTTGTATTAATAAAGTAGGTGTCAAGCATGCCTTAGTCGACAATGGATTTGGCCTCAAAATTTGCAATATCACTTTTCTTCAGCATATTGGCATGTCAGAAGCATCTCTACTCCTTCATCTATCTCTATTCATGGTTTTGATAATATCCCAAAGCGGGTTTTAGGTATTGTTTACTTACCCATCACTATAGGCCCATGTACAATCAATATCCCATGTCATGGCATGCCCAATGACCTTAACTACAATATTCTTCCTTAGGAGAGCTTGGATTCATGCTATGCATGTGGTCCCTTCTACGCTACATATATGACTTAAATTTCAATACCAAGGTACTGTTTACGATGTGCCCTCTAACCCATCACCCTTTGAGTATTGTAACTCTCATTGAACACACTACTTTGATCTACCTGTCCCTCTAGTGTTATTCTAGATCTCTCTAAATATGGGTTAGGGTATGAATATTTCTGTCATTTTGGCTTCTCTAATCACCAAGAGCATAAAGTCCCGGAGCTTTGGGATATCCCCGCACAGACCCACAAGTTTGGGTTGGGGTACCAACCTCCTTCTGCATCCCCTTTAGATACTTATACTGCATGTCACATTACGTCACTTTCCTTGTTACACCCATAACTTATTAATAATGAAACCTCCATCTTTTGGGACAACTTCAATACTTTTACTACTGATAATGCATTACTTGATTATATGGGTGCTTATGATCATCTTCCCTCTTTCCACCATAAATGAAATCACCCTTCCATGCCCGCTGATATGGTTTTCTTTGGAGAGTCTGATATCCCCACTAACAATTCTGATCCACTCGATACTATTCCAACTGATCCATATATTGAGGATTGTTCTGCCCTTATTAATGAAGAAACAATACAATACAATTTGGGCACGTCTGAAAATCCAACATAGTCTTACTAGCCACCTCTTTTACCCTGCTGAACAAAAGGATATCAAAACAAGTCCTTCATGACTTCTTGGATATTTTTGCATGGGATTACAGTGATATACCAGGTATTGATACCTCTATCACAATGCATAATATTGTTCTTAACCCGGGCCTTAAACCTGTCCAACAGAAAATACATAAGATGCATCCTAAAGTGGCCCTCTTAGTCAAAGAAGAAATTCAAAAAAAATTAGATGTCGATTTTATCCACGTTGTTGATTATCCTAAATGGGTGTCTAATATTGTCTCTGTAATGAAACCAGATGGTCATGTGCATTGTTGCACTTATTTACATGATCTAAATAAAGCTTTCCCTAAGGATAGTTTCCCTCTTCCACATATCGATTCTATTGTCGATTCTACCACTGGTTACGACATCCTTTCCTTTTTGGATGGATTTATGGGTTACAATCAAATCAAGATCAATCCAGCTGACCAAGAAAAAACCTCTTTCACCATGCCATGAGGTACATTATTCTATATAGTTAAGCCCTTTGGCCTTAAAAATGCAGGGGCTACCTATCAATGCACAATGACCCATATATTCCATGATTACATTCACAAGATCCTTGAGGATTATGTAGATGACATTTTAGCAAAATCTAGGCGGTGTTCTTCCCACACAAAGGATCTATGCATACTATTTGAATGATTACGCCAATATCGTGTACGTCTAAATCCAAAAAAATGTGTTTTTGGGGTGACCACAGGAAAGCTCCTTGGATATATTATCTCCCAACATGGCATAGAGATTGACCCTAATAAAATTAAAGCCATTATCGACATGCCTCCACCCAAAAACCTCCACCAACTTTTCTCCTTACAAGGTAAAATCCAAGCTATTCGGAATTTTATTTCACAACTTTCTAATAAAACGCAACCATTCACACGACTCATGAAGAAAGATATTAATTTCATTTGGGATGAGCATGGTCAACAAACATTCAATCATATCAAAGCTTACTTTTTAAATCCACCTGTTCTAGTCCCACCTTATTATTGATCAATTGGACTTTTTTGTTATATATTTATGCTATGTTTCATGCCTTAGGCACGTTATTGGCACAACATGATGATACTCAACGTGAAAGAGCCATATATTATATCAGTCGTATTCTCCTCTCTTATGAATGCAACTATAACTACATTGAAAAATTGTGCCTCGGTCTTGTCTTTATTGTGGACAAATTATGCCATTATCTTCTTAACAATGAGGTCTATATCATCACCAAATTTGATCCCATGTGCTATCTCTTATCCCGCACACACCTCTCAGGAATTTTGGCATGTTGGTTTCATGCTCCTCACTAGAATTTTATTTTAAGTTTATCCCACAAAAAAAAATCAAGGGATAGGTCATCGCTGATCAATTAGTTATAACACCCTTCTTAGATACATCACCTATTTTTGATTCCTTTCATGATGATTTCACTGCTTATACCATTGAATCCCATATATGGACCATGTACTTTGATGGTTCTTGTTGTTGCTCTGGTGTTGGAGCTGGGGTTGTCTTTATTACCCCACATGGTGATCCACTCCCCTTTGCATATCGATTAGAGTTTTCTTACACAAATAATATTGCTAAATATGAGGCCCTCATTTTAGGCTTTCTTACTACTCAAAATATTCTCATTCACAACTTGTCTATCCATACGAAGACTCTCAACTAGTCATCAATCAGGTCAATGATACATATAATACCAAGGAGGAACATCTTATTCCATACATTAGCTTCGTAAAGAACCTTTTAGCTACCTTTGATTCTTATTCCATTATTGTTATTCCTCAGAAAGACAATCACCATGCAGATGTTATGGCAAGTGTCCACATCCCTCATCCCACAAGACATCACCAAAGAAAAAGCCACTTTCATCATCACGCACTTATGACATCCCTCTATCTCTGCACTACCTATTACAGCTTGCACCATCATGCATAGTCAAGACACCACCGAATGGTTCATACCTATTTATAATTACTTATATAAACAAACTATCCCTGATACCCTACAACCTCATGAAGCTCACTAGTTACGACATGATGCTACTCGTTATGTTATTATTGGGACTGAATTATTAAAACATGATGTTGATGGTCATCTTCTCCATTGTCTTTGCTCATAGATATTCCCACTACCATCTCACAATATTCATGATAGCATATTTGGTGGCCATTTCTTGGGTAAAGCTATGTCGCAAAAACTCTTATACCAAGGGTATTATTGGCCAACAATGGAACGAGATTGTCTTGACTATGCTACTCACTGTGAAAACTGCCAAAAACATGGTAATCTCCATTGTGAACCTACTTACAACCTTCAACCCATTGTGCTAATCTAACCCTTCTCCCTTTGGGAGCTAGATTTAATTGGTATGATCAATCCTAAATCATCTAATGGACATAAGTTTATCATTATTGCTACCAAATACTTACTAAGTGGGTCGAAGCGGATCCCCTGTAGATGACCACTGGTACAGACATTTATAACTTTCTCACCACACATATTATCACATGTTTTGGTGTACCTTCTGTTATCATTGCTAATAATGGAACTTCATTAAAAAATAAAGATGTTAAAAAATTTTGTGCTAAGTTAAAAATCAAACAATCCTTTTCTACACCTTATTATCCATAGGGAAATGGCCAAGCTGAGGCCATAAACAAAACTATTGTTAAAATATTACACAAGACTGTTGACTCTAGTGGTACCGATTGGCATAACCAACTCTTCTATGCACTATGGGCTTATCGCACTAGTGTTCATACACCTACTAATGCTACCCCTTTTTCATTAGTTTATGGTGCTGAGGTTATTATCCCACTTGAACTCGAGATACCATCCTTGTGAATCTCTCTCAAAGGCATCCTTAAAGACAATGAATATCGTGAAAACTGATTACATGAACTTGAAGTGTTGGACTCACGTCGTGTCCAAGCACTCAAACATCTCTGCGCATATCAATCTTGCATTGCTCATGCCTACAATCAAAAGACTCGCTCTCAAGAATTCAATATCAGTGACCTCGTCTTGAAAGAAAACCAAAAAAATACAAATGTTGAGGCACCTCTTAAAGGAAAATTTAAGCCCAATTGGCTTGGTCCCTACATTGTCATGGATAAGCTTGGTGGTGGTGTATATCGCCTTGCCACTCTTTTAGGGAAACCACTCAAAAACCCACTAAACATAATGCATCTTAAGAAATACTACACTTAGATTATCACAATATGCTCATTACCCGATGATGCACTCTTGTGCTTAGGTTCACACTTAACTGTTGAGGGATTACCATTATAATGAACCCCACACACCACACTCTTAGGCATCACACATTGCATTTCATCACACATTACGTGTCTAACACAATATCATTCTACAATTTTATTAAAACCTTTTGACATTCCTCATTCATATATCATTACATTCATTAGATTATTAATGCACTTTCTATCATCATACATTGCATTTCTATACACATATCGTTATTCATCATACTAGATAGGTTACATTACATCACATTATACATTTACATTTTATCATAACATATTCATTTATCTACTATACTAGATTATTCATTCTTACATATTAGTCTAGTTTTACATCCTACATCCCTACATTCTACATTATATTATTCCTCATCTATGCACACGTAGTATACATTATTAGGCTATCCACTACATACACCTATACATAGTCATTTACATACACTATATGTTTCCACATACATCCTACATGGTCTACACTAGGTTACATTACATATGCTAGTCTAGCTTGTACATTTTATGCATGCACTCATATTCTATGACACTCTCTTACAGTTCCTATCCATACTATGATCTGTCATAGGGTTTACCACGTAGTATATGGATCTTACACACCCTGTGACATCTTATGTTGACATTGCCTAAATCGTACATCACATCTAGTAGTGGCACTTTAGGCTAGAACACCTACTTATCATCATGGATCACCCTATTTACCATACATGCTACATTATCATTTACTACACGCTGCACTCATTTAGGCTAAATGATCACATTTTATTCCTCAGTCATTTCGACTGTAGTGGTTTCCCAATCAAAAGGACCTTTACAGTCACCATGTGACAGGCTAGCGATATACGCTTTAGTGTTAAATCACTCACTCTAATTTTCATCTTATAGTGATATACGCTTTAGGCTAGATCATCATCTCACTTCATCCATATCATTTTATAGTGGTATACACCTTAGGATACATCACCACTCATCCTTTCATTCATCATAGTGATATACACTTTAGTTCTAAATCATCACTTATCCTTTCATCTTATAGTGATATACGCTTAGGGCTAAATCATCACTCATCCTTTCATATTATAGTGATATATGATTAGGGATAAATCATCACTCACCCACTCAACAAGTTGTGATATATGCTTCGGCTATAGGGTTCACACACATCCTTTATACAATGTGCATCTCATCACACTATACATACACACTCACTCACTCTAGACACAACAAAAACACTACTTGACCATTTCCCGATGACGCACTCTTGTTTATGGTTCATTCTTGACTGCTGAGGGGGGAAACAAAATGAACCTCATTTCATACACTTCCATTCACTTGGGGGGCACGTTGCTCCTATCATTCCATCTTGCATTCCATTCCATCCATCCACAACATATTGCATTGTCTTGGGGGAATTTACTCTTCTTTACTAGTGTTTTTCATGATCACTTTACTACACATGTTAGTGTGATGTATTATATGTCATTATCTCTATCATACACACATGTGCATTCATGCCTTTGTTTAGTGTGATTGAAAATACAAGAATATTACACACAACATGAATGCTTGCCTTCTACCCTTCCTATACTGGTCGCTAGGGGCATCCACATTCATCTCATACAGGTGTCTATTGTTTCATTTTGTACTTAGCATCTTACATTATTTGATCATACATGCTTTGACATATTGGTTATTTATCTAACATGCTAATGGGTGTTCCATGTGTAACACTTGTTTTGCAGGATTACATGACTCCATGACTACTTGTTTTCTACTTGTCTCTCCTATATTATTTTGCCATTGTATATGTGGGCTTTGGCATATGTTTGTGTGTACACTTGTTCGTTGTTTGCAGCCATGATGACCTTGCGTGTCTTGCGACATCATGAATGATGTCCCATGTTTACAACCCTTTGTGTGGCTTACTTGTTTCTTGCATGTTTACACTATTGTGCTTGGTAGTTTCTACATTGTCTGTATTTTACACTTGTCTTATTGCATGCATGTGTTTTCAGACTAACACTTGTTTTGGCTAGCCATCCTTGTTTGTGTGTGCCTTGGTTTCTACCAAGTGCACCCCCTTTCCCCCTATAGGGAAGAGTTACAGAATTTAGAGTGTGGTATGTCCTCTTTTGGGCCCGCATTCTCCTATCAATGATTATGCATGCACCTCCAAAGAGGGGGCATCATTGAGGGTTTACATACTAACACAACGTATTTACACCAGTTCAGTACAATGCACTTTTTTCCCTTGGCATTGTGGGTTTACATACAACGAGTGGGTTCAAACCAGTCTACGAACCCCATACACAATGGATTTTATAGGACATGGTGTCCTTAGCATTTTTGGGAAGCAGTTACATGCTTGGAGGTTATAGTGGGTGTGCCTCTCTACACTACTTTAGCCAGTGGCATCGGATCACCCAAAAAAACAGGACACTACAAATATCTCTTCACACACATTTCAGAAGAAGAGGTTAGATCTTGGAGGACACAGAGTATTTCCTCACTACACTTCTTCAGCCAGGGTGGTGTGAGATCGCCCAAAAAACTCACAGAAGTACAGAGATATCCTTCTACACCCTTTTTCTCGACATGGATTGGGTGCACATGTTCCATTCACACTTTCCTTTTCATGTATTTTACATTTACATATTTTACACATATTTTTTACACATGTGTATTTTACACAGCATTTTTACATATATACATATTTGACTACTTGATCATTTTCTCCTTGTAGGTCTCGTCTGTATGAGAAACAAGCAGTCAAATTGGGGGACAACAACAACATTTTGTGATGGCACATGCCTTGCTAACCATTTAGGTACATTACACACCACAATGGCTACACACGCATTTCACCCTAGGTTCACTCTCAACACTTTTTATATGCACATTTTTCATCCATAGTTTCCATCCTCCATATTTTTATCATTCACACTTTTGTCTAGTCCTTTAAAACGTTTTCTACTACACTCTACATGGATATCAGGTACACATCTCTATCTAATTTATGTTACCGAGATTTTTGCTCACCAACATAAAGTGGGGGAAATTGTAGTAAAAAAATCATGCACTTTAGGAATTATTTATCCTGGTCTCATACTACTATTTAGAAGGTTCTTAAGTGAAGAAAGTACTAATTAATCCCACCTTTTGTCCATCTTGTTTTATCTTTTTGTTTAATCATTCCTACACATTTTTATATGCATGCCCAACTATTTTGGAAATTTCCTTTCATTTTAGCCTAAACCTGGGGCCCAGACCTATTATTAGGGTGCCCTGGTCCCACTCAGGGTGCACCCTGATCCTTGTTTTACTTTCCTACCTCTTTTTAGGGCTCTTTCTAGCCATTTTTCATCCTTATCTTTTTCCTAGTCAAGCCATGTCAGGATTAATTATGAAATTAGAGCAAGAGAACCCTATAAATATAAAGTTATGAGACCATAATGAGGGTCCTAACATCATTTACTACTATCACTCCATCTAGAGTTACATCCATTGCATCACTTGCATCCACATACTTCCATGCATCAAGGTTAGGAGATCTACATCAACACACACTTCATAGGGGGAGGGATTCTATTCTATTCCATGCACACATACTATTACATTTTCTACATTTAGTTATTGCTCACTACTTCACAAAGTGTGACTTGACACAAGAGCACCTAGGGAACGACATGCACGCACGCACACACACACACACACACACACACACACACACTACATTTGGGTCCGAAATGTGGTGCAGCACTCAGAGTAGTAATCCCATTGTTGTGGCAGTTGAGGTCAATTATGACTCCATTCATTTGTCATATTTTATTTTTTAGGGTTTTGATACTTCTCTTGTCTCTTGCAAGTATTCAAATTCATCTTGTTATAATTCGGCACATTTGGCACAGTTTAGTGAATCCAGTGTGACATGAAGCAGAAGGTTACAAAGCATCTTCCGAACCAGAATGAACCAGGTTCTAAGCTTTTTCAGAGACCAAGGTGCCTATTATGCCATATCAAGGGCAGGGCCCCAGTACCCTCCTGGTGCTCCAGTCTTCTCAGATCTTCCAGAAATCCACTCTTTTCAGGACCTCCGTGCAGCCGTTCCAGCTTTTGTATTTTCCTATCAAACCTATGAAACTCTACAACAATCATCCATAATTATTTGAGTTCATTCCTCACCTTCCTCTTATATATTAGGGTTTCATTTCTACTAGTTTAATCATTTTAATCATTTTAGTAACTTCCTATTACTTTAGTGTACTTATTTTCAACATTTATGTCCTCCTAGATTAGATTAAATATTATTACATTTCCCCCATTTTTATTTAATTTTATTTAATTAGAAACAAGGAAGAAATTGATTCTAAATATCCCAATTAAAAGTACTTGGTGACAATCTTCCAATTCAATGAGTACAAAAATGGTGAAAAATATGATTTTGACATAGTAACTGTGTAATTTTATGGAAAATTATACTCAATGAAGGATTTATTTTATGATGCAATTTAAATATATCCATGAAAACAAGGTTGATTACCTCTCAAAATTCACCAATTTCTATCTTAGTCATGCATAGTATTCAAGCAACCCACATATAAATTTGGTGTGAGATCAAAACTTTCCTTAGTCCCATGTGGTGGTTTGAAACATGATACCAAAGGTGGAGGTGCACATTTTTTATGAGAGGGATCCACTCATATGAATTAATTAAATGGAGGTTCTATTTGATCTACATCAAACCCCATGCATAAATAAGGTGGTAATGACATATCTATATATGGAATTAGAGGGGTTTACTTGGCATATATGGTTAGGTACTTAAAATAATAAGCAGGGTTTGAATCTCACATGGTCAATGTTCACTATTGAACTAAAAACACACTACCATGATAGTGTGGTGGAGAAATACTTCAATCATCTAGCTGAATTATAAAAAATAGGGCTTATCAGATATTATATTTAGTAATTCCAACACCTATCCTTACGAATGGAGGTCACTAGAGAGGATAACATCAAATATATATTTTCGGGTGTGCTTAAGGATAACTTATGACATGATGAAATATGTTTAATCAAAGTTCTATATTATAGTCCATTTTCTTTTATCTTAAGGAATAAGAATGAGATTTTGTCAAATGGAGGACATTTAACATGGGAAGAAAGAGTTTTACTTCAAACCCATCATTAAATTAGGTTACTAGTTTAAATCCTACAAAATTTCAAGAGAGATTGTCAAAAGGGCTTTGTTTTTAACAATGAAAACAAGTACAACGATGTACATAAAGGTGCTAAGAAGAAAATACTCTATATTGAAGGTTCCAAAAAATAAAAAGAGGATGATGAAGTTAGAGGTGAGATCATGGAAGATACTAAGGAATAAAAAGTTGATTCCCAAACAAATTTTTGTGCCATGAAATTTTATAAATTAGCACTCCAAAACTCCTACAATTGGTTGGTTTTTTGAAGAAACAAAGAGGGAAAATGTTACTTGAATTTTGGAGCACACAAAATTTCATCAAAAATAAATTGATGTCATGCTTGAGATATTTTATCTGTTCAAATCCATAAATTTAGGTTATGATTGTAGACGGTAGCAATGTTAGTTTTTTAGGTAAATTCCATAGAATTTAATTGACCATGTATGAGAACATGTTAAAATATTGTAGCCTTTTTTAATACTCAAATGCCTAGGCACACTGGTCGACTTCACCCAGATATGTCTAGGCACTCACCCAAAGCGCATGAAGCTACCAGGTTCCTTTTTCTTACTGTCTTACCAAGGTATTAGAAAATAAGTTCATAATAACCACAATCAAAGTACATATTCCATAATAACTAGATCCATGAGCTCAATTTGGAAACACACATAATAAGATCATAAAGGTTTAGACAACAATTAAGATCAGATCCACCATACAAGTGCCATGAATAGAGATATCAATAATTAATATCTAACCATAATGATCTATTATATTAAATCATGAAAAATCCCAGAAGCTGAATACACCATAAATATCATCACAAAGTCATTCTCATAAATATACCAATAGTTTAACTTTGTTACATTTAGTGATACATCTCTCTCTCGGTCTCGGTCTCGGTCTCTCAAAATAGTGCAAATCAATACATACATACATACATACATACATACATACATACATACATACATACATACATACATACATACATACATACATACATACATACATACATACATACATACATACATACATACATATATATATATATATATATATATATAGGGGTGGGGGCTTGTCCTTCACCATACATACACTCTCAAATTAGGATGCATGCTAAAAAATAGCCATGCACATTTTATAAAGATAACTAAAGAAGCATGCAAGCTTCACCTAATAATAGATTATCTATAATTAAATCCAAATCCAATCCTATTATTAGCTCTAACTCTAAATGACTTTTTGTCTTCCGCTTGTTCCCAACATAGCCTTCTCGTAGCAACAAAATTTTCTATCTTGATCCCATGTGTGCTCTTCACTCCATCATAGTAATAGTTTGATCCATGTAAAATGGCTAATTCTTGAACCTTATCCTCATGGGCATGAATCCTCAAGGTGCAAATATGTCAACCTTTGGCACCTCTCCACGCGCCCTCTTCCTTCACGCCAATATCACATGTGCCTTTGATACTTAGGCATGATTTTATTAGCCCAAAATTACCCCACACTAATATCATTTCCACCCTCAGTAATGAGGTTTATCAACTTATAACTATAAAGAATAAAGAATGAGAACAACTTAAAGAATAAAATAATTACAAAACTAAAATAATAATCAAATAACCAACATGCTATTTTTATCAGGAAACAAAATCTTAGGTTACTCATTTTTTATGTATGTTTCCAACTCATTCTAGTCATTGAGTCCCTTCTTTGCCATTGCGGGAACATATTCAAGCACAAAATCCATTCTGCCAAGGTCATATTCTTTCCCTTGTGCTTCAGCTCCCATACTACATTTGCAAAACTTGAAACCATTCCATCCATCACATCCATATGTCGTGCCATCAAATTTCCCAATTATTTTATCTTGTCATCATGAGGGTCCCTAGTTTCTTTAAGCGCGTCACACTTCTCTGCTAGTAACGCCAACATCTTCTCACACCCCAAAGTATCATTTTTTTTCACCACAAGGACTGTATTCTCCTCTTGTAATGTCCTTGTCTTAATGATATGCTCAGGTTATTCACACATCTTTATTGTTAAATTTTCCAGTTTTAATTTATCCCTCAAAGTATTAAGTATGAAATTATACTCTATTATCCAAAGTGAAATCTACTTCTTGGATCTCTTCGACTCTACGACAACATTATTTAGTTTCTCTTCTCTAATTCCACCCTTTTTTATTGGTTGACTGTTTAATACTATCTTCCTTCTCCATATCCTCGCCAGCATATCTCTCTTCTTCATGCTCATGTAAAATAATGCTGGGGACATCTACATTAAACTGTAGCTTCTTTTCATCGATCCCTTTATCTCCTTGAACTTCAAGGTTAGGTGTGGAAACATTATTATGCATGCCCCTATCTGATGACTTCTCCTCATCACTATCTTTCACATGTACATACTAGCACCTTTTATTTTTCTCTTCTTCCTCATTCTTCTTCATAGACATCATCTGTGGTGATTGCCTCACAGGTTGCAAAGTCCCAGTGCCCCCATTTGCATTTATGTTCCCTCTTTAAAGTTGTCTCATGTCATGTTAAAGCGCAATACTATCTACTTGTTCTTCTTCTCGTTCAAGGACATTCTTTATGCCCTATTTTTCCTACCTTGGGGGTGTTTTCTCAAGTGGCCTCTTCATGGCCACCATCGATTTTCCTTTAGGAGGACTTGGTAGTGACAAGTCCTTGCCTATTATAAATTTCCCATCTTTAAACCTAGGCCTTATGTACACATATACATGCACGGGATTTATCTTCCCCATAACCATGACCTCTGGAGTGATATCAATGTTATCCGACTTCGTTGTCTCCACATATACCTCATTGCTAGGGTAGACATAAGTTTTGTGCAGAATGTGAATTTTTGTGTCTACCTTATCAACATAAAATTTTAACTTACACGTGTTATGTAGCTGGTTCACTAAATTTTTAAAGTATCGAGAAGTAAAGGTAAAAGGAAACTTAGACCAAGGGCTCTTCTCACCGGTTGTCATGAAAACATGGCCCAAATAGAAGTGTTGATAAACTAAAAAATCTTCTTACCCCTCTAATACACTAGGAAAATCTCACAGTATGTTTCATTCCTCTTCAAATGTGTTACGCATCCTTCTGTACCACTTCTCTTGGCACTGATTATAACTATTAGAGATTGTGCCTTGACAATTATACTTCATGAATTTCTTCACCAAGGACTTGTTCTCTAAAGGATACTCCAACATTTTCTCCTTTGGCCCATCAGGCACACCAATTTCACTAAACACAATAAAAAGTAAGGTGGCTCCCCAAGTTATCTTCTCACCTTTATCTTCCTAGATGTGTGCTTCTATCACTATACTTTATGCAATGTAGCTCACAATGTTATAGTAAGTTTTGATTACCATTTTATGTGCTATGTACAACCAGTGCTTGTTCACCATCTTCCACCTCTCCGAGGTGCCTAACTTGTAGCTAACCAGTCACGTTGCTAATCTTGTAGCTAGGTATTATATGTTTCCAACATTCAAGGCTAAACCTCCCTTATGATAATTTAATGTGACGACCGTTTCCTCTACTCCCTCATCTTCCGAGAGTTCCCCTGCAATCTCTAAACCAAAGTCACACAATCCAATAACCTTACCAATCAACTTTGATGTAATTCTCATCTGTCTACCTGAAAAATAGAAATAATCCTTGTGCACGCATGATATAAGCCACTAGTACAACTGCTCTAGCTTAACAAAAAATGAAAACTCATACTATTACATCACCCCAACACTCTCCAATAGTTTGTATATCAAATTATCCATTACCCTCTTCCCATCCACAGTCCTCCTGTTCATTTTCAAGATGGTTTCTAGATTTATGTCCTCTGGGGTTTGTTTAGTATAGTAATTCATGTTGCTGAATTACACTTAGTCAGTTGGGATTTCTATGGCCTTCCTTCAATAACCTCCTCCGGGTATTGTACCTCTACAAACCACCCATGTGGTTCTCCCTTTATCGTGGGTTTATTAACCACTACTTTCCTTGGTGTCATCTTTCTGATTAAGTGATAATGTACTCTAAATTTTTTTCACTACCTTACCCTCGCACTCCTTGATCTCCACTATTGTTTCAAACACCCCATGTCCTAACTGAAAATTTGTCTCCTTAAAACCCTAACTTGCAAACCTTCCCTCTACACACACCCAACTAACTCAAACGCCCTTCCATGTGGAGCTCCGTCAATGCCATGTTCCAAAATCACCTGGTTCGTTGCTTGATCAAATGCTCTTCGCACTTCCGCACTATATCACACTTAACAACTCAAAAAATCAAAGGATGTAAGGTTGAAATAACATTACAAGCACCTTACTTTATAGGGGTTTTCAAAATTATATGTATTAATTTCTCTGCAACCACCATTGTACCTAACATTAATTCCACTCTTTCGCTCTTCTGCGCATCACACCATATTCTTCCATGCCCCAATTGTAACCATCTGGTGCACCTACTACTTCTCAACCATAGACCTCCTTATATGCGATTCCCTATACTGAAGTACCTCAACCATTGTGCCTCATACCAAGTAGTTTCCCATGCTACTTCCTACCTCATGTTACACTGCATGTCCATTAATCCACGTGTGGTTTTTCATTTGAGGAATTTTATTTAAGTGCTTCAACTTCAAAAACTTGTATCACCTTTCTCCTAGGTGTACCAATAATTTAGAGGATGTTCATATTCCAATACCTATGAAAATACTTGTATCTGCTCCACCCCACACTAAAATCATGCACAGTCCTCTGCGCATGAATCCAATAGATAATAATCAACTCCTGGTGCGTAAGCGTGCTTATTACAACAAAACACTGAACTAAATTGACAAATCATAGCAATGATGAAAGGAATTCCATTAAAGGGAAATCCAATATAAGTGGAAATGTTGCCTTATTACAAACACTAAGAAGAATTATTTATAGTAGGGATTTAACCTACTCTTATTGAAGTAACTGAGAAATAAAGTGTCATCCAATGCTTGTAACTGATAAGCACCTGAATCAAGTATCTTTGTTACTACAAATGACCCTAAACAATGAAATTTCAACTTCCCAGGGTGGCGTGAAAACTTTGAATCATACAGAAGAACCATCTTTCCCACCTCAAATTCTTTATTTTGAATATGTCTATCATGTCATGCATTCTGTCTCATTGTTTTTTCTTATGGCTCCACCAAGAAATAATGTGCCTCTCATATAATTACATCAATTTTTCTATGCACTCTTCAACATATTTTCCATCATCCAATCCTCCTACGCATGCAATATGCATGTATGACAACATGAAATCCATAGGATATACAACCTCTATGCAAAAAACCAACTGAAACGGTGTGGATTTATTCAATCTTTTGTAAGTGGTCCTATATGCTCAAAGTAAAAATAAAACTTCATCATCCCATTCTTTTCTTCCAACATCACATATTTTTATCAATGTTTATCCCAAAATGTTTTTGAGAGCCTCAAGAGTACCTTTGGCTTGTGGGTGATAGGGTGTTGTCTTGTGCTACACTACCATAAACTCAAACAAAAGAATTCTGATGGCCTCATTAATAAAATGAGTGTGCCTATCACTTTTTGAGCTCAATGGACAGCCATACCTACTGATAATGTTCTCCCATAAGAATCTTGATGTTTTATATGTCATGTAATATTTTTTAAGGAATGCATCCACCCACCTTCTTTGATAGTCTGTACAAGTTATAATATAGTGCACGTCAGTCCTACGTGTAGGTGCAAAAATAGGACCTTCAAAGTCAATAGCCCATTTCTCAAATTATTCAACACTTGTAATACCTTCAAAGTCAATAGCCCATTTCTCAAATTATTCAACACTTATAATAGGCCTCAAAGGCATCTCATATCAGGTTCCAGGATTCCCAAGGTGTTAAAAATAATCACACACCTTGAAATATTCATTGACATCCTTATATAAAATTTCCCACCATAATTTAGCCATCATAATATTGCACACGGTTGCATCTCCTGCATAATGACCTCCTACAATTCCATCATGATCTTCTCCCATAATCCCATTGTTCTCATACTCTAGAACACACTGACACAAAAATTTGTCATGACCTAGCTTGTATAAATCTCCACCTATCAATTGGTAAGGTGCTATGCGTTATTTCAAGTTGTTTCTTCTCTAAGTTGTTCATTCCCTTAGGCGCATGTCTAGTGCGTAAGAATATGAAAATGTCCTCTAGTTCAATGGGTGCATGCTTCAATATAAAGAGTTATGCATCTGACATTATGTCCTCAATTCTCTGTGCATCCTCACCAGAGTTGAATCTTGATAAATGATCAGGTCCTAACTTACTTTTTCTTGGTTTCAAAATCACTACAAACTGAAACTCCTGAAATAATAATATCCACTTGTAAATGTGCCCTTGTAAAACATGCTTGTTGACCAAATACTTAAGTGCAATATGATATGTGAAGAAGATAAATGGTGTCACCACTAAGTATTTTTTGAACTTGTGAAGCACATAAATCATGGAAAAATCTTTGCGCTCAGTAGTTATATAGTTCTGTTCAGCTAGTGTCAACTTCCTCCTCACAAAACAAATAGGGTGGTCTACAATTCCTTCACCTGGTTGTGCTAACACGACACCAATTGCCATCCCATAAGAATCGACATGAACATGAAAGGGTTTTTCCCATGAAGGAAAGTGCAAAATAGGTGCAGTGGTCAACCTTTCCTTTAGTGTTTCAAATGTTTGTTGCTACGCCTCACCCCAATAGAATTTTCCTTTAGCCTTCAAAATTTCCTCTAGAGGTGCGGAAATATTTGCATATCCCTTAATTAATTTACCTGTAATAACTTGTATGTCCAAGAAATCTTTGCACTTCACTTTGATTGTTAGGTTATTCCAATCCTAAGATCACATCAACATTGGCTAGATCTATTAACAAACCTTCCTTATAAATAATATGCCCAAGAAAAGTTCCAAAAGGTATCGCAAAGATACATTTCATAATATTTAGAGAGATGCTTACCTACCTACACCTCTCAAACATAAGCCTCAAATTGTCACAATTATCCTTAACCAAACCATACACTATCCAATCATCTAGATATATTTGTAAAAACTTATGAATGAAGTCCTAAAAAATCCTACACAATAATGTTTGAGAACATAGCTGACGCATTTTTCAGCCCAAAGGGAATAATTGTGTACACAAAACTTCCCCATTCAGTGGTGAAACTTGTCTTTTCCCGATCTTCCTATGTTATGCGTACTTGATGATATCTTGAAAACCCATTTATAAAAGAGTATATCTCACACCTTATAACACCCTCAAAGATCTCCTTGGTGAAATGGGTTGGAAAAGGATAAATGACACATGAAGCATTAAACTCTCTCTAGTCCACATAGATCCTTATCCTACCATCCTTTTTAATAACGATGACCCTAGGACTTGCCCACATAGACTCCTCAATGAGTTCAATTATACAGACTTGAGCATTTTATCAATTTATTCCTTCACCTTAACGCGTAGATTAGGATTCATCCGGTATGGCCTCTTCCTAATTGGGCGCATGCCTTCTTTTGTTTTATTTTCATCTCACCTAAAGAATGGTGTACTCCTTGTAACTCGTGATAGCCTCGTGGAAATAAATCATGAAAGTCACGCAGGACTTCAATAATGTTAGTCACTTCCTGCTCTAACCACTAATCACCAATATTTCCCTGTTTAGGCTCAGCATTGGTTTTAATATTAACCCTTTTCATTTTATTAGGCTCATGATACACACACTCCTTTTCATCTGTTGTATCCATCACATCACATGTACCTTTAGTGTGGTTAATATCCAAATTATAATCCTCATCATCATCATCATTTATCAAGCATACCAATTTACCCTTTTCCTTCATTTCGTAGGTGGAGACCATTTCTTCTTCTTCGGTATCCTCAAGGTCAAGGCACGCCTCTAAATCCATCTCTCCAAACATGTCTAATAGAAGTTCCTCAGCCTTCTCACTATCTCCCAAGGTAGGGTACTTCATAATTTGCAGTGCTTCATTGACCATAGGTTTAGTAGAAAAGTAATCAAAAGTATGGATCATACCTAAGGTCATCTCTTTCCAATTAACTATTTCCCTTGTCAATTATACATGGACATACCAGACATGAGCACAACCACCTAGGGTGGCGTAGAAATTATGTACCTAGAGTGAAGGTGGTAATCCCTCCTTCTCCTCTATCCAAAGTCTCTCATATTCCTGAACGTGATGCAAATACGGGAATTCCCATGGAATTTTCATATCTGTGAAGGTACATTACTCCTTAGAAACCTAGTAGAGAAGATGATTCTCACCTCTTTCCATTCCAATAGGTTGTCTCTGTGTGTAACCAACTAGTGTTTTGTTGTCCCGTGTAGGGCATAAACCAACATATTTCTTCTGTCACTCACATCTTTCCACTAGGATTCCATGACACATATAAATATATCAGGGTTTCCCTCACCAGTGTAACGAGGTACTTGGGTATAAATTAAGCACCTAACAATGCACATCCTAATCATGCGAGTAATTATGTTCTTAACCTCTCACCCAACCACTTCATATGTTTTATGCACCCAGTTGTCACAAGCAATACTTGTGGTATCACTAAGTGACTGAGCATCATCCCAATGTATTACTCCTTCCTTGGATGGCTTAGTTACCTCAGGGTCTCTTATTGTGCATGTGTATATCTTATTAAAGTGTTCTTCACTCACAGGCTCAACATACCAAGCAAACTTTGCATTTTTAAAGGTATAGTAAAGCACTCTTCCTTTTTCTCAAAGGTAATGTACCCCTTTTTGAAGAAAAAATATGCGTTATTTGCATAACACGAAGGGTGCTCCAGTAATGCTATGAAACTATCTACTTCAGCTAGCTCCACTACTTTAAAGTCCCTAGTAAAATATGCTCCCTGAATTGTAATAGTCACATCCTTTAACACCCCAAGTGGCATGGCTCTAGTTCTATTTGCCATATATAATATATTTGAAGAATGATGTAATGGTGGCCTTCCCATCTGATCCCATACATCAAACATGAGTACATAAACTTTCACACATGTATCTATTATAATATTTCTCAGAAGCCATCCATCTATGACCGCAGTAAATGTAATCTCATTATCATACTCATGATTATCGGGAGGAAAATTTGCATGTAGTAAATACCGCTCGCACTCATTACCTATGTGTGGTACCTTTTCTCTCAACCACTCTCCTAACAAGGGGATTATACTCTTCTGGTGCAATATTCTACAGAATTCCTTTAAATCATCTACATCCTTCTGCGAGATTTCAAATTTCTTTGCTCATTCCATCGCGCATGAATATTCCTTTAAGCCTTGCATGTCTCCTTGTATATACATGACAAAGTCCATAATATCGAGGTAAACTTATTTCTGATGTTTAATGTCAGAGTAATTTACATTTATCACCACTTTCTTTTTTATAGTCAGCTTATACTTAGGGGGTTCATGTGCACGCAGAGCCTCAGTGCATGTGGTAATTAAGACGGGTTGTAATTTAGAATCTAGTCCAACCTTTGACATCCATTTATCTCCATCTATGCATTGTATCTTAATCATTGTTGCTCCCTTTTCTTGCTTATGCTGCTTGCTCATATGCTCATACAAGTCTAAAAATTCTTCAAATTTATGTTTTTTTCCGCACCATGAGAAAACTACATTCTGAGGGCACTCGCACTGATAATGATAAGGGGATCCATAAGTAAAATAATTTCCCCTAAGAAATCCTCCTCTTCCACCGCTATGACCATGGTATCTATATCCTCCACAAAAGCCTCTACCCCTATTATCCCCATTGTTGCGCCCTTCATTATGATGTTCTCCTTGTTCCTTATATTCCCCTGCTACATTAGTTTAGTACACACCAGGTTCAATGGCCTCATGGATATGATTAATTAACCTGCAATAAAAGGTATCATGGGTATGAGTATTACAAATTTTAAAATACAAAGATACATTCTTCTTGATCGCGCGCTGTAAGAGGGGAAATATTCTAGCATCATGATCCAAGTGACAGATCTCACAATCCAGCAACATGACACACACTGATTTACGAGGGAATTTATCATTGGTATATCCTTTAACCTCGTAGTCCATACACCATATCCCACTGCACATTTCATGAGTTGAATTAGCAAAGAGCTTGTCCAACTATTTTGCCATAGCTGTAATCTATGTATCTAAAAACATACTCAGCTCGGTGTCCATACTCCCAACTGCCTCAGTGCACAAAGATGCCTCCAAAGTGTTGTGTGGATCCATAAAAGTATTATGAGATAGTGTCTTTCTGAATGGAGTTAACAACACACCCAAAAACCACTATGCATGTTGACTAAGATGTACATCATAAGAAAAATTTGATATCAAAATTTTAAACCATGTGTCATACTCGCGAACACTTTCTGATAAGCCCTACTTAATATCCTTAAGCAAACTAATAATTTTTTGTTCAAACTTAGGAATATGGAACTCAGCTAGAAATGCAGAGCACAAAACATCATAATCCATCGTAGTTTTATGTGGGTCATACTTTCTATACCAGCTATATGTCCGCCCTTGAAGAGTAGTAACAAATTGAATCACCTTCCTATCCGGGGTGGTTATTCCCTTAGCACACCATAACAACTTGCAATTTTTCACATGCTTTGAAACATCTTCAATACCCCTATATTCTAGCAAGTGAAGAGACATCTCATAAAACACTTGCTGTGGTTGATGAGGGTGTGGACCTTGTCCTCCATATTTAGAACCAGAACCCCCACCAATATTTCCTCCACCACCAAAACCACCTGATCCACTTGATCCTGAGCCTCATGATCCTCTTGAACCACCTCTTATAGTGGATGTCAAACCAATGGATGTACTTCCTTGTGTCGCAATAGTAGTACTAAACTAAACTATCAGAGTTTGTGAAGTTTTAGTACTTCCAGATGTGTTCCTAATGTTATGTGTGCCCACATTCTATCCTGATGACGTGTCAAAAAATATTCCTCCAATTGTGCCTCCAAATAATAAATATGAATGTGTTATCTGATGCAATTATATATTCAAAGAAAGATGATATCTATCGGAAGATACTGAATTAGCTCCACTCACCTGCTTATTAATGATTACTTATGGAACTGGAACACTAGGCGTAAGGACTAGGTCACCAGATGGGATAAGATGCGCACTCGGGGTCCTCAATATTTCCTCCCCTGATGTGATCTCATCAAAATATGAAGGGGATTCTCTACTGCGCTTGCCTAAGTGGGGGAGGTCCTAATGCTCCGGCTTTACGTCTTCCATGTGTGCTTCAAATCCTTCATGAGACATCATCCTTAGCAACTCAATAGATTCCTCAATTTCACGCTTCACCGCTAATTCCATCTCCTACGCTCTATTGTACTTAAGATTCCTTTCTTCTGTCTACCCAAGTTCTTCCATCTTTCACCACACCTTCTCTTACCCCTGTGCGCGGTGGTATGTTTATCTAACCATAGGTAGGCACTCTAAACTCAGCACCACTATCAAGATTTTAATTGCCAAATGAATAACTGGGATGTAAGATCCTCTGGGCTCACATAAAAATTTAAATTCAATAACTTCCAGGAAACAATACGTAGACACAACATACTCCAAAGTATAACTTTGCACAACGCCAGCCCACTAATGACCTACAACACATGTCTAAGGTTCATCCGCATCAAACAAAGCCTTGTATTCTTCTTGCATCCAAACCCTTGGTTTGTAAATCCATATTTTCTTTGATGCATACGCTGAAAACCAATCATACAAATCTATTAGAAAAAAATAAAATAACGTATCATAAAGCTCATGATAAATATGTGCTTTAACCCACATGTGTGCATTGAAATTAGGTCCAATACCATATCTTTGCACAAACTATTCTTATCCATCAATTAACCAATCTTCAATCACCGCAAGAGTCAAATGATATGCCATCATCATACACCATCGTGGTAAATAGTTTGAAAATAGGTCCCAATAATGGAAGCAAAATGTAGATTTTATTTTTATGCTCAGATGCCTAGGCGCACTGACACTTCACCCAGATATATCTAGGAGCTCACCCGAAGCACGTGAAGCTACCATGTCCCTCTTTCTTACTTTCTTACCAAGGTGTTAGAATGGAAGTTCATAATAACCACAATCAAAGTAGTATTGGAAAAAATCATGGGATAGTTTTTATCCAGTTGTATGATCCCTAACAAGAAATTCAAGAGACGGTGTAATATTGTTAAGATTCCTAAAAATATTGTATTATTATGAACTAATTTATTTTTTATTTGAATGAATGAATAGTGTTTATCGATAAGAAAGTGTGCATAAGTCATTCTCAAGGTGTAAATCTAGAGTTTATTTACCAATTGATTAATTTTCTTATAAACATACTGATTAGGGAAAGGTAGAAAAGATGAATTTTCCCTTGAGTACCTTTTGTTTTTGAGATTGATTAAATAGAGGTTTTTAACTTTAGGATCCACCTTCATTGTTGGATTGAGGACACTTCCCACTTACTTCAGAGCTTCCTACAAAAGATTCATATATCTAATCACGACAAGGGCACCCCATGTTGTCATACTCATGTTAGTATTCTTCATTTGATTTTCCACATTCAAGGGACCAAAAAGGGGCCTTTTTTATTGTACTTGGACCAATCCTTCCTTAGATTCTCCATTAATGAATAAGAAAGTTTATGCATCACATGAATATGGATGTAACCTCTTTAGGTGGTGGATTCACTTCATTTGAATATTTTATTTCTACAAGAGGAAATTCTATATTGTTGGGAGTGAGATGGTATGTAACGTTTTAAAGGGTTTGATCCAAATTTCTCTTCTTTTCCCATTTATTTTAGTCTTAATATGTTTGGGTCCTTGATACACCAAAACTATTTTTATTTACTACACATATGCCATTTTCCAACCAAGAGGAGCTATATTTTCTTCATGAGATGACACTAAAGATTATCTTTGTTCAAGCCACAAAAATTTGCATCATCAATTATTATCTTTTAATGTTCCTAAAGGCACAAATATTTGCATTATGAAAAAAATCACATGGATAATACCATTTCATTTCTTTCACCATGTGATTCTGAATAGGGATGAGGGATTTGTTTGAATTTTACATAGTTGATATTTTTTGTTACAATGGTCCAATAGGGAGAACTTGGCCTTGATTTTGTAATCTATTTTGATGATAATATATGTGTTAATGGTGGTTTGGTATAGATATAAATCTACATTTTCCTTTGATGAAGGTCAACTCATTTTCCATGTTTTTACATAAGGATTAGCATTCATCTAACTCATTAGAGGAGGTGAAAGGAACGAATTCAACAATCATTTTTCTTAGAGTGGTGGCCATAAGTTTGTAGGGTAGTAATAGTTTCTAACATTTCAATAAATAGAGATATAGGAGGCCTAAAATCTATCTATCTATATTGAATAAGGATATTATTACAATTCCACCTATAAAGTGAGCTTGATTGTAATGTTGGATTTTAAATATCTAAGAAAGTGTAATAAGGATGAATAAGGTTAACATAATACATGATGTGGGATTCTATCCCAGTTATTATGAAATTTATAATAACCCTAATACATTTATTTATTAGGGGTTATCTTGAAGATGGTTAATTGCTCCATGAGAGATTTTAACCCTTTTCTTTAAATTTATTACACAACTTGTCTCCCAACTCATCCCACTCATGAACTACATTATGTGGGGGAATTATATATAAATCAAGATATTTACATTGAGTGAAGAAGAAGACATCCTCAACTGAGCACATATTAGTAATCTCTTGGATTTGTTCAACAAAGGTGAAAACATTTTCACTAGTAAAATACGAAAAACATTTTAAGATAAGTTGCATGGATATCATTCCATTCAGTCAATTGTAAAGGATTACCTCCATTGAAAGTAATAAAGGGGATGGTTTTTAGAGGGCCGCGAAGACTATAGGATGGAGAGTATTTAAAAAATAAAGAAAAATTATATTTGGTGGAGGAAGATATTAAGTTCTATAGTTGAAGTAAGTGGCCCTTTGAACAAATGATGTAGAGATAGATAACAACTCAATCAACACAAAAGGTTAATTAGCTAAAAACTTCCAAAATAATAGTCTTCTTGATAAGAAACTCACTCTTCCTAGGCTAAAATACCTCCTTAATTCGTCAAAATTGACCTTAATAAACTATTTGGCCCTAGATTCTTATTTATCTATATTACAAATCCTTATGCTAGGTTAAATCAACTTTAAACTTGGAACAATGTGGGAGGAATCATCAATTTAAGTCCCTTTTTGTCAAAACTGTCTCTAAAGGCTTCTCAAGCCAAACACTCTAGGGAATTCATGAATACAATGAACTAGAGATTTCCAAAATAAAATATATAATTTTTCTAATACCCTTTATACTTATTGAGGTGTGGAGTGAATTTCATAATCCTACTCTTCTCCCAAACCCTTCTTCTTCACTTATACTTCTCTTCCTAGCTTGAACTCTTACTAGCCATGTCAACATTTTTTCCTCTTATAGTATTTGATCCACTGATTCTTTTGAAAAACTAACACCTTATTGGAGTACCAATTTGACTCCTTGTTTACCATACAAAGTTTTTTGGTACTATCATTTGGAGAAAATTTCTCAACTTTCACTGACATACCCTAATTGGGTCTTTAAGGTTTTCTAAACTGAACTGTAGTGGTTTCTCTAGAAAATTTTTAAATTATTAGAAGTTCATGAAATTCCATCTTAGATCCTCTTCAATCACCCTATTACATTCCTAAATAAACAATTTCAAGCTTTGGTTTATCTTTGAAGGATCTCAACTATCAACTCTTATTAATCATTGGTCAACTATATAGTTTGCTACAATAGTCCACTCAAAACTATCATGCATAGAAGAGTTCTCAGGATTTTTCATGGTCTAGAAATTCTTGATTATGATAAAGAAATGTGTCTAAGTTAAAGGTTCAAAATTAAAATTCTCCTTGCCATCATTAAGATCTTCATCAAGCTATTATTTTCCAAACCCTAACTATTCAATATACCTACATAGATTTTATGCTTCAACTGTCTTTGAAAGGAGAAAGATCAAATACATTAAAAATCCCATAGCCTTTTATTATGCTCCCATAGGTTGTCTAGATGATAACTTGAGGTTTACTTACATTGAAATATTCCTTGATTCCTTAAGACAATACTTTCTTATCCAAACGCTAGGTGGGTTTCTGTATAAGCCCGAGAATGAAAAACATACAATAAACTCCAATAGGAATAGTATCAAGGTCTAACCTCTCTTGTTTATGTTTGTACCAACTCCCTTAGATGTATGAAATTACCAGTGAAGATTCTTGTTCTATCATTCCGCCAATAATTCAAATTTCTCATGTACTCTACCTTTTCCAAACAGAGTATAACTCATTGTTAAGGGATTTACATGAAATAAAGATGAATTCTTCCTCATTCTAAATCCTCGAAAGGGTCTGACCACTCTTCTTTTATTATGAGGAATCATTACATTTTAAATTTTTAAGCTCAATCTCCCAACCTTGGTAAACTTTATCCTAGCATGAGGAAGTGACCACTAGGTACACAAGTTTCATACGACCTTCGTACAACTAGAGCCTAGGTTGCAAATTTCCTTTGTAAAGATGGCACACACTCAGGGACATTTGTCGGACTACTTCTAAAACACGTAGAAACTCTGGTCAGATTACTCCTCATGCTCAGACCTACCAATGGGTTTTGAACCTTGGAACTCCTCTTAGTAAATGCCCGGCCTTTACCAATCATCTAAGACCCCATTGACGGTCTGAGCTCTTAACACACCTTTCAAGAAAAAATATCCCTCCTTTGGCTAAATTCCTTTTCCAAGGTTTTGTCATTACATGAACATGACTGTTACATAGTTATCCTTACAAAACATCTACTATCACAACAACATCCTTATCAATCAAACAAAGATCACACCACTAATCACTCAAACCATGAATGAAAGAACTTACCAATAGAATCAATTTACATCTCAATTGAATACACAAGATTTGAATTGTTTACCAAGGTTCATACTCAGATTTCATGCAAGACATAGTCCAAAACTATCAAGAACTATGGCTATAAGATTAATTCTTCAAATTTCTTGGAGCTCCAACTTTTCCTTCTTCTGACCATTCAAATGATGAATGGAATTAGTTACATCAAGGATTTTATATGTTTTCTTTGGTAGTTTCTAGTCACCATAAGTCTATATACAACCTCTCTAGACTAAGTTTTGTTTTAGAATACAACTTTAAAGGACTCTTGACTCATGATTAAACTAAGGAAATAATGAATTAGGCTAGTAATATGGCTTATTCATGCATTAGAGATCTCTGTAAGTCATGTTGCAACCTTATTACATGTTTTATATCTCCAAGAATCACAAGCAGCTCAAAAACAAACCAAAATGTCCCCAAATTTCAAATTTGCACTTTTTGGATGGAAAATGCTTAATTAAAAATTATGAAGGACTTAAACCAAGCTAACTCACCTAGAAGAATCCTATTAACCTCATGGCCCTACAAACATGTTTTCAAACCAAAATTGATGTTAACATATCCTATGTACATCATTAGGGAGGATGCTCCTATGTCAACAAATATTTTTCTTCTTAGAGAAATTTGTAAAAAATTATATCAACCCTTATTTTGAGCACTAATTTGTGTCACTATTTGTCTCATGTGTTCCAACCAATAGGTATTTGACAATAGAGTGGAACAGAGTAACCAAAATTTTGATTATTCACGCAACCAGATAAGATAATACCACATCAAAACTTAGTTAGATATTCAAATACATAAATTATTGTATCAATAAATACAAGTTTTTCAAAAATAATTTAATGTGGTCACATCATGTGTGCCAAATATTTGTAGGTTGAAATTATCAATTTTGTGATCTGATTTCACTAACAACACAACATGGGATTTGTTATCAAATGTGGGACTTGCATCTTGAAGGAATCCTATGGATATATATGAATTATCTTCTACTTCTACTCCTAATACTATCACTAATTTAACTTTAATATAACACTACAAGATAAAGTGAGAAGGGATTAACATAAAATAAAAAGACAACGAACCAAGAGATAAATAGGAATATTCCTTCCACCCCATGTTTTAGGATAACATATTATATTAATAAATGTGAGTATACTCCACACAAACACACATTACAACTTAACATTAGGTAATAATGATGAACAAGATGTCAAAAATATGAGATATAAGATTAGCGGTAAATATAAGTCATAATAACTCAACTAATTCTCAAATATACAAAACCACATTAGACTATAAAATAGGCCTTGAATTTATTACATTTCCTCATATAGAGGATAATACATCAAAAAAATAAATTGGGAATTACAGAAAAAATTAGAGAGGAGAGAAGAAATGAAAAAAATACTAAGGTTGTATCAGACACAAGGTCAAAAAGAATTTAGAGACAAATGGTTTCTACTCTTTATAGAAGAAAATGGTTGGAAGAAGGGATTTGAAAGAAGCCATAATAAGCATGAAGAAATAATGGTGGAATGTCCCTTCTACTAAAAAATGTGGTATTTTAGTAGTGAACAGTGCCTCAAAATGGGACAAACAACCATCTAAAGTAGCTATCAACTAAAAATGTAATGTGTTATGATGTTGCATGTTGTTACCCCACTTACATTACATTAGGTTGATCATTATGTTCTATAGCTAATATAGGTAGTATGATGAGATATTTTATCATTGCATCTTAGATAAATCATGGTGGTAGCTCTATATGTTAATGTAAGTTAATAATGAATAGAGATAATAATTGGCGACATGGAATACATAGATGAGTGGGCCGAGTATATGGTTGTGTGTAGAAAATAATATGAGATAAAGGAAATATCTATAGACTATTAGATAAGATAGGGGCCCCCCTAGAGAGAGTTCTATCTGGCAATCGAGTCCCCCCCTAGATATATGGGGCCAACCTTGATATACAGATAGGATAAAATAGAATGAGTTTTTTTGCACCAAATATAACTTAAATGGTCATAAATGAATCACCAAACTATTAAATAATTCAAATAAAGGTACCATAGAAATATATAGTGTTCTATTGCGTATCACGGGGTTGACAATGTGGCATTCATTTAGAAGATATTTTTGGAAATGATTGTAATATTAGGCCCCACACAATGTTCATCTAATGTTTCATAACATGGAAAAGTGGTGTGTGGACTCACACTACCCTCATAACAGTTAATAGTGTTGTACGACATGGATAGTACTTTGTACCAAAAATGTGAGCTATTCATATAAAGAAATGGGAAAAAATGAAGAGTGGAAAGGGAAGAAATTGTTGGTGTGTGTACTTTCCTTGTCACCTTACAACATTGTCCACATCACATGGTGAGTCATATCACTTAGGCGAGGTCATAAGTCTTAGGTGTCTTAGAGGGTATGAAAGATTCCATCATACGTGTTAGTGTGCATCATTATGTCATAAAAAAGTTACTTTTCATTTCTAGAATGTAACTCCTCTTCTTCATTGTGGAGGTACATTTTATTGCATTGGGAGTTACACAACACTCCTATTTGTACCCCCTTTTAAATCTATGATAATGAGTAGACCATTTTATCTTGCATGCAAATTTCATGGTTGAATTATTTCTCCCTCATGGAACTCCATCATGTTATTGTTAGAGTGCAACTTGGTTGATGTGTGCTCATTATCGTATTCTCTCACATCGTATCAAAACAAGTTGTTTGGATCCGTGCCACTCTTTATTTTACATTTCCTACTACTTTCAGTTTCATGTTCTTACTGGTTTCTTTTGCAAAATTCATAATCGTTATTCCATTCATTTCTTATTTGAATTGAATTGGTTTATTTCATTTATACTTGGAGATATTATGTTTGGTTAGATTTTTCTGGTTGTGTGCTTGGTTTTGCAAATGTTTTTCCAAGTACATCAACTAGGTTTCAGGTTCAAAGTTTAGTTTTATGGTTTCTTAATTTTTTTTGGCAAATTTGATGTTTTGGACCTAACTCAGCCCCAACTTGTCAAGATGGCATCCAAGCTGGCCACCCTAGCTCACCAATATCCTCCCCTTTCAAAACCATTGCATGCCCATCTCACATGTACCTTATAACTACATATGGCATCTGAATCTCTTTAGCACATTTGTCTCTCTTCCCTACTTGTGCTTTACCTTGTAGTCCACTTTGACTATGTCTGCATTCTCCCTTGCAACATCTATATCTCTACTCACCCTGTGTTAGTGGTTACCCATATCCCTATTTGCATTGTGGGTTTCTGTTTAGATCATCCTGCAAGCCCTACATCCTTCCCTACATCTGGATTTGTTCGTCAAAACCCTGTACATATCATATCACCCTATATTGGCTTCCAATCCCTAGCTCCTCCATTGTGTACGTGTTTTACCTTTTGACTCCCTACTATGTACAATGGGAGCTTAGGCATCCTACTGAACCTACATCCTAACTCAAGCTTGTTACCCACATGCCCTTGCATTTGAGCATTGTGTATGTGTTTCCTTGCTGCTACCATTAGAGCCAATTAACACTCCCCTTCCCTATGCCATGGTTTCCCTACACGCGGTCGTTATCTTGTTCCAATGGGATTCATTTTTTTGAGTTCTTTCAAACCCAACCATGTCATTTTGCATCGACGAAAGCCTTAAGCCCATCGCCCTCAGCACATAGATATTGTTGTTCAATATGTCAAAAATCTTCAACCCAACTCAATGCACGTGCTCACAAAATCAAATCAGACCTGACACTATTGTTCATCTTGCTGACTACAACTCGTAGCCCATCCAGTCCACACCAACTAGGCTCTCATATTCAACTCGGTGCGCAGCTCGCTGTTAGCCCAACTCGTCCAAGAAGTTTTCCAGCAAGCTCGGCTCACCACTCCTCCAACTAACTTGCGAACTAGCTTTCCGATCTGAGCTAATTAATACAAGATCTACCATTTAATCATTTTTTTCCTTTTTTAATCTAGTATTAATAAGAAAAAAATTAATTGAAGGAAAATTAATTTAAAAATCTATCATTAACAGGGGAGTACCCTTTTTTTAGATTTTTATAGGGTTATTGGGATTTTTGGGGACATGTTTTTAGTTCACTAGCATTATAGTGATATTATTTTCTTGCGGGTTAGTAAGTGCATCTGCCACATCCTTGTAGAAAGACAACCCTCTTATGCAATGTGAGGTACTTTTTCTCACACTAAACTTTATTTTTTCCCCTTGTTCCTTGCTTATGCCATTTAATGCTTATTTACGTGTTTCTCCTCTACCTCCATTTAAGACTTACTACGGCTTCCACTATTATGTGATTCATCACCTAATATAAGGTGAGTGGTAAACTATCCCACCTCACATGAACACAACTTATTGTAATCAACACACTACTTATAAAGTGTCACAAATATGAAGGTTATTATTGTTATTGGGTGTTGTATTACATGTAGATGCATTCTCGGTTGAGCCCGACATCTCGTAGCATTGTGTGTATTCTTACACCCTTCTTTTCTTGCATTCTGTACTTCTTTCTCTTTTCATGAATGCACTATGGAGGATGTTCTTTCCATACTTGAGATTTGTAGGATTGATTCTCATAGTTCTCCTCTTCTTCTTAATAGAGATAATTACAAATCATGGTGTGTTTGCATGGAACATTACCTTACTCATGAGGGCCTTTATCTATTTCTGTATGGGCTATTTCTTGCACCCACTAATCCTTATCGTCTTGAAGAATAGCTCGACAATTGTAACCATTTTCTTGGTTGCTTGTTTATACATGTCTCCAAGCCTCTCCACCTTCACGTGTCACACTCAGATTGTCATCACACTGTTTAGAGAAATATTCAGTTATTATTTAGAGACCCTTAAAATAATTTCGTTACTTCTTATCCTACTGATACATTTGTCTCCTTTCCTTCTTCATGTGATGACATTTCAGCTGACACAAATTTTACTATTCCTATCCCTAATGATGAGAATTATTCTTCTAGTTCTGATGATGAGACTACTGCTAAGGAATTCTATCCTCCTTCTCCCAGCCACATTTCAAAGTATGTTGACACTCCTCCCTTATCATCAGACATTTGGAAGTCTTGTTCCCAACCTCATACTATCATTACATCTGTCTCCTTTCCACTTTTAGTGTGTGAGGCCTTTTCCACTCCCCCTTTGTGTGTTGATGATTCATACCTATCAGACATTTCTCTTAGGTTTGTTGAGCCACCCTTTTAGGATGAGTATCTATTGTACCTTAATTGTCTTTTTATAGTGCCTACTTTTGTAGTAAAAGGAATTTCTCATCCTTCTATAGGTTTTTCAGAGGAGTCCTTCATCTCCTTTGTTGGGAGTGCCCCTTCTAGCAATCTTATCACTTCCACATTTTCGGAGACCATCACTGATCCACCTCTTCTCATGGATCCTATTTCTACTATTGTGGGGGTTACTTTTTTACCTTCACTTTACTTGATTATTCATTGGTGGATGTTCCTTTTTCACACTCTAAAAATTCTATATTCATGGCATTACCTTAGGTTCTTGTGCACTCATTTTCTAGACCTGTGTAACATTTGAGTGGGCCAGATTCATAGTTATTCATATTGTTGCCTTTGGTTCCTTCACATAGTGGGTAGACTTCCAGTACTCCATTTATGTCCTTCCTAAGGGTAGAAACAATGTTCAATGCAAATGGATATTATTCAATCTACGTGTTGAGGACCACGTCATCGACACTCTTATTGGAGACTTCCTAGAGTTGTAGATTTTAGATATGCTTATGGCTTTACATCTTTTGTCTCTGAGATTGAATTTTATACAAGGGTACCTTATCAGGCATTTAGTTTCCAGGACCCGTTTGACAAATAGTTATTAGGTTGTTAGGGAAGTATTTCATCTCTTGTAAGTGGATGTTTTTCCCATAATTTTTTCCTCCATTACTTGATATCCTTGTTTTACATGGGTACCTTATCAGGCATAGTTTTTGGGATCCATTTCTCATTTCTAACTTGCCACCTCATCTTAAGTTATGACGAAGGGGGCTATTGGTGTGTTTACTTGCCTTGTGATCTTGGGGCATTGTCCACATCACATAGTGAGTCATCTAACTTAGGTGAGGTCATATGTATTGGGTGTCTTATGGGGTATGACATATTCTATCATACGTGTCAGTGTGCATCAGTGCATTACACATGTATTCATTTCCGTTTCTAGAATGTAGCTCCACTTATCCATTGTGGAGTTATGATTTTCTTTCATTGGGATTTACACAACACTCCTATTTGTACCCCTTTTTTAATTTATGAGAATGATTAGTCCATTTTCTCTTGCATGCAAATTTTATGGTTGAATTCATTTTTCCTCATGAAACTCTATCAAGTTGTCATTTGAGTCCAACTTGGTTGATTTGCATGTCTGCTTGATCGTCATTCTCACATTCTCTCACAAAAATGGTGGAATAATCATGAAGGGGTGATAATTTAGAACTCATTGATCAAGAGATAATATTGAAATTATGTATGGCATCAGGAATAATTTTGATTGATGGGATGAGGCATAACAAGGCATGCAGACTATAGGACATAGTGGGAATGCAGTACAGTGAAATAGGATGCTTTAAAGCTTGACCAATATTTTAAGGGCTAGTGTAATAATTCATGGCTTGTAATGGTAATTTTTTTGTATGAAGGTGATTTAATGGGATTTTGTATTGTTTCATGATAATGCATAGTGATTTGTGGACTTTGAATTAAATAAATTTCACCCATATTCACAAGATAAGATAAGTGTTTGGGGTCTTAATCTTATAAAATGAAAAAGGGTAACATAAATGTGTACTTGTTTCATTTTGGTTAACAATTCTCATCTTATATGTATGGTTTTTTACCCACTATGTTAAGAATGTAATGAATTTAGGGCCTCCTTTTTTAATCTAATATATTTGTGTATATTCAATCAATAATGAGTGGTGTTTCTATAGTGGTTTAAATTGTGTAATGATTTTTTAAGATTCAACTATATAGTTTCAATTCATTCTAAATTTGACCCATATTTTATAATGGTCCACTTATTATTCATTGCATATTTTTCACCCATCCACTTAGTATTACTTTGGCTCAATAATTCTTAATAGTGAAGTTATGGCACTACGTATTCTATATTGTTTACACCCTAAGTAAAATAAGTGAATGTTATATAAGAGTTATTCCTTATCAATAGGTGTAAGAATGTTACAAGTAGAATATTATAAATCAATTGATCCTTGGTATTCATACAACTCATACTATAACTATAAATACACCAAATGATAATAGAAATATGAAATGATTTCTTAAACGACAAAGATAGATAAGTACATAGTTAATCATAGAAGTACATAAATGACCTAATGTGCATAATATTTGAAAAGAGTGGTAGGAAATTGAAATTTCTCCATTCCTACAAATGTGACTAAAAACATATCATATACAAAACTATAAATATACTACTTAGTCATGGTATGATCTTATCCTAGTTTGTATGGTCTTAAACAAGAAGATGTCAGGGTTCTATAATTTTGTGTCTTTCAATAACCTAATAATGTGCTTTGTTATCTATCTCTAGAGATTACAACTATATAAAACCATCCTATAATGAGCTATAATGAAGAAACCCCTAGGAGACATGTATTAACATTTCACACACAGAATTATATTAAAAATAATAAATCCATGTGTGGGTGGAGTTAGAATGACCCTATTGATCAACCCTTGTTAAAACAATACAATAAATGTACAATATTACCTTACATGTGGGAAAAAACTCCATATAGTTCTCTTAGTGTAAGTTCAATAGTGTATATAAATCTAATTCAACCCCATATGATCCCTTTTTGTCTCTTGACACAATGAGTAGTGGGTTTACATTTATATGGAATAGATATGTACTCAGTGCAATAGCAATATAGTTTGATGTGCTTCATATGCTAAAATAATTCCTTTTATCTTTTAATACCTTTAGCAATGTATCATGTGACATTACATTTTTAAGACATAGCTCTAGGACCTTTAGAGACATAGTAATTGATGAATCTAGACTCTTCAACCTAGTTTGAGTGCTTTATACTTATTTTGTGGCTTCTTTAAAGGTTGTGCAACTAAGTTTATAATATTTAGAAGATCTTTAAGTGCATTAGGATTGTAATTTTAAATGTATGCTTATGATAATATTGGGTGATTTCAAATGGCGAATTAAAATTGATTGTATATTACTTTTTAGGTTAGTTACCACATTAAGGATGAATTAGGGGATAATAAATGACCCATAAATATATTTAAATTGAGAAAAGAGTCGTTAGAGAGTGGGATAACATAATATAAATATTATACCAAACTATAATATGGCTTGGTCCTATGTTGTATAATCCCATACAAGCAACTAGTGATTTCTCAACCAAGGTTTTGGGTGAGCTTCTTGAGAATGAAATATTATTTTGGATAAATTCAATTTAGTGAGAAATAGAGAAGTTTGTAGATATGTGTGAGACACACAAGACAGATAAGGATATGTCAACTAGGAGTAAAATGTGAGTGTAAGTCATATTATAAGAAAAAATATGAAATTTTCATTTCCAAACTAGGTGTTTATATTTATTCCCCTTAAGTGAGAAATTTAAAATAGCATACTTAAATGGAAAACATATTTGAGTGTGCACACAAATTTTCTTTACTTGATTTTTCTTATCATCACACTCATGTTGGCACACCCAATGATGAAACATAAAACACACATTTTATTCAATGTTTATAAAATAAATTACCCTATAATTCATATGTAAATAATGTATAAGTAACTTTGAAATTTTAACTTTGCATTACAAAGTGAAAAAGATAAAATGATGGAAGGAATACACTTTTTCATTTTCCAAAAGAGAAAATCCCATTATTTGTTGTGATTGGATATTTCACTTTGTATTGAGATGTGAAGGATTGGGGGTGATCATTCCCCAATTTATTTAGAGGATAATCCAAAGTAGAAGATGTGTTGAGTGCATTTTACCCAACATCGAGGATAGGTACCCAAAGACAATATGCATACCAAAAAATTTGGGGCCTTTTATGCATACTCAATTCTTCGTGAGTCTAGGATAAGTTGGTTGATGTAGAGGATGATGGGATGATAATGGAGGAATAGTATGGATGGTATGAATATAAAATGAGTCAAAGCAGATATGGAAAAGATAGGAGGTTTATTTTCTAATATTATTGAGATAGAAATACATTTTTATTGATGGTAATAAATATCCTACAAAGTTTCTCGTGATAAATGGTGCGAACAAGAATAATGGAAATGTGAAGCTCTTGATCAAGGTAATGTTTGGCGAATGGAGGAACATTGGGGGTTGCAACAAGGATGAAATGGTTGTTGGATGATAGTTTTCCTTGATCTAGAAAGGTCATGTGAGATATGGGATGGTAGGAGATATAAGACAACTAGGAATACTCATATTTCTAATGGGATTATTACCTCATAAGGTACAAAAAGTGATTGTAATTATCTAATTATCTTGAGGTACTTCACCATAATTATCAATGAATTATGCTATGATGTTTTTGGGGAATCATGAATAATGAAACACTTATTGCATCAACTCAAAAAAGATATCATCCTAGATGTTTTGTTTCTTAAGAGGAGAGGGAACGTGAAGGAAATATCCAAGTATTCCTGAGAACACCTAGCTATCGAAAGTCATGCATGATGGAGAAGGAATATTTACTATTTTGTGTAAGTTATGCTCTAGAGGAAAGCCGAAGGGTAGCCTAAAATGAGGGATTTTTTTTGGTTTAGCTTAAATGGGATCTATGTATAATCTAGATGATTTTGGGCTTGAGCGGGAGTCATTTAGATGTGTTGGTGTAATTTTTTATAAAGTATAATCTTGTTATATTATAGATAAACAAGTTTCCTTATATTATTTGATTATGTTCCTTCAATAGAATTAGTTTTTCTATGTTTTTGAATTGTTGCAAGGTTGTTTCTAGAGGTTCATAGGCTTGTTTGGGATTGTAAGGCATGTGTTTGGATATGTGGAATTAAACACATATGATTTTTATCCATTATTATTTTAGTTGGTTGGTTTATGAGTTGTTTTAGAAAGATATAATGGAATACAATTAAATCTAAATACTTTCTAGAAAAATAAGTTTTAAATGTTAAATATCTAATCGCATGCAATGAAAATCAATAATAAACATTTTTTTCGCTATTCTAGTTGGTAAATATGTAAATGAATATGTTTTTGGGTTTTCATAGGTTTTTTATGACATTGTAAGATGTAAAATTAAATTTAAACCTACAAGAAAAAGGTGTAACATTTTCTAATGAATTAAAAAGATACAACAAAAAATGGAAGCACCAATCCTTCCTATGTAAATACTATTATCAGATCTTATCTTTATAAGTTATGAGTTACAATTTTCTAAACTAGGTGCCATTTCTGATAGATGAATTATCGGTAATTCAAAATATACAATATAAACTATATTTTATCTATACTGAATTTTAATATCTGATGATAAATCTAATGCAAATTAAATTTAAATTTATTTGATATAATATGTAAGTAATTTTAAAAGAAAATATAATGGCTCTTTTTGGTGTTTTTTGTTTTGTAGATGCAATTCCTTAAGTTAGATTAATATAGAACCTAAGTAAGAACTATTATGTCAATAAGTAAATCTAGGGTCTAATATTATATATGTGAGAATCCTAGAGCATATATGCTTCAAATGTCCTAAACTATAAACATGAATTTAAATAAAAAACTAATTTATGTCTCTTTTCACTTATCTTTTCAAGTTTTTCTAATTAAATCTAAGAGAAAAACTTAATCTAAACCATATATGTAAGTAAATAATTTAAATGCGACGTCAAACTCTTTCTAAAAGCATAGTGGAGTTGGATTTCAAATTTCCTTGATTATTATTGGGAGTCTATAGGGGTTACAAGCTAACTTGGATACAGTTTACATATTGTTGTATATTACATAATCCCAATATACGTAACTAAGTATAGAAAAGACAAATAATATAATATATAATGTTATCTAAGCATAGGATTATAATATTAAGAGCCTATTTTTTCAAAGAAATGAAGAATAAGGGACTCTTAACTCAACAGTCACCTCACATTGTATAAAATTATGTAAGTGCATTGTGCAAAAGGTTGATCTTGATTTGAATTGATATTGAATCCATAGTTTCAATTCTAAATTTATGTCTAGCTTTTTATTCAATAATATGGATTCCATTTTATTGTTTAGGTTTCTATCTAGTGTTTTTATCTTCCTTTATTTTTTTCATCTATTTAGTTATTTTACCCTAAATTTCAAGCTCTGTTATTATTTAGTTCACTATCTAATTGGAATAATATGAAATTATCATATACTACAACATATTGCATGACTTTGGATGACAAAGGTGACTATAAAGGTGACTATGGAGGTGGACGAACAAGAAGGATCTGTAAAGATAAATATCATCCCTAATAATCTATATCAGACTTTGGATGACAATAAGGAAGTTGAGATAGATAACTCTCTGTGCATCATTGGGGAAATATTGGACAAGGATAAAATGGGTTCTGAAGAAACATTGTAGAAAAACACTCCAAGGGGCGAAAGTAAAATATCAACAGATATACCTCCTTGCTTCAGTAACAAATCAACAGATATACCTCCTTGCTTTAGCTTACCTCCTTGCTTCAGCAACAGATCAATAGAACCACGCTCTATTGAAAGGAATCAGAAAGAGAAAGAAGAGGGAGAAATAACGCCATTCAAGGAATATGAGGAGCTAACTTCTGGATTCATAGAGGTCATTTCAAAAAAAACAAAGAGAATGAAAGGATTTGAAATGATCCCAGAATTGCTCTACGGTGAAAAGAAAAAGAAAATGGAAAATTGGGAAACTTCAACATCCAGAACTACTAGATCTTCTACTAGAAGACTAGTAGATTTTGGAAGTAGTTCTAAAAGAGGAAGGCCCTCAAAAAAGGCTCTTAGATCCAAGAGAATAGAGAGAGACATTGCAGATGGCATTCAACGTCAATTGAGCCATCAAGCAATCCCAACTCCCACTCCTACCAAATGAAGATTATCTCTTGGAACATCCGAGGTCTAAATGGAAACTCCAAAAAAATATTCATTAAGGAGTTACGTGATTCTAGTAGTCCTAGTATTTTTATTTTGCAGGAAACTAAGATGAAAGCTAAGATCCTTGAAATTAATAAACGGAGTTTTCGAGAAAACTTTGAAATGGCTGCAGTGGACTCTCAGGGAGCTTCTAGAGGTCTGGATACTCTTTGGGACAAAAGACACTGTACTGGTATGGTTCTTAATGCTAGCACTAATCATCTTGCTATTAAATTTCATGCTATTGAGAACAATGGTGAATGGATCCTTTCTAATATCTATGCCCCTAATATGGGTAGTGGGAGACGTAAACTATGGAATGATCTTAAGATCTTTAGAAACCAATATAGTACAGCTAACTGGCTTATCATGGGGGACTTTAACTCTCCTCTAAACCCAGGTGAAAAATATGGAGGAATATCCAGCTTTTCCACAGGTATGGAGGATTTTGCTGATTTTATTGATGAGCTTAATCTCTTGGATGTGGATATCCATGGGAATAAATACAATTGGAATAACATAAGGTTGGGAAAAGATATTATCTAGGTTAGACTGGATAAAGCCCTAATTTCTGCTAGCTAGATTCTCAGTCAAGACTTCCACCTCTCTTCCCTGCCCAGAATTGGATCGAACCACAATCTGATTACTTTAAATATTCTCAATTGGACTAAGACCATCAGAAGCTCATTCAAATTTGAAAAGATGTGGATGGAGCATGACAACATCTACGAAAAAAATTAAAGAGTGGTGCGTTTGGAATGGTGAAGGCACTACTCAATTTAGATTGATTCAAAAGCTCAAAAATGTTAAAAAACAAGTTAAAATCTGGAATAAAAGAGTTTTTAGCAATGTGTTTGATAAAAAAAGAAGTTAAAAAAAAGCTCCAAGATCTGGAAATCAAAATGAATATAATGGGGAGATCTGTTGAAGACCAAACTGATGAAAAGAATATTCTCTCAGAGCTGCATACAATTTGCAGCAGAGAAGAATCTTTATGGAGACTAAAATCTAGGGCTATCTGGCTTAAAGAAGGAGATAGGAATATGAATTTTTTTCATATGACCAATTTGAAGCAAAAAGCTTGTAATAGGATCATGGAAGTGGCTAAAAGTAATGGAAATATTATAAAATATCCCAATAGCATCAAAGAAGAAGCTCTAAATTTCTATAAAAAACTTCTTAATGAGAGGAATATCATTAATGTTGAGGCAAATTCTTTCATGCTGGAGGCTATTCCCCAAGAAAAAATTGAGGAGCAGAGATATAAAGATATCACTAAAGCTTTCACACTTGAAGAGCTGCAAAAAGACGTGTTTACTTTAGAAGGTGACAAGGCTCTAGACCTGGATGGTTTCTCCATTAACTTTTTCTAGAAATTTTGGGAAATATGTTCGGATGATCTTCTCAGAGCGGTGAATGAGTTTTATAGAACTGGGGATCTTTTGAAAGAGATGAATAACACCCACATTGTGCTTACTCCAAAAAAAATAGATGCTAAAGACTTCAAAGACTTCAGAACCATCAGCCTTGTGAATGCTATCTATAGAATTTTTACCGAAATCATTGCTACCAGGATTCAATTCATTATGAATGATTTGATCTCAAGGCAGTAGAGTGGATTCTTTAAAGGAAGGATTATCCAAGATGGAGTGATTATGGTTCATGAGACCATACACTCTATGGAGAATAATAAAAAAGTGAATATGGTCCTTAAGCTTGATATGAATAAAGCCTTTGACAAGGTCTCTTAGGTTATTTCTTGACAAAGTCTTAATTAAATTTGGTTTTCTGGAAAAATTCAAAAAAATTATTAAGGCTTGTATCTCTACGGTTAGATTCTCAGTGGTGGTTAATGGTGAGCCAGTGGGATTTTTCACAAGCAGCAAAGGACTAAGGCAAGGGGACCCCATCTCCCCCTTGCTCTTCATTCTTATGGTAGACAGTCTTAGTAGAACAATTGGTAAAGCAGTCATTGACAGTCTTTTGAAAGGCTCAAAGCCCACTTCCATCAGCCAAGCTACTTCTCATCAACAATTTGCGGATGATACAATCCTCCTTTTATTGGCTTCCGTCATTGAAGCTAAGGCTACCAAAGCTATTCTGTAACTTTATGAATATGCTTCTAGGAAAGAGAACAATTATGATAAAAGCTCCATTTTTTTCTTCAACACTCTTGAGGAAAGACAGCTTAAAATTGCTAAAATTTTGGGCTGTAAAATAAGTGCGCTTCCAGCCACTTACTTAGGACTCCCTCTTGGCACTAAAAAAGTCTGTAACAAGGTGTGGGATGATCTATTGGTGATATTTCAAAAAAAATGGCTGGATGGAAAGGAGACATTTTATCTAGTGTTGGTGAGTGTCTGCTCATAAAAAGCACTCTTCAAAATCTGCCTATCTATGTCATGTCTCTTTATAAGATCCCTTCTACCTTCAGAGAAATAATTGAGAGGATTCAGAAAAACTTCTTATGGTAGGGCATGGAGGAGAAGTTTAAATTTCACTTAGTTGCTTGGGATAAGGTTTGTACTCTAAAATCTATAGGAGGACTGGGCATAAAAGACATCAAGAAAATGAATGAGGCTTTCATTGCAAAAATGGGTTGGAGAATGTCTTTCTGAGAAGCAACCATGGATAGATTTAATTAAGGCTAAATACCTTAATCAACAAGTTGTCTTTTCTTTTCTTCGAGATAAGCACCTTCCCTATGGATCCATTTTTTGGAATAATTTAGTGAAGAGCAGAAATTTCATTAAACAAGGCAATAAATGGAAAGTGGGAGATGGCTGTGATATAAAATTCTGGGATGATAACTGGTTTAATGGAGGCCTTATGGACAGATTTGGTGTGGTCAAAGACAATATTGAAAACAAGTATGGCACTAGAATCAAGGATTATATTGAAAGAAATGGAAACAAAAAGAAATGGAAAAAACTTTCTGTGGATAGAGATGATCTGATCCAAAATATTTCCTCCCTACAAGATCAGTTAGACCTTATCCCCTTAAGTCAGCTGGATGTTAAGGATGAATTGGTTTCAATAAATTCTATTGATGGGGACTACTCTGTCAAAACTGGTTATAATACTTTCTTTGATAATAGTCAAACTGAGTTTAAATGGAGTATAATTTGGATGACTGAGTTAACACCTAAAATTAATTTTTTCTTTTGGCTGGCTCTCAGAGGTAGAATTCTTACCACTAACAACCTGATAAGAAAAGGTTTCATAATGCCTAATAGATGTCATCTATGTAAAAAATACTCTGAGGATATCAGTCATTTGTTTATCCATTGTCATTATGCTACCATAATATGGAGTTTTTCCCTCTCTAATTTTAAAGCTTTCTGGGTGGTTCCGAAGGATTTCAGTCAGCTCTGGACCCAATGGAGCCCACCCTATAAACATTGTGTTGTTAGAAGGCTCTGGAATTTGGTTATTCCTCATATTATTTGGAGGATATGGAAAGATAGAAATGATATTATCTTTAGAAATAAAAAATAGAATTTTAAGCTCAGTATTGGGAAAATTTCTAATGATATTAAAGAAAAATTTGCTAGATTTAAACCCCCCAAGAACAAGAGTTATCTAGAAAATGATGAAAATATCTTGTCCCATTGGCAAATTGAAGCTGAAAATATCCGAAATAATTCCGGTAATAGTATTGATAGATCTTTGATTCATTGGCATCCTCCTAATCTTAACTGGTATAAGTTGAATTTTGATGGGGCCTCTAAGGGTAACCCTGGAATTACAGCGGGGCGAGGAGTGATCCGGGATCATAAAGGCAGTTTGATTGTTGCATATGCTATAAAAATGGGAATTCAAACTAATCATTTTGCTGAAGCATTATCTGCTTTATGGGGCCTTAGAATTGCTCAGACTCATAATATCCAAAACCTCATTCTTGAAGGGGACTCGCTTAATATCATTAATCATCTTAATCAGTGTTCTCTTCCAAGTTGGAACATCAAGGACTTCATCTTGGAATCCATAAGTATTTTCCAAACCTTCAATAACATTCGGATCAAGTATACTTACCGGGAGGGTAACAAGGTGGCAGATGCATTGGCTAATTATGGCATAAATGTTAATCAAATTATTTGGGATAATAAAGATAACATTCCTGAATAGCTTCAAAGCAACATACAAGCGGATACTTATGAGCATGCAAATTCGGGGTATGAGATATGAGCATTGGGAGTGGAATAAGACTCCCACACGTGCTGATATTAAAATAGCACTCAAGTAAATCTTGACGGGTAATCAAGGTTATAGGAAGTATAATGAGAACTTAAAGTGGATATATATGAAGATTAAAGCCGTACATGCAGGAAATGTTGTGCTTTCAACAAATTTTAAACAGGGCTTTACGGATTCCCAAGTCAGTAATAAGGATGATGATGATCTGGAGTGGGTTCCTAAAGGGATTGAAGTTCACACATGTGGATTTTCCTAGGTACATAACAACAGTCACTCAGGTATTTGTGGGAACAACAACGACTACCCTAGTCATCATTCTCATCACGCAGAAAATAACAGAGAAAGGCAGACTGGTAACTACGGCTCCTATAGAACTCCTTATAAGGATTTTGAAAATTTTATTTGCAAGCACTTAAGCACGGTGATAATGGGAGGTGCCCCTTGTCAGATAGAGCCCAGTGCGGATCTGGAATGGAAAAATAATGAAGAGAGTTGGAATCTTCTCAGCCAGGGAGGCATCAATAATTTTTTTGAGAAGATTCAAGATCACAACCAAAGTATTTCCATTCATTTTGTGAAGGATTGGAAGGATCACACTGTGGATTATGGTGGGCAGAATATTTAGATCAATGAGGAGTTAATAGCCGAAGCTATTGGCCTTGGCATGGATGGGTACCGCTTTTTTAATAAAAGGATTGACAGAGGTGTTGAGGAGAGGAAGTTTTTTGAGGGTAATGAGAAGCTAGTCTTTGTCACGGTGGGTCTGCAGGTCAGCTTTATCCCTCCACCTTTTGACGAGGTCACCTGTATGATGGTGCGTTACATCTCTTTAGAGGGGAGATTCGTCACTGTGCCCTCAAAGCATCTTGTGTTCCTCAATCACTTCCATAGGAGTTTCATGATATGCTTCCCTCACTATCGTCTTAACTCTCTTGAGTGCTCCATTTTGGAGTTTCAAAAGCATGCACATGCGGTTCCGCTGCATCAGGGTCTCATCTTCTTGTTATATAAGCTTTGTCTTCTTAGGTCTCCGGCATCCCATCCTCCCCCATCTCTATTCCTCCTCTGCCCAACACCGCTGCCGCTAGCCCCATCTCTTCACCTTTTGCCCCCATCACCACTGCTGTCACCCCTCTTCCTTCCTTCTTAGCTCCCTCTATCATCCCCCCCACCTCTGCTTTCACCCCCTTCGCTTCCACTTCGACCAGACATGTTACTGGGTCTTCTAGAAGAATGAACCTTGATACCCCTGTTTCAGGGAATGTTCCTCAAGACTTGGAAATTTCCCATAACCTCCTGCATATTAGTAGTACTGGTTCACAGGAGGCACACATTAAGAGCTCCACAAAAAGGCTGGAAGCCTTAGAAGCTGACATGTTGCTGTTGAAAGAAGAGGTTAACAACTTGGCAAAACAAAAAGGTAAGAGGAAGGAGGAGGAGGCTGATATTGATAATAAATAGGTTGAAGACATCTACAAAAATTTGAACTCCTTAGAAAACTGTTTAGGGAAACCCAAGACTCTCCATGACCATAATATGGCTATTTTTAGTGCAATTGAAAAATTTATTGAGCAGCATGTCCGCAGCGTCTCTAATCTCAGTAGAATACCAGCAACTCTTTGGGGCACGAAAAAGGAAAGCAAAAATACCATTGAACAGCTGGATGTTACTGACTCTACCCACATGACGACATTGGCTATGTTCACCTCTTGGAAAAATATCAAATCCAGAATCGACAAAGCCACTAAGAAGTAATTGTGGATACTCTTGTTGTACTACTTTGTAATTATTGTTGTTTTTTTGCTGTTTTTTTGCTGCTCTTCTACAGTGTTCAAACTAGTTTGTTGTGTTGGGGTAACTTCTCTTGGGCTACATTGGGTTTCTATGTCTCATTTGTATCTTGATCCTTTTTGTATTGGTTCTCATTCCTATTCTGGCTTCTAGACCCTCTTTTATTCACAAGGGTATAGTCCCTTTCAAAAAACTATTTACCAATAATAAAAAAACATATTACATGACTTGATGTCATGATCTAGAGACCTCTACTAATAATGGTTATGTTACTGGGACTTGTAAATGTTAACATGGCTTCCTATACAGACGGGTATGGAATGATGGTTGCAAGAAAAGATGAAATGTTTTGTTAAAGCTAAAGATACTATAATGGGAATTCCTATTGAAAGAATCAGGTTGGAAAATATATATGGAGACAGTCATGATATATTTTTGTGTGATATTTTAGAGAAATTATATTCATGGTTATATTGACTATATAATATTATTTTATTAGGTATGAAGACAAAGAAACATATGAATCAATAAGTGAAACTATAGATTAATTACATAAATTGGACACTTTATGGTCCCAAGATGTAGACCATTAGATGAAGAACAATATTTATGGGTATATAACTATAATTTATATCCAATTTTTTTATTCATTCGATTCTACTAAAGCACATTTTATTTCTGGATTGCATGGAAATGTTTTTGATTAGCTCTTTTCTTAGTCAAACTGCTAGCTATGGAAAAGGCCGCAGTGCCAATTCTACACATGATGGAGTGTTGGGTAGGAAAAAAATGATTGTAGTCCTAGAAGAATGAGGGTGAAGGGTAAATGGATAGAATTAAAGTGTACCATTAAAGGATAAGAAAGGAGAAAAGAGAAGAATGAAAAGACTATAAAGAGAATATAAGCAGTGTAATAGATGAGGAAGTTCAAGTGCTTTAAAGGGAAAGGGGAAAACAAATTCTAGTACAAGTAAATTGGGAAAAATGGAAGAAGAAGGAGGAAAGTAACCTCCTAAATAAACCAAATAGAAGAATGAAGGAGAAGATCGTTGTAATTGAGAGGGTGCATAGTGAGGCATGAACCTTGATTGCAAAGCTTGAAAGAGAATCAAAGGAACCAAGGAAAACAAAGAAGATAACGAAGGAAAGGATTAAGAGATAATTAGGAGTAAATTTATAGATGTTGGTGTTGAACCCAAGGAATCCATCATGGAAACATTGACATGGTATTTAAAAAATTATGAAGTTATCCATAGTGAGGAAACTATGAAGATTCATAGAGGCTAATAAAATATGATAGTACCCTTATTTTAAGATATTTTTCCCTTGAGCCATACATAGAATTGATTACTTGGGATTATTTAAATGACTAGGAGAAAATTGGAACTCTGTAAGAATTACAGGAGAAGTTGAAACAACCATACACACTACAAATAAGACTACTTACAAATTTTGAAGAGATAAGTGTGGAATACATCACAAGGGAAGTAGATTTTTCATTGAGTAGGAATTCATTACACACGATCTCTTTCAATGGGAGCATAGAAAAGAGTGGGGACTGTAGTACCAAAATTTTATGAGTCTTAACTAAAGTGTATGTTTTATAAAGTCTATAGAATCTAGCAGTGATAAATCATATTTGAAAGAAGAAAGACACAAATCAAGGCAAGCGCAAGTACAGGTGCGAGTATAAATAAAATAAATGAAAAAGTGTATTCAAATTTGATAACTAGTTAGACTCATACATGTGAGAATAATAATATAATAATTCATCCTAGTGTAGGAGGAAAAATGATACATATTCTAAATAACTACGTAATTATATAGCTATATCACGGGTCTACTAATCCATAACATTACTTATTGAATTGTGAAGTATGATAAGGAGAAAAATGAGTAATTGATGACAAAACTAAGAAATGAAATATCATAGGAGCATTACATGAGAGGAACCTAGAATTTATATACTGTATGAAATTAAGTAGATTTGTGTGATTCCCTAAACTAGGAATTTAAAATAAATAAGTACATAAGATAGACCATTTAATATTAAAAGGAGATTAAAAAAATTCTTGGAGAATATATCATGGAGTATTACATGTGGTTTTCTTATGTAATGAACAAAACTAGTTTTAAATTTGATGAGCCTAGTAAAGTTGTTTGGTTTGTAGAAGGATTGTGTAGTAAAATCTCGTTTACAATTACACTGAAAAATTTTGGCACCAAATCAGTGTTAGGATAATTAATTATGCATTTTATAATTAATTATTTAACTATTGTTATTAATTAATTATTGTTGTTATATGGTTTTATTAACCATATTTGTCTTATTCCATAGTCGTAGGATTATTTGTTGCATAGTTGCAACTTATCATTTGTTTGTATTAAATTAATTATTACTTCCCGGATGTATTTTAGAAGCTGTTGTAATTTCAATTGTACTTGTGCAACCTTAAATTTTTTTTACACATGACTGTACAATACCTATAAGTACTACAGTCCATTCATTGTAACTTGATTGCTTTCACATTAATAAAATTAATAGGATACCATCCATGTTTTATGAAACTACATTTAGTACCAGAGCGTATTAAAGCTCCTGACAAGGTTGGAGAAGGTTACAGAGGAAGGAGATTTTGTGGAGAAGAAATTTGCATCAATGGAGAGCCAGTGTTGCCTCATGTAGCTTCCCACAACCCCCTATAAACTCACAACCTCCTGTGCATTCTCCAGGTAACCGGAAAGAAAATTATTTTTGCCTTGGTTCTCTCTGCACCAGGAAAATTTGCATCTAGAGCATTTTCTGGTTTATAACAATTAGTTTAAAAAAATTTTTTCCCCATCAGGGCTTTTATCCTCTAATATTAGTAAATTTTCCCCATTAGGGGTTTTCTTCATTAAATCTGGTGTAAGTATTAGATTCACCTAATACTACCAAGCTATTATAATTGATTTTTTGCTATATTTGGAGGATGAGCTATTTGGGATATTCGATCCATCCTACATTGGCAAGTTTGATGTTGAAGAACAAAGTTGAAGGGTCAAGCCCTCTCTGATGAGCTCGTGCACCATCGAGATGAGACATTGATGATTTGGCACCAAAGGAGATCCCTGAAACTGAGTCTCTCTACCTCTGTTCATCGGCCAGACTCTTCGAGTTAGCAAGTGGCTCATAGCTTCACTAGAGCCATTGTTATGTCTAAAGGCCTTCTCACAATCCATACGAGAAATGGTGGACATAGCATACAAAAACAACACTATTTTGATCTTTTTACAAAGGGCAACCAAATAGTAAATGTTATCTCATCGTCCTAGCCTCTCCAGCATCCACAATCTGCAGTGTGAAGGCATCAACCAGCTTGTGACCTTCATTGCATGCCATGTTGGAAGCATCAACCTAAACATGACCCTGTTAAATCCTCCATGCTCCAAGCCATCCTGGCCATGACCAATGTGCAACCAATCATTGACAATCAAAACAACCTACGTTAAATACAAAGTGGTGGAGGAATGAATGAAAACGAAGAAGAGGAGATAAGGAGAGATCAAAAAAATGTCTCAGATCCATATTTTGAGCTCAAAGGAACCTAATCACATTTCATGCATGCAGCTCCATGTGGAGCTTCAGCCAAGTCACCAATTTTAAAAGGTTAGTCAAACTCCTTGGATATTTAAATATAATTTGCTTCAATTTCTATATCAAGCACTCATAAGAGCTAAGGTAGATAGAGAGAAAGACTTTGGTAGTGGGAGGCACTAGGGGTTTGAACCCCACCCTCAACAAACATTTTTAAAAAATTTGGAGGCAAAATTAGTAAAACTGCCAAACTTGGAGGACCATTTAGTGGAAAATTACCATCACTAAATAGTATAGTCATAACTAAACAAGCCTAAAAATTTAGCGAGAAAAACCCTAATTTAGGGTAAAAAACGAAAATTCTCCTATTAGGCCTGTTTTTTCATTTCAGACAATTTTTTGCAAAAGGAGGCCTATCCAGAAATTGCATTTTTAGCTATATTTTTGTAATTTTTTGGATAGTGGGTCATTCTGGGCTTTGGAGGCCACCAAGGCCCGCAAAACAATTTTTTTTCCTACCATTCATTTTTTTTTTAAATTTTTGAATGTAAGTGCATGCTTCAATATATATTGTACTAATTTGTAGGTTACCATAATCAACCGCAAATATTGTAACTACTCAAAAACTGGCAGAAAAGTTGTAATAAAAAATAGTATAAAATTGGTTCTGAAACACTCATGAGATCCTAGATCTCATTCACAGCATTCGGTATATACAGTGCCTCTGGGAAGCACTTATGGGTAAATCTATCGTGACTACTTCTGCACTTAATGCCTAATATAGTCTGCAACAACTGTCATTCTGGGCATTGACCCTTTAAATCGACGGGGAGTAATAAGGTGACAGTGCACACACTATGATTCATCCCATCTGTCTGTGAATGATTGCACTAACATAAATCCAGACTGAGAAATTATCCAAGTATATAGCAAAGTTACACACGTGTATGAGGATATTTCTTTGAGTCGATGTCAATAATCGCACAGAACCCTTTCAGTACTGTCTTGGTACCACGTATTAAATTATTTTATGTACGTTAACTCCTCTTTTATGTAATTCTAACTATATCAAAAGGGAAATATTCTTCCACATACCATCGGGTATATCAGAAGGGTGCATATATAGAAAGGTTCAGTATATCAAACAAGTCGTATATAGATTGGGATAGACCTTATACCTAGAGTGATAAGAGCCAAACCCTGTTAGTGATCTATAAAATGGGCACCAATGCCCCCAAATTTTTTCTTCCAGATTCAAAACTACTCAGAGGAAACAACTATGCTGCATGGAAGACAAAAATCAAGACACAACTTGAGTTTGAAGAGATCTGGCCTGTTGTGACTGGTACTCTGACCAGATCAACTAACTGATACAACACAACAATGACAGTTTGATAAAGATCAGATCATAAGGCCAAACTCATCATCTTGTTTGGAGTGTCCAATGATGTGCAACCCCACATTTGAGATGCCAAAATAGCCAAAGAAGCGTGGGATAAGTTGAGCACAATATATGAGGCCAAAAACAAGAATGTCATACTGAATTTGCAAAGTCAGTTACACACACTGAAGTTCAAATAAAATGAGAAAATTTATGCTTTCTTAAGAAGAGTTGTAGAATTGAGGGCTTCACTTCTAGCCCTAGGAGAAGTGGTCAAAGATGATGCTCTCATTCCCATTTTTCTGAGAGCACTCCCTTCTTCATACCATATTTTTGTAACAATACTAAACTTGTCAGATACGACAGTTAGTTTTGACAAATTGGTAAACCTACTGCAACAAGAGGAAGCAATGCACAATAAGGATGATGAAGAGGAGAAGGCACTTTCTTCACATCAAAAATGGAAAGGAAAAGGTAAAGGAAAACCTAATTCCTATCAAAAGTCCCAACATCAAAATCAGTATCACGGGGAAAAACAACAGAAGAAACAATGTCCAATTTGTAAAAGAGGACATGACTTAAAATATTGTTGGTATAATATTTACAAGAAAGTTTCATCAAGAAACTCTGGACCTCCACAACAATCTCAAAAGGGACATTCAAATTAACAATCAAGGGCAGAAAAAGGGGAACTCGAAAAGAAGACCCCATCAGCAAGGAAATATTGCTGAGACAAGAAGAACATTCAGATAATGAAGACTTCTTATACACTTCTCGATCAAGTGAACCATCCATGTCATCTAGTGATGTCTGGTATGTTGATTTGGGAGCCACTCGACACATGACCAGCCACAAAGACTGGTTTACTTCAATGAGGGACACGCCATCAAAAAATCATGTTTTGTTGGGAGATGATTCTTCATATACAGTTCAGGGGATTGGGAAAATTTCTCTACCCCTTGGTTCATGCAATTGTAGACTATCAGATGTCTTATATGTCCCTGGGTTGACAAAGAATCTACGTTCAGTTAGTCAACTCCTAGATCAAAACTTTAAAATTGACTTTGATAGTCATTTCTGACAAGAAAACAGTGTTTGATTCGAGATAAATCACGAGGCTCGAAACATAGTTGTAAAAGCCTCCAATGTGGGACGCATGTTCCAACTTGATTTTTTCCAGATAGATGATCAACACCTTGTGGCTAAGAACTTTACCTTATCACAGTTTTGGCATAGGAGACTTGGTCATGTTAGTTTCAAGTATCTCAAGACACTTTGTCATAATATGGTACATGGGCTACCATCTCTTCAGAAGGATATAGACAAGTGTCCTCACTGCCTAGCAGGAAAAAAACATAGATCTTCATTCAGGAAGAGTACATATCAAGATCATGGTAAGCTTGATCTGTTTCATACTGATCTTTGCAGTCTGATGCAACCGATTCATTCTAGATTTCAATACTTCATGTTATGTGTTGACGAGAATTCAAGGAAAATGTGGATTTTTTTGTCTTCGCAAAAAAAGTGAAGCTTTTGAAACTTTCAAGAAGTTCAAAGTAGCAAGTGAGAATAAAACTGGTTGTCACATCAGAACTCTCCGCTTCAGATCGAGGGGGGGTAATTCACCAGTAATGAGTTCAAAGACTACCTACAAACTCATGGGATTCGTCGACAAATGCCTCCTCCACACACACCACAACAGAATGGTGTTGTTGAGAGAAGAAATTATACTATCATGGAAATGGTGCAATGCATGATTGATGACTCTGGACTTGTAAAGACATTTTGGGAAGAAGCAGTAAAGACAACAATTTATTTGTTGAATAGAGTGCCCATAGTTTCTCTTGACAGATTAACACCACAAGAAGCATGGTCAAAGCGGAAACCATCTATTGCACACCTTAGAGTATTCAGGTGCAAAGAAAGCATGCATATACCCAAGAAAAATAGAAATATATTGGACATGAAGTCACAGAAACTCACCTTCATTGGGTACAGTGAAGAGACTTTTGGGTACAGATTGATGGATCCAAAGACCAAAAAATTCTACACTAGAAGAGATGTTGAGTTTTTTTACAAGAAGGAAATAGAGTCTCCTCCTTCAGACTCACCAAATGTAGATTTTTCTCCAGTTGTAAAAATTGAAGTTGATGTTCCCTCAAATGATGAAAGTGATGATGGGGATGATGGTGTTGATCAGATAGAACCACGACCCATTGGAACAGTTTAGCGTATGCCCAAGTGGTGTAATAGCACATTACGAGATGCAAGAATGGATGCTCCACTGGATACATCCAACCATGGACCACAAACTCGCACTAAAGCAAGAGAAGAAGTTAACTTTTCTTTTCTGAGTAGAGTTATTGAATCTAATGAGCCCTCTATAGTCCAAGAAGCCCTACAGTTAAAATCTTGGAAATATGCCATGGATTTTGAATATCAATTAGTGATGAAAAATAACACTTAGCAGGTTGTCTATCTTCCATCAGTGAAGAAAACCATTGCATGCAGATGGATATTCAAAACGAAGTACAAAGAAGATGGGACAATAGACAAGTATAAAAGGAGACTAGTAGCAAAGGGGCATGCACAAGAAGAAGGCATTGATTACGAGGATACATTTTCTCCCATAGCTAAGATCAAAATGATCAGTATGATCTTTTCTCTAGCTGCACAGTTTGGATGGAAATTCCATTAGATGGACTGTCGACGGTAAAATTTTCCTCCGTAATTTCTATTTCATTAATGTATGTATTAGGAATAGGATGTTGTTAAGTATAATTAGTAGTAGCGTCTGATAGAAGATAATGGTGCTGCCGGTACGACGACGCTAATAATGTATAGTACAGAAATAGTCAAAAGTACAATAGGAATGTTGTGGTAAAAAGTAAATAGCTGTCGTAAGTGGTCCAGTAATGTTAAAATTTCAAAGTTGGGGTAAGTAGAGAAGTAGGGTCTACATGATTAGGAATTAGAAATATTATATTGGTAATAAGGACAAGGAGTGAGGTCATAAATATTTTGTGTATTTTATTTGTAAAAAGTCCAAAAATGTGGAACCCATGTGAAATGATAAGGTTTATCTTATCTTAAAAGATAAGCTTACATGTACAGATAAGAGTTAAGGTATGGAATATGATTCGTCAGAGTGGATTTATTATCCTATCTTACAGATAAGATGGATAAGCCTGGAAGTTCTATAAATAAAGAGGCCACCCCCCTCATTTAGCATAGAAGGAAGTAGTGAGAAATATTGTATGAGTAAGTGTGTAAAGGAAGCCATCATTTTAAAGGTGTGTTGAAGAAGTCATTAAGAGGTGTAATTGTGAAGTTTCTCCCATAGTATTGGTGGAAGGCAAGTGAAGTCAATAACACTTGAAGTGCCTCATGGGTGAGATTGTAACAATTTCATGCTAATATTATAATTTACTCTGATATTTCAGATTTATCATCATTCCTTTTTATCATAGTCTATGGTATTCTTGTGTTATGTTTGTTGTTGTGTTTCCAGAGTACATCCACCAAACTAAAGGTTATGCATTAGTAAATAATCATAGCACGAGGAGTTCCTAGTGAAGAATTATCACAGTGCCGGATTGGTGATGACATTTTGGTTCCGTTGCCGGGACCATTCCTTCTTGGTGGATTTTTTGGAGAGATATTCCCACTTAGTCAAAAATCAATTGGAGGGTAACCTTGTTTTTACTGTGCATATTAGTTATCATGGTAAAGTAATTTTTCCCGTGAATAGTAGTTACCATGGTAAATTCATTTTTGCTATGAATAGTATTTACCGCAGTAAAGTCACTGTTTATCGTGAATAGTATTTACCGCAATTACTTCACTTTTTACTGTGAATAGTGTTTACCACAGTAAAGTCAGTTTTTACCGTAATAAAGTAAGTTTTACCATAGTTTACCGTGGTCATTTCTATTTTCTACTATAGTGATTTCAATTATTTGTGTACATAAGTCTTGTTGATTGTACTTGTGGGTTGGTATTTCAATGTGGTTACTTTTGAAAATGGGGAAGATTCCTGTTTTTTCATCCCAATCTAATGAAGATGCTTCCTCTTTCATTCAAGAGTTTAAATGATCTTGTATTTGTAATGGACTTAATTTTTTCCTACCTTTTTAGATGGTTCCACCCTTAGGTGGTTTGAAACACTAGGTGATAATGTGAAAAACTCATGGGATTTATTAACTGAAAGTTTTCTTGAAGAATTTGGTGAACAACAAAGATATGCAGATCTCATGATCGATATCACAAAGCTATCCCAAGGAGAGAAGGAGAAGATAAGGGATTATCATGCTCGTTTTCTAGAGCTAAGGAGGAAGCTCGATGCCCAAATCCAGAAGGAAGGATTAGCAGATGGGTTGATGAATGGCATGGATAATATCCTCTGTAAGCACTTCATTCTTAGGATGAAGCCAGAGATTAAACAACGAGTAAAGTATGACCACCCAACTACCATTAAACAAGAAAAGAAGATTGCAAGAAGGCAAGAAGAAAACATGGAAGAAGAGCCCAAAGAAATTGTTGCTAAAGTAGAGCCTACACTAGCACCTTTGGTCTAGAATCCACAACCACTCTCGGTGAACAAAAATCTTTCTCCTAGTACATCTACTGAGTATGAAGATCTGCTCAAAAAGATGGGTCAGTTAACTATTAATCTTCTTCAAGGAAAATAATTTAGTTCTCAGGGAGGAGATAGAGGTCCAAAAAGAAATATTTTTGAAGTTGTATGTTATGGTTGTTATAAAAAGGGTCATTATAAGTATAATTTTCCAGATAGAGCTTCTACATCTGGTAAAGGAGATAATGATAAAGGAAAAGCACCTGTGAATTCTTTTGATGTAGTAGATAAGAGCAGAAATAATGAAGTAGATGTGTTTGTAACAAAAAGAAAGAAAGAAAAAGATAATCAAGATGGAAATGATCATAAGAAGATGAAAGGAGAAAATAGTAAGAAACATAGGAGAAGAAAGTTGGGTGTGCAGGATTTTCTAATTTCACAGGGGCAAGGACCATACTCCATCTTGGAAGATCTATCCAAAAGGCTTGCAAATATTACATATGGTCAACTCTTGGCTATATCTTCTAAGAAGAGGCGAGAGCTACGAAGTGGACTCAATGCTCGACGAAGGAAGGAGGTTGAGGTCCCTGTTTTAAAGGCAAAGGCGGATCCCTATGCTCCACAAGTTGAGGTATTATGTAATGGTATTTCAATTCATGATGTCTTAGTTGATGGAGATGCTACAGTTAATGTAATGACCGAGTCTGTAATGAATATGTTGTGTTTAAAAATTGATCACCCTTCAACACTTATGTTAAGGTCATTAAATAAGGGAAAAACTAAACCAGAAGGTGTAGTTTCAAATGTGGCAATATCTGTTATGGCTGTTGTATGTGTGGTAGATTTTCAGGTGATAAAAAATGGTATTGTTGCGTACCCAATGTTACTGGGAAGATCATGGCTAAGGAGAGTTCATGCAAGAAACTACTGGAATGAAGGTTTCTTGACACTTGGACGTGGTAGAGAGAGGGTGAAGATAAACGTGATCCCTCGACATCATAAGGCAGAACTTTTAGATTCAAGTGATGAAACTGATGATTGGACGTCCTCTGATTACTCTAGTACCAGTGAAGTGGAAACTGAAGATGATGAAAGTGAGGTTGATGTTTCAGTTATGGATATCCTTCCAGTCACACCAATTCATGACCCCATAAAATTATCTGAAGAAGTTGATGATCGTCTCCAACAAATAAAGATTGGTGATGTTGTGATGGAGAGTGAGAAGGAATCCTACCTCCAGCTCTTTTGAGGGTACATACACCTATTCACTTTTGATTACAAGGAACTCTATCAAGTAAGTTAGGTAGAAGATTCTATTGAGCTAGTAAATGGTGCTAAGCCCATAAAGCAAATGCCATATAGAATGAATCCTAATTTTTCCAAGACTGTAAAAGAAGAAATAGATAAGTTGTTTGATGTAGGATTCATATTTGCTATGGCGAATTCAGAATGGGTTTCTCCCATTGTGATCTCAATAAAAAAGAATTGGAAGCTACACATTTGTGTTGATTATAGGAAGCTCAATAAGGCAACAAAGAAGGATCATTACCCTCTTCCATTCTCAGATCAGATCTTGGATGAAGTAGCTAGCCAGGAGTGCTATAGTTTTGCTGATGAATATAGTGGATATAACCAAGTTCGTATAGCGGAGAAAGATCAGCTGAAGACCACATTCACCACTCCTTGGGGAATATTTTCTTATAGACTTATGCCTTTTGGGTTGTGTAATGCTCCAGTAACATTCTAGCGTTTGATGAATAGGGTGTTCGAACCCTACATTAGGAACTTCATCAGAGTATTTCTGGATGATTTTTACATCTATGGGAGCAAGATGGACCACCTGCACCAGATGGAGACAACATTTCAAAGGTTAGATGAAGCACAAGCCTCACTAAACCCTACAAAGTGTGTCTTTGGATGTTCTAAAGGTGTTTTGTTAGGGCATGTTGTATCTAGAGATGGTATTGGTACTGATCCTGATAAAGTTTCAAAAATCAAAGATTTACCATTTCCTATGAATAGAAGTAAGTTGAGATCATTTTTAGGCCATGTGGGTTACTATAGAAGGTTCATCAAGAATTTCTCAAAGATTGCACAGCCACTAACCCAGTTATTGAAGAAGGATGTTACTTATGAACCAGGAAAAAAAGTGCATGAAACTTTTGGACAGCTGAAGGAAGCCCTGGTGTCTTCACCTGTTTTGAAGAATCCAGATTTGAGCAAACCATTCATTGTGTACACTGATGCCTCAGATGCAGCACTAGGAAGTACTTTGAGCCAAAAGGATGAAAATGGGAATGAACATCCAATTTACTTTGGGAGCAGACAAATGAGCAGTGCTGAGGTAAACTATACTGTAACTAAAAAAGAGGCTCTAGCTATCATTTTTACTATAAAGAAGTTTAGAAATTACTTGCTAGGGCAGAAATTTATAGTTGTAACAGATCATCAGGCTCTAAAATATATTGTCAATAAGCCTAACCCATCAGGGAGGATAGCAAGATGGATAATTTTACTACAAGAATTTGAATTTGATATTATAGATAGGCCAAGAAAGAAGCATGTCAATGCAGATGCACTCTCTCGAGCCTATGATGGTTTAGGATCATCTTGTGATGATGATGATTTTCCCCGATGCAGCATTGTTCTCCTTTGACACAATCCCTAGTGAATACATAGATATTTGGAATTATCTGAATGAATTCAAGTTTCCTGATGGTGCCAAAGCAAAGACTAAGAGAAAGATTACTCAAGCCATTCGTCCATATTCTATTCTACATGGAGTATTATTTCGAATAGGACCTGATGGATAGTACAAGAGGGCAGTTGGACGTGATCAAGGGAAGGAGCTGCTAGAAGAATTCCACAATGGTACATGTGGAGGGCACTTCTCTGGACAACTTACAGCAAGACGGATCTTGGATGCAGGTTATCACTGGCCCATTCTTTTTAAAGATTGTTATAATTATTGTAAGACATGTGATATTTTTCAAACACATGGCAACCGTAAGACTTCATCAGCTCCATTATGCCCTATTCTTCCACTTGGTCCCTTTGAAAAGTGGGGAATAGACATTGTAGGTCCACTTCCAACTACCTCATGCCAAAATAAGTATATTGTAGTTGCCACAGATTATTTAACCAAGTGGGTTGAAGCTAGGCCATTGAAAACAGCTTCCATGGATGAAGTGGCAAGGTTCATATATGAACGCATTGTCACCAGATTTTTTTATCCATTAGAAATTGTAACAGATCAAGGAAGCCAATTCATTAATGAGGTGGTAGAAGCCCTAGTCAATAAGTTTTCTATTAAGCACAGGAAGGCAACAACATACAAGCCAAGCACAAATGGACAGGTGGAATGAAATTTTTTTGTGTTGTGTCAAATTCTAGCAAAAGATGCAGCCTTGCAGGTACATAAATGGGATAAAAGGATTCATGCAGCATTGTGGGCATATAGGGAAACATCAAAGTCAGCAACAGGATACTCCCCATTTCAGTTGGCTTATGGCATTGATCCAGTTCTTCCTATTGAGTTTGATATCCCCACGGTCAGAGTTATGGAAAATAAAAGGATGGATGAAAGTGATTCAGTAAAAGAAAGGTTGGTACATCTTCATTTGCTAGAGGAAATGAGGGAAATAGCTAAGGATACAAGCTATAAGAAGAAAATGAAGCATAAGGAATACTTTGATCAAAAGATCCGGTGGTCTCATTTCATGTGAATGACTTGGTTCTAGTATATGATTCCAGATACAAAAAAAGAAGACAGAGAAAATTTCTTCCAAAATGGATGGGGCCCTACAAAATAGCAGCTGTGCATGAAAATGGTACGTACCGACTAGAGGAATTGGATGGCACTCCCATTACGAAATGGGTCAACCACGACAAGTTGAAGATTTTCCAAGCACCAGAATAGTCTACTCCGAAGACGGAGTAGAAGCTAGGAAGGGGGAAGATGTCGACACTAAAATTTCCTCCGTAATTTCTATTTCATTAATGTTGTATTAGGAATAGGATGTTCTTAAGTATAATTAGTAGTAGCGTCCGATAGAAGATAATGGTGTTGCTAGTACGATGCCGCCAATAATGTATAGTACGGAAATAGTCAAAAGTACAATAGGAATGTTGTGGTAAAAAGTAAATAGTTGTTGTAAGTGGTCCAGTAATGTTAAAATGTCAAAGTTGGGGTAAGTAGAGAAGTAGGGTCTACATGATTAGGAATTAGAAATATTATATTGGTAATAAGGACAAGGAGTGAGGTCATAAATATTTTGTGTATTTTATTTGTAAAAAGTCTAAAAATGTGGAACCCATGTGAAATGATAAGGTTTATCTTATCTTATAAGATAAGCTTACATGTACAGATAAGAGTTAAGGTATGGAATATGATTCGTCAGAGTGGATTTCTTATCCTATCTTACAGATAAGATGGATAAGCCTGAAATTTCTATAAATAAAGAGACCACCCCCCTCATTTAGCATAGAAGGAAGTAGTGAGAAATATTGTATGAGTAAGTGTGTAAAGGAAGCCATCAGTTTAAAGGTGTGTTGAAGAAGCCATTAAGAGGTGTAACTATGAAGTTTCTCCCATAGTATTGGTGGAAGGCAAGTGAAGTCAATAATACTTGAAGTACCTCATGGATGAGATTGTAACAATTTCATGCTAATATTATAATTTACTCTGATATTTCAAATTTATCATCATTCCTTTTTATCATAGTCTATGGTATTCTTGTGTTATGTTTTTTGTTGTGTTTCCAGATTACATCCACCAAACTAAAGGCTGTGCATTAGTAAATAATCATAGCATGAGGAGTTCCCGGTGAAGAATTATCACAGTGCTGAATTGGTGATGACAGTCCCAATCACTATTATAGTAATCTGTGTTATAAGATAAGTCCTCATCATCATAAATGTTCTCAAGCTCAGAAGCATCATCAAGTACAAGTGAATTTGATGAAGAATTTGAAGGAGCGACAAAGTGAGAGAAGGAATATAGTTATGTATTATGATCAACTAAACCCACTGCAATTATAGTGTATCTGTGTAACTCTCTAACATATACTGAATCTAGAGTGAACTCAACCCGCATGCCCTAACCAAGGTGAGTAATTTGATAGATTGATAGGAGATTAGTTGATAGTGATGGGATACTCAGAACATTATTAAATGTTCCACCACTCACTTCAAAAAAACCTCTCCCAAAAACCAGAGTAGAAGTGTCATCATCGAGTCATATAGTAGATATGTCACATGGCTCCAATGAAGTGAACTTGATTTGTGACGAAGCCATATCATGTGATGCACCAAAAATCAAGAATGCATGTAGAAGTTGGAGGTAAAACTACAACTAGAGCTCTCCCATTTATGTCATCCTTTCTCGATTCTTTCTCTTCCCGTTTTCCATTGTCATTTTCCTTGGAAGATTTGTAAGTAGATGAATATGATTTGATATACTTAGGTACACTTATGTTGTTATTATCAAGAAGACTCATAAGGAGGTCAAAATTCTTCTTAAAGCATTTACTTTCATCATGCCTACTTGTGCAATACCCACATTTGATATTCTCTTTCTTATGCTTAACACTGGAAGAGGAAGTGCTGGAATTTGGTTTGGTGGTGGGTTAATCCTTCTTGTTCTCATGATCCTTTTTTTTTGTATTTCTTCTCTTTTAAAGCATTCTATATGTCATTCCCCATATGTAGAACATGTCATTGTGTGGAATTTGGTACACCTATTTGAATCGGTTTATATTGTTCCTGAGTCAAGTCAACAACAAACTCATTAAAGGAGGGCATTTTCCATTGTGATCCAAGCGCCCTTTTGGTTGTATGGAAGGTAGAGACAAAAACATAATAGTCAGGACCTAGTTTGATGATTTAAGAAAGAACAGGTTGTGAGTCCTTTTTTGTAAATTTAACATTCTTTCAATTGCATTATCATAGATTTAAAATTTGTGAATTAGTCCTAAGTGTGTCAATATTTCTAGGACTAAGACTAATCAACTCATTTTATAGTTCATACTGTCTCATTTCATCTTGTTTCCCAAAGAGTTTTTCTAAGGTGTTCTACACATCCTTAGGTGTTTTGGAAATAGTTATATGAAAGCATAGATCTGGTGAGACATAAAATAAAAAAAAAAACATAGGATTTATCACACTTGTCAAATCATTTCTCTTTATCTACAAAGAATTTCGATTCAGTTTGCAAACCCATAGTTATCTTGTAGATTTTTTTTGTTTCACAAAGCGAGTGACATGGAATTGTTCCATTCACAATAGTTGAAGGAAGTAAGAAAAGTGTTGATCAGATAAAACACTTAGCAGAACTCACACACAGAGTCTGCGTGGAAAAACAAGATGGGATCAAAGGCGCGAAGGAATAGGAAGGTGTCACGCATGGAGGTGCAGAATCAGACTTTCGAGACTTATCTGATTTTGTAGATCAAGTCTATTTTTAGAGGCTGGTGTGTGGAACACACAAAGTGATGCCGAGACTTGTGCACAAGGCTTTGTCTAGATTTCGAGGATCATATCGAAGCACTCTTGCATGTAAGTAATCCAAGAATAGATTCATCACTCTAGTTAATTGTAAGTGATCTATAGATAGCATACTTGCGTGTATGGCTATAATTGTAAACGACGTGTGGCTATTATTAACGTGCGACCTATTTTTGGCATAGTTAGCAGTGAAGGAAAAGTTCCCAACCCTATATATATTAGATGAATCACCTAGTTGATATACCATGTTGAAGGGTTAGAGATTCATGAGTGCATGAGACTAGATAGATTGTAACAGATCCATGCGCACATGACTATTATTGTATCAAGCCTCTGTATTGTTGTCATGTTTAATATATGAAGAATATTGGCCGAACCAATGTGTCTTATATGTGTTATCGTTGCATGCTATTGATTTCTTGATGATTTCATTAATGTATGTATTAGGAATAGGATGTTGTTAAGTATAATTAGTAGTAGCGTTCGATAGAAGATAATGGCACTGCCAGTACGATGCCGCCAATAATGTACAGTACGGTAATAGTCAAAAGTACAATAGGAATGTTGTGGTAAAAAGTAAATATCTGTCGTAAGTGGTCCAGTAATGTTAAAATTTCAAAGTTGGGGTAAGTAGAGAAGTAAGGTCTACATGATTAGGAATTAGAAATATTATATTGGTAATAAGGACAAGGAGTGAGGTCATAAATATTTTGTGTATTTTATTTGTAAAAAGTCCAGAAATGTGGAACCCATGTGAAATGATAAGGTTTATCTTATCTTAAAAGATAAGCTTACATGTACAGATAAGAGTTAAGGTATGGAATATGATTCGTCAGAGTGGATTTATTATCCTATCTTACAGATAAGATGGATAAGCCTAGAAGTTCTATAAATAAAGAGGCCACCCCCCTCATTTAACATAGAAGGAAGTAGTGAGAAATATTGTATGAGTAATTGTGTAAAGGAAGCCATCAGTTTAAAGGTGTGTTGAAGAAGCCATTAAGAGGTGTAATTGTGAAGTTTCTCCCATAGTATTGGTGGAAGGCAAGTGAATTCAATAACACTTGAAGTACCTCATGGGTGAGATTGTAACAATTTCATGCTAATATTATAATTTACTCTGATATTTCATATTTATCATCATTCCTTTTTATCATAGTCTATGGTATTCTTGTGTTATGTTTGTTGTTGTGTTTCCAGATTACATCCACCAAACTAAAGGCTGTGCATTAGTAAATAATCATAGCACGAGGAGTTCCCGGTGAAGAATTATCACAGTGCCAGATTGGTGATGACAAGACGTGAAAAGTTCCTTCCTAAATGGAGATTTACAAGAAGTCTATATGACTCAACCTGATGGATATGTTGTACCTGGTTAAGAATCAAAGGTATGTAGACTCAGGAAATCTCTGTATGCCCTTAAACAGGCACCCCAGGCATGGTACATCAAGATTGATGAGCATCTCGTACAACATGGATTTGTTAGAAATCCATACGACCCCAATCTATACCTCAAAAAGCAAGGGGGGAGATTTTCATTGTCATTGTCTATGTCGACGATCTAGTCATCACTGAGGATGACCGATGCAACGAAGAAAGATCTTCATCGATCATTCGACATGACCGATATCGGGTTGATGCAATATTGTCTTGGATTAGAAATATGGTAAAAAGAGAATCACATCTTTGTTTCTCAGATGAAATATACCAAGATGATGCTCGAGAAATTCAGGATGATGGATTTCACACCAATTGCTACACCTATGGAAAACAAATTGTAGTTATCTCGTTTAGTTCCATCTTCTGAGGTAAGTTCCACTCTCTATTGGCAGTTGATTAGGAGTCTCATTTACCTGACCTACACTAGACCAGATATCGCTTTGCAGTAATCTATCTATCAAGGTTCATGTAGGAACCCAAAGCTTTTCATTGGAAATCAACAAGCCGTATCTTGAGATATCTCAAAGGATCAATGAATCTTGGTCTAGAATATAAGAAGAATGACAACTTCTTCTTGTCAGGATATTCAGTTTCAGATCATGCAGGAAATATTGATGACATAAAATCCACTTCAGGATTTGTATTTTTTATGGGATCTGGACCAATATCATGGGGAAGTAAGAAACAACACTTTGTTTCTTAATCTTCCACAGAAGTTGAGTATCATTCTGCAGGAGAAGTTGTCTATGAAGTGATTTGGCTACATCGCATACTAGAAGGAATTGGAATACCATAGGACAAACTGACCACCATGTATGTTGACAATTAAGGTGTTCTCAAACTTGTTCACAATCCTGTGTTTCATGAAAGAACAAAGCACATTGAGGTATAGGTTCATTTCATATGTGAGCATGTGTTGAAACACAACATATAGCTTGAATTTTTTCTAACAGCTGAATAACAAGTAGATATCTTCATGAAGTCACTTGCATGTGACAATTTTGATTTGTTCAGAGAATTCCTCTCCTCATCCCTTGAGACAATTCACAATTAAGGGGGGGGAATGTTAGGATAATTAATTATGCATTTTATAATTAATTATTTAACTATTGTTATTAATTAATTATTGTTGTTATATGGTTTTATTAACCATATTTGTCTTATTCCATAGTCCTAGGATTATTTGTTGCATAGTTGCAACTTATCATTTGTTTGTATTAAATTAATTGTTACTTCCCGGATGTATTTTGGAAGCTGTTATAATTTCAGTTGTACTTGTGCAACCTTTATTTTATTTTATTTTTTGTACCTTTAGTTGTACATGTGAAACTACAATTAGAGGAAATTGAAGTTCCATAAGAGTAGAAAATATTAAGGACTATGGATATATTGGGGTGGTAATTCAACATTCATAAGAAAAATTATATATAGTAATGGACAGATTGGAGGAATTGTAAGAAGGTAAGAAACCCAAAATAATTATATGGTGCACATAGTTTAGGGGGAAAAGACATCACAAAAATGAATGTACCAAAAATCATACAGATGAAAGAGGAGAATACTATGAATTATATAGGTTATGGGGACATCCACAATGAAAATGTCATTTGATAAAACATTATGTATGTTAGCCACAAAACATAGTCTGCACTTTTTAAAAATAAACCATGTACGAGGCTAAGGATTGTAGGCCATTAATGGACTTGAAACAATAAGACATAAGAAATGTATTCACATCCCAAATGTAATTATCTATAAAGCACAAATGGTTATCTCGGAGATAGAAATGGATGTTTCTTCTTGACTGAGTGCACACTGGGATCCTCCATCACCTCAATCAAGAAAATGGTGGACCCCATATTCTCCACAACATAGTATGAGTTAGGATCTACCTTATCTACAAAATAATATAGGTTGGGCACCTCCTTCTCCTCTCTAATTACCTATATCTAGTACACCTCCACTACAATATTCTTATGGAGGATATTAAATCCAAAATCAAGGATGGAATGCCTCACATAGACCATATGATACACAACAAGGAATTTATTAAGGTGGTTACCAGTAAATGAGTATAGAACCCTGATCTTAGAGACAAGGAGTATTGTGGTACCTTTATATAAAATTAAATCCCATTACATGGAACTGTCCTTCAAATCTAGAGTGGGAAGTATTTTTTACATATTATAGGTTGCAAGTGCAACATAATAAAAAATATTTCCCTATATTGGATAAGAAAAGGAAATAAAATTAATTCTGAAATGTCAAGATGATTAATGTGGTGTCCAGAGACACTAGAAGTATCCAAGCTATCACAATATCTCAGAGGACGGAGCAAATCTTGGAACGTGTGGAGATTCCTATTGACTTCTAAGTCCAATTACATATAATGACAAGTATCCTGATCCACAAAAAGATGAATAACCATTTTAAGAATCCAATGAATTACTTCATTCAATTCAAAATAGATATATTAATGGGAAGAACATTGGGGAGGTGAACATGCACATATATGGCTAGATTATGAGGAATTTGAAGCAAGGATTTGTTCTATCACAGTACCTATGAATATTAAATATACTACAAAATGAACATATCTCATAAAATATCTTCAATCTGTCGAATAATATATTAGAAAGAAAAACTTGTGGGGTTTTGTAATATAAGAAGCCTATTAAACATGTCAAACAAAGAAAACTTGGGATGTAGACACTATATTGAACATAATTCTACGAGGCTATGAAATAAAGGATGTATCCTTTAATTTTGGAAGCACTTTCAATATGATTCAAACATCTACATGGGAAGATAAAAGTGCCCTGACCTTAGTTTACAACCTTGACACTCTAATCCTAAAAAAATATGGAAGAGAGGGCCTAATTAGATGGATAAAATATGTATAAATTTAGGTAGGATCCCAAGCTTAAAGAGAGACTTATTCATTGACATGAATACTAATGATACACACTATCCTATCTCAATTGGAAATAAATGGGCATATGAGAGGAATATGGCAAAAAAATACAATGAAAAACTAGATAAAAGTACACTTGGAAGACTTTATAATTGGCATACTTGTGAATATGACTGAAAGGAATCCATATACCATCCCTAAAGATGAAATTTCCCCTATGTGCATGATACTGAGAGTTAGTTCAAGGTAGAACATCAAGAATATTCATTAGCTCCATAGTTAAGAAAGGAAAAGCATATAAAAGAGTCTAAAAACTGGGAAACCCTATGTATGTGCATTCTAAGAATCTATTTATAGAAAAGGGTATGCACTACATAATTATAACTCATACTAAGTCTAAGACAGGGAATTTATATACATTTTCACAAAATCAGTTAGATTATACAAAGACTAATGAATAAAGTCACATTTCATGGGATGTAGCATCCTCAATCATTGGAGACTCATATGCAGATTTGAATCACTGGATGTACAAATAACATTAGATCAATCCTGTGAGGATGGTCCAAGTGGAAGAAAAAAACTCTATAATACTCTGGGAATTCCAATTTGGATACATTTTTCTGTCAGATTCTAGGAGCATGTGCCACAAGACTATATGAGAATAAGCGGACTGGATTACACACTAAATGGGATAATAACAACATGGTGAGCTATACATATAAGGAATAACCTTGCATGGATTGAAGTAATAGGTATGTTTTATGTAAGATTTTCCTTACCATATAGATTACTTACAACTTGGCTAAGATACTGCACAAATCAATGTATAGAGATACACATCTAAGGATGTATTGATACTTAGATAGTACAATAGACTTGGCTAAAATTATGGGTTCACATATTTCTAGAGACACATACCCCATTACCAAAATCATGGTACTTCCGTCAAGATAGGAGAAGAGAAGCATGCCCTTGGAGATAAGTGTAGGAATATTTTATTCAAACCTTTTGATTTGAAAATAATAATCATAAATGGGATTTGGCACTAATTCAAAACATTTCCATCCTATGGAATAATAAATGCAATGAATTTAGGGATTTATAATAAGTATAACAAGGGAAGTGTGTAGCCACCACAAGCATGGGTGGAATAAAAAATAATTATAATCACTAGAAGGTGGAAGTTTGACATAGATTTGGGGAAAATAAGGAAGAAGGATATACGAAAAATGTCAAAAATACATGGATCTCTCATAAATGTTTGAATTAGAATAGGTTGACCCTTTTCTTGTAAACAAAGAATTATCCAATGAAGAACAAAAGCATGTGCGAAGCATATACATAGAGGAAAAATAAGGCTCAAGGATGGTTGAGTACACTAGAGATAAAGGTAAATCCAAGATGTATGATTAACTAGTGTGAAAACGGTGGAAGATATCAATCCTTTAGGCATAGTCAAGCTAGCTATTATTGAAGATAACTGGATAGAACAAGAAATTTCATATATTTTGTAACTAATGTGAGACTATGAACACATGTTCTTTACTAAATTTAGTAATATTAAAGGATTAGATCCATCTTTAGGTGAAATACACGTTGAGATAAAGGAAGAAACAAATCCCATTAATAATAGGTCTTACATGATGAATCCTAACATGAAAACAAAGTTCAAATTTAAATTAGACGACATGGTTGAAGCAGGTTTAATCTATCTTTTATAATTATTAAATTGAGTAATTCCAATAGTTACTCAACCAAATAAAATTGGGGATACAATAATTTATAGTAATTATAGATCTCTCAATGATGTATGCATAAATGAGCCATTTTTAACTCCTTTCACAGATGAAATATTAGAGGTGGTTGAAGGAAATGAAGTCTACTCATTCACAGATGGATTTAGTTGCTACCACCAAATTAAAATATTACTAGAGGACCAATCGAAGACTAATTTTTCAATAAAGTGGGGAATATTATAATATTTAGTAATGATATTTGGAATAATGAATGAAGTAGTAGTATTTTCTTGAGTTGTGGTAACTGCATTTGTAGTCTTTTATTTACCAATACAACTATGTGTGTTAAAAATTCATCCATATAAGTCTGGAAGCTCACCTAAAGTACGCGTATCCTCCAATTCCCTCCTTGTTTTTTATCAAGATGTTAGCATGTATAATCATAATCATATATCATGAAGAATTGGGGATACATCATAGCATGATAATTCAACAACACATATAATAAGGAAATTTACTCATAGATAATAACTAATAAGATTTGAATACCCAAAATACCATGCTTATATGCAGTTATTATCCATTATAACCAAAATTCATTACATAACATGTAAGCTTGATTACATTGTAAATTATTACACCCATGCGCTAGACCTTGTGTGTTCACATACATACTCTAGAAAAGAATTACATTAAGACATCTCAAACTAACTCTCTCTGACTCGAAATATGCACTAACTTGTTACAATCATAATGAAGCATCACCTATATTTATAGGGTGGGGAATTTTCCTTCACCACATACATACACCTTCCTAATAATAGGTGTCCTTACAAATAGATTGCATGTTTTTATACAACTTGTTCTAACAAAGCTATGAATAGCTCAATGCTTTTATCTACTTTAATCCTATTATTATCCTTCTCCATGCGTTGTATTTTTACTTTCCTTGTATGTGCTTTATTATCCTTTTCTTGGCCACTAAGTTATCTTTCTTTTTTCGATTTCAGGATATTTCTTAAGTAGAACTCCATCTCTTGCTTTTCTATTTGTAGCCCTATCTGGAAAATTAGCCAAGTCCTTAATGTTGCTTGTATGTGTGTAGCCTTACATGGTGACCTTCTCCTTTGTGGTGAACACACCTCGGTGCACTCTCCTCTTTACACGCATGCCCTTGCATGAAAAGCCTAGCTCCCACACATGGCTAGTACTTATCCATTTTATCATACCAACATTACCCCACACTAGGGATATTTTTTGTCCTCGGCAATACTTATTGCAAATAATTTTCTTGAAGGAAATTAAATAATAAATAATGGTTAGGGAATATACCCAAAGAATATCAATTTTCCCAATGTACGCATTCAAAGTTAATCCTCAGGTGGCTGGAGTATATCCGGGAACTCTGTGCTCAAAGTAGTCTCTAGATCTTTCCATCCTTCAAGATTCTCAGTAGCCTTGTTTGGAACTAACCCAACAATATTCAGACCTTTCTCAGGGATCAATGTTTCACCCTTCTCTTTCAGTTCCCTGATTATCCATCCAAAGCATCCATATTGTGTACAACAAATGAGCCAAGTTCCTTGAACATTACCACAAATGTATCTCTCGCAGCCTTAATCAAATCTCACTTCTATGCTACTTCTTCCATGATTTCCTCATATCTTACCTTATTGTTATTCTTAGTAGCATGTGCCTATTTTAGCTTAGCCTCTTGTTGAGTTGTGTGTACTCTATGGACAAGATCAATGTCTTGACAGTATTCAAATGTGCACCTTTCTTTCTTCATGGCTTCCTTGATAATGGTATTTAATACCACATATTATACTATCTTGTGCATGTCTACTTCCTTATTATTTTCTTTATGTTCTTCCAACTCTTCTTCTAATTTCCCTGGAACACAGTTCTTCTCATGTACTAACATGCACACCAAGTCTTCTAAATAGTCTAATTCTAATGGATATTCTTTTTGGGTGCTTTCTATCAGGTCATGGTGCGTAGCTGTGATGGCACTTATTATCTAGGTGTCCTTATTATAAGCATACTTTTTATGCTTCTTTACTTCTTCCAACTAATCCATAAGTTGTTGTACCTTTTGGTATTGGTCCCTCTTATCTTCTAGAAACACGTTTATTATGGCCCCCTTGTCTAGATTCTAGTGCATAACTTTAGTTGCCATTTTATTGAGCGTATTACTGGCCTACTCATTAGTTATCTCCATGGTTTTGATTGTATTGAGGAATGTACCTGGTTCCTTCATTTTCTCTTGGAACATGATTCGTTATTAATCTCAATATTAGATTCTTCCATGTGCATTTTCATGCTCCACGAAAGCATATTCTTTATGTGCATCTTCACTCGTTCAGGATCAATAAACTCCCATCCATAGAGGCCTTTTCTTAGCAGTGTGCTTTGGAACCTTTCCCCCAACACCTTTTTATGATTGTCGATATAAATCATTTTTTCCAGTTACAAAATCTCCTCCTTTTTTCTCCTTTCATAGTTCTTACTTCTCTTGGGAATCTTTTTCTCAATATCTAGTTGTGCGCAGCTTCCATCTCCACTTACATATCCTAAGCCTTACATAGATGGATCTCCATCACCTTTATCCTCTTCTTCTACCAAGGGGCCTCCATCATGTATAAGGTGTATTTCCTCTTCATGATGCATAGTCTTATCCTTAGTCTCCTCCTTACCATGGGTTGGCTCTTCACTGTGCATGACCTATTTCACATACTTCTCTTCATTGCTCTCCTTAGTGATAACCAATCATCACCTTCTCTTTATTGGTGGACTTGTCTTATTTTCCAGGCTTGGATTAGTTTGAGTGACTTTAGGTGACTTCTTGATTTCCCTAAAATTTCTTACGTCGTGGCTTTTTCCTCTTCACCATCTCTATAATTTCCTTCTGCGACTGTGGTCTAACACAATTTATTCTTCTTATGCCTCCTCATTATCCTTATCCTTTTATTCATCATCTTGTTCTTCTTTTCTAAGAGGGGTCTCCTCCCGCATTCTCTTGTAAGTCCCTACTGTCTGCTTTCCCTTTGGTGTCTCTAGAAGATGAAGGTCCCTTGCATCAATATACTTCCCATTCTTCACCTTTGTGCTCAAGTATATGTAGACTCTTGTTGTTTCCTGTCCCACTACAAGAGTTGTAGGAGTAATATTCATATTTTCTTATTCCATCACCTCCACACAAGTTGAATTAGAGGGATATAAATATGTGGTGCACAATGTGTGGCAATTAAAGTCTACCTTGTCTGCATCAAAAATCAGCTTTTTTGCATCTTTGATTATGCTCACATATGCCTAAAAGTAATTGGTAGTGAAGGCAAAGGGAAATTTACACCAAGGTCCCTTCTCTCCATTTCTTAGCAAAAACCTTCCCAAATTGAAGTACTGATGCATTGAAAATTCTACCTTTCTATCTAGAATTTAGGGTAGTTTCCTCAGCACATGCCACTCATTTTTGAATGCCTCGCACATCCATCTATACCATTTATCAATGTGAAAATTATATGGATTCATAATTTCTCCATCACATGTATACATAGAAAACTTCACCACAGGGGACTTATTATCTATTGGACATATCCATACCTTTTCATTGGCTCCGTCTAGTGCCCTTATTTCCAAAAATACTATCAAGAATAGTATTGTACCCCAAGTTATTTTCTCACCTTTGCTCACTTTGATCCACGTCTCCTCCATTATGCCTTCATCAATGAATATGAAAATATTGTATAGGGTATTTTGTGCCATCTTGTGCACTATGTGTATTCATTTCTTGTTTACTAGAAACAACCTCTCAGATGCACCCATCTTATAGCTTACCAAGTGCGCTACCACTTTGGTTCCTAGGTCATTGATGGATGTGATATCCATCACATGATTCCCCTATTGATAATTTAATTTCTTTTTCGTGGCCTCTACTCCATCATCATCATCTAAATATTTCTCAATTTCAATTCTTGAGCTACATAAACCTATTACGCGTCCAATTAGTTATGCGGTGATGTGAATTATTTTCCTAGTAAAATAGATGAAGTCCTTGTGGATGTGTGACATGAGCCACTGGTACAGTCACTCTGATTTCCAAAGAATGGAAATTCATAAATTTGGAGGACTCTAGCACTCTCCAAGTCCTCCTTCACTGTATCATCATACACTAGTTTCCCCACCTTTGTTCTCTAGTCCATATTTTTCATTACATCCTTATTGATTTTTTCTTATGGGCCTCTAACTGATGGTTATAATCACCAATATTGCATTTGGTAAAGTGCAACTCCCATGGATGACATACCAGTACCACTAGGGAGTACTGCATCTCTCAAAATCATTCTTCTGGTGCATCTTACTACAAGCTTCTTTATTTTCTTCCCTTACCCTTTCCTTTTGGTGATTACTGTGACAGTAGATGTTTTCTTTGGTTACCCATTTCTTAACTTCACCAATTTCTCAAACTATCAAAATCTAGAAAAATCGTGCCCTAGGTGGTGAATAACTTACCCAATTTCTTGTATGCCCTATACACTGATCAGGTTCAATTCTTCAGTTGCTCTTCTCCTTTTCACTTGCTTACAACCTTCCAGTCGATTTTGCAACCTCTGAATTCTAGTTTCAGCAAATCTAGATCTAATCCATTTTTCCCTAATTCAAAATTTTGAACTTTACAACTTTGAAACAAACCCTAGCTCAAACATTTCTACTAACCTCAAATAGCCTTAATCGAATCTCCCTTTACTTCAATGCTCCTACTTCCACCAATGGCTACCACTTCTCATTTAACTCTCGAGGCTGCTCTAGTTTGACTTAATCTTTTGGCCTTTGCACTCTGGTTCATACTTGTCACTCACAATTTCAATTCACACTTAGTCACTCTTTAACTACTTCAAACTGCACAAGTATTTCAATAGGAAAGGTAATAATGAATTTCCCATGCTCCTTTTATAGTATTTCCAAAATTTTATCGCATTAATTTCTCCTCACCTACCACCACTCCAAATATTTAAATGCTGTTTTTTTAATTTTTCCACATTTTTTCCTTTCTTCCATGCATGGAAGTCATAACCTTCTGGTGCACGCCACTACTTTCCAAGGATATAGTCATCCTTACGCATGTACTTCCCTATACCACAACCCATCTTTATTTACATGGCACATACCAAGTAGTTTATCTTGTTACTACCTTCCTCATGTTACACTATGCATTTGCCCTCTATATGGTTTTCCAACATACTAAGCAATTCCTTTCAAGTACCATTATCCTAAAGCACCTACAACACTTTCCTTTGCTTTTCGCATACCCAATTCATATCCATCAAGTAATCCTTCTTTCATATTGTCCTCCAACACACTTGTACCTTTGAACCAACTCCAATAGACGTACATAGCATCATCTTATAGTCTCTTTTGTGCGCACTCACACATGTTTCACCCCACACTAAAAGTATGTGTGGTCCTCTGTGCATTAACTTAACAAATAATAATCAACTCCTACGTGCGAACACGCTTATTACAACAAACCAAAGAAAAATAAAACATGAAAGGGAAATCTAATCTAAGTGGAAATATTACCTTATTACAAACACAAAGGAAGCTTATTTATAGTAGGGCTTCAAAGCTACTCCTATTGAAGTAACTGGGAAACACGGTGTCATCCAGTGCTTGCAATTGACATGCATCTGATTCTAGTATCTTGGTCACTACAAAGGGTCCCAACCAATGGACTTTAAACTTCCTTGGATGGCATGAAAACTTGGAGTCATACAAAAGTACCATCTTTCCAACTACAAAATACTTGTTCTTGATGTTCTTGTCATGTCAAGCCTTTTATCATGCCTTTTCTATCTTCTGACTCCAACACACAATGGCACGCCACTCATCTAATTGCATCAATTTTTCAATATGCTCATCAACTTGCCTTTTCATCATCCAATCCACCTGTGTGTGCAATACATAGGGATGGTAACATAAATTCCACAGGTAATATAACCTTTGTGCCAAACACCAACTAAAAGGGTGTGGCCTTATTCAACCATTTATAGGTTGTTCTATATGCCCAAAGTATGAATGATACCTTGTCATCCCAATCCTTTCTTCCAACATCACATATCTTCGTTAGTTTATGTCCCAAGATCTTGTTGAAAGCTTCAATAGTTCCATTACCTTGGTGGTGATAAGGGGTAGTTTTATGGTGTGCCACCATAAACTCTACCAATAAAATTCTAATAGTCTCATTCAAGAAATGAGTCCCTCTATCACTTGTTAGGCTCAATGGACATCCATACCTACTGATGATATTTTCCCAAAGGAACCTTGTTGTTATTTTGTGTAATATTTTGTAGGCATAGCCTCTGCCCACCTTTTTAATTAATCAGTGCATGTGATGATGTAGCATGCACCTTTCTTGTGCGTGAGTGGTGCAATAGGTCCTACAAAATCAATTTCCCATTTTTTGAAAGGTTTCACGCTTGCTATAGGCCTTAATGTTATTTCATCTCTATTTCTAGGATTTCCAATTCTCTGACAGTGATCACATGCTTTGACATAATTCCTTTGTTTCCTTGTATAATGTCTCCCACCATTGGCCAGCTAATAAGATCTTGCGAGCAGTCACATCCACTACATAGTGTCCTCCAACAATTCCTCCATGTGCTTCCTCCATAATAGTTGTGCACTCATGCTCCAAAACACATCTACGCAAGACCTCATCTCTACCCATCTTGTATAGGTCTCCTCCAATGAGCTCATATGGTGTGGCTTGAATAACAAGTTTTTTATTTTCCAATGTCTTCATTCCTTCTGGTGCAAGTCCTTGTGCACAAAAATACTGCAATATCTTCCAAATCAGTGATACGTGTGGTTCAATCTGAACAATTGTGCATCAAGCATAGTATCCTCAATGCTCTGCACCTCCTCTCCAAATTTTATCCTTGATAGTGACTAGGCCCTAGGTTATTGTTTCTTGGCTTTACTATGACTGTAAAATCAAACTCCTTAAAAAGAAGTATCCGGTAGTAGATGCACCCTTGCAAAACTATTTTTTTACTAAGTACTTCAATTCCATATGTTATGTATAAAATATAAATGGTGTGGCTAATAAGTAGTGTCTGAACTTGTGAAGCACATAGATCATGGATAACACCTCACGCTCTGCAGTTGTATAATTTTTCTCAGCTGGTGTCAACTTCCTACTTGTAAAAAAATAGGGTGATCAACATTTCCTTCTCCTGGTTGTGCCAAGACTGCTCCAATATAGCCATGCCAGAGGCATCGACATGTACTTGGAAAGGTTTGTTCCAAGAAGGAAAGTGAAAGATAGGTGCAGTGGTAATCTTATCCTTCAGGGTCTCAAAATTCTATTGTTGCACATCACCCCAATAAAACTTTCCTTTGGCCTTGAGAAATTCCTCTAAGGGCACGACAATCTTTTCATAACCCTTAATGAATTTTCTATAGTAACCAGTGTGCCCCAAGAAACCATGCACTTCACTCTAATTGGTAGGTTCTTCCAGCCCCAAAATCACTGCAATCTTAGTTGGGTCTACCAACAATCCATCTTTACAAATAATGTGCCCAAGTAAAGTACCAAAAGGGGTGGAAAATATACACTTCTTAATGTTGAGAGAGATGCTAAGCTGCCTACATCTTTCAAACATCAACCTCAAGTTGTCACAATGATCTTTCACTAGCCCATAGATGGTCCAATCATCTAGATAAACTTGTAAAAAACTTATGAATGAAGTCCTAGAATGCATGAACAATGATGCACGAGAACACCACTAGTGCATTCTTCAATCCAAAGGGCATCACAATATATGAAAAACTTCCCCATTTTTTGGTGAAGGTGGTCTTCTCTTGATCCTCATGTGTAATGTGTACCTGATGGTACCCTGAGAATCCATATGTGAATGAATAGATTTCACGCCCTACAACACCTTCCAAAATCTCTTCAATGAATGGTGTAAGAAAAGGATCTATGACACATGAAGCATTAAGTACCATGTAGTCCACACAGATCCTGATCTTGCCATCCTTCTTTATACTAATCACCATGGGGCTGACCCACTCAAATTCCTCAATAGGCTCTATGATCCCTGACTTAAGCATCTTGTCAATCTCCTCTCTGACCTTCTCGTGTAGTTTGGGATTCATTATATAAGGCCTCTTCCGAACTGGATGCACACCATCTATCAACTTAATATTCATTTATCCCAACGAGGGATGGACTCCCTTCAACTCATGATAACACCTTAGGAATAAGTCTTGGAAGTTACATAATAGTTCAATGATATTCACAACCTCTGGTTCTGACCAATAATCTCCAATAATAGCCTCATTAGGCACATCCTCAGTGCCAATATTCACCTTCTTAGTCTTCATAGGTACATGGTATGCACATGCCTACTCATCTATGGAGTCCATCACCTCATGCACACCCTCAATGTGCTTGATATCCAAATCTTCAACTTCCTCATCATCAATGAGGTAGACCATCTTCCCTTTTTCCTTCTCTTTCCATGCACTGCCCTAACAATGTTTCTTTTGTTTCATAATACATCCTCACACGTGCCTCAGTCTCAGGTTCTTCTAAGAGTTGTACCATAAGTTCCTTTTCCTTTGCGCTATCTCCCAATGTGATGCACTTCATGATCTACAAAGCTTCATGTACTGGTGTCTTAGTAGAAAAATAATCAAAAGTATGAGCAATACCTTCAGTCATGTCACACCAACTTGTAGTTTCTTGTTTTATCTCGACATGCACATACCAAGCTCATGTGTAGAGTAGAGTAGAACTTATGTACCCAAAGGGATGGTGGTATAGCCTCTTTCCCTTTCACCCATTATCTCTCATAGTTATGGATGTGTACCAAAACAGGAGTCTTCCCATCATAGTCATGTATAAGAGAGGGAACATTTCTTTGAGTAAACCTTGTTAAAAAGGCTACCCTTACCTCGCGCCATCCCAATAAATTGTCTTTGTGTGTCGCCCACCAGTGTGTTGTTATCCTGCATAATGTATAGACCATCATATTATGTCTATCTCCCTCGTTTTCATCCACTGGTCCTCCATCACATGTAGGAAAGATTCAGGTTTCTCTTCCCCAGTGTACCTTGGTAATTGAGTTTTTTCCCAAATGCCTAATCATGTGTGGCCTAATCATCCTGGTGACTCTTCCCTTGACCTCGTGACCTACCATTTCATAAGTGTCATGGGCCTAATTGTCACAAGAAACACTGGTAGTGTCAATGATAGATTACACATCTTCCCAATGAAGTACGCCTTCCTTTGATGGCTCCACATTTTCAGGGTCATGCATTGTATGTCCATAGATTCTATTAAGTTCCTCTTCATTCACAGGATTAATATAAGGTGTAGCCTTCACATCATCAAGGGGTATGACCACGCGCTCATCCTTGTTCTCAAAACTAATATATATTTTGTTAAAGTGCAGGTCTACATTATTGGCATAACACCAAGGATGTCTAAGCAACGTTGGGAAGTTATCTTCCTCAGCAAGTTCCAATACTTCAAAATCACCTATAAATTTAGCTCCTTGAATAGTGATTGAAGCATCCTTCAACACCCCAATGGGCATGGCCCTTATTTTATTTTCCATATACAACACATTAGAAGATGGCTGCAATTGTGGCCTTCCCATTTGGTTCCAAGCATCCAATGTCAGAACATTGACCTTTGCACTTGTGTCAATAAGAATGTTACTCACCAACCAACCATCTATCACTGCATCCAGTGTAATCTCCTTGTCATATTCATGGTCTTGTGGTGGTAAATTTGCATGAAGGATCTGACACTCTCACTCAACTCCTCCGCATGGTACTTTCTCCCTCAACCATTCTCCTAATAAAGGAATGATGTTCTCGTAGTGTAACATCCTAAACACTTCCTTCAAATCATCCACATCCCTTTGAGCTCAATTGGCATGCTCTTAGCGCATTCCCTTTCATGTGCATGTTCTTTCAAGCATTAGATATTGCCCTGTAAATCCTCTGATAACTCCCATTGTCTCTTAATAGACCTTGTTTTGATGAGCCACATATGGATACTTAACATGTATAACCTCATCTCTCCTTGATAAGGGGTTTTTCTTTAAGAGGCTCCACATGCACATGTTGCTTCTACACATGTAGTAACTAACACAGGTTGAAGTTCTGGATTAGTTGTCTTCTTAGGTTCCCATTGTTCATTCTTCATGCAATCCACCTTAATCATCCCCACATCTTTTCCTTATTCTTGTTCTTACACATATGAGCATAGAGGTTTGGAAAATTCAACCTTATGTGGCTTTCCATAGTACACATAGACTGATTCTTAGGACACTCACTATTGATAATGATCTTGGTGATCCACAAGTATAACATGTGCCACATGCATGAACCTTCCTCTACCACCAAGACCTCTGCTATGATATCCAACTCTAAATCCACCATCTCCATTGTTGCAACACTCACTAGTCTATCCTTCTTGCACCTAAGAACTGTTTTCCACCATGGTTTGTCGATATCTAGTATCACATGCCTCATGAATATGGTCAATCAAATGATATTCAATTATATCATGGTTGTGTGCATCATAAATATTGTAGTACATATAGATATGTTATTTTGTGTTGCACGCTACAAGAGAGGACAATTCTGAACATCATGATTCTTGTGGAAAATCTCACAAGATGTTAACAAGGTGCACACATTCCTAAGTGGACAAATATCCTTTGTATGTCCTTCCACTTCACAATCAATACACCATAACCCACTACATGTCTCATGCGCAAAAATTGGTAGACAAATTCTCCTTATGTGTAACCATAGTTGTTATTTGTGCCTCGAGAAAATAAATTACCCTTATGTCTACACTCCTAACTACTTCAGCGTGCAAAGTTTGCTTCTAAGGCCTGCATGGATCAGTAAATGTTTTATGTGATAAAGCCCTTCAAATGGAGTCACAAGCCTCCAACGAACCACTATGCATGTTAGATCTGATGAATATCGTAAGATAGATTGGACAATAAATTCTTAAACCACACATCATACTCCCTCATACTTTCAACAATCCTTGTTTGATGTCCTTTAACGCGCTAATAATTTGTTGCTCAAACTCAGGAATGTGGAATTCAGCTAAAATTCAGTGTGCAACTCATCATAATCCACCGCAGTTTGATGTGGATCATATTTTCTATACCAATTGTGTGCACGCCCTTGAAGTGTGGTAGAAAACTAACTTGCCTTCCTATCAGAAGTTTTTATTCCCTTAGCTCTCCATAATAACTCACACTTATGCACATGCTCAGCTACATCTTCCACACCTCTATACTCTGGTAAGTGAAGAGACATCTCAAAGAAGATTTGAGGTGTCTGCTGCTGTGGTTGTTGAGGCTATAATGGTTGTGATGGCTGTTATTGTGGATGTTGTGGACCTTGTCCTAGAGTGGGGCTAGATCCTGAACCTGAACCTCCACTAGGATTTCCTCCACGAGGTCGTTGACCTGAACCACCTAAGCCTCCCATTGTGACTTTTGGTCATGTAGATGAAATTCCCTATGTCCCAATTGTTGTGCTAAACTGGACACCCACTGTCTATGCTATATCTACACCTATAGCATTTCTTCTGATGGGTTGTGTCAATGCTCTGTCTTGATGACGTGCCTGTGAAATTACCTCCAAAATACTCGTTCTAAACACTGGTGCCTACTACGCTGCCATGTGCACATCCTTAATCTACTGCACCTCCTAGATGGTAACTAAAATATGTCTACCTGTATCTCCTACCCAATGTGGAGATCCTCCTTGCTCTCCTTCACTATGATTCTCTTCTACAACTACCTCTATATTCTGAACACCTTGTTCAAGGGCTAGGTGGCTAGGTTGGGTCAGATGCACACCTATGGTTCTCATTCTCTCCTTAGACTCACTCTCATCAGATGTTGATGGGGTCTCTCTACTGTGATTTCCCAATGTTGAGAGGACATGATCCTGTGGTCCCTCGCCTTCTGTGGGGCTCTCATCACTTTTTTCAGTCATCATTCTTCTCAACCTCAACACCTCATCAACTTCCCTTTGTTACACATCATTATACCTGATCCGTATTTTATCTCTCACTATTTCTTCTGCCAGGGATACCTTCATCCTTCCCAAACCTGCTTCCTGCCCCTGCGCATGGTGGAGTTTTAGCTCACCATCAGTAGGTTCTCCATTCCTAGTTCAACCATCAAGATCTTGATAGCTAAAGGTATCGCACGTAAATAGGATCCTCTTGGATTGCATAAAAATTGGAGCTCTGCTTCCTTTGGGAAAGAGTACGTCGAAATCACATACTCCAAGGTATAACTACACAACACACATTCCCACCAATGATATACAACTTTTTTCCTCGGCTCATCCAAATTAAAGAGTGCCTGATAGTCTTTCTATCTCCAAGTTTTTTTCCTTCCTATCCATACACCTCTATTAGCCGCATAGGTCGCCAACCACTAGTATAATTCTACTGGGAAAAAGCTGAAGAATATATCATACAAGTAGTCATAGATATTGTCTTCCACCCACTTTCATGCATTGAAATCAAGTCTAGCGTTATATCTATGGGCAAACACATCATGACCATCATATATCCAATTCTCAATATTCTCCAAAGACATTCAGAATGCCATCTGCATGCAACATCCTGGTAGACAAATTGAAAAAGAGGTCCCAGAAATGGAACCAAAATGTAGTCTTTTATTTACCCAATACAAGTATGTGTGGTGACACTTCATCTAGATAAGTCTGGAAGCTCACCCGAAGCATGTGCATAGCCTCAAGGTCCCTCCTTTGTTTTCTTAGCAAGATGTTAGCATGCATATTCATAATCATAACCATAACAACCATTTATCATAGAAGATACATCATCATGACAATTCAACACATATAATAAGTAAATTCACTCATAGACAATAACTAACAAGATTTGAATACCCAGAATACCATACCCATATGTAGTTACCTTAGCTATTCAAATAGAATTTTCCATTATGATCACCATTCATTACATAACATGTAAGTTGATTACATTACAAACCATTACATCAATGTGTTGGACCTGCACGCTTTCATACAAACTCCATATTAACACTTAGAAGCCATACGAATTCTCGATCTCCAAAACGAGTCAAACTTTGCCTAACTTGTTACATTCATAATGAAGCATCACCTATATTTATAGGGTGGGGAATTTCCCTACACCACCTACATACACCTTCCTGATAATAGGTGTGTTTACAAATAGATTGCATGATTTTCTACAACTTTTTATAACAATAGATAAAGCTATAACTAACTTCATGCTTTTATCTACTTTAATCCTATTATTAGCCTTCTCCATGTGTTGTATTTTTCCTTTCCCTTCATGTGCTTTCTTATCCTTTTCTTGGCCCTAAGTCATCTTACTTTAGTCTATTTCTGGATCTTTCTTGAGCAGACACTCCATCTTTTGCTTTTTCTATTTTTAGCCATGTATGGAAAATCAGTTAAGTCCACTTAATCCTCTGCATGCATGCGTGCAACCTTGCATGCTAGCATGTTCCTCTGTGGTGTGCGCACTTCTGTGCACTAGTTTTTTCTCACTTTCTCTTCCTTGCATGCATGCCCTTGTGCACAACTCTTTACTCCCACACATGGCTAGATTCTTTACCCCTTTTGGAGTTTTTCTTGGACATTTTTATAAAGAAGGGATATTGGTGAACTAGGAGAAAAGCATAGTAATAATTGATCTTAATCCTCCTAAAAACCCTATGAAGTATGCACAATCCTAGGACATATAGGATATTACATTAAATTCATAAGGGGGTATGTCAATATTATACAACTGATGGAACAATTATTGCTAAAGGGACCAAAATTTTAATGTAAAATAGAGTTCTAGAATGCATTCACATAGCTCAAGTAGAAACTAGTTAGTGAGTTGATAGTAGTATTCCCTATTTGGAGAAAAATATTTCATGTGCATGTCGATGCCTTAGGTAGTGAAATCATAGAAATACTTGTATCTTAGAGTCTAAGGGGAATTAACCATCCAATACAAATTGCATGCTATAAACTATCATTATTAGAGACAAATTACACAACTAAAAAACAAGAAACTCTAGCCATGGTCTTCAAGTTTAATAAGTTTAGATAATATATGTTTATGACATGATTTGAGTTTTTCACACACCATCAAGAATTTTAATATATGGTAAACAAATCATTATTGGGTGGTAGGATATCAAAATGGATAATTCTATTTTAGGAATACATGTTCAAGTTAAATTTCAAGCTAGAAAGGGAATATTTAGGGCGAGACAATATAATTTCCATTAATACAGGAGAATAAACCAAGTAATTGTCTGAAGATTCCTTGGATGTGCACTTATTTAGAGTCACCATGATCCCATAATATCTAGAAGAAATTGTGTAGTTCTTACAATATGGAATTTTACCGAACCATTACACATAGAAGGAAAAGACATAGCTTGTGACTAAATCATTATTATATACAATCCTAAATGGAACTATATAAGTTAGGGAAGGATGAAGTATTGCACATAGTATATTTAAAGCATGAAATAGATGCAATATTGTGGGAAGCACACACAATCATAAGAGGGGTCACTTTGTAGGGGAATTAACTATGATAATATTTTGTAGAGTGGAATTGCCTAACCAACCTTATTTTAGGATACACATCACATTGCAACACACTATTATGTATGTAATAGAATAATAAATCTGAAACAAAAGGGATGAAATGCCTCTTAACCTAGTTCTAGCCACATAACCATTTGAATTCTGAGGGATATAATTTATTATTCCAATTCATCCATCATATATAAGGTCTAAGACTATATATATAATCACTACAATAGATTATATCACCAAATGGATTGAAGCCACAACAACACCGAATTGCATAGAACAAGATTCAATCAATTTTTTATATGACAATAACATAACCTATTATTTGTACACAAACAAACAAGTAAAATCCACCAACAAAGTTTGAGAAAGATCTCTCATAAATATTTGTAATGTGAAATGGGATGATTAGGAAAATAGAGTGCCGAAATTACTCTGGGATTATAGGACCAATTAAAATCATAATATATGAAAAACCTTAATCCAATTGGTGTATGGAATAAAATCCATTATGCCCATGGAATACATTGTGTTGAGTGTGCATTATCATAATCACATGGTTAAGGGATAAATATTTTATAGAGAATATGATTCTTTATTTGACAAAGGTGGAATAAAATGGGATGATTCTGTAATGGATTCAAGAAGAACAAAATCAAATTCAAAAGGTGTGGCATGATAAAAATATTTGAAATAAATAATTTCAAACATAACAAATGGTGTTAGTGTATGACAATAGATTTAGATTACACCAAATAAAATTACACATCAATAGAAATATCCCTATAATATCCATCACATAAAAAAATAAGGAACTATTATATTGTGTGACTTGTATGGAAATATGTTACCAGGAAAAATAAATGGACATAGGATAAATTCTTATAATACATAATTGTGTAATAGCAGGAAAGTAAAAAGAAGTGGCTCTGACAAAAAAGTTAGAGTATGATTTTTCAAATTTCAAGAAAATGTTGTAAATATTTTTTTTTGGGTTTTATTAGTTTGTGGTCATGTGTGTGTAGGAGTAGAAAATTTTAATCAACCATATTTCAAACAACTAAGTGTGTGAATGTGGGAAATGAAGTAAAAAGAGATCCAAGAAATTGAATAAGTCTAGGAAACCGACATAGAAAGAAAGAAAGGATGACGAGGAAAAAGAGGAATAGAAAAATTTGAAAATGTTAAAAACTAATAGATCATAGATCTAGTACAAATGAAACAAGTTAACAAGATTTCACAAGTGAAAGAATATCCAATTTGGTGCATCTAAAAAGAAAATTTTCCAAATGGTAATAACCTTTAAGTGGGTAGATCAAAGGATAAAGGGATGTAAAATTACCACATCACACCATTGAAGGATATAAGGAGGGAACATATGGAATAAAAATCCAAGTTTCAAAGAGATTACACAAATAGAAATTTTAAAATTATAAGAATGCCAAAGTTTGAGAATCATAGATATAAACTTCAAGAAAAAAAACAAATCAAGAGTAGTTCCTTTTACCTTACCTATCACACCTAAAATCCAATAAAAAATGGAGGAACAAGTAGATACATTCCTACATATTATAGGTTTAGAGAAAGAATACATGGGTATCTCTGTAATGCTTTACCAAACCAAATGAAGTGACTCACTGCATCATGAACTATTAGAAAGAGTAGAACAATATAGGGGCGAAAAGAGGATTGCAATACATGATGACTATGTAAAAGGAAAATTTATGGATAAATATCATTTCCAATCATTGATGTGGGTAGAATCACAAATCTACATATCCCATATACCATAGAGAACTCATGCAAATAATCATGATCCATTTTTATAAATTTTTCATATGGTTCAATGGATAATACAGGGTTCTAATCAATGTATCAACAGTTTCCTCAGCTAATAGATTTTCCAAAAAGGGTATATCCATCATTGCATTCAAAAATTAAAAACCGTTGGTGAATCAAACAAGTGTGACTATCCATGGCCATTTGTGAAAGATGATGGGGTTTCCTTTTGCCACAATTTTGAACCACGCAGTTGGATCTCTAGAAGAATAATAACATATAGATATTGTAAATCCAAAAATAGAAGAAAACAATCATCCATAGGCATAGTAGATATTATCACTAGAATGTGGGAGTATGGAGATGAATTCAAATGGCTCAAACTATTGGCTCAAGAACTTAACATTAATGCATTAAAGATGAGCGAATGTATCAATTTTTTGTTATGTTCTTGTGTTTCACACATTGGAAAGATCCATATTGAAAATTAGCGATATGGGATTCATATTACCCACATGATCATTTTGTACAATATATACCAGTTAAACCATACACCACTTATGAGGAAAACCAAAATATGGGATCTTGGATAATAAGATCAATAAGACACTTAGTGCAAACCCCACATGCCAAAGGAATTATACAAATACATACCCCCATATGGAAAATAGAATTTATTACATGATGGGTTCTTACCCTAATCTAAAGGAGCCAACACCAAGAAACCAAAGAATATTCTATTCTTCATTGATATGGACATAACCAAAGTAGAAACTGGTAGTTGTGATACATATGTAACCTTTGCAAACCAATGGATGGCACAACCAATTAGAGGAGGGATAAAATTTATAGAAACTATGCAACCAACAACAAAAGATAAATATACAATGTAAGTAGAATCAAAAACCAAAATTAAATCTAAGGGAAAACAAAAGGCAATTGTCACACTGAACAATCCCAACAATGTATCAAAATGGATCCTAGGTTACTTAGTTGCTTCACTAATATGGAATTTGACAAGTTGACAGTTAGTAGAAGAAAAGTGAACAAAATTTCACTTGATATATGGGAACTAAAATGTATTTTTTAGAATAAAGAGAGTGGTACATTTAGAAATTAGTTTAAATCGAATAATATCTATCGTAGTAGATAAAGCTTGAAGATATGGTCTAAGTTCCATTCATGATACACTCCCTAATGATCAATGCAGACAAGTATAATATCACACAAGATCATTTGGCCATAAACGTTGTGAAGGGATTGAAGGAGGTTGGAATCAACATCAAATTTGAACCATATTTGTAGTCAGTTGAATTGATTGATTTTAAAGAAGGTATCCCAGTGACACCACTAAATAAAAGGAGAACAAATACAAGACCATAAATACTAGTGTGTAGAACACCTTCATAAGGAGATATTAATCTCTTGTTTTGGGGAGTTAGTACGTGAAAATGGCCTCTTTGACACAAAAATAGATATCTCAACAAGTAATCACACAACAAGTAGATATAAAAATTGTTCAAGAAAGAGAAAAATGTGCACTAAATAGAGAAAAGTTGAAGACTCGTAGAAAATTCATTCTCATAGTCCCAAAAACTATGGTGTGAAAAATGGTGATTATGCCTTTTCTTCCACCATATCCTCACCAATTAGTTACTCCTCCAATATTTTTCATAGAAGAAGAAACAATTGCATACCTTGTGTAAATAGAGATAAAGGCCACAATCTAAAGTGTGTCAACAATTCTAGAGTGGATAGTAAAACCTACATAATCATCATATGACTTGGAAAAGAAATAATAAGAGGCTGAAAGTAAAAAGGGGGAATTTACCAAGTATGACTTATAAAAATTAGAAGAGAAATAATGCATGGTGAAGGAAGAATAATTACACAAATTTGAAGAAACAAAAGTTGAGAAGAAAGCAGAGGAAAAGGTAAAAACAAAACAAGAGGAGGAAGATAACATGTAAAAATAAAAAGAAGTGAAGTAGAAAAAGTAAGAAAGTATGTAAGATGAAGCGCAAAAAGATATTACAAAATAACAACAACATGAAGAATAGAAATAGAATGAAGATGAAGCGAAATCTAAGAAAGAAGAATAAATAAAGGCCAAAAATAAAGAATATGAAAAAAAGTAAAAATAGGAATAGAAGAGAAAGATATAAGAGGACCAAGCAGAAAAGGAAAAATAAGAGAAGGAAGAACAAGATAAAAATTCCAAGGATGTTAAACACACTGTGAAATTCATTATGAAAGTGGAAGAATAAAATTTTATTGTGAAGGATCAAGAACTCGTGTAACAAAAAATTGAAGAGGTTATGAAGAAGATATAAGCATAAGGGGAGAAATATAAGGACACTGCACAACCCACAATCATTCGACCAGAGCAACTAGCCACCATGGAAATTTAGTTGCAGCCACAATATAGTTTCATAGAGATTAAAGCCTCCATTTTTAGCAAGCCACCACAGAAGAAGCTATGGAAGGAGATGAAAAAATGTTTTGGTGGGCATTGTAATCAAGAGAACAAACATGGAACCCTAGGCTAGTACTTCCTTCATCTTAGGTACACACTATAGTTCTACAAATCACCCAAATGAGTGTGCAAGTTACATCTTCATAAGAATTGGTTAGCACAATCAAGGTGGGTCTTGACAAAGTACCATTACAAACACATGTCTATGGGGTGCACACACTTCAAACAAATATCAATGAAGTTACAATATAATTGGCCCAGTAAAAAGTAACCTTGGAGAATACATTACACAATTTTAAGTCTCAAATTCAAGATAGCTACCCAAAACTTGTAATTTAATCCAGAGGTGAACAAGTCATGAGCGAGAAAATGCAACTAACCACTTTAGTTGGTAAACTAGTGTGAAATTTGCAGGAGTAAGAGACTAACTGTAAGGTCAAAGTGCAAGTAGTTCAATCAAAGAAATAAGTGAAGGATGTAGTCTTGGTTTTGCAATAATATATCAAGATGATCCAAAAAGTTAAAGCACGTGCCAAATAGGTTACATTTGAGCTCCTAAATGGTAATGTGTTGTTATAGGCTACCATGAATGAAAGTAAGATTGATATGAATACCAGTAACACAGTTCAAGTTTAAATACTAACAAATATAGATGATCAGGAGGTCAAAAATTTATCGTAAACATACTTATAGGCTTGAAATAATGTTAGTGACAAAATAAAATAATGAGATTGTAACATGTCATGTAATAAATATTTAGGTGTGCAAATATAACAAATGAGGGATTGATTCGAAGTACTAAAAAAACATATAGAATTTCATAACTATGTATGATCAAGTTGTATAAAATTCCAAATATGATGGTTTGTTTAAATTTATGAAATCATTTTTTACAATTGTAGATATATTTTGATAGAGTGAATAAAGCCCTCACAAACTAGAATGTGTACAAGATAGACCTACAATTATTCCTACCCAATATGAATATAATGATGAATACTCCGAATCCTTCCATCATGTATCTCATGCCCTACAAAATCAGCTAGTGAAAAATTTACCACCTTTGTATGCCACTCCTAGAATACATCTATCCATAACCAAGTAGTCCAAATATTAGCAATAGGAAAAGGAGTAAGACAATTTTGTGATGGGCAAAAATCTAGAGTATCATTGCAAAAAAAAATTAGATGTTTGTAAGTAGGGAAACATAGATTTAAAACATAAAAGGGGGGTGTATGAAGGATTTCCCATGTATTGAAAACCTGAAAGGGTGATATGTTGGAAATTCTAGTTAATTAAAAACCCAAAAGGGTGGTTAAGTAGTTCACAAAGGATGTAAACTAGTAAATGACATCATCTGTGTCAATTGTGATTAGACTATCTCAGTGCACAAAAAAATCCACATATATAAATAATTAGGAAAATAGGTAAAATATCCTCCCATATCATCAAAGCATATTATTTCTTGGGATCAAACAACTATTTAGTCTGAGAAAGTGTTGGGAGTGTATAGAGGTTAAAATATGACTTGGATATATATTGCATATTATTTTACAGCGTGTAATCAAAATGTTTGTACCTAAGTATATAAAATACAAAATATAGAGTATGTAATTATCTTCTAACATAGGTTGATAATATGAATATCCTCTTTTGTTCAGGAAAGGAAGAATATGGAACTAGTAACTCAACAGTTACCTTGCATTGTATAAAATCATGTAATTGCACTATGTAGAAGGTTGATCTTGATTTAAATTGATATTGAATCCATAGTTTCCATGATAGATTTATGTCTAAGTTTTGGATAAATAATATAAATTCTATTCTATTGTATATATTCCCATTTATTGTCTCTATCTTCCTTAAATTGTTTCAGTTATGTAGCTTTATTATATATTTTACACGCTATCTAATTGGAATCATATGGACTTATCCTCAACTATAACCTATTACATGTACTTATATCATGATCTAGGGACATTTTTTAACACTTATAACCTTATAAAATTAATTTAGTTTCTGCTCATTGTGAATGGTATGATGGTAGTGGTACAGTATGGAGAGATTGTAAAATAGATACACTATGAAAGAAGAATAATCAGAAGATATATGATTGGTTCAAGGGGTCAGAAGACTAGTCTGAAATCCCTCATATTTTTTTAGATAAAAGAAGAAAAAAATATCCTTGGGGTTTTTTATGGGAAGAAATCTCCCTTAGGCTTAGGATTTCTCTCTCTGTATCAAAAAATGGTAGCAACATTGTTCTCTAAACAAAATTTGATTTTTTTTGGGGAAACAAATGACTGATTAATTTCCCTTAATATAAAATCCTCTATGAAATCTCAATCCTAAATCAAGGTTAAAAAATAAATCTATTGCCAATATTATATAGCTACGTGGTGAACTAGAGTACAAGTGGATAAGAGTAGTGAAATAGGCGTTAAACAAGAGATCAAATGAATGCATGGTATAAAATTAGGATGAAAAATCATGCATGGAAAGAAAGAGATAATTTCAAATTTTAACATAGAATGAACTGTTGGTTCCAACGAGACGTTGTTACACAACCTCCATGGTGGGAGATGAAACTACCGATTATCAAAATAAAAACCATCATGGATGAAATCAACCTCAATGTAGATAGAAATTGTATCGTCATATTAGGAGATGGAAACTCCATGGTGGGGAATGGTACTAACATAAAAGTGGTACAACCACCACAATGGTAGTGTGTTAAGTAGATAATAAGGGTGGAAAAAGGGTTAGAAGGGATAAATAACGAAAAGGGGGCATAATGATCAAGATGGGGCTTTGTAATGGTCTGAGCATTTTGAAACATCTTGTCATGTGTTTTGCATATCATCATTGGATATTTTAAATATTTCACTATGTTAAATGGGGTGCATATAAATTTCCCCCTTGAGGAAGCATTCCTACCATAAATTGGCTAATGTGTGATTCTTGATAATTAATTACTGAAACTAATAACCAAAAAGGAAAATTACCTTCCTCACCTTATACTGAAGTGAAACCATTTGTGGCTCCCTTCATCCTATAAGATGAAACAAGGTAAAATTCAAGAGCAATATAAAGAAAAAAAGTAAGAAACAACTACGTAATCAAAATATAAAGATATAAATTAGGTCATTTGAGTTGTATTGGAGTAACACTACCTTTCTTCCCACGTGTGTTATTAAAAACTTTCAAAATTGAAACTATACAAAAAATAAACATGAAAGGGAAGCATAAATGCATGTGCCAAGTAACTCCATGGCCTCTCTAGAATCCAAAAATGGAGTAAAGCAACAAAAAGTGCCAAAAATAGAAAATAATTAAATTTTGGTCCCAAAACATCACGTATATATTCAAAATTGTGCTAAATTTGGAAATCATTTGTATAATAGAGGTGTAAACACTCAAATTGGAAAATTCACTCTTTAACACTACTAGTTTTGACAAGGCACTCTTGCTAAGATAAATACAATATCCTCATTCCAAATTAACAAATTCTAAGGTCTCTTTTTTATGTTTTTTATCGATGAACACTGAAATATCATCAAATTACTAGAACATAATGCTTAAAATCCATATAAAAATCAAGTAACAATTTCCAAACTTTACATTGTATGTTTTCCTTCCCTAATCAAGGTTATACAATTTTTTCAGGATAGTATATCTGGTCTTAGATGAATTGTATGGTATTGACTGTTGGGCTGAGAAAAGTGGCTAAATATGAGCTAAGTGTGAAGATGCACATGACAGCAAGAGGGAAAAATATTGCAAGTACAAGACAGTGTGTGAGGGTGCACATGTTGGAAGCACAAACAATAGAGGGTCAATTAGTGTGCCATTAAAATTTCACCCTTAAAAGTTATCATCCTTAAATTATTTAATGCATTAATCAAACATTCATCAACATATAGATTAGGCAATGATTAACCAAACACATGAGCATACGTCATGAGAGCACAAGAACACATGAACACAAGATTTAAGTGGGAAACAATCATGGAGAAGAAAACCCATTGAAAAAACTCTATTCTACCCATGTTTCAAATGTAATTGAGAACCAAATCAAAAATCAAAACCCAACCCCTAGATTTAGTGAGGCAATAACCCCACAAGGAGAACCAACCCATAGTTTAGTACAACACCAACCCTACAAGGAGCACCAACCCCTAGTTTAGTACAACACCAACCCTACAAGGAGGCACCAAACCCCTACATGAATCAGCACCAGAAAAATCCATCTAAATATTATTGCATATCTAAAAAATTTCTCACACAACTTATGATTACTTAATGAACAACACTTCTCCTTCTATATCTATCAAATCATCTTTCTTCCCTCCATGCACAATAAATTCTTCCTTCAAACTGATTTTATCATCTTCCCTAGCTTGCCCATACCTAAAATATCTCTAGAACATAATCACATCCTCATTTCCCTCTCAGAAATGTCACAAATACCTTCTTCACCACCTTCAAACAACACTCTAGGTTACACTTTTTTGCCTCTTACTTAACTAGCTCAAATGATCTTTTAAAACTACTTTTATGTCTTTTTATTTATCAAACATCACCTGGGTTGGTCATCATAGTGTAAAATAAATTCCTAAATCATAATAACATCACAAAAATAGCACCCATATGACCATATAGGTCATCAACATCACCTAGAGCCTTCTAGACCGCCATTAGGACTTAAGAAGCCCTAAAACACCAAAAAAAGCCAACTCACCAAAGAGGAATATTATAGAGAAAACTCAACTTCACCAAAACATGGAACACACTTGCAATTTTTGTCTAAGCCTTGAAGAAACTCCATAAACCATGAAATAACCTAGAGCAACATATTACACCTTGAAACCCTCATGAGAGCATGTATAACCAAACACCATTAAAATTAGCCTTTAGAAAACAAACCATAAATTTATCAAAACTCATAAAAGCCTCCAGTGTGATATATCAATGCAAATATATTGATCTCAGGATCATCACCAAACTCAAACCATGCCACAAAACTGATTGTAGCTCCTCCAAACCTAATTTTCACCTAGACTGCTCCAAACTGTCCAAAACTGCCTAAAAACTAGTTCTACAAAATAGGGCATGCTTGACCTCCTAAATGATCAAACATGAAATCAAAGCATCATAGAAATGAATAGAAAAATCCTATGATTTAATAAATTCTAAATTAGTCATCAGGTCCAATGGAGAACTTTGTCACAAACTGAAACATATACATAAATTAGTATTTTTAAGTGGGACCCACATACTTTCACAAGCTATAAATTATATCAAAATAAATCTATAAGAGTCCTCTACAACCTCCAATCATCATATTTTATAAAAAATCAATTCTAGACCACTATAACCAATTTCTTTCAAGTCGCTATCAAGCTAGGGTTTTGAAAGGGTTTAAAAGTTGTTTACCTTCTTAATGATTGTCCATAAAAAATGATGATAAAACAACTTCATTCTACATGAAAATATTCATGATATACTTATTAAACTATCCCCATTATGTTGGGTCCCCATGAAAATCATACATTCTCCAACAAGGATTAGAAAATCAAAATTTAGCCTTGGTTTCTAACCTTCATAACTCGGTTATAGTAAAAATGGCATAACTTGAAAAAAATTCAACATTAGGTCCTTAAATTTGGACCACACCATCATTTCAACCTGCCACACACTCTCCAATTATCACCTTTTCCCAAATATGCTCATAAATATTGTCTCTATCACACTAGGACATGCTTTCCTAAGGGTTAGGTCTAGGAACAAACCTAAAAACCAACTCAAACACTTGAACCAAAACTTTAAGATACCTCTAATTATATCTACACATAATATACCTACTTCACGTGCTCTAACCATGAATTTATAGATACAACATGCTTTATTTAATCATGTTATGCCTCATACTTCTCTCCAGGCTTTTAAAACAAGCACCCGAAACATGATTTCTTCACTAAATTTGATATCTATATCACCTTAGAAACATTTCACACTTATAATTACCTTTATCACACTCCATGACATCATAAAAATAATTAATTACCTCTACAAGCCACCATACTGACTAAGGAAATCATGAACCATCACCAGGACCAAGCAATCTCAACAAATAACTCAACACTACCAATAAACCTTCATGCTCTATACACCTTTTGACATAAATGAAACTAGATGAAAACTCTAAAAATATCACCATTTTACATCAATGAAAACACCATGCCAACAATGCACATAGGCAATAAGAAGAGGACGTTTGAAGGGTTGTGTGTAGAAACGATCAGAACAACCGATAGCTAGAAAAAAGAGAACAACTAAAAATAGGAAAAGACATAAATGGATAAAATCAATTTTAAAACACATACAGGGTTCTAGATAAAGATAGAACATGTTTGGGAATATATAAATAAATATAACATGGCGTGAAGCTTAAGTAATCTATTAATAAGACGCATGGAGAAAGAAACACCAATTAAAGACCAAAGTGAAAATAAAAGGCACATGCAAGCTAAGTATATAAGATTATATTAATAGGTTAAAGAATTAAAAAGTGGTGACAGACAAGTTCCCACCAGCTATATAGTTTGCATGCCTATGTAGTAGGAGGGCAATGATATGTAGTGTAAAATTGTTTGAGAGAGATCATGTATGAGAGGTATGTTATGTTTATAATGTTTTGTGAGATCTTGTTATGCAATGGATGATCTGATATGGATTCCCAAGGTTGGGAGAGATGAATGAGGTGTCATGGGCATTTAGATTATGATATTAATTGTATATGATATGGAATGAATGATCAAAGATCCTTATTTTTGTTATCTTTTTCATGATTTCTATTATATTTTCTTCCATTTTATGCTACATAATGTGTTATGTTGACTTCACATATTGCATGATGTAACAAAGAGGGACATGATAGGATTCATGTGCTTCGAGTGAGAACTTAGACATCAGGCTGAATGATGTGTAAGTTCTTCAAACTAACTGGTGATAAAAAATAAGACTACATTTTGGTTCCATTTTCGGGACCTCTTTTGGATCCGATCATCAAGATGTGGAGTGCACATGGCATTTTTAATGTCTTTAGAGAATATTGGGCATTGGGTGCATGATTTCCAAGACAATTTTTATCATAGGTACAAGATTTGATGAGGTTTTGATCCACAAAAATAAATAGAGTAAAACCTGTATGATGATTTGTATGAGACCTTTTTAAGTTTATTTCTGAGTGAATTGTATGAATGGTTAGTAATATACTCTCAAGAAAAAGTGATCACATTGGGAATAAGGTATGTGTGGAGCCATGATAAATACCAGACACTCTCTGATTTAGATGAACCTTAGACGTGTGTATTAGATCACTGGTGGAAAATAATTGTGAGGAATTACACATCGGTGCATGTGATCTAAATGTATTCATTTCTAGAGGAGGAAGAATTTCAGTTCTTACATGAACCCAGAGGATGTTACATACACAAGCTCCCATTGGATATGATTGAGTTTGGATTGGAAAATCTCCCTGTGGTAGGCTAAAACCACACCGCTCGCAAGGGAAGGAAAGGGATTTGGAAGGATGGTGTTGTTTAAGGTAGAATACAAATATAGAAGAGATAATTTACATATATAGTGGATTGTGAGAGAGGGAAGTTGAAAAAGTGTTAAGATTGATAGTAATGGGGCCGACGGAAGTGATAATAACCCTACAAAAGGTGAGAGACTGTAGGACCATGTCCCTTACATATTGGGATAAGCAAAAAAAAAACCGCTAAGAATATGAGAAAGAGAGTGTAGTGAAGAAATACAGAATCACTAGAATGCATCTTACCCACCTTGGATCCCTAGTCCTTGCGCACGGTGTTCAAAATATGAAAGTTTTTATAGAATATCATAGTTGACAGGGAGCAAGAAGGTAATCAAGGATTTCAATGTTGGGTTAGAGGTATATTTATATGTGTTGGTATTATCTCAGAAGGAACAACATATTAAGGAAGCACATATTGTAACGTAACAGATCCTGTGGCTGGAAAACAATTTTTTTGGGAGTAGTCTAGTAGGCACAACATCAGGATAAAACGTTGGCACTTTACTCAAGGTAAATAATCTAATTAGAGGAATCTAATGGAAAATAGTTGGCATGAAGTTTAGCACTAATACATAAATGTAGAGTAACACTTCTAAAGGTCTTCAGATTGCAACAAAAGGATCGAGAGGCTTTGGTCCTCCCCCAAACATAGGTAACCTTAGTAGAGGTTCAGGGTCAGGATCTAGTCCTCCTCAAGTAGAAATAATCTAGAACAAGGAAGCAATATATCACCACAAAAACCTCATATTTTCTACAAGATGCCACTTTATTTACTAGAGTATCAAGGTGTGGAAGATTTAGTAGAACATGTACACAATTATGCACTCTTATGGAGGGCAGAGGGAATTACAACCTCAAATAGAAAGGAAAGTTAGTTCACGACCACATTACAAGGGCATGTGCATAGCTGGTACAAGAAGTATGACTCACATCAAATGATAATGGACTATGACACATTGCGTACTACCTTTTTAGTTGAATGTCAACGTACCTAATTTTGAGCACTAGAGCATCATCATGCTCATGGAAATTAAACAATTTTTGTCTAAAAGTGTTAGAGAATATGACACTCATTTGAAAACCTTATTGTCTAATATTTCATATAACATCCACAATAGGGGAAAGGAGCCAATGACCGTGAATAACCCAATGACTGTGAGTAGTTATGTGAAACAAAGTGCCAATGACCGTTTGAATTAAAGTTAAAAATGAAATAAAAAATAGCCAATAAAGTAAGTCACATCAAGTCACATCAATAAATGAACCAATGAAATGATGACACATAAACAACCCATAAAAGGTGATTTTATTCACAACTAATGGGTTGCCTTAAACTCCTTTGTATTCAAAAGTACTTATTTTGAATCCCTTAAAAATATATTTTCCACATACTCCAAAATTTTTGAAAGAAAATTTGTATATTAAAAAAATCATGCTCTCCAAAAGGGTATTTAAAAAAAAAAATATGATTGTTAAGTGGCTCTAACAACCTCCCACATTTTTAAGTGGCTCTAACAACCTCCCACAAACTTTTTCATATGTATACATGAAACCTATCAATGAAGAAGACCTTAATCAAATATATGACAAATGTGTGCGGTCTATAAAATGTTGAGGACCAACAAGGGAAGGACCGATAATTTGGGAAGATGTGCATTCTATTAGCAACACTACTGATATTTATTTTGACATTTGGGATCATGACACTTGAAATGGTAGGTCTCAAGTGTCATATAAGAGTAACATGGGTGATCAGGACACAAATAGTCAGATGACTTAGATGAGTGGTGCTACGAAGATATACTGGGGAGAAAAATGTCAAGTCTTTCTTACAAGAAATGGAGTATTAGTTATAAAATGAAGGATATATGATAAAATTTTGGTTTAGTCCTTGAAGGGAATAGAGGTGTGCTATTGGGATGCACATAGGGATAATATGATTAAATATCATAATATAAAATTTTCTTCCTTGACAAGGTTTTATAGGAATAAATATCCTTCTTAGATACTAGTTTATGAGAGGAAGATGCCTCCTGAAAGTTACATACATATTTGTGAGAAAAATTAGGTGAAAGGTCCTAATGCACTACCACCATTATTGTGGGATCATAATTTACATCCCACACTATGTAGATGTGTGCACATGTGGTATATACTTACAGAGTTGAATCAATAGACAATGAGTCAATATGAATGAACCTCAGGTAGTGTGCATAACTTTGATTATATATCTACTAAAACTCATTTCAATGAAGCATTATAGTTATTGAAAGGAATCACGTTGGGAGATAATGCAAAGTTAAAAGATATTGTAACTTAGTTGTAAGGTGAGTCGCCTCTAATTGAGCACATAAATTCTTGTGACTAAATGAATTATGAGGAGAAAATCATGGGGTACACCCAGAAGGGAAAAAAAGGGAAGCCCTTCTATCTCATTGATGATGAAGAGTTGGAGGATATGAATATAGAATATGTAAAAGGTGAGGATGATGTTTTAGACACCACATATGAATCATTTGCATACCATGTGCTATTAAAGACCAAAAATGTGAACATTGGGATTGATGACGTGCCGAAGGGGGAAATTACTAGTTATTGCTGGTCAATGAGGAAGAGTTTATAAAAATACTTTAACTGTTACGTAAATTCTGAGATCCATTTCAAAGAGGGGTCCCAAGAGTTGAAAGGTTTTCATCCATCACTCGACAAGATGAAGATAAATCTCAAGGATGATGCATGACTATTTTGAAAGAGGACTTACATGATGAACCCTAAATTGTGTGTTAAGGTGAAGGATGAAATTTATAATATGCTAAAAAACAAGTATTATTTAACCTATCAAAGAATATAAATGGATAAGTCCCATGGTAATCATCATAAAGAAGGATGGAAAGATAAAAATCTTTGTTGACTATAGATTTTTAACTTCTTCATTTGGCATTGATCCATTTCTCATGTCATTCACTAAAGAGATACTAGACGGTGTAGCAGGGTGTGATATCTACTCTTTAAATAACTCTTTATCAGGTTATCAACAAGTCAAGATCGTGCATAAGGACCAATAAAAATAACATTTGCAATAAAGTGGGGTCGTTTTGCATATAAAATCATGCCTTTTGGGTTAAATAACGTGCCAACAGTTTTCTCACACATTATAGTATATAAATTTTAAGACATTATTCATAAGTTTCTTCAAGTGTGTCTAGATGATTGGACCATATACGGGCTAGTTAAGGATCATTGTGATTGCCTAAGGATGATGTTTCACTGGTGCAGATAGTTAAGTTTATCATTGAACATTAAGAAATGTGGCGGCATTTTCACAACATTATGTGGAAAACATTATTTGGGACAGTTGGCTCATCATTTGTAAAGAATGTGTGGTGGTTGATCCAACAAAAGTAGTAGTCATTTTGGGACTAGAGGATCCAACCAATCAAAGTGAATTACATGGATTTATTGGGCATAAAAGATACTACCAAACATTCATCAAAGGGTATGCAGGGCTTCTACACTATCCTTTAGAGGGATCTACTGAAGGAAAAACTTTGGAAAGTTATTTTAGAAGCAGTTGGAAAAAATAGGAATTTGAGTTACTCTTAAAGGAGAGACTAATAACCACAACAACCGTTCATTTATGCTTTCCCTCTTGGAATCTACCATTTCATATCCATGTGAATAATTTTGGAACACCAATTGGGGAAATGTTAGTTAAAACAAAGGAAGTTAATGTGGATCATCAAATCTATCTATTTTATGATCCAGGAAGATGACATCCCGACAGTCCGGACAAGAGTTTTTTTAAAATTATACAACCAGTTGTTAGATTATGTGCTACACATTTTCTATGGTGTATGTGCTTCATAAATTCTGAAAATATTTAAAAAAAAAACATTAAGTTTCCATACCATTTTTCTTCTACACTCATCACATGGAACTTAGGAGTATCTAATAAACAAGCTAGTATTACAAGGGTACATCACCACACCATTGGAGGAGATGTTGAAGGAAAATGGAAAATTCATTGGATTATTTTATTCTAGGATTTTAAGTTTTTAGTCATCGTCAAACCTGAAAAAATTAATTTGGGACTGGACCACTTGTCATAAATAAATTTTGTCGAGGATGCTTCCAAAGCATAGAAACCATTTGTATAACTATCTGCCATATGCGTCCAAACTATCCAGGTTGTAACACATGCCGCCTGACTTGGAATACATTTCAGTATCCTTGCATAATTCTGGTGTTGCATATGATGAAATGAAAACACTGGAGGAAAAAAAGTAATGATCTATTTATGTTGCACTTTATTAGTTGGTAGGTGGTGACTTGTACAAGATAGGCCATGGATGAATTGTTGTGCAGGTGTTATCATTGAAGCATGAGCACGAGGCCATCATAGAAGAGGCACATGGTGGGATCATTAGGAGGCCAATTATGCAGGTGAGGTTATAATACATAACATACTCTTGGCAAGGCTTATGGTGGGAAACATTGTACAAGGATATCAAGGCATTTGTCAAATCATGTGATCATTTTTAAAAACTAGGAAAACTAGGAAAAAATGATGAGATGTTGTTGCAACCCATAACAACCACAAAACCTTTTGATAAGTGGGAAATAAAATATTGTTGGACCAATTGTTCTAGCCTGCATTGAAGGACAATGTGTGCGTAAAATTATAACTTGCTATAAATTATTCGAGAAGGTGAGCATATAAGTTACACCCATAAAGAATTGCACTGGAAACTACAACAATAAAATTCTTATTGGAGAACATTATTAGTAGATATGGATTTCCATTGAGTCTTACCAGTGACACGGGCCCTCATTTCTTACATGAACATAAGTAGGATATTATTAGTTCAATTTTATGGTGGCTCATCACCAAGACTACCCTTATCACCCACAAGCTAATGGAACTGTAAAATCCTTCAACAAGATCTTGAGACACACATTGACAAAAATATATGATGTAGGAAGAATATATTTGGATGACAAAGTTTTTGATGTATTATGGGCATACACGAATAATTATAAGAGGTTGAATAAAGCCACACCCTTTCAATTAGTTTTTGGTATAGAGGCATTTTTTCCAGTTAAATTAATGTTACCATCCCTTCGTATTGCACGCATAGGAGGATTTGTTGATGAGAAAGTAGTAGAGGAGAACATTGAAAAAATTAATAAAATTGGATGAATGGAGAGAAATTACGTAGTGGAGCTAGAAGATAGAAAAACATGACAAAAATCTTGGCATGATATGCATATTAAGAACAAGTATTTTGTGGTTGTTGGGATGGTACTACTACATGACTCTAAGTTTGTGCGCCACCTCCAAGGAAATTCATATTTCATTGTTTAGGAACATTTCAAGTAACAGATATATTGGATTTAGGCACATGCCAGTTACAGGCACTGGATGACACAATATTACCTGGTTAATTTAAAGGGAGTAGGTTGAATCCCTATTATAAATAAGATTCTTCCATTATATTTGTCATAAGGCAATATTGCCATTTAAATTAGGTTTTCCTTTCTATTTTTTCTTGTTGTAATCAAAACCTTTGCACATAGGAGTTGAAGATATTTATCCTAGATTGATGTGAAGAATACCATGCATGCTTTTAGTGTGGGGTAGAAAGAAAAGGCACATAAGGATTAAATTGGAGAACCATATAAAGGCTCGTTACATAGGTTTTTGTTATTATTCATGATTGAACCACTCAGATATGGCAGGAGTGGGGGCACGTAAAGGTGAAATTTCTCAAGGTATGAAGGATGTTTACTTGTGTGAAGAAAAGTTAGTAAAGTATGTAGGATAATGCGAGGAAGGCAACACAGTGAGGAAAACTACTTGGTAAGTGGTGCATATGAAGAATGTGTGTAGTGCAGGAGGAGGCACATAAGAGGGTCTACACCCTAGGAAGTAGTACTGCACTAGAAGGTTATGAACTACCACACATAGAAGAGGTTTATGGAAAAAGGTGGTAAAATGTAGAAAAATGTGGGAAAGTAGAAAAGACACTTTAAATCTAAAAATCAGTGGTAGGTGAGTGCATTTATTTTAATCAAAAATTGAAAATATATAAAAAGGATGGCGAGCAGAGTCAATCTTACCTTGATATTTGAGAATTATTGCATGAAAGATCTCATAAAAATTAGAGAACAAGTGTAAACTAGAGAAAACCATAGCTATGACAAAAGAGATCGAGCGTATAAACCTATAGAAAAGAACCATAGATCCTTAGGTCAAGTTAAATTTGTGTGAATTAGAAGGGTTTGAAATTTTTCTCAAGTTAGGGTTACAAAGCTAGGGTTCAATGGTGATAATGGTGAAACTTGCATGATTATGGCATAAAGTTGATTTACATGTTGAAGCTAGGGCATGGATTTGGTTTGCACAATTGAGTGTGATCAACATGGTTGAAGAATAAACTAAGCAAGTAAGATTTGGGGTTTCAGACACTTAGGGCACAAATTCGCAGGATAAAAAAGTTACAAAAGATTTAAAGTGAGTGAAAAATGGCACCAAGGAAGGAACCAAAGAATAAGAATGTAACAAAAGAAGCACCAGATGACAAGTTTTTGGAAATGTAATATCTATAAGAAGTAATTGTGGGAAAACCATTGGCATCGCAACTATGGAAGTGTAAAATAAAAAAATAAAATTGTACACACCCAAATATGCACGTGCTACATTGTCGAAAATGGTTCAAAAGTGCCCAATGATGATTTATGTATTTTTCAAAGGTTTTTGAGCTCCTTAACCTCTTCACAGTACATATTTATAGCCTAGTTTACCTTACTTAGCCATTTACTACTTTTTTGTGGCTTCCCGCTTTGTTTTTCCTTTAGTTTTGGCCTTTAGTTACAAAACCGCTGCCCTTCCTGGGCAGTAATTAGGCGACGGTTTGGTGTGAATTTTCTGAGACTTTCCCAATGTGAATTGGACGTGTGTTTTATCACTCCAGTTCACCTCTAGTGCACGTTTCTTGATATATTTTGCTGATTTTAAGCTTGAATGATTTGTATCAACATCCTCTTCCACTTCTAATTGTTGATTGAGTGTTTAAATCCCTCTTCTTATTGTGATGTGGCATCCCATTGATGCCAAATGGTTTAGACCATTTCCTAGCTAACCTTATATAAAACCATCACTTCTTCTGAAGCAAATGGCCAAAGATTATTTTATGTATCTTGCTTAGCTGAGCTGTCACAATCTTGCTAGAAATTGCACGACCAAGCTCTATTATCTTGCACTTCCTTTCTTCTTCCTGCATTATAACCAGACTACCATCAAGTTGCCATTGCTCCAGTTCTTTCTTCTTGTTGCTTCCTCTACATTCCCATTTCCCTGGACTCACGTGAACACAAAATATTGGTAAAGACAACTAAGGGGACAAAGTGATACCACAACTAGCATTTTCTCCACACTATAATTCCAGGTTGGGGGTTATTATTGAGTTTCCTCATTTCTTCATTTATTTCTAAACGTACATACACTTATCAACTAGATTAGAATAAATCATTTTATTTATTACAAATAGTTAGATCATTTCCAATAATCTTTCACTTCTTCTATAGAAGTTTCTGGTGATAGATCCTTCCCTTCCTATCCATGTGGATTTGTGAGGGAAGAATATCTGGAGGAATCTTTCTATATCACCATAGATAGTAAAAAATCTATTGCAAATTGTGGTTTCTATTGAATCTTCTTACATTCTATCTAGGAAGTTTCATGGGAAGAAAATCTTCTCAAAATCTTCAAATCTTCCCGTGTCTCTAAGATAGGAAGAGGATTTGATAATCCACCATTATTAATTGGAAAAAGCTTCATTTAAAGTTAGAATATATTTAATATATTGTTGCAAAGATGAATAGATACATCTATTTATTCATTTGTATAGGATCTATTCATTAAATTAGAGGAAATTTATTTCTTCATTTCTTTTTTTCCTCTGTTAATTCCAGAAAGCTAGAAAATACAAAAGGATTATTTTAAATTAGATTAGATTGTTGTTTATTGTTTTATTTCTTCTATATTGGTAAATAAAAAAACATAGTGTAGCTTTTATTTATTTAGATTAGCTTGATATTTATTTTAATAGATTAAATTACACAAATGCAGACATGACCATTACCAAGCCATAACTAGAGAGAGTTTATGGTTGTGATCCACGAGTTCCTCAACCAAACGGGTCTAAAGACCAATTAGATCTTGACACTGGATTACACGCACTAGTTTTTAGGATGTCCCCACATCCACCATATATTTTTAGACAACTGAACATTCTAATTAAGGATGCTTATAGATATTTTACATTTTGTATTGAACCATCTAACCACCCATAGACCTAGTGGAATCACGCCTCTCTCATTTATTCCATGACCTTGTCTAGACATCATTACAAGGTGCCCGTTGGTTTTCCATGTGTCCCACAACCGTTAGAGAGGATTTCCATGGAGCTCAATGTTTATTTGAGTCTTCGTGTGGCTATTCTGTCTAACCCATCCATTAGACCCATTCAAGTTAGAAGGGCCTTTTTTCCCTTGACGAGCAAATCCTGATATTGCGTAGTGAGGACATTATATTGCCTTGATAAACTAATTCACTACATTTACTCCATTTCCCAACGTTTCACATATTCATTATATTTCACTGCCCATAACCATCCATTCATTCCACATCGGTAGTCCTGGAATGACCTCAGGAGGTCCAGTGCGATTGAAGGTCGCATGTCAATTTTCAGTCGTACGATAACCAACATGCGCAAGGTCACGAAAATAACATTAACTATGATCTGTTGAAGGAGATGAGTCAACAGACTCTGGGAGGACATATATTCTTCGATGAAAATGTGTGCAATACCTTGGAAAATTCAAGGATATTGTATCTATTTGAATTACCATTCTTTGGTAAGACCGCATGTTTGTATCATTGTTTGATTTCGTGCGTCCATGAGGACTACTTATACTTCAAGGGAAGAAGAGTGTGTTTAGCTAAAAAAATTATCAGTAGAGTGATAGGGCTACGTGATATATGTAAGGAGATAACAATGGAAGTGGACTTGTGATAGGCCACCTCTTCAAAATTATACACTCTTCTACAATTTCTCAAAAATCTAGTGCATAGGAACACATTGTTTATTTTTAGCCAAGTTCTCAACATGGTTTTCACAAAAGCCTCAAAATATAGGGAACTCATCTGGGTATATTATATACTTACAGTAAACACAAGTATTTAATTTTGGGGTAAAATATAGGTACAAATATGGTACAGATACTTAGAAATCAATTTAAGCACATAAATTCAGAAAAATACACAGGTTCAAAACCATATAAATTAGTCAAAACCATATGTGTGGTTATAACCATACGACACATTTTTTCCTAGGGGTAGTTTCATCATATTTCTCAACAATTTCATATTTTTAGGTACAATTTCATGTTTTTGGCATAGTTCTAAACTTAGTTAAATCAATTCAAACTAATATAAGGGGCATGAAATACTTCACTCCTTTTCCATAGTATATTTTTTCCTAGACGAATTGTATGGTCTTAGAATGATATGTCCTCCAACTTTTATTCTAGTTTCATATTCTTTGTTAGGTTTTATAATCTCTCCAGGTTGTCATTCCTTTGATAAATCATCTACAAAACCCTATATAAATAAATAAACACTACCTCATTTACTAACTTGTAAATCATATGGCACTACATTGATACACTCGTTTCCAACACTTAAAAAAGGCATCCAATGCTCCCTAAATCTTACAATAGTACATTTGTATTCATTAAGGAAAAAATCCCGATAGGTCTGATGCTTATTAATGAGTTAAGACATCGATCTATTTCATCTATAAGCACTCAAACATCCCTTCCCTAAGTATCTTAGCAAGACCCAACTCAACTCAAGTTTTTTCAAAGGTGGTTGTCAAATGTAATTGAATTCATTTAGATATCACATTCTAAGTGGAGAATGATGTGCGATTTGAGGCCTCTTCAGAGTTCCAATGTTGGTGGTACACATGGGTTCCCACAACCAAGGTAATGTGTGTTTTATAGGAATTCTCATGCACATATAGGGTTTGAGATCTTTATCACATTGTTTAGAGAAATATGCATGATGATCACACATTAAGGTTTGATAGGGATAAATAGTTTTACATAGGTGACAGTTCCAAAAAGTTGTTTCCTTGTGTTAGTTTCCAATTACATTATCTAGAAAAAAGCATCGTTAGATTCATATCTTTGTATTCCAACAATGCATCCTCCTAGAACCTCCCAAAATCATCATTAATCAATTAAGTGCACTAATTCCTTTGTGTTTTCAAGTTTGTATATATTTTGGCCTATTGGTTACAAGTATGAAAACATTATTTTGATTGTGGTAATTAATTTTGGAAGTTAATTAATCAAAATAATCACTTTCTTCTAAACCTTACATATTTTAATATACTATTGTCCCTTTTTTGTGCAAGGGAAAAATTCACTTGAAAACAAGACAACTTTACTCTGGTGTCGAAAATTTTCATTACAACCCTTCCCTGACCACTCTCCAGGTTAGTCCATCCCCTGTGTCATGATTATCCCCCATCTATATAAATTTTATATCTATGTTCTCACCCTCGCCCATGTGTGTAAAATAAGAAAATAAGTTTGAAGGAGTCTTTCAAGATAATGCCTTTCAAGGAAGATCATTCAACAAGCTTGGGAATGGCTATTTTTAGCCTTTCTCAAATGAGTACATATTCTCCAGAGCTGAGTTAAAGTCCTAAAAATTCATCAGGGATGTTTTTTCATGAGCTATGATCATTTTGTAATTTATTTAGGAATATTTTGGAAAGATCCAGAGGTTAAGGAGCCAGTTTGGCAAAAGCGGGTTTTTGAGGCCGAAGGAGCTTACACTGTGAAGAAACACCTGAGATTTGGGAGATGATTTTAAGAGATATGAAATGATTTGGAAGTCAAAAATAATATCAATTGAAATATAATTCAAATCCCTACATGGTGGTGATATTATATTTTTCACAACACCCATGCACTGCTTTCCACAACTCATTCTTCGCAGGCATAACTCGCGGTCCTGATCAATAAATCAATTTTTGAGAATTTTAAAATATGAATCAAACATTTATACCCATAAAATCCTTCTCAAAATGATACTTTCAGTAAAAAAGCATATAAATAAGTGCCTAAAAATTCATCCAGGAGCCCCGGCAATGCCATTTTCAAGTTCTTCTCCAAGGTACAAGCTTTGTACTTAGCCAAATTTTTCAGTGACACGTTACACCATGAGGCTAAGGCGCACTTTTGGTGTCTATTTTTCCCTATCCAATGGGACAATGGGGGCATAAAAATTTTCCCCCCCACCCCACCTTAAGCCTCATGGGCCCTCAACATGACCCCGAAGACCTTCGTCAAACACTTTTGGCTAGTTTTTGGGCCCCTCTCCTCGCTCTGCAAGCTTGCCAAGTGTCACCTCTAGGATAAGGTGAAATTTTTGCATCCCCCTATCTCATTCCAAGGAGACAAGGGGGAAATAAAAATGTTCCCTCCCTTCCATGCTTCTTCCAGGTTCCTCATGTGACCAAAAATTGACCTCGAGAGCTCAAATTAAGCCCTTTCTTCATTTTTCCTTGTATGTGCATGTGTGCCATGTGTCACCCTAGGGATAAGGTGCACTTTTGGAATCCCCCTATCCCATTATGAAGGGAAAAATTGGGAAGATAAAATTTCCCCGCCTTCCTCTCTCTCTCTCTCTTAAGCCTATAAATACCAACACTTGGTCATTTTCCTCATTCCCCCCAATTTCCTCCATTTTCACCTGAAACTCTGGCAAAAATTTTCTAGAATTTCTCCACCCTCATTTTCCATTTACATTTTTTCCCACATGTTTCCATGATATTTGAAGGATAAATCTCATAAAAAAGCACAAATTATAAAGGCTTCGGGAACATTTTTCACCAAAATGACTTCGTAACCCGCGAAGTGAAAATCTTCGTAACTTGAAGACCATTGCACATATTCATGTAGGATTTTTTACATTCATAAAAATTTATAAGTGCATTAAATACCCAAGTGAAATAATTTTCATGCATGGTTTGTATTTTTTTCAGTGAGGAAACCCTAGTTTCATGCTCACAAATTTTTTAATTTCATTTTCTCATGTTCCAAAGATCGGGTTGATTTGAAAATTCATATGTGAGATGAAGAAGAAAAACCCATATAAAAAAGTTGATTTCATCAAAATCTAAGGTTGGGATGGCCACTTTCCAAAAATAGTAAGTATCTACACAAGAGCTTACTATAAATAACAAGTCTTCATAGAGGTAAGATTTTACAAAGGCATATTTTTCAATGAGCATTCAAAGGAATGAGAAAGGTGATCGAAGGTGGTCTGAGTTGAAAAACGTGAAAATATAAATTTACTAAAAATAGTAAACTCCCATTTTGGACACAAAGAAGTGTCAGTGTTAAAGACTAAGTTCAAGTTTACAGGCATTGAACTGGTCTCAACCCTCTCTTCTGAGTACTCAGTTATGGGGGACAGTAATGTCACCCACATGGACCTTAAGGATCTCAAAGACTGAATGTTTGGAGGACCAAGAGAGCCAATGGAGGAAAAAAATTTCACGAATAGACTGTATGCAGGAGGTGGAAATCTAGTCTCAGTACAAAGTGTGGAATTGGTTTTGGCATGTTCACAACACTATGAACCCGATACCAGGACCATTCGAGTAGATGATAGCTCAGCCATAGAGGTAATTACTTATAGAGCCATCTCCCATTCAATTTAGATCCCAATTTAGAGCAATATGGCCATCATTTGAAAGGAGGTTGTAGTAAAGGAGTGGACCAAAACAAACTCATACCTTCAGGGACTCGCTCTTGGTTCATGTTTGAAACAAGTGAGAAAAACTTCATGAGTTCCCAAGTCTTTCATGCGAGATGAATTCGATGAAGGTTATTCAGATGCAATCATTCTTCTCAGTCAGGTGATGAATAAGAAACATCAAAGGAATTCCAATATTATATGGTTCTCTTCATATTCATGATTATGGAAGAAAAGTAGAGGATTGATTGGGGATAGATCATCAGTGAAAACATTCACCACCAGTTGCTCCAGTTACTGGTCTTAAATAAATTCATAATGAATTCATATCTGGTGTATGCTCTCACGAGCTTGAGACCTTTCAAATGGTTGGAACTTACTCAAAACATCTCTCCCAAGGCCCTTACATTCGAGAAATATCCTCTATTGGTTTTGAAGGAGAGCAATCGACACATCAAAAGGGTAAACAATGCCTTCACCATGTTCATCATCAGAACACTCAAGGGGAACCTTCACTCAAGGTTGTCACCATGATCGACTTCTTTGATCAAGAAATACAAATAGTAATTCACACAATTCACCACTTTATCATACATCCAAGTTTCTAGTTATGATCTTGCTCCACTTAGAATGCCTCAGTATCTCAATGACAAGATAGCTTTGTTTAAGCTTTGCAAACAACTGGCTCATGTTCATAGTAAGACCAAGAACCAAAAAAGGAAGAATGTATCCTTTCCCATCTCACTTGGAATCTTCACCTACAAGAGTGTCAATAATGCATCACACTTATAAGGAGTCTTCACACCACCGATCTTGTATATATATACCAAGGGTAGACTTCGACATTACATATTATCCAGACACTTTCCATCTCTTAGATTCATATCATTTATCATAGATTGAATATTATTGGGTAAATTGCATAGATGAGTCTAATGTCTGGGAAAGAGACTATATGCGGATAACAGTCAGAAAAATGAGGAGATTCAAGTTCGACTGGTATGAAGAGGGAATTCAAGATGATGGCATAGAATTTTATGATCTGGAATATAAAGCAGTGAAGGATTCACCTTTGCCACAAGTAACATGGAATACCCTTGAGTCGAGAGACATAAGTGAGTAGACAGAATTTGTTATCAAAAGATCAAAAGAATGGTTCAAGAAGAAGAGGGATTCCTCCATTGCATCGGTAAGTTTCTCCACCCTTCAGAGAAATACATTGCATCACTCTTCATTGAAGTTCATGGATAATACTTCAGGCTCATTCAATTCCTAAGAGATATTGAAGTGTAAAGCAGTTGAGTCATATTCCCCTTACTACAAGAGATTACATAAGAATGCCAGGTCAACATAGGACCTTGTAGTAGAAGTAGAGCTTGAAGAGAATGAGCTAGTTCACCTCTCAGCTTCTTAGCAAACCTATAGTTTCCCACCTTCCACTGCCACTCTTGCTCTAGAATTATATTAATCAACATAATCAAATACAATAGTGTAGGCTACATTATTTATACATATTGGATAGCCTGGATACAAACAAATATGGAGTTGTAACTATGCAACAACAAACTAAAATACAGTAGCTTCCAAAATACATCCGGGAAGCACAAATGAATAATGACATAATTGTTATAACAACATAACAATTATACCCGTGAATATAATAAGCCAAATATGGTTAATAAAACCATATAACATTATACAACAATAATTAATTAATAATAAATAGTTAAATAATTAATTATACAATGCATAATTAATTATCCTAACATTCCCCCCCTTAATTTTGCATTGTCTCAAGGGATGAGGAGAGGAACTCTCTGAACAACTCGAACTTGTCATGTGCAAGTGACTTCGTGAAGATATCTACTCTTTGTTCAGCTGTTGGACAGAACTGAAGTTGTATATTGTGCTTCAACACATGCTCGCGTATGAAATGAACCTATACCTCAATGTGTTTTGTTCTTTCATGAAAAACTAGATTGCGAACAAGTTTTATAACACCTTCATTGTCAACATACATGGTGTTCAGTTTTCCATGTGGTATTCCAAGTCCTTTGAGTATGTGACGTAGCCAAATCACTTCACAGACAGCTTCTCCTACAGAACGATACTTGGCTTCTGTGGAAGATCGAGAAACAAAGTGTTGTTTCTTGCTTCCCCATGATATTGGTCCAGATCCCATAAAGAATACAAATCCTGAAGTGGATTTTTGTCATCAATATTTCCTGCATGATCTGAATCTGAATATCCTAACAAGAAGAAGTTGTCATTCTTCTTATATTCTAGACCAAGATCCATTGATCCTTTGAGATATCTCAAGATGCACCTTGTTGCTTTCCAATGAAAAACTTTGGGTTCCTACATGAACCTGGATAGATAGCTTACCACAAAGCTGATATCTGGTCTAGTGTAGGTCAGGTAAATGAGACTCCCAATCAACTGCCGATAGAGAGTGGCATTTACCTCAGGAGACGGATCTAAATGAGATAACTGCAATCTATTCTCCATAGGTATAGAAATCGATGTGCAATCCATCATCCTGAATTTCTTGAGCATTGTCTTGGTATATTTCATCTGAGAAACAAATATGTGATTCTCTTTCTATCATACTTCTAATCCAAGATAATAGTGCATTAGCCCTAGATCTGTCATGTTGAATGATCGATTAAGATCTTTCTTCATTGCATCGATCATCCTCACTGAACTGCCAGTGATGACTAGATCGTCGACATAGACAACGACAATCACAATCTCCCCCCTTTATTTTTGAGGTAAATATTGGGATTGTATGGATTTATAACAAATCCATGTTGTACGAGATGCTCATCAATTTTGATGTACCATGCTTGGGGTGCCTGTTTGAGGCCATACAGAGATTTCCTGAGTCTGCATACCTTTGCTTCTTGACCAGGTACTACATATCCCTCAGGTTGAGTCATGTAGACTTCTTCTTGTAAATATTCATTTAGGAAGGCACTTTTTACGTCCATCTGATGGACTTTCCAACCAAACTGTGCAGCTAGAGAAAAGATCATCCTGATCATTTTGATCTTAGTTGTGGGAGAAAATGTCTCCTCGTAGTCAATGCCTTCTTTTTGTGCATACCCCTTTGCTACTAGTCTCACTTTGTACTTGTCCACTATCCCATCTACTTTTTACTTAGTTTTGAATATCCATCTGCATCCAATGGGTTTCTTCCCTGGTGGAAGATCGACAAGCTGCCAAGTGTTATTTTTCATTATTGACTGATATTTAGAGTCCATGGCATCTTTCCAAGATTTTGACTGTAGGGCTTCCTAGACTGTAGAGGGCTCATCAGACTTGATAACTCTACTCATCAAAGAAAATTTAACTTCTTCTCTTGCTTTACTGTGAGTTCATGGTCTAGGGGTGGATGTATCTGGTGGAACATATATTCTTACATCTCGTAACGTGCTAGTACAACACTTGGCGCTGAATTGTTCCCATGGGTCGTGGTTATATCAAATCATCACCATCATCCACATCGTCACTTTCATCATCAGTGGGAACATCAGCTTCAATTTTTACAACTGGTGAAGAATCTACATCAGGTGAGTCTGGAGGAGGAGACTCTGCTTCCTTCTTCTACAAAAACTCAACATCTCTGCTAGTGTAGACTTTTCTGGTCTTTGGATCCATCAATATGTACCCAAGAGTCTCTTCATTATACCCAATGAAGATGAGTTTATGTGACTTCATGTCCAATTTATTTCTGTTTTGCTTGGGTATGTGCATACTTGCTTTGCACCCGAATACTCTAAGGTGTGCAATAGATGGTTTCCTCTTTGACCATGCTTCTTGTGGTGTTACTCCATCAAGAGCAACTATGGGCACTCTGTTCAAAAAATACACTGTTGTCTTTCTACTTCTACCCAGAATGTCTTTGCAAGTCCAGAATCATCGATCATGCATCACACCATTTCCATGATAGTACAATTTCTTCTCTCAACAACACCATTCTATTGCGGTGTGTGTGGAGGAGGCATTTGTTGACGAATCCCATGAGCTTGTAGGTAGTATTTGAACTCATTACTGGTGAATTCGCCCCCTCGATCTGAGTGGAGAGTTCTGATGTGATGACCAATTTCATTCTCAACAGCTACTTTGAACTTCTTGAAGGTTTCAAAAGCTTCACTTTTCTTGCAAAGACAAAAAATCCACATTTTTCTTGAATAGTCATCAACACAAAGCATGAAGTACTGAAATCTAGAATGACTTGGTTGCATCGGACCGCAAAGATCAGTATGAACCAGATCAAGCTTACCATGAGCTTGATATGTACTCTTCTGGAATGAAGCTCTATGTTGTTTTCCTACTAGGCAGTGAGGACACTTGTCTGTATCCTTCTGAAGATATGGTAACCCACGTACCATATTACACCGGCAAAGTGTCTCGAGATACTTGAAACTAACATGACCAAGTCTCTGATGCCACAACTATGCTGAGGTAGAGTTCTTAGCCACAAGTTCCTGATCATCTCTGTGGAAAAAATCAAGCTGGAACATGCGTCCCACATTGGAGGCTTTTGCAACTATTTTTGAGCCTCGTGATTTGTCTCAAATCAAACACGTTTTCTTGTCAGAATGACTATCAAAGTCAATTTTTAAGTTGTGATCTAGGAGTTGACTGACTGAAAGTAGATTTTTAGTCAACCCAGGGACATATAAGACATCTTATAGTCTACAGTTGTGTGAACCAAGGGGTAGAGAAATGTTCCCAATCCCCTGAACTGTATATGAAGAATCATCACCCAACGAAACATGGTTTTTCAAAGGCGTGTCCCTCATTGAGGTAAACCAGTCTCTGTGGCCAGTCATGTGTCGAGTGGCTCCCAAATCAACATACCAGACATCACTAGATGATGTGGATGGTTCACTTGATCGAGTAGTGTACAAGAAGTCTTCATTATCTGAATGTTCTTCTTGCTCAACAATATTTCCTTGTTGATGGGGTCTTCTTTTCCAGTTCCCCTTTTTCTACCCTTGATTGTAGTTTAGTATGTCCCTTGTGAGATTGTTGTTGTGGAGGTCCAAAGTTACTTGATGAACCTTTCTTGTATGTATTATACCAACAATATTTCAACTCATGTCCTCTTTTACAGATTGGACATTGCTTCTTCTGTTTTTTGTCCCCTTGATGTTGATACTAATTCTGATGTTGGGACTTTTGATAGGAATTAGGTTTTCCTTTACCTTTTCCTTTCCATTTTTGATGAGAAGAAAGTTCCTTCTCCTCTTCATCATCCTTGTTATGCATGGCTTCCTCTTGTTGCAGTAGGTTTACCAGCTTGTCAAAACTAACTGTCATATCTAACAAGTTTAGTGTTGTTACAAAAATGTGGTAAGAAGAGGGGAGTGCTCTTAGAACAATGGGAATGAGAGCATCATCTATGACCGCTTCTCCCAGGGCTAGAAGTGAAGCCCTCAACTCTGCAACTCTTCTTAAGAAAGCTTCAATTTTCTCATTCTACTTGAACTTCAGTGTGTGTAACTGACTCTACAAATTCAGTATGACATTCTTGTTTTTGGCCTCATATACTGTGCTCAACTTATCCCATGCTTCTTTGGTTGTTTTGGCATCTCGAATGTGGGGTTGCACATCGTCAGACACTCCAAACAAGATGATGAGTTTGGCCTTCTGATTTGCTTTATCAAATTATCATTGTTGTGTTGTATCAGTTGTTGATCTAGTCAGAGTACCAGTCACAATAGGCCAGATCTCTTCAAACTCAAGTTGTGTCTTGATTTTTGTCTTCCAGGTAGCATAGTTGTTTCCTCTAAGTAGTTGTGAATCTGGAAGAAAAAATTTGGGGGCATTGGTGCCCATATTGCAGAAATCACTGACAGGGTTAGGCTCTTATCACTCTAGGTATAAGGTCTCCCAATCTATATACCATCAGTCTGATATACCAAACCTTTCTATATATGCACCCTTCTGATATACCCAGTGGTACGTGGAAGAATCTCACCCTTTCTATATACCTGGTGGTACGTGAAAGAGGTGTTAACGTACGTGAAAGAATTCAATACGTGGTACCAAGACAATACTGAAAGGGGTCTGTGTGATTATTGACACCGGCTCAAAGAAATATCCTCATACATGTGCGTAACTTCACTATATACTCAGATAATTTCTCAGTCAGATTTATGTCGTGCAATCATTCACAGATGGATGGGATGGCTCATAGTGTGTGCACTGTGACCTTATTACTCCCCATCGATTTAAAGGGTCGATGCCCAGATGATGTTGTTGCAGCTATATTAGGTGTTAAGTGCAGTAGTAGTTGCGACGACTTTACCCGTAAGCACTTCCCAGAGGCACTGTATATACCGAATGCTGCGAATGAGATCTAGGATCTCGTGAGTGTTTTAGAACCAATTTTTACTATTTTTTATTACAAATCTCTGCTAGTTTCTGAGCAGTTACAATATTTGCGGTTGACTATAGAAACTTGAAATTTAGTACAATATACTGAAGCATATAATTATATTATAAAAATTTGGATAAAATGAATGGCAGGAAAAAAAATTTGTTTTTTGGGCCCTGGTGGCCTCGGAGCCCAAAACGACCCTCTATGCCAAAAATTGCAAAAAAATAGCTGAAAATGCAATTTTTTGGTGTACCCCCCCTTTAGCAAATGTTGCTCAGAATGAAAAAATAGGCCTAATAGGAGAAAAAAAAATTGCCCTAAAATAGGGTTTTTCTCACTAAGGTTTAGGGGTGCCTTTTAGTTATAACTAGCGGTTTAGAGGAGGTTTTTCCACTAATTTCTGCCTCCAAAGTTGGCGGTTTCTCCAAATTTGCCATGCTAAATTTCAAATTTAAAAATTTGTGTTGGGGGTGGGGGTTGAACCCCAAACCCTTGTCACCCAAGTCTACTTGGTCACTTAACCAACCTTGGCCTTATGTGTGCTTTGATTAACAAATTGAAGCAAATAATATTTAATAAAGACTGAAATTCTGACTAACCTTTTGAAAATGGTGACCTGGCTGAAGATGGAGCTCCACGTGGACTGTGAGCTTAGAGGAGGATGGTTAGGGTTCTTCAAATATGCATGAAAAGAGGATCTTCTTCTTTGTTATCTCATTTCTAATTTTTTTATTCTACCACTTTTTATTTTGTTGACTGATTTGTTATTTGATTGCAAGTTCTGTTGCCTTGAGGATGGCTTGGGCGTTTTGTTATTTCCTCCGTGTTGAATATTTGTAGGTTGCTTTGATTTAATATGCAGGTCTGTGAGGCTTGAATGGGACTCGGCCTGGTTTAGAATGGTGCAGGTTCATCCATGTAGTTTGGAGATGTTATGGTCTTCAAACAAAGCTTTTAGGCTTGGTTTCTTGATGTAGACTGTTGTGGACCAATGTCCAAGGGTTTCTTGATTACTCATAGGTGAATCTCAACTGTTCAAAATGGAGTTTCCAACGTGGTTGATCGCCATAGGATGGCTTGTATTGTGAACAAACCTTGAATCAACTCCCTGTGCAAATGTTATTGCAGGAGGATGGTTCTGTGTTATCACAAAAATACATGGTTGTGGTCTATAACATGCCCAATACAATTGATTCAAAATGGAAGTTCCAACTCGATGGAGCACAGCTCAATTAGACAAGGCTCAATCAACATAGCTCAATGACAACAAAGTGGCTCAGTCCCTTCTAATGCCCAAACAATGCAATGCTTAACCAGCTCATCGGGTGGATGCAACAAGTCAACTAACTCAACTGTGGAATCGGTTTAGCCAAATAAACTCCAAACAATAGCTCCAATATCCTCAACTTGTTCCTCCAAATTTTATTATAATAGTGACTAAGTGCTTCTCTAATATTAGAGACAAAACCCCTAATGGGAAAAAAAATATAATTTTATTTTTTTTAAAATCATCCTAGGAGCAAAATTTTCCTGGTGCAGGAGGCACCAAGGCAAAAAAAAAATTCTTTTGCCTTACAAACACCTGGAGAATGACAGGAGGTTGTGGAGATGCAGGGAGCTAGGAAGTTTCTGGAGGCAACACAGGCTCTCCTAGAGTGCAAATCTTCTCCAAATCCTCTTTTTACTTCCTCTCTCCAACCTTCTCTACTTCACAGGTCCAGATTCTCACTCTGGTACCAAATGTAAAACAAGGATGAAAGCCTGTAGAATTATATTAATCAACAGAATCAAATACAATAGTGCAGGCTACAATATTTATACATATTGGATAGCCTGGATACAAACAAATATGGAGTTGCAACTATGCAACAACAAACTAAAATACAGTAGCTTCCAAAATACATCTAGGAAGCACAAATGAATAATGACATAATTGTTATAACAACATAACAATTATACCCGTGAATATAATAAGCCAAATATGGTTAATAAAACCATATAACATTATACAAAAATAATTAATTAATAATAATAGTAAAATAATTAATTATACAATGCATAATTAATTATCCTTTTCAATTAAAGAAGTTACCCCAGTCAGTAGCTTCGACCCAAAGTCTACTAAGAAGACACAATCCATCATATTACATGAAAAAATTCCCCATACAGTGGAAAAGGTAGTCTTTTCTTGATCCTCACGCGTAATGCGCACCTAGTGGTACCCTGAAAATCCATCAATAAATGAGTATATTTTGTGTCCCGTAACTCCTTAAAGGATCTCCTCTATAAATGGCGTAGGAAAGGGATCTATGACACATGAAGAATTGAGTTCCCTATAGTCAACACATATCCTGATCCGTTCATCCTTCTTGATTTGGGTCACCATGGGATTAACCCACTCAAATCCCTCAATTGGTTCAATTATTCTAGACTTAAGTATTTTATTAATTTCTTCCTTGATCTTCACGCACAGGTTCAGATTCATCCTATAAGGCCTCTTTCGAATAGGATGAGCACCCTCTTTCATTTTAATCTTCCTCCCTCCCAATGAAGGATGTATGCCCTTCAACTCATGATAACCCCTTGAAAATAGATCATGGAAGTCACACAACAACTCAATAATATTTTCTACCTCTTGTTTTGACCAATAATCTCCAATGATATCCTCCTTTGGTGCATCCTCGGTGTCAATATTCACCTTCTTAGTATTCAAGGTACTTGGTGTATGCGCACCTTCCCATATACATATTCCATCACCTCACGCATACCCTCCATATGGAAAATATCCAAGTTCTCTATTTCTTCATAATCAATTAGGTAGACCATTTTCCCTTTTTCCTTTTCTCTCCACACATGCCCTAGCTGGATCTCTTCTGTCTCCACTACATCCTCACTAGCCTCAACCCCAGGATCTCCCAAGAGCTAAACTAAGAGTTCCTCTTCTTTGGCGCTATCTCCCAGTTTGATGTGATTCATAATCTACAAGGCCTCATGTACTGGTGTATTATTAGAAAATAATCAAAAGTGTGAGTCATACCTTCAATCATGTCTCGCCAACTTGCAATCTCTTTCTTTAGCTTAACATGAAAATACCATGCCCATGCACATCCTCACAGAGTAAATTAGAACTTATGTACTCAAAGAGATGGTGGTAAAGCCTTCTAACCTTTCATCCATTATCTCTCACAATTTTGGACATGCACCAAAGGAGTCTTAACCATCATACTCATGCATAAGAGAAATAATATTTCTCCTTGTAAATCTTGTAAAAAAGGCTACCTAATCTCGCACAAGCCCAAAATATTATCTCTTAGATTTTTGCACTCAGTAAAAAAACTTTTGTGCTCTCGAGCAATGCTTGAAATAGATCCACGAATTGTTGCGAGTGACTCCAATATGTCTTCCTTAAAGGAGAAGGGATCTCCTTCCTCTTTCCAAACCATTTATTGAAAGGAGTCACGATCTCTTCCAAATATGTGTTTTCAATTATAGGACGGGCCCCAATCTCTTGTACACATTTTTTTAGATCTTTGGTAATTCCTTGAGCACTATCCTCATACACTACAATATTTGGCAAAGAATCTTTCAATACATCGCACCTTACACCCATGATGTGGAACCAAATAGGTGACAAGTTCTCTACTGGAGTCATGAACACATTTTTTCTTATCAAGAATGAAGAGTCAAGACTCCCCATTCCATAGGTCAATGTGAGAACACTATTCTATATATTCTTTTATTTCTCCCTTTCCACCTTGTTGCCTTTAATTTTTGAGATGGTACCTGAAACAAAGTGAAATAGGGAGAGGACATAAGGAATAATAACATTCCCCTTTTCAATTATTTTACCCAACCACTGGTCATTTTACCTCCCCTACATTGTGAATCCTTGGGCTTGCTTGAGGGTCTGTGTGTCAAATTTGTTGATGGGTGAGACTACCTCAACTGAAGGAAAGGATGATGATAATAGATCCAAGAATGACTACACATATGAGTAAAAGGTCCTCACGTGTTCCTCTAATTGGTCGATGTTTCATTTGTATTCTTCATTCTGCTCTAGTATCCGAGTTGAAGACTCCTTGAAAAGATGAATGTTGGCTTCGTGCATAGCTTGAACGAGTGAGACTTTGGTCATCTCATAGTCATTGGGGGTCATTTCCTCCAAAGTTTTATCCACCTTAGGTCTTATAACTTCAACGAACTAAGCTCCAGAAGCCTCAATGTATAATCTTGAATTTTTTTGTGCTTTCTTTAAATTTTTGGCTTTCATGTACTTCGAGATAGCCTTAAATTTTGGTGGTGTAACTTATTGCACCATTTTTTATTCTCCATTGAGAAAGTCACAGACCCGTGGGAATGGATCCAATTATGTGGACAAGATTTCAACAACCTGTGGTGCCTAATTTGGGATCAATGTCTGCTCATTGAGGGATGACTCATCTTCCTCATATGAGACACTTGGCTCTACTTGATACATGAGAGATCTGGAGGGGTCAATCTCTCCTTGTTCCAATTCCTCAAATTTTTCCTCCCCAACCTTAGCTTTCTTATGAGACTCTGTGGGAGGTGAAAGTTTAGTGTTCTTGGTTTCCACCTCCTTCCTCTATTAGGTCTTCACAGAATGGGATGAACCGATGGCTCTCTTAGGATCCTTGAGATATGGTGAGTGTGATAGTTATCTAGGTAGGGTTGAAGTGATGTCTTCTTCCATACTAGAGGCCTTCTTTCTCTTGAACCATTTCCTTGATCTTTGAATCACCACTTTATTCCATTATTTGATATCTCCATCTTCATGAATGCTCCATGAGGGAGGAGGAAGGGGATGATTTTAAAAATAGGATAAAAAAATTCATAATTGGTGTTTAAACATTTGAAACTTAACCTAGGTTAAGAAAAATCACCTCTGGACTCACTTATATCACATTCTTCTTAACTCAGGTTGAGGGTAAGTTAAGAGTTACTAAATGGGTGTGAGATCCCATCGTGTCACTTACAACATTTAGTAAATGGACATTAGGTGCAAACATGTATCACCATAGTGAAAAACGTTCCATGGGTATAACCAACATGAGGAGGGGACAAGCTTAATGAGTGAGGAAGTGAAAAAAACATGTCCTAGGAAGCTAGTTTGAAGTTCTTAAGTGAAGAGAGAGAGTGTCCTTCCATGGTGGCACAATTATTTGCACCTGATGCACTTTTTCATGAGGTGAGAAGGTGTAAAAAGTGTGGAAAAGTAATTCATGGGTGTGGTGTGTCATTGAGAGGGGGCCATTTGAAGATGTGAATGTGTAACATGAGCCTAACACATGAAGTGGTCACTTAAGTGAATAAATCATATTCTTCCCTTGGTGGCACACTTTTTTGCACCTCATGTAATTTTTCACTAGGTACAAAGGTGCAAAAGGGATTCCTAGGTGTGTCATGGGTCATCCTCAACATGGAGAGGGGGTCATTTTGACTTGTGAGTTGAAAACACTCACATAACCACCCAAAAGGTCATTTAATTGATGAAACCTTATAAATTTCTCCCCTCACCTTGGTGGTACATGTTTCTACACACATGCACCTTTGAAAGAAGTGAAAAGGTGAAAAATTCCATCCAATGTGTGAAAATATGCCATGGATACTTCTAGAAACCCCACCTTCACCAACAGTTGCCAAAAATAGACACCATGGAGTGATTATTTACCCCTGGAGCTTCCATAAGAGTTACCTAGGAAAAAATTATATCAATTTAACTAAAAATGTCTTCTGATATCATTCCATAGGTTTCAAGAGCCAATTATGCCTGAAATTTGAAAATTTTCCCCCTTGTTTATTTTGCTCAAGCATGTGTGCCGGTGAAAAAGACTTCCTCCAAAGATCATGATAATTAAAATGGTAATAAACACATTATGAGTGAAGACAAAACTACATAGGTCACATTAGTATTTTAATAATTCCTCAATGATCTGTATAACTCTTGGAATGCTCATTTGAATCTCCACTAGGATCAGGGATCTTCATTTACACTGTCAGACCAATATCTCAAAATCCAAATGGTGGAATATCCAGAAACATTTTTTAATTTGAATTAGGATTCTTATCTTTCTAATGAGTATTTTTTTTTACTTCACAAAATATCTTGATGCTCCTATAACATCTAGAACAATCCCACTAGATTTTTTTCTACTTTCATTTCCCTGCACCGTGTTATAAGTAGCCTAGTGTTGCATAGATTGTTCCTAGACTTGTTTTTCCTTTCAGAACTTTCCTAAAATACCTTTAATGAACTCATATATTTATCACACTATTCTTGGATTTTTTATCTATTCTTGGTTCATCCCGAGAGGGTGATCATCAGGTGCTAAAAACCCTTAAAATAGACCTTTTGGGCCTCTGGGAGCAATTCCTTAAAAGTGGATCAAAATGAATTCATGAATTGATTCCCACTAACTTACCTACTCATGAAACACACTTAAAAAATATATTTATCACATCCCTCTCAACCATGATGGGGTTTACATAGTCAACAATTAGCCGAAGGGCAGGTTTACATTACCTGGTTAAAGGATTTTTTAGTGTGGGTTTAGTTGTCATGGAAAAAAAAATCATTTTTTCATGCTAGAAATTTAAAATGAAAACAACTATCTATAAATTAGGGACTTGTTTCGGTTTAAACAACTAGAGAAAGAAGCAAGTAGGAACCACAAAATATCAAGACACTAAAAGGACCAGTGCCTTATCCATTAGGTTATAGAGTCATTTCATATCAAGGATAGATACAACACAACATTTTTATTAAACACAACACATGACAAAAATGGAAACACATGATGGAAAGGGAAACACACAAACATATATTCACCTATGGTACATGTGAGGGAGAATCTACTTTCACTATTTATATAGTTTCAAATATTTCCCACTGCGAGGAAATTCCAAGTGAGTGCCATCCAGATAAGATATACTGAAAGTGTTCTCCACACATGTGTCTTGTATCTAAAATGGGCCAAGACAAAGTGAATCAAACTTCCCGTTGGTTATCTCCTTTAATTCCATAGTAGGACAAGATCACCAATCTAAAAATCTCTCTTTTATTCCTTCTTATAAATCTTTTTCTCTATTTTCAATTGATGGTATCTTAGTTGATCAACCACCAACACCCTATCTTCACATATATTTTCCATGTACAAAATTATTTTATCAAGTGATCCTTGGAACTCACAATCTTCAACTATTTTGATTAGTTGCAATTCTGGTTACTCTACAATGATTGGAACTTCTTTATTTATTCCATACATGAGCAGAAATGGGGACATACTAATAGCATTTTTGCAAGTGATCGAATCAGCCCATAATGCATCATATAGATTTTTGTGCCAATTTTTCTGATTATGATCTATGAGCTTCAGGAAAATTTTCATACATTATCTTAGTGTCAATGATTTTCTCATTAATATGTTATCTAACTCTATCATTTTTTTTGTGTGTGCAGAGACCACTACCTAGTGGAGGTAGTTAATCATAGATACATTGGTAGATATGTTTTTCACAACCCCAAGAAATTCCTCGAATGAGACATAGATAGATCCTAGGCATCCTCATAGTGCTAGATGGCACATGAATATCTTCATACCTGGTTATCATCAAGAACAAATCCTAATTACTAGGATGGTCATGACCTATACACTAAAGGATGAGGTGCGGATGCTGAGAGAGGTGATGCATGATCAAGAAGGTATACATGGATATTTTTCAAGCTAGAGGAAAACAAAACAGATGATTCCTATGTTCCTGTTCAAAGATGTTTTTACTTTACTACTTTAAATTAATGAAGTGAAACATTAAAAACAAAATAGACCTCATAAGACGGCAGAGTTTACCAATACCCACAAAGATGGATGTTGATGTTGATGTTTGATTAGGATTCTTGCATCTGAATGAATGTGCAAGTCCTCCTATCCTGCTAAGAAACTTGCACTCAAAGACACTAAATAGAAAGGATTAGAAAAATGGATATAATATCTTCTCAACAAAGTATGATTCCAGGAATCCAAAGGGACTTCCTTGGAGGATGTCATCTTGTTTTGTAATAATTAAGTGAATTTATAATGATATAGATAAAGACAAAGATAAAATATAGATATATGAATAGTAGATGATAAACCCTAGAACTCCAAGTTGAAAGGTAATTCTTGTGTGGCTTCAAAGGTGGACCAAGCAAGGGTGGATGTAATTTGTATGTGTTCAAAGTAGTCTTACTAGAGATCCTCAGTTTTCTGTTGGATTTCGTGAAGGAATTCAAATTGATCCTCAATGTCTTATTATTTAATATAGAATTGGATAGCGTAATTTTTCATCTCGTGTAAGATGTTGTATTGTTCCCATAAGAAAGGGTGTTGAACTATAGGAAGATCATAAATGATGGTAATTGGATGTGAACGGCCAGTAACAACCATCTAACAGAGAGCCATGCTTGGAAACAACAAGTTAAATGCAGAGGATTTTATAAAACATAAAAAAATATGATAAACTGATAAAAATATGATTTTGACAGGAATCTCCAGCAATTTAGGTCAATCGTTGGCGATTAGAGTGAATCGATAGTGATTTCTATGATTATTAACAGTTTTAACAAAAACAAGAGTTTAAATCTCTAAAATGACGTTTTGACAGGTTTAAAATTTTTTTATGATTGAAAAAGGATAAATAAAACTGGGAGAATACCTTTGAGTGGATTTGGAGCTAAATGATGCCTCAAATCTTCAGTGGGAAGGATCTGAGTGGATTTTTTGTCCTGCAACGTTGCTTGAAGTTTGAGTGATGAAAATGATCACCAAGATTCTTGAAAATTATTAATGTTGATGTCTGGTAATGCTTGAAGATATCCTAGATACATTAGTGTCGAGAAATGAAGTGCAAGAGTGACAAAGAGGTCCAAGATTCAAGATTGAAGATCCCTAAGGGAGAGCATAGAAGTGATATTTATAATCATTGGCGATTCAGTTGAATCATCGGTGATCCACTTTTTACAAGGAAACAACTACAAGAGTGATTAAAACCACTTCTAATAAGGGTTTTTTAGTTTAAGATGCAGGTAAATGACTAATGGTATGTTGAAGAAAGAGGTGAGGAGGTTAAGAGGGTTATAAGATTGTTTGGGAAATAGTTGATTTGTTTTTGTTTTGTTTCATTTTAGTTCCTAAGTGTTTTTAGGTTGTTTTAAGAGGTAAAATGAGATTTTACAGTTATGAGATGGTGTGAGAGGAATATTTACATGGAGTAAATATTGTGGGGGTTTTATACTTAGGATAAGAGATGTATGAATTAAATATTGACTTTCTTTTAATATAGCTGTGAAGATAGTGTATATGATGAGGGAATTAGCGGTGCATATTTTGAGTGTCTACGGTTCCACCTGAGTCAATCCCACCATAGGATAAGGTCAAGGAGTAATCACCACTCTAAATTTGGGTCTCAAATTCAGAGGACTAGGATTCCTTTGCACCATTATTTGGGAGGATCAAACAAACGACTCTCTAGTTTTTAGTTAGTCTACTAGTATTTATCATATATGGAGGAACTTGTTCCCCCTTTAAGTATGAAATTGAAAATTAGAAGCTTAAAGGAAAATATTCTTGAGTATGCAAACACACCTTGTCTTTTCTCATAGTACATTTTTGTACAAGGTCCTTTTGTGTTGGTGTTGTCATGCTTCAAGATGAAACTTGAAACACAATCTAGTCAAATCTCAATATAGGAAATTGAACTATAAATCAAATGTAAAAAAATTAATGTAGATAAATATACAACAAGAAATTCCAAAATATATATAAAACATGAAAGGAGTACACATTTCTATTTCATGGAGGGAATGTGTTCCTGTTATCATACCTTGGAGATTCTGGATTTTCTGAATTTTGATGGAGACTTAGGGGTGATTAGTCCCAAATGTTTCTAAGGATATGTCAATGTATTAGGTGTAAAAACCCAACACAAAAATTCTAAAGAGAAGAACCAAAAAATGAGAATTCGAAGCATCCTGTGAAGGAAGAAGAATTTCTATCAAAATTATTCAACAACTCTACTATCCACCCCTTAAGTGCAAGAGAATAAGGACTTCCTATAAAGAACTTAATCACTTCGATACCTTCCATAACCCCATGGACCATATTGCTAAAATATTTTAGGGAAATGTGACTTAATTATAAAAGGTAGAACAACTAAACTCTTTGAATCATGACTCACCCTTGGCATATATGGATATAAGCCCAATTTTATAAATTAGAACACACATTAGAAAAGATAAAAAGAATCCCTATAATCTTCCCACTTTTTGCTCAACTGAGTATAAGTGATGCATACTGATATCTAATTGGAGAAAGGAGACTCATGCCCCAAATGTGCCCAAAATTGAAACTAAAACTAAGTAACATGGAAAGAGAAAGAGAGGAATACTTTGTGCCCCTAAATTTTTGCCAAACTAAGTCTAAAACCATACAAAAATCCTGTTATAATAGTGAAAAATATAGAGGAAATGCCCCTTGGGAAAAACAGTATAGTAGGGTCATAACCATCCATATGGACCTGACCATTCTAGAAATTTCTAACCCTATGTAGATTTTGTTGAATTTTTGTGGTTGAGTCCAATTCTAAGTCATTTTTATTTTCCTCTGCATATGTTTGTGCGAATAAAAGTGTATATATATGCTAGAAATGTATAATAAACCTTGAATGTTATCCCCCTCTTTTGAGGCATTTGCATGTTGGCAGTGTTTTCATCAATTTCAAAGAGTGATGTTGTAATAGTTTTCATTGAGTTGCATTGATGTCAAAAGGTATGTGGAACATGAAGATTTCTTGTCTTATTGAGAAATACTTGGTCTTAGTGATGGTTCATGGTGTCCTGAGTCAGTATGGTGGAATGCAGAGGTAATGTAGTGTATGGATGATGTTAGGTCTATGTCATTTAGTATGTTAAAGGTCATTACAAGTGTCTAAGGTTGTCCAAGGTGTGTTGAGATCATATTTAGTGATGCAAGCAAGTTTGAGGTGCGTGTTTGTGAGACCTAGAGAGAAAATTGAGGTAAGTCATGATGGAATGAGGTATGTATGAGTTTTATAAGCATGATAAAAGCATGGAAAGTAGTTATGAGGTGTAGAGACACTCATAAGTTTCATGGAGGTTCATGTGTTAGATAGTGTGTTAGGTATGTTCTTAGACCTAACCCTTGAGAAATTTGATCTTGGTATGGTTTCAAGTGAGTATGTATGGGAGAATTTGGTAAAAGGTGATCATTGGAGAGTGTGTGGAAGGCTGAAATTATGGTGAGGTCAAAATTTTAGGACCTAATGTTGAATATTTTTCAATTTATGTTAATTTTGCAAAAACTGAGTTTTGAAGGTGAGAATCCAAGGTTGTTTTTTCATTTTTTTATGCTCGTTAGGGAGTGCATGATTTGAATGGGTACCTAAGCTCCTGGGGATAGTTTAATATATCATTTTTGAAGATTTTCCAAGTGGAACTAAGTTGTTTGATCATCACATTTTTATAAACAATTGTTTAAGAATCTAAACTGCTTTTTAACCCTCTTAAAACCCTAGGTGTATAGCAACTTGGTAGAAAATGCTTGTAGTGATTGAAAATTTATTCCTTTTGAAAATGTGATGATTGTAGGTTGAAGGTGATGCTTCCATATTTTTTCATGTGATTTAGAGGTTGTGACAATATGTGGGCCCCACTTATAATGCTAATTTTTGGAAAGTTTTAATTTTTGAAAAAGTTTTCCATTAAACCTAATGACTAATTTAGCATTTATGGAAGCATTGGATTTTTTAAATATCCATGATGGTTTCAGATCATGGTTGTGCCTTTAAGAGGTCAAGTGTGCCTTATTTTTAAGGACTATTTTTTGACAGTTTGGAGCAGTCTACGTGCAAAGCAGTTTTGGAGGTTTTACTAGTGAATCTATGGCTTAGCTTGAGTTTTCTAATGATCCTGACATCAAGAGAATTCCATTGATGTATAGCACTTGAGTTTTTTCTGAGAATTGAGGAATTTATGACCTATTCTTTGAAGGATAATTTTGAGGGTGCTTGGTTTAGCATGGTCTCATGAGGGTTTCATGGTATGTGTTGTTTCATGGTTTTAAGAGATTTTTTAAGGCTTAGAAAACATTTCTAAGTGTTTTCCATGGCTTGGTGAAGTTGGTTTTTCTCTATTTCATTCCCTTGGTGGCAAGTTGGCTTGATTTGGTGTTTTAGTGCTTACTATGTCCCAATGGTGGTTTAGAAGGATTTAGGTGATGGTGGCGATGTATATGGTCCTTTGTGTTATGTTTTTTATCATTTTATTATGTTGTGAGAATCTATTTTACACTATGATGGTTGACCCAAATGATTTGTAAATAAGAAACATGTTTAAAGGTGAATTAGAATTATCATTTGAGTAAGTTGTGAGAGTGGGAGAAAAGTGCGACCTAGGAGGGTGAATGAGTAAGGTGATGAAGGTCCTTATGACCTTATTGAGAGGGAAAATAATATTTGATTCTATGATATAGAGAGATAAGGTGATGGTGGGCTAGGGCAGATGTGAAAAACAATTTGAAGGAAGAGATTTTGGGCAAGAAGGCTTGAGAGATTCTATGGAAAAGATAGAGAGGAGAGTTAGGTTCATAGATTCATCATCAGTTGTTGTAAGAAAAAATCAGAGATGAAAAATATTTCAGATGGATTTGGTTGGTGTTGAGTCATCTAGGGGGTTTTTTCCTCCTTGTAAGGTTGGTGCTTTACTAAACTAGGGGTTTGTGCTTCACTAAATCATGGGTTGGTGCTCCTTGTAGGGTTGGTGCTCTACTAAAATAGGGGTTAGTGCTCCTTGTAAGGTTGGTGACTCACTAAATTTGAAACATGGCTATATACATTTTTGTTTTAGTGGATTTTCTTCCCCTTGAGGGTTTCCCACTTAAATTTGGTGTTCATGTGTTATTGTGTTCTTCTTGCATATGCTTTGATGGTTATGTTATATTGAGCAATGTTAATGAATAAGATATGGCAAGTGGTTAATGAATGTTAATTGTTAAAGTGAGTGAAATTTTGTATGAACAATGATTCACCCCCTCTCATTGTTTGTGCTTCCAACAGTGTGATGAAGAATGTGAGTGCGTAGCTCAAAATAAAATATGTATATCTGGATGTTTGAGAATCTGGAAGTATGTATATAACCTTTAAAATGTATATGTGACAAGAAAAAATTGTAACTACAAGGGGGATGTGCATATTAGAAAACATGACACAAAAAAAGAGTAACAATAATAACTAGCATGACAGCCATAATAGTTTTAATGCATCAAAATATTATAGCAATATTAGTAAATGATGTGTCAATAGAAGACAAGTGTATGCAATGTAGAAACAAGTGAAAACATATCAAACAATGTCACACAAAAGGTGAAGTTCCTGCAAATATGGGACACACATGGTGTCACAAGGAAATCAAGGCCCTTAGGCAAACAAATATGAGATACAAAATCACACACAAGGAATAATGCCACGAATGTGGGATACCCACGGTGTCACAAGATAATCAAAGCCCTTAGGCCACAATTACAGTAACAAATAAGAATATAGACACAAACAAACAACTGACAAGCATGTATGAAAAGTAAGTGTATCCAAATTAGATGAAAAGCACATAGAATATGATATAAAATATCTAGTGAAGCAATAATTGTAAGAGTTGCACAAGACACATGTGTTAGTCTTATTAGTCCAAAATATAGAAAATACACAATGTATATATAACTGGGACTTATGAGAATAGAAATGAACTATAATGCAAATATAACACATGGATATAATATTTAAAAGTATATGCCCATAAGGGTTATCAGTCTGGGTAAGGGTTAGGCCATCACCTGCCATTGTGTATAACTATGTGTATGTCTTGTATCATGCTCAATATACCATATGAATGTATGTGTGTAAAGAAGAAATGATATCTATAAACCCAAAGGAATAAACAACATGTATAATTTAAAGTGCAAACAATGTATGCATAAAATAGGTCTTGATTTTGAATTTTTACAAATATGTGAATTTTTTGTTTTTTAAACATATTTCAGTGTTTTTGTAATTTTGTGCATACCTATGTACAAGAGGGGGATAACATGAGATCTATCCAAAGAGAACCTTGAGAGGAGGTGAAGAAACTATCGAGGATAATGGAGGGTTAAGCCTCGAATGTGTCATAGAATGTGACTCAATTACAAGTGGAACCATTTTGGTGTTATGTGTCAAATAATTCCTATTAGGAGATCTAGAACTATCTAAATCTATATGAGCAACCAAATTCCTAGTAGGAGACCTAAGAGGACTAGTGATATGTGAAGTAGTGTGCACAACTTAAGGACTATCATGAGACCTAGGAGGACTATAGCTATACAAAGTAGTGTGATAAACAAGATACATATCCATAGATAAACTAAGAAGAGTGATAGAAACTATAGAGGAACTAGTTACACTAGGAGAGAAATCCTTAAAAGGAATGCCTTGATAGTGAAATCCTTTTGATAATGAATAAAGTCGATACACTAATGAACTATTAATGGAATATTCCCAATAGAATGTATCCAAGGGAGACCTAGATGCAATACTCCAGTAGAAACAAATTTAACAACCAATAATGAAGTTTGTGTAGTGATAGACCTGTTAGCATATAATTTTACACGTATGCGAAATATGTCAGTAGTGTAAAGGGGATACAGTACCTCCTCAATGGTGGGTGACGTTGCCCTTATTGAAAACCAAAACTTTATGTACAACTATACATTCAAAATAGTGTTTTGGGGGGAGTTATGGGTTGTATGGGAGAAAATAAATAGACAGGAAGAAAGAAATAAAAGGAGTTCAATAGAATGTAGGAGAGAATGAATGAGAGTGAGGAACAGTGCATGTAAGCTTAAGCAAATGCAGGTCATAACTTCATATACACCACAAAAATAAACATAGTGAATGACAATTGAAAAGAAGACATTATTTCCATAGAGAGAGAGAGATTTCATATTCATTAGACATAATAATAACAAATGCTAAAGAAAAGGAAACACGTTAGATGATTGAGCAACAATTACAAGTATTTTGATCAAAATTCAAGTCTTAAGGGAAACCCAAAGAGCATCTAGTAATTATTGTGTTGCATTGTTTAGGTCATTTAAAGTAATTATAAAAGTTGGGTACTATCATTATATACTAAACTACATGTTGACTTGCTTTATACAAGATTCAAAGATACGTTCCCAACAATGACCTTGATAATCATAAAGGGATAATATAAACCCCTCAAAAGATCGCCCATTTTTATTGTGTTCTTACAATATATTTCCCATATACTAAAATACTAAATAAAATAGATTAATTTCCTAGAGATCTGTATAAAATCTAGAAAAACAAATAAATATTTTAAAACCTCGAAATAGACAAATATGGCCAAGAAATTAGATTTTTCCTAGCCAACAATTGCTGAAACCGCTTTCACAACAAGGTAGTTTTGTTTTATTTTTGGGAATGTAGTTTACTAAGAATGCAAGGATGGAATATACTTAAGCGCCACTCAATAAGACACTCATTTGTCCATGTGAATTTTGCTTCGTTCTAGTATTGTCCTTAGTTTCATATCGAGTATAATGATAATAATGGCTACCACTAGATCCTTTGGTTCACGTGAAATACAAGGAAACATTACTCATCACATGTTAAAGGTGGCCATGCACGCCACAATTTGCAGAGGTACGTTGTAAAAATATTTAAGATGGTGGGCAAATTATAAATTATAAATCATAAATTGGCTCACTTAAGCTAGGCTTAATTTTGTGGGGATTGAGAGGCACTTATGGCTTTACATTGGAAAACTCGTTGTGTGTTGGTTATTGTACAAGTTTTATTATGTTTTTTCAAGGAAGTTTTTAATTTCAAAAATAATTATGGAGCTTTCCCAACATGATAATGTTGGTTGGTTGTATTTTAGGATTATTGATTCAAGTTTGTTTGTTGATTGATTATTACAATTAGTATAAATATTTTCAATATATTTATTAGAAAAAATTTAAGAGATATTGAGTTTGAGGCGTTTATATATATATATATATATATATATATATATAATTGTTTTTTTATGGTAGATGGTTTTAATTAAGTTGCATAGCTTTTTTAGGTTTAAAAAGTTATTAAAAATAGGTTACAAACTCTACCTTATGATAAGGACATTATGATTTATTGATCATATTTTTTAAGAATAAAAAAGTTCCAAATGAATGTCAAATTTAAGATTGAAAAGTAACATGGATGTCAAATTAAATGTTAATCATTATTTTTTAACGTCTTAGGCATTACAACCCACCACCACCATCCCTAATTATTACTAAAGGAAGCCTCTCAACATAATGATAGGTTATGTGTTATGGAGACAAGGATGTAATTGTGTCGACACAATGCTATTGTATTATTAATTTAATAGACTTGTCATATTTAACTAATTCATTTCAAACTAGATAATATGGGCCCTCTCGTTGACTTCTACCTTGCTAATTTTACCCTTTTTGTATATGTTCTATTTCAACCTTATGCACTCTCAATTTTATCTTCATTGTACCTTGTGATTTATTCCCCTTGTGCGACCCTTATTAACTAACAACTTGTTTATTATAATGTTTTACTTTGAGTTTACATATCACTTGTAAGTAAAAAAACATGGTACAAGAGAGAATCTAGAGAATTAGGAATATATTAAGCACTTGCAAGCATATTACATGAAATTAAATATTTATTAGAGTATTTAGTGTAGTTCTCAAATTCATAATAGAGATACACTACATGTCACTTATTTGCAAGTCGATAAATTATTATAATTATTGGTGTGTTATTTTTAATATTGTTTATTGCTCACTGACAAATATTAAGATAATTTTATTACTATATGATTTTATATATAACTCAAAATATATTTGTTTTCCTTAAATTTTCAAATAAACAATTATTGAAAGGTTAAGAGAGGAAGAAAAATTATTTCATTTTCGTAAATTTAGGCGAAGATTTTGAACAAGGTGGCGCTCAAGGACAACGCATACATTAACATATTCATCCTCCAAGTTCAATCCTCAAACATTCAAAATTTACCCCAAATGTGTGGTACCACTAGAATTGTGTTTCAACTACTCACAATCCTATTATCCGAAAATACTCTAGCACATAAACAATCAACAAATAAATAAAAATTTAAGAACTCTACATAAATATTCTCTCCAAATTTGAAATAACTAATTAAACATTATTTTATACTATACATTTATTGCAATTCTTAGACAAAATAATTAGGAAGACAAAATTAATTAAGGTAATTGTAATGTAGTTTAGTAGTTCCATTTACCCCTTCAAACATCATTATTACCTCTTTCACTCCACAACTTAAAAGTGAGATTTGGTTAAGTAACTTAGAAATTTGAAACAAATTATAATATATAAGGAGCAATAGTATTTTTGAGACAACTTTTTAAAAGTCAAATTAGTGCTTATATATTTAAGATAATTTATTTACCTTAATTATTTTAAAAACGTAAAATTTAACTTTTATAAACTCGTAAGTAAGGAGTAATGGTATTTTTGAGAGAACCTTTTATAAAGTCAACTTATTGCTCATATATTCTAGATAATTTATTTACTTTAACCATGTAAAACCTAACTTTTAGAAATTCATACATTGCATCTAAGGGTGAATTAAAGTTTTCGACAGTGAAATTCCAACATTCTTCCTAAATTTGTAGTAAAGATAGTAGAAAAGTGGGAATGAGTAGCTTTTAGTTGCTTTGATTTGAATGTTTGGGTGACATTCTTTGGGGAAGGGTCGGATTAAGATATTTGAATGCTTTGTGCAATATTGAGAGTTAATGTTCTTTATATTTTTAAACAGAATAAAAATAATTATATATTATTATTAACATCTATGTATGTTATGATTATATTTCTTTAAGAGAAATATTTATAATTAAAGGTGTAAGGAGGAGGTTGCAGAGTTGAGACATCTTATTTCTTTATGTATTTGTGGCTTTATTTTATGATTGTGACAAGAATGCATTACATTTTGAATGAAAATGTAAGTTGAATTGTAGATACTTGGTTTACAATTCATATGGTTTTATTAGTTAGTGAAATATTATCTACCCTATTATTTGGAAAAGGGTGTTACAATCGGGCACTAGATTGGATTACATATTTTAATGACATCTATACCTAAGTTCCGGAGAGAATATATAGATTCAACAATGCAAAGGGAAGAAACTAAACCAATGATAACCTTCAACTAAGAAGCTACAAATAAGGGGCATTCACACCATCAAAATCACCCAGGGCACGATCCTGGCCTCAACCATTTGACTCTCTGTGTCGGGTGTCTCTAGGCCTTGCACTCGGCAAGACTTGATCCCTAGTGGACTCATTGAAATCCATACATCACACCAATAGACCAAGGGCCCTTTGACTAATCATTTTTTTATTTCAATTGTATGATAAGTTTTAATATAAAATTTATTTCACATTTTAAATAAGTATTTAAAAATTAGATACGCAATTAGTACATATATTGTATGTTATTGAATCTTGAAAATATTAAAAATAATTTCAATTTAATCCAATATTAAATCTTTAACAAAATTAATAAACTGTGAATCTAATAATTTATGAGATATATCGGAGTTTATACATAACTATTTCATTTTAAAGCTAAATCCTACATATTTGTTATACGAAGGGATAGAACAATTCCTCAGTGTACAATTTCATGAATAATTGGTAAGCATACTCTCATGTGTCAATTTAGTGTTCCTCGTGATTTTAACACTTGGAAGAATCATACTTGGACCACTCTTTGGTTTTTTTTTTTTTTACCACATTTCATATGTTATCTTCAGGAAAGGCCTGTGTATTCTCCAACACATCTTGTTCTTACTTTTCTCAAGAATAAAACATCTTGGATACCTTCCATGAAGCTAACACTCGTAGTCCTCTCTCCCCATGGAAGGAGGGGACCTGAGCGAATTTCTAAATTTTTACTTCTGAGTGATCCATGAGGATATCCCCATCACTTTTAATTTTCTTTACTTCCTCTTGTTGAGACTTCTATTGATATTTACCATCTTTAACCTTTTGGCTTCCTTTTATCCCCTTGTTCCTAGTTTCTTTATTTCTATAAAACATGTGATCTTTCTACTATATTTTCTCATCCTTCTCCCTTCCCAAATATTTAGAGGTGTATCAAAAGTCCTCAAAAAATATTTTAAATCTTTAGTAGTTGAAGGTACAAGGGGCACACCTTTAGGATTGTCTTCTATTTCTAAAGACAGGGAGCTAGTCTTATCATTGCTTGTTTTTTAAGATCCTTTTATTGCCGATATTCATGTTATGGCATGAGAAGGCCATAAAACTCTTCTCAAGATTCCAAGATTGAAGCTTGTTTATTCTTTGAAGTCTAATTGATCTCCTTGGTCTTTTCCTCTAAATGTTATTGAACTTAAAAAGAGTTATCTCCCATGGCATTGGTTTGTTCCTTTTGACTAATTTTGCACTTACTTTCTATTTAGTACCACCTAGAGGTATTCCTATCAAGAACTTTGTTTTCCATAATAGTTGGTTATTATTCTTTGACATGGGTTATTTCCAGATGCCTAACTTTGAAACATGAAGGACACTAAGTAGATCTATTTTCATATTCAGTTTATTGCATCCATTTTTCATGTTTGGAAGTCAGAGTAATAGATTTAGGAAGATTTTCGTTATTATAGGAATTGAAACAAAATATGTCTTGAAAATAAGTATTTTCATTGATTTGGTTATAGGTTTGAATGAAATGAGTTTACCAAAATATTTATAAATAGCCTTCAGGACTTCCTCATACAAAAAATTGTAGTGGAAATCTAGGAAGTCTAACCCAAATGAAGATAGCTTGAATTTTTTATTTGTTGGGGTCAAAACTCGACCTCTATTTTCTCAAATGTAGGCATGTTTTCCCAATGAACCAAGGGTTTTCTAGGACAATATGAACACATTCTTCCGAATTGGAAAAATAAAAGAGGCTACAACCTTTTTACATTGCAATCTTTGAAATATTTTCTCATCTTTCTTAGCATTGCAATCCTGTTGTTTGGTGATGGTTTATAGGGACTTGATCACACTTTCTTTGCATGCTCCTAATGAAACTTGACTCTCTTGGAAAGATTGTTGTCACTCTCTTTCACCATATCTTTCTTCTTTTGATTCCACTTATACAAATATCAAGACACAAGGTAGTAAGTCTTCTTCCTTTAATCTTATCATTGTTATATAAATCAACCAGAAACTATCCATAATACCCAAAGCTTAGCTTTATTTGATACCAAAATATTAAGTAAACTCTTAAGTAAAATTTTTACATGAAATTCACATAATCAAATATGTACCTACCTTTATTCTACACCAAATCAATGGTTTGAATACTTTAAGAACTTATAATTCGTATAATGTATTGCTAGAAAGATAATAAAAAGTTGAGGAAAACAACACAAAAGTAATTAAACTTCAACATAAAACATAAAGAATGAATGAAAATGAACACCTTACTTATAGCCCGGAAACCCCATTATGGGGAAAATTTGTTGAAATAGCAATAACTTAGCTTCAGTGATCTTATTACAGCTAAATATAGCTTGCGAAAAGACCAATTGAACACATACGACAAAAATATTTACTATTTTCTCACTCACTTACTCTTTTTATGTCGTTCTTTCTTCTTTTGAACCAACTGAACAATAACCTTACCACTTGCATAGTGATGCTTACCATTAGATTTATGCCTCCTATTTATCATGCTCCACTAGTGTTCTTTTGTGCATTAAAGGACTTCTAAACGACTTTGAACTAAAGAGATGTGGTCACCATGACAATACTCTTCTCATACAATTTGTTTAAGAAGAACTATATTGCTTTATACAGACCATTGATTGTGTAACCACCTCTTGAGGGAATCAGCGGGTACATAATGAAACCTATCTGTATACATAGTTTCATCACCATAGAGGTCAAACTCAAATTGAGCCCAACTTGTTAACTAAATTTGATTATTCTCTAAATAAATAACAAATAGATCTTTTTTTCTTAATCATTCTGGAACATTAATACTCCCCACACATATAATGTAACATAATATGTGTTATAATAAGTTATTTTAACAATTAAATATTAATTTCTATATATCGAAATACGTATGAATGACCTCCCCGGAGCTCATCATCATTCAATCTATGACCATCCACATTAGGATTGACAATTTAACCATTACACTGAGCCCTTCAACATATGTGATAATAAGTTAAAGCATATATATATATATATATATATATATATATATATATATATATATCTGTGTGTGTGGGTGGGGGGGGGGGGGGGGGGGTGGCCACTCTACACTAAACAAAACATTAGTCACATGTTATCAAACTTTTAGGTGGTTCCATATAAAGGAGCGTGCATCTCATGGCATGTGGAAAGGGACTTCCCTCAAGTACTAAATGGTGGTTGACATGAAAGCGGTACACATTATTATTTCACGTTTTGGATTCTTTCTTTTAAAGGAAGTGGTCGCCATAATAATTTTCTTTGGCCGTTATGATCATGTACAAATTTATGATGATAATTACATGTCAATTGTATAGGGTCTCCATCACAATATATGGATGCAACTTATGGCCTAAAAACTTGTTTTGTGGCCCTAAAATATTGAAGTCCACCTAAAATGCGATCAATGCATTGAAGATGAACATTTATTATGTACCACAAAACGCTAGCCATATTTCAAGAGCTATGAATTAAATTTGAGTTTTAGTGTAGTTTTTATCAAGTGAGTTGTAGTCCAACACTCATGATGATGTAAAATGTATTGTTTAGTCATTCATCAAGGTATAGCATATTTTAAAAGGATGAAGCTAGGATTGTGTCGACGATGAATTTGGTGGAATGGATATCTCTCAATTCTTGGCACTAAGTTACAGAAGTCTTTGTGCACAAAGTTTCAATTAAATTTATTTTTTTTTAATTCTAAATAGTCATGTATTTATTTATCTAGAATTTCCTTGTTCAATAAAATTGAGACCAAAAACTTCCCTAAGACTATAGTTTTAGTAGCGGGAGTTGGAAAGGATAAAAGGCGGAGGACGGGAGAAATTGAGACGGACGTTTCAATCTGTAATGTCTTACAAAATATTTCATATGTATACTTGTACTGTTTAATATATGTGTTGATTTGGTGATGGTTCAAGTCATTTTTATTGCAAATAAATTAATTTGACTTCATATTAACCTTATTTAATATCATCTTACATGATTGAGTGTAATTTTTAGTATGATCTTGCATAGCTAACATCTAATCCTCTTGAATGCATCGTATGTTGGTCATGACCGTTATACACTGAGTGATATGTTAATCTCTGTAAGGAGATTTATGAAACAAGGGCAGCGTGTACTACATATGAGAGGTTCTCCAATATCATCAAGGTAAGATATTGATAAAAAGTTACTTGTATGTCTAGCTCTTTTTTATTTTGTTTGATTTTGTTATTGTTCCTTTTTATAGAAAATTATGAAGGATGTTGTTTTTTTTTTGGCACCCTTTTACAAAGACTAGTATAATTATGTCATTGGAGATTTTTCTTATGTGGATTAGGGTTTCGTCAATGTTGAACCTGATTTTTTCCACAAGGGTATAATTTAGAATATTGTGTGGGTAGTATTTGGATTTTTTTGAGCAAGTGGCAGAGGCTATTAAGCCCCAATGAATCATGTTTTATACTTTTGTTTGTTCTTATGTTTTCGAATGTGATTAAATTTTGTTTATATATTTTAAGAAGAGTTTGTTGTCTTAAGCATTTCAAGCTTAAGGAATATGATTGTAAAAAATCAGTATTTTATATGTTATGTATATTCTAAAAAATTGATATTACATGTTATATTATTGTTCTATATTATTATGTTTTACGTAGTTTTGTTTTAAAGATTAGTGCATTTACTTATGGTAAGATTTTTATCTATCCACTCTTGCATTTTTCCTGTTGTTGTATTTAGTTTTGGAAAAAAAGGTGTTGTAGTTGTATTTGTATTAGCTCTAAATCTTCATCTCTCACATCATTTATTTTAAGCATTTTGTAGTTAGTTTGGGAAAAAATATCTTGTATTGTTACATCTAGTGTTGTATCTTATTCCAATTCTAGGTTTTGATTTCTTACATCCTCTTAGAAAATATGTTATGATCACCCTTTCTCTACATTCATTGAGATCTATTCAATTGTCAATTTTAGCCCACTAGTATATTCTGTGACTACTACCTTTTACTCTCTGCAACTTTTACGTCTTCAATAGAAATCCTCAAAAATACGGGCCACAAAGAGGAGCACCTTCAAAAGGCCTACTTTAATCTTAGATAGAAAGGTGAGACATGTAATGCAAAGTTCTCAATACAATGTAGGTTTTTAATTTGATGTCTATTTACACCCTTTTCATATTTTCAGTTTTAAAAACTTGCAATTTTTTTAAATCACTCTCTCTTCTTATTTGCATATTTCAAATATGGTCATTATTTTTTATATAAATGGCTCAACATAATCCCCTTATCCATATAATAGAGTTGGACCCTTTTCATATGTTGATTGTCTTATATATAGATAGATAGATAGATAGATAGATAGATAGATAGATAGATAGATGGGTTGGGCCCTATTAATATATTTTTCACCTTTTTATATATGGAAGATATTTATATATAAGTTATATTGATTTGTAAATAAATACACACACACACACACACACACACACACACACACACACACACACATTTCCTTTAATATTTTTCATTTTTCCACTAATGGTCTATTTTGTAGATTAAGAAGATGTTTTCTAGTACAATACAAACGCATGCGCACGTGAACACACATGCACACGTGTGTGCGCGCACGCGCGCGCACGCGCACACACACACACACACACACACACACACACACACACACACACACACACACACACACACACACACACACACACACACACACACACACACACACACACGTGCCTGTGCGCATGCACGCACAAATACACCCACACACGCACACACTCACACACACACAAGCACGCGCACACATGTGTGCGTGCACACACACACACACAAGCACACACACGCACACACATGTGTGTGCGTGCACACACACACACTCACACAAGCACGCACACACATGCATATGGACACATGCACTTATGCACACACATGTTGCCTTTAATATTTCTCATTGTGTCACTAAATTATTTTCCCAAGCCCTTTAATTTGGTTTGTTTTGCAGATTAAGAAGATGATTTTTTACCACAAATATGGACAATATGCTCCAAATTATTTTGTTGCAAATATATTGGTTATGAATTGATTATACAAACTTATTTCACATATTGGTGATTCTATTGGTGTTTAAAATTATATTTTATTAGATTGTATGTGTTCTAACTCCCATTTCCATTATAAAATACAACATTTTAAAAAAATTACATAAACATAATCACAATACATTAACTTCAACAAGATCTACCATATCATGGCCTTATTGATAGTTGACCTATATATTAAGTCTACAAAATGATCAATTCATAACTCTTCATCTTTGAAGATCAAGTAAGAATACCATGAGGCATTTTTCCTATTTAAGCTACATGCTCACATACATTTTAGTATATTTTGTACACTAGCGATTACACCCAAAGTTGTAATGGACATGACAACAGAGATTTGGAGGGTATAATAAATAAAATAAGAGCTTGTTCAATGGCATGGAATGGAAATGAAATTAAAACATACTACATCTTTGAGAGCCTAGATATTGATATAGAACATATTCATTATTCCTCTTTCAGATTATAATAAATGCATTGTGTTGTATTTTGGCACAACATTTGAAAGAAAAGTAAGATGATGTGTGAGGCTCTTTAATGAACAAAATATTGATAGTGAAGTGAAAGCTAAACTCTTTTGATCAATGTTTCTCATGTCAATTGCTCCTTGTACAAGGTGAATCCTTGTGGTTTATTTTTTGTGAGAGCATGTGTTATCTTAAGGCTATATGTTTGTGGCTACCAAGAGGGATGTGAACTACCAATATAGATTAAATTGTTAGCATCTCATGGTGGGCCAATGTATTCTTTGAACGTGACTTCCATGGTCAATGACAAATACAGGGGTTTCATACTAGGTCCATAAATAATAGCAAGACATTAGCCAAGAGCACCATTCACCAACCTAACAATGACCCAAAAATTGATGGACGACATAAATTTTTTGACATGTTCATAAGAGTATGATGGCTTCTAATTGAGCATCATAAGGTTCTAACAAGAATTTTTTCCTTGTGTTCTCTGCAATGCTACGTGCAACTGGAACACCAAATAACTACAACATGTATTTAGTATGCATGTAAGTAAATATTTAGTTGCATACAAATGTATCAAAGAATGAAATGAACTTTGTACTTCTAGTGAAAAATAGGCATCAGTTCAAGGCATGAGAAGGTTGTAATCCTCTTTTTGGGTCCACATTCTTAACACTGAAGAAAAGGTTACGGAAAGTAGCATTACATGGGGCAAAACATTGTTGGAGAAAAAACATGGCTAGGGTGATCATTGTATTGAAGTTGTGTTGAATATTTGTTCCATATAATGTACTTGCATACATTTGTATATCTTACATAGGTGGTAGTTGACCCAAGTAACAAAAAATAATAATTGACCTCCCACTAAATAGCACAATTTTATGTGAGGAAACATTGTTCACAAGGTTTGGTTAATGCAAGACAACAACCTTAGGCATATGAATCCCATTTGATCGATGATAATATAGCTTATATGCCTCTATTTTTTTAGAACTTTTATTTTTCGGCCCCTCGAAAAGGTTTGCCTCCTTTTCATGTATAGAAAGGATAGCATGTATGGTTGATGCATTTATCTTAAAGTTAGCAAACCTACTTAGAGTAAGTAATTTCAAAGGTGAGTTGTTCCCCCCTTGTGCAGACAATGTGAGCTTGATGGTGTTTATGAGGTATGACCTACATGTTGTAGAAGTTCCCTAGATAACCATTTTTAGTAGGAGTACCATATCATTCTAATAAAAAAGGTGCAGGATAATGTTAAATGCAATTTGTTGCATAGTTGACAAAGTGTCTGGAACAAGTAAGATTGAGCAATCAAGATGTGGTATTTTGGCAGCTCATTTGGTTTAACTCCATAAAGTATTTGAAAATGGATTTCAATGATGGGGATATGATGGTATCGCTACAATTATGTTTGATATGAAAGTCATGATGGCCAAGCATGTCCAGTTCACTCATTGATATATCATCGTTGGGGTGGAGGTGATGAAGTAGTTGACGATGAGAAAGTTCTTGATACCCATGTTCAAGCATTTCATTAACAACAAGATGAACTTCATGAGTTTGGTGATTACTAGAAATTACATTGCCATTGTTCTACGAATGGTATGATGTTCTCATGCCTTTCCAATTTGCAATAATATCTTCAGTGGAGAACCCAATGTAGCATAATACTTTATACAATAGAATTTTTCTCCAACAAAATCCTTCATAATAAAGAATGATCTTTAGGGGGAAGAAATAAGTGGAAGGGCAAGACACATACGATGGGTGCCACCTCCCGCTTCTTCCATTGTGACTCCTACGAACATTGTCATAAGAATAAGATCTTATAACTTTAATTAGTGGTAATGAAGCTAAAGGTGAATATGATTTATAATTGAAGATGCAACATAAAACCTTTCAGCCCACATTTGAAGAAATGAATGAGCGACCACATATCACAATGGCGAGTTTTGTAATAAATTGAAAGCCTTTTGCACGCCAATGTCACAAACAAGAACACTTCCAATCAAAAATATTATGTCCGCTCACACTAAAATCATAGTACAAACACTAAGTAGTTAAAATTACCAATGATAAATAAATAAACAATGAAAGTAAAAGCAAATATTCATATATGAGTTATGCAACTTTATTTTTCCACTAAAATGTATATAATACTTTGTCACAAGAAGAAATTTTCACTCAAATTCATAACATGTTAGCACTATCATATATAGGTATATTTCACTTGTCCTATCAAGGATTTGGTGATGGTTTACATAACACTAATTATATCTATAGACAAAGATATCATAGTAGCTACATAATAGACGAAAAATGGTATAAAACTACTCTAACTTCATGTAACACCTTGATGTTGGTCAATCGTCCTTAGGACAATGAAAAAAAGTACCAAAACATAATTAGGCAAAGATCGTGACATTAATAGAGAAGTAAATTGTAGGTAAAGTAATGTAAAACATAGCTATCAAATTTGACGTTAGCAACGAAAACAACATTGAGGGAGTTATTGCGGGTACAGGGCAACAAGACAATGGTTAGGCCTTGAGAAGGAGTACACCACATGGGGAAGGTGGCATATGAGAAAAATTTAGTGTTTTGTTATCATGTCTAGTATATAATTTGAGAGAATATCTTGGTCACAAAATTTTATTCCATTGTTTATATTTTTATTAAAACCAAACATCCAAATCCATACACCTTTTTACTAACAATGTACAATCAAGATTGAGAATAGTGGTTGATAAATTGAAATTCATTGGTAGTTGAAGAGTAGTGGAGAGGACCATCAAATAAAGGACATTAGTGTAGGACATGATACTATTGCCATATATATTTATCAATCTATTAATTGAAGCATTGAACTTAGAATGGAATAGGGTTTTTCCTCAAAACATATCAATATACACGTAGGAGAAATTAGTTAAAAGAAAATGTATTTTATTTGAACAGAGAAATTTAAATAATGTGTATAAAAATAGGTGGGACATAAATCAACATCTCATCAAATGTGAATGAGGTTTTCGAAGTCCCAAACTTGACAAATGGAATCCTCAAATCATAGTTCTCATGTGCACTGGATACAAGAATTGTATCTTAACAATCCTATAAGAGTATGGTAACGGTTCTAGCGGTGCCCTTCATTTGACGCAAGTTTTCTAGGTTCTCTCTATATGTGTGTAAAATCCACACTTCCCTTGTTTTCTACTGACTTAAGTTTCCAAATTTGCACAAAATATAATACTCTTCTTAAACCTATTCTTTTCATAAAAATAATTTAAGCATGCCTAATTTTATTGTTTTATAACGAAATGAATTTAATTGTAATCTTTACATGAAGATGTATTGCATTTTTATATAGACGCACCTAGCTTTATATAAATTGCTTGTATATGTAGAATCTCGTCATCCCATATGTCATTGTTTCTCGATAATGAAAATGATTTCTCCACATAGAGATATTTAGTGTATAACTCAATCAAACATTAGAACTTAATATAGTAACTTGGAATTATTTTTGTTAACCCAATTTAAACAAAATATGAATTATTAACATTGAATGAAAGGGAACCCTCAAAATGGAAATTGGGAGGGTTTATATACCTATTTCAAGGTTGAAAAAAGATGAATAGTCCAAATGAGTAGATAATTAGAATTAAATTACTTAGAATGAGTGACTCATCTTGAACAACTCACAAGATGGAAAAAAAGAGGCCTCTAGTAATTTCTGACCCTATTATCACCAAAAGCAACTAGCTTCTCGCCAACATATATTTGGCAATTAAGCACATGAGGTAATCATACAATGTTAGAAAAAACAAAAACAAATTCTCTACTACAAATAACATGTAGGGGATAAAATTGTAACTCTCATCACAACTACTATTCAAATCTCATTGTTATCCATGTTCCCTTCTGCCCTTTGAGATAAATTCCTCATAAAGTTAAAAACTCCAAATTCAAAAACCCAAAGAACTATCTTATTAAATATAATATGTGATTATCTTTCTTGAACCCTTTATCTTGAAAAGTAATCTAATTTAAAACATAATTATCTTATTTGAAAGCTAAAAATCATTTATTGGAGCCATGAACGAAATTGAAGTACGCACACCATGGGTTCCAATATCACAATCCCCGATATTGAAACCCTCAAAGACATGAAAAGGAGATTGACATTAAACATGGATATCATATTCAAAACGTAAAAGCTAAAACTTGCAACCTAAAATACGGTTCAACCTAAAACCCAAAAAACCTTAACACGAACATCTCGTAACTTGAAACACAAAACTCAAAATCGGAAACCAAAAAACCAAAACTCAAAAGCCTCAAAACATGAATCCTCAAAACTATGAACCTAAAAAACCTAAAAACTTTGAAACTAGAAACACATAAAACTTGAACCAAGAAACGCTGAAAACACATAAATTAGATGGGTATGAATTGTCTCTGAAACCTCAAACCCCAAACTCAAAATTCCCAAACATAGAAAATTAAAAAACATGAAAACCCCAAAATTTGAAATTAGAAAGAGTGATAACCTAATATATGAGCTTTGTTTCAACATGCTAGTGGATTCGTGTAGTTTTATGTTATGATTCCATTGTTATGATTTTGTGATTTCATAACTCAGATGATACTTTTGTTATTATGTTTGATTACTTTTGTTACTTGTAATCATAATACTCTACAACACTGATTGTTATAGATATATCCCCTTAGGTGATATTGTCATTCGCACATGGATTATTTAGTTTTTTTGAGATTTAGATATTGGTTTGAATTATTTATTTCAAATTGTTTTTTGGAATACATTTGATTATGAAATTTACTGCATCTTTCTCTAATGTGGTTATTTGATTTTATTCTATCATATTATGGTAGTTTGATGCCTCTTTTAGTTTCAAGTTGAGGAAAGAGGTGGAAGACGGTCACTAGAATTAGGTGCTAGGTTCAATGTTGTAATAAATTGTTATAAAACTAAATAAACAAGCAAACAAGAAACATGTAAAAGTTGGAACCATGTCTATGGGTAGAAAGTTTACCTAGTTTGTGTACTTTTATTGTGTTTTTGGATTTTTAAGATTGGTTGACATGGACCATTTTCTATGCGATTATATTTTTATATTGCTTAGATCAAATCAATGATCTCTTGTCAATATTTCAATTTGCAACTGCCTCTTCAAGTGAAGTCACTCTATGTATTTGAATGCTCGTGCAAAGTTGTACTCTTCCATAAAAATACTATAACCTTATTTCAAATTGATACATTATTGTGTATTGAACCGATGGATGAGATGGGTGAGGGCCCTGACAATGGAGGACTCACGGAGCTCACTTCCCTCCTAGTTTAGCATGGTGCACAAAGCTTTGGAATATCCAAATATATGTCACATTTGAGGCATATCACTTCATTGTTGATTGTACATGATTATGGTTCTTTGGACAAAAGTTTATATTGTAGTACATTTTTGCTTCATTATGAAAACTGAAATGTTCATTGCCAAATTTAATATTGAGATGTACATTATTGAAGTTTATGAGTATTTGATCTGAAAATAGAGTTTTCTATTTTCATAGTTAAAATTTGAACCTTACAACTATCAGTTGGCTATGAATTTGTATCATTCTCACCTAAAGATATTTTGGGAGATTGTAACAAAGTTGTGAAATGTTTTTTTTATCTTTATAAAAGAACCTTGATTGATAAATGAAACGTCATTTTTGTTTATGATCCATTGTTGACTGAGTGGACCTAAAACTAATTGTTGTGTTCAGTTGATTTGAATGATATATGATTCGTTTGTGTAAGATGTGTAATAGTGTTTCAATTCAATAAAGTGTTGTTTCCATTCATTACATTAGACTCGAGATATCAAGCTAAAAGGATTAGAATGACCCTCATTGTCTTAGAGACAAAGGATATGAAAGAAATAATAAATAATTTGAGTTCTTATTATTGATTTTTGATCGTAGATAGAAAGTCTTCATCCCACCTTTGTTATTTCATCAAAGGCATTAATCTTGTATGTCTAAGTGCACTTGATGTCTCTAATTGTTAAAAAAATGGACATTTGACGAGTCCAAATATATTCAACACCTTCTCATAAAAATGTTGAGAGCAATGGGAAAATGATAGTTGACACAAAAAACTATTAAGAACATATCTCCTTATAGGGTCGGCTAGTTCAGTCTTTCAATGAAGAATGTATTATTTTTGACTTCATGCAATATCTGTATAAACCATGTTGAGGGACCCAATCTCCGACATGAAGGATAGAAGACATGGTGAATCCTTGTGGGAAAAGTGCCCTAGTGGTAATCAAAAGATAAAAAATAATTGGTCTTCTATATGATGTTGTTCTAAACATTCTTTGGAAAGGATGTAAATGAGTTGGTGATGATAATGAGAGTTGATTACTAACTCATTCAAGCTCTTGATCAAGACCCAATCCCATCATCATGAAAAATAGATAAAAACTTTGTAGAAAATGAGAGGGAGGAACATAAGGGCATAAGGGCACTTGGACTCATCTTAGATAAAGATGATAATGTTACTGACTTTACCTGAATAACTTTGGGTAAATGACTTGTCAAGTATTCAAAATATCTCATGTATTGAATCATAGTTGATTTATGAGAACTATTATAAACAAATTAAGGATTCGAGCTCTTTCTAGGTTGTCCCTCCATCTAACTACTTTTACTTTATCTCTCTTACACTCACCATGGCTTAAACAAGGTAGAAAAGTAAGCTCGACAAATGAATAAAGTGTTAACTTTTTAAAAAAGTAGCATCTTTTGTAGTATTTACACTTGATATGAGAGCTTTTAGGGTTCTACCACATGGATCTTTGGGGAATTTAACGAGAATCTAACTTATTGAATTATCTTTCCTACTGATGGTGAGAACACACATTGGCCATGGTTGTGGGAGAGAAAATGCAAAGCGGAAAAATCCACCACCCTCACTGCCCAACACTAAGGAAATATTAGTCAACAACCTAAGTACCTTTGGGATCATGATAGGTTGGCATCTCAAGAGATTTGAATAGCCAATTTATCTAAGCATCAAAATAAAGAACATCGAAGACAAGAAGAGAATGTACTTGTTGATTCTAATCTTGAGGAACCTCAAAGGGTTGATGTTACAAGGGCTTCGATAATAGACCCTTTTATCTAAGAACTCAAAAAGATTCTATCACCTAAATACAACAAGGAGACCAGCGATACAATTAAGGCATGGGTGGTGGGAATCAAGAATTTCATTGAAGTATTCAAAGTAGTTTTACAAACGTGAAAATTAAAAAGACACACCCCATATAGTCAAAGTTAAATAAACTTTCACAACTAGAGACATCCAACAAGGGATTAAGAAGTTAGCAACAGGAAAGGTCCAGAACATAAAAAATATGCAAGAATGAAGAACTTCAGTGTCTCACCCTTGATTTGTGCCTTGCTCTAATACCAAATGATGCAGTTGCAGTTGGGGGCCCTAATGAAGGATGCCTTAGACTGAGTCATGCTCAAAAATTACATAGTCAAATTAACCTATGACAACACTCATTAACAACGGCAAAACTTTCTATTTTATTCATCAAACAAATTATGCCAACTTGAGACCAATCACAAACTTCACAAATACATACACATATACCAAACATGCACAACATGACAACATAACTTATGTGAGCTTGTAGGTTGCACTAAACTATGCAAAAATAATTTGTGCCCGAACAAAACTACACATAGCTGGACTTAGCTTATTCTCCCACTCTTATATATTTTGGTTGATACGAGATTACATATGAACCTAGATACTCCTACATCATCAATCATGTTTAAGACCAAAGTAGTCAACAACGGATCAATTTGTCACATAAATAAACTTAGTTGAAAGTGCTTGGGACAGAAAGGTGAAGTTTATTGTTGTTTCGTAAATTTTAAAAAAGCATTTGATATGATGCCAAGGAGTGAAATGGAGGAAACATGTCAACACTCCACAAACTATATGAGCAATTCAAGGCCATAATCAAAACACACAAAGGGTTCTTTGAGTGCTTTGGAAGCTACAAAGGCATCAAACAAGGTTGTTCTTTGTCTCTCACATTGTTTGGGTTATATTGCGAGATAACATGAGGATGGGTATATGGTGATGTAGGGGTTCATTTGATTAAATGTGGTGAAGCTCTTTTTATACATTGACGATCTACTTCTAATTGCACAAACCAACCGAGGCTTGAGAAACCATTTGTCACACCCTGCAAAGTCACTTTATATTTTGGATGGATAAATCGTTATTTAGTGTTTTAGTGCTTGATGTACATGTGGAATTAATGATCATGGTATTATTTCAATTGCATTTGAAATAAATATAATTGATGTTATAACACATCATGGATGATTGTTATAAGGTCTAACCGTAATATGCTATTTTGCTAAGGTTTATAGGTATAAACACTACGTTGATAGGTCTTATATTGACCTTACTGCATATTATTGAATGATATAGACCATGACTTAAGACCCTACTTTGGTAGCATTGCTCTGATAATACTAATGTCTTATAATGCAATTATGTTTATAAACTTGGTTTATAGGTATTAAGTAGTAGCCTACATTAATATGGTGTCGCACTATGTTGTTTTGTCGGATGATCCAGGTTTGGGAACAGATTTAAATGGGTAATTTGATCTTATGAGGTTTGAGGCTAAAGTATGTTTTGAGATAATGTATCAGGGTGATTCAAGTGGTACCATGTACGCAACTTGTAAATGATTAACACTTCATGATCTAGTCTTAATATAGATAACAAAAATTAATAAGGTGATGGACAAGTTCCTAATGACAAGTGTGTCGTCATGGAACCGAGCATGACATACATGTCTCTGAAACTTTGGCCAAAGTAGTGTAAGTTAATGATTACATTGTCCCAGAGTCACCAAGGATCTAAGTGAAGGATGCTGGATGGGATTCAATGACGGATACCCATGTAGACACTTAGAATGCAATATTTGACTATCCTTGATAGATGAACGAAACCATTAGTATAATTTGTATACACAAAAACTAAATGATACACTTGGTGTAATCGCTCATAAAAAGTAAACACACTCGTAAAGAGTGTTGAGGGGGATCAAGCAGGATCCGTATACTTTCATGCAGCTGCACATGGTTTATGACCATTATAGGATGGATTGACTAAGATGGTGTTAATTCTAAATCATGAAAAATTAGAACAAGGAAACATAAGATATAAACTTAAGATTTATGTTGGGTTTAAATATATGGGTATTTAAATCAATGAAACATAAAGTAAAATTAAAAAAAAATAAAAAATAAAAAATCCTAGTTGAGAAGTGTAATAAAGTGGTTGTTACATTTTGGTATCAAAGCTGAAGGTTGCAGCTCTTGGACTTATTGAGTCCTTACGCTTACTAAATTATGATTTTACTAACAAGATAAAAAGAATGGGATAAGGATGTACCGTGGATAACTAACAAGACCAAATTATGCTTCAAGTTCAGCGGTAAATAAGTTAGATAACATACTCTAACAGTCCTTCATGACACACTAAACCAGAAGGATGCAGTGAGCAGTTGGTCGAGTGTGAAAATGATCAGTTCTTTGTAGAACAATTTGAACTGAATGATGACAATCAACAAGGGAGTTGTTTAATTGTTGAACTGTCAAGATGACATATTTTGGAACTTAAATCCAACATGAAATTAAACCTGCAAAGGGTAGATGAAATAGATACAGAAGAGGACTATCTGTTGTAGTAGCGATGATTTGAAAGGGCAATCAGGTTAGAATGAGATCTGTAATAAGTTTTGACTCGAAAGGAGAAAAATTACACAAGAGTATTAGCTCTTCTTGACCTACAACTTTAGGAAAAGTGGTGGAAGCAATGTGGCAACAAATATAGACTACCAGAATGATTTCAATAAGAAAAACTTCTTGTGATTTCCAACAAGCAGCAGAACAACGTTGTGGTGACTAATAAGCTAAGATGAAGGAATAAAATTTTTCTAACTTGACATCAGGTAAGTTAAGTAGAACTTCTTCTTCTTGTTTTAATTTGATACTAGTACAATTGAGTTCTTGATATCTAGTTATTAGCTTAAATAGAATTAGAAATCTGATTTATCCTTTGCATATGAAGAAGAAATTGCAAATCTTTGATTGTCAATGCAACACTGACATTGACGTTGACTTAGCCTCATCATGGATTTTGGAGTTAACGAGTTCTTAAAAGACTTAGGACTTAGCGATTAACTTTCACTGTCCTGACATAAATCAATGTTTTGCTGATATGGAAGATAACTAGTACCTGAAGCAAGTGAAACAACATGCCTAAAAGGAAAAGATAGGAACAGTTGAGATGATTTGAGTAATCATTGACCATGAACTTATGACAGGGATAACTGAAGGGTGAAAACTACGAATATATTTTGGTAAAACCAGCGGTAAAAGTAAAATCGTTGTGTGAATTGAAAATAAAATTTAGGATTGCATAAGGCAAAGATCTGGAAAAACAAGTGATTAATGAAACAAAACAACTTAGGAAGACTTGTGAGAAATTGAAAACAATGTTTTCTTTGTTTGTTGTTGTGTTATATAACTTGTTTTTGACTATCTGTATCATATATTAAATAATATTACATGTCATGACTGGTTGTTATGACAAAAATTATGTCATATTTCTGATTGTGTGACAATTTTGTTGGTTTAAACGTTGTTACAACTAATAAATTTGAGTTTCAAATCTGAAAATTTTATTTTTTATGGAAAACAATGACTGTTCTTCCAAGATTAATGGGTATAATATTGTTATGAAGTCTGAAAACTTGATTCTTGCAAGTTTCAGATTATATTGTTGGGATATTTGATAATTGAATAAGTGACTAATTGAAAACTGAAAGAGAATTCTGATTTCTTTAGCATTTGATAAGCAGTTTGTTTGAGCTATGAAATTATGTCAATCATTACGAAAAATTGGATGACATACTTGAGTTCGGATAGGAACCTAAGATGTAGTATTTATATTTGGTTGTTTAGTTGAAAAGCAAGTGTCCTAACGAACTTTGCAGACCAAGAAAAGAACATGGAAAAGTAAAAATAACATTTTCCTAGTTTGATTTTGCTTATATAGCTTGATTTTGACTATCTTATGCATATATTAAATATTATTGCATGATACGAGGAGCTATAATGAAAAAAAATATGTCATATTTTTAACTGTGAGATAGTTTTTGTTGATTGGAAGGTTGTTACAGCCAATAAAATTAAATTCAAATTGGCTGAAATTTAGAAAATTGCTTGTTTTTTAGGAAAATAATGACTTTTCTTCATAGCAATTGGATATAACTTTGTGCTTGACTATTCTGAATGTGATTAATGAGGTAGAAATTATTAGGACAATGATTCATTAAGGGGGGAATTATGTCACACCCCGCAAAGTCAGTTTATATTTCGGATGGATAAATTGTTATTTGGTGTTAGTGCTTGATGTACATGTGGAATTAATGATCATGGTATTATTTTAATTGCATTTGAAATAAATATAATCGATGTTATAACACAACATAGATGAATGTTATAAGGTCTCACCGTAATATGCTATTTTGCTAAGGTTTATAAGTATAAACATTACGTTGATAGGTCTTATATTGACCTTACTGCATATTATTGAATGATATAGACCATGACTTAAGACCCTACTCTGGTAGCATTTCTCTAATAATGCTAATGTCTTACAATGCAGCTATGTTTATAAACTTGGTTTATGGGTATTAAGTAGTAGCCTACATCAATATGGTGTTGCAATATGTTGTTTCATCGGATGATTCGGGTTTGGGAACAGATCTAAATGAGTAATTTGATCTTATAAGGTTTGAGGCTAAAGTATGTTTTGAGATAATGTATCAGGTTGATTCGAATTGGTACCCTGTATGCAACTTGTAAATGATTAACACTTCACAATCTAGTCCTAATCCATATAACAAAAATTAATAAGGTGATGGACAAGTTCTTAACGACAAGTGTGTCATCATGGAATCAAGCATGACATACATGTCTCTGAAACTTTGGCCAAAGTAGTGTAAGTTGTTGATTACATTGTCCCGGAGTCACGAAGAAGTGTAGGATGTCGGATGGGATTCAATAACGGATACCGATGTAGATGCTTCGAATGCAATATTTGACTATCTTTGATAGATGAACAAAACCATTAGTATACTTTGTATACACAAAAATCAAATGATACACTTGATGTAATCGCTCGTAAAGAGTAAACACGCTCGTAAAGAGTGTTAATACTGATCGAATAGGATCTATATACTCTCATGCAGCTGCACATGGTTTATGACTGTTATAGGATGGATTGACTAAGATGATGTTAGTTCTAAATCATGAGAATTTAGAACAAGGAAACATGACATGAACTTAAGATTTATGTTGGGTTTAAATATATATGGGTATTTAAATCATTGAAGCATAAAGTAAGATAAAAAAACATCTTAGTTGAGAAGCGTAATAAAGTGGTTGTTACACCACTTATAGGTTTTACAACATTTTTGTTAAGTGGGAATGTATGATAACATTAACAAAACTAAGATATTGGCCTTCTCCGTAAAAAGAAAAAAGAAACATTTCAACTTCAAGTTCGAAGGTGACATGTTCAAAGTGGTATTAGAATACAAATACCTTGGTCTAAACTTTCACAACAAAGTTGTTTGGGACACAAGTAAAATTAAAAGGATACAAGTTGGATGAAAAACTTTATATGCACTACAAAGTAGGTGCAAGACTATGTAGTTATAGGATTAGAAGACCAATAGGGTCTTATTTGGGTTACTCGTCACCCCTATGGTCCATTGTGGATGTGAAATACAGGGCAATGGCACTATAGGTTTGTAATGAAGACAAATAGAAAAGATACATAAACATTTAATTACAAACAATTCAAAATCAAGGCTTTATCTCCCTAAAATATGCTTTGCAGAAATGGGCACTTTCACTTTAGTGGCAGTCAATTTATCATACTACTTCGAAAAAATAGAAAACATGGAGAATATAGGAGAATGAACACATTGATGAAACAAAACCACAAATGGACAAGTAGACGAGATATTGATATAAATGAATGTCATGACCTTAACAAAGAAGTAAAAAGTTATGTGAACCAATAATTTAGAAAAGCAAGCGGAAAACGACAATGTTATCTTATAGAATTCAACTTGACCTATAAACATCATGAAAAAACATACGTAGGGGTTGAAATCAAATGGAGGATGAAGATACACATAACTTAGATAAGAACAAGTTCTTATTGGCTCAAATATAAGACAGGTAGATGCGTGATCCCTAAGGGAGAATGGGAGCAAAGGATATGTTAGTTTTGAACCACAAAAGCAATAGAAACAGAGAAGCAGTTTATCCTAGAACGTCCCTTGTATACAAAGTCATATATTTACAATACATCTCCTTGCATCTCTTTTTTCAACCAACTTAAAGTTTGTTTTGTGGTCCACACAAAGCATCATAGCAGAGGAGAGCATTTTCGATTGTTTAAGGCCAGGAACAAAAAAATTACCAACAAAAGACATTATCTTGGGGTTGTTGCCTTGTTACAATCAACAAACAACCATAAAACTAGAAAAATTGTATCTGTGTATACCCAAATTCAAACGGCCACGTGTTCTGCCATGCTGTTTTTCTTTCACTGTGCACGCTTCCAGTTTCTATCTCTACTCTTTGATATTTTGTGATGAGATAAAATTAGAAAGGATTTACAACTAAACAAAAAACTCCACGCAATTTAATGGAGGATAGCCAAAAGAAGTCTAACATGAAGACTAATCATACGTGCCTTTTAACAAACCTAGAGATAAATGTCTACCTTCCGTGAATACCCAAGGACTAAAGGGACGAAGATGGAGATATTAAATTACAGAGAAAAAGTGTAAGCATCAAATATGAGCAGTTAGTCTTTAAAAGCCACAATGAAGAAAGTAAGACCTGTTAGCTATGAGTCGATAATTACACATATAAAATATCCCAGAAAAGAATAAATGAATACAAAAACCATAGAGACTGGAACAACAAAGACAAAAATTATACAACCAAAGAGAAACGTAATGGCTGTCAATGTAAATGCAGCCCCAGTTGGTTGAATGTGACTGGATATCATCAAGAAGAAAGATATGCAAAACAGACTCCATTACATTGCTTCTAGAAAGAAATGAAAACTAAAATACTAGCTGCAGAAAAAAGATGTTAGTTTAACACCTTTGCCCCACAAAGTCCTTGTTAGCTTGTCCTAGGTGGTTATTAAGCTATGTAAAGGCTTTAAGAGACATTAAGAATTTGTTGTTTTTCTCTTCTAGATCAATGGGAATTTTAATTGGCCATCTCCTTTAACTCAAGCATATATTCAACTTAAGTATGTCCCAGGATCTATCAATTTGTAGAGAAATGCTTTAAAAATGAAATTTTCCATTTCAATTCCAAGTGAAGCTGAATATGCAAAATGACACTATCCTGACTTTTAGTCAATCTTGTAATTTTTAGAGCTATCAAATTCAAATAAAATCTCAGAGCAATGGGATCCACAAAGTACATAAGAATTACCGTGTGTGATAGTACAGGATAAAAGCATGCTAATTCATCAGCCCAGAGACTTGCAACCTCAAGTTTGCTTTCATATTGGGAAAGTTATTTGGCTCACATGGTCCACTGAGGATACATGGAACTGACATCCATTGAGAAAAACAGATAAAAGTTCCTGAATGCACCATTTCCTAGTCCATCTGCTCCATATAAGTGCTGGTATGAGAACTGCCAGAAGCTAAATTCCACAACTTAGTTTCTTGCTATAACACAAGCCAACAATAACCAGACAAACAGTCCTTACATAAATGAACATCTTGATCACCCTGTCAATTTGTATTATGCACCACTTATCATTTCTGGATCCCGTCCCCAATTTGAAGTTGAACCCATTTGAAGACACCCCATGATCAAAGAATCTGTGAAGCATGTAACTTAAATGGAGAAGAGGATGAAAGACATTTCCTTGTGAATTATGTCCTATACAACATGAGATTAGGCACAATTACATAAACATTTGCAATCATGACCTAGTTCAGGAGATCTAAAGTCAAGGCAATCAAACAAAACTTGGAGATTTTATCTTAAAAGTTGATACCTGTGGAAATAAGAAACCCCATCTGATAGGACAAGTGCAGCAACTACAAGCCCTTCATTGGGAGAGGGAAAACCTCAACCTCCTCGACCCCAACCCTAGAGCCGGTTGAGCACATACATGGCCAATGGTGTACATCGGGGAGTGCCTAAAGGTCTTGGCCTATCATGAATTCAATTGGTTTTCTTTCCTATTCTTCTTTGGTCAATTGTTTGCACAAATGGACCTTAGAGATTTGTGATGTGAATAGTGAGGTAGATTTCTCCATAGCCTTATTGATATGTTCCCTAGAATATCACAGGCTGACTTTATTAGGGCCTTTTGTTTCATAAAGAGATTTTAAAGTCATTACATCATATTTACCCTGTTTTCCCAGCTCGTCTTCTTAAAGACCACAACATTGGGTAAAGGTCTTATCTCCCATAGTTGGCTTCTGAACACCCAACAGTGAGAAAGAATATGCTAGAGAAAATGCAGTAAAAAAGCTTCGTTCTTTTTTGGTCAGCTCTCTGTTCGTTAAGCATGAGTAGCTTAACAGTTTAACTTTCTGAGCTTTTGATATCTGTAAAGCACCTTTGGATTTGTTGGCCTGATTTGATAATGAAAATGAGATAAGCAGGATGAACTGGCATGATCAAAAGTAATCACTGAAACTGTTTTGGCAGTTTTCAAAGCAGTGTCTTTACAAGGACTCCTCAGTACAGAATTATCTCTGAGTCCTTGTTATGACTGTGCAGAGTGTCATTACAAGAATTAAAGGGCACAGATTCATTCAAACCATTATTATAACCCTCCAACAAAGCAGATAAAAGGCTATGGAGTGCAGCATCCAGAGCAGAATTATGTTGCTCAAATATAGATAGTTTTTTCTTTCATCTGGATTCGAATCATTTGGAAGCATTAAATTGGACACTGTTGTATTACTAAATAAAACATTAAGTAGAAAATGGTTCTATAAAAGGACCATCCTGGTTCTTTATCTTCCTTATTCTTTCTGTGTAAGTATGCCAACCAGATGAACCACCACCTTCACCTTCTTCAGATCCTCTTAAAGAATCTTCAGATAATGAATCACAATGCTCAAGTATTTCAGAGTATATTGCTATTCTTGTTCTGAAAACCAATTTCTGTTGGAAGAGGTCTTCCAACATATACAGATATGATATAACCCGCCCATTTCAAGTTTTTGAATTCTTCCCAGCAATTAGATCTGCAAGATGCCCATAATGCATAACCCTGATTTCAGAAGTCTGAATTTCTGCAGTCAATTCTCCTGCTGCATTAGAAACTCCGGAGATAAATATGTCCAAACAGAGACTTTGCTTGCATATCTATCACTTGACATCAGCACACCAAGCATTCTAGTGGCAAGCACAGTTGATAACCTAGCACAGCCCAACCAGAAACAAACTGCCTTTGTTGAATATTTAGGAAAGTCGCTCGTAGTTGCAGCTAGCCCACTCTTCTTAATAAGAAAGCCAATCAAATCAGAGAGCATTATCTTGAGTATTATGAAAATTGTTTCCTAGAAGCCGTTCTAACACTCCCAACTACTTGAAAAGTAGCATGCAATGATTTGAATATGGTCTGAGTTTTAATAGACCCTATGACATGAGCAAATATGAGATTCAGATGATCATGACTGTTGTGGATAAGGCCCCCAACCCTGTCTAGATCTGGGTTACTCTTGTCTGCACAATCAAAATTCAATTTTACAAGATCATTGGGAGTATTGGCCAACTTGCTTCACACCTAGGCATACTACTCTCTCAACCCCATTAGCAAAGGAGCTTGTTGGAATTATTTTATTTTCTCTAAAAGATCATTGTTATAGTCTTAGTAAGGAAATTGGTTGCTTTTCTAGAGTATTCCACCCTCAACTTCACATAAGCAACAAATAGAGAGAAAATAATACATTCCATAAATTTAAACCTACTCTCTTATCCCCTTCCCTCAATACAACATACATGTTCTGACACTGAGAAATAATCATTTTGGATCTTACATATTGATTATATTTATGAAAGACAATTGTGTGCAAAACTGGGTTTATGGAGCAAACGCATGAACTTTGACCAAGAATAAATAATGGGAAACCTCCTACCTATTCAAATACTGCATGTCTGAGATTAGCTTTAAGTGTCCCAGGTCCTCAATAGTTCATTTTAGCCACTTTTTTGTGATGGTTTCATGTAAGAAGCCTCCGTTTGGAAACCAAAATATATGTTAATTTTGTATGGAGGGCTTGTCATAATGCGAATTCCTTTTGACCCCTCATTTCCATGACCTTCTTATGGGAGTTTGAGTGTTTATCAACTGAAAATGTAGGACTTGCAGCTGGTCTGTATTCTGGCAGAAGTCTTCCAGACCTGTATCTCACACCACATGCATTGCATAGTGTCTTAGGACCCATTGGTCCATCTCTCCACTGTGGGGTTTTCTTTATGCTACAGTGCATGCATTTCCTGGCCTTCATCGCATCCTGCCCTTTTTTAATGATCCCCTGGTTTGTCTTTAGGATCCTTTTTAAGGAATCAGATCTTGGTTGCTTGGAAACAAAGTAATCTAAACCACTACATACAGGAGCATTAGCAAAGATAGAAGAGTTTGGACTGTTTTCCAATTCTTCTTGTGACGAAACCACATACTGTACTTTGGAACCAGAATATTTTTCTTTTGCCTCAGAGGCTTGTTGTGTTGCGAACTCCCTTTGACCTCTCCTTTCCAATACCACCTTGTGGGAGTTGGAAAGTTTATTAACTGAAAAATTAGGACTTGCAGCAGGTCTGTATTTTGGCAAAAGTTTTCCAGACCTGCATCTCACACCGCAGGCATTGCATAGTGTCTTAGGACCCATTGGTCCAGCTCTCCACTGTGGAGTTCTCTGGATGCCACAGTGCATGCATTTCTTGATCTGTACTGCATCCTGCCCTTTATTTTTTACGCCCTGGTTTGTCTTGAAAATTTTGTTTGAGGCATGGGATTTTTCTAGCTCAGAGACAAAGTTATGCAGATGTCTCGCAGATCTACATCTCACACTACAACCATTGCATAGTGTCTCAGGACCCATTGGTCCAGCTATCAATTGTGGGACTTTCTGTGTGCCACAGTTTATGCATTTCAAGACCATCGTCACATCCTCCAACTTTGTTTCAGTCCCCTGATATGTTTTGGAAACTCTGTTTGAGGGATGGGATTTTGTTTGCACAGAAACCAAGTGATCTGAATCACTTGCGACTGCAGCATTAGCAGAGATGAAAGAGTCTGCACAATTCTCCCGAACCATATTAAGGTTAGTGAGGGACGGAGTCCTAATTGGGACTCTTGCCATGTCCCTTCTTGCTTTTCCTGGTGCAGTCATTTCAGGACTCAACGAAGCCATTTTTCCAGAGCAAGAGCTTCTTTCTAATTTTGAAACAGAAATTGAGCTCCTTAACTCATCTGAACTCTGTTCTTCAGCATGTATGTCCTTAGTTTCAGCTATAAAACAAGGAGGAAGTAGTGGTTTTGGCGCCTTTTCTATTAAAGGTTCGTCTAAAAAGCTTGCAAGCCAGTGAAGCTCGGCCAAATTGTCAATCTGATCCACAAAACAAACACAAACACAGTTCAAAACCTCAAGCAGACTAACCCATCTTAAAAAGTCAATATCTCTCTCAAAATTTTCAGTCATCCTCAAAGAAAGGTCTCAAAAATAAAATTATTCTTGCTTCAACCAAATTGAACATAAAAAAGCATTGCATCTGATCATAAATGAACATATATACACAAGAAGCACACTCACAGGATCATAGAGGCCGCCATTATCCACAGTGAAATCGCAGCTCTCAATTTCTGTCACATACTTGTCACCAAGAGTCTTGGAATTTGTGCAATCCATACCGTATCTCTAGTAGATCCCACTGGGTAGGGTACACGCTCTTTCCAGGTACACAAAGTTGAGGCTGTTGGCTCTTATGGCTGACAGGACTGGGCTGATAATCTCCACACAAAGTTAAGACGACTTTTATGGGTGACAGGACTGAGCTAATTCCTTGTGCTAGTAGATGCAATCCCTACGCAAACTTAGAACTACTGTCTTTTATAGTTAACCGGACTGAGCTGAGTCCACGTGCTACTAGGTGCAAAATCCACACAAAGTAGAGACTGTTGGCTTGTATGGTTGACAGGACTGATCTAATTCCTTGTGCTAGTAGATACAATCCACACACAAAGTTAGAACTGTTGGATTTTATGGTTAACATGACTGAGCTGATTCCTTGTGCTATTAGGTACAATCTCTGGGCCACTGCTTTAAGCCCTAACCCTCACCAGCTCAAAATCCTCCCATATTTTAAGAAGTCAAACAAGCAATTTATATGGTAACATCGGTACCCTAGGAGACTTCTTTCTGACATTTGGTTATCACTCACCACCTACAACCTTGAGGCTTATATTCTAAGCTATTGAATTTCACAGAATGTTACAGTTTGTTGGGAAAAAAATGTTTAGTGTGGGCAAATAGCATCAGTAACAGACGATTGGGAAGGTTATCTGGAAGGAAATTGTCTCGCATACGAAACTGTCGCTTACCTTCAACCGTTTAAGATTGGGATTCAATTTATTCCTGAAGAAGGTTCTAGAAGTTGGACACCAAACGCCTGTGATTTAGAGTGGGTCGAACACGGTTGTATCCAGAAAATGAAACCTGTAGAAATACAAAGAATATTTTAATTTGTAAAAATCTAATTTGTATTGAGATCTATCTGATGAGGCATATCCACCCAACTCCGAATTCATAAGGCAAACTTGCTTGATATCATGAGCCCCAATTGGGTTTGCATTTACCCCAATTAAATCAATCAATGCACAGTACATGATTCCTCTAGCAACCAGGCACGACAAAATCTAATCTGTATTCAGATACAAGGAGTACTACCTACCCAACTCAGAAATCATTTGGCAAACTCGCTTGGATTCGGTAGCCTCAATTGGGTCTGCATAAACCCAATTAAATCAATCGATGCACGGTAAGTAACTCCTCTAGCAATCAGGTACAGCAAATCTAATCTGTATTCAGATCTGTACATAGAGTCCTATCAATACGCCAATACGCCAATTAATTCCACCTACAATACGCCAATTAAATCAATCGACGCACGGTAGGCAATTCATGGAGCAATGAGGTAAAACAGGGGTAACAGAACTAACCAAATTCAGAAGAATGGTACAGCACGTCCCCATATCATTTAATGTTTAGAAAACAATTAAACTTCTATCAAACATTATCCTGAACCATTTATCTAAAACAATGTCTAGAAATGATATTGCTGCCAAGATGATGTATAATTGGAGAAGATCTCCATCAGAGGAATTGGAAACTTGGAACTCAGCTAATAAGCACAACTGTCAGTATGAGCCTTGAACCAAATAAGTAAATCCAAATGGCATTTGTATATTCTAAACTTACGTATTGCTGTTCTGGAATGATTTTATATCTGCGAAAATCTAAGCCGAATCAGATTTTACCTGATGTGGGAGTTGTGGAAAACAACAAAAGCCATACAAAGCAGGATGCGTATGAAGATAATCCGGAGTTAATTGTATTCTGTTAATTTTCTCATAGGATTCCACAATGACAACGACCGGCTGTCCATATCAGAATCAGGCAAACATCTTGAGAAAAAAAATCCGATTTCTGCCGGCTGTCGATAAACAGAGCATCTTACTTCGCTAGGGGAGATAATACACTGCCGCTCTAGAAGATACATTACACATACAAAGTCAAATGCATAGTGCAACTCAATTTTTTTTTGGTAACAATGATAAAAGATATAATGATAGTTTAAAAATACAAGAGGAGATAGAATATTTAACTATACAAAGTGGATCATATGAGATCTAGATGTGGAGACTAGTTAAACGAGTTGATCTGAACTTAAAAGATACTTCATTTTTGATATTGTAGTTGGAAATTATCTTTGCTCTCCTTTTGAACGGTTCTACCTCTTTCAGTACGGTCTTGGACTTGCTTATAATGGGGTCTTGTAATTTTTTTGTCTTTCGCTTGTCTGGAAACTTTCATCGTTATATGTCGCTCTAGCTCCTACAACCTATAATGACTTACAAGTGAAAACCCTAAATACATGCAATACCCTTCATTGTAACATTCGATAACAAAAGGATAAACTAGCAATTGTACAAGAGTCGTAAATTACGTCGGAAAGAGTCCAAATATTTATCTATTTATTTTGGTATAGGAGAAAATAATATTGCCGGAAAAATTATGCTTGGAATTTTTGTCTTTTTACCATATTTCACTTTATTTAATAAATTAATCAAAACATGGTTTTATGCATAATTTACAGTGTGAATGTACAAGGGTATTATGCAATGTCTTGCGTGCTCAGTGCCTGCACACTTGTATTCTCCTTTAATAGCAAATGCACCAAGTCATGTAAGTAGTGCAGTGTTGAGTCATACCTTTCTGAAACTTTTTCTTCATATTTTGGGGTCGCCTCCAAAATTTCTTCGCATATATTGTCAACCATGTCCAGTACAACCTTCGTCTTTCGCGCCTCTCTCTCATTTTCTTCTATTAGTCACTGGAATTCTTCATCTTTATCCTTCTTATCTTCTATCAATGCCCTAAGGGTGGCCCCCTCATCCACATTTCTGCGAGCAACCTCCACTACTATCTTTATCAAGGCGTTGCTTGCTTGTTCATCTGAAAACTCTGTGGGCTTAATTGTCATATGTGTTGCTTGCGGTGACTTCTTCATTTGATGCTTGATGCATGCCTCCTCACTAATGTCGAACTCAGGTTCGTCCATGTGCGTTGGCATGTTCTAGGAAATTTTCCTTCTTGTGCGCATATTTGCACCTTCAGGATTCATCATCTCCCATCCATATAATTGTTCATGAGCAAACGTGCTCTAAAACCTTGCACGAATGATTTTACTAGGGTTATTGACATACCCTAGGTCCGCTGCTCGCAACACTTCTTCGTCTCGTCTCCTCTCAGACCTCTTACCCTTCTGTACATGAGGTTTTGCGCCTGAACCCGTGCCTACTCCCTTTCTCCTGAGGCACCCCCTTGTTCTCCTGTTGGCTCACCCACACTTTGTTCTCTTTCTTCATTTCTTCTAGATGTACTTGCTTCTTTATGCTAGCTGAGTTCTTCTTCATCTTAGCGAGTCTCCTCTTCTTCCCCTATATTAACAAAAGGCAGCGACTATGTATTCTTCTTAGCTTCATCTAACAACCCTTCCTCCTTGCTATACTCCTTGGGCACATACTTGTGCCTCTTCTTTTTCTCCTTCTCTAGGCTTGGTTTAATCAGGGAGATTCTTGGCAACCTTCTCAATGGCTGAGAGGTCCCTACCTCAGCACTTAGATCCTTCCTTGTCCTACACAGCTTCCGCCTACTAGTTTGATCCAACACCTTGCTATCTTCTTTCTCTGTCTCCTCCACCTCAAGGTCAATATTTATTTCTTCCTCTCCTTGTCTGGGAGGTGTAACCCCGCATTGCCGTTTTGTACCTACATAGGAGTGGCAAGTCTTCCCCAGTAATGTACTTACCATCTTGGAACCTCGACTTGAGATAAACATACATGCGCACAACCTCTTTCTTCCCAACTGCCATAGATACAGGGGTAATATCAATATTGTCTAACTCCATCATTTCTTCATAAGCCTCCTTTTTTGCACAGACATATGTCTTGCACGGAATATGATAATTTGTGTCCACTTTGTTTGTATCAAATCTCAGCTTCTTTGCATTATACAACCTGTTAACATAGTCTTTGAAATAACGTGCGGTAAATGCAAATGGTAACTTACACCATGGACTCTTCTCCCTGGTCTTCATGAAGAATCTACCAAGCAAAAGTGCTGATAAGTTGTAAATTCAGCTTGTCCATCCAAATCAACCGGCAGTTTCCTTGGGATGCGGCATTCTCCCTCAAACGCGTCATGCTTCCTTCTGTACCACTTATCCACGTGCTTCTTATATGGGCCCGAAATGCTACCTACACAAGTAAAATTGGCGAACCTCTGGGCTGGTGATTTGTGTTCTAAGCGATAAACCCACATCTTGTCCTTAGGCCCATCTGGCACACAAATCTCACAAAATATCAAAAGAAGTAATATCGCATCCCAAGTGATTTTCTCACCTTTCTTTATCTTCACGCACGCCTCCTTAAAAATGCTCTCTGCGATGTACTACGCAATGTTGTAATATGTCTTGTTTGCCATCTTATGGGCGATATGTAACCAACGCTTGTTCACCTCCTTCCACCTTTCAGATGGACTTAATTTGCAGCTTATGAGGCCCACAGCTACTTGTGTAGCACAGTCTTCAATATTGGTTACATCCATGGCGCGGCCCCCTTTATGGTAGTTCAACACGACTGTTGTGGTCTCTACTCCTAACTCATTGTCCAAGTTTGGTTTTATCTCTTGCCCAGAGCTACATAAACCAGTCACTTTGCCTATCAACTTCCTTGTAAGTTTCATCCTTTTGTCCGCAAAGTAGAAATACTCCTCAGGTACCCATGACACCAATTACTGGTACAAACGCTCTGGTTTCCCAAAGAAAGGTAACCTGTACAGCTGAAGTACTCCAACACTTTCCAAAAGTTTGTGCACAACATCATCATAAATCCTATGTCCATTTGTAGTCCTCTGGTTAGTCTGAACCATGGTTTCATCGTTAATATCTTTCAAAGTCTTATCTATGTAGTGATTAATATCATTGATCTTACATTTTGTCAACTGAGAATTCCACACTATCCTTGATGACCTCTCCCGAAAACTGCATCTTTGTGAACCATTCTTCTTGTGCTCCCTCTGTGACAGGTTCCTTGTCTTTGGTCGTGGCTCTCCTTGGTGCCATTGTTTTAAATTATTAACCATGCTCAACTTATAATGTGTTCTAATGCCAAGTCACTTACCACTACTTCCTCTTATAATCCTCTTCTTTTGTGTTGTCTTTGGTTCTTCAAATGTCATGTGTCCTAGCTATGAATCCTTTGAACCCTAACTATGTAAAGTCGAACCCTCAAGCCTCAATTCAGCCCTTCTCACACCTTTCCCACTCTACAACTTCTCACAAAGGATCCCCACTAACGATCCTTCTAAAATTTCCTCGGGCTCGATCAATTCAATTTTGTAATCACACTAAGCACTCATTCACACTTCAATTCCCTCTCCAAAGGCTCAAAAACTCAAACATGTTAGGTAAAAATGAAGTCACTTGCATCGTTTTTATAGGGTTTTCCAAATTTCCCACATTAATTACTCATCACCTACCACTATACCTAGCTTTAATTATATTTTATCACTTTTTCACCATTTGACGTTGCTTTGTCCCGCACCCCAATCGTAACCTTCTGACGTGCCTACTACTTCTCGGCCACAGAACTCCTTACGTGCACCTTCATGCGCCGAAGTACATAATCCTTTGCGCCTCATGTTAAGTAGTTTCCCATGTTGCTCTCTACCTCGTGTTAAACTGTGCAATCATCCTTCTACATGTGGTCTTCAATTTGAGAAAAATTCCTTAAAAACACATTCATCCTGAGCACTTGTAACACCTTTCTCTTGTGCACACCAATCTTTCAGAGGACATTCATATTCTAGTCCCATATAAATTCTTGTATGAAAAAATGTACTTGAATCTCAGCACAAATAGATTCCTTTTTCTTGTATTTGCTCCACTCTACACTAAAAGTATGTGCGGTCCTTTGCACATGAATTAATTAGATAGTAATCAGCTTCCTGCGCGCAAACGTGCTTATTACAATAAAAAATTGAACTAAATTGACAAAGCATAGCAACAATTTGAAAAGAAATACATAAAATGGAAATCTAATTTAAATGACAATATTGCCTTATTACAAACACCAAGAAGCCTTATTTATAGTAGGGCTTCAACCTACTCCCATTAAAGTTGTATACACCCTAATTTCACACCTTTTCCAAATCAATTAATTTCCCCACTCCATTTCCCACAAAAATCCCCATAGAATTAATCGATGTTAATCGGTTAATTAATCCATTTCAACCCCTAAATTAAACCCAATCTTCCTCACATGCCAAATATTCCCTATATCCCCCATTTGAGAATTAAAAATACAAGTTTAATCCTCACCCACTCTTTTTTTCCCCGCTCACCTAATCATGCCCTCATTTTAAAACTATAATTACTTAAAATCCCCTAAGTTAATCCAATTCCTAGGCTATAAATACAGCCTTACCCCCCCTAAAACACATGGAGAATAAGCTTGAATTCCATGTCTAAACTCTTGCATCCTTTGAGCAAAGAGCATCCTTCCCACTTCGTCCTAATGCCCAAATAGACTCATCTTGAAGCATCCCAAATCCTTAATCCTTTATCCATTGGTGTAAAGTAAGTTGATTTTGTTGCAGAGAAGGCCTTGCTCCGGTTCGAGGAAAGCACCTACATTTCACGCAATTAGGGCTCATCCATGTTTCACTGCCCATTTTGAGGTTTGCTAAGGAATTGTGAAGGAGGAGGTATCTAGCTAGTTGCTTTACTTTCTTGATTATCAGGGTATTTTCCTAGCTCACATTCTAGCACACCCAAGATCCTATTACAAGCTCTCTAGTCACATCTCCCAAATCCCATCCCTAGCTCATCCTTTATCCTCGTTTACTACCCAGCCCTCGGCTATCCCCGTACAACCAACCTGCATGACTCCCATCCTGAATCCCATCCCCCTAATTACCATCCCCTTCTTGCCCATACCCACTCAACTCACATGTCTCCTTCGACCCTCGATCCATTCTCACCTCGTCATTATCATCACGGCACCCTTAGCCCCACACAATCTCTCCACGCACAGCCCACACGAGGCATTCATGAAAGTTGATGTCTAAAATGGCCGAGTTAACACGTTCAGCATATTGTGATACAATGCTTTTACTTCTGTATGACGCATTCTCCATTTCCGTTCATCTTTGTGACAATTTTTTCTACCTAGTATATCATACATATCTGTAAAATAACTAGGCCTCGTTCTGACCACGGTCCATATTCTATTTGTGTCACCTATTAAAGAGGCAGGAATGAATGTTACAAATCAATGAAAAAGCTCTCTCCATACTTCCATAATATCACATAGATCCCCGACACTCCCACAGACCCCCTTACCCGGACTAACCGAACCACTATTCACATTTCCTCTTCCACGAAACATATTTTTCTCAGGTGTTGATTATCGAGTCAATATTTTTAGCGGTAGAGGCAATCAATTGGGCCTTTGGTGATGAGCTGACATCCCGCCCACATCACATTTATTAGGTATTCATGAGTATAATTTGTATGTAGTATAGTTTATTAAGTCTTCTTTTCCATGTAGCCAATTGTCTTTTTCCTCCTTCAACGTGCACATTTTCGTCCTAATCCGACAAATCCAAAACTTTAGTTACCCTCCCATCCAATCTCTACGTAAAAATTTCCAAATTGTTTTCGCCTTCCTTAAAGTCCACATTCTCAGTGTATCAGTCCACATTTTCATCCTAAAATTCTACACTTTCAAATAGATTATATTGTCGCTCACACTTTTTATAAATTTCAAGCTAGCTTATTTATTGATTGGATCGTTTATATATGCCTTTAATTCACCTCCTATTTCACAACCTCCTCATTCTAAATCAATATTTATCCTCATTCCATGATTATTTATTTATGCCCTCAATTTTGGTTATCGGTGTGATTAGTTAATATTGCTTAGGTCTTAGGAATACCTAATCTCACTTGTTATTTGTTTAAATTCTCCATTCTATTTTTATCGGATCACCTTTTGTTTGTTTATTTAATTAATTAGTTTGTCTTCACTTAAATTTTTCATTATACAATATTACTCATTTTTTTCTAGGTTAGTTATTGTTATTATTATTCCTAATTAGTTTGTTTTAAGTCATCTTTATAATTATTTTCTTATCTAATTACGCATTTTAAGCCTCTTAACAATTCCACCAAGTTCATCATTATGATCAATGTTAATCCCAATCAAATAGTTCTAAAGCACTTCCAGGGTCGTCTCGTGTTTTCATTTCTTTCGGTGGATTTGTGTGTATTCTTTATCAAATTTCATAGTTGATTTTTCGAGATCCCTTTTGTGAAAACTTTTGATAGTAAACAAAATTACTTTTTCACGATCTATTTCATGCCTTATAGTGCGGTATTTATCGATTTGCACACTTCTTTTTCAAGTTCATTTTTATTTTGTTTTGTGACTTTTAGGTACTATTCTCCACGTTTTATCTTTTCAGCTTAGTTTTGTGGTTTTTAACACTTCACGACTTTAATTACTTATTTTTAGTGATCATTCTACTAACACTGTGTGTAGGTACAAACTACTAATCATTTTCTTGCATGACCTTTTTCGACAATACATGACCTTTTCACACCTATCTAGTCAAAATTATCAAGTTCGCATTCCCAATCATCTTTTTCAAAATGAAGGCCCCCCAAGCTCTGCAAAACAAAACAAAATTTCCTTACATTCCAACTTTCCACGACGACACTTCTGATAACATTTTAAAACTCTTCTTTTGTCGTTTTTATTTTTTGTGAAGATAATCGTTATCGTTATTTCACAATCACGATTAAGTGCAATAATTATTAATATTTTTACCAAAAATTGTCCTAATTGTATCCACGTATGATCTTTTCCCATGCCTTTGAGTGATCTAGAAAATAAAAAACGATCGCAATTGTTTAGTTTCTTGTTCTAACATTACAAGATCCCCAATCAAATCGACAAATTTAAGTCAACATTTCATAATAATCGGGCCTTTTGTAGCTTGATTGAAATCATTTAAATTAGCTCTATTTTTCATCATTAACTAACTTGTCTCTTCAATTTTGTTTCTTATTCATAATTTGATCGATTGTTGGTTGTATGCTCTTTTCCTACGCCTTCGAGTGATCTGGGAAATCAAAAACAACCACGATCGTCTTTCTTTCTAACATTTTTTCTGCAGGATAACTACTAATTTGTTTTCTGTAGGACTGCATCATTAGAATATTATCAAAAACAAAAAACAAAAAAATCCCGTAAAGTACCACCATTCAAAATAAATTTGCTAAAACCAATTTTTTTTTAGCACGCTCAGGTACGCTGCCATTTTCTGCCAATGATTTATTTCAAGTTAGAAAGAACCCTGCATATAATCACTTCATCATTTTTTTTACACGTAGTAGAGGTGGATTTCATCACCACTGATGCTACACCAGTGACGTGGACTTGAATACCATGCACCAACAATATTCATATTTGCATTGCACTTTGAGACCTAATCTCATCACAACATTTGGTATCTAACTCGCCCATTCTCTCCACTTACAGGTGATGTTGTCATGTGGAGCATGTGAGTCATGCCTAAATAGTTGTAACAATGAATCCTAGGCATCGTCCCTATAAATATTCAAGGAGTTATAATGACACCATACACATTCATCCCCTTCCACCTTTTCAAAAAACCTGCCTTGGATGTGGTGATTCACTCTGAAGTAGGTAAATAAGAATTGGTGAGTCTCCTCTAGTGCTTTAAGGGTTCCACGTACTAATTTTTTCTCCATATAGAATTAGGTATATCAAGACTAGGGTATATCGAAGGACACATATTTTTGGAGTGATAAGATCTTGCATCCATCATTCCACATCATACTTGTATGATTGCATGAAATAGTGATCATTCCTGAAGAATTTACCTCTTGAGCTAGAATAATTTGATACGCATGATTACTTGTTGTTGCATTAAATATTTTAGCATTGTTCTTATCATAAAACTTGGTTGATATTAATGTGTTCATTGTAAAGTTCAAATCCTAGTTGTGTTCTACAAAACCATTTCTCAACAGATTCAATACCCAAGAAAATGTTGAAATAATCCCAACAATGAAGATCAAAACGTCACACTAAGTTCATTAGCCTGCTTAAATACGAACAAACAAATCCTCCAGAGCTTGTTTTAAGCTATATCAAACTAATATTAAGTGACTTGCATTCACTCCCTATCTCATCAATTGTTAGAACATCCTTGATAGTTTGTTTCAAGATAAATAAAATTTATATTGAGTGACTTGCATTCACTCCTTATCTCATCAATTGTCAAAACATCCTTCATAGCTCATTTCAAGCTATATCAAATTGACATTGGGTGAATTGTTTGAGTTCACTCATTATTTCATCAATTATCAAGTTTATAAAAATCTCATCCGACACAAATCCCTTTAGAGCTCGTTTTGAGTTCACAACTGTGTTGAGTCACTTGTTTGAGCTACTCTTCCTATCAACAATCCTGAGCTTGTTTAAGACAAACCAATCAACATATTCATCATAGCTTGTTTGAACTATATCCCACTTGTATCAAGTACCTTGTTTGAGTGTACTCCTTACATTTTCGTCTGCTAAGTTTTTTTAAGCCAAACCAATCAACATATTCATCATAGCTTGTTTGAGCTATATCCCACTTGTATCGAGTACCTTGTTTGAGTGTACTCCTTACATTTTCATCTGCTAAGCTTATTTAAGCCAAACTAATCAACATATTCATCATAGCTTGTTTGAACTATATCCCACTTGTATCGAGTACCTTGTTTGAGTGTACTCCCGACATTGTCGCCTATTAAGCTTGTTTAAGCCAAATCTAAACCATTTTCATTATAGCTTGTTTGAGCTATAGCATATTTAATCCCGAGTAGTTTGTTTGAGCTTACTCCTTATAGCCTTACTTGTTAAAACTCGCTTGAGCCAAAAAAAAGATCACAATCAATAGGTTGAGTTCTTCATCACACCTTTCTTTGTTCTCCCTCTTTCAAATATCATTAATTCACGTAAAACATCATGCAATGAGCTATTAGAAAAAATTAATAATATGACAAAATAACTCTCTCATATGGCCACCCAAATCATTGAACAATCACCCAAAATGTTAATTATACAACCTAACGAAGACATAATTTCACGTAAATTCCAACGTTAGTTTACCCCCCGTGGAGAAAGTATCTCTAGTGTTTTTCATCAACTAAAAGAGGCTAAATTGATAATATATCCAATTACAAAACCCTTTGTTAAAGGGGAATCTAAGCCATGTTGGTACAAACCTAACACATATTGTGACTTTCATCGCATTAATGGTCATCACACAGATAAATGTGTGTGATTTAAGAATTATGTCCAAGACTTAATTAACAATGATGTCATCTCTGTAGAGCTTGATGACAACGCTCTTACAACCAATGACACATCCAATACCACAACTTTCAATGAAGATTTTAATACTATCAAAATTCCTATATATACTAAAATTCCACGAGATCACAACGAAAAACGTCAAAACTCTCTAATTCCAAACCAATCCATATATTCCTCAAAAAAATTTCCATTAGTTCAAACATAGATTGAACCTGTTTTGGACAAAAACATTCTTCCAACATCTACTGAGAGCTTGACCTTGATTCAAGACTCTCTTTCAACCCAAACATACATTGAACCTTTTTTGGACAAAAACATTCTTCCACTATCTACTGAGAGCTTGACCTTGATTTAAGACTCTTTTTCAACCCAAATAGACATTGAACCAGTTTTGGACAACAACATTCTTCCAACATCTATTGAGATCTTGACCTCACTTCAAGACTCCCTTTCAAACCTTGATATAATTGTAGACACTACAAAAGAGAGTCCATCATCAAACACCGTTGAGCTTGATTCTATTATTCCTATGCCTAACATCTCTAGCCTTGTTGTCAAAACACAACTACAACAAATTTGGACACTTATGACAATGCAACTTTCCATGTCAATTATGCTTTCAACGATCGATCTTACATGCATCTCATCGCCGATGATTCCCACCCGTCAAGACTTCTATGTGCATACATTCTACAAGGTACGTATACCCAAAAATATCCTTACGTAACCTTTTCCATCTTTAATTGTTAATCTATCATCAAATCAATTAATTAATGGCCAAAGAGGAGCAAAAAATAAATCTTTAACATCTATCATGGAAACAATTGTCAATATGCATGGCAGAAATTGGCACACCCAAATCTATCACGTTTTCTTGGCTTACCGCACATCTTATCACACACCTACTGGAGCCACTCCCTTCTCCCTTGTTTATGGCGGGGAATCTATTTTACATGTCAAGGTTGAATTATCATCCTTTAGAATATGTTAGAGTAGGTATTTTATTTTGTGTTAGTGGCAACAAAAATAAATAACATAGCAAAAAATTAAAAAGCTTGTAACTTTTGATCGGTAACTTGGTTTTGAGTGTCATTTTTTGTGAAAGTGCTTGTTTTTTCATGCTCTTTCAATTGGAGTTATGTATTTTTAGACTTGCACTATAATTATAAAGTGTCAAATATGGAGGAGTGTTGTAATCAATTATGGACGCAATTTTGGCTGAGCCCGACATCCTAAACTTTTGGGAGTTGTATTTTGTATCTATCATGGATTCTGAGAATGATATGCTTTTCTCATGAACCCAATGACATTGATATGTCCGTCTTTGAGTCTGTTCCTGCTCTTGATGCTCATACACCTATGAAGCTTGTTACTGCATGCTCTTCTACATCTATGCCTATTACAGTACCACATGTTGTGCATGTTATTTTTGCTCAACTGCATGGATTTTTTGAGAAGCATACCACTGCATTCAAATCTCACATACTCTATTCTATGGGTCTCACTAACAGAGTCATTGACATACATTCATCCTCTATTCCACATGTTAAGTGTAATTCTCGTCATGACATTGGTTTTCGAGCAGATACTCCATTGGAATCACACATTGATAGAGCTCCTTTTTTTGTTCACTTGACTCTTTCTGAGGATCATGAGAAACACATGAGTTTTGCACCTTCACTCAGGCTTAAGAAATATGAGATTTCAGATGTCAGCCATGATCAACCTGACACACATTCTGATGTTCTTTTGCATGCACCCATTGTGCATTTTACACCAAGTCATATTCAGACATCTTCTTCATCCATCTGTGTTGATTTGGGGTGGATATTTGATCACTCGTGGTGGCGACATAGGCATTCATTGAGAGGACTCTACAGGTGTGGCTCATCTACCATTTGGTCTCTTGCTCCAATTTTTATACCTTTTGCATTGTGATGCTTCTTGTTTTGAGCATTTTTCTTTAGCATGTGTAGTGTATCTCTCTTGTTTGTTAAGAGATTTTGTATCTGTATTTTCAACACTTTTAGCATGTTGACAATATCTCTTATGGGGGATCTATTATGGTGCATTCCAGTGTTAGTTTGTCAATGTTTGAGTAGTTGTTTTAGGAAACTCATACAGATTTGTAGCATCACTCCACCCATTCAGTAGTATGGGAGGGTGTGGTGTTGATCCTGCTTCTTCAAGTTTTGTGTCCTTGCCTTGTTACCTTGGATTTTCTTGGATTGTGACACTCTGGGTTTTGTGTCCTTGCCTTGTTGCTTTGGTTTTTGTTCTTGGATCGTGGCACACCTATTTACAACAGTTGATCGAATTATGTTTGGTGTTTATTTTTTTACACTTTCGACATCACTCCGTTAACAGTCTCCTTATATGGAGCTATTTTGGTGAAACCCAGTGTCAGTTGTTTTTGAGTTTTGTGATCAAGCAGTGGATTCATACCACAGTGCACACCAAACTTCTTCAGCATTGTATGAGTTTTTTTGAGCCGAGCTTCTTGGGATGCCTTGGAGCGGGTTTTTACTCTCTTTACTTTGTTGTTACATGTTTTGGGTACCTTGCGGTGTCCCTTTTTCCCAGTTATTGTACATGAGTACCTCATCAGGCCTAGTTTCTGAGACTCATACTATGGACATGCCAGTTCTATTTTGGCCCCTAGCTTCACTTGAGGGGGGTGTTAAAGTAGGTATTTACCTTAGCTCATGTTCACCTAGGTACTTTATTTACCTTTATTGTATTTATCCTCACCCACTTATGTGTGTGGATATTTCTTTGATTTTATTTAGATATTAGGAGATGTTATCTAGTTGTTAGGTATAGTTCTTTCCTTTATCTATGGTATTGACTTGATCCTTGATGTGTAGTTCTCTCCTAAATCTATGGTTTTGACTAGTTCTTTGATGACTAGTTATTTCCTTGATTTATGGCTTGATCTACGACCTTGACTGGTTCTTAGATTGTTATTCCTTGCCTATTTAAGCAAGGCTCATTCTCATTGTATTGCATTGAGTTCCATAATAATATATGATATTTTTTCTCATTTGTTTGTAAAGGTTTTATGTAAAGTTATTCTGGCAAATTGATTTCATCTTATTGATCGTGGTGTTTGATTAGCATCTTTGTTCTTGGCTTGGTACGATCTGGTTATCATTACTTTCAGAATATCCCTTAAAGACGTAATCAAGAAAGATTATTATCGACATTCACGCCTTAATGAACTCGAGCTTATTGATGAAAAATGACTTAATGCCCTAGATCATGCTCAAATATATCAAAACTGGCTATGACATAGCTATCATAAAAAATTTAAACTTAGAAAATTTAAGGTCGGTGATCCCATCCTCAAAAATAGTCGAAAGAACACAACCAAAGAATGAGACAAACAAGGAAAATTTGAACATGATTGATCAAGACCCTTTGTAATTATAGCTAAAAATGGCTCTGGAGCCTATAAATTGGCCATTGACATGGGTCAAGTCCTTGACGAACCCATGAACACAATCCATCTATAGAAATTTTCTTTCTGAGGTGATCTCTATTCTTGGAGACAACTACTTGTACATTCCTCCTATCTTACTCATCTATAAATAATTCAAAATTATTCATTCCAATGGTAGATATTTTCATTATCAAAATCGCATCTTCATATTCACCATCATAAGACAAGTGTTAATATATATCCTATTAAGTTTTGTGAGTATCATACTTCTTATAATGTCTCCCATTTTCAGTTGATTTCGCTTATGGTCATACCTAGAAGCTTACTGATGGTAATATATTCCATTCAAAGAAATTCTCTCTTTCACAACAAAGCTCTAAACTTCTTTACCCGATTCATTTGACCATCCATCTCAGTCTTCGATGTCGAACCCTTGTATCCTATTAGTCATGTGGGGCTGAGATTAGGGGAAGACGTTTCCTTCCCAAATAAAAAGCACTATTGTAAAATTCAATCAATTAAATAAATTTTGAATAATTCATTGTCACACCTTTCATCCTTCACAATCTTTGGTGTTGAGCCCACACTTCTTACTGGTAGTGTGAGAATGGGAATAGAGGAAGGTGTCATTAATCGTCTCCATCTTGTCTTCGGTGATAAACCCTTGCCTCTTACTAGTGGCATGGGGAAAAGCATAGAGGGTCATTCATAAAACATAAAAATATTGCAAACACATTCAAAAATTCAAAAACATTCAATAAAAAAAAGAATTTACTCATCTATGTTTTGCCTACGGTGATGAGCCCTTGCTTCTTACTATTAGCATGGGGCAAGGCATAGGGATACATTACAATAAATATAACATCTTATCAATATGAAAGTGCTTATAATTATAAAATCCCTAAAGAAGTAATTTAGATGCCTAAGTGAAGAGAGAACCATCCCTTCACCTCATATTTTACCAATCAGTAACGTGACCTATAAAGTGAAATTCATTTTGAAATTAGTTTAGTAACCTTAAAAAGAATGGAGTCACAATTTCCCAAAGGGATTGTTATTAGCACTTGTCTCTATCTGCATCCTACATCCTTCTTGATTCTCAGTGATGAGCCCTCACATCTTACTAGTTGTGTGGAGTCAAAACTGGAGTTGGAATTATTTTCATCATGTCACCACCAACATATCTCGCCAATGGAGTGAGAGTTTTTTTTGTATTATTCAAAGCATGAGTTACCACAAGGAATATAGTACATACAGACAATACCCTGGTTTATCACCTGATAGTTTTCATTCTGGTCCATAAAAATCTAAAAAAAATCCCCAAAACAATATAAAATCCCCAAAAACAATATGAAAATCTAAAAAAATCCCCAAAAACAATATAAAAATTCCCAAAAACAGTATAAAAATCCCCCAAAATAGTATATAAATCCCAAAAAATCCCCAAAACAATATAAAAATCCCCAAAAATCCCCAAAAAGGTATAAAAATCTAAAAAATCCCCAAAAACAGTATAAAAATCCCAAAAGATCCCCAAAGATAGTATACAAATCTAAAAAACCCCAAAAATAGTATAAAAATCCAAAAACATTAGAAAATCTCCAAAATACAAAAAACATTTGAAAACTCTTCAAAATCTAAAAACATACAAAAAAATCACAAAATTCTAAAAAATTGTAAAACCATCGAACCCCCCACCCCCAAAAAAAAAACTTAATAATCAACACCATCCATCCTTTGACCTTATTATCCCCAACAAATGTTCCAACCATCTTATGACTATCAAATTTAAACCACTTCCTCTCGCATGAATCCTCACTTGGGGAAAATTTGGCTCTCATTGTTTCCTTGTTTCAGGATAATGACCCAATCCATTCTACATTCTTGTACCCCTGCTTGGGGGCTTATCCAATCAATCATCACTGTGGAACATATTAGGGACATGTTTACTAGTTTTTGTGTTGCATTATTAGTTACAAGTTATTAGTTGCTTTCTTGTATCTTGATATATTACAGGGGCATCTTGAATTTATGTATCCTAGTGTTCTCTCTAATATACTTATGTGATCTGATTGCATATCATACTGGGGCATCATACCTTCTTGATGGCCTTTTTCTATGCTCTCTTTCACTTGCATATCGTACTGGTGCATCAAACCTTTTTGATGGCTCCTGTCTATGTTGTCACACATATTACAGTCTAGTCATCATGATATTTTATATCATGATGCATCCTAATATGTGCTATATTAAAATTAAGATGCTTCCGTCATGTGAGTATCTTCATGCATGATCGAAAAATTACTTTGCACCCCATCATTTTCACTTTCCTTCTGACCTCCCCTCCTTTTCTCTACCACGCCTACTTTTTCACTTATTCTATAACCGTTTCTCTTATTTTCTCTGATATTTTCCACACTTTCTTGGTCCCTCATAGTTTCTTTCTTTTCTCCATTCTACCTCCTCTTTCGTCTTCTTTAAATTCTTCATCTTCCTCATCCCCTTTATTTTTCCATCCTTCTCTCCCTTTTTCCTAATTTTACCTCCTACTCTCATCTCATCTTCTCCTTCTTGTTTATCTTTCCCCATTCACCATGGCCTTATCTTCTTCACCTTTTACTTCTATAGTTTATTGGTTTTCCTAGCTCTATCCTCTCTTTCATTTTTCCATCATTTCTCTCCCTTCATTTCCTTCACTCTTCTTCATTTTTATCTCCCCTTTATTTTGACTCTCTCTCCCTTTTTATTTCATAATTTCACCCTCTGCTATGTCATTTTCTTGTCTTATTCTTGTTTGTCCTTCATCATTCCCTTCTTCCCCTATCATCCCCTCTCTTATTCTTTTCATCCTCTTTCATTTATTTTTCCCTCCTGTCTCCATACCCTTGTCTCATTTACCTTTGATTTTTCTTGCTCTTCTCACAATAAACCACTACTCCTGTCCATTCCCTTTTCTCTTTCCCATTGCATCCTTCCACACATCCTCACACCTAGCATTTAAGGATGATTGAATCCTTTCTCCATTTGTGTTGTGTGGTCATTCCATTCTCTTACACCCCCATTCTCATCCTCCTCTCCATAGAATTAGCCTCTCCTATTTTCGAGAGCTCTATCATATATTCCATCCTCGTCGGCCCTCTTGAGGGGGCATCATCACATTTCTCCATAATCACATCTTCTCTTCAAATTTTTGTCTTCAAGGATACCATGACATCCATCACCTACCACCTTCTACTCTCTCCAATAAACATTCACTCTAATTTTTTCTTAGGAAAAGTAGATTGAATTCTTCCCCCATTCTTCACTTAGAGAATGCTTTCTCTAAAAACTTCTTATCAAAGGAACACCTTCCTTAAGAAGATTCTCTTTAGAAACCTTCAATCCTTCTACCTGGGGCATATTCATCCATCTCGTCTACTTTCTTTGAAATGATACTACTTTCATAGTACCCTTCCAAAGAGGGGAAAATGTAGACACCCTAATTTCACACCTTTTCCAAATCAATTAATTTCCCCACTCCATTTCCCACAAAAATCCCCATAGAATTAATCGATGTTAATCAATTAATTAATCCATTTCAACCCCTAAATTAAACCCAATCTTCCTCACATGCCAAATATTCCATATGCCCCCCATTTGAGAATTAAAAATACAAATTTAATCCTCACCCACTCTTTTTTGTCCTCACTCACCTAATCATGCCCTCATTTTCAAACTATAATTACTTAAAATCCCCTAAATTAATCTAATTCCCAGACTATAAATACAACCTTACCCCCCTCTAAAACAAATGGATAATAATCTTGAATGCCCTGTCTGAACTCTTACATCATTTAAGCACAGAGCATCCTTCCCACTTCGTCCTAATGCCCAAATAGATTCATATCGAAGCATCCCAAATCCATAATCCATTTGTATATTGGTGCAAAGTAAGCTAATCTTGTTGTAGAGAAGGAATTGCTCCAGTTCGAGGAAAACACCTACATTTCACGCAATCAGGGCTCATCCATGTTTCACTGCCCATTATGAGATTTGCTAAGGAATCGCAAAGGAGGAGGTATCTAGCTAGTTGCTTTACTTTCTTGATTATCATTGTATTTTCCTAGCTCACAGAAGTAACCGAGCAATAAAGTGACATCCAACGCTTACAACTGAAAAGCACCTGATTCAAGTATCTTTTTTACAACAAAATTTCCCAACCAATGTACTTTCAATTTCCCTGGATGGCGCACAAACTTGGAATCATAAAAAGAACCATCTTTCCCACTTCAAATGATTTATTCCTTATGTGTCTATCATGTCAGACCTTCTGCCTCACCTATCTTCTGGCTCCAATGGAAAATGACGTGTCACTCATCTAACTGCATTATTTTCTCAATGTGTTCCTCAACAAATTACTCATTAACTAGTCTTCATGTGCACACAGTACGCAGGGATGGCAACATAAATTCTACAAGCAATACAACTTCTGCACCAAACACCAATTGAAAGGGTGTGACCTTATTCAATCTCTTATAAGTGGTCCTATATGCCCAAAGTAGAGCATAGAATTTTTCATCTCATTCTTTCCTTCCAACATCACATATTTTTATCAATGTGTGTCCTAAAATCTTGTTGAAAGCTTCAACATTGACATTGGCCCACGGGTGATAAGGTGTATAATTATGGTGTGCCACCATAAAATTTACCAATAAAATTCTGATTGTATCATTAAGAAAATGAGTTCCTCTTTCACTTGTTAAGCTCAATAGACATCCATACCTGGTGATAATGTTTTCCCATAAAAATCTTACTATTATAATTGTTGTGTAATCCTTTGTAGGTTTTTCTTATACTCACCTTGTCAGATAATTTGTATAAGTTATACTATAGCACACTCCAATCCTCTATGCGGGTGGTGAAATAGGACCCACAAATTTAATAGCCCACTTCTCAAAAGGTTCAACACTTGTAATAGGCCTTAGAGACATCTCATCTCTGGTGTCAGGCTTCCCGAGACATTGACAATGATTACACACATTGACATATTATTTTATATCCTTGTACAAAGTTTCCCACTAAAATCTAGCTATCAGAATATTACGCATGGTGGCATCCCCAACATAATGATCACTTGCAATTCCACCATGAGCTTCTTCCATAATAGCCTTGTGCTCATGCTCCAAAACACACTAGTGCAAAAAATTCATCACGTCCTAGCTTATACAAATCTCCACCTATCAACTGATAAAGAGCCACACGTATTACAAGTTACTTATTTTCTAATGTCTTCATTCCCTCAGGAGCATGTCTAGTGCACAAGAACAATGCAATATCCTATAAATTTGTGGGCTCGCGGTTTAACCTAAAAAGTTGTGTATCTGACAGTGTGTCCTCACTTCACTGCGTGTCCTCATCATAATTGATCCTTGACATATGGTCAGGCCCTAAATTATTTTTTCCTTGTTTTACAACAAATGTAAACTCAAACTCCTGAAATAGAAGTATGCACCTGCAAATGCACCCTTGAAAAATAGGCTTGTTGACCAAATACTTAAGTGTCATATGATCTGTAAAAAATATAAATGGTGTTTCCTACAAGTATTATTTGAAATTGTGCAATGCGTAGATCATGGAAAAGCCTCACACTTAGTAGTTGTATAATTCTTCTCTGCAAGTGTTAAATTTCTATTTGCAAAGTAAATGGCATGGTCTACAATTTCTTCTTCTGATTATGCCAACAATGCACCAATTTCCATGCTAAAAGCATCAACATGAACATGAAAGGGTTTTTCCCATGATGTAAAATGCAAAATAATTGTACTAATAAGATTTTCCTTCAATGTTTCAAATTCCTATTGTTGCATGTCATCCCAATAGAATTTTTCTTTAGTTTTCAACAATTATTCCAAGGGCCCAACAATCTTTACATAACCCTTAATGAACTTCTTGCAATGCCCTGTATGTCTCAGAAATTCGTGCACTTCACTTTGAGTGTTAGGTTATTCCAAACCCAAGATCACAACAATCTTAGTTGGATCTACCAACAATCCTTTTTTACAAATTATATGCCGAAGTAAAGTGCCAAAAGATGTTGCAAAGATGCACTTCTTAATGTTAAGAGAGATGTTCAACTGCCTGTACCTCTCAAACATGAGTCTCAGATTGTCACACTGGTTCTTGAATAAACCATGTACTGTCCAATCATCTAGATATACCTACAAAACCTTATGAATAAAGTCCTGAAAGGCCTGCACAACAATGTGCAAGAACAGTGTTGGTGCATTCTTCAATCCAAAGGGCATAATTGTATAGTAAAAAATTCTCCACTCATTGGTGAAAGTTGTCTTTTCCCAATCTTTCTTCATGATGCACACTTAATGATAACCTGAAAATCGATCGTTAAAAGAGTATATCTCGTGCCCAACAACTCCTTCAAGGATCTCCTTTGTGAATGGGGTGGGAGAAGGATCAATAACACATGAAGCATTTAATTCTCTATAGTCAACACATATCCTTATTCTCCCATCCTTTTTAATGTTGATGACCATGGGGCTAACCCATTCAAGTACGCATCTCTATCTACTTTATGTTACCAAGCTTTCCACTCACCAACATAAAGTGGGGAAAAATGTAGTCACAGAATCACATACTTACTTAAAATTATATCACCAAGTATGTTGTTTTGTATATGGATCTTACGTAAGAAAAGTATTCACTAATGATCCATCCCCTAGTCCTATCATCAGTTAGTTGGTTTTCTTCTTCATTTGTCTTACATAGTCATCAATTTTCTACACATTTCTGGTTGTCTCTTAGGGAGTCTCAGATGTCATTATTAGGTCATTTTTTTGTCTCTAGTCTTTGACTAGGGCACCTAGGGTATGATTGGGGCACCCATGGGTGCCCCGGTCCTTATTTTATGTGCCCTGGTCCTGGAAGCACTTGATTTTAATTTAGAGTTTTGAGGTCAATCTTTATAATTTTCCCTCACATTCCCCTAGGTACTAGTCAGCATGTTGGGTCATTAGTGTCAAAATTTGAGAAAGAGATCCCTATATAAATACAACATACTTACTATCTTATGGGAAAACTATTTATATCAAAGGGCTAGCTATCTATTAAGGCAAGGGAATGCATTTGGACACTATTTCATCACACACACTAATAGGAAAGGGAAGTCTGTTCTATTCCACCCATCATTTTGCTTTTACATCTAGCTATTGTCCGTAATATCTGCGTCATTGACACTAGGGAACCCTAGGCATACAATTGCACACACAAATCACATAGAACTACATTGGGTCTGAGATGTAGTGCAACGCTTAGTTGTAAGTCCACCTTTGTGGCCGCTAAGGATAGTTTGACCCCTTAATATGCATCTTTCTTTTCTAGAGGTTTGATGCTTTGTATTGGGTTTTGCAGGTGAATCTTCATTGCATATTTACGACATCATTAAAAAAGTTACTACAACACTCATGCGACATAGATCGAGGTATTGCAAAGGTTTAGTGACACTTCTAGATTTAGATCCTGAGTTTTTCTATAGACTAGAGCACCCATAATGTAGACCAGGGCACCCATAGGTGCCCCAGTCCTCCTCCAGGCACCCCAATCTGGGAAAATCATCATCTGCTGCAATTTCCTAGGTCGTTCCATCACACTCTACTCCATCTACACATCATCTTGTTTAGTCCTGACACACAATGAGGTAAGTCATTTTCAGTTTAGTACTTTGTCCCTTGTATTTAGTTTATTTCAATTCATTTAAATATCAAATAAAATCAGTTAGCACTTATATTTCAGTTTATATCATTTATTGCATTGTTGTTCTTGCTTAGATTAACTTAGATATAAAATAAAATTTCATATTTTAGTTAATCATCTTGGTGAACCCGTACTTTAAAATATTTTTCCCTGGGATCCATTTCAAACCCTAATGGATAAGGATAGTTCATCTTATTCACCCATCATGTCTCATTTCAGTGTCAACCCTATATATGATGAGGTTGTCATTGCTGAGCTCATGACTCTTTATGATAATCATATTCCTTTGCCCGCTCATACTTAACAACAACTCTTATATTATCAACAATATGTGCCTACTCATTTTGAATATTATCCAATTGACATCAGCATTGTTGAGGATCATATAGCCTTCACTCATTGTATGTAATGATATATGGCTACTAGTGATCCTCCTTCTGATCTCTCTAAGGAAATTCTAGATGATTCTCTCATTGAATACATGTTTGGTATTGATCATCGTTCATGTGTGCCTATCGATTCTTCTTCTATTTAGCATACTACTATTTCCATCTCATGAATCTCCTACATTTGATATTGCTTCTCATCATTCATCGCATAGTAGTTGTTATTCACTTTTGTATTATGTTGATGACCCTATTAATAGTAACCTTAGTGACATTCTCATCTTTGAGTCTTTATCTGATATTGATGAGGCATTTGATATCCATGGTTCTCCTTCTTTTCATACTGCCAAGTGTGAATCTCCTATTTCATCGCTTCCTTCTCTTAAGATTGCATCTAGCACTATGCATGAGTCACCACCATCTATCACTTCTTCTTCTCCTACCATTTCATCTCCTCTTTACATCATCAACACCTATTAGCTCGTATTCTCCTCTAGTTGTATCTCCATCGGTCACTCCACCTCCTAAAGATGTTTCTAACACTAGTGTTACCATTGCTATGTATATTCCACCTACGTCATCTACTATAGATTCTTTCAAACCTGCTCCTAATGTTCCCTTAGCATCAGAATCTCCTCTATCATCTCTTGATATTCCTATGATCACTCACAATGGAAAATTACAACCTCTTAATACATTATTTCCATCTTCTACTATTCCTTCACAGGATATCATCTCTCTCATGCATGTCATAGGTCAATTACAATCTCAAGTTCAGTCTCTTACTTTAGAAAGTAGGGCTTACTATGCTGCTATTGACAAAAACTCATTACATGGTAATCCTATTCCCAAAAAGATTCGTAATTTGGTATTTCCTAAGGACTTTATCATGCTTACATTCACATGCTTCGATGTTACTAGTGATCCTCATGTTCATCTCTTACACTACCGTATGGATATGATCTCTTATTCTATTGATAGGTTATTACTTAAGGGTTTTAGACATAGTCTCACCGATGAGGCATTGCAATGGTACACTCATCTTCCCTTTGGGTCCATTAGTAATTACTATGATATGGAGGATGCTTTCCTCTTTTATTTCATCCTCAACAATTTCCCTAGGGTTGCTTATGATCCACCTACCTACTTTACACTAAGGTTCATCAGAATCTATTAAGGATTACATCTTATGATTTAATGCTTGTATGCATCAACTAGTATTCCAACCTATAGACCTAGAGAAGCAATTCATTTTCTGTCATGGTTTGATTCCTGCGCTCAAACAAATATTACAGTATGATACATGTGAGTCATTCATTCTTCTATGTTACAAAGTCCTAGACCTAGAGTAAGATCTCCTTTCAGCAAATGTCATTGATCCTCCACATAAATCTAATCTATTATATCATCTAGTCCTCCTCCATCGAAATTGTTTGAGTGTCCTACATAGTCTCCACCTTTTCCTCACAAGAAAAGAAAACAAGCTCAACCTACTCTACCACCATAACATACTTCTTCTCCTCCTCCGTGACAAGATCCTCCTCCTTTTATTCCACCTATATCACGTGAGCCATTGCATTTTTCTCATCACAATCGACCACATGATGTGTTGTGTGCTTTAATTGATAGGCATATCATTTGCTTACCCTCTAACCAACATCATTTGTAACTTCAGTGTGATCAACATTACTATAATTATCATCTCATAAATGGCCATAGGGATAGTGATTGTCTTGCCCTTCATGATAGACTGCAACAATTAGAGGAAAAGGGCATCATCTCCTTTAGTTCTCACTCATGTGAGTGATCTATTTCTCCTCTACTGCGTTAGCGAGTCCATACACTACTTGAGTCCTCTTCTCCATCTGGTGCTTAGGGTATAGGACATCCATCACCGTCATATGTCACTCATGTGTGCTCTCCACCGCATTCATCTATCATTCCACCATCACATCCATCACATTCACTCTCTCCACCGCAACACATTGCTACTTCACATTGGCTTCCACAACCCTATGCATATCCCACAGCTACTCCATATGACATTTAGTTTGGCACGTATTCACACGTTGCTTCCATCCCACACGCTTAAACCACTTCGCACCGCCTCGATCTCTAGTAGGTGATGTTTATCACCTTACCGTCGATGACACACTTGTGTTATTATCATTCTTACATGAATATTAAGGTATTTTCTCTAATAACCTCTCATCACGTGCTTTTTCGATTCATCTAGCACATTTAATCATTTCCCAATGATGCACTCTTGCTTACACGGTTCATTCTTGACTGCTGAGGGGTCTTAACTAAATGAACCTCATCATTTATATGTTGGGGGGCATTGCTAACCTTCTCCCCCCTTGTTCCATCATACTAACATATCATGTCCAGATTACATTACAACACGTTCATTTTGTGATTATACATTTATCCTACTATCATCATTACACTAACTATGCGTTACAAATTCCATTCAACATCCATTTAATTCAACTTATCAATCACATCACATTTGTTCACATTGTGTTTTTCGTTATCCACATAATAATAAAACTCTACATCAATAAACATGAACAATATACAACACATCACATACACTGACAATAAGCATCAAATCATACAACATCTATCACATTGTGACATTGATACACAACAAAAAAATCATCATATATCTATAACATGTGTCCATGCATATATATCAAATATAATGATCATTACAAAAATGTCTCATCATTGGCAGGAAAATCCCCCACATCATATAAAATAGTACAAATCAAATCTCATTGTCACTATCGCTCTCGGGTACAATAAGATCCCTAGAACTAGATGCCTCACCACCAAATCTGCACCGTTAATTGTTGCCTCGATATCTCTCAACCTGCATCTGTAATAAGATAATCTCCATAGAGTGCTTGGAAAACTGATGTTTTAAATCCATGTATCGTGCGAACACATCCTGTGCTAAGGGATCACCACCCACCGCCTCTCTGGCTTGTTGTGTCTCCTTGCATACCTCATCCCTCTCACATAGCAACACTATGCATGTTGTTATGGCTATGGCCACTTGCTCAAATAAAATTACATGCTCACCCATGATAAAATCCACACACTCAAGTATACTTCCACCAAGTACGTTAGTCAACACATTCTGCGTCAATGTGTGGATGGATGTGGCTACTATCAAGGACTAACACGCATTACCTACAATAAAAAATTAACCAATGCATTAGACAACCATCTCTAAAACATAGGAAAACAAAAAACTACACAATGCAACTATATAAATACTCACGCTCAACTACAATTATTGCCACATCATCAGGGGCATGTGCTTCCCCCTTCCTCTTGCTCCCCGCGGTAACCCCGCTTGACCTGTAAATAATGGGAACAACAATACCCATCGATGTGCTTCCCATCATGCATGGTACTCCTCTATACAACACACGTCATCTGAGTCTATTGGAAAACATTGCTTCTATTTTATCTAGCCCAAGATGTACTAGCTACTCTCATGTGGGCCTGGGTCTAGCTCAATCCCTCTTGGGTGTTTTGATAGCTCTCAACCATATATATGGCTTTGGGGGCACATCCTAAGCCATACCAATTTGTTATGATACTCTCTCTACCTAGAATAGCTCCGCTACACTTGGGAATCGATCCTCTAACCACATAGTCCTCCGAATACAACAAAATTTTACAACATCCTTGGGCCATCCCCCATATTCGCGATATGGCCTCCATGTAACTGCCTCAGGCCTCATCTTATCTATCAGTGCCTATATGTGTCCATCTTACGCCCATGAATATCAATCCACCTCCTCACATATATCTTCGACCTATCCCACTCTCCTCGTGGCCCTCCAAATAACCTCAACAAAATTACATGCTCATATGCCCATACATGTAATAATGTGGTGGCTCCTATTCCACCACCATGATCATCATGAGTAAATATGTTTAAATCCCTGTATAGGTGGGCCAACACACACCATGCCCACACATATCTAGTACCATCATCCTCTATTCTCTTGCATATGTCATGCATCTTATACAAGATGTCTATGCCTCCTCCCTCTACTACAATAGAAGACGCAATCACAACCGCTATGAACTTCCCTAAGTGCAGAACCCCAGACCAAAAAATAACATCCAAATAGATATGGACCTCAGAAGATACTCAAGTCCCCACAAAATACCGTTTCACAGCTCGCATCTGTCTCTGCATATCCTCTACTAGCATAACTTGCACTCTCACCCCAAAAATCATAAATTTCAGTATGTGATACACATCCTCCAAAGTAACAGTCATCTCCCTTGTAGGAAACCAAAATGTACACGTTTCCGCACACCACTTCTCACATAATGCAATTAATATAGGCATATTGTGGGGCACATCCATCATCCGTGTTATGTGCCACAGGCCGACACGGTCCATGACATCCCAATCATCATCTAACAGGCCCAATCCAAGCAAAGTACTTATGCGGTGACCACTACAGAACTCCCTTAAATGAATATCCCTCTACACACCTCAAAACAATAACAAACACATCATTAGAATACCTTACAAGACTAAATACACTTTTTTATCACACTTGAATCCTGCTTTTCACCATTATACGCCAAATGTACACATTCTGGACTAGGGTGCCCAGATACAAGACTGGGTCACCTAGGAGTAGGACACTAGCACTCATTTCTAGGTGCTCTTGTCCCAAGGGTCACTAGCGCCCTCACCGCTCTTGTCCAGGTCTCAAACGCTGAAAAAATTAAAAATATCAAATTTGCAAAAAATCAACAAAAATTACTATTACATGATACATTTTTTAGAAAAGTAACACACTTACCAACTTCACATTCGTGTGCAACACTATGGTGGTCGCCACCCTAACAAATTAACTAGGAAGTGTTGCTCTCACTTGTGACATTTTCACTCACTTAATGCTTAATCTCACAATTGCGTAAACAACACATGAAGTGATTAAACACTTTTAACATCACTACTTATAATTACATTTTCATCACCAACTTTACCATAGTCATTATTTCATGTTTATTCTTGCAACTAATAAACATCACACCATTTTTGTCATATCTTGAGCATTTCTACTTCAATTTACACTTCATTTATAATATTCTTTTTAGAACTCCACCAACCACTGTACTATATATGTTGTACGTGTGTTAAATCTCCTTAAAATTATCTTCCATTCCATATAATACACATATTTTCATTTTCTATCACATTCTATCTATCTTATTGTTACTTTCAGCTTAGTGATCGTGCTTATCATCGCTTACCCTTTCGCTAAAATGGGAGCATATCATTGGGGTCATCCTATGATTCCCCTTACATCACCATCCGACCAATCAACATTATCAATTCATAATTTACAAACATTTACTAATTTATTACATGACATCTCACTATCAATTCCCCCTAATGATCTAGTTTGGGGGCAACAAACATATAATTTTTCTATATGACATTTAATCACTTCATCCTAATGACCTAACCTAGGGGCAACAAGCATTAAAATATTTTTGTATGATATTTCACCAATTTCTATTGATTTCCCCTAATGACCTAATTTTGGGGCAACTAGCGTAAAATCTCTTTACGAGTAACCTATCAAAACAACCAATCAATCAATCCATTAATGCGTTCAAATGCAATTCATATTTCAATAACAATTCAACACAATTATCATCCAATGACTAACTTGGGAGTTACGTGGCCTCCCAGGTGACCTAACTTGGGATATTACATCTATTTTCTTTCCTAGATGACCTAACTTGGAAAGCTATTCTATCTATTTTGTGTTTTCTTCTAGATGACCTAACTTGGAAGCCATCATACATTTCACGCTTGCTTTGAGATGACCTAACTTGGAAGCTATCATATTACGATAACACCTGTGGAGTGGGGGAAATATTTCCTTTCCTATACCACTCCTATATGGGTCAACAATTTGATCAAAATTATTTGGATAAAAAAACCACAAATGTATGATCTGAGTCCATCTACAATGGCTAGATCTTGAAGATGTAGTTAGAGATTGGAGAATAACACACTTTTCTCCCTACACTCTTCCTCTGACATCAAGATGACCAAATCCTCCAGTTGATTATTAGTATACATGAATTCGGGTTGGGAATTGTTCACTCTTTATCCCATCTCATCATCATCACACGCATTCGAAATCATAAATCATATAACATTACAATGATCACTCTCATTTAGTGCACTTAATCACAATATTAGGCTTTTCACTACGTTGCATGGATCAATCCATTGATTCATGGTTCGACACGCTATATGGTTCTTTCAACATGCTTTTACTATCACATATGTGTGTTCTACTCCAGAATGGGCTTCTCTGAACTTCTCTCAGATATGCATCTCTATCTAGTTTATGTTACCAAAATTTCTGCTCACCAACATAAAGTGGGGGGAAATGTAGTCACAAAATCATGCACTTACTATTAAAATTATACAACAAAGTATGTTATTATTCACTAATGACCCATCCCCTAGTCTCGTCATTAGTTAGTTGGTCATCATTATCATTTTTCTTGCATAGTCTTCAGTTGCCTACACAGTTCTGGCCATCTCTCAGGGAGTATCAGGTGTCATTATTATGTCATTTTTCATCTCTAATATTTTACTAGGGTGCCTAGGGTATGAATAGGGTGCCCATGGGCACCCAGGTACTTATTTTAGGTGCCCTGGTCTAGAAAACACTTGGTTTTAATTTAGTGTTTTGAGGTCAGTATTTATAATTTTCCTTCATATTCCTTAGGTACTAGTTGGCATGTCGGGTCATTAGTGTCGACATTTGAGCAAAATATCCCTATATAAACAAAACATACTTACTATCTTATAGGTGAACTATTTCTATCGAAGGGATAACTATCTGCTAAGGCAAAGGACTGCATTTGGGAACTATTACTTCACACACATTGCATAAGAAAGGGAAGTCTATTTTATTCTATCCACCATTTTGCATTTACATCTAGCTATTTCTAGCTATCTTTGCGTCATTGGCGCTAGGGCACCCTAGGTATATAATTACACACACAAATCACATAGAGTTCTACATTGGGTCTGAGATGTGGTGCAACGCTTAGTTGTAATTCCACCTTTTTGGCCACTAAGGACAGTCCAACCCCTTCATATGTATCTTTCTTTTTTAGGGGTTTGATGCTTTGTATGGGGTTTTGTAGGTGAATCTTTATTGCATATTTACGGCATGATCAATGAAGATACTATGACACTCACGTGAGAAATATCAAGGTATTGCGAAGGTCCATCGACACTTCTAGATTCAGATCCTAAGTTGTTCTACAAACCAAGGTGCCCATAGGCACCCTAGTCCTCCTCTAGGTGACCCAGTCTGGAAAATCATCATCTGTTACAGTTTCATGGGTTGTTCCATCACACTATGCTCCATCCGCACATCATCTTGTTCAGTCCCGACACACATAAAGGTAAGTCATTTTTCAAGTTAGTACTTTGTCCCTCCTATTTTATTTATTTAATTTCATTTAAATATCAAATAAAATCAGTTAGTGCTTATATTTCAATTTATATCATTTATTTCATTGTTGTTCTTTCTTAGATTAACTTATATATAGAATAAAATTTCATATTTTAGTTAATTGAATGTAGTCTTTTATTTCCACTCAATTTCCTAGGCGCGCTGGCATTTCATCTAGACATATTTGAATGCTCACCCAAAGCACATGAAGCTGCCACATCCCTCCTTTATTAAAGCTTGTCCATATGTTAGCATGCATAATAATGGTTACTATTACTAAGCATATATTCAGATGGCATTCATCACAAACATCATATGGAAACACATGTAATAAGGAAACATAACAAATAAAACCATTACTAAGATTAGATTCACCATGCATACCATGATCAAAGACATCAATTACTAGAATCCAACCACAATTATCCATTAATACTTAAAATATTACATAACAAAAGTTGGATACATCACAATAGTCACTAGAGTCATGTGCACTAGAACATCACAATAGTATAAATCTATTACATCGCTTATTATACATACGTGGTGTCCAAAACTACGTAGATCAACTAATATATATGCGGGTGGGGACTTTACTTTCACTGCCCATGCATCTAAAAATAGACTGCATGCTAAAAATAACCATGCACTAGCAGCTGCATGCTTTTACAAAAATGACTAATAATAGGTTAATCTATAAATACTCTCTACTTTAATCCTATTATTAACATAGTCCATGCGTGAGCTTTGATCTTCACTTTGGTCCCAAAATATCTCTTTCTTAGTCATGAAGTCCTCTTGTTGTTAACTTTACTTGGGTCCAACAACTCTTCCTATTTTTAGCCCATGCCATGCAAAATCAGTTAAGTCCTGGTTTTTCCTTTCCTAGGCATGCTCCACTTTAACTGACACTTGTGCGCATCTATGCACCTCATTTGCGCACCTTAATTTTCTATGTACCCTCTTGATACTTAGGTAATTTAGCTAACCCAACAAGAATTTTTCTAATAATAATTACATAATTTAGGTGAAGGTGAATAATGAATGTTGTGGGATACTATTATACCAATCCAGTACGGGACCGACTAATGATATAAGGAATATTTGAAGCGTAATATCTTGGTTATGTGAGATAAGATAACATGCATGACTAAATGCATGAAGGTGTTGTTGTGGATCGTCCTTACTATTGAACGTAGAAAACTTGGAAAATTCCCAATGAAGAGGATAAGACTTTACAAGATGGATGGATTGATTGGTTCATTGCAGATTTGATCATACGAGAATGTGATCTTAGATCCCAAGGTAGTGGCTTCAAGATTAGCCATTCTACTCAATAATGTTGTAAGCACAATGAACTGAGAGGGGGGGGGTGAATCACTCCTTACAAAAAATTAAATTCATATTTTATATTTAATTATTAAAATACTCACAAACATTCAACCATCCATATATGTGTGCATACAATCAATTATCACATGTGCAAGAAACCATAAGCAAGATATCAACACAAGACACAAGATGTAAGTAGGAAAACATCAAGGGGAAGAAAACCCATTGAAACACAATATTTATATTGATATGTTTCAAATTTAGTGAGGCACCAACCCCACAAGGAGCACCAACCCCTAGTTTAGTAGATCTACAACCCTACAAGGAACACCAACCCCTAATTTTTTGAAGCACTGACTCCAAAAGGAAAATAAAAGCCACCAAGATGATCAAGAACCCACTCAAATTTTTTTTTATGATCTAATATCTGATTTTTTTTTGCCACAGCTGATGGATACCACTATTTCATCTTGCACTTCTTCAAATCCTCAATCAAATCCTAGGTGTTCAATCCTTCACAAACTAGCTCTTCCTTCACTTCTCCAGCCTTAAAAAACTTGCACACATGATTTATTATCTCCCTTGACCTATCACACACATGATATGATCTCATTTCATGATCACACACCTACAAAAATCTCTCACCTAGGTCACCCTTCTTGCACACACACCACTAGCTTCAAAAAGCACCCAAAACAATGCTTTTATAAGCTCCTTTACATTTAAAATTCAAACAAAAACCTTTTCTGTAATTTGTCTCGACCCATGAATTTTAAAAAAATCCCAAATTTAAATCATAATAGTCATAAGTGACCCAAGTAGGTTAGCCTAGCCAAAAACATCATTTCATGCTCCAAAAATGGTCCCTATGAACACAAAGAGAAAAATGCCCTAACATCAAAACCATACTTATTCATGACCCATAAATCACCAAAAATGTTAAAATTAACATTTAAACATCATACATGGTAACAATTTATCTCAACCAATCAAATTATCTCGTTTAATGGGCCCAATGTTCATTGTACTTCTCAAAACAATTATTTCTTACACCCTTCAGGTCCCTGGAAAATTCTCTAGGACACTATATCACTTCAAAAAATATAAAATATGTCATGTAACCACTCAATGTAAATTCTATAGCTTGTAGAACACTTCTAAGTGAGTTATAAGCCTTGAAACAATCACTCGCTCAAACCACAACCTCTTTTGTCTTCACCAAAACAAACTGCCCAAAAAGATGTTTTCAAAGATTAGCTAATTAACACCTTTATAGGAACATTAAAACCTATAAATGTATTCATTATATGAAAAATTCATCCCTCTTCACATTCCAAGTGATAGAAAGCATCACCTAATCTATCTCAAGCTCCAAAAAACTCAACTTTCAGCAGATCTTGTTTTGTCCTGCACTGACAAAAACTTCTTATCCAAAATTGACCTAGAAACCTGATAATTACTCATCATCATGAGACAAACATTATATCACTATAAATATCTCTAAATCATATTTCCAACACAACTTTAATCATCTCCAAACTCCTCATGTAACTCTAGTTATGCTCACTTTACTGAACACTATTTTTTATGGCCACAAAACTGCCCTTTTACTAGTCAACTTGAATAAAGCTCATTTGACCATGTACCTACATCAAAATTTTCTGAAACATATTTTTACATAAATAAAAACTCTCTTACATCACACAATGTCAATTTAGCATACAACTCCTTTGGACAACCTTGTCCCAAAACACTCTTCGTCATAAACTGACATGTTTAAGTGGGTCCCACTCATCACCATGACCTATACAATACATTTATAGAAATATTAAGGAGTCATATACATTTTATAATAATAATACATGCACTAGGAAGTAATTCTGGCCACTTTTGAAATAATTCATCTATATTTCTTTCAAGCTAGGGTTTCACACTCATAAAAAACTATTTACCTTCTTAACATTCGTTCATAAAGACCTGACGATGAAATGACATCATTATTATTTTGAAACCTTATAGAATAAATTTAGAAACATCCATGAAATCCAAAAGGTCCCATGCAAAACACACAATTTAGGGTGAGCATTAGAAGATCAAATTCAAGTTAGAAATGCATTAGTTCTTAACCCTGTCTCACCAAAACTGACATATCTTATTACATTCACATCATAAAATCCTAATTTTTTTTCTCAAATAACCATGAAACATAAAAATAACTTATAAATTCATCACAAATTCATGACCATCTCTCAAAATCTCTAGACGCTAAGACTTACATATCTACCCCTTAGGGTTTTGCACTGTAGAAGCTAGGGTCAACTGAAATAACATTGTAACTAATCATGAAATCAATAAAAATGACCAAAATATGCCTAATACACCAATATATACTTGAATACATGCATCAATGAACTCATGTACCTCTAAAACTCAATCTCACACCTCCTAACATCCATACCTACTCGAAATGAGTACCTAAAACATGGTGAATCACTTATATTTGCACCCTGCAACTGATGTGAGTGCCTAAAAAATCTCCAAACATGTTATCCATCATGAAAAAATTATTCTCAAGTAACCAAGAAGCTTGTACTACCATGTAACATCACCTAGGCACCTAAATGGGCTTGCAAGAGCAAGTAATCCTCAATGACATCAAGTACACATATGAACCATCATGTAAACATCATCCAATTTTTTTAATAATGGGGTTTTTCATTAGTGAAAAAACCTATAGGACCACGTGCCAATAAATAACGCTTGCATGGGATGATTAGATGGATGGGGTTGAGAAGTTGAAGGATGGGATTCTGATGCATATAAAGTAGATGGATTAGGTTGTTGATAATGTTGATACATTTGAGGATGAGTGGGTATAGGTGGAATTGGTTGATAAGGAGGGATATAATTAGAGGGTTTTGATTGAATGGGTTGAGGTAAGGGTTGTTGTTGTTGACAAGTGGGTATGTGATAAGATTGTTGAGTGTGAGTTGGTTTTTGAGCTATGGGGACATTTTGTTGGTTTGTTATGGGATGAGTGGGAATGTAAGTGATAGGTGGTTAGGATACGTACATTTTTTGATTGGGAAGTATGTAATGATAACCACCTCGAGGGGGATGTTGATGGGTTTGGATTATTTTAGAATGATGGGGTTGCGAAGTGATCACATTGGCATGGACATAAGAAGTGGAGATAAGGGGTAACATTGAATTATGTTGTTTGGATATAGGAGGGAGTAAGTGATACTATTGAGATGATTGGATAGGGGCATAATTGATTGTAGTAGATGATGAAGTGATGAGGATAGAGGGGGTAATAGTGGTGCCACACGAGGCAAATTAAGAGGGATGGGAACCACCAATTGATTGGTTTGGTGATTATGAGGATTTGAGGAAGAGGGTTGGTTAGGATCAAAGTCATGTTGGGCCATAACAATTTCATTTATAGCTCTAGGAAAGAATACGGAAAGTTGTGATGTAAGGACTTAAGTGGATTTAGGATTGGAATAGTAAGCATAAATTTGTTGCAAAGGGGGTCCATCAATGGGGAGATTGGTGGTCTTGCAAAGGATATAGTCATGAAGAGCAACTAGATTAACATCTAGAATCTCTTGAAACTCCACACATCCATGAGGGATGAGGGGAGGTCCTAAAGCTTTGATGGAGGTAGCAGAAGGGGGAGTTGTTAGTCTAGGTGGGATCAAATGATAATAAAGAAAGGGATTAGTCTTGACATGGGTGTTGGGTTGGAAAACTTGGGATTTGTGAAGGGATGGAATGGGAATAATTTGTTGAATATTCATGGAAGAAGTAACCAAAGGGATGGGGGAGATCGTAAACATAGCAAAAGTCTATTGAGAGACAATAGTGGAAATAGGAGTGTTGGTTGAAGACATGTTTTTCTCCGTTTGTTTTGTTTGGGATCTTGTTATAACTGGCATGAAACAAAAAATAAAAAAATAATTTTGATTTTTAATTAGATCAAGAAAACTAAGCAGCATAATTTTGTATTATCTTGATTATTAGAGATCTGAAAAGAAATGAAAATGGACTCAAAGGGAACCAATGAAATGAACTTCTATGGATGGTTTTATGTAGTTTGGGATGAAGTCCTTGATATACCTGAAGGTACATGAGGCACGAATCTATGATGGCTACTAGTACAAGGCTTGGTATTGGGGCCTACCCCCTCACTTAATAGTCCTACAATGATAAGGAAGTAGGGTGTTTAGCCAATATATTAATAAACAAAAAATTTGTAACATGGCCAGAACACTGCGGAGGCTTTCTTGTTGGGTGATGAAATCCCAATAGTTCCACCTGGTAGGAGATGTTTTAGATGTGTAAATTTATTTATGTGTTTGGATGTGTGTGATTAAGTGTATGCAAAGAGTTAAACCCACTAGTTAAACTAGATTTCCAAGCAAATATGAAGGTTTATTTTTAGATCCAAAATGAAATGTGGAGATTTTATGAGGACAAACAAGAAAGAAATGGAAGTACAATGCAAAAGGAACAACTAAGAAAAAGGGGAATACCTAGATAACACTTCCTTTTTTATCTGAATTTTAAATTTTTTAGCAAGAAAAAAAAATGCAATCCAAGAAACGCAATCCACCCACGCAAGTAAGCAAGCAACACTCCTTCCTACGAGGTTAGTAGAAGATAGATAGAAGAAAATGAAAATCAAAGACATATGAAAAGATTCAACAAGAAAGGGTGGGTCCCATTAGGCATGCCAGAATTTTGACCAAATTTCCTCATTCATGTTCAGATTAGCAAACTAGTAATAAAGAAAGCAAGTAACTCTAAATATGTAATGGTTTAAGATACTTTCAGATGATATGAATGGATACAGGCACAAAGATGAAATCCTCATTGTTGAGAGTTAGGTAACCTACAACTCAAGAAAAATCAACACGAGCTGGATTAATAGATAGATGGGAGGGTTTCCTAAAAATGTTAGTCCCAAGAAGTAATAACTTCCTGGGATGGATTTCAACCCTCATTTTGATAAAGATAGATAAAATTATATATTTAAAAATTAGATGTAGTGAGGTCTGATATAATGCAGAATTCAAAATAAGATAGAAAATGAAGAGCAATGAAGATGATAAAATGCATATCTGATATAAATATATGTAGAATAAATCAAACCTAGGTGGGTCGACGATGACCCAAGGCTGCAGAGGTCCATTCGATGATGCCCGTGGAAAGATGAGAAGAGGAACTAGAAAAACAGGCCTACAAGTCCTTTTGTAGTTGGATCTGAATCTAAAAGGTAGAACACTCCAGAACATGTTGGATTTGGAATTTCTTGAAAGAATGCAAGAAAATTAGAAAAACATATGGTAAATGCAAGAAAGAAAGATCAAGTCGATATAAACTAATCTGAGTCAACGATGACTGGGGGTTGACAAAATGGATATGGGATGATAGAAGGAAAGAATGACAAGATCTGAAGGTGGAATGACTGGGATTGACTAGGTGATAGGGAAGATGGCTGAAAAATAAAAATAAGGAGATGGGTCGACAACAATTGGGGAAGATCTAAGACTAAATGAATGGGATGTACAAAATGAAACCGTGCAGATGAGAATGGAGGTAACTAGATGTAGGCACGAGGCTCTGGGAAGGATGCAGATCCTGTAAGCACAATGATGATGGCTAAAAAAAGGTTATGGTGATGGATCTAAGCATGTAATGAAAAGAGGATTCTAAGGCTCCCAAAATGAACACAAGATCTCCAAAAATGTTCAATAATAGGATGATAGCTGTAAACACACACAGGAAATCAAATCAAAGGTCGCAAGATCTCAGAAAATCTCAAAATTACATCCCTAAATAAGGAGGGGTAAGGGTGGCTTTATAGGGTTGACGGCGACCTGGATGGGTCATTGCTGACTATGGGGCCCCTTCCATTTGGGTGGTGGGAAGATGATAAGCTCAAGGAAATGAGCCCATAAGAGGTGGGATTAGGGTTTAGAATGGTAGTGATGGGCTAGGGTTCACATATTGGGAAGATAAATGGGTAGGTGGGAGGTTGAAAGGAGTAAATAAAAGCCATGGATGGGAAAAAACATTAAATGATGGCATAAGGATAACAAATTGAGAGGTTTTGGGAGAAGAGATGGGTTAGATGAAGATTAGGATTAATTAATGATGCTTAAGGGTCATAAAAAATGGTTTAGGGAGGATAATGAGATGATGATTAAAGTTAATTAATGATGATTATGGATAATTAATATAGATGGAATAATGGGATAGTCAAGATAGGATTAAGGGTGGGAAATGGTATTTAATGGGATAAATTGAATTTAGGAGGGAATATGAAATTTGAATAGATGATCATGATGAGAGAGAGTGAATGTGGGGCAAAGGGTAGTGTTGGTTGGAAATTTGGTCTTTAGACTCGAGCAATAGTTCAAGGAACAACAATCCCTCCTCTTTGTGGGAGAGGTTCCCTTATTCACCAAAAATCTGGAACTCTAGTTATATACAAATATACAGACTAACATTTATGTTGATGATTTTGGTGTGAAGAATAATTCCCAATACAGAAGATGAGCAAGGAGAAGAGTCTTTTAAGGAAGAAACAATGGTTTAAATGAGTGAGAGGGATGAACTAAAGGCACATAGTCATGATTAATCCACTAGTCAATGATAGAGACATCCTTCTTGGTTGTGCAATATCACTCACCACTGTGATGAAAAGAAATGAGGAAGGTAGTGTTATCCATTTTTCGCACCCCCTGCAAAATGGGCAACTTAACAGGTCAGAGCATTGGAAGTTGATGGAAAAAATGAGATGCTTTGTAATCTTCAGGGTAGCTCATGTTTTGGCTTAGCTGAGTTGGTCTTGACTCGCAGTAAGCTGGAAAGCCGCAACAAATGGTGGAGTTGGCAGCCAAGATTATTGTAAAACTCGTTGATTTTGAGGAAAAGATCACTAGGTTGGACGCCTCGGTTAAAGGCATAGGTTAGATAGATGGCTTGTTGGCACAAGGATTGGTTGGCCAGGTTGGTCAGATGGGTGTGTCGACTAGGTTGGTTGGTTGAGATGGATGGATATGTTAGTCAGTCAGGTTGGTTGGCCGAATGTTGTGGTAGTGTGGTGACAAGATCATGGTTAGATGGGTCAGCAACGTATGGAAAATATGGATGACATCCAACCCCCCTTGGGTTGAATGCCATAGGGTTAGACATCATCTAACCATTAGGTTGGATGGAACAGAGTTAGATAACCCATTGGAATGGTCGGGTGACATATTATACAACACAATGTTAGACAGTTGTCCAACCCCATCAACTATATAGTTCAGAGATAGACAAACATCCAATCTCCTAAGTTGGATGGCCCATGGTGTGAAGATGATGACTCCCAGGTTGGTTGGTGACCAGAAGCATGTATGGTCACAAAGTTAGATGTTTTCCAACCTTCCCAAGTTGGGCAAAAAAGAGGTTAGATGACCCGATCATTTTTATATGGTTCATGGTTAGACGATCATCCAAATTAGATATATAGAGGAGAGCTCACATGCTGACCAGTTGTTTTCTCAAAGGGGTTTTTACGGCCCATATGGTTGGAGGATGTCCAACCCCACATGGTTTGGTGACCTGTAGGATGGACGAGTACTAGGCCAGGTGAGGGTAGGTGGATGAATGACAGCTCAACAACTGGATTTAATGAGGCATGGTGCCCATGACTACTCGTGAAAGAAAAGTACCAAATTGTATGACTCCCCATACCTCTTTAATGCATCCTACCATGGTTGATGGCACAAATTTCCTATATATTGTAAAATTTCACCTCATTTTGAGGAGATTCATTCTAAAAAGCAAGGAACTCTGTCAAAAATTTCTCCAGCTATTGTGAGCTAAAGGCCTCGAATTTGGGCATTATTGTAAAGGATTTTGCCTTGTGCCTATATTGTAATGGATTGTGCATGTTTTGAGCAATAAAATTGGTGTTTTGTGGATTTTCTTTCCCTACTTGGTTATATTGCATCTTTTTCCTTCCATTATGTTTGCAGGTATATTGTGCATATTTATATCTCTTTATAGACCTTTAATTTGTTGTGCTTTATGAATATAGGGAATTAAATACTGTTTTAGATCTGTGGTACCTCCACCTACCCTCTCTCACCTTGTTTACTACCTATTTTTCACTCACTTAAATTTTCTCACCCTTTCTTGGTGCATCACCTTCCCTTAGAGTAGATTTAATTTTTTTTATTCTTCTATCCCTGTCTCCTTGGAAAACATTAGGGTAGGATTAGTTTAGTTTTCCATTCTCTACACTTTGGAGAAGTTGGCACTAGGTTAGGAGAAGAAGTCAGAATTTCTCTGGAGGATTATCCTACTTGCAAGGTCCCACACTATAGGATAATCCCATGTTATACAAGTTATACTGATTCCTCACACACAAAATCACAAGCAATCAGGGGTGATGTAATTTTGTATTAATAGTTTTGGCATACATGGTGGGACCAAGAGGTCAATTTTTCAAGTTTATCAAGATTGGATGTGCATCTTGGTGAATTTTCAGCCTTTGGAGGCTTTGTAGCAGCACATCTTGTGACTCCCAGGGCCAGGTTCATTGGTTTCAGTAGTACTAGTGGCCCAAGTACATGAGAAGCATCTAAAATCAGTCTAGAACAAGAGAAGAAGGTGTATTTGAATACTTGCAATTATCACCAGGAAGAGGAAGGAGAGGAAGAAGAGTACAAAGGTCTCCATCTCCACCAAACAGAACATTATCCACACCTCCACCTAGTCGACCCTTCCTTCAATCAACTAGGGTTCTCAGGCCAATCAAGATGGCACATCAACCACCACCACCACAAGGACCACCAAATCCCTATGTCCACTTCATAGGAAGTAGTCCACTTTCCCTCAATGCCTAGAACCCTATTCTGGTTACAGCATTAAAAATATTCCCTACTTCACGGGGGAGAACCACACGACTCCCGCTGACCATATTCAAGATATTACGAATATCTATACCATTCATGAGATCAATGAAGTGGATGTTGCAGTCAAATTGTTGGATTCCTCATTCAAGGGGAAGGCCTTGCAATGGTTCAGGAGCTTAGAAGTGGGGTCCATTACAAATTGGGATCAAATTTGCACAACCCTCTACATCTAGTTTGGAGAAAGAGGGGAAAACCTCTCCCTATTGGAGCAGTTGACTATAATCAAGAGGGCTCTCAATGAATAAATGAAAGACTTTAATTTTTGATTTCAACAGATGTGGGATCGGATCCCAATTCTTGTAAGGCTGACTACTGAAGGTGCATTTCTCTATTTCCTTAAAGCTTTAAATTCTGATATATCTGTTATGATACAATCTATGGGAGGGATAACCTTACCAGATGCTTATGCCACAACTATTAGAGCTGAGAATTGTCTAATCCAAGCCAGTAAACTAGCACCTAGGCCACCTATGCCCCTATATCCAGAATTGGGAAACCCCTCTACTAGTCAAGCACCTGAAATAGCCCCTATTCCAGCCCCTAGAAATCAAAGCAATAAAGAGGCCTCCACTTCTTCTAGTACTTCCAAGGAACTTAAGAAGTCATGAAGATAATCAGAATTTAGGGGCAAGAAAAATTTTGGGAATGAGTTTAGTGGCCATCAAGAGGTAACGGGCATCAGAATTTCCAGACCCTTTCAACCCTTCAAGCTCAATATCAATAGGCCTCCATATCAGCAAAATAGGGATCCCACTCAAGCTGCCAATCAAAATCAAGGGAAACCTCCTACTGCCAAACCTTCTCAGGCCTTATAATTATGAATCCAACACCTTCAACATCAAGGGCTCTAGTTCCAGTCCAGAACAACATGGCACAAGAGTATGAATGGTGTTACCCATGCAATCTACCTTATGATCAATCAACATACTTCAAGATCTGTCAAATCAAGCCTTGAGTGGTGCAAACCATTGGGTGTGCCCAAGAGCCAATCAAGAGGAAAAAATTAACAAGAAAGTCAACAAGAGGCTTCCTCCAACTGAAACCACATTGGTCAATTGGCAAGAAGAAGACTTTTTTGGAGTTAATCAGCCTCCTTTCTAGGGTGTAGCTGCCAACACAAGGTCAAAGAAAAGGAACATAGAGGAGGGGAAATCATCTATTCTAGTTGTTTCTCACCCAGCCTACTCTCACACAACAAGGAGTTCAGACCAAACACAACTCCTAATGTACAAAACTCAGCCTAAGACAACTATTATAGCAAGCCCCGAATGTGCAGAATCAGTCTAAGTCCAGTTGTAGTAACTCATGGACCAGTCCAAATGCCAGAAAAGGTCATGCCCATCAAGGGAAAAAAAAGAGAAAACCCACCTCCATTCAATATCATCGATCAGATGAAGAAGACCAATGTCAGCATTTCCATGTGGGAATCATTGGTAATTCCAGGGAAGTGAGATTTATTGCAAGCAACTATGGAAAATTGGTCCCCTTCTAATGAGCCATCCAAAAATCAGGAGAGGGTTCTTACTAACACAGTGCAACAAGGAGAAGGTCATTCAGGTAAGAATGTGAAGCCTCCACCATTCTATGTCTCATTGATCATTGGAGATAAATTAGTGCACAATTGCATGATCGACTCAGGGGTGAGAAACTCAGTAATGCCGAAGCAAATCATAGATAAATTGGGCTTGAAATATGAGCCAGTATTGAGGGGAGTAGTGTAATTGGATGGGACAGTAGTAGGGATAGTTGGAGTGATCAAGGAACTGATCCTTATGCTCCATGCTTTCCCAAATGTCACATTTTTACAAGATGTATCAGTGATTGACTTGCCACCACTATTTTCTTTGTGCCTTTCAAGGGATTTTACGGCCAAGATCGGCAGGTACTTGTCAGTGGATTGGTCACATATGTTGTTTAGGACAAGGTATGGAGCTAAGGTTACTATCAGGTCAGAATCAATCACGGATTTTCACATTGAACCCCATGTGCCAAGTCCAATAAATGCTAATTGTGTAGTGTTTGAATGGGAGGATTGTTTAGATGCCTATGAACTAGACACCAAGGTTGGGACTATTCCTAATCTGACACTTGATGAGTGGGCTCACAAAAGGCATGGCTATGACCCATACAGGGAGATGGAAGAAGCTGAGTTAGGTGTTTATTGTCTACATGAGGAGAACCTACCCACCCCAGCCTCACCAAGCCAGAAAAAAGGATGTTAATGAAGTGTGACAATTGTTCTTTGATGGTTCAAGGAGTAGGAAGGGTGCTGGAGGAGGTGCAATGCTTTTGTCACCATAAGGTATGAAGTACTACTCATCTTTTCATTTTCAGTTTGCTTGTTCAAACAATACAGCTGAGTATGAAGCTTTGATCCATGGATTGCATTGGGAAAGAAAGAGGGGTATAAAAAACTTGCAAGTGTTTGGGGATAGTGAGTTAATTGTCAACCAGGTTAGAGGACAACATGCTGCTAAGAATGATCTACTCAAATCCTACAAGCATCAGGTATGGGATCAAATTGAAGACCTTGAAGCATTCAATATTCAAGCCATACTGAGGAATAAGAATGAGGCTGCGGATAGGCTCGCGGAAATTGGAGCAACATTTGATGTGGTGGTGACAATATCAAGAGAGATAGAATGCAACCACATATTAATGTAATTGTGAGGCCAGCTGTACCAGACAATAACACAAGTTGGCAGGTGTTTGAGAATGATCAACAGATCATTAATTTTTTAGAGGAGGCTGAGTTCTTAGCTAAAAATTAGGAGAAATTGGAGTAGTAGTATGGGGATCAAGTGGTGCATCTGTGGACAAACAAATTGCCAAAGGGTTTAGTGACTCTAGAGTCAATATTCAACCCAAATGATCAATTCCAAAAAGAGAAGGCCAACATTCAGGTAAAAAGGGAAGATTCAGATCCCATTTCAGTTAGAGAGGGTAAAATGCTCCAAATTGGCAAGGTGAGCATGGATCAAGAAAAATATGAATTCATACAGCTTTGCCAAGAGTTCCTGGATGTCTTCTCTTGGAGCTATGAGGATTTGAAGGGATTTAATCCTAAGTTGGCACAACACATGATTGAACTGGATCTGGGAGCTAAACCCATCAGGAAGAAGCAAAGGCCAGTCAATCCTCATATAGAGCCTCTCATGAAGAAGGAGCTAAACAAGCTCATTAAGGTGAGCACCATTTTCCTGATCAAGAACTCAAGTTGGGTAGAAAATCTGGTACCGGTCAGGAAAAGGAATGGGGAAATCAGGTTGTGTGTGGATTTTCAGGATTTAAACAGGGCCTCCCTCAAAGACCACTACCCACTTCCTTCCATGGAGTAGATATTGTAGGTAGTGGCCGGTTCAGAAATATTTTCCCTCTTGGATGGATATTTGGGCTACAATCAGATCATGGTGAAGGAGGAAGACCAATTCAAAAAACCTTCACCACAAAATGGGGCACTTATGCCTATAAGAATATTCCATTCGGGTTGTCAAACGCCAGAGCAACATTTCAGAGGGCTATGGATATGTCGTTCAAAGGGTTGTTGAACAAAATAGTGCTTGTCTATCTTGATGACATCATTGTGTTTTCCAAGAATGCAGAAAGCCACCTCTTTCATCTTAAACAGGTCTTCCAGAGGTGTAGGAGATTTGGAGTATCTTTGAATCCCAAAAAAATGCATATTCCTGCTCATGAAGGCAAATTGTTAGGCCACATCGTGTCGAAAGAAGGATTGACTATTGATCTAGAAAGGTTAGAATCCATCCGTGCTCTACCATTTCCAAGCCATAAGAAGGATCTCCAAAGCTTCTAGGGGAGGATTGACTTTGTACGAAGGTTCATGCTGATATTTTTTCGCTCTTGTGAAGCCATTAACAATGATGTTGAAGAATAATTTGGCATTCAAATGGACAACGGAGGGAAAAGAGAGTTTTGAAGCTATCAAGCAAGCCATATCTCAAGCTCCAACTCTCATTAATCTAGACTTCTCCAAAGACTTCTTTCTCTATGCCTTTGGTGGTTCAGATACCATCTCCACAATCTTGGTGCAACAAAATAGAGAAGGACTAGAACAACCTATTGCATTCTTTAGCCAAGGCCTTGTGGACTATGAGGTAAGATATTCATTCATTGAGAAACATATCCTTGTTGTGATTAGAAGTTTGAATAAATTCAGGAATTTAGTGTCAAATAATAGGATTCATCTACTAGTCACACATGCTGGTATAAAATAATTTATTTTAAACAAGGACCTCAATGAAAAAAGAGTTGGTTGGGTAACCAAGGTCATGGAATATGACATTGATATTAAGGTGACCAAGCTGGTCAGGGGCAAGGGATTATGTGAAAAATATCTTCGAGACAACATGCTGAGTCAGGAGGTAGAGAAGAGGCTATTTTTGTGTTACAAGATGATCAAGAATAAATCAGCTGATGCTTCACCCGATCCTTGTTGGACTTAGGATATAGTCCATTTCCTTAAAATAAGGTCAATGTCCTCAAGGGATGAGAAAGGCCAAAAGAAGGTATTTCAGGTTTCATTGTATTCCCTTTGCATTGGTTGATGGTATCTTGTTCAAGAAAGATGTCAATGGTGTCCTCCTAAGGTGCATCAAGATAGATCAGATAGAGAAGGTGCTACATGAGTTCCATGATGGAGAAATAGGTGGCCATTTCACCCCAAGGGTGACAACTCTTAGAATTATGAAGGCAAGATATTATTGGCCTAACCTTTTTAATGATTTTTATGCATGGATTAGGAAGTGTAAAAAGTGTGCCTTCTTCACAGGAAAAGAGAGGTTAGCAACCCTTCCACTCCACCCCATTTCTGTAAATGAACCATTCATGCAATGGGGGCTGGATTTCATTGGGGTGATTAATCCAAATTCTAGCTTGGGCCATGAGTGGATCCTCATAGCCACAAATTATTTCACCAAGTGGACAGAGGTGGTTGCACTCAAGGAAGAAAATGAAGCCAACATATTGGATTTTATGAAGGGATAGTGACAAGATTCGGAGTATTGACCACAATCATATCAGATAATGCTTTAGCATTCCTTAGGTGCCAAGATCACAGAGTGGGTAGTAAAAAATGGGATATACTTGAGCACCTTGTCAAACTACTACCCATAGGGTAATTGGAAAGGCCGATTCCACCAACAAAAATATTTTGAAGATCATAAGGAGGACTCTGGATGAGAATCAGAGAAAATGGCACACCAAGTTGAAATCAGCCTTGTGGGCTGATAGGATTACTCCCAAGAAGTCAACAGGGAACTCTCCTTACAGGTTAGTCTATGGAAGGGAGGCAAGGCTGCCTATATCCCTCGAGTTTCCTGCATTGGAGCTCATGAAGTAGATAGAGCTATCAGAGTTTGAACCCATGGAAGCTAGGTATGAATAACTCATGGAGTTGGAGGAGCTGAGGGACCAAGTTGTGTAAATCATGGAGAAGGATCAAATGTTGATCAAGAGGTGCTTTGATAAGAAGGCAAAGGCTAGAAACTTTCAAGAGGGATACTTGGTCCTAAAATGGGATGAAAACAGGGAAAAACCAAGAAGACACTCCAAGTTTGATGCAATATGGAGTGGCCCTTATATGATTTCAAGATGCAAAGAAAACAATGATTTCTAGCTATCAAGGTTGGATGGAGAAGAACTGTAGATTCTAGTCAATGGAATCTATCTCAAGCATTGTTATTGAGTGAAATATCCTTCTTGTACATATTAGTTTAGAGTTTTTAATTCCTCCAAGTGCTTTTAGCACATTGCATTGTTTTATTTTAGGTTTGATTTGTAATAAGTTCTTGTGCACTCTTTGCATATTCCATTTGGGATGTGTATGATTTTGTTTCTTTGTACATAGTTATGCCTTTGTTGCTCTTCGCACTTTCCAGTTTCAGGAAAATAGTTGGTGATGAAATAACCAGTCCTCAACCCAGAATATCTTTTGGAAATGAAAGGACCCAACAATGCTTAGAGAATTTAAAGGATAAATTCTCAAGTGGCAGGCTAGTTTCAACAATCAGTTGACTCCACGCCTAATGGATACTCTATGGTCACTGGTCTTTCAAATCTAGTAGGAAGATCATCCCGCAAGTCACCAATTTTTATCCATTTTTTCCACCCCCTGCAAAATGGATAACCAGGTCAGCATTGACAGTTGATGGAAAAAAAGGAAATGTTTTGCAATCTAGGCTCATTAGCCTTAACATTGGTTGAGTTTGAAAATGGGTTGATGCCTAGGTTGGTCAAAATTACCTAGGTTGGATACCTAGGTTGGTTAGCATAGTTAGATGGCCCAGGTTGGTCAGTCAGTGAGGGTTGTGTCGGCGATGAGGTTAGTCAGTTGACATAGTTGGATGAGGTTAGGGTTGGTCGGTGATGTTGTGTATGGTCAAGGTTGGATGGTAGTTGATACCGGTGAGAAGCTCATGGTTGGATGGGTTGAACATGTTATACAAAATAGGATGGTCATCCAAACCCCTTGGTCAGATGGGTTGGACGTCATAGGGTTAGTTCATCCAACCCCCAGACTTGGATGGCACATAGTTAGATGACAATTGAAAGGAGTTGGTCAGGTGGCATATTGTATGGCAAAGGATTGGATGACCATCCAACCCCATCATCTGCATGGTTTAGAGATAGACGACCATCCAACCTCCTTAGGGTTGGACTGGCCCATGTTGTGAAGATGGTGACTCCCAGGTTGGTCAGCAACCAAGAAGCATGTACAGGTCATAGAATTAGTCATCCAACCCCTAGGTTGTATGGAAAAGAGGTTAGATGACACTCATCTAACCTATGGTTCATGGTTAGACAGTCATCCAACCTAGACATAGAAGAGCTCATGGGGTTAGTCCAAGCTCAAAGGAGGTTGTATGGCCAATGATGGTTACATCCAACCCCACATGGTTGGGAACCCGCATGATGGATGAGTCACAGGCCAAGCGAAGGTAGGTGGAGGAATGACAACTCAACAACCAGATTTAATGAGGCATGGTGCCCATTACTGCCCATGTAAGAAAAGTACCAAATTGTATGGCTCCCCATACCTCTTTAATGCATTATTTTGGTTAGTGGCCCAAAATTACCTATATATTGTAAAATCCACCTCATTTTGAGGGGATATTTTCTGAAAAGCAAAGGAACTCTGTCAAAATTGTTCCAGATCTATTGTGAGCTAAAGGCCTTGAATTTGGGATTATTGTAAAGGATTTTTCCTTGTGCCTATATTGTAATGGATTGTGCATGTTTTTGAGCAATAAAATTATGTTTTGTGGATTTTCTTACCATAATTCAGTTTATATTGCATCTTTTGCCTTCCATTATGCTTGCAGGTATATTGTGCATGTTTATATCTCTTTACAAGACCTTTAATTTGTTGTGTTTTATGAATCTAGGGAGTTGAATATTGTTCTTAGACTGTGGCACCTCCACCTACCCTCTTTTACCTTGTTTACTCCCTATTTTTCACTCACTTAGATTGTCTCACTCCCCTTTCTTGGTGCATCACCTTTTCTTAGGTAGATTTAATTTTATCATTCTTCTATCCTTGTCTCCTTGGAAAGAATTAGGGTAGATTAGTTTATTTTGCATTTTGCACTTTGGATGTTGGCACATCAACTTTTTATATCCCTATATCCTAGGATAATCCCATGGACAGAATTAGGGTAGAATTAGTTTAGTTTTCCATTCTCTACACTTTGGAGAATTTGGCACTAGTTTAGGAGAAGAAGCTAGCTTTCTCCGAAGGATTATTCTATGTGCAACATCCCACACTGCAGGATAATCCCATGTTATGCAAGTTACACTGATTTCATTACACACAAATCACAAGCAATCAAGGGTGTTGTAATTTTACATTAACAAGTATCACTTTAAGATATATAGATTACATAATAATATCTTACTGATGCATGCATGAAACTTTAAGAATGCATGAACTCATATATTTCAAAATACCATAAGATATAAATGTGGCAAACACAAAGTTCTTTGCACTATAAAAAATGAATTGAACACACAATTTCACATTCAAATATACTAGATTCAAGTTTGGAATACTAAGAGATAGAAATAGAAAGAACGTAGAAAGTAGGAGAGGCAACTTCTTCTATATTGATTTCAAAAAAATTGTATCATTACATCCTTATAACACCTAAATCCAACCCATTTACAATGAGATAAAAACCTTATATAGGCTAGGGGTGGTTACAACTGATTCTTCTAACTAATTGTTATCTAATTAAGTGATAATAGTTAATTAATGGATTACATGAGTTAGATTTATTTACAATTTCATATTTCCAAAAATGATAAAGCTAACTTTAAAACATAACTACTAAAAATAAGGATTCAAGAACTAGAGGATGAAGCACTTGTGAAAGATGCAGTTGGAGTAATCTTCACTTTGAGTATATGATGCCTAAATTTTACCAAGGTGTCAGCTATCTCCATGCCTTTTGGAATGGTAGTGTTTGCAGTAGCATTCACCTAGTGGCTCAAAGATTCTTCCATCTCCTTTCCAATTCCTGCATTTTGTAATAAGCCCTTCATGGCTTCTATGACAAAATTGTGTAACTCTGTGAATTCCTCCATTTTTTCTTTGGTAACAGCCCTAGACTTGAATAAATATTATTTGATGAGTGCACTGAAATTTTCTTTGAATTAATCCATAGGGTACCTTTATATTGAATTCTCCTTACAAAATTAGCACCTGAGAGCTTACAAATCAGCCAAAATATCAGATTTGAAAGCTTCTCCCTTTTGGAACATGCTCTTAAGTTAAGTGATTTCCTCCTCAAGTACCTTAATCTTCCATTAAACACTAAATACCCACTTCCTAGATATATTATTCTTTAAATCATTAAAAAAATTGTGAGAAAGGAGGATTTTCTCATTTGTTGTACTCATGATCCTCAGGTCCTGAATACATTCTAGCGAAATCTTGAGCTCCTTCTCTGATCCTGTTATCACTGTGCCAAATTTATTTTGAGCTAAGGAAATGTTTTCACCTACCTTGAAGGCCTCATCTATGAAGTTCAAACCATAGATCAACATTACTTCTAAAAATTCTTCAACAACCCTCACATATGCAACATGTTTGTGAATATCCTTGATTACCTTGACATATTCTTCAGACAACACAGTCGGAGGAGGCCTTGAGGAGAGGGGAGTTGGATCAAGAACATTTTTACTAGAAAGAAAATATTTGATAAAACTAGAAATAACTTGAACTTTCTCTTTTAGTTACTCCTATGTTTGTTTATCTTTTTCCACTCTCTCAATTACCTTGGAAACTGTCTCTTTCAAATTATGAACTTCTCCTTCAAGATTAGATTCACCAAGTGGACTCCTAGTGAGTTCTAAGTCTGCAATAGTTACATCCTTTTCATCATTTTCCTCTCTTGGCTTTGCAATCTCCAAGAATTTTTGACCTTTTGAATCATATACTAACCTTGAAGTTGTCTTGGCTCTTTTGGGTGGAGCAGTTGGAGTTGTACCAAGCAAGGCAGCTATAACATCAAAACTAGGAGTCAATATCTTTGGAGTAAACTTTCTCTTTTTTCTATCAATCATGGGTTTAACTCATGTGAAATTTTCACTTGGAGGTGAAGGAGGAGGTACCAATGCCAAATCACTAGGAAAACTAAGAGATTTATCAGTAGATGGGACTTCAAGAGTAAGCACCTCAATAGCTAAAGAATATGTTTCCTTGATTGGTGATTTGGGCCCTAGGATACTTATCTTTCTAGTGTCAGGCTCTATAATATTTACAGCAGCTTCTCCTTCTATACTCTCTTCATTGCTTTCTTCTTCACCACTTTTCCTTGGATCACCTTTATGTTGCTATGTAGTGGCTTTCTTTGTATAATCATTTTCTTCTTCTACTATTTTCATTTCTTCTTCCATAGGTTCTATTACTTGCTCAGGAGAAAAGGAGGCTTCTTCTGTCAAATTCTGAATGTTTTCTTCTTTCACCTCTTTCTCAAGGGTCTCTTCCATCTCCTCTATCTCCTTGATTTTATCTTTCTTTGCATACACCTTGGTTACAGAACCCAAAGGTGACGAAGAAGGGTTCGAATGAGCCTATACTTCTAGAGGATAAATGGGAATTCCTTTTGGTGATGAAGATCCCTCTTAAGAGGAAGACAATGTCACATTCAAATTGAGTGCCTTCATCTTCTTATTTAACTAAAGCTTGGTCCTTACCATAATTGGTTTGATTATCTCATTTAGGTCATCCCTTTCCTTCAGTGACCAATCAATAGTAAGAAGAGGCATATGTTGAATAGTCTTGGTATATTTAACAGAGTACAAATCTTCATTATCATCTTGAAAATCCTTTGGAACCTTAAATATCTTGACATCCCAAAACTGCTACAAAGAGAGTTTGCCAAAGTACCTTCTTCTTAATTCATACTCATCTGAATAGTCTTCCCAATAGTCCTCCGGAGCAGGAAAATGATAATAACTCATTCTGGGATAATTGGAGATAAAACCTTTGATATAAAAGCAATATCTTTTGTGGAAAGCATGAAAATTGAATGCAAAAATTGTCATTTCTACATTATGGGAAAACAAAGCAGTTCTACAGGTATAGTTCCCTAGGGAGATAGGGAATTGAATGACTGTGATCTTCTTGTCTCTGCATGTTCTGTGCAACATGTCGAGTTGCCTACTTACCTCCACCAACATCTATTTTTCATTGCAATACATAGGTAGCTTTTTTGTTGAGCCCTCAAACCTAGCTAACCTATTGTAAGAGAATCTCTTGAACTAGATAAAGAGGCTACCATATGCGGAGATTAACTATTTTGCCTTTGTAAATACTCTCTCATCTTTGCTTCCCTCCAATAGTCTCACTATGTACATGGTGAATACATCATTCACCCTACTGGAATGAAATTTGCTGTTTTCAAAGATAAGTTGAGGGTAATACTCACAAATTGGTTGATTTTTCTTGTCTTCTTGTGGAAACAATCCTACCCATACCCTATAGGCTGCAATTGTGTACATTAGGCAGGAAGTGATGTAGAATGTCTTGTTTTATTGTACATTAACTAGTTTTTCACTGAGATTTTAACATATTATCTCACCCCAATTCAAGATTTTTTTCCCTTCACAGATGATATTGATATAAACACACATCCAGTATTGAAATTCATTGGTAGAAGGGACCCCCATCAATCTGGCTAACAAGGTAATCATATCTGATAGTTCTTCTTTGAAATATGACATGTACATGACCTTTGAAAATTTTGATCCTCCTTTATTTGGAACCTTGAGCCATGATTTGGCTATCATTCCTTTTTATTTATCTTTTTCTTTCTCAAAAAGGTTCTGGGCTTGGGCCATGGTCACAATATTGGAGTCTTCAATGATGGGAATTCTCAGGGAAAAATTTATACTATTAGCATCTAATTTGGCAATCACTTGGTCTTGTGGATCTCTAACCTCTTTTGTACCAGAATCAAAACATAAGGAACAAGATAGAATAATGTTTATACATTGCATAAAGAGAGGAAAATTGGTGGTATGGGCAATCCCACTACCTTTGATGCATTGGGCCATGAAAGTAGGAGTGGATTTAGAGATACAGGCCCAAAAGTCATTGATACTGTTTCACCTGATTCTTAGACGTTTCTTTGAATATTGACGAAACAAATAGGGTAATGGGTAGGAGGAATACCCATTGAAATGATGGTTGATAGGTTGTTGCGTGTGTATGACTTCTTGATCCACAGCTGATCATGAGAGCTTCCTTTTTGTTGGGAGGAACTACCTAAAATGGAACACAAGACCACCAAATAAAAGTTAAACAATATGTGCAGTGAACTACCTAGCGTGTGCTAGATCCAGGAAGTGTGATACTTCCTAGACGGTTGTCAGTCCACTGTTTAAAACAATTTAATGCTGGTAATGAAGTAAATCCTATTGTAATTGAAATGATTTAGGTATCTCATTAAAAACACAATAAGAAAGATCTAATCTAACAGGCTAGGTTAAAATAAGATCTGAAGGTCAAGTAGTTGGTTCTGGTTCTCTGCAGGTCTGACAGAGGTCTCAGGTAGGTCACAAGTGATTAAGGGTGATGTGAGAATAGGTGGGGTAGGTTACTATTCTGGGCTCTATTGGTAAATACAGAGATTGACATTGGTTAAGGGTGACTGATGCCGATTGGGGAGAACTGGTGCTAGTTATTATGGAAAACTGGGAATGCCACAAAATGAGTTTTGGGTCTCCCTTATGATTGCACAAAGGACTTGGCTGGTCAGAGTGAGGTATTAGGCTGTTTGGATGGGGTTTGGTGAGGTTTTAATGGGGATATGGAGGGGTGAGTATTAAAGGAGGTCAATGGGTGGCTAGGAGAATAAAGGATGAAGATACAATGATTAAATGAATGAACCAGAGGAGTAAACTGTTCTACTTACTTGAAATCTGGTTCTGGATGCCTGTGAGTGATGAATGAAGGTGTTGGTAAGAGGTTGAATGTTGTTGAGGATCACCAAACATTGGAAAGCTCCTACATGGGCTGCATGTGCATTCCTTTTTTCTTGGTTGGATCAAATCTGTGTTGGGTGGTTGCTGGATGAATGTTGGATGTCTGTGCAAGAGAAAATGCTTGATCTCCTTCCTTGCATGCGTGTTCTCATGGAAAATTGTTCTCAAAAGATGTGTTATCTCTCAGGAATCTACCAACCTTTTTCCAACCTCGAAAATAAGGTTGTTTTGGGGATTAAAAGGTGACCGACGGCGGTTCCGGCTTAACCGGTGATGGTTAGGGGTAACTGGTGTCGGTCAAGGTGGGATTTCCTAGGTTTACTAAACTAGGTAGATCCCCTTGATTTTTTGGGATCTCATGTCACTAACCCACGGATTAGGACTGGAAGCTTCTTATAAGCATGTGGGAATGTGGTTAGAGGGAATGTAGGCATTGATTTTTAGGGTTTGGGTAAGTCTTAGTTAGTTATGGCAACTTACTAAGAATAGGTCTTAGGGTGAGTTGGCTTGATGAGGTGTCTAGGTGAGGTGTAAGTGTGGGCATTATCTAAATTAAGATATTTAAATAATAAATATGGTGAGGATAATGAATTAATTTAATTAAATTAATTAAATTAATATTAGTGGGGTGAAGGGGGCCATGACTAGGTGAATGTGATGAAGGTATTTATTTGTCGAGGGACCAAAGGGGAGTGTGACCTAATTTTGGTGTCTACATTTTTCCCCTTTTTGTTGCGTAGCTTGTATTGGTAAGTGACGCTAAAAAAAATAAGATGTGGTTGCCCCATGTGTGGGTGAAGGTGATCCCCCTCAAACCAGGAACTGATGAGGCAGAAGGCAGAATCGGTGAGTGGTTTGATAAAAGGTAAATGTGATGAAAAGGAAGGTGGGTAACAGGGGAAAAAAAGGAGCCATGTCTACTCGGGTAATCTAGGTAATGGGTCAGGGTCAAAGGTAGTAGCATTAAAACACACGCACATGTATAAACTGCAGCACACTACTGAGTTGAAGAGCAGGCAAACTCTACATTGTCTAAGGTCGATAGGTTTATCCAAACAAGGTTGAAGTGATTCCGGTATCCAAGGTATAGGATATGGTCAGGAAACACAATGTAGGTTAGGTGTAGGAACGTTTAGGTATGTTTCGGTACACCAAAGGTAGGGTCAGGATAAATGGTCATGGAAAGAGGCAAGGTAAGGTCATTAGGTCAACAACACATGTTTTAAGTGCCACAAGGTATAGCGAACACATGAGGTCAAAGGTCATTAGCGATGGTCCAGGTCCAAATATCTAGGTCATGGCATGGGTATGCCCGAGGTATGGGTAAAATAATGAGTCCCCAAAGGAGGATGAGATTAGGTAGTAAATGATGAGGTTAGGAGGGTGAGGTAAATGGTCAGGGTAAAGGTTGGGTGAGGTAAATGGTCAGGGTAAAGGGTAGGTGTGGAAAAAAAGGAGGGATAGGTGGGGTAATAGGGTAAAATGTTGTTTTGTGCAAGAGAGGGTGACCGATGCCGGTCAGGGGTAACTGATGCTGGTATAGTGAAACCGACTACATGGTAAGGTAGGGCACGTGAACTGATGCTGGTGAAGGTAAAACTGGCAGTCGGTTAGGTCAGGTTTGTTATAAAAACAAAAAATCATGTTTTTTGTTATTCATTTGTCATTTAGCGAATTGAGAAAATGAAAAAGGAGAGGATTTGTCCAGATGGAATGGTGGGTGATTGGTTGGTGAGAGGCGGGTCCATAGGATCGGTGTGTGTGATTCGATCGGTTGGAGATGCGGGTAGAGATTTGGGTGATGGTAGAGGCCAAAGAGGGATCAAGTGAGCCACTGGTGCAGTGGCCAGATGTGCCACCATGACAATGGCAACATGATGAGGTAAGTACCCAAATCTAGTTGTATTTGGTTAGATAGATTAGATGATTTGCAAATTGTTTTTTTTGGTTTTTGTTTTGGGTCAGGGGCAAAGGAATGGGGAGAGGAGGGAAAAGGGTTGGTGTAAAAAAGGAATTTTTTGAGAGTACCACGACATTGACTGACATCGAGCTGAGCTGGTGTCAATAGGGTTAAACTAGTAGGCCTGGAGAGGGAGGTGAGAGGTTTTGCAGAGAGGTTAGCAGTGGGTCATTGAGCGTGCCAGGCTGAGAGATGAGCTACATGGGTAGGGGAGCATAGTCAGGACATATGGAGGTGGTAGGCCTGATGGGGTCCAGGTTAGGCATGAGTGATTCCGGCACTGGACCCAGGTAGAGGAGGTCAAATAGTGGTACATGACATAGATATGGGAGGATAGGGTCTGCCAAGAGCCTGATTTTATCCTAATTTTTGATGGTCATTTTTTTGATATATACCGGCCTGTGTGCCAAAGATGTGTTTGTATGAGATTTTTTGTATATTTTGAGAAATGGCCTGTGTGCCAAAGGATTTTGTAGTTTATTGTTTTAGTGTATATGATACCGAGTCTGCATGCTGATGACATTTTGTATGAGAGTATCGGGGATGTGCAATGATGATTTTGAGATGGGACATGATGGATGAGGTGTAGAGACACATATTTATTTATATGGATGGATGAGACTCTTGATTTGTTGGTGTTTTAGGACTTTTATTTAGTTTGTTGTGATATGGAATGAAAACTTGAGTTAGGCATGATGGAGTCAGGTTGGTTTAGGCATGGATCGAGTCAAGTCTTAGGCATGGATTGAGTCAGGTTGGTTTAGGCATGGTTGAGTCAAGTTGGTTTAGGCATGGTGGAGTCAGGTTGGTTTAGGCATGGATTGAGTCAAGTTGGTTTAGGCATGGTAGAGTCAAGTGTGGTTTAGGCGTGATTGATTTTTAAAGTGGTTGGTTGAAGTTGTGATTCATTATTTTGTATAATGAATGATAATAGAGGCTATTGTTAAGATGCTTTATAATATATGTATGATGATGGTAGAGAAATGGTAGTCATAATAAATGTATGTTGTGATGATGATAAAAATGTTAAGCAACTTGTTGTTTGTTTGGTTTAATTTTCAATTTTTGATATAAAAAGGAAACTAAGTGGGGTATGATGTATTTTAGGAAGATGAAAGATGAATTGGTTAGGGTAGAGAGTGGATTAGCTAACCTCCAAGGGCCCCATGCCCTCAGAGTGCTGCCTACATAGTCCTGACGAAAAGGGACCTCAGGATGATGTAGTTCTCCCATAAGCTAGGGAAGAATATGAGGGGGTATGAAAATGAGTTGGTAGGTTTTAGGCATGTTGTGGGTTTAGGTCTATTAGGTGTGTGTGGGTTATAGGAAAATTGGTATAGGTGATGTTGATTGTGGCAAAAGAAGAAGATTACCCCAAAGGTAAGCGTCGAGGACCAAGTCCTGTATAAGGTAATCAAAATGTAAATAACGCTGTTTAAAAGATAAGAGGGGCAATAAAGCCACTTGATTGGTTAGGATCATACCGAGTAGATCATACCTTGGAGGAGGTGATGAATGTAAGACCCTAAAGACATTGCATGATTGATTGTTCTAAGGTGAAAAGTAGTCACATGATCACCAAATGTCTTGGTTTCCAAGAGGTCCCTTGAGGCAGTAGGAAAATGGGAGTGGGAATGGTGAGAAGTGTGAAAGGTGGTTAATTTATATGATATGAGGTGGCACGCTCTTTGGGAAAGAGATCCGAGGTCACAATGGGCAAGTCCATGACTAAAAAGTTTCTGTTTTGACTTGTATTTGAGATAGACTGATCAATGTGGGAAGTCTATATGGGATGAGGAATTTAACTCCTTGAGGTCTTCGTGAAGCTGATCGATGCGGGAAGCTTCCACTTCTTCATTTTTTTTTTTGAAAGAGCTTTACATAGTTGTCCTTCGAGGGAGTAGTCTATTTATAACAACGATTGCTGAGAGGAAGATGTCCTTTTGAGGGAGTCATCTTTTTGTTAGAAGTTTGACTCAAGGAGTTGGGTCCCATGTGAGGGATTTGAAGTCATGGACAAGACCAAGGTGAAGAATAGGACTCTTGTTCAAAAAGTAGGGTGAAACGACCATGGGATCTCATCTAAAGGTAGATGAAAAGTATCCATGAGAATCATGCTATGTGCAGCACCGTGGTACACATATTCAAGAGAAGATAACAAGTGACGGGTACTCACATGATTCTTGTTTAATCGTTGGTGAGGTGTATGAAGTGGATAGTGCTCAAGGGATGAGCATGGAAAGAGGAAAAAGGTGAGGTAGGACTAAAAGTCAACAATAGAATGGTCAAAGATGCAAGGTGTTAAGGGGTTCAGGTTTGGGTTTACCATCGAGTGAAGATAAATGATAAGCACCTTGATCCATAAGTATGAGTCACGATGTATGGTCCAAGCCAATTAGGAGAAAATTTTCCCCGTTTACTTTTTTCTGCTTTGGTTACATGTTGATTTTCTTTCAGGACAAGGTCACCGACTTGGAAGGTTCATTCATGGACACGTTTTTTGTAGGCACGTTTGATACATTTTTGGTAAACTTGAAGGTGATCAAGAGCATTAAGACGACATCATCTAATAACTCAAGTTGTGCAAAACGGTCCTAATGAAATTCATCATCATTGAGCATGTCATGGAGAGAAATGCAGAGTGAGATAATCTGGACTTCAAGAGGTAGAACAACCTCAGTAACGTAGACCAAAGAAAATGGTGTGGCCATAGTGGAAGTGCGGATACTAGTGTGGTACGCCCATAGGGCAAAAGGAATGTGCATATGCCAGTCCTTCCCAGTATCGTTAACCACTTGCATGAGAATTTTGTTTAGGGTTTTATTAGTGGATTCAGCTTGGCCATTGGTTTTTGGGTAATAAGGTGATGAGAAACTTAGCTGAATGTTGAAGGCGTCACAAAGTTTTTGCAATGTTTTGTTTTTGAATTGTTTTCCATTGTCAGTGATGAGGCGATGAGGAACACCAAAGTGAAAAATGATGTGATGATTGATGAACTCACATATTTTCTCAGCTTTCGTGGAGATGAGTGGTATGGCTTCCACCCATTTTGTGTAGTATTCGGTAGTGGTGATGATCCATTGATGTCATTGGGAAGAATGGGGGTTGATCTCTCCAACAAGATCCAAACCCCATTGAGAGAAGGGCCAAAGGTCACGGGTGACCTGTAAGGCATGACTGGGTGTATGATGAAGGTTGGCATGTTGTTGGCATTTTACACAATGCTTGACATAGTCACAACAATCATGGTTAAGGGTCGGCCAGTAATAGCCTAGATGAAGGATATGCTTAGCCACAACAAGGCCACTCAAGTGACCTCCACATATGCCATCATGAACTTCCTTAATGGTATAAGGAATTTCAGAACTTGTGAGGCATTGTAAGAGAATACCATCAAATCCATGCTTATAGAGGAGGCCCCCCATGATGACATAACGAGAGACCTTTTTAAGGAAGGCACGTTGTCCATTACGGGTGAGATCAGGGGGTAAGATGGAGAGAGAAAGATAGTTAGAGTATTGTTTATACCAAAGGTCACTTGGATCAGGGGTAGCAGTTCCGATAGAGTAAAATTTGTGAGGTAAATAAGAAGGTGATTGGATTCGTTGTATGGTGACAAATATTTTAGAATTGGCAGGTGAAGCGGGTATTTGAGAAGCCAAGTAGGCCATGGTATCTGCAAATTTGTTGGTTGAATGAGGGATGGTTTGCAGGGCGTAATGGTCAAAGGTGGTCAAAAGTATGTCTACATGATGTTTATACTTTTGAAGTATCTCATTATGACATTGGTATATACCATTGACTTGGTTTATGACCAATTGAGAATCACCAAAGATGTTGATTGATTTGACATCTAGGGCATAGGTGGCTTGGAGACCTAATACGAGTGCTTCGTATTTGGCAATGTTGTTTGTACAATCAAAATCTAGTTTGAAAGAAAAAGGCATGGGTTCACCATCAAGTAGAATGAGGATAATACCAGCCCCACCCCCACGCTGACACTTGGAACCATCAAAGAAGAGTGTCATTTGGTAAGTGGGTTCATCCAGGGAAAGGGTAGCAATGGACTCATCTGGAAAGTCAAAATTAGAGGGTTGATCCCCAGAAATAGGTGCGTTGGCCAATTGGTCAGTGATAGCTTGGCCCTTGATGGACTTTTGATGAATGAATTCAAGGTCAAGGTCAGCTAAAAGCATAAGCCATCGTGTGACACGCTGATTTTGATAAGGCTTGGCATACATGAAGTGTAAGGGGTCGGTGTTGGTCACAACATAGGTTTTGTGGTTGAGTAGGTAATGGCGGAGTTTGGTGGCAAAAAAAAACTAAGGCTAAGAAAAAAAATTTGGGATGGGTGTATCAGGTTTCATAGTCCAAAAGAGTATGGCTTATGTAATAAACCACCTGCTCCCTGTGTTGTTCATCACGATGAGCGAGCATGGCTCCCAAGGAGTGATCGGTAGCTGAGATGTATAGGTAGAAAGGTTGATCATCTTTAGGTGGAATGAGTACGGGTGGTTAGAGAAGGTATTGTTTTAGGGCCTCAAAAGCTTTGTGGCAGTCATCATCCCATTTAAAGGAGACATCCTTCTTGAGCAGATGATGAAATGGTTGACACTGATCAAATAATTGTGAAATGAAATGGTGAATAGACTACAACTTACCTTGCAGGCTATGGAGTTGTCTAAGGTTAGTGGGTGGAGGCATTTCCATAATGGCCTTGACTTTAGCAGGGTCAACTTCTATACCATGTAGGGAAACAATAAAGCCTAGGAGTTTTCCTGAGAGGACCGTGAAGACACACTTCTTAGGCTGAAGGTGAACACAATATTTAATGAGACAGTCAAAAATGGTTTTGAGGACGAAAAGGTGCTTGGAGCGGTGTTTAGATTTGGCCAGGAGATCATCCACATAATCTTCCAATATACAATGCATGATATCATGGAAGATGTAAGTCATAGCCCGCTGATATGTGGCACCAGCATTTTTAAGGCCAAAAGGCATGACTCGATAGCAGAAGGTCCCCCAAGGGGTGATGAATGCAGTTTTGTGTTGATCCTCTGGGGAAAGCAGGATTTGGTTATAACCTGAGAATCCATCCATGAGTGATAGCATCTCGTGACTAGCAGTAAGGTCAACCAGTTGGTCAATACCAGGTAAGGGGAAGTCATCTTTTGGGCAGGCTAGGTTGAGGTCATGGAAATCCATGCAAATGCAGAGTCCCCCTATCACCTTAGTGATAGGGACAATGTTAGAAATCCAATGAGGATAATCAATGGGTAATATGAAGGAAACAGAAAGAAGGTGTTGAAGTTCTTCTTTGATGAGAAGGGCAATGCGAGGGTGCATTTTCCTCAGCTTTTGTTTGATGGGTTTGGCATTAGGAATGGTTATGATATTGTGGACCACTATGGTGGGGTCAATACTGGGCATGTCTACATAAGACCAAGTGAAAAGCATGGTTATGATCTTTGAGAAAAGAAGTGATGGCTTCCTGTTCAATAGCATCTAAAGATTGACCGATCTTTAGGATGTACGGGTCATCCTGAGTATGAATGTTGATCTCAGATAGTCAATTCATTCAACATGGTTTGCATCTCAGAGGGTAACGACTGATGAATATATGAGTCTTCTGCACCAAGGTAGGTGAGTATAGATTCATCATCTTGACATTGAACGACGTTAATTGAAGGTGTATCGTCATCGATCATTTCAGGATACAGGAAGGGAAGAGAGGAAGGAGCCTCACCCTCGTGTTGATAAGTCAAAGGCCCCAAGGAAATGATGTTTATGAAAAAAAAAAATTTAGGAGGGATAGATTCAGGATCCATCGACTCTATCGGTGAAGGCGGATGATGAAGGCGGAGCGGGTGAAGAAGGTGGAGAAGGGCTGATGTCCTTGATGAGTTCAATGCGGGCTTGCTTAGTAGGTGGTTCAGGAAAGCTGATACCACTACAGTCGTTATGTTTGTGGGTGGTACATGGGATAACTGTATGGTGGCCTTGCTCATAAAATTTAAAACCAAAACCCTTCCATGCACATCGGTGCAGGAAGGTGTGGGAAAAAATGGTGATTGGTGAGAGACTGGAAGTCAGTGGAAAATGGGTGGGTTTGTGATAGTGGTTTGGGTGTGTAAATGGTAGTATCAAGTCCCCCATAGGTGAGACTAGTACAAAGATGAGGAGGACCATAAAGGATTCATTCTCCTATGTGGTGATCATAGCAAGGGTGTTGGTGAAGAATTCCATACTCTTGTGGAGTAAGTAATGTGTTAACACTATATAGGTGGTATTTCCCCCAGAGTGAGGAGTTGAAAAACACCTTCAAAGGGATTAGTGGTTGGTATGTGGGTAGCAAGAATAGATGATGTGTTAAAGGTCGATGCGGAGATGGAGTTAATGGATTAGGAGACTGAGGGATTGGCTGTGGAGGTTGTGGTGGCAGTAGGAGTGGAAGACGCATGTGCGGTTGAGGTGGCGACTGTACTGGTAAGTGGAGGTGTAGGTGAAGTGGTAGTGGTCATGGAGGTAGATGCCTTAATGGGTATGAGCACATCATTGGGTTGGTAAAGTATGTTGCATGTTTTAAAAGGTGATGGATCAGCTGGGATAGTGTAGGTGTGTCCCTCATGTTCAAACTTTACACAACGATGCAAAGTGGAAGGAACGCAACCCACGACATGAATCCTAGGTCTGTCAAGCAACAAGTTATATTGAAATTCCCCCTCCAAGATGTAGAATAGCTTTGGAATAGTGCGAGGGCCCACACGAACATGGAGGATGATGGTGCCTAGTGTAAAGGTGATAACATCGTTGAATGAACGCAACATGACAGGATGTTTATGTATGTAATTGTCAGGTATGTGCATTTGAGTGAATACATGGGGTGAAATGATATTAATGTTAGTGCCTCCATCAATCATCACATGCCATACCCATATGTCATCAATGTGGAAAGAGATGAAGAGGGCTGGCTCTAGGTCATCTTTTTGATGCGACATGATCTCTTCTTCGAAGAAGCTAAGGGAGGCTACTTGGTGAGTAGGTTGAGGTGTGGATACAGGTGGTAATTTAGTGAGAGAGGCTACATTATGGGGTGTGATAATGGAGGCTATGGGTGTCGGGTCATTGGGTAAAACCTCAATAGATTGAAGAACCTCCATGAGAGCTTGAAAATGGGATTCCTAGGTTTAGATGAGGTCATATAGGGAAATTTTGAGGGGAGATTGGTGTAATTATTTGAGCATGGTGTGATGTGTGACCCCATTAGAAATAGGGTATGTGGGTCCGCGGATAGTAATCTTAGGTGTGGGTGTATATGGTAGGTTAGGTATAGGATTGGTTTGTGGGTCAGTTACCTTTTCCTTACCTTTATCCTTTTGAGCACGGGTAGTAACGTGGATCATGTTGATCTGAGGGGAGTTCAAAAATGGAGAAGGTGTAGGGTGAGTGGTATAATGACATGATGAGCAAAAACCTACCAGAGGAGAAAAACCATGTGAGGTGAGTTGGGTGCAATGACATTTAGGTGATGGTGTGGCAAGTTCTCTGATGTGAACCATGTTAATTTCAAATATTGGGGGTGGTTCTAGGAGCTGTGGGGGTGGAGGTTGTGGTTGTTGAGTGGGAAGTGAGGGAAAGACTATGGGAATGGGTGTTGGTGAATCAGTTTCCTCATCGAGAAGGTCGTCATCATCAAAGTTGGCTTCCAAAGGACACAACTGGATAAGGATGGTTTTCAAAGCCTTGCAATTCTCCACATAATTCCTTGGCACACAATGGTAGGAAAAAATTTTAGTGTCATCAAACCCTTTTGGCTTGGGTTGGAGGGGGTCATAAGGTCTGAGTGGAGGTAATGTGATAACAAAAGTCTCAAGGAGGTTGGTTAATATTTTGGCATAGGACCCCGCTAGTGGATCACAATGGGAAGTGAAAGTGGGTTTGGGTGTAGGTGGGGTTGATTGTTGAGGAATGGTCCTTACAGGAGGGGGAGTGGGTTGAGCCATGGTTTTGGGTGCTGGAGTAGTCTTGGGTGTTAGGTTGTGTTTGTTTAGGTAGGGGTATGGTAGATGAATGGGTAGGAGGGTGTATGGTTGCTTTGACTACCTTATTGGAGGGTTGCGGATTTTTATTTTTGGGTTACACCTTCTTGGGTAAAGGTGATATGGGTGTACGAGATCTAGAGGGAAAAGAAGATGTGGGAAGAGGGTGAGTTACCCATGAGGATAATAGAGGTGTTGTGAAGGTAGATGATGTGGGTCGAGTAGGGGGTGTGAGAGAGACAGAGACTGAAGTGTAGTGGGTAATGAAGAAGTTGCTGAGGTTATTGGAGGTATGGGTGGTAAAGATGTTGCAGGTGTAGGTGTAAGTTGTGTTGGACACTTGGGTAGGTTAGAGGTTTGCGAGGAAGGAGTGGGATGTTGTGTTTTTGGTTTATTGATGGGTGGAGGTTTCTTAACTATGTTGGGAAGCTGAGGTCCTAAGACGGATGAGACAGGTGCATGTGTGATTGGCATAGCCGGGGTATGAGTTCTATGGGTTTGGTTCTTTTGTTTGGGTGCCAGAGTAGGTGTGGTGTTGAATTTGGAGGATGTAGCTAAATCTAGTTTGATAGGTGGATGAGTAAGGATGGTGGTTGGGGTGACCCCTAAGGTAGTAATAGGTTTAGTCAAGGAAGATGATGAAGGTGCAGGTTTGGATTTAGATGTATGTTGGGTTATGGGTAAGGGAGTATGTTGAGTTAGTGATGGAGGGTTATGGAAGAAGTAATGATAGAGGTGGTTATGCTAGGTTCAACTAGTTGGAATATTTTTGGGTAGATAGTGGAAGTATCAGCAAGCGACATCTGCATTTGTGTTGAAACAGGAAGCAAAAGATGCCCCCATAATAAGGCTCTGTCCACATAATCTAGGTGATCGGCCAAATGTGAGAACGACATGTTTGTAGGTGATGTTGATGAGGATCCAATGGTTATTCCTGTAAAATGGGTCTTAGATATGAGGAAATTCGTTAGCTTCAACTTTCGTGGGTAAGAGAGCCGAAAGTAGGTCTGTGGGATCTTGGGTAGCTAATGGAGAATGCTCACCTAGAGGAAAAGGTATCTCTATTGGGTCTTGTGATAGGTGGAAGAGATGACGGGTTCTCCTCTGTGGGTGGAGGAGATGATGGGTTCTCCTCTATGGATGGAGGAGATAAACAAGTATCCTCCATGGACTGAAGAAGTAATGTAGGTGACAATTCTTTAGGTGGAGAAGCCAAATTTGAAATGGTCTCAATATTAGTGGAAGGTGCCTCCACAGGAGAGGAAGGAGGTGAAAGGTGTTCCTCTGTGGGTGGAGGAATAGGTGAGGTGGGTTCCAATGTAGAAGGAGGATTTCGAGCTAGAATTTCCTCTATGGAAGGAATATGGGGTAATTGGGAAGCAATAGGGAGTATCACTGAAAATAGTGTGGACCTCGCGGGTATGGCTATCAGTGATTTGAGGTCTCACCGGTTTGATCAGACAAAGGGGCATGATTAGGAAAGGGTTTTTTGAAGATGTGTAGATTTTTATTGGTAGGTGTGTTAGGATTATCCACAGTTAACTCACCTTTCTCGAGCATTTCTTGGACAATATTTTTGAAAGTGATGCAATTGCCATCACTATGACCCTTTACTCAATGATAGTTATAGAAGTCATGTTCTTTATACCATGCAGGCATGGGGTGAGCAGGGTCAAAACCAGTGTGTGGTTTTATAGGCAGAAGGGTGATGGCCCCAGCTTTGATGAGATTTTCTAAGATAGAAGAGTAAGGCTCCCCAATTGGGGTGTATTTCTGTTGTTCTCATCTAAATTGAAAAGTCTGAACGGGTGAGAGATTAGATGAGGGGCTAGCTTGATTTGACGGATGAGCTGGGTTAGCTTTGAGTACCACTACATTAGCGGTGCCCTTGGCCTTTGAATAATTATTTATGCGGTTTGGAAGAAGAAGAGGTATCATTCGACTTGAATGTCAAATTCTTATTGCATAATTGGATTTTCTTCTCTTCAATGGCCCAAATCTCTAGCTTTCATGCCATGGTGAATGCTTCATCGAATGTTTGGAAGGTTTGGACCTACAGGGTTGGTGAGATATGTCTAGCACAAGCCCATGTGAAGAGATCGATGAGTTCTATCTGGGGTAGTTAGAAGGTGAGATGATTGATCAGGGTACGCTAGCAAGCGATAAAATCTTTGATAGATTCATCATCATATTGATGCATGAAGTATAGATCAGTCATGGTAACCTTCTTGATGATATTGATGGAGAAGTGATCCAAGAAGTCTTGGGCTACCTAATTAAATGAAAACATAGAGTTTTTAGGTAACCCACTATACCAATCTAACGCAGGTCCTAGTCAGAGACATGGGAAAGGTCCTTAAGAGCAAAGCATCATCATGAGCGATTAGGTAGCACCCATGTTTGAATGACCTGCAAATGTTGTTGTCGATCTTCCTTGCTATTGAAATGGTTTAATTTAGGCATCTCACAATGCACAAGATATGGACGAATAGGAATGGTGGGTGGATAGGCTCATTACAAATCTCGTCATAGGTGAGAGTGTTGCATGATCTGGAAACTGATGCCTCCAATGTCTGCATCTTGTCCATCATCAATTTGATTAGTTCTTTGGTAGGTTGCGATGATTGGGTGCCTCCTATAGCGTAAGAGGGTTGGTGTTGGGCATATAACGGGGGTGGGAATTCTAGTATATGGTGTTGTCAAGTAGGTAGATTGAGAAGAAGGCAGTGAAATAGGGGGTGTGTACCTAGAGTGAATACTAGAATGAAATAGAGATGTTGCTGATAGTACATATATAGAGGTGGAAGGGTCATCATAACCCTAGTGGCAATAGAGGCCAATGAATAGGGAATGGAAAGGACCACATTTTAAAAAGGTGTAGGGGTCATTGACACTAGAGGTGGTAGTGTAGTTATGGGTATATGTGAGATATATAGGGGCATATGAGGTTGCATTTTGGGTAGTTATCGAAGGTATGGTAGATGTGACTGGTGCAACAGATATAGCAGACCGTTGTAGTCATAGTGGGTATAAGACCTAACTGTGAAATGACTAGGGGTAAAGTAGATGTGGGCAACACAAAGCTAGATGGGGATGACGCAGGAGTGGGAGCGAGATTTGGGTGGATAAATACGGGCATGTTATATATCAACTAACCTGAGGCATCTCAGATGGACGAGTGGGAAAGATAAAACTGTAAGGTAGCAGGGTTTTGGTTAAGGAGTCGTGCGAACTCTTCATCTCTGGTAGCGATAGTGATAGGTTGAATAGGATCCATGGTGGGGTGATAAAATGGAAGGCGGTGAAGGCCTATGTGGAAGTGGCTGACAACTAGCATGGAATACGAGTGCGCTTGCTTATCAATCGGGTCAGTCACCATGTGAACCAGGTACTGATCATGTTGGGTTGCAACTTCTCTGTAAATGACATAGAAAAAAAGTAGGGAATAAGTGAAGAACATGCAGTAATAAAGTGAATTAGGTACCAAATGTTAGTTGGAAAGTGACATAGGATAATCAATCCCAATCGGGGTAAACCGACGCTGATTAGGGGTAACCAATTGCTGGTCACTATGGGAAATGGACAATAAGTCAAAAACAAGGTATAAGTGAAAAATTTGATAGGTATGCCAAACCTGATGAGTTTTACAAGGTAAATGGCAATTATAGTAGTGACAGGGACTCTGAATAGTTGAAGATGGTGAATAAATTTCCTTTTGGGCAGGTTAACCAAAATGATAATGAACTAACACCGGTTGGGTATAACTGACAATGGTCAGGGGGTAACCGATGACGGTTGCTGGACCCGACACCGGTCACTATGGAATTGAAACAGTGATGAAAGAAAAGTAGTTATGAATTAACATATGATGTGGAATCAGACCCAAAATTATGAGAATGATGAGAATATGGTCCAGTACACACTCAGATGAATTCGGAATACACTAACTATGATAAGGAGTGTGCAAGGATGAAACAAGAAGATATGAAGAATGTGACCTCTCACCTCAAAATGCAATCCAAGCAGAAACACTGAGAAAAATGTGATCCTAAGAGTGATTTTTCAATTATGTTTGTTTAGCTTATGCTATTTAAGGATTGACTCATGAACTGTAGAATAGATTTTTTTTTGTGAGGATGGCATCCTAAAAAGAAGGAGATCTAAAATTTGAGGTTTCAGGTATGTTATGGCGTGGGGGTGGGCTTCTGCTCTAAAGTATGACTTGACAGAGTAACGAGCTGGGGGAGTACCTATCATTCCTCATATCAGTGTGATTGTTGATAGTCATTTCCAAGAAAGATTTTTGTTTAAGAATATGTATTTATTTTGAATATTTGTAATTTGGAAAGACTCGAAGAGAGAGAGATGTGCTTTCTATGATTCATTTATTAACCATCAGCTGGACATGACTTCCAGTGTATAGGTTGCCCTCAATTAATGTGAGCTAATGCGATAAATCCAAATGGAATGCACTTATTTTTAAGCCCAAATTGAAATATGAATTTCAATGACACAAATGGATGAAAAGGAAGAGGGATGCTCTTTCACTAAAATATAAAAAACAAGAAAAAATGATTCTTTTTAAGTACACTAAAAGAAAGGTTTCTTTTAGAGAAAATAGAAAGAAAAAGAGGATTACCAAGGAAGAAAATTAATGTGTATGCTTTTCAGAAGGGAAACAAACACACAAATTTTCCTAGGAATGAATAAAATGCAAGGAACTTTGAATGGGTCCCACCAGGTGTGCCAAAATGTTTCCACTAATTCTTAGACGTTTCTTTGAATATTGACGAAATAGATAGAGTAATGGGCTAAGGAGGAATACCTATTGAAATGATGGTTGGTAGGTTGTTGCGTGCGTATGACTTCTGAATCCACAGCTAGTCATGAGAGCTTCCTTTTGGCTGGGAGGAACTACCTGAAATGGAACACAAGACCACCAAATAAAGTTAAACAATATGTGCAGTGAACTGCCTAGCGTGTGCTAGAATCTGGGAATTGTGATACTTCCTAGCAGATGTCAGTCCACTGTTTAAAAACAATTTAATGCTGGTAATGAAGTAAATCCTATTATAATTAAAATGATTTAGGTATCTCATTAAAAACACAATAATAAAGATCTAATATAACAGGCTAGGTTAAAATAAGATCTGAAGGTCAAGTAGCTGGTTTTGGTTCTCTGCAGGTTTGACAGAGATCTCAGGTAGGTCACAGGTGATTAAGGGTGATGTGAGAATAGGTGGGGTAGGTTACTGTTCTTAGCTCTAACAATGGTTTTCAGGAAAAGAAATAGTAGGGTACAAAGACTAATTTCATATTAAATAAACTAGGAGGCTCTTGAATGGATTAGCTTTATCACAAGAAGAATGACAGTCTCTTCAGGATCCCAATGGACTTCAAATTTTTGAAAATGTGTGGGAAATGAAAAAATTACAGCTAGAAACAAACTTGAGGGAATGGGAATGTAAGCATAGTACATAGTTGGAATTCTCGACTTGCAATGGTAAAAATGAGTTACTAGACCCCCCTTTTATGCTTTCCCGTTCGACAAATGGTTGGATAAAAGATCAATTAAGAGTTCACAGTGTTTGTAGACAACAGAAAGGTTCATGGAATAATGTACTCCTTTTCCCCTTTAAATTGTGGATATAATGGAGATGCAGGGAAAATAGGGCCCAAGGGAACAAGGGTCATGAGGGGCTTGGAATTCCAAAACACCCAAAACACATAAAAAGGCTTACAAGTGCGGAAAAAGTGGGTTTGTGGGGAACAATGGGCCAAAAGGAACACGAGACGGGGGTACCTCAAACATCCAAAAACTCCACAACACAAAGAGATTAAGGAAGTATGGGTAAATCGGTCTTGCGGAGAACACAAGTCCCACAGGAACAAAGGGTCACGGGGTCGTAAGGTATTTGCAACTCCGCAATAGAAGGAAACACTTATTAAACTTAGGGCAGAGGCTTGCAAGTTGGGAAAATATGCGGAGAACGAGAGAATGCAAGGAAAGTGGGGATGCGGAGAACAAAAATCCCAAGGGAACAAGGGACTCGAGGGACAAAAATATCCGACAACACTGAAATACAAACAACTAGTTCCCCGAGACATTAAAACTCTCACATAAAGAAGAACAATCATATTGCAGATAAAACGGGAATGCAAAGAACTAAAGACCCAAAGGAACATGTTCAACTTGTTCCTCAAACACCAAAGATTTCTGCAATAGAAAGAAACAAGACCTAGAACCCTCAAAATGACTAACTATTTAGAACATTTTCACTCCTTAGGAATTCATAAAGGCAAACAATTTTTTCAAAGGAGTCACTTGACAAAAAAAATATTTTTTTTGAAAAATTGCAAATTTTTTGGGTAAGTGACAACAGGTAGTGATACTAAATTTTAGTGTCTACAAATTTCAAATCATGATAACTCATTTCTTACCACTTTTTCATGTTAGAAGTTTTGTCACTCAAAAACACAACTTGGGGTGTTAGGAAGGTGTTTTCAACTCACAAAATTTAACCCCATCCTCATGAGATCCTCACCTATGGTAAACAATAGTATAGTTATGACAGTACCCATTCTGATAGTTACTTATCAATATTTACAAATATTAACCTATCACCATGTGGTGACCATCTCTCTAGATCTTACAAAATTAGGGTCATTTTTGTCTATAATCAAAAGGGGCAGCTGCACTATTTTGAAATTCTTCATGAAACTTTCAAGTCTTAAAGAAAAATGGATGTTACCAACATGTATATGATTCACATATCTTTCCAGTTCCTATTTATTTTCCTCCTAACTCATTACGGAGCTCCCAAAATCATCCGTAGAAGTTGGATTTCACTATTAGAGTGTTTGTTCCATGCACCTAGAAAACTCGTTGTTGAGTAGATTGTCCTTGAATGAGTTCAAACCTTTTCTAATTCTTCCTAAATTTCCTCCAATACTTCTAATATTCCCCGATATCACCTCCAAATGCTTAATATATTTCTTGAACTCTCCCAGAGGGTGTTTGATTAGGTCGGAATAGCCTTTTTAGGCCTCCAGAGGAAGTTATCTTCCATCAAGTCACATTGAACTCATCTATCATCATTTATAATCATCCCTACATATTGAAACAAACTTAAAAACCTTGTTAATAATTTATTTTGAGCTAGGTTGAGAGTGGTATCAAGGCAAGATGGCAAGAGGAAAGACACACTAGCAACCAGAAAGTGAAAGATTCAACTATGGGCTTAATTGTCATGTTGAAAGTTTCAATTTTTCATGCCATACATTTTTCATGACAACACCATCTTACCACTTTCACAAAATTTCTTTTTTGTAATGCACGAAATTATTTCATTGGTGTCTTGTCTATATATGAAATTATTTCAAGGGTTTCTTGGCAAAAACAAAAAAGGATATATGAAAATCATTTCTCTTAATGTTGATGTAGATTTGATTGCTTATGAAGTATTTGACACTTGAATCAACATTCCTACTCCTACACTAGGGTGAGAATGTAACTAATTTACTTAGCATAAATCTTGATGAAAGTCCTGAGTTTCTTTCTCTATAAAAAGTAAATTAATGTGTCGAAGAGTTTACACATTTTCACCTACTCCTACACTAACTTTTGTTTAGTGTTATAAATATATTGATGTGATGCACTCTTTTAACTTCTAACTCTTCAAGCTACATCTTATTCTTCTATTAAACGAATGGAGATATCATTGGGTAATTAGATAGATCATCTTCTTAGCCACACCTTACTATTGTTAATCTATATTATAAGGATTATATATATGCCAACATGGGAACCAAGGTCACTCCCTTACATTGTTGATTGTGAGGATTGCTCGAGTGACCCTCTTAAAGATGCATTCCCTAAGCTTGTAAAGTAGGTACTCATTCATAGTATGATTCTATCATATTCTAAGATTAAATTATGTATTCAATTCCATGCTCATGGGAACATTCACGAGTATGTATATTCGATCAATTTTCGCTACCTTTGGGAGTTGTGAGGTTTGTAAATTCTAATTTTGACACATCTAACACTCCTACAAATGTTAGTAAACAATCCAAAAGGCCCCAAAACCTAAAAAATGACTATATTATTTCCAAAAATAGACATCAATTGTAGAATTTAAACCCTAAAATCTTTAGGTTGAATCCTGAAATCCTGAAAAAATACCTATGTACTAACTAGATTAGAATATGAAAAACTATCTTCTAAACCATGACTGATGGAGCTGTGAGACTAGTTCCATAAGGTGCAGAGTGACCCTAATTTTTATATTTACTAAAATAAATTTAAAGTAATATCAATGAATGAAAAACTTATACAAACCATTTATTTTAGTAAATATGTCTCTCTCAAAAGCACATAAACTACATTGCAAACAAGAACGTGAACATGTTATAACATGCTCGCATTATAACGCGAGCGTATTTCATCTTCTATGGGTTTGAAATTCCCAATCCATAGTCTTGGACTTTCCTTGTCTATACAAACCTAAGGTTTGGACTGTGTGATCCGTGAATAAATTTGTGTTTGAAAAAAAAATCAAAATCTCACATCTACACCATGATACTTATGAGTTATAACGTAATATTAAAAAAATTATACTATGATGTCAAGATCAGTTTTACCTTGTTAACAATATACTTCTTTTTGAAATCCGATTAGTTTAAGGCTTTCATCCATAATTCCTTTTACTAGTGCCTTCTTTTCTTGCCAAAAGCTATGCATACGTTTGGTGCACAATTTATGATTTTTTCATTCAAATCTAAAAAAAATTGGTTTTTTCTAAAGTCCATTCTACATGCATTAAAAAAACAAAAAATCAACAATTTTTCTAAAAGTTACAGGGGGTGTACACAAATATTTCATTTTGGGGATGTGTGCACTTTGAAAACTAGAAGAAAACAATATTTTCATCCAAAAATTATGAATAATTAGCAGTGCTCGTACATGGTATTGTCTAACTTTCTACATAAGGGATTTGAATTTTTTCATATAACTCAAAAAATGGGGGGCACACACACAATAGGTTCTTATCTTTTTTACACAAAAATAGACATAATTTGTGTGCACACCACATTCGACCCCCTTAATCTCCACTGTTTACAAAAAAGTAGTTTAGAAACTGGATTCCGAGCTCTACGATACTTATTTTTATCACTTTGTCAAATTTTGAGCATATGCATGCCAGATTATTAGATGAAGTTCAGGTTTCACTTATTTCAGGAAAAATGTGTCCATTTTTGACCCCCTTTTAGTCCCCCATTTCCATGCACTTACCCATATTTTCACCTAAATCACTATTAATCTTAACATCGAGGATGGGTTTTTAATTGATATAAGGTTGAATAAATAAGGTCATTTTATCTTAAACATTATCCACAATATTAGTGTCATCAAATTTAATAGTACGCCATGGATTTCGATTATTAGTGATAGTTACAATAATAACATTTAATGGAAGGCTATAAAATATGCAGGGATATGTCTGTTATAGGGCATGTGCACAAAAACAAGGGATCCAAATTTTGTGAAAAATGTTTAATAGGATTTTAAAAAAAAACACGTTCCCATTATGGCTCGATCATGTTATAATGTGATCAAGCAATAACATGAGTGTATTATGGCTTGGCAATTCCAATCCATAACGTGCTCACGTTATAACGCGAATGCATTTTTTACTATCTAAATTTGAGTTTTCACTAAGAAAATAATGCGAGCATGTTTTCTTTTGTTTGGCTTGGAAAGCACCCACCATTTGGCTTGGATATCTAATCATAATGGTTGGATTGTTTATTCCATGATTGAATCCATGTTTTACAAAAAAAAAACATACGAATCTCAAGTGTATGCCCCATTTTCTCACATTTTAAAGACAATATTCTAAAAAAACACAACTACGACATCAAACTCTGTTTTAGATTCATGTTGATGTATTTTTTTCTAAAATATGAATAGTTTAACATTTTCACCCTTAATTTATTTAGTAGTGTCTTCATTTTTCACTAAACACGCATGTATTGTTTTTTCTACGTAATTTTTGATATACTCATCCAAATTTCAAGAAAATTACATTGACATGATCTAAGCTCCATTCTACACACATTTGACAAAATAAAAATTAATTTTTGATTATTTTTCTCAAAATTAAGGGGGTATACACGTGATTGTTTCATTTTCAAGAGGTGTCCTCTTTAAAAATTAGTAAAAAATAATATACCCATTGAAAAATTACTAAAAAAAAGTAGGACCTAATATATGATCTTAGCTAACTTTCTAGTGAATGGATTTATACATAATTTATGGAACTAAAAGAATTGGGGGGGAGGGGGGAAGGGGAAAGGGGCTCACTTGTGATACTATGTTATATTTTTGACACTAAAACATGACCACTTTGTGTGCACACCATGTTTCACCCTCTTAATCTCCATCGTTTAAAAAAAATAGTAGTTTAGAAACTATATTTCTTTCAAATTGTCAAATTTGAGTATAGGCATGTCCAATTCCTTGGTGAAATTCAAAATTTTCTGATTTCAAGAAAAAAATGGCCACTTTTGACCCCGTTTTGGTCCCCCATATCCATGTACATGCTCTACATGATGAACCTTTGAATTACCTTTAGGATTTTTCATAAGCTAAGGTATTGGTTCATTGAATATTTTAAGCTTTGCATTCTCTTTGACTAACAATCTAGAGTCTGCTTGATTCATGTTAAATTAAATTGTTGGATTATCAATAATATCTTGAATGACATTCTTTAGCTTGAAGCATCCATTTATAGATTGTCCAATACACTAGAGTGATAATAATAGTATGTATTAGAATAAAAATATATAGGGTGAGGCTTGCTCATATCAGCATACATAGGTGAAGGGAGAGACATGAGGTTATACTCAAGTAGTTTTTAAAGTATATTATGTAGTGGTGAAGGTAGTCATGTGAATTTTCACCTGGGAGGGGATTGTAATTAAATATTAGTTGGTGGAGATATAACATTTATTTGTACCTTTGATTCATTATTACTATCATTCTATTAATGTTTAAAACCTTCTTTTCCTTAGAAATTAGTACCGATCATCAATTGTACATTGGGTACATACTTATTCCTTAAGGGTATGACATAGCTCATCAAAAGATCAAAAGTTTGAAAACATGATAGATTATTGTAAAGGATTTATTAAACTCTACATGAATATATATTGAATCTCATTATCTGCAAGTGAATAATTCATCTTAATAAGCATATTATTGTATCCCAACACATAAGCACTAACATTATCCTTATATTCTTGTTTACGCTTGTTATCCAAATTCCCCTCTCCATGGCATTTTGATAACTAGCACATTTTTTTGGACTTGGAAAAGGTAAAAAACTAATAAAAATGGAGAAACTAAATGTTCCAAGGCTTCCCCTTTCCTTTACATAACTCATTATTCCATGCTTAGCCCAAAACATTAAGAAAAAATAAAAAATTGGGCCTTTTATAATGTATTACAGATATTTGGAGCCTAAGCAGAACAAGTTCCTTGGAGCCTTTGGTTCTCGGCAAGGGTCTTTTGGCTGCAACAAAGGATTTGAGGGTGGGGATAGTGCATTGTGGAGATGTGGAAAGTGGACGGAACAATGGAACTATTTTGGCGGGTTACAAGTTCCCCGTATCCACTTTTGAGGTGAAGAACGAAGTTGGAGTGGTGTATTGTGGGTGAAACTTGGATGTAGAGAATGATGCAACAAGAGGAATAGTTTTGCGTAACAAACAATTCCCCACATGGGCCTTTCGGCCACCTAACGAAGTAACGATGAAACTAAGTGTTATGGGGGATAAAAAATGTGGGAGAAATGGGGAATGCGAGAACAAAGAGCCCATGTGGAACAATTCCTAAGTTCCACCCAGGAGCCAATTATCCGACCGACACACAAACCCACGACCCCTTCAGACAATGCGGACCTAAAAGGAAAAGAAGGAACACTTCCTCTGTTCCCTCCATTCTCCAAATCTCTGATCCATCTACACAGAATAGAAAATGATTATTGCGGATGGTAGGAGCCCACGGGGAACTCCCCAACCCCTTGAACTTAAAATGGCCATAACTTTTGACTTGTTGCTCCAAATTTCATAAAATTGGCACCGTTGGAAAGCTCTCAGCATCCTATACACCAGAAATAATTGGATTTTTTAATTTAGGTCAAGGTAGGTTGGTGAAAAAGTAGAAATACAATCCACCATTAAAAGATACAGTTCTAGGTAGCTCAACCACCACATTTGATGAAGTATGGTGCACATTCCTTCTCCTGCAAGTAAAGTATCATGGGGAAATGGTATTGTAAGGGTTCCCATACCTATTTTCAAAAATTTAATACATGTTGTTGGTGGTTGAAAGGAGAAATCCGAGTTTTTTTTAATCTCTCTCTCTCTCTCATCTTCTATATAATGTAAAATCTTCCATTTGTGGGGGAGGATGTTCTAAAATGTAAAGAACCTCTATTAATATTGTTTTTCAGCAGCTGTGAGTTGTAAAACTTCATTTGGGCTTGGAAATGTGTTCTTGTGCCTTCTTCTTCACATGTAATGGACTGTATATATTTGGAAAGCAATAAAATATTTGTTTTGTGGCGTTTCTCTCAACCCTAACCTATATTTTATTACATTTCCTTGCCTCTCTATTCTTTTTGTTGTATTTTGTGCATGTATTTCTCAGTTCCAGGTTCATCTTATTGTGTTTCATGGAGAATAGATGGTGAATGAAATCTTGGGTCTATGTCACCTCTATTTTGCCTCTCCCTTCTCCATTTTCCTTCTTTCTTTCCCTTCATTAGAGTGTCTTCACCCTTTTCTTGGTGTTATCACCTCTTCTTAGCTTAGAATTTCCCATTTTCATGCACCTTTCTCTCTCCCAGGTCCCTTGGATTGTCATAGTAGGATTATATAGTTGTTTTTCCTTTCTTAGGAGTAGTTTAGCATTAGGAATAGGTAGAGGAACCAACCTTCTTTGGATATTTTTCTCAAGTAGGAAGTCCCACAACTTGAGAGATAATCCCATGTTACCCAAAAACACTTATTTCTTATTTACCCATCCATGAAAAATCAGAGGGTGTTATTTTTTAGAGATAACAAAGCTTTGAAATTCGAGCATGAGACATTCTATTACATATATTTATTTAAAGTGGGCTCAAATTTAATTGGAGAACACATTAAAGGCCTTGATAGATCAAAAAGGGAGTTCATTAAATCATTATCCTTGAGAATTCATGTGAATAACTTAGTAAGGAAATTATCATTGTAGGCATAATCCAATCATATTGTACAGAAGGAGAGAAGATTTTATTTGGGATCTTCTTTACCTTCATAACTTGGAAACTTAGGAGCAAAAAAATCCATAGGAAAAGGAGAGGAAGTCACCTTGGGTGAAAATTACTTATGAATTAGAGTGCGAGAATCCATGGAATGAGATTTCCTATACACACACTATTCTAGCTATAACACCTTATCCTATAGATTGTGAGTGGTTTGCATGAGGGAAAATGAAATAAACAAGGTATGCAAGATTCCATGAATGTGTACAAGATGTGGTGGAAGAGAAATAGTAGTAATTGGAATCTGTAGACATAAAATCACACACTTGGGTGAATTTCTATGTCTTAAAGCATATTAATGTATACAAGATTCCTAAATAAGAAAACTAGTAGTTGACAACTATCTTTGACCTCTTTTCTTTGTCTCTTTCTTTCTCTTTGGTCTTACACACCTTAAATCCTTGACAAAACCTGACTAATTTATATTTTATGGCCTCAGACACTGGTGCCCAATTAGGACACCAGTGCCCAGGTGCTTCTATCCATATTGGGCGATCCTGATCCTTTTTTACCTTTACTCACTCTTTTTGGGTCTCTTTTATCTTTTGGGCATCTTTTTCACTTATGGGTCGGCCTTCCAGTTATCAATTAAAAAATTCAAACAAGGGAATCATATATATACTTAGTTACCTATCAAAATAAAGGACCAAGCACTAGCATTACTATTATCACCTAATCTTGCATTCAAAAGGCACAAAGTAACTTCAAAGGCAACAAACTAACACATACATTCAAGGGAAAGGGATGCATACATAGCAAAGGAAGCAGAAGTAGACATTTTGTTTTGTAGGTTACATGTACCTTTGGCGATCAAGGAGAGAATATTAAGCAACAAAGAAGAAACAATGAAACCCTTGTGACATAGAAGAAATTAGTTCCCGAGCATTTGCGTGGCCACCAGAGCCTAGATCTAGTTGCTAGCGCCCAAGCACCCCTGCCCTCCTGCGGGCACCCTTGTTCTGCATTGTTTGTGAGTTCAAGAACTTCTAGTGAGCATTAACGACATTGCTTATAGCCCATTTTTGTATTTTACCTGCCCATATCACTTTTAGTCTACTCAGAAATTAACTAAGTCTTCCCATCTCACTCTCTTGCTTAGGGTTTCACATTTTACATGCTAGTTTTCTTGTGTCTTTACTGTATGTTATCATTTATACATCATTATTTACAATAGTTACTTTGTAATTATATTTAATTCAATTTAAATTAAATTAGAATAGAAATATTAATTTATTGAGCAACATGAGGTTCTCCCACACCACGAGTAGATGCAAACACAATAGATGTAGGATTAAGAGGTTAGAAAGGTATTTCCACTTGAGATGTAGGTGGGGTTGGGGTAGAAAAAGTATTGGTATGATCAAGAATTCTAAAGTCTTGGTATGATTGATCTTTGTAAGATTTGGCTCCAAGGAAAAGTTGTATATTCTTATCAATGTGGCAAGGATTCATTTCACGAACTTTGTGAAAATTGGATAAGAATCAAACTTGATAATGGTAAACACAACTAAGCTCATTATAATAAATCCTATTAGAGTCTTCGAATGAATGGAAATGAGTTTTATTTTTAAAAGTATCTAGATTAACAAAAGTAATATTGATATCATTATCATGCATATTCTCATTAAGAACCTGAGTATCAACAATAGACGGGGTAGCCTTTAGTTTCTTACCCTTTTTATAGGTATATGAGATTTGAATATTTACAACTTGTTGGCCACTAATCATAGTATGTTGGCAGAAGCTCATAGAGAAGAAGCATAGGAAACATAAAAAGAAGCTAATTAGATAGAAGACCTAATTCGTTAAGGGTTTCCCCAAGGAAAAAAACTAAGAATGTCAGATTAATAAGTAGGTTCACGAATAGATTTAACCCTAACTTTATTTTATTGTGTTAATAAAACTCTAATAGAATTGGAATATAGAAAGGGTGTATATTTAAATTAAAATATTAACAATTCAAATTAAAATATGAACATATAGTAAATTATTAACAATGTTTTGACCAATTAAGCACATAGAAACAGAAGAGAAGAGATTCACTTACCTTTTTTGATGTTTCGCATAGTGATCTAGATCCAAAATAAGGTGGAACAAGATGGAGAAAATATGGGACTGCTTCATCTCTGAAATAGAATATCAAAAACCTTAGGGACACTAGCAGAAGGTTTTAGAAATTACTATTCAACACTTCTATTTGACTTGTATGGTTCTATCCTTTGATGTTTTCTATAGTTTTAACTATGGGAGCCTATGTGATAGGTGGATATATTGCCCCACGTGTGATCACAAGATTTGAACATGTGCAAAATCCCTTGGAATCATACTTCTTTCCTCCAAACCCTATCTCCCAAGAAAACCTATAAAAGGGATTAGTGATTTTGGTTGTGGAACCCTTGTGTTTCCTACGTAGAAGTACTATGAAGAGGCATCAAACCCACACAATTCTCCACCTATTAGAAGATAAATTATGTTGATATAACTACAAATTTGTCTCTTGAACCTTTAATATTGATAGCTTGGCTTAGTTTGTAATGCTTTGACTTGGCTTCAATTTACTCTTAACCTAGTTTTGAGAGCTTCAGACTTGTATAAAGGATTTTCCTAATGTCTTATCTTGAATTAGAGAAGATTAGGTTATCTTTGATATATATTACTAAATGATCCCTTTAAAAAGTTAGGTGAGTGCTAAGTAAATAAATGAGTATGTCTAACTTACTTTTATATTGTTCCACATGCTATAATTTTGCATTAAAGTCGAACTAGGAAGGGGAATGAAGATAAACATAAGAAAAATAAATATTTGCACACATAGGATATAATGTAGAGCATGGGGAAGTACCCTATGATGCTTATGTACAACATGTATGGTATTTTCAATGATGATAGAATATTGTAAGTGGAAACCTAGAATATCATGACAAAAAGTGCAAGATATCTACATGCAATGACATCAATCCTACGTATGTGTAAGTATCATAATAGGATAATATCAAGTGTTTGTAAGTATTAGGAAAGAGTAGGATAATGTGTTTAAACTATGTTTATGTGTGTAATTGATGGCTAAGGGATATAATTCAAATTACCAATATAAAATGTTAGATTAACAAATTTGAGTGTCTAAAACAATAAACTTGAAGTGACCTAATATTTTGAGAAAGGTCACATTTTTCATTAAATAATGAAAAAAATAGGTGAAATGATATCAATTGAAAAATTGTAAGTCAATAATTCACGAGCCAAAGGATTTACAAGTATATAATGAGAAGTGGCTCTAAGAAAGGGGACTAAACAAATAAATCGTTTGTGAAGAATAAATAGCAAAGAGATCTTGGAAAAAAAATTCTTGTTACGTATTTAAAACAAATTTTAAATTCACGACGTCCCTTTGTCTTAGGGATTTTCTCATGTTGTACAAAATAATCAATACTAGTTTTTTGTGCATATATAAGTCCAAATACATATTACTCTACCTTACTTTTTGTGAGGCTCACAATGTCTCCATTACCTCATAACAAATTTTGGTCTTCTATCATCATAAGGGCTTGTACAATAGAAATCATAGGATTGAAAAATCACATATGGGCTTTGAGATACTACATGAACACTAGGGTTTTGAATGTAATGCAAAAAAGCTAAGGATAATAGATTTGGGATGAGTAAAATGCAAAAAGGTCTGGAACAATAATATCTATAACCAATGGAAGAAAGATATAACTCTTAAAGGTAACAAATGATGCAAGCCAATAAGGGTTCACAAAATTGTAGATGTGGAAAATGGAATTGCAATAAAATTTTACTCAAAGTGGCCACATCTATTTTGTAACTAGGTTTAAGCTAAAATAAATTAGCAAGTCAAACCTACTTGCATAAACTGGAAGATACTTGGAATACTAGATCTTAAGAAAATATAATAATTGAAATTTTAAGAATAATCAACGAAGAAGGATTATAATCATACATATTTTTCACATTTTGGGAGTGTTACCAAACTAGCAATCGTACGTGGAATGTATGATGAAAACGCCGAAGGGGGTGCATCAAGGAAGTGACAATGGAGAAACTAAAATGGTGGAAGAGGAAGAGGAAGAGGGGCGATAAAGATGTTGATCAAAGTGTAAATTTATTTTGAAGAACACACGTAACTGTAAAGTGAATTTGATTGCACATATCACGGGACAATGTATAGACATGGATATGTGTAATGGACCGGAAATTGAAGTGTAGCCATTTCATGCACATTTGTGATCAAGGAATCTCTCAAGTTATCAGGCTAACGGCCAGGGTTTCCCTCATTAACAATCTTGATATAGTTTTCCATGAATAACCTTTGACATAAAATAGATTTGCTATTTTTACCGTGATCCACATTTTCATATCCATGTCGCTTGTATTTTTCATGAGAGTCCAATTTGTTCTTAAAGGGGTCAAAATAGAAAATGGGGAAAATCCAAAAGGTCTTGGGTTTGAAACCCAACCTCATGAATACAACATACCATGTTCCTTGTGTGCAAATTTAAAAGAAATGTCTCCCATGTCTTTCATGCATGGTTTTTATCTATACTTTGATTGGCAAGGAAGACAACCATTCTCAGCATGTGCTAAGGGTTATCCAATGGTGACATCACAACCACTGGAAAAGGGGTTTGCTATTATTTTATTTTAATTTTCTGGCATCAAGTTTATCGATTTGGAGTTTAATTTATTAGATAAGATGAACAAATGATTGGAATGTTGGAAATAAAAAGGTGGGAATAAAATACATACATGTTGTACACCTAAACCACATCTCAGAGTGTCCCGACCCAAAACATATTTGTTGTGTGGTCAAATTTATCGTCCCAATCTTCTTGTAGCATTGTGTAGGCCATTTCTCAACTTTAAGCTCGACTAATTGTAAGGAAATACAGAATTCACAGATAACCATCAATGATTGAGCCCCTCCAATGGTTGGTGACATCAGCGTCAGGTAGATTTTATCTAGCGAATGTTTTTTGTTGTCTTTTTCTCTGCCCAAAAAATATCTGTTATATATGCTCTGCTTTATTGTTTTGATCTAGGTGACACTATTCATGTGAAAGTAATTTGCACTTAAAATGGCTAAAATAAATAATTGGGAAAATATGATTGGTTCCAGGTGTGAAACCCAAATGGTCTACTATGTCACCTAAGTCAGTAAAAAAACCATACTTGAGTTTCATGTTAAAAAATATTTAAAGACCAAGAATGTGGTCACATTAACTGCATGTGCGTGCATCGTTAAATATTGTAAAAAGTAAGTATTATTTTATGTTGTTATTTAATGCAAACCGGTGAAAGGTTTATTATTGTATCTTTAAATAGAAATTTTCATATAATAACAATAAAATTATTTAGTGAATGTTTATTTGTCTACCACATAAGTAATTTGTTAATATATATTTATATATCAATGAAATTGTACATTAATTTATATGAAAAACAATGTCATGTTTAAAATACGCTAGTTAGAAGAGATGGGTATTTAGAAAAATTCCATGTATTTTATAATAAAAAATAGGGAAAACATTTTCTATGATTCGAACAAAGTGAAAAATTGCTTTGTTGGTTGCACTGGAGTCATGATTCGAAAGAAGATGCGTACGAGTTTTTTTGCTACCTTGCACCGGAGGCATGAGTAGAACTAAGTGAAAAATTGTGGAGTTGTTTTCCAAAAAAATATGGATGTTGTTCGGCGACCACTACAAGTACACTGAAAAGTGCAACAAAAATTGTTTTTTAGTGTTGTAGCATTTTGAACTCGAAACTGTTGTATGCATAAAGGAGAGCAAAAACCTATGAAGACTAAGGAAAAAGGCAGTTTTTATTTTGTGTTGCTCCTAGGTTGGAACATGTGGGTTTTGTATGACCCAAGGAAGTGGTAAAAATATCATAAGACTGATTAAAACTGATAGTGTTTTGGTGTTTCCAGTTTTATGCCATTGAAAAGGTTAAAAAGTTGAGAATGACAGAGGAAAATGCATCCACATTCCAAAACATTGTTCAGATGAGCACAATTAAAAAATACATCTTCTGCATAATTATTGACATGTTGACAAAAAAATATTATTAAAAAATACACTCACTTCAGAATAAATGTATTTTGAGAGGCATGAGTGCTATGAAATGTAATGCCGCACTAACATTTGTTTAGTTAGATACCTTCAACTTTGATCAACGGAGGGCATCGTATTATACATTGGGGGTTGTGTTGACCAAAGAATAGTCCTGTAGAAGATACACTCACCTTCAGTGGTCGAACCTAATAAAATCTTTTCACGTTCAAAAATTAGTGTCGTCATAAAATGTGCAGGTGTGTGACACATTAAATGGGCACAATGTGGAACGAAGTTGTCAAGTTTGAACCACACCCACACACACATCAAAGGCTGATAGATCATAGAGTCTACACCCTTCCCGCCTCCAACGTCAACAACGAAAAACTCTACATTGGGGAAACTTCATATTTAACACAATATATAAGTACTTACCTGCCAAACTCCATCTGTCATTTTTCGCCAAACCCTAAGGTGGCAATGGGCATGTCATGCCAACAAAGGTGGGGTTTCCTTGCGATGTCACTGCCACATATCCATGTTCCCACCTGAAATGCCGATGTATGTCATTATTGTGTACTGAGAGAATTGCTAATGTATAGCATTGAAGAGTGTTAATGCCTAACGCTTGTAGATGCTATGTTGTGGAAGATTTGGGATTTAGATTTTAGAGACAAATACGTGTAACAGAGGCAATGATTTGGTGGTAGACACCGTTTTGAACTATGTTATCCCCATCAATTGTTTACTATTTTTTCTGGTCTTTGTTTGGACTATTCCTGGTTTTTAGACGAACTCGTATTCTTTTTCTGGGATATGGAATTATTTACAATATTTTTCTGTCATTATGACTATGTGATGGTTTTAGCCCAACCATGTCGGAGATTAGTTCCTCGCACCTTTGTGGAATATTTTTTGTGTTCGGGTGAAATCATCTCTACATTTATTGGTGATATTTATGGATTCTTATTTTTCCAGGGACAAGGAAGGCCATTGGAGAATTGGATTATGCACTATTCAAGCTTGCATAGGATTTTGTTAGTCAGAGAGAGACACTTCTCATTATCTTCTGTGGATTAAGTTTGGGCGTGCAGATAACATTGTTTCCACATCCCTTGATAACAGCTAGGTCTATACAAATTGCTTTTCATGTTTTCTATAAGGGAATTAATCAGTCCGAGTTTCAAATCTTTTGTTGTTATCACGAATTAAAGTTCCTTCTACATTATGTGATTATCAACCTTTAGTACTGACATACATATTTATGTGCGTTGTGATTACGGAGAAGGTTATACGGTTGTACAAATCTGCGAGGATTACAATGGCTAACTTGGAAAAACATGGAGCATGGGAACTACGTGGGGTGGATGCAACCAGAATAGATCCACTGGTCGACTTCAGAGGAAGAATGTTTGACAAAATAGTTATTAATTTTCCCCACGCAAGCTTTTAGGGGAGAGAAGAAGACCCAGAGGTTACAAAGAGGCACAGGGATTTGATGAGCATGTTCTTTAGGAGTGCAAGTATGTTGCTGGCCAGTTATGGAGAAATCCATGTTAACTACAAGGAGGGGGAGACATATAATAAATGGAATCTGGAAGAAGAATCAATGAAGTGTGGCCTATTCTTAAGCAAGTGTCTCGACTTTAAGTTAATACATTACCCAGGTTACAAAAATAAAAGAGGAAATAGTTCCCAAATCGACGACAGTTTTTCCTCTAGGAGACTGTAGGACTTACATTTTCATGTGATCTTGTTATGCCAAGAGAAGCACCGACGAGAAGGGAAAGAAGGGATAGAAGAATGCTTGTATCCACACTTCCAAACCTGAACCTATCTGGGTGGCTCCTATTCAAATCTTCTAGTCAGATGCCCATTCTGTAAAACTATTTCTTTCCTAAAGAAATTCACATACGACAAAGTTTTTTCATAAAACAACTTTCATATTTGCTATGGCGCGGTCTACTGTAAATCGTAGGAGGAGGAGAATTGTGGTATTTCCTTGCATCTGCCGTCCTCGACATAATATTTAGAGCCAATGAGAATCTGTCCACTACTAATGTAACTATAATTACACGCCTTTGCTCTCACTATGTCTCTCCGTTGACTTATAAAAAGGCACAAGGGTCTCATGAATGACTCTGCAGTCGAATAGTCTTTCATATATAAATAGCGCGACAGGAAGGTATTCATGGGGCAAAAAAAACTTTGTTCTCAACAAAAAATTAACACCATATCATCCATAGTGGCATTTGTTACCTGAGTTGGCTCACAAGTTTAAGTTGCATAATTGACACATCATTAGGAACAAGGAGTTAATCCAACAGGGTGTCTGAAGCATGAAATTTTATCCTACTTTAGAAAGAGTGTGTTCTCTGTAGAAACAGAGAATGGAACAAAAAAATGTATAATTAGGCATGTTACATTACCAGGTGGAGCATTGTGAAAAGCCGTTTGCAGCTCATGCCAATCTCTTCTTACGCATAAATGTTTTGATATTACAGCCCTCATATATGCCGCTCCCATGCATTTATATGCTAGGGCAGCAGCTATTTCCTTATTTCTCTCATATGTCACAGCACAATGCCTGTAAAGCCATTTGAGAAACTCCATAATCATTATCTCTGTTGGATTAGTTACATTCAGATGTTGTGTACGAAACATGTACTGCATATGAAATAATATGCATGAAAGCTTCCATTTTAAATCTTAAATGACAGTATAGCTTACTCGCACAGCTTTGCAGTGTCTGTATAAACTGCCATCGATTGGGTTATTTCTCGATGCCTTGCATTCTCAGCATGGTAAGGCTCCAACAATGAAGCACCCTTCAGAAATTTCAAAGCCGCATTGAAGTACAACCCAGTGCATTCAAGTTCCATGCCTTTATTCTGTAATATGCATCACACAGATGTCAAGAGACAAAAAGAGGTTAGCCGTCCGCAGAATCATACTGCATCAAATTACAAGCATACTCCTAACCTAGATAAATATATGATGGCGAGGAGAAATTATATTGGAAAGACCTTTATATTGTCTCCCACATGTTTCAGATCCTTGGCTTCTTTCATGCAATTTGATGCAGAAGCTTGCCCGTGTTCTCTCTTAACAGGACTGGAAAGAACTCCCTCAGCATCCCTTCCTGAAACTCCATTAGATACAGGGGCTTTAGACGACAGCTTAGCATTCCGTTCAAGTTATCTACTCTATTGGATTCTGTAGGTACTTTACAAACTTCACCATAAGAAACATCAGTTCCTTCCACCCGGGCACCTTTCTCGGGCAACCATGATGTATTTCATGTTGACTGGAGTGGTGGGCTCTAGCTGCCAGCGCCAACTATCGAACAAGAATGGAATGAGATAATTAATTTCTTGTACGCGGGCGGCGGAACTGTTTGAAAAATCAGATTCTATTTGAAGAGAAGATCTGGATCGTGCACATCTTCAGAAGGTTTCATGTATACGGTAACTATTTGCAGAGAAATGAACAGCTGCCAACATTTACTTAACCTGTCGTAGAAGCGAACTGATGGTGCACACATCGAAAATTTGCCACGATTCATTGTGTAGATTGTTCAGTCAATAGAAAGACACATGGATAGCCCATGATTCGTATTTCACCTTATTTTCGAAGAACTAAACTTGTAGCACATCAACGGTAACATGGGGACGTTGATGATGTATGCTTCAATGCGGGTTGTCGATGTTCTGCACGTGTCAGAGACCCCAAGGGTCTTCCCCAATGTTCTATAATGAGTTTATAGAACTCATATTAATAATATAGTTGTAATTGTTTTAGTATTTGGGTGAGTTGTGAGATCAACTCACGTACCTATTTTAGTGTGAAAGATATCTTAAGGAAAAGTTTGAGAGATTATAGGGATTTGAGAGAGATATATGGGTTGTTGAGGATTGATATTGACTCCTTGTATTAAGGAGAACATCCTCCTATATAATGTAAACTCTATCAATGTAATTGATATCCTGAATGATTTCTAAATTCAATACAATTATATTCGATGTTTTTTATATAATTGTGTAGTGTTCAACAAAGCAGGATCATGTTCTGCATAGTTTGATTTTTGTATTAGAGGCATTTGGACTTCTTTATTGCCCTGCTAATGGTAAAATTGTTATATGAGAAGTATTTTTATAGAGAGTATTTTAGATAGCTATTATTCCATTTATGTTTGTTCGTGATTACATTTTTCAATTGTTGTGTGGATCTTTGCTCATTGTGCATTGTCTTATCTAATACATTTGAGCACAAAAGTATTTGTATTTTATAAGCTTTGTCTCAGATATTCACCCAACGGACCTGCCAACAGAACTTGCACATTGAGATCAATTGTTCAACATTGAACAAAGTCTTGTGAGGAGCAGTGAATATAAATCGCAAAGAATTGAGTCCAAATTTGGTATAAACGTGCAAAGCGTAACCTTTTGGAGTTCAGGCATGAAAAACAACTCCAAATTCACGTACAACTCAGTCATGAACAGCTTTTAGGTCGGGTGATGAAATCAAATTTGGTTGGTACCATTTTGAAGCTCTTGGAACAAGCTCTCTGATGCATCAAACTGTTTGAAAAATGGAGTTCTGCATCTCAAGTTATCAACGAAACATTGAGTTCATGTCATGTGCTTCCATGTTGACGGTTTTCATTTTTTTTAAAAAGCGGTTTTAGGTGTGAATTCGTGGTATTTGATAAAGTAATTTTATTTTAAAAGGTATATAGTTTCCTTTGATTGTGTCAAATAGGTTTTATGATACTATTCATAAATAATCATTAGAGTCATTAAAAAAATTAATTTGCATATTATTATTTTTTATCATTTTATCATTTGTTAATGGATTATAGGGCTTTAGTATCACTAAGTCATGTTTTATGTTTGTAATTGAGAGTTTTTCATCTCGTTATAATAAAAAAAAATGTGTTTTGTCAAAGTAAAGACTATATTTGTGGTTTATAGGTTGTTCAAAAAGAGTCATTGTTGTAAGTTTCATTGTCCTCATATTAAAAATTCCAGTCATTCTGAAGTTCCCGTGTTTAGTGTCAAATTTTCATATTCATTGCTAAACTTATTGTCATTTTCAAAGTTGTCCATCGTTTTCAAAATGTCAAAATAGTCTCATTGTTAAAGTTAGAGTCGTCGTTATAATTTATGAGTATTAGTCGATGTTTGTCAAAAGTGTCATTTAGGTGATTATTAGATTTATCAAATTAAAAAAATCTACCTCACGGACTCATTTTCAGTGTAACCCGACATCCGATTTGTAAATGAGCTTCAAAATTACATCTTGCTAAGTTAAGCAGCAACACATGGAGGAAGGAGGCAATAGAGGAAAGAGGTCAATCAGCGACCTCTCACCAGCCGCAAGTAACGGGGCCGCACAATGAAGTTGTGGCATTTTTTCAGTTGTGTGTTTATTTTCCACTGTGTGAAAATAAGAGCAGATGTCACATTCTTGTTTAATTGTAATGTGTGAGAAATTCCTATATGTAACCTCCTAGAAGAAAACATTATAGAGTATGTCTCTAAGTTTATTGTAACACTCATAGATTTGGAAAGGGTTGGTGGTAGATCCAGAAAACCACAAATGTAAAAAGGTAGATAAACTTTTACTGATGTAGTGGTCCTCTGACTGCCTTCCTTCTTTATGAAGATGATCCGCCAAGGGAATGTTGAGTGCGTTCTTTTCAAGGAGTAAATGCAGGATGCGTTCCTTCGCATAGTTGTGGTCATGTGCAGTAAGACAGTCAGCTAATTGGAAGTTTACATGCCTTTTTTTGATCCAGATTATGAGGCAAGCCCGTGCAACACGTTGCAGAAAAAGGAGTTATGTTGTACTATGTCAACATTAGGGGAGTGTATATTGGGAATTAATAATGTTAACAATAGGGGAGTGAATATTACCAAAATATTGTGTAACATTATTAAATAAAATGTAATATTATAATTAATGAGTTTATAGAACTCATATTAATAATATAGTTGTAATTGTTTTAGTATTTGAGTGAGTTGTGAGAACTCACGTAACTATTTTAGTGTGAGAGATATCTTAGGGATAAGTTTGAGACATTATAGGGATTTGAGAGAGATATATGGGTTGTTGAGGATTGATGTTGACTCCTTGTATTAAGGAGAACATCCTCCTATATAATGTAAACTCTATCAATGTAATTGATATCCCGAATGATTTCTAAATTCAATACAATTATATTCGATGTTTTTTATATAATTGTGCAGTGTTCAACAGGGAGACAATCATCAAAAACAAATAGTGGAAAACATGTCCAAATATTGGGGTGAATTAGAAATAAAAAGATGAGCTAAAATGGAGAACCTTGGAAAGAATTATAACACTTCTTAGGTGGCATAATCAAAATATTGCCAATTCAAATCCAAAAGTGTTGAAAAAATGTGAGACTGATTCAGAAGCCCTATTTATCTAAATCAATCAGGGCTCTGAAAATGACTCAATTTTCTAGAATTCACTTTGAGTCACTAGAAAATTACTATCCCTCCTTGAAACCCTAATATGCTCGCAACTCCTTGCAAAACCGTATGGCATGCATGAGTTAATGGGGGCATGTATTTTTGATCCATTATTATTATAACCCTGAGATTTTGAACAATTATAATTATGACCCTAGGATATTGAACAATTTAAAATTCAACACACTAAGTATAATGTAGTAGTCATGTGTAATACAAGTATCCCAACCCTAATCCTTTCAATTATCTAATCAATAAACCAAGTTTGTTTTAGATTCTCCTATTTAAGAATTTGAAATTGCAGTTTGGCATATGGATGCTTGTATATCAAATGATGTGTTACTTTACAACATCATAATTGATTTCAATTTTTGTATTTCCTTGTCCCAAATGTACTAATGCACCTATGTATACATATAGACTTCTTGAATTAAAATTAAAAACCTATTGGTGTACATGCCGGCACCACATGAGGGCAATGCCTTAAAATAAACGACAAAGAAATAAACGACAAAGAACTAAAGTGAAAGAAAACAAGGGAGAGAATGGGAGTAGAAATGTTGTATGATTCTAATAAGTGAGAACCTTAATTCTACGTTTTTGGCAAAAAATGTCTAGATAATGTAGAAAAAGAAAGGGAAGAGAAAAAATAGTGAAAAGACAAAATAAATAGGATGGGAAACAAATAGAGTCATACAAAAGAGAATAGTGAAGAGTCCATAATAAAAAATCAAATGAAATATTTGCACGAAGTGTGTTTATAGTCCCCACACAAAAAATCTAGATTGAATCTTGCATGGGATTGTAACAAATTTAATTATGGGTGGACCAGTGATCCATTAATGGGCTCACGCCGTTTGTTTTTCTGAACTGTTTTTTGATAAATTGGGGTTTTTTAAAAATGTTTTATTGTGAATTGTTTGTATCCGTTTGTTTGATTAATATAAGTCAAGTCCATAACTGTAATTCCAATAAATGAATACCATATTAACAAGGCCATGATATGGCAAATCCTGTCGAAGATGATGTTTTTTGTTATGCGAGAAGAGTAAATAAAATAATGTTGAAGTGTAGTGTTATTTATCAATTATGCAATGTACAGTGGGAGGAAAACGGAAATTTTTTTGTAATTTGAATGCCCATTCCTTGTGGTTGTAACTCAATAGCTATGTTAACTGTACTTGAAATGTTGTTTTCACTGCACAGTCAAAGCAGAAAAGAGATGTTGAGATATTGAAAAAATAACGTAGAAAATATGCATAGAAGTTAATTTGATTTATGCTCTTTGTTCGATATTTGTATCCTTTTAATGTTCACTATCTGAAAGGAGGACAAAACAATAATGCATAAACAAATAAACATGTAACTATTATTGTAATTGTATATGCTTAATATATAGAAAAAGTATACCACGAGACATGTAACAATCCTTCAATCTGAATGAATAAAAGTTTCTAGAAAATGTTCACAACTGTTGTTTATGTGATGGATTCATGTCACTATTATAGATAAGGATCCAATCAAGGATGGATCAAGTGAGTCTATAAGATCTTGTATTGTCATGTCGGGTGTAAATTTCTAAGATTCACAAACAGTATGAATGTTCTCCATTGTGGTATTTGCAATTACAGAGGGGGAACATCTTGCATCACCTCTTTCATATTTTGATTTTTATTTGTTAGCAAAGCCTATAATATGCAATCTTGAGTCCACAACCAATTTTGTTACAAATTTATGACAAGTGCTCTAGTAAATATGTATGCAGAATGTGGAAGCGTACACAAGGTGTGTGACTTGTTTGACAATAAACCTCGGGAAAATATGTTCTCGTGGAATGTAACTATTACAGGATATGCACAAAATGGATTTTACAAGAATGCTCTCAATCTCTTTGAAGCAATGAAGCAGTTAGGAATTTACCTCAACCATGTAAGTTTTGCTAGTGTTTTATTAACATCCAACCATATAGATTTAGTAGATGAAGATACTTGAATGCCATGAGTGGTTCTTATTACACTATGCCCACAATAGCTTATTGTATGCATGGTTGACATTCTTGACCATGTAGGATATATACATATGTCGATGATGTAAGGTTGTTAATCTTGGCCGTCCACATCTTGTCTGTTGTCATAGGGGTGAGGGTTTGACCCAACTTGCAAACACCTTTGGCGCAATTAAAGAATAAGTAGGGGTTTCTCCTCGAGGAGAAAGTCTACGCCGCTAGGGTCGATGATGGAAGGTGCATTGTTGGGAGAGGGTGTATAGGTGACTATGTAATTTTATTTTGTTCCAATTTGAATATTGTGTAATAGTAAAGAAACTGGGTATTTGTTTAGTGTTTAGGAGTTCTATAGGAATGTATTCATTATATTGACCTGCTTGATAGTATCTAAAATTATTATGGAAACGGAAACAACATATATAATATGATTGGACCAGGTGCGGGTGAGACTGGTGTGGATGAAATTATCATAGACATTGTGTCTATTTCCAACAAATAAGTTAAACAAATACATGCCTAAATTTTGTAGTAGATTTTTTTTCGGTGCCCGAGATCGCATCGATATATAGTGTGCTTGTATGTGACGTTCTTGGAGTTGATGTAATTGATGCGTCAATGTTTAGAAATGGAAATTTGATCATTAACATGGATGTCAACGCCAACAAAATGAAGCCTTTAATTCATTTTTTTTTTTTATACTTTACCTATGAACACAATTATTTTATCACCTACTAAAGTATTAGAAAGTTTATTTGCTAGAGAAAAGCACACTCAAACAAATTTTGATGAGTGTTTTGACCCTGAAGCATTAATGTTTTAAGGATGACAGATAATGGCTTTAACAAAATTCAACATTCTCTTTGGTGAAGCATAATAATTTTGAATCCAATGCGAGAAATAACTGTTTGAAGGTAACAAAAGATTTGTTAGTAAGTATTTCAAACATGAATCTTAATGTAGCAGGTGGAGGAAAAAAATAAAATACCTCAGACGGATGTTACGTCAATTTGAACAAAAACTTTCTTGATTGGTAAAAGGAAATTATGCAGATTTGATAAGAGACTATGTGATGGCACATTTGTTCCTGGGCGTTGTTTAAGCTTCTCAATGTATTCAGTGGGCAGATTGGAATCCCTGTGGAGACCTGACCGTAATGACATTGGCTCCATTTACATTTGTCTTGTTCCATTTAGTGTGTACCTTATAAAGGTAAGGAGGAGCATTTATTTTTCCATTATGTGCAGTGACAGTGGATATGTGTGTGTGTGTGTGTGGAGAAGAAAATGTAATTAAAAAAGGCCTACGCAACTCAGTCAAGGTCAATGTATTGTTCAGAGCACGAAAAACCAATTCAACTCTGATTTAGAGTTTCTACATGTAGTGGTAGAGTTGATTCGCAGGTACACCTGGCAAGCATAAGAGGAAGAAGGCAGGCTTTATAAAATAGGTCACCAGGTGTAACATGCAAGATTAGGTACTCGAGTTGGAGTTAGACATAAAAGAAAAGGAGATCAACTATACAGAGCATCCTAAAGAGAACATAACAAAACATAGCGAAAAAGTGGCGAGTGGTGTGCAGCCACGCGAAGCACAAGGTTTTTATGAGGTCGAAAATGCCTTCACGATGCAAATGTTAAGCCTATATTCGCGACACTCAATTATGCAGAGATGATAAGTAAATACCCAACCAAACTATCCAAATATTTACAATTACAAAGTTAACGACACGAATTGCGGAAACGTGGCTACGTTTAATTAGCGCTTAAATTGAGGATCTAGTTCCTTTGAGAAATCGTTGAAGTCTCTGATGACAGATTCACCTTGGGCCGCAAGCAGCCTCAATGCACTTCCTACAACACGACCAAGCAAACCTCTAAACATGGCTGAAACACCGCAAATATCCAGTATTTGCATCCAACTGGCTTTCCATGTAGACAAGGGGTGCATTGTCATTGGCACTTCCATTCTTCCATATAAATCTGGAGTCCAGCTAATTTTGATGAGGTCAAGGAAGCGGTTCATAGAGCTAGATCTACTGATCTTCAGCACCTCGCATAACATTCCTGCAGAACACTGATTTAACTTGTGGATCCGGCGATGGACAAATATAAGCTCAGGGCCCCACCGTAAAAGGAATTCACGATTTGTAGACAAAAACTCTCCGCCGAAGACACAAATAACACAAATGCTACGGAAAATGCTAATGACGACACAAATAACAATGATGAAAGCTCAAATTTGAGCAGGAAAAGTCGATCACCGCTTATAGGGGTCGATCCCCTGACCTCTAAAGCACATAAAACCCCCTTCCTCATTTACCATCCCCGCGGTCAAAAGTGGTTAATTGGCGGTTGGCTTATTTTATGGCGAGGGAGTACCTTTCACGTGACACATTGCTAGGGAAGCCATGACCGCCGCAGGACTCGAAACCCCTTCCAGCTCAGGGCGACAACAATTACAGAGAAAAGAAAATGCTTTATTCTTTATTGAGCACCAGTTTCCTCCGCTCAGATGACGTGCACATTCCAGGAATTGTGAATTCTTCGCAGCTGGCCAGTTAGCTCCGATTCAAATGACCAAACCCTACAAGATGAAAAGAATGCTATAAAATTAGTGCCTCTACAGGTCGCAAAAACAAAGATCAATTCAAGGAGAATGTTCAAAGTAAAAAGATCTAAAAGATCAAAAAAAAAATCATTCTCAAAGCAATAGACACAGCCTCGAGCCACACAAAATTGACAAAACATGCATAGTAGGTTGTACCAGCATTAAATGACATTAAATGAATATGAGTCCATCTTCTCAACAGTGCCAAATAAAGGGGATCACCAATAAATTCCTGCCACAACACAAAAATTAAAGCATCAAACTTTAGTTCAGCCCATTTAAATACAGATGGCAAAATTTGTTTGAACAAAATGCAAATAACTAATTGCTAAGGTGAAAACAATATCCTTGCCTTCGGCAGGATAATAAACGTCAAATTAAATGAATACTATATCCGTGTGGAGATTTAGAACAGGGTACGTGAAATGTTTGATAAAATGCCTCGGTGAGATGTGGTTTTGTGGACTGCTATTAGTGCAGAATTTACTTGAAATGTTTGATAAAATGCCTCGGTGAGATGTGGTTTTGTGGACTGCTATTAGTGCAGAATTTACTTGAAATGTTTGATAAAATGCCTCGGTAAGATGTGGTCTTGTGGACTACAATGAGTGCAGAATTTACTCATAATGGTTTTCCAGGCTTTGAAAGTTCAAAGAAAATGCATTTGGCAACTGTCAAACCTGTGCGAAATTGAGAGCTTTAGAAATGTGGAAGCATACAATTGGCATGCAGAAATGTGGAAACCTATAATTGGCATGCAAACTGTTTGACTAAATGCCTGACAGAAATGTAGCCTATTGCAGGATATGCACAAGTGTAAAGTCAGACACCACAACCTTTGGAACCATCCTCCCAGCTTCTGCCAAAATGGTAGACTCACAACAGGGCACGTACAATGTTCAATAAAATATAGCCTTGTCAACTGCAGTGAATCCCTCTGAAAGCAACCATAGGGCAAAAGAAAAAAAACTGTGATGCCAGTCCAACATTGACACTGTTTCACCAAACGTAACCAACAGGTGTCCTATCTGATCGGGTTACCTTATAATGGGAAGTGTTTTTGTCAGATGTTGTAGTTGTAGGTGTCCTGTTTGATATGTATGTTAAATGTTTGACAAATAATATCAATTTGTAATATCTTTTCCCGCAACATCGTAATTGCAGCCTACATAAGACAAGGTCAGGGCAATGATAGATATTCAACCCACTCAGTTCACCTTTGCCAGCATACTCCTGGGCCATGGTACAATAAGAGCTTTGCGGCAGGAATGGACATACATCAAGGCATAACAAGAAGTGTTTCTTGTTGGCTGTTGTAGCTGTATTGTTTGCTCTTCCCCATCACGCAAACTCAAAACAATTTAAGATAGCATACATTTCACCGCAAATTACAACTCCAACAAACTTAACATTATTGTCCACTTCAGCGTAATTTGCAACTCATATGCTGATGGGCAATTGAGGTCTTTTAAAAGATCACACTAAACTGCTGTTTCAAGGAGTTCTTGACTGGTTTTTTGGTCTTTAGGATCAGGAAAGGAATATAATTTTTAAGTTTTCAAGCCACTCTGATATTGTAGTCACTCTCACCATCAACACCATCCAACATAGGGCTAGAAACATATCACACAGGTCTATAATACCAATGATATCAGAATTCTTACTACTCTGCCTTAAACAGTTGTTTCAAGGTCTTTGACAGTGGTGTGACTGGGCTTAACATATTATACGCTCAAGAAAACTTGGCTTAAGGCTTTGAACACATTCTCCATGACTGTTAGACTATGTTCCTCCTTTGACACAAGCCTGAGCGCACACAATTTAAAATTTGGGTTTCTAAACCATAGCTGAGGGTTTCATGACATCACAGGACAATGAGCAGGGGTTCTTTGAATGACACAATGTTTATGGGTATTCTACCTTCTAACACCTCCAAACATCTCTTAGGACCCTGACAACCACCTTTCAAGTCTCATTAGGCAATTCCACATATGCCAATGAAGAAAAACTAAGAAGAAAATGCAAGGAAAACAGACTTCTTCAGGACTATGTGTGAAAGTCAGAGATAAAAGATATTCAAACAACAAAGCTATCATTGTTTATGGATGGAAACCTCGGAAACCTCCCTTATTCCATTGTAATCATTTTACATACCTCCCAATACTTGTAATATTCCACAAATATGAGAAATCTTGAGCTTCTAGACCTCTAATACAGTGATATAACAGTCAGAACTGTGTTATAGCAGTTTTTCTTTAATCATGCTTTCTTTTCTTACTGTCATTGATAGCTACTACACTCTATATCAGGGATTTTGCAGAATTTTTTATGGTATAGGTCTTCAGTGCTTAGTCTTCTAGCACAGATAGAACAATTCTCTCTCTCAAGTATTCAAATGCACTTAGTCCAGAAAATAAGTGTACTCTGTTTAGAGACCTAGACTGAGATACAAGAAGAAAACAAGAACTATCATGATATTGGAGCTTCAACAGATGAACGCAACTCTAAACCCAATCAACTATATTGAAACTGACTAGTTCCTTGTTTCATTTCCTTACAACTCAGCATTTATACTCTGTTTTACTCTTCCTAAGGTTTGATTTGAGCTTCATCACCTTCATCTTGCTCCTAAATCATCTTTCTCTCAATCTTTTATACATGTCTCTTATCAATTCTTGGCTCAAATCACTTACTAGTAACCTTCTCTGTGCACACTTTAGGTTTCTTCCTTTTGACTGTGACAGAACAGTCATCAACTTCCTTGAATATGATTTATTTTAGATTTCTTACACTATTCTCAAGGTTCTGAGACTCCTATCAATATCCCACACACTCTTTACAACTTCTTCTCAAAGACATTTTACTCAAATACTTGTTTACTCGTCTAGGCTCTTCCTTAATAACATGTACAGGACAGTCTCACTCAATTTTGTTTCATGACTTCCTCTGGGCCTTATTCTCTTTCTCAGAGGCTTAAATCAATCTTCCAGGTTTTATATCTGCCTAACACCTCTCCTAAATAGATTTGTTCACCATTTCCTTTAGCTTTGATTCCAAATGACTGTTTCCAAGAAGACTGTATATGCTTGTTGCTCTTCAATGACTTATTTTTCTTATTTGATCTATGACTTAACTCCAACTGACCTTATGCTCTGTAGCACCCTGTATACATTAATGTCTTAACCGTCACCAATTTATAACAGTCTATCATGAATTTCTTAAGGCATCAACAACTTCTCAAGTATCCAAACCCTCTAATCTGGGCATCAACACAGTTAAGAACATCCAAGTTTTGGAATTTGTATTCTTTATTCAATCCTTCTGATACTCTTGATTTTTTAGAACACAATAATACCTCCTTATTCGTCTAATTGCATGGATACATTAGTCTTTTCTTAATACCCAAATAATGTATGTAGATTCAAACCTTCCTTGAACCCTGAACAGGGTATACCCAGAATCATGAGAAGAGTTATAATTTGTTTAACTTGTCTATGCATTTGACTCTTTCATGAGAATGTATTACTCAACTTAACTCTTCTGAGAATGCCCTTGAGAAGACTCAAATGTTTAACCCTATACAATTTTGTCTTGGTTTTGGTTTCAAAACTCTGTGTCTGAGTGTCTCAGTCCGAGACACAGTAATTTCTTATTTAATTCCTTTTATTATCTCTTGTTCAAAATCTATCATGTCCTTTATTGATTCTTACCTCTCCTTCAAGCCTTGAAAAGCTTCAAACACTGCCCTATTCTTTGTCAAAAGTTTAACTCATCAATAATCATCCACTGTCATGCCTAAGACTGTCAAAATGCTGAATCACAGTTCAATACCAGTTTTAAATCTTTTGACACCTTTAATCCTTTTCAAGCCATTGTTCACAACCTAATTTCTGAAACATCCTATTCAAACCCTATCCAAACATGCATTCACTTCCAATACACTTCACAAGTACCAAAAGCTTAAGAACACAATACACTTGAGCAATGCAAGATTCATAAGAAACTCACAAATATATTTACATTAATGGTCTGATACGATACTTTCTTTGGACTGCAGACCATCTGAGCCCTTCCTAGGCTCCTTCACACGTTCCTTCACCTATGAAAACCCCTCTAAAACCTTCACTAACTGTTTTCCATTCGAATTTCTCCTATTAACATTAGGAAAGTAGTTACAAAACTTACTCTAGGGTAATAAAACCATGGTTTATGAGGGTTATAGGTTTGAAATCCTAGGGAAAGTTTTAAAACCATCTTATTTGCCTCTCATGAGGTCTAATATGACCTTTTACATCATTAGCCACTCTAACCTCTTCTACGTTCAATTCTGCTTCGCAGTTTGTCTTACAAATTTACACAGTACTTACTGACACTCCATGTTTTGGAGGGCAGTCGCATAAGCAGCTAAAACACGTCAGATGAAGGATTTCATGAAGGATAAAGTTGAAACGACTTATACACCAAAGTTAATAGGAGGGGCTAGTGAAGGGGGTTCTGCACAGAAACTTCAAACTGAGACTGAAAAACAAAAACTGGGCAACCGGACATGTTTATGCACAATCGCCATCAACTCTCACAAGGACAGATGGCTATATGTGAACAAGACTTATTGGACGTGTCTTTGAAATTGGAGCCTGTCTTCAGGGCAGAAGATTCATTCACCCACAGACATCTGTGTGATCCTATTTACAGGCCTTGATCTTGAGGATGCCCATGCATCATAGGAGCATTATTTTGAGGTGAGGTAACTTTTTTGATTTTAATGATCGTTTGACATGCTTTCTTATGTATCAATATGCATATTCGAAGTCTTTAATGCCCTTTTGTAAAATCAGACATTGAATGGGATGCATAGTACTAGACATACTTCGATAAATTGAGATTGTAGCCAAATCTGGTGGTGGATGAGATTTTAACCGAATGCAACAAGGAGCTTCATGCAATTGATCAGCAATATCCCTTTGAACCTCTGAAGGTAGGATTGCTTCAATTGACTTATGTATATGATTACAAAATTGTTTCAATGTTGAAAATCCAAGATAAGCCTAGATATTCCAGGTATTTCTTGGTCAAACCTAATGATCCAATATTAGTTGGCCACTGGATTCCTGTTGACAGAACTGGCCTGTGTATATCATGCCACAAGAGCTTTGATTAACATGCTTTTGTCTTGGTCACACTACATGGCCATAATGGATCCAGTGTATGACAGACCCCTGGTGTGTATATCATTTAAAGAATTCTGATTAAAATGTTTTCTGTTTGAGGGAAGAGGATTCCTCAGTTTTTCAGAAACAAAGTATTCTGGGGACATCACAGTGAGGCGGTACTTGTGTGAAACCATTACAGTACTTGAAGAAAACTTTGCGCCTTACATCCTGCAGAAGGTGTACCCAATTTGCTCAACTGGTATTTGAGCATGTCTTGTTGTCCAAAACTGAACTTCTGAACTAAGCAGTCTTCACCAATTGTTTTCAGTGGGTCCTGCTTTGAACATAATACCGTAAAGATCATTCTTTCAATTTGTCATAGCATGTGGTTTTCTATTTGACTTGCAAGATCAGTTAGGAATTTCAGCAACATGCATGTCTGGAATGCTATAATGCTTTGTCATGTAAAAAACTTGCATATCATAGTTACTAGGTTTGGCAAGGTCATCATTTTGATTACCAAAAAAACAACAAAAAAAACCCAATTAAAAAACATTAGAAATGTCCAGATAAATCTGAATCAAGATCGCGGTAACCCTGGACGGTTTTTTCACAAAAAACAAAAAACAAACCCTAAAAATAAATGCAAAGAAACCCTAAAACTAAACATGACAGACACTAAATAGGGTTAACCGCGTAGAAAACCTATAACAACGCCGCATTTCAATTGTTAAAACACGAAAAACATTTTTGTTTGAGCAGGATATGTAGGGTTGAGCATTTGCTTTGAGCTGGTCGCGGTCGCAGAGGTCACCATCTGGTGGTTGAAATTGCATTCCGCCAATGATATGCAGAGCTCACCATTTGTGAAGTCCATTGCAGGCCGCCGTTAGTTGCATAAAATGATTCCCCGGAAGACCTCCTTCACAGTTGGCCATCATCTTTGGCTTCACCTCCTCTGCTAACGAGGTTCCACAGCCTTTTCCAATTCTCTGTTTTTTTGGATCCATAAACTTTTTGAGAAAATAAAATGGTGTTCAATATATGATCAAACACAGAAACCAAATTATCAGTTTTTATCAGATAAAATGAACACATGGATATTCAATGCTTATATAGACTTTCTAAATAATATGCCGTTAACATTCTTTCAATTTCTAAAATAATATGCAGTTAACACCTGAGTTGGCCTAATAGTGAGGAACTTGTACTCTTGAAAGAGAGGTCACAAGTGCAAATCCTGCACGGGGTAGGGATGTACGCCCTGTATTTGAAGCACAGTTAGGTGCCTCCTGCGTACTGGGAGTATATGCTATAAAAAAGCTGCCTGAAGACCCAAAAACAGGTTGCCTGGCATCGCGGACTATGAAAACCATTATTATTATTATTATTATTATTATTTAAAAATAGATTTTCTACAAAAACATTTGTCACATAGACTTTTAACTAATATGCTTTCAACCTGCTTTTTTAAATAGTAAAAGAGTATTGATTTAATTTTAATAAAATTCAAAAATAAAAAATCTTGTATCATGTTGCATTTAATATAATATAAAAAAAAATTATGAAAAAATAAAAAAATATCAAATCTATTCACTAATATTTTTTTATGTGAGTTTTTTACAATTTTTAAATCAAAACTAAATCAACTTTTAATATAATTTCTTACATTGATTTGTTAAATTTTACTAAATTTATTAGAGGAAAAAGAATATGCGAATAGAATCTCTCCTCACTCAACATATATTTTAAGATTCATATGTATTAAATAATTCCACTTGTAATTACAATATAAATATGGAAAAAGGTATATATTAAATTTAATATTTTAAATTTTTTGTAATTTTTCCTTTTAAATTTTCAATTAATTAATAATAAATATTTGATTATTGAATATTTTTAATTAATTTAAATAGCTTAACCAATTTAAACAATATTTTGTATTTCAATTTTTTTATTTCTACTTCAACAAAGAAAAAATATGATCAATTATTCCTTTTTTAATGTCTTGTTACGTCGAAGGTGTTCCCCCTATGGTAATGGACCTCCAGACGTTTCTGCAGCGATGTTAAATTTGACGTCCTCCCGAACGTTTTCCCTGTTTTTAGCTGTTTTGCATTTTTAAGTTGATAACATAGATTGAAGTTTGAATCTTGGGCTTTGGGAAATCCAATGGTGGAGTTGAGAAGTTGAGCCACCGCAGTGAAGGCAGCGTGCGGCAAGATCGTATACGTGGTTCTGGATTCGATGATGAACCCCCCGTTACCATCTCCTTTAATATCGAACATTCCCTCTAGAATATTTGCCCGCGAATTCCCCACGCTCTTTCCTTCCACAGATAAGTAATACATATAATCATCTATGACCGAGTTGGTTAGAATAGGGGTAGACTCGGCTCCCTCGCCCAGGGTCTCCGCCGCAGTGACCAACAATAGAGAGCTCATTTTTGCAGATGCATTTATTAAACAGTAAGAGAATTTGGATTCTGCAACGGAAGCGGAACTGAATAGCGAGATTAGCGATAAGTCGACCCGTCCAAGGCCTATGAGACTGTTGGTTTGGTTGAAGCCTTTCCCTCGCGTGTCGTGGCTGCACCCAAACACCACCCCCGGGATGGATTCTTCTCCCCCGCTTGTGTCTGACATTGTCAATGTGTCTGAAGATAACACGCCGCTGGTCCTCAAACCGTCGACGTATTGGTATAAGTATTGGCAGTCTGGCGCACAGGTGGGATTGGGAATGGAAGAACAGAGGGATGAAGCACATTGCAGCTTAGCGTAGGTGGTGGATTTGGAGGGATTAGTGATGAAATGACATTATATTTCTAGAACCAAATTACATACCTAAAGTATTGGGCTTATTGCATTTGTAAATAGTTCTGATGAATTGGCACAGCCCTAATAAAGAGCACTGGCCACTTGCAAATCCAACAAATAGTAGATACATGGACGGATTGTTCTAGCAGGTGTCGATAAGTTTAGTGATTTAATTGGTTCATCACACTACTCTAATGGAAATGCTGCAAAAGAAAACTTCCTTGGAATTTGTAGACATTTCATGTTAAATATTCTCCATATTGTTTTATTCTAACTTAATTTGATCGAATTAAAGTTGAAAACCCCTTATTTGTCTTCCTATTTCATGTGGAGGGTTTAACTAAATATGTGGAGTGAACTGTCACTATGATGGAAGAGAATTCTAAGAGACACTTGAGTGGAGTTTTGAGTTAGCATATGTGTTTGAATCTTCCCAATTATCTTGGTAGAAAGCAAATCTATGCTTCAATTTTGTTTTGTGCTTAATATCCATATATTTGAAGGTTATCATAATTGTTAATGGACAGTGCATCATTGTAATGGATGATAGGACTACCTGTGGGAAGCCTTTGGTGGAACTCCACTTTCATTTGTCAATTATCAGATCTCCAAAAATAAGCTGGAAAATTGAATCCCCAGATCCATAAGTTCAAGAAGCCAAAGTATTTATGTAGTAAACTAATTGGAAAACATGTATGCTCAATTGTGGGGCAACTGTAAAAGTATATTTGCTATTTGTTGTATTTGCTTGGTTTTTTTACCTAGTTGTTGATTACATGGTCGTTCATTATATGAATCTGGACCACAGGTAGGATTGTAGAGCGATAATATTTATTCTTTGACTCCTATATTCAGGACCTAGAGTTTCTTACCAATTCTCGATGAATCCAGGAATCCATGGTATATAGCAAAGGTGGAGAAGATCAAGTTTGACAATCGCAACCATGCTAGGGTATGCGTGTGGAGGTATTACCGAACTGAAGGAGGAGGTATTTTTGTCCGATCATTCAGATGATCAGAGAAACGACACAATTGAGGGAAACTGTATTGTGAATACCTTCAAAACCTACACCAAGCTCGAGAGCGTAGGCTCCGAAGACTATTTTTCTTGCTTTGAATACAAATCCGCGACTAGGGGCTTCACACCCGATAGGGTGGCAGTGTCAGTAGTTTAGATCTATCACAATCAGGGGTAATTGTGTTCTTGTTTATTGTCCTTTCCATACATCTACCTTATAATGTATTTAAATACATTCGAATGCGATGTGCACCTACCCCTGAAGCCGCGAATTCCCATTACAACTTTGTTCATGATCCCCATTCTTTAAAACATCGCACCCTTCTTCAAGATTCTTATATCAATGACTGGTCAATATAGAACCTCTACAATGTTTACCTTTGGATTAGCCTTGAATTGCGTCCAAAATTGTGTGTGGGCTGTGATAGCATCTTGCATGGTTATACTCCTCTCTACTTGGCAGATCTCACCATCGATAGTTTTTTTGCACAAATAGAAAACACATCAGCCATGAAACCACTCCCTAACACGTGCAATGTAGGTCAGCCTGCAATCTTGCCATGGTCAATGTAGAACCTCTACAATGTTTACCCCTAGATTAACATTGAATTGCACACAAAACTCCATGTGGGTTATGACATCATCTTCCATGGTTATGGTCCTCTATACTTAGCAGAACTCATCCTTTACAACACAGACCAACGGATCTTGTGTAGATTCATGTTGTATTTGTTAGGATTAAATATTATTATCCTAATATTAATTATGCATAGTTTAAATTATTTAATTTTATTAATTAAATAATAATTGTTATTTGGTTATATGGTTAATCAACCTGTTGGTGTCGAATCACAGCACCCCTGGGACTCCGCAACGCGATCGTTTGAGACTCCCAGTGCGATTGCACAACATGGAGCTTTTCCCAAGTGTGGGACCTCGCGAAAACGAAAAAGCTCTCCGGATGAAGGCCGGCTCCTATTCTTCTGTTCAGATGCACCAATAAAACGTAGAGGTTTACCCCAAAAACCTAATCTAACTACCAAGGAGACAGGGGAGAGAGAAATGCAATGAAAAATAAACCTAAGCTAAGGAGGTGATGCACCGAGGAATGAACATATGTTTTGCCAATTAAACACAGACCACAGAAATGCAATGCAATATCATGCACAGATAAAAATATTCACAGTGAAAGATCAGGAGGATGCAAAATGAAACACATAGAGGGTTGAGAAACATCCACAGTCATGCATTTATTTGCTCCGAAGGTTGATACAATACACTGCAAAAAATGCCCAGAGGCAAAGGTGCATTACAGTTTCAAATGGGAGGTTTGAGCTCCACAACTCCGCCTGCCAAAGAGAAGAAGGGAGGAGGCACAAAACAAAAAATGTTCGACCCTTTTTAAAACAGCCTCTCCTTACATTTATATGAGAAAAATGAGGGAGAAGAGAAATTTGGAATTTCTTCCAACCACCTCCACATCCGCACCTAACTCGTCTCATTATGGCGGACTGTACTTCGAATCGGGTTTGGAAGAAGCCCCGGCATGTGTTCGATGCTTGCGTTGTCCCGAAACCCGCTTCCCACGTGATTCCGAGCTTTCTTTTGTGTCGGGGCGGAAGATGAACTCGCATGCGCATCGGGTCCGGAGGGGTGCTCATGCGCATCGGGTCCGGAGGGGTGCTCGACATGCCTCTAATCCGTGTGTTTCCGACTTGTTAACCCGACTATGAACCCGATTTCCTTAGTGCGTCGGGTTTTCTACCCCTTGCGACATGTCTTTTGGTGTCGGGCTTTGGCGGGCTCCCGACATGCTTCTTCGACGTGCAAACCCGACTTGCTTTTGTGCCATGGGAAACCCGAATTGCATTGTGTCGGGTTTTGGACGACCTCCCGACATGTTCTTTGACGTCGGGGTTTCGGAGGCCCGGCCACACATATTTTCCTCTTTTTTCGGGTCCTGGAGACCACCCGACATGTCTCTTTGCTGTGGCTTTCTGCCGCTTAAAACCCGCGTTTGCTGTGGGTGTCAGGTTTCTGAGCCCTTTCGGCTTATCCCGCGCCATGTTCTTCCCCCCTGTCCTCCCGACCACTAAACCCGCGGTTGCATCCGCGGTCGGTTTTTTCGGCCTTGGCGACATATCCTTTCGCGTCGGGTTCATCCTTCTCTCCGATTCATCCTTCTCTCCGACATGCCTTTGCGCCCTACTCCTCCGCCTCTGAAACCCGCTTCCTTTCGCGGCCGTCCATTCTTACTGCTGTCACGGGGGGGGGGGGGGGGGGGGGAATATATACAACACAACCATATTTGTCTTTTATGGTTCATACTGTTATATTGTTGTAAACAATATATTTGTATCTATTCATTTCCTGCTTCCCGGATGTTATTGGAAGCTTGTTTATTCTGGCATTTGGTTGCACCTGTGTAACTTATTCTCCTGTGTGTATTTGGCTGTGCAATATCTATAAATATTGCAGCCCATTGTCTATAATGGTTGATTGATTGAGTTTAATAAAAGTGGTCAGGCTTTCGTCCCTGTTTTTCAATCATCATTTGGTACCAGAGCGAATTGAAGCTCCTGACAAGGTTGGAGAAGGTTGCAAAAGAAGGAGAATTCGTGGAGAAGAAATCTGCACCAGAAGGAGAGCCACTGTTGCCTCCTGCAGCTTCCCAGAGCCCCCTGGAAACTCACAACCTCCTGTTCAGTTCCACATGCTTTGGAACGCAATTTTTTTTTGCACAGGTGCACTCGAGCACCAGGCAAAATTTGCAGCAGGTATTCAAAATATTAAAAAAAAAAAAATTGGTATTTTTTTTACCCCATTACGGGTTTTATCTCTAAATTAGAGAAGAAATATAGCTCCTGTTATTGTTAATAGTCCACTGGACATCCAAATCTGTGTGTATGTATATGGATTTGTGAAGCCTGAGGAAAAGAGGTACCTGCGCACACAAGAAAGGAGCAAATCAAAACAAAGCAAAGAATAAAAAAAAAGAGGCGCCCAAATCCTCCTCATGCTGGACTTGCACACATAGAAATCAGAAAAGCAAAGGCATATCAATCAAGAATCAAAGAAAACAAAGAAAAAGGCGCCTTCAGCCAGGTCCTCCACGCCAAAGCCTGCAAATGGAAAGCAAATCAAATCAATACAAAAGCAAAGAATACAAAAGAAAAGCAAAGAATACAACAACAATCAAAATAGGCGCCCAAAGCAAGGAACCAACAGCCCAAACAAAGAAAAACAGCAGTGCCAGTGCCAAATCCTCCATCCAAGCGACCTGCACAAGAAAACAGCGACCAAGCAAGCAAAAAAAATGAAAAAAATGGTGAGAAATAAGGTTAAAAGTGGCGGCCAAGAGGAGATAAAGTGTTGTAGATGCTTCAGATCTGGAGTTTTAGCTAAAAAATAACCTAAAAACGCCTCTCAGCAACTGCAGCCACGTGGATCCTTCATCTAGGGTCGCATTGTTCTAAGGTATGTCATGTTTTGATATACTTTAAATATAAGTTTGCTCATTTCTACATCAAGTGCCCTTAAGTGGCCAAGTTGGATAGAGAGAAAGCCTTAGAAGTGGGAGGTGCATGGTTCAAATCCCACCCCCAACTTCACATTTTACATTTGGCAGAATTTTTGGCGGAACTGCTAATCTTTGGCAGATTTTTTTTGAATTTAGTTATAACTAACTAAATTTAGCGGAGAAATCCCTAATTTAGGCGTAAAAAAAAAAAATTTCTCCCATTCGGCCTGGTTTTTCATTTTGGACATTTTTTTGCAAAAGGAGACCCATCTAAAAATTGTATTTTCAGCTATTTTTTTGCAATTTTTAGCATTTTGGGTCGTATTGGGCTCAGGAGGCCACCAGGACCTCGAAACTGAAATTTTTTGCCTTGTCATTCAAATTGTACATTTTTTTAGAATGTAAATTGTATACTGCTGCATATTGTACTAATTTGCAGGTTGCCATAGTCAACTGCAAAACTTTGTAACTGCTTAGAAACTGGCAGAATTGTAATAAAAAAACAGTAGAATTGGTTCTATAACACTCACGAGATCCTAGATCTCATTCACAGCGTTCGGTATATACAGTGCCTCTGGGAAGCGCTTATGGGTAAAGCCATCACGAACTACTACTGCACTTAACGCCTAATATAGCTGCAACAACGTCATCTGGGCATTGTCCCTATAAATCGACGGGGGAGTAATAAGGTCACAGTGCACACACTATGAACCATCCCATCCGTCTGTGAACGATTGCAAGACATAAATCCAGACTAAGAAACTATCCGAGTATATAGCGAAGTTACGCACGCGTATGAGGATATTTCTTTGAGCCGGTGTCAATAATCACACAGACCCCATCAGTACCATCTTGGTACCACATATTGAATTCTTTCAAGTACGTTAACGCCTCTTTCACGTACCGCAGGGTATATAGAAAGGGCGAGCTTCTTCCACGTACCGATGGGTATATCGGAAGGGCACGTATATAGAAAGGTTCGGTATATCGGACTGACGGTATATAGATTGGGGAGACCTAATACCTGGAGTGATAAGAGCCAAACCGATCTTGTCAGTAATCTCTGCAAAATGGGCACCAATGACCCCAAATTTTTTCTTCCGGATTCACAATTGCTCAAAGGAAGCAACTATGCTGCATGGAAGACAAAAATAAAGACACAGCTTGAGTTTGAAGAAATCTGGCCTGTTGTGACTGGTACTCTAACCAGATCACCAACTGATGCAACACAACAACGACAGTTTGATAAAGCAGATCAGAAAGCAAAAACTCATCATCTTGTTTGGAGTGTCCGACGATGTGCAAGCCCACATTCGAGATGCCATAGCAACAAAAGAAGCGTGGGATAAGATGAGCACAATATATGAGGCCAAAAACAAGAATGTCATACTAAATTTGCAGAGTCAGTTACATACATTGAAGTTTAAGCAGAATGAGAAAATTGAAGCTTTCCTAAGAAGAGTTGTAGAGTTGAGGGCTTCACTTTCTAGCCCTAGGAGAAGAGGTCAAAGATGAATCTCTCATTCCCATTGTTCTGAGAGCTCTCCCTTCTTCTTACCGCATTTTTTTCACAACTCTAAACTTGTCAGATACGACAATTAGTTTTGACAAGCTAGTAAACCTACTGCAACAAGAGGAAGCAATGCACAACAAGGATGATGAAGAGGAGCAGGCACTGTCTTCACATCAAAAATGGAAAGGAAAAGGTAAAGGAAAACCTAAATCCTATCAGAAGTCCCCACATTAGAATTAGTATTATGGGGAAAATCAACAGAAGAAGCGATGTCCAATTTGCAAAAGAGGACATGACTTGCAAGAATGTTGGTTTAAACACTTATAAGAAAGGTTCATCAAGCAATTCTGGACCACAACAAAAACAATCTTACAAGGGACATTCAAACAACTATCACGGGCAGAAAAAGGGGAACTGGAAAAGAAGACCCCACCAACAAGGTAATTATTGCTGAGCAACAAGAACAGTCAGACAATGAAGACTTCTTGTTCACTACTCGATCAAGTGAACCATCCTCATCATCTAGTGACGTCTGGTATGTTGATTCGGGAGCCACTCGACACATGACCGGCCACAGAGACTGGTTTATTTCAATGAGGGGACACGCCATCGAAAAATCATGTTTCATTGGGAGATGATTCTTCATATACAGTTCAGGGGATTGGAAACATTTCTCTACCCCTTGGTTCACGCAAATGCAGACTATCAGATGTTCCTATATGTCCCTGGGTTGACAAATAATCTTCTATCGGTCAGTCAACTCCTAGATCACAACCTGAAAATTGACTTTGATAATCAATCCAGCAAGAAAATGTGTTTGATTCGAGATAAATCCAGAGGCTCGAAAATAATTGCAAAAGCCTCAAATGTGGGACGAATGTTTCAACTTGATTTCATTCACAAAAACGATCAAGCACTTGTGGCTAAAAACTCCACCTCAACCTAGTTGTGGCATCGGAGATTTGGTCATGTAAGTTTCAAATATCTCGAAACACTTCGCCGGTGTAATATGGTACATGGGCTACCATCTCTTCAAAAGGATACAGACAAGTGTCCTCACTACTTAGCAGGAAAACAACACAGAGTTTCATTCCAAAAGAGTACTTTTCGAGCTCATGGTAAACTTGACCTGGTTCCATATGACCGATCTTTGTAGTCCGATGCAGCCAAGTCATTCTGGGTTCCAGTACTTCATGCTTTGTGTTGACGACTATTCATGAAAAATGTGGATTTTTTGTGTCTTCACAAGAAAAGTGAAGCCTTTGAAACATTCAAAAAGTTCAAAGTTACAGTTGAGAAAGAAACTGGTCGTGCACATCAGAACTCTCCGCTCAGAGATCGAGGGGGGGAATTTCACCAGTGATGAGTTCAGAGACTACCTACAAACTCACGGGATTCGTCGACAAATGCCTCCTCCACACACACCGTAGCAAAATGGTGTTGTCGAGAGAAGAAATCGTACTATCATGGGAAATGGTGCGATGCATGATTGATGATTCCGGACTTACAAAGACATTTTGGGCAGAAGCAGTAAAAACAGCAGTGTATTTGTTAAACAGAGCGCCCACAACTGCTCTTGATGGAATTACACCACAAGCAGCTTGGTCAAAAAGGAAACCATCCATTGCACACCTCAGAGTATTCGGGTGCAAAGCCAGCATGCACATACCCAAACAGAACAGAAATAAATTGGACATGAAGTCACAAAATCTCATCTTCATTGGATACAGTGAAGAGACTCTTGGGTATAGATTGATGGATCCTAAAACCAGAAAAGTCTACACAAGCAGAGATGTTGAGTTTTTCGAGAAGAAGGAAGCAAAGACTCTTCCTCTGGACTCGCAAGATGTAGATTTTTCACCAGTTGTAAAAATTGAAGCTAATGTTCCCTCAGAATATGAAAGTGATGATGGGGATGATGGTGTTGATCAGATAGAACCACAACCCATGGGAACAGTTCAACGTATGCCTAAATGGTGTACAAGTACATTACGAGATGCAAGATTGGATGCTCCACCCGGATACATCCACCCCTAGACCACGGACTCGCAGTAAAGCAAGAGAAGAAGTTAACTTTGCTTTGATGAGTAGAGTTATTGAATCAGACGAGCCCTCTACAGTCTAGGAAGCCCTACAGTCAAAAGCTTGGAAAGATGCCATGGATTCTGAATATCAATCAGTGATGAAGAATAACACTTGGCATCTTGTTGATCTTCCACCTGGGAAGAAACCCATTGGATGCAGATGGATATTCAAAACTAAGTACAAAGCAGATGGGACAGTGGACAAGTGCAAAGCAAGACTGTAATATCCCCTTCCCATTCGAAGACCTTTGGCCTATTTTGTCAACCTGACAGCCAAAGGAAAAATATAAGGGTGGCTTAAGTTATATTTAATTATTATAAAGTGCCATTAATAAAAGAAAAAAATATATAGAGCACTTATAATAATTTATATGACTTAATAATTATTAAATCAAGGATGGAAAAGGCCCAAATATAAATTGTTATCCATCCTAGGTGAAAAGGCCACTTTCCTTAGAAGGAGGAATGAAAACATAGAAAGGATAAATGCCCATTTTACTATGTATTTCCCCTAAAAAAATGCGACTTGCATTAGGAGGGAAAAAGTTGTTGGAAAAGGCATTTAATATGGGAAAATATTGAATGCTTGCATAGGGAAAATCCTTGGGAATTAATTGGATATTGTAGAGGTTGTTTTGGGTCTCTTCTTCCTTTATAAGGAGAAGTCAACTTGAAGGGAAATATATTCCATATCATTTGATATTTTTTAATTTGTGTCTTAAGCTTGTAGCTTATGCATATTCTTTCATGTGCAACTGCTGTTTGCAAATATCCAGCTTGTGGAGTAAGATCCCACAGGAACCCTAGCTTCGGTGGTGAGAGATCCATCCCTAGCTAGCAGGGCATTCTTCGGTAGTGAGAGATCTACCCTAGCTTGTCAAGTTTGGAGCTGAATTGATGCCCTAAATGTGTTGGGCGACCTACTTTTTAGGGAAAAATTAGGGTTTCGTGTTTGTTGTGCAAAAACTATTTTTGGAATATTATTCTTCATATTTTTGTGGACCAAGATCCAAAGTTTCAGCTCATTTGGACTTCTCTAGCAAAAGATATTATCAGAGGTTATCCCAGATAGGCACTTCAGGGAGTTGACTCACTTGAGGCAAACAGGTTCTCTAGATTAGTACATTGCATATATTCAGAGGTTATCAGTTATGGTATCTGATGTTTCAGAGATGAGGTTGACTTCACTCTTCATGGCAGGGTTGACTGACGCCTTAGCAGGGTTTGTGAAGGCATTTGAGCCTTCTTCTTTGCATGAGGCTATTAGGAGATCTCGAGACTTGGAGTTATCCACTCCAAAGTCGAGGGTTCCACCTCACATTCAGCAAAGAGAACCTCCATCTGGATCAGACGAACTTCAGCAGAGGGAGCCTCCACTGAGGCAGGAGGTGGCTAAGAAGCCATTCATTTCCCGGGAGGACAGAGATGAGTTGAGGCGAAAGAAACTATGTTTCGATTGCCACACACCTTGGGTTCCAGGACATGATTGCAGAGGTAGAGGGAAGGCCCAATTCATCGAGGTCTTCGAGGAGAGTGAGGATGACAGAGGTGAGGAGTTGGAGACTCACGAGATGGATGATGGGAATGGAGTTGCGATGGATAGTGCTGATGCGGAGCAGGAGGAGGAGACTTTCCCTAGGGAGATTATAGCCACGTTGTCTAGTACTCTGATGTACAAGGCATTCAGGATTAGGGGAGTTATGCAGGGTTAGCGAGTTATGGTACTCATTGATAGTGGGGCTACCCACAACTTTATTGATGCATCATTGGTGGAGAGACAAGGTTTACAGACGAAGGACTTTGAGGACTTCAACATTGTTGTAGCCAATGGGGAGTATATGAGATGCACACGGAGAGTCCTATAATTGAGCATCACCATGGGTAATTACATAGTTACTGATGATTTCCACATTGTTGGTATGGGAGTGACCCACATAGTGTTGGGAGTGCAGTGGCTTCACTCTCTTGGGGAGTTTCGGACTAACTTCCAGACGATGGAGCTGAAATTTAAGTCCGAAGGCAGGAATGTGATTTTGAGGGGATTATCAGCAGGAGCACCTAGGGTGGTTGCAGCTAAGGGGATGGAGAGGAATTTTTGGCATAATGAGGGGTTTTATTATTGCGGATCGATGTGGAGTATGATGGATGTGGGTGTGACCAATAGTGTTGCACATAAGGCAGTTGCAGAGATCGGGATTACAGGTTCAGATCATCCGAGTTTATCATTATGTTGGTTGTCTGAGGTTTCGGTAGACTGGAGATCTCATTTGCTTGTTGAGTACTCCAAGAACCGACACACTTGTGAGATTATGGATGGTCACATACAGGATGACAACTACAGATTGGAGGATGAGATGATCTTCTATCAGGACAGATTGTACCTTGTGTCGGATTCATGGTTGAGGATGGAGATACTGCGACATGTGCATTATTCTTCCATATCTAGACACTTGAGCTTTGATGAGACCTTCAACTTCATATGGGAAAGGGTCAGATGGCATGGGTTGAGGGAGGATATCCTCAACTTTGTGCAAGTATGTGTAGTTTGTCATGGTGACAAGCTAGAGTATGCATGTTCCTTATTTTTGGAATTGATAGGAGATAACACTCCTATATGTTTTACTGCTTATATGGATGACAAGCACTTCACCCATGTGCTAGCTAGCCGAGGGATGGAGTCGACAGGAGATGCAGTGAGTGATCAAATGATGACAGTTTTGCAGTGGCAGGGATTGGACAGATTGACAATTTTAGTATGGGTACCAGTAGAGAGTCGATGTGGGCATTATTCTACTTCAGGGGCAGCATTGTTATCTACACTACATTGAGAGCATGATGACTATATGAGGTGTTTTGGTTACTTCGGATCACACTGATCTTTGGTTGACTGCAGGGTGAGATGGAGGCACTTACTTTGTGGTATTCAGTTTCTAAAGCACAGGAGGATAATGCTTGGGGTCAAGCATTTTTTGGGAGGGGAGGATTGTAATGTCCCCAATTCCGAGCAGTTGGCCTAATGGCCATATTTTGGTCTTAGCCTTGGTCATTCCCAAGGGGCTAACGACTTTGGAGGTTATTGGGGATGGTTGTCTGATTTCCTACTATGTTTTTGTTATATTTTGGGTGTTGGGAGGATCTAATGGGCCCTTTGTGTTTTATTTTGTCGTTGGGATCACTTAAGTGGACACTTTTGGCATTTAATGTTATGTTTCTTCATTGGGGCCACTTAAAGTCCCTTTTTGGCGACTTGGGGGGATATATATTGCATTAAATGTTATATTTCTTCATTGGGCTCATAAAAAGCTATATAAGGAGGTGGCGGGTGGAGTTGGAAATCATTCTTGCATACATATTTTCTTTGGTGATACTTGATAGTGAGCAACTGTTGTTTGCTTGTTCCGCTTGTGGAGTGAATCCCACAAGATCCCTAGCTTCAGTGGTGAGAGATCCACTCCTAGATAGAAGGGCACTCTTTGGTGGTGAAAGATCCACCCTAGTTTGCTAGGTTCTTGCACCTTTTCAGATTTGATTTGCAGTCATCTTCATAAAGGGTTTTCCAAGGGCAGTTTCGGGAAAATCACGATAACTTTCTGGGTTTTTCTCCGTTTGAAGCGAAATTCGTTGTGGCAGCTAAGGAGAGGTTCTTTGACGAAATGGCAGGGTTTGTTGAGGGTTTCAGCCATTCCTAAGCAAAAACGACCTGGTTGAAGAATTGCAGGCCCTAAAATTTAAGGTTTCGGGTGGAATTTTCCAGATCTGAAGGTTGGCCTGTTTTTCTCATATTTTTCATAAGTTATTTCCAGAATTTCAGCTTTTTATGTTTGGTAGTCGAAAAGATATGAATTTTCCAGAATTCTATCATTTTCAGAGCTTATAAAAAAATTCCTGGCAGTTTCCTATGTTATAAAAAATACAAAAACAATTTATTATTGTTAGTTATTATTTTTGCTAGCTTTTGGTGAAATTTGAAGTGTTTTGGGCAAGTATTTTTCAAGATATCATATTTTATTGTTCGCTGCCCTATTTTTGCAAAAATAAGAAAAAATCAGATTTAGTATTTGCTGCAAATTTTTGTATTTTGTCAATTTTTTGTAAAATCCCAACAAGGGATATTTCAGTGGTATCAGAGCTGTTGTTCCTCCAGCCTGTGTGGGTTAAATATGGCAAATTGGAAAGATTTCAATATGGGTTTTATGAAGGAAATGTTCACCAACATGGTGAAACAATAGGAAACCACTAACCTTTATTTGAGCCAGCTCACTCAAAATTTAAATCAAAGTAGGTCTTGGGATAATCAGGAAAAAGGTGAGAACAATAATAAAGGGCATCCAATAGAGGTGATTGATGAGGATTCTTGTTGGAGGAAATACCAATCTTTGAGTAAGGGTTTCAGAGATAATATGTCATTTCCAAATTATTGCATGATGAAGATTGGTAGCAAGCCCAAGCGAGGTCATCATATGCCGGTACCTGAATTACAAAAGAACTCATTTGAAGAAGAAGAAGCTTGTAGAGAAAAAGGTATGATTTCCATTGAGAAAAATAATTGCATTAATGAAACTTTGCTTGTTAGAGAAATTATTCCAGCTCAAGAGAAGAAATTTGTATATGCAAGTAAGGAGGATGTAATGGAAACTCTAAAAAGGTGTGAGGAGTGGAATAGTAGAGCTAGAGCTGCTAAATTGATAGCCACTCAAGCAAGACAACACCTACAAGAGTTCAAGGAAAAGATGTCTTCACTTAGTGGGCAACAGGGTATGAGGAATGTCATTTCTCAAGAGAGGGCAGCTGGGAGCATGGAAATACCTTTCAAAGGAGGGCTGATTACACAGATTGAAGATGGTGTGGAAGAAAGTATGCCATCTCATTTATTGCAGCAACTGATTTATGAAGAATTTCAGCCCATTGTAGACACGAATACTCAGATTTTGGGGCAGCAAATTCAAGACATTTTGAAGACCAAGATTGGCGAGGATGTTGGTGATATTCCAAGCTATAAAGAGCATACTAACGTGTCTTATTTATTGTTGCCTATTTATTTTCATCATGAGATACATGCCAAAGTTTACATTATGGAGTTTGATGAACCATTGTTCCAAGTATATGTATGTGAGCATCTTGTGGATGATATACGGTGGCAAGTTTTAGTTCACTTGACAGGAACAGGTGCCAGGCTTGCGGATCACTTCAGCATGTTTTGTCTCTTGTGCATGACACTTGGACAAAACAAGATCATAATTGCTTGAGGGCAAGCAATTTTGGGAAGGGAGGATTGTAATATCCCCTTCCCATTCGAAGACCTTTGGCCTATTTTGTCAACCTGACGGCCAAAGGAAAAATATAAGGGTGGCTTAAGTTATATTTAATTATTATAAAGTGCCATTAATAAAAGAAAAAAATATATAGAGCACTTATAATAATTTATATGACTTAATAATTATTAAATCAAGGATGGAAAAGGCCCAAATATAAATTGTTATCCATCCTAGGTGAAAAGGTGACTTTCCTTAGAAGGAGGAATGGGAACATAGAAAGGATAAATGCTCATTTTACTATGTATTTCCCCTAAAAAAATGCGACTTGCATTAGGAGGGAAAAAGTTGTTGGAAAAGGCATTTAATATGGGAAAATATTAAATGCTTGCATAAGGAAAATCCTTGGGAATTAATTGGATATTGTAGAGGTTGTTTTGGGTCTCTTCTTCCTTTATAAGGAGAAGTCAACTTGAAGGGAAATATATTCCATACCATTTGATATTTTCTAATTTGTGTCTTAAGCTTGTAGCTTATGCATATTCTTTCATGTGCAACTGCTGTTTGCAAATATCCAGCGTGTGGAGTAAGATCCCACGGGAACCCTAGCTTTGGTGGTGAGAGATCCATCCCTAGCTAGCAGAGCATTCTTCGGTAGTGAGAGATCTACCCTAGCTTGTCAAGTTTGGAGCTGAATTGATGCCCTAAATGTGCTGGGCGACCTACTTTTTAGGGAAAAATTAGGGTTTCGTGTTTGCTGTGCGAAAACTATTTTTGGAATATTATTCTTCATATTTTTGTGGCCCAAGATCCAAAGTTTCAACTCATTTGGACTTCATTAGCAAAAGATATTAATTTTAGAAGTTTTCAGTTGTTTAGGGCATGCTGTAAATTTCTGGTAGTATTCTGTTATTCGAAAAATTCCAAAAATAGTTCTATGATGTCTGTTATTGTATTAGCAAGCTCCATTTAAAATTTCAAGAGATTTGAGCAAGTATTTTTGGAGTTATCCATAATTTTCTATTCGCTGCCCTAGATTTAATTTTCTGCAAAAATAAGATTTCTGTTTGGTTGCAATTCGTCCGAATTTTGCATATTTAAAGTTGGGATTGCCTAAAATCCATTTAGGGGTAAAATAATGTCCATTGGGGACATTACAAAGACTTGTAGCAAAGGGGTACGCACAAAAAGAAGGCATTGACTATGAGGAGACATTTGCTCCCACAGCTAAGATCAAAACGATCAGGATGATCTTTGCTCTAGCTGCACAGTTTGGATGGAAAGTTCACCAAATGGACGTAAAAAGTGCCTTCCTGAATGGAGATTTACAAGAAGAAGTCTACATGACTCAACCTGAGGGATATATTGTACCTGGTCAAGAAGAAAAGGTATGCAGACTCAGGAAATCTCTGTATGGCCTCAAACAGACACCCCGGGCATGGTACATCAAGATTGAGGAGCATCTCGTATAACATGGATTCGTCAGAAATCCATACGATCCCAATCTCTACCTCAAAAAGCAAGGGGGGGAGATGGTGATTGTTGTAGTTTATGTCGATGATCTAGTCATCACTGGCAGTTCAGTGAAGATGATTGATGAAACAAAGAAAGATCTTAAGCGATCATTCAACATGACAGATCTTGGGCTTATGCACTACTGTCTTGGACTAGAAGTATGGCAGAAAGAGAATCACATCTTTGTTTCTCAAATGAAATATACCAAGACAACGCTCGAGACGTTTAGGATGATGGATTGCACACCAATTGCTACACCTATGGAGAACAGATTACAGTTATCTCGTTCAGATCCATCTCCTGAGGTAATTGCCACTCTCTATCGGCAGCTGATTGGGAGTCTCATTTACCTGACCTACACTAGACTAGATATCAGCTTTGCAGTGAGCTATCTATCCAGGTTCATGCAGGAACCCAAAATTTGTCATTGGAAAGCAACAAAGCGCATTTTGAGATATCTCAAAGGATCAGTGGATCTTGGTCTAGAATACAAGAAGAATGAAAACTTCTTCTTGACTGGATATTCGGATTCAGATCATGCAGGTAACATTGATGATAGAAAATCGACTTCTGGATTTGTATTCTTTATGGGATCTGGACCAATATCATGGGGAAGTAAGAAACAACACTTTGTTTCTCGCTCTTCCACAGAAGCCGAGTATCGTTCTGCAGGAGAAGCTGTCTGTGAAGTGATTTGGCTACGTCGCATACTGGAAGGACTTGGAATACCACAGGAAAAACCGACCACCATGTATGTTGACAATGAAGGTGTTCTCAAACTTTTTTGCAATCTAGTTTTTCACGAGAGAACAAAGCACATTGAAGTTCAGGTTCATTTCATACGTGAACATGTGTTGAAGCACAACATCCAGCTTCAGTTTTGTCCAACGGCTGAACAACGAGCAGATATTTTCATAAATTCACTAGCACGTGACAAGTTCGAGTTGTTCAGAGCATTTCTCTCCTCATCTCTTCAGACAATGCACAATTAAGGGGGGGAATGTTAGGATTAAATATTATTATCCTAATATTAATTATGCATAGTTTAAATTATTTAATTTTATTAATTAAATAATAATTGTTATTTGGTTATATGGTTAATCAACCATATTTTTCTTTTATTTCATAGTGTTATATTGTTGTAAACAGTATATTTGTATCTATTCATTTCCTGCTTCCCGGATGTTATTGGAAGCTTGTTTATTCTGGCATTTGGTTGCACCTGTGCAACTTATTCTCCTGTGTGTATTTGGCTGTGCAATATCTATAAATATTGCAGCCCATTCTCTATAATGGTTGATTGATTGAGTTTAATAAAAGTGGTCAGGCTTTCGTCCCTGTTTTTCAATCATCAGTATTGCATGGTCTTTAGACTTTTTCACATTCTTGGGGAGACACTCAAAAATAAACTCAAAATTAGAGTCATATCAGTTTGTCTACAGATTTTGTACCCTTATCTTTAGATAGAATAGCTAGAATTGAGCTTTGGAATAGAGAATCAGATATAGTCATGCCATTTTATAGTTGGGTGTTATGCATGCACTCATTCCATGGTTGCATAGAACTATATGGATTTGTTATGCTTATTTTTTGTGTATGTGGGGGAGGCATAATGGAATTGCATTAGTAACTTACATTCATTGCCTTGTAACATGATGTTTATTTCTTTCTACTTTGGGTTTTGTTTCACTTTGGGCAATACTCTTGAGTCTTAACTACGGGTAAATTTCGGGATTAGGCTTATTAATTTTTTATATGCATCTTCCACTATTTTCATCATTTTTTATCAAAGAATAAGTTAGTCTTATATGTTATGATGAGAATAAGGTTCATGAATGGTTCATGGAGTTTTTGCATAGACACACACCTAATGCAACATGAGCTCAACATTTGAAAGGATGCACTACATTTGTTTGCAAAAAATGATCTCGTGAACTCCCACAACTTCAAATGTTGAAAGCATTGAACGTTCCAATCGCCCAATCCATTGTTGAAATTAACATACTGGATGCAATAGGAGATCTTGATGATGATCAGTTGGAACACAAAGTTATGCTAGATGCAAACAACAAAAAATCATGTTTATTGCTAATTTATGGGTTGATGTAGGCCTCATAAATGGTGCTAAAGGAACAATCACTGACATTGTCTACAACACATCAATGCCACCACCAGCATTACCTTTATTTGTTGTTGTCAAATTTGATAGATACAATTTCCCACATTGGGATTCCTCCAACCCATTACATATTCCAATACCCCCTATTTCAAGCGGGAATCAAAGACAATTGCCAATTAAAATGGCCTAGGAATTAACTATCCACAAATCCCAAGGAGTTACTTTGCATAGAGCAACTGTTGACATTGGAACCACTAAAAGGTAAGGTCTGACATTCACAACTTTCTCCAGAGTTCCCTCATTTGTAAATATGCACATTTCCCCTCCTTTTTCATTCGAAAACTACTCAAAATGGCACATGTACCAACACTTGGAGCAAGAAGAAAGGAGAAGTCAAGAGTATTATCACTCAACCCGTCGTAAATACTACCCTCTACTTTGATACCACCTCCACTAATACTTTACTCAACACTTCGTGTATCCAAATTGGGAGGGTCATTCAAGGGGTATCAAATGTATTCATGTTTAGTGCAAATAAAATTGGCCACAAAAGGCTACCACTCATGACATAAAATCTGCAAATGTATGAAGGTCTTCATGTATACATGTTTAGTTCAGATCTCCTGATATAAAATTTGCAAAGAACAAAAAAGGATTCTAACCTCTGTGTTCTTTATATTATGAATGATATCATGTGCTAGACTTCCATCTTTTCTTTCATAATTATGTTTAGTAATTTAATGGCTATCTTTTTTGTCTGCCAGTATATACATAATATCTAAAGCTTTCCCACAAACTTAATATGTGAAATTCACATTTGATTTGAAGTTGTAATCTCTCAAGTAATACTTGTGTGGTAACCATAGAAATTATGTTATTCTTTTGAATTCAGACAAGAGTGTATGCCTATGGTATGGTTATTAAGAGCCACAAAACAAGTTTTTCATAATATTATGTTTACTCTTTTGAATTCAGACAAGAGTGTATGCCTATGGTATGTTTATTAATACTCACGTAACCAAATTTTCATAATATTGTTTACAACTATAGTTGCAGACTACATAAAGTATTTACATATTAATGGTTGCAATGTTTAGCTAATATGCAACAGTCAAGCAAGAGTGGCCTGATATGCCAAATGTATGCCATCTGCCAACGACAATTAACACAAACCCTACAAATATACCGAAGTCTTTATTCATGTTTAGTACAAATAAACTACTCCGCAAAACGCTACCACTCATGATATAAGATTTGCAAATGTATATGTGTGAATTTGTAACAAATCGGAAATGTAGAGATAGAAATTTTAAATGAATAAGTTCATCTATATTTCTACACTTACAAAATCAATCACACCCCTTATCAACATCAACTACAAAAGTAATAACTATCCCTCTAAATCAAATAACATATACCGTTCAGCGTTCACATTGCGTTGTACACATGCGATTGCTAGTAATAACAATTTTAAAATATACATATTATCTATGTACATAGTGTTCATGTCTACTATTTGGTGTCTCATGAGCAATTAACCAACCACATATCACAGTATGCAACATACATATCTATTATATTACCACAAACAAAAACTATATTATACTATATTTCAACCATTTAGAAGGCATGATGAAGTTGAAACTTTAGATTTATCCTAGATAATGAACCTTACAATTCTTATACGCATTTAGGAACCTTGACCCTAGACACATGCAAACAACTCCACCTCTCCTATATAGTGAATGAAACCTTCGACTCCATTTTATAGGAGAAAATTAGTTTTTCACCAAAAGACTGGAAACCTTCTACCTAAGTAACTGAAATATTCCTAAAAAGACAAAGAAACCCACTCATAAATGATATGGACCTACCACACTTATGACATAGACAAAAAGGCAACATACTTGCCTATATGGTCAACAAAGGTTGTCAACATGCCTAACAACATAGCGCACTAAGAAATACAATGACTGAAAGAGACTTGAGCCTTGAGGTTCCTCATCACTGTCAAATGAGTTGGATGATTCTCTTCTTTCAGTGGAGTATAGGTCCCTTGTACTACACTCATACCATAGTTTGGAGATAGAAAAAGTACCATCATTATTTGTTGACACATCTTCATGATTGGAAAAGGTATTGATCTGGGATCCATAGAAAGTGACCAGGAGCAGGAGGATGAAGATTCATGGTGTGATGGAGATAGATATTTCACCAAAGTTGTCCATCTGGATGATGATGTGCATGTACATGGTTAGATTTAACATAATGTACTTCTTTTACATACCATGGTATCTTACAATTTATTAAAATATTTCAAGCAATGTCAGGATACATCTAGAGGAGAGGATGATTGGAGACGTTTGTAGGGAGATATCTGGTGAGAAAATATTTGAAATGGTTGGTAATATATCCTTGGTATCTAGATTTGTTGGGCTTGTTCCAAATGTTAGTTTCAAGTGGGTGGCCTTTAGGCCACATCTAAGAGAATTCAAACCTCCAAATGTTTTTGGCTTTGGAACTAGTTTCCTAAGGTGAATTCCCTTATTAGGAATATCTTCTGGAGGAGGTTCTACATATCTATAATGCTTCCATTTCTATCGTAAAGTGCTGATTTAAAACTTAGGGGTTTTGGGATTAAAGTACACTATAACAATTGTTCCAGATGTAAACAATAAAACTATCTCTGAAAAGAGATGTATATTGCTCAGAAGACTATGATTACAATAGCTATCTTTGCAAGGAGATGTGTCTTTCCCTTCCGGGTTACATATACCTATATACCTAATTATGAAAATATGAAGAGACATATAGAAGAATTTGAAAGGTCACCAATCACGAGGGAGACGAGATGGTTCATCTTCCATGAATTACATATGCAAAAATTTCGCAAAATTACTATTTTTAGACAACACTACAAAAATTATGTTTTGAGGCCTTTAGGAGTATATTTTGGGGGTAAACCTCTACCAAACAAATTTCTGCACCTCTTCATCATATTCTATGCATTCCAAGCTTTTTGATGAATTTTGAATGGAGTCAATCAGAGCTATGGCACAAAATTTATGCCTCCCAAAAGTTTCCCTACTAGAATTGTTTCCTAGATTGTTGTCTGGATCATTCCTTCGTCCTTCAAAAGTAATGGTCCCCACTATGCCAAGGAGTCCAATCAAGTGTGGGAATTGTTTCTTGATCTGGTATTCAGTGATACAATCGCCTTGATGACTGAACTTTCCTTTCTTAATCACCCGATAGAGCTGAATAGGACGTCCCCTGGTGGTCTTGGTGCAAGTGTCCACAATCTAGTCTTCTTCAATTGGAAAAAAGATTTATGGGTTGAGTTCAGAGATGTCCAACTATTATGCTACAACTGAGGTTTCCAACAGAGGTGGATTGTATGGTTTGAGGAGGTCCACATTGAAGATAGGATGTAGACCAAGGTAGGGTGGAAGATTTAACTCGAAAGCATTTTCTCCCACTTTCTTGGTGACAGTGTAGGGACCATACCATAGAAGTCAAATTTTCTTGTGTGTACCTGCATGTCTTTCCTTCTGAAGTTGCAACTAGACCTTATCTCCTACCATAAAATGATGTGGAACCCTGTGTTGATCATCACGTTTTTATACTTTACGTTCATCTTCTGTAAAATATCGTGGACCTGTTGTTGAGTATATTGAATCCATTCAACGAACCTTATTTCCTTTTTCTAATTCAATTCTTCCATGAGATGTGTATTCCATTGTATACACTAAAATGCACACATCAATGGGTGACATAGGTTGGAACCCATAACAAACTTGAAATGGATTGTGCTTGGTGGAGATGTGCAGGGCCCGATTATATCCAAGTTTTATGTAAAGGAGGGTCTCATCCCTCGTATGTGGGTGTTTGGAGTGATACATATGAAACATGTGGAAAATCAAGAAGTTCACCACCTCTGTCTGTCCATTAGTCTGGGGGTAGAAGGATGTGAACTTCATCAACTTAGTGTCCATCGTTCCCCATAGGTGGACCAGAAGATGCTCAAAAACCTCTTATCCCTATGAGAAATGATAGACTTTGGTAGCCCAAAAGTGATCCATACATGACTAAAATAGAGTTTATCAGTTTCTTCTGCATAAATATTTGTCTTACAAGCAATCCTCATAGCCATTTTAGAAAATTGATCAACTACAACAAAAGCACAATCATTTCCATGTCTCAATGTTGGAAAACCTTAAAGGAAGTCCATTGAGATGGAGGCCCAAGGATTGGTCGATTCTGGCAATGGTGTATACAATCCTTGTTTCTTATTAGTTGGTTTGGAAATTGCATAGGGGGTGCAAGGTTTGATGTACTTAACCACATAATTCCTTAGATTGGGCCAGTAAAAGTGATTTTGGAGTATTGTCGAGCATAATCTTCCTTTAAAATTTTTGAATTATCTTTATTGTAACTCCCCCCATCGGAATGTAGCCCTGTTTCCACCTTTAGTCACTTGGTTCAGTGGCCAAGAAATATGTGAAAATCCTAAGAAAAATCGGCGATAGAAACTGACAAGACCCAAGAAGCTACGAAGTTCTGTAAGAGTCTTTGGAGTAGGCCATTTCTGAATAACTTAGATCTTCTTTGGGTTAACATGGACTCATTCTTCATCCACAACATATCCTAAGTATTGAACCTTCCCCATACCAAATGTGCGTGTTTATAGATTTGCATATAACATGTGCTTTTGAAGGGTTTGAAGTACTTCTCGAACATGTTGTAGATGTTACTCCCACGTATGACTATAGCTGAGTATATCATCTAAGTAGACAACCACAAAGGATTTGGTGTAGGGCCGCAGGATGTCATCCATCATCCTATTGAATGTTGAGCGAGCATCAGTTAGACCGAAAGGCATGCACAACCATTCAAATAGACCTTCCTGAGACTTAAATGTGGTCTTCCTGAAATCTTTGGGCTCGATGGGAATCTGGTGATATCTAGACTTGAGATCAATTTTGGTGAATAATTTCGCACCACAGAGTTGGTCCAACAAATCGTTAATCCTCGAAAGGGGGCAATAATTCTTCACGGTAATTTTGTTCAAGGCCTGATAGTCAATGCAAAGTCTCCATGTTCCATCTTTCTTTGGTGCCAAGACAATTAGGATTTCACAAGGTGAAGAGATTGGCCTAATGTGTCCCTTTTGAATCAACTCTTGGAGTCACCTCTTGATCTTATCATTTTCAAAGACTGACCTGCGATACACATGTATGTTAGGTATAGGAGATCCTAGGACCAAATCAATAACATGTTTTACCTAACACTGAAGTGGAACCTTTGTGGGTGACTGGAATAGATCATCATACTCTTCTTTGATTTGGTCTATCTGTTTCTTTTGTTGCACTGAATGTGTGGTCAAGGTGGCCGCAACAAATTTCTTGGTGGATTTTGCCCTGATCATCAAGATGAATTTTTTTTGACTGATTTAGAAGCCCTATTTATCTACATTAAGGCTTTGAAAATGACTCTTAATTTTATAGAATTCACTTTGAGTTACTAGGATTGAAACTCCTTGTAAAAAATGTATCATGTACATGGAGTTAAAGAGAGGCATGTGTTTTTGATCCATTATTATTAGAACTTTGAGCTTTTGAACAATTATAATTATGACCCTAGGATATTGAACAATTTGGAAATCAACACACTAAGTATTATGTAGTAGTCATGTGTAATAAGTGTCCCAACCCCAATCCTTTCAATTATCCAATCAATAAATCAAGTAAATTTTACATTCTCCTCTAAAAATATTTGAAATTGTAGTGTGACATGTGGATGCTTTTCTAAAGAATGAACTTGTTGCTATTGATTTTTTTTTTATCCTTATCCCTTTAAATGTACTAATGCATCTATGTACAAATATAAACTTATGGAATTGAATTTAAAAACCTATTCAATGCTAATACAACATAAGAGCAGAGCCTTAAAATAACGAAAAAGAACCCAAGGCGAGGAAAACAAGAGTCAAACCTGTGACTAGAAATGGACTTATTCTAGTCAACAAGAGGGATGTGAGACAAATATGACTCGATCAATTACCAAGCAGAAGAGTAGGGGAGAGGACCCTATAACCGTGCACCTAACTTTAGGGGCACGCAAATATATGTAGGTATGTCGGTAGCGTAAAAAAATTATATCATCGTGTAGCATATGATCGTGCCATATTGACATTTTCGTTTCGCGTGTTAATTTGGAGGGAAAAGTAGTTTTTGAATTGATTTAATATGAAGAAAATCAATATAAAGCATTTGAAAGAGGGACCAATGACCGAGCGCCCTATGTGTCACATTCTCATTAACTCTTAAAAAGTGTAATTAACCAAAAAGTGAACAACTATTGGTGCTTTTGTCAACAACCTATGGTAAAAAGAGATGTACATGTTTTGGTACCCGCTCGGTTATAGGGTCCTCTCCCCTACATAATATAAAAAAAAATCAAATGAAACATTAAAAAGCATGTCAAAAATGAAACAAAAACATGCCAACAAGAATATAATTTCTAAACCGCTAAACACAGAAATGCGAGCAGCAGCAGCAGCAGCAGTAGCAGAGCTAACAATGGCACAAAACCAAAGTCTGAAACACAGGCATCCTGATCGCTGGTTAACATGAGTGAATTTTTCTTCATGGATGTGGATTGCCTTGGGAAACACCTCTTGCAGCACCCAAGGTAATCCGCATCCTAGTCTCCCAATCCAGAGGTGTTCGCCCTGAACCTCTGCTACCTAGATGAACAAAAGAAAAACCAACATATAAATCTAGCTAGAAACTCCTGAAATACATTAGGCACCAAGTTTTAGCCTTCATCTTCAATTCAACAAGCTGGCAAAGTGAAAACAATGGAAGCAAATGAGATTGCGAAACAGATTTACAAAAACCCAAAAATCTAGATTGGATTTGGCAATGCAAATTCCCAAACTTGCCCAGAATATGCAGAGATTCCAAATCAGCCCAATAATATCCCTAAAAGAATACACATATTAGACAAGATTTCAGAAGGAATGCCCAAACACCAAATACAGATTGGGAAAATGCACACACAAACTGGCCAACACGAGGAATAAAATGTAAATAGACAAAGATAGTTAGCCAGGTCAGCAAAAAATCATACAATGCAGATTGCTAACTGAATCCAACAGCAATATTTTTTCATGCTGAATTTATCAAAGCTCAAGAGCTCAAATCTATAACTTGATTTCTATTTGCATTTGGGGATGCCTAAGTTTAGGGCCGAGTTGCAGAGAAATTTTCTAATGAGAAGTTCATAAGGGTTGCCCGAGGCCAACCAATATTCCTAACTGACAATTATGACAATACGTGGGAGGTATCATCCTAACGCAGCTAACACTAAAAGCCTTCCTATGCAATTTTATCAAACAGAATGCAGCCAATTCCAAACAGTCAACTATAATTGGCACTACAATTATACGGGCTCTCATTTTGACAGTTGATCTAGAAACTGATCACTCTCTTGTTCTGTTCAAACAAAGACATACACAACTTTTGCACAAGGCATTCAACTGTTAGACAAAACACATGGTCTGTATATGCACAAGATGGGTTTTCTGGAATGGCCTTGGCATCTTTCTGGCAAATGCATTCGGCAGGGATAAAGCCAGACTCCACAACCTTTGCCAGCATTCTCCTAGCTTCTGCTAGAATGGGAGATTTAGAACAGGGCATGTGAACTGTTTGATAGAATGTCTAGGCGAGATGTGGTGTCGTGGACTGCAATGAATGGAGAATATGCATAGAACGGTTTGTCAGGCCTTTGAAACTTTCAGGCAAATGCATTTGACAACCATGAAACTCGTGCCAAATTGAGAGCTTTAGAAATGTGGAAGCATACAATTGACAAGCAAACTGTTTGACTAAATGCCTGACAGAAATGTGGCATCATGGACTGTATTGAATCCAGGGTATGTACAAGTGTAAAGACAGACGCCATGACCTCTGCCAGCATCTTCCCATCAATTGCGACAAAAGTAGTATGTGTTGGGGGTAGATGAGGCATTGTAATGCAAGGTTATCGTAATTTTTTATGTGTATGAATCCAAATATCTCAGTTCCTATATAATTTTCATTCATTTTATGGCTCATAGAGTGAATCTAGCATACAAAATAGTCGGCAAATTTAAATATATAACAAAAGTGGAAGAATTTGTTTGAGAGGTGCATGCTTTTTTTTTTGTTTAAGTCCTAAAATATTCATGGAATTCTAAAGATTTTTTTGAAGGAATAAAAATGGGCATAAAATATTAAAATACTTCGACACCAGGTGGGTTACATTGTATCAACCGGTTCGTCGGGTGTATAATGTGACATAAGGATAGGTGACATCTACCATCGGATAGGTGACAGGTTTAAATGTTCCTCCAGTGAAATATCTACCATCGGATCACGTGAGTGCACTTGAAAGGCAACCTCATTCTGGATCTGGTAAATGAAGTATGTGTGCTTACAAAACAACTGCAAATTATGTAAATTCTCATAATGAAGAGGAAAATATGGATTTTTCCAGAGAAATTTGTGACAAGGTAACAATATAGTAGAATAAAGGTCAACCCAAGTAATAAAACTACTGGCAGGCTAGGTAGCTTGAACATAGCTCCATTCGGCATAGAATTGGGTATAAAAAGTGAAGACAATTCCGATCTTTTGTTTCCTCAACAAAGTGGTAAAGTTGTAGACACTCTGCAGGTATTAAAAGGCATGAATGAAGGAGTATCAGATCCCAGACCATCTCTTGCTAGGAAAGCTCGGAAGAATAACAAACTCATGTGCAACAATCATGGAAAGCAAAACTTAAAATAATTATGAATTCAGAAGAGGATCAAATAACACTATCTATTGTTGCAATAAAACAGAAGGAAAATATACTCATGGGAACCCCTGTCAAGTATCAAGCAATGACAAATCCACTTCATACGGTGTTTGGAACCAAAGCATCTGATAGAAATAAAATTCGATGATCCATACACATAGAAAAAGATGAAAATAATTCCATATAAGATCATTCAAGCTCCAAATGAATAACAACATTCACCGAGACAAAATTGAATAACTGAATCGACTCAAATGAATAACAACATTAAATTAAATGGTGATGACTGAATTGATTCAAATGAATAACAACATTCACCGAGTCAAAAGTGAAGCCTATGGTAAAATATGCATGTTCAGATATTGTGCCGCTAACTATTTGACGAAATGCTTAATTAGAGCCAACTTTCTGCAGAAATGGAAATTGATTTGGAGATTGGTAGGAATAAGGTTGTGATAGACAAAGATGGTGTCAATGTGCTTCTTCTTATTAGATCTGGATAATACAATGTTCAATAAAATGCCTCAATGAAATGTGGTCTTGTAAGCGGCAATGAAACCCACTAAAAGCAACCACAGAACAAGAGAAAAAAAACTGCCATGCCAGTCCAACATTGACACTGTTTCACCAAATGCAACCAATAGATGTCCAACCAATTCATTTATACAGAATAAATTAATTGAAAATAAAATCAAAATTACTTTCCAGTGAAATCTGGTGTATTGTCAACTAATTTATACAAAATAATTACACCGCTGATTCCAAGAAAGCAAAATTTTCTTGGGATTTCTTTTGCAGCCTCATTTCCAAGACTATCTCATGGAAATTAGCGTGTTCATCCATGGAAAATGCAACAGGCCTGTATTCTGCCACAAATCTTCCCCATCTTATGTCACACTACAGGCATTGCATAGTGCATGAGCAATGAGAACCCATTGGCCCTCCTCTCCACTGGGAGTTTTCTATATCCCACAGTGCTCGCATTCCCTGACCTTCCATTTCATCTTTGTATTTCTCTCAGTGGTTCTTTTCGAGAGGGAGAGGATTTTCTTTATCCAAGAAACAGGATCACCACAGACTGCAGCATTATGTGTTGAGGATACTATTTCAGAGGAAGGAAAGGAAAGAATCCTCCAATTTAACTGGAACTCCCGACTCATCACTCCTTGCTTTCTTTGATACACTCATTTCTGGACAAAAGAGAAAGATTTCTGCAGAGCAAGACTTGCCGTCCAGTTTTTGAGCTTGTGTTCATCAATGTTGCCACTATGTCCAGAAGAACATAATAGGGTGGGATCATCTTGCAATCTTAATGCTTCTTCATCTAAAAAACTTGCGAGCCAGTGAAGATCGGCCAAATCATCATGCAATCTTAAATGTTCTTCATCTAAACAGCTTGCAAGCCAGTGAAGGCCGACCAAATGATCATCCTGATTACCAAAAAAATAAATAAATAAAAATAAATTTAACCTAGAAATCTTTAAAAGATTGAATCGAAATTTTAACCCCCTTGAAAAACCCTAAAAAGAAATGCACCCTGGACGGTTTGTTCCATGAAAAACCCTAAAAAGAAATGTCTGTTCCCTTCATTATACGCAGAATGTACAGAGGACAAACCCAAAAAATTTAATAAATAAATTCTGAAAGCACCACTCACAGGAATGTAGTTGTGGCTGCTTTCATATTCTCCATCCACAGTCTCGAAAGTTGTGTTCAAATTGCATTCAGCAAAGATATCGTGGCTGCTTTCATATTCTCCATCCACAGTCTGGAAATCTGTGTTCAAAATGTATTCAGCAAAGATATGGTCGTGAATTGAGAAGTCCAGCAGGCCATCGAGATCCATAAAATGATTCCCCAGAAGACCTCCTTCACAGTCGGCCATCATCTTTGTTTTGTGGAAAAAAACACAGAAACCAAACAAGACGGGATTTCTTGGAAACCAAATTGGGCGAACCAGACATCCAATGCCTATATATACCTATGGCTTTCTAAATATGCTGTCAACATTTCTTTTTTTCCTAAAAATAGATTTCCCAAAATAGATTATTCTTTTTAAAAAATTTAAGTATAGAGGTCATATGAATTAATTATAAACTATTTCATTATTTGATAACAAAACTCTAATGCGACCAGTACCTGCTGCAACTAAGAAGCGTGTTTGGGGACATAATTTGCAGGATGTGAAAAACAAAGCAATCAACCCTACACATAAATGTCGATATATATATGTGAACAAGCTTTGTACTGGTTGTTGATGGAAGATTTGTAGTAAGCAAGGACAAAAAACAGTAAAGAAATATATGCAAATGTTGAAAACTAATTGTCTACATCATGACGTTGCACTCTGGAAAAGTTGTTATGGGTTTAAATCTCAACATATCTATAACAAAAGAGATGTATTTTCTTGTGTGCAATTAATGCATCAATCTCTGGTGGAAATGGCGATTTTGTGGGAACTATGACTGTTGATGCAATTGACAAGGTTGGGACGGATGGAGTTCTATCTGTTACGAGCTCATGACACTGCAAATATGCTTGTACTTAATAACTTTGTTTGCGGAGGAGATTGATAGAGGTTATATATCTCCCCAATTTAGAAAAGAAATCCAATGTGACCAAATTGTCATTCGCCTTTTGCAATGCTAACATCTATGTGCAAGTAAACAAAGACAAAATCTTTCTCACACAAACATGTAACTATGACAATCTTGGGAAGAATTCATGATATCTCTTCAAATATGTACTTAGTCAATAGTGACGAGTTGTGCTTCCAACAATGAAAGTTCAAGTAAACACTTCATAACCACACTTTAATATATATTGTAGGGGGGTGAAATGTAGATTGTTATGCAAGGAAAATACAGAAAATATTTATAGAGAACTATTGAAAGTGAAAAGGGGAAATTGTGTAAAAGCCAGTTTGAAAAGATGACCATATCTAAGTTTTGATAAAAGTAGTTAACACCACTTTATAACGATAAACAAATCCCAGTTAAAATCATGTGAATCAAAAGTAGGAAAATAAGCCATTAATTTACAACTTAAGTAACAACAAAAGGCATCAATACAGTGGTTATGTATCAAATCTACTCAATAATGAACAACATCAAAGCAAATGTAAGCAAAGGTCATAATTGAAGACATTGTTTTCATAATGTTCAAAAAAAATTAATATGTAAATAACTTGGAAGACAAAGTAAGATTTTTCTTTTTTCGTTTTTGGATGGAAGAAAATAAGTTTTTTAAAGCTTTAAAAACATGCCCACAATTTTGGGTAGACTTGTATCACGTATTTTAGTTGAAAATCTATGCATGACTAATTTGCCTCATGAGACCCAAAAACATTGAATTCTGCAAGTGCATTTTCATTTGTGCTTTGATTTAGTTTTGTATTTCCATCTGTTGGTGCTCATTTTGAACCAGTACTTATAATTGAAGTAAACCAGTGTTTTGAGACTCCACTTCACAATTGGTTCAATAACACCAGAAATTTTTGTTATCCGAAGTTTTCCCTCTCCCATAATTGTGAAACAACGTGTAAGTGGGATGGGACATTATGCTCTAAGGAGGCCGCAGTACAAAAATTTAATCATCCACGGAGTTCATAACTTAGTGTTCTACAGGTTGTTTCCCAATCCGCGGAACAAAAGGAATCATATAATAACTTGAGCATAATTTTGGCATGGTTGGCTAGCGCAACATCAACTCAGTTTTACAAGTTAAAGCAAGCCACGGTACCACGGGTTTCAAACCTGTGGAATATGTGAAATTCTGTTAACTACAAAATCCATGAAGCAAATGAAGTAAGCAAATGATGCTTTAGGTAAGACTAGTAAAGTGGTGAAGGATCCGATGTTCCAGGGTTACTATCTCTAAGGGGTTGAGAATGTGGCTATGTAACAAAGCCGCAGTATGTTGATTCAATGTTCCACAGGTGTTTCAGGGGTTAGTATTCTGCGGACTTCAAAATCCGTCGAATACTCAAGGATCCGCCAAAGGAGAAAAGGGGTTGCGGGACATTCACAATATTTAAGAGACCCGCGAAGGAAAGAAAAATGCAAAGGAAATCTGCAGAATGAGAAAATGAAGCATTTTCACCTGTCTGTAGACAAAAAATCATGCACTTTGGCTAACTATTTAGTCCTGATTACATACTACTATTCATATGATTCCTAAGTAAGAAAAATACTAATCAACCCATGTCTTTGGCCACCTTTCTTTGCTTTCGATTGCCACTTTTGGTCTTGCACCCTTACTTGCTTAGTCTACCTTTTTATACCTTGACATTTATCATCTTGGACATTAGCGCTCAGCCAGGACACGAGCGTCAGACGTCCTCATCCCCTCTGGGTGCCCCTAACATCAATATATTTTGTTCACACTTTTTGGGTGCTTTCTAGTCATTTGATCATCTTATCTTTTTGGTAATTGGCCTTTTCGGGGTTAATTACAAAATTCGAGCAAGGGAATCATATAAATATAAAGTTATGTGATCATAATAAAGGACCAAGCACTAAGCATTAGCTATCACCACATAAGGTTGCATCCATCAAACATTTAAGAGCTCCATTACATCCATCTAGCACCATCCAAGGGACATAAGGGTTGGTTATTCTGCATACACTTTATAGAATGGAAGTTCATTCTATTCCATGCCCACATCTATTACATTTCTTTACATCTAGCTTATTTTTTCGCTATCAATTGCAACACACACAAGAGCCACCTAGGGCACGATTCCACACACACACACACACACACACACAGAACTATGTTGGGTATGGGTTGTAGTACAATGCTCAGTCGTAAGCTCGCCATTATGACAGTTGAGAAGAGTTTGACCCCTTATTTTGCATATTTCTTTTTTAGGATTTGATTTCTATTTGAGGGTTTTTCTTCATTACAGGTTTCCAACAACTCTGGTGATCATCGTGTGACTTCATAACAACCAAAGGTGAAAAACAAATAATGTCTTGTGACCACTTAGAGGATATTTCTTGAACATTTCTGTAGACATAAGCACCCATAATCAGGTCTAGGGTGCCCACAAACACCCCTATCCCTTTTTAGATGCCCTAGTCCAGACAGATCATCAGCTCACACAATAATTTGAGGATTTGTGTGATGCTTCTACCTCTTTATTCATCTGGTCAGAAGTTCGACATAGTCTAGGAACAATTTCAAAACAACTAAGTCATCTTACCTCTTCTTTGCATCAAGGGTTTCATACTTTCTTGCTTAGTTTGCTTCGCTTAATTTTTGTACTTAATTGTTTATTCTTTTACTACTGCAATATTAATTAGATTAGGCATATAAAATCACATTTCGCTTAATAATTTTGGTGAACACGATCTTTGAATCCACCTTCCATTTAGAGCTTTTATCCTCTTATCACTATGGCTCAATCTTATGGTGACTTTACTAAAGACCATCTTAAATACCTTAATGATCGTATCTCTTAGCATCCCTAAGATATAGACTTGCTTTTATATGATGCTCGTGAGGAGGCCACAAATCTTGCGGAGTTTACTGCTTCTACTGCCATCCCCACTTCTATTGTCGCTCAACCGCCTATTGCCACTCTTCTACCTACATCTATTGTTCATGTTTCAGTTCCTACTCCCACCAATCACTTCACTCCACCTCTTGTTTCTCACACACATCAAGTTTCTTCCGTCGGCACTCAAGATTTAGTCTCTCTTTATTAAAACCTCCAAGAACAAATTTGGCAGTTACAAGAGGCTACTTCTCATGCATCTCCATCTTTGGATTCCACTCCATTACAACACACGCCAATCAAACCTACCACATCCGCTTACTCGCTTCCTCCTAACTTCGTCACCCCCAAGATTCCCATTTTCAATGGGCATGGTGACCCACAAGAGCATGTCTGAGCATTCCATTTGGCATGTCTAGATTTTACGGATGATCACATTCTTCTAGCTAAGCTCTTTCCTCGCACCCTCCATGATTATACGATGTGTTGGTTGTTGGGGTGTGGAGCCTGGTTTTGGTCTTCTTGAATCAGTGTTGAAGTGTTGGAGCTTGAACGGTTAAGTTTGGAAACTTTAGGAGCATTTTGTAGTCATTTGTTGTGACGTGGTTGTGTAGTCGTTGTGTCATTGCTGCGACGTTGCTGTTAACATGCTATTAACATCGGGAATATTTTTCCAGCCGTGGGAAGTTGAAAGATCACGACTTTCAAACTTTTAGGGTTGGCTTTAAGGCTTCTTATAAGGATTGTAATCCTATAAATAGAGGTGTTAGGGTATTTTACAGATATCTTGAGTGTTCAAGAGGTCTTGAGTCTTAGAGATCAAGAGGTGATCAAGAGTGATCAAGGTTATGCAATTGGGTGTCAATTGTGGTTTAGATGTGGTTTAGCATCTTTGGAATTCTGTTGTGAGTTCATAATTGAGAGAAGACTGTGAGAGTTGTTTTACTCTTGTTGATAATAAAATCTGAGCAAGTTCTTGGTGGACGTATCCCACATTGGGTGAACCACGTTAAATCTTGTCTTGTCTTCTTTTGTGCATTATTTATTTATGTTGTTATATTTCTGCAAGTATAATTCTGCTATATAGTTTCCTACTGTTGTGGTTTGAGGAATTGTTTCCGCATATTTGTTCTCTAATTCCTAACAATTGGTATCAGAGCTTTGGTCAATTTTTTGCTGAAGTTGTAAATCTGATGGAAAGTTAAGCTTGAGTGGGAGCTATGGCAGATGAGGGTAGTTCGAGGGTTGAGAAGTTCAATGGGCAGAACTTTGGTTTGTGGAAGATGCAAATGGAGGATTACTTATATCAGAAGGACCTCCATGTTCCTTTGGCTGGAAAAGCAAAGAAACTTACAACCATGTCGGATGAGGATTAGGAGTTGTTGGATAGAAAGGTGCTCCGGGCAATTTGTTTATGCCTTGCATCTTTAGTTGCTTTCAACATATCACAGGAGAAGACCACAAAAGGTCTCATGAGTGCGTTGGGGAAGTTATATGAAAAACCCTCTGCCTCTAATAAAATATTGTTGATGAAAAAGTTATTTAATATGAAGATGTCTGAGAATGGTTCTGTTGCTGATCATTTGAATGAATTTAATACAGTTGTGAGTATGTTAAACTTAGTAAAAATTTACTTTGATGATGAGGTCAGGGCTTTGTTGATTTTGTGCTCCTTTCCAGATAGCTGGGACAACTTGGTTATGGCTGTAAGTAATTCAGTCTCTAATAACTCAAAGCTAAAGTTTGAGGATGTGATAGGTGTGATCCTAAGTGAGGAAATGTGAAGGAAGAGAATAGAGATTCTTCTACTTCTGGAAACGCTTTGATGGTGGAGAGAAGAGGGAGACAAAAGAACAAAGGGAAAGGTAACCATGGGAAGTCGAATGATCGTGGAAGGTCAAAGTCCAAGAGTAAGTTAGAATGTTGGCACTGTGGGAAGGTTGGTCATGCTAAGAAAGATTTCTGGGCTCTTCAGGATAAGAAGAACAAAAAGGAGGAAACTAAGGAGGTAAATGTGGCAGCAGCTGATGTTTGTAAAGATGCCTTAATTCTTTCTTTAGATAATATTTATGAATCTTGGGTGTTAGATTCAGGGGCTTCTTTCCATGCAACCCCACATAGACATTACTTTACTGATTTTGTTCAAGGTAATTTTGGACATGTATATCTTGGTGATGATGAACTATGAAACATAGTAGGGAAAGGTTGTGTTCTGGGTGTAAAATTAAAATGGGAACACATGGTTGCTTAAGGACGTCAGGCATGTGCCTAAGTTGAGGAAGAACTTGATATCAGTGGGACAACTAGGTAGTGATGGCTGTACGGTTAGTTTTACAGAAGATTCTTGGAAGGTTACCAAGGGAGCTCTTGTGGTTACAAGAGGTAAGAAAAATGGTACTTTGTATTTTACCAGTGGTGCTGATTATTGCAATTTGTTTGTTGCAGATGGAGATGCAACTTTATGGCACCAAAGACTCAGTCATATGAGTCATAAGGGCATGTAGATTATAAAGGACAGGTTGCCCGGATTAAAGGAGTTAGATTTGGACTTCTGTGAGGACTGTGTTTATGGGAAACATAAGCGGGTGAGATTCCTCAAGGTTGGACCTACCAGGAAGGAGGGTAAGTTGGAGTTAGTGCATATAGATGTATGGGGGCCAACTAAGGTAAACTCTATTGGTGGTTCATGTTATTACGTCACTTTCATTGATGATGCAACTAGAAAAGTTTGGGTACATTGCATTAGAAGGAAATCTGATGTGTTTGAAACTTTCAAAAGATGGAAATCCTTGGTTGAGAATGAAACAGGTCTCAAGTTGAAATGTCTCAGGTCGGATAATGGAGGGGAATATTGCAGCAATGAATTTATTGATTACTGTTCAGTAAATGGGATCCGCAGGAAAAGAATGGTTCCAAATACTCCATAGGAAAATGGAGTGTCAGAGAGAATGAACAGGACAATCATGGAGCGTGCTAGGTGCATGAGGTTACATGCGGGGTTACCACTCATGTTTTGGGTGGAAACGGTAAGCACAGCTATTTATCTGATTAACAGAGGACCCTCTATGGCCTTGGATGGAGGTATACCTGAGGAGGCTTGGTTTGGTAAGAAAATTGATTACTCATTTCTTAGAGTATTTGGATGTGAGGTATTTGTTCACATTGATAAAGATGATAGGACCAAGTTAGAGGCTAAGTCTGAGAAATGCACCTTTGTTGGATATGGTGAAGATGATTTTGGTTTCTGTGTTACACAAATGTACCCACCATATACTCATCATTCACATGCATATAGGATTCATTCACCTACACAGTGTCTATCTCATACACCACCAGTCTTCAGGCATGTTCACACACCATCTCCACTAGCATCGGGTGGAGGGTCTTCATATTTCACTATTATCGGATAGTGCGTTCACCATCACATGTTTGGGGGCATCACGCTTATCCTTTCCCCCTCTAGCATCAGCCCGTAAATTATATTCTCATCACCAAATACATCTTGATACACAATCATATCGTCATTTCTTGATGACGCACTCTTGTGCTATGGTTCACACTTGACTGTTGAGGGCATACTATACACATGAACCTAACACACTACACATTATACATTCAGCTTTACATACTACATACATCACACATCACACATCACACATCACACATCACACATCACACATCACACATCACACATCACACATCACACATCACACATCACACATCACACATCACACATCACACATCACACATCACACATCACACATCACACATCACACATCACACACACACATCACACATCACACATCACACATCACACATCATACACTTAGGACATCTTATTTCGCATCATCTACTATACACTTTACATCTCATTCATATACACATTCGAACTCCATATCTCTTATATCTACTTCTACACGTTGCGGTCATTACCCTATGACACACTCTAGTTCCGTGGTTCATACTTGACTGCTGAGGGTTTCAATCTAAAATTAACCTCACCACACTCACACGTGCAATCACTCAATTAATCAATCACTCACACGCTCATCATCTACACTTTGTGCTTTCATGATCACATCTTTTTTTGTATAAAAATTCGACCCATTTCCTGATGACACACTCTCATTTACGGTTCATTATTGACTGTTGATGGGGGTATATATAAATGAGCCTCATCATATGCATACACCTCCATACTCACTCGGGGTGCATGCGGCTCCTATCATTCACACTACATTCCATTCTGTCTCATTTGTAACATATTGCATATCTTGGTTGCATTTACTCCTGCTTACATTTGTTTATTACATGTTCACTTTATTACACATACTAGATATATATTTTGTATGTCATTATATTTATCATACACACATGCACGTTCATGTGATTTCTAGTTGTGATAGTAGATTATATAGATCTCTTGCACATAACATGGATGCTTGGCGCAGTACCTATTACCAGTCCCACAACGGCTTCTGAGGGCATCCAATTTCATACACTAAAGGTGTTATTATATCATTTTGTTTCATAGCACACTACTATATTGGATTGTATATGTTTGACATATCTTTTATCTTCCTAACATGCTAACGAGTGCTTCATGTGCAACATTTGTTAGGCGGTGCTATTTACTTTCATTGTTGTCTGTTACATTGTTTGTCATTGCTTGCTCTTTGTATGCTCTTGTTTGTAGGATTTTCCCTTTGTCTTGTGTGCACATTGTCTACTTTTGGATTTGTTGACCTTGATTGTCTTGCGGCATCATGAGTGGTGTCCCATGTTTGCAACCCACTTTTTGTCGTCTACAATGTCTTCTTGTGTGTTTACATTGTCTTCTTACGTCTTAGATTACACATTATCTGTTTGTTTACTAACTTACATTTTACATGCATGTTTGCTTGTACTAACACTTGTATCCCATCCAATGTTTTTGTGTGCTCTTTTTTTCTACCAAGCACATTCCCTTCCTCCCTGTAAGGTACAGTTTCAGCACAATGGTCACTCCTATTTCTGGGTCGGATACTCCTTCAATGACGTCGCATGTACCCCAAACAAGGGAGGTATCATTTGGGTGAATCGGTTCATACAATAGTCTACAATCATTGCACAACACAACACAATACCGACACAACACAGTTTTTAATTTCAGGGCTCAGAATCAAAATTGGGTCCTTAACACAACACAATCCTTCGTGGACACCTATAGCTAGGGGGAAGTTACACGACATTTGGAAATTCAACAAAATCTACAGAACTCCACACATAATGGATTTTACAAGACACACAACCCTTAGCATTCGGCATGCATGCAATACACACTTTCATGTTGGACTGAATTGTTTTAAATTTTCACACCATCTGCAGTGGTTTCCTACATTGCAGGAATCAATTAAAGGTTGGAGGATGACACTAAAATTTTCTCCCTACACTTCTTCCATGACTTGGCGTGAAATTTCCCAAAAATAATGCAGCCAGCGCAACTAGCATGAGATCACCGAAAATACTTGTTTGTCTACAACTTCTTCAGGTTCCTTTTTATACTCTTTCCTCATCACGGATCAAGTACACATGTTTCTTTTTTCACATTTTTCATTTTACATATTTATTTACATGATTTTTACACATACATGTGTATTTGACTACTTGTTCATTATTCTCTTTTATAGGTCCATCTATATGGGAAACGGTAGTTAACATCATTCACAACATCAACAATAACATCGACATCAACAAAAATCACATCACAACATCTACATATGCATTTCCGCCCTAGGTTCATTTTCATCACCACTTTTTACAATTTTTCCTCCTTAGCATCCACACTTCACTTTTTTTTATCACTCCACGCTTTGTCATGTCCCTTGACACACTATTTCTACATCAATATGCATGGTTATCAGGTAGATATATATATCTACTTTATGTTACCGAGATTTCCGCTCACTAACATAAGTGGGGGAAAATGTAGACACAATTTATCACAAACTTGGGGTAAAGGTAGGGATGTGATCTAACATATTTTTCATCCTATACTCAAGTTCCTTGCAGTCCTGAGCATTGTAAACATATTGAATATCTCATGCTCAGCTGTGAGACATACCCATGATCTGTGATGCCCGTCCTTGGGCCTTCTAAAATCTTAATCAATTCTAACTTTTTCCTATAAGAAGAAACCCATTTAAGGAGATTAATCTCATTTGAGTTATGCCTTAGTAACTTGCCGAGCAATAGTTTTGGAGGAAGAAGATGGCCCAGGCACATCAACTGATATAACATGAGCTAACTCATATACACTAATTTGATCCACGGAGACTGGCTTGGATTCTCTTATTGGATTATTTGGGCCCCTTTTACATATATTTAATGGTGGCAATGATGCTTCAGGGGATTTCTCAGAAATTATTTCACCAAAGCCTTTTCAAGATTGGTGAGCCTTTGTTCTATTGCAGATATTTTGCGGGAAAGTGAGGATATATCATCTTCAGTCTCGACGTCAAGTATTACATGGACATCGACGGGGATTTTTTTCTCTATCATTTCCTCAGTAAAAAAGGTAGGGGATATGTTGATAGTGTTCACATTAATAATTGGCCTACAATGGGCCCAAAATTTCATTAATTTCTTGGGAGCTACATAATCTTCAGGGTGAAAAAAATGGTGAAACAAAATATGGAAAACCAAGAAGAAAGGAGTCATTTTCAAGAGTTTCCTCATCAAAGCCATTCGAACAATGCAGGAATTCAGTGGTCCCATGGGTTTTATTTGGTCTTAAATTGTAAACAACATCTTGAAAAAAGTTTCATTCAGGATAGAAAGGTTGAAGATCGCATGCAGAGTTTATGAAGAAAGTGCTTTCAAATCATTTCCTAATTCCATTTTCGTCATTTCTAAAAGAAATACAACATTGATTTTTTCACAAGAGAATTTACTTGTAATAGCCAGAGGGAGTTGTGAATTCGTAAATGAATATGTGAGGATTTATAGAAGATGAATTCTGGAAAGGTTCACGCGAGTTATCATAGCCGGATTAAATGCGAGATCAATTTTGGATGCTTGCACAATTTGAAAAAGAAACAGGTGGAATGATGTCTATAAAAAATTGTTCATTTGGCTTGATTAAAGGTTTTGTGCATGAGAAACATAAAATTAAAATAAGTGTATGTGGTTAATCACACCATATCTTCTACAAATACAAGTGTCAAATCAGTTGGAATAATGGAATCAAGGAACAAACAATGATTAGGAACATAAGTGATTGCGACATGATAGAAAAGACAAAAAGGGATTTGATAACAAAATTTGAATATCTTACACATGTCCACATCTGTAACCGATGATAGAATCATGTTGATGGTTAGCATAAGCATATTTTTATTTGAAATATATTTTCCAAAGATGGAGTTCATAACTGTGCCTTCTGGGAATAGATATGAAATTTCACTTTTCAAGATTTTGTGTCAAGGTGGTTGCACTGTAAAACCATTGGCGAACATTGAGGGCATTAAATTCATGTCCTCTTGTCAAGAAATTGGAAGTTTTGAATGACACATGCCTACTTATTGTTCTATTTTTACGTTATGGATCCTATATGTTGAAACTTGACTAATGAGTTATAATTTCTTACTACAATTTTGTGTTTATTTCTATCATAGGTTATACACTAGATTAGTCCTCAGTTGTTGCATTTTAGTTATTAAATCAATATTGTCCTCTAGAAATTAATTTGCAATATTTGATATGATTATAAAATCTTCATTGCAACCATCATATTGAGTGATCTTTGCTAGCCTTTGAGTGTATCTTTGGCATATGAGAATAGGTGAAATAAATAATTTATTAGAATATTTGCATGATATTTTTTGTTAAGTGTTTTAGAGATTGTGTTAAAAATATTTGTAGTTGTTGAGCATCAACGAATGAAAATCCTTATTGTTTAAGAAATTATCACTACTTGATCATAGGTTTTTTTATTTTCTAGGATAGCATGTTGTCATAGTAGTTGTTAATACTTTTCTATAGGATATCAATCATCATTTCCCCCCCTCTTTTATAAATCAAACCTATTATATCGTTTCCCACATCATCACATTTCCATCCAAACATCTATTAACCACCCGGTTGTTCTGTATCCAAGCATTAGAATGGAAACCTCTTGATATCTTGATTCCCATAAGAAATGATGTAAGAAAAACTGAACTTTGTTGTCTCTAGTAACTTGTGTCTGATGCAATAAGTATATATAACATTCTTGTGACAACTCTTGCAAGTGGGTGTTATATTCATGGCCATGCTTAGCTCAAATTAAACCTCTATTTCATCAAGAGGAACTAATTGTAAATTATCCCCCCTCCATTCAGGTTACCCAATGGGTCCTCTCACCCTTGTTTAAGGTAGAACCTAAAGTATCAAGATTAGGCCATCCCTTTGTACGTGCCTCTCAATCATACAAAGAGCTTGGTTCCAGAGAGAATGTTAGACATCTCGCCAACTACAAATGACATGTATCAAATAGTCTACCATCCTCTAAGAATTATTATTCCCTAAAAGTGTTGCATGGCCCCAAGCAGGGTGTAAATTTGGGAGGAAACACACTTCTAGCGTAGTTGCTAGGAAAATTTTTATTATCTCATCACTGTGTTTGAGGTTTGCAACTTGTGTATTCTCAAAAGGAACACTTATTTTTGTGGTGATTCCTTGGATTATATGGGTCTATTGTGTAAAGAAGCAACAAACATATCTAACAACCATAACAAGGATGAAGAACAAGCATTTTTGCAAATGGATTCTGGGTAAGTGCATGGAAATGGGGGGCCAAAAAGTGGACAAAAATCCATTTTTTGGCCATTTTGGCCATAATGCACTCTCTTTATGGTTTGGTCGCATTATAACGTGACATAGAAAAATTGGGGTCACATTATAATGCAATCGCGCATTATGGCTCAGTAAATTTGAGCTATAACGCACTCGCGTTATAACATGATGCATTATAACACTGGTGTTCTTATTTGTTATGTGGCATATGTGCTTATGGGAGGGATATATTTACTAAAATATATGGTTTGAGTTAAGTTTTTCTTATACTTTATAAAGTATAAAGATTAATAAAAGAAAAAATATACTTTATATTTATTTTAGTAAATATAAGAAGTTAGGGTCACTATGCACCTTATGGAACTAGTCTCACAACTCCATCTATCATGGTTTAGAAGATAGTTTTTCAAATTCTAATCTGGTCAGTACATAGGTATTTTTCAGGATTTCAACATTCAGCCTTCAAGCTTTTAGGGTTTAAATTATACAATCGATATCTATTTTGTGAAAGAATATAGTCTTTGTTTAGGTTTTGGGGCCTTTTGGATTGGTTATTGACATTTGTAGGAGTGTTAAATGTGTCAAAACTAGAATCTACAAACCTCACAACTCCCAAAGGTAGTGACAACTGATCGAAGATATGGACTCATGCAATTCCTTATAACACATAATAAATCAAAACACATTTGTAAGTTTTTATCGATTCAAATAATCAAGGGAATGGTCATCATGAGGTCTGTGAAGGATCTAAAACATCATGAGGTGATGCAGAGCTCTAACACATTTGCATGCATTCATCAACTCATAACAACCAATTTCAATCATTCTCATTAGTATCTTGTTTTTAGAAGTCTTTCCAACAAGCTCTATAGGCTCAAATATGTAAAAATGGCACAATCAACCTAAAACTTACCCTTCCAACCCCCATATCATGCTCTCACATTTTGTACATAAGCCCAATCAACTGTTAAAATGACTCATTTTCTTGTAAAACCTCATTTCCTCATACTTCCACTCTATTCCTCTCACTAGCTTTAAGTGTCCTAATTCCAAATCAAGCACAAATTTGGAATTTTTTGCTTCCATTTGCTCCTTCCAACTCTTTATATTGTTTCACCATGCTCAGACTAACATGAAACCATTCAACAAAAGTGATAATTAATCAAATAAATCATTAATCCTCTCAAGTTTAATCAATCCTACCTTGTTTTAGCTCTCAAGAGCCATTCCCATGCAAGATCCATGATTATGCACATCTAGTCATATCCACAACTAAACAAACACATCCTCAAATACCCTTCGGGCTTAGTGTAATGCATGAAAAATTTCAAATTTCAACCCTTTAAACTTATCTTGTTATCACCTTTTCTAATTTTTAGCCTATTAACTCTCTTCTAGCTCTGGTCTTGTGCATTTTCTAGTGTACCTTTCAATCTAGGGGGTTTCAGACCATACTGATGGGTTTTCTAGATACCCATTTATGCTTTCTTAGTCTATGAAATATTTCAATATGTGCTTCATGAAAAGAATCTCATTGAGTGAAAAATACTTCCATCTAAATGGTGAATGCTTATTTCAGTAAGTGATAGATAATCAGAAAATGGTTTAAGAATCATGGAGTTGATTTGTGATCACTAGGGTTAATTATGGAGGCCTTGAAAAATAAGAGAGTGATCCTAACTCTTTCCTTGTAACCCGAGAGCATCTTATTCCCATCACAATGTAGGTCTCATAATAGTGTTTCTAAACACTTAAGTCATCACTTGAGGTTTTAGAAACATGTTTTCAACTCATGGTAACTCATGTTTTACCACTTTTTCATGTTAGAAGTTTCGTCACTCAAAAACACAACCCTAAACCATGAGCCCTAAACCCTAAACCCTAAAACCTAAACCATAAACCCTAAACCCTAAACCCTAACCCTAAACTATAAACCCTAAACCCTAAACCCTAAACCTTGAAGCCCTAAACCTCTTATTTTCAAGGCCTCCACAATTAACCCTAACCACAAATCAACTCCATGTATGCTAAACCATTTTTTGAATCCCTAAATTCACCTATAATGGAAGGATTTATCATTGAATGAGATTATTGTCATGTCCCTATTAGACATGAGGTGGTTTAAATCCTAAAGTGTGATCACACCAAGTTTCAAATGAGTGTTTAAACTACCAAGTGAGTGACTCAAGTGAAACTCAGATGATTTATCATTCTTACACTATATGATGCTCTATATAAAGGTCATCCTCTTACCCCTCCTAGCTCCAGAGTCTCCTCAAGAATTAACTTCAGGGAAATGGCTAAGAACACGCAAGGTTATCAACTACCTAGTAATTATTTCTTGTTTAGTTGTGAATGGGAGTCAGTTGGTTTATAGCTTAGAGACCTTCCATTCATTGATATTTCCTTCTATGATAAACCCATGGATTTTTTCAAAAACACCTTCAAAAAGATAGGGGTAATCATCAAGCCTAGTGAAAGGTGTGATGTGATTTCCAAACAACTTGAAATGCATAAAAATTTATAGGTCATAAAAAGAATTTACAAATATCTCTAAATATTATAAATTGAAGCCAAGTAACGGTGTCTCCTTGTATCCTAAGGATTGAGGATAACTAGGGTCTGTGGTAGGATTGGATATTCAAGAATAATTGAATGTCTGAATCATAATTTCGTTGCATCTGGAGAAACATTTTTAAACATTGGAGTAATAAATCTTGGAAAATAAAATTGAACCTCAAAAATCCTCTCAAATCCTTTACACAAAATGGACATCAAGCTCTGCTCTTTGAATGAAACCTTTCATTCCCTGACATACTTGTAACTAAAATAATTATTCAAAAGAGGGTAAAAAATGATCAAATTTTTTAGTATCCTAATTTGTCAGACCCAAAAATACCACTGGACTTGTTATTCTCAATTTATAACACTCTTGGAGCTCTAAATATTTCATAAGTTATAGAAAAAAAAGGAGATAGTTGTATCAAGTAACATTTCTATGTACTGAATTGTTGTTGGATATCTAACATTTCCCTCCTTCAAAATATCAGTAGATGAAAGGCATCAAAATGTGATGACTCTTTTTGAATGTTATGCCCACGAAGCAGATGAACCCTTTTTAGTTGAATACTCTAACCTATCAATACTAATAAGAATGGGTAAGACATAAAAACATTACAGTGAGTGAATGGGTAAGCCTAAACCCTGAGCCATTAAACCCTGAACCCTAAACCCTAAGCCCTAAACCCTAAACCCTAAACCCTAAAGCCTAAACCCTAACCCATGTGCCCTAAACCCCTAAACCATGAGCCTTAAACCCTAAACCATGATCCTTAAACCTTAAACCCTAAACCCTAAGCCCTAAACCCTAAACCTCAAACCCTTAGCCCTAAACCCTAAACCTTGAGCCCTAAACCCTAAACCCTAAGCCTATAAACCTAAACCCTAAACCCCTAAAACCTAAATTCTAAACCCTAAACCTAACCCTTATTTTTACTACCCCAAAACCATAAACCCTAAACCATAAGTGTTAAACCCTATACCCTAAACCCTTAATGGTAAACTGTAAACCCTAAAACCTGAGCCCTAAACCCTAAAACCTAAGCCATTAACCCTAAACCCTAAACCCTAAAACCTAAACCTTGACTCCTAAACCCTAAACCCTAAACCTTAAGCCCTAAACCCTAAACCCTAAACCATGAACCCTCAAACCCTAAACCCTAAACCCTAAACCCTAAACCCTTAAACCTTAACCCTGAACCCTTAACCATCAACCCTAAACCCTAAACCCTGATCCTTAAACCTAAACCCTAAACCCTGAGCCTTAAACATAAACCCTAAACCATAAACCTAAGCCATAAACCCTAAACCCTAAACCATAAACCATAAACCCTAAACCGTAAAACTTATAATCTAAGCCATCAACCCTAAACCCTGAGCCTTAAACCTTAAACCCTAAACCTAAACCTTTAAACCCTAAACCCTAAACTCTATACCCTAAACCCTAACCCTTAAACCTTAAACCCTAATCCATAAACCCTGAGCCCTAAACCCTAAACCCTAAACCCTAAACCCTAAACCTTAAACCTTGAGCCCTAAACCCTAAACCCTAAACCCTAAACCTAAACCCTAAACCCTAAACCCTAAACCCTAAACACTTGATCCCTAAACCCTTGAGCCCTAAACCCTAAACCCTAAACCCATAAGCCAGATTAAACCCTAAACCCTAAACCCTAAACCCTAAAAAATATTCCTAAATTTCCTCCAACACTTCCAAGATTCTCTGACATCACCTCCAGATGCTTAATATATTTCTTGAACTCTCTCAGAAGGTGTTTGATTAGCTCAGAATGGCCTTTTTAGGCCTCCGGAGGAAGTTATCTTCCATCAAGTCACACTAAACTCATCAATCATCGTATCCAATCATCCCTGCACATTGAAACAAACTTAAAAAACCTTGTTAATAATTTCTTTTGATCTAAGTTGAGAGTGGTACTGAGGCAGGTTGGCCAGAGGAAGGACACACCATTGACCAGGAAGTGAAAGATGCATTCCCTAAGCTTGTAAAGTAGGTACTCATCCATAGTATGATTTTACCATATTCTAAGACAAAATTAGGGATTCAACTCCATGCTCATGGGAAAATTCATGAGTCCATATATTCGATCAGTTGTCGCTAACTTTGAGAGTTGTGAGGTTTGTAAATTCTAATTTTGACACATTTAACACTCTTACAAATGTCAATAACCAATCCAAAAGGCCCCAAAACCTAAACAATGACTATATTCTTTCACAAAATAGATATCAATTGTATAATTTAAACCCTAAAAGCTTTAGGTTGAATGCTGAAATCCTGAAAAATACCTATGTACTGACTAGATTAGAATATGAAAAACTATCTTCTAAACCGTGACAGATGGAGCTGTGAGACTAGTTCCATAAGGTGCAGAGTGACCCTAACTTCTTATATTTACTAAAATAAATTTAAAGTATAAGTTTTTCTTTTATTAATCTTTATACTTTATTATTTCTTATACTTAAACCATTTATTTTAGTAAATATATCCCTCCCATAAGCACATATACCACATAACAAATAGGAACGCGAGCACGTTATAGTGAGTGCACGTTTCATCTTATTTGGGTTTGAAATTCCCAATCCATAGGCTTGGATTTTCCTTGGATATCCAAACCAAAGGTTTGGACTGTGTAATCCGTGAATAAATCCGTGTTTGACAGAAAAACATCAAAATCTCACGTGTGCACCCCAATATCTCATGCATTATAACATAATATTCAAAAATAAATTATACTACGATGTCAAGCTCGGTTTTACCTTGATGATGATATAATTCTTTCTAAAATCTGATTAGTTTAAGGCTTTCATCCATAATTTCTTTTACTAGTGCCTTTTTTTCTTGTGAAAACCTATGCATACGTTTTGGTGCACAATTTATGATTTTTTCATCCAATTTTTTTTTAAAAAGTGGTTTTTTCTAAACTCCATTCTACACACACCCAAAAAAACAAAAAAATGACTTTTTTTCTCAAAGTTACGGGGGTGCACACACAAATATTTCATTTTTGGGATATGTGCACTTTGAAAATTAATAAAAAATTATATATTCATCCAAAAATTATGAAAAATTAGTGGGACCTCGTACATGGAATTAGCTAACTTTCTACTAAAGGGATTTGAAAAATAATTTATAAAACTAAAAAATGGGGGGTGCACACACAATAGGTTCTTATCTTTTTGACACAAAAATAGACATACTTTGTGTGCACACCACATTTGACCCTCTTAATTTCCACCATTTAAAAAAATAGTAGTTTAGAAACTAGATTATGAGCTCTATGGTACTCATTCTTATCACTTTGTCAAATTTTGAGCATATGCATGCCGAATTATTATATGAAGTTCAAGTTTCGCTGATTTTAGGAAAAATGTGTCCCTTTTTTACCCACTTCTAGTCCCCCATTTCATGTACTTACCCTTCTACTGGCCACAGAAATTGAGATTCAAACAATATTAAAACCCAATACCAAGTCAATTTCTCTAGAAAGTACAAATTCTAACAATAGGAAACTTAACCTTATTACAAATGTACAATGGTTATCAAAGACTTGTACGATTGTTATCACCTCTATTTTTAGGGGCCACTCATCAAGATCCCATTGCTTAGAGATAATATATTCTAAAAATTTGGATTTTTGAAAAACTTGTAATGAATATGATTGGGATTCGTTGCATATTCTTCTCCATTTTAGGCGATCAATCATAGGCGTTTATCTATAGCAGAAACATCCCAAAACTTAACCATAATTTTTCTATGGTCGATAACATAGGAATGGACTTAAGACTCACAATTGACCCTCCTAATGAAGTTTAAACCCACAAAAAAACACCACCAAGCCAAAATTTCCACAATGTCAAGGTTTTTCAAATAAGGAAATTCAAATTGTGTTTAGGAGGGAAACTACATTTAAACATCAAATTTGAAACTAGGACCTCCAAGGCATTTCAAACCATGTTAGAGGACCTATTAGCTAATGAAATTGCATCTCTTAGGTGATACCCTTACATTAGTGCACTTAATATGGACTATAATTCACAATCCTCTTTCAAATAATATTTTTAACCATCTCATTAGAAATAAGATTATCAACGCTATCACTACCTATAATGACTTTATAAAACTCACATCTAGATTTGGAAATGGATATGAATATATTCCTCCTCTTCTCATGTGCATTATCCACTTTGATCTAGCTTTAACAATATGCTCTTTAGAATTTCTCTATACTCTAGATTTTTTTTGTTACTATAACAAATATTCTTCATATTTTTATGCACAATGTGATTATTAGAATCATTCCTACTTACATCACTATTTTGTTTGTGTTTTAGCACATTAGAACACATGATTACTTCACAATGGAAACATGTTCCAATGAATACTAAACCTCTTATATTCCATTTTTCTCTAAATAAAGATCTACATATACCTCTCTTTGCATGAATTTGATCATATAAAGAACTCACTTCAATTTATTTCTTGTGTTATAGCTTATCCCTATGGACTCCCCCATCATTGCATGATATATTTTATATCCTTCATGCACTACCTTTTCATTTGCACATGAAATTTTTTCCTCTCTCTTCTGCATATTCTAATAGATTTCTTCAATAAAATCCTCTCGAATCATGTTGAACTAATCTTAAATGGATATGTATAATATCCTCATATACCTCAAAATATTCTTAGCATCATAAACATAATGACCTGATTTGATGAATATCTTATATAACTCTTATTGTGTAATCCTTTGTATTCATCTTATTCTATCACAAATTCTATCTTCTTGAGATAATTCAACTAGTAATCTAAAGGCATAAATTTATATGTTATTTTCATGGCTAACCTATTATGGTTTTTAATCTTCACTTTGCATCTACATACCGTATTGATCTATTCATCTTACCCCCACCAAGATTCATGACCATTCAAATTGGAATAGGAAAATATCACCTTCTTGGGATCTTCACAACTTCATAATCAGATTAATAATCCAGATTAGTGATCTAGTTTAAGAACTCTTTAGGACTCAAAACCTCAAAAGAGATTGAAGTATCCAAATTTTACGATAACGTAGGATCAAAATAATATGAAAAATGGTACCTTATATGTAAAATTTTTAAGCTTCATCATCTTGGTCCTTAGGTGCTCCTTTTGTGATTTCATCATTTCTTGCATCATTGTCCACTTAAAATCCTCTCCAATGCACAATATTGATAGCCTCGAAATAGGATTGAAATCCTCTCATCATTCCCACAATTTACAAAATTCTTGGTCTTCTCGATGCTCTCAAAAATACTAAAAGGAAGTATCCTCTTTTGTGCCATCTAAAATTTCCTCTCAAAACTCAATAGTAACACAATCCATTAACCTATAGACCTTCTACTTAACAATCAAAACATTGGAAGATGTCTATAGCTACCTTTCACCCATAATCACATGTATAGAAAGTGAAATAAGCTAAAAATCACTCACCTACATGAGTGTAAAATCATGCTATGATACCACACCAATGCAGTAATAGTAAAGGGTCTCAATAATGATATTATTTAGACCATACAACCCATATATTTTCAGAGTAAGATCACACTGAAGCAAGACCACCGTGAAACTTATAAGAGATTATAAAAGGCTATTTTACCAAAGAGGAAAAGATTACAAAATATGGAATAATGTATTCCCATTTTATATAAACTTATGACAAAATATACATAAATTCCTACAAAAATATTTGAATGATATGACTTATCCTAGTTATGCTTATAACAATAAATACTTCAAATAAAAAAATTGGCTCCTTGTACAATGGTGCTTTACAATGAACCCTAATCTACTCACTTCGCTTAAATAATCATTTTATTACTTCTCAATTCACTATTTTGAATCTCTAATCTATAGGATGTTATTCATTATTCTCAACATTATTTCATATGTCGTAACTATTCTTCAATCCTTGGCACTCTCTCACATGTTCTAACTATTCCTTGATCACTTTTCACATCCATCTTTCCCTCTCTTTATAGAATATGGTGGGAGAAGTAAATATACCTTTGTCAATAAAAATACCTTTTAAAAGTTTCATTAAATTGATTATATCACTTTCAATTCATTCCACCCAGTTTGTGGATAACCACTCATGTAAAGTGCTATTCCAATCAAAATATACCTAGTCACTTGATCCTCCAGTTAGGTAAGAAAATGGATGAATAAAAAATGTTTAGGTCCAACTTTGTTGATATTGATAGGCACAAAAAATAACCCAAGATCCAAAAATGTATAAAGAAAAACAACACTCACCCACATGAATGTAAAAAAACACATAAATGTATAAAATATCAGCAATGCACAACACATCAAGCTCATACATTGTCTTATTTATTACAAGAAATATAATGTGATAAATTGTGAAATGTCATGAAAAGCAACAAAATTGCACCATATTTAATTCTCTATAATATTTGTTTTATGATGCAAGATTGCAAGTGAACTCGGATGATCTTGTACAACTCTCTATTTTCTCTATATATCTTTTTATCTTTGGGCTTCTCATGCATTGTGTCTAGAGTGAACCTAACACTTATGAAATTATCTAGACCACCCTTAGTGTTCCCCATCCTTGTTTTTGGTCTTCATAAGGCCAAGGTGCACTAATCCCTTTGAATTTTCTCTTTTGAATTTTAGTTAGTGGATGCCAATTATAACATGTCAATATGGTTGAAATCAAGTATTTTTAACTACGTAAGAACTGTAAGTTATTCACAAAAATATCAACATGACATTATTTCATTCTATTGAGAATTCATAAACATTTTAAGGAGAAAAAACAATCATTAGATCATTGATAATTCTAAAATTTGTATTTCTTGTGGAAATTTTTGTTGCATGACCCATTGTTTTGTATACCTATTAAGTTAGAATGCAATTTCTTACTTTTTTAACATCATGTAACTATGGTTTCCACCATTTATGGCCTCGTGATTAGATGGTGTTTATTGAACACTTTATTTCCTTATCCATAAGACATTAAGGCCATTAAAGGGAAATAAGGTTACACATGTCCCTAGTACATAAAAAGGTAAAATATCATAACTATAAAAACACAAACATCAATTTATTGTATAACTTATATGTCAATTGTTTATGCATCCCTTATACTATACACATGTATAAAATGACCTTTGACATTTTGTATATTTGCATGTTATCAATTTCAAACTTTTGGGTATGGTCAATATTACTACTCAACACACATTATAGAATTTAAATTCATACCACTTTGTCCAATTGAAATAATATAGTCAATATAAACCTCTTAACCCTATATGATGGCCTTAAACAATCAACTTAATCAAATTATTGATGTTGCATTTAATTGAAATCCATTTATCTATATTATTGCAACCAAAGTGACATCTCCTTAATATGTTTATTAGTGTAAAATGAACCTTTTGGTGCTTTGCAAATAAAAAATATATAAAAGAAACATAAACTTGCATTAAGGCTCGTATAAAAGAGCAACAAAACTTTTGAAAATTATGAAAATAACCAATCACTACTTTTATTATGTTGACCAACATTTTTTTTTATGAGTAGTGCACTCATTGGGCACTAGATTACATAGATTTTCGACATCTCTACTCATACTTCGGACGAAGTATATAGCAATCTACAATTACGAGTAAGCGTACAACTAAACTAGCGAACACCTTCAACCTAGCCAGCTATGACTAAGGGGCATCCATGCCATCAAAGTCACTCAGGGCACGATTCTAGCCTTAACTGTTTTGACTCTCCGGGTCAGGTATCTCCAGGCGTTGCACTCATAAGGACTTGATCTTTGATGGGATTTATCAAATCCAAACAAATTTACCATTGAACCAAAGGCCCTTTGATACAAAATATTTTTTAAATTATGTTGACCAATAAAACTTTTGAAGAGTATGAAAATCTCTCTATGAATAGAAATCCTCTCCTGAACACGCCTAATCCTACTTCACTTCCTCCCCTCCACACGTAATTTGTTTTTGAAGCCTCATTTCCATCACCATCTTGTGGGGATTTGAGTTTTTATGATCAGAAATGATGGGTCTTGCAGTAGGTATTTGCATATTTGTTATTTGCATGTCTTTTAACCTAGACGATTTAAAAAAATTATTCTAGTATTCAGAAAAACCAAACAAATTTGGTTGAATATGTTGAACTGAACATTCTTATAAATGGTTAAATAAATTATTGTGAGATGGAAAGTACATCATTCTAATTTAACATTACTATCTGAAGGACTGCATGATGTTTCCCAACAAAATTTACCAGTAATTCAATAGCTAAACATTTTTTATAGGAGGAACCTATCCTAGCTTTAAATGATCTATATAATTCATAGACTATACTGTTCAATATTGTTTTTGAGAGATTTTTATTGTAAGATTTAACCTCCTCTTGGCAAGAAGACATTATTCCCTACTAAATAGATAGAAATACCAACTTCGGATTTTTTTGGAAAAAGGTAAATATAGAAGTATATGGTCAGATTTTTCTCTTTTCCATGTAATTGAAAACAAGTTTTTGTGTCATGGTCCAAGGACAATAAAAACACCTAAATGAATAGATAAATGTTGGGTTAGCCTAACTTTGTGCCAATTCATGTTGGCTTGAGTTGTTCCTAGTTGTTAATGCACTGATTGAAACAAGTAAAGTCAAATATCAGTTTTGTGTTCCCATTCACACTACCACTAGGCTACCTCTATATTTTCACTTGATATAACTACTATAGTTGGAGTCAAAATATAACACCATATTGTGTGGTTACATTGTTACCCTTAAAAAATAATAGTATATCATTTTATTACATTTACATGATCTATTAGACAAAAATACTTGTAAATGTATACATCTACGAGCAAAACAACAAATATTAGGAGATTTAGTTAACACTAACATAGATATTTTTTTAAACAAGCCCACAACATAAAAATCCTCAATTGCATGATATGGAATGCATGGAGGCAGGGATAAACCCTAGTGGCGAAATAGAGGAGAGATCTGGTGGACCAAGGTGAGGGAAGAAACAGGTTATTGATTTCAAGGACATGTGAATCAACCTTACAACCCTGAGGGATTTCATTGCTCTAGAATACAATGAGAAGCTGGAATATATCAAGTATGTGGTCATGGGAAGTCAGATTCAGGAAATCCATCCATAATCGAATGCCAGAAAAATCCCTAACCAGAAACTTGTTTAATCCCCAGTCACTGAGGCATCACATCCTAGCTCAGTGGTAGGTGAAGGCTCGGGTAAGGAGGATTGTGGAGGAAGTCAAGCAGCCAACATTGGATGGGATGGTAAGGGGTCTTTTCCCAATAATGTCGAATAGAATGTCAAATGTTTTAAGGACACATTCCAAAACTCTAAACCAAGTTTGGCAAGCTCACATGCCTACTTAGTCGACCTTGCAAAGGAGATGCCTACGATCTTCTTGGATACCTCCGCAATAGGTTCTCACATGCAAACCTTATTACAGACAATGATCATTAGTCAATTTAATGGTATGTGGTAGGAAGCCACTGACCCGACTCAGTTGGTTCATGAAAATTGGACCAAACAATGCGAAATCACTTTCTGCTCAAAGGGATTTTTCATGGTTCAGTTTGAAAAAGAGAAGGGTTATAAACTAGCAGTTGCTCCGTTTTTTAGGGGAACAAATATATCCAGTGTAGGATGGCAATCAAGTCAATATGATAAAATGCTCCTCCAATGTGGGAGGCATCTGATACCTACTCCACCCAATGGCATGACCTTATCTGCACTTTTTTTATGTTCACATCATCATCTAGGCATTACATGGCATGCTTATGTTGGGAACCCTTGTTACTAAAATTGGGTTTTTTAATGGGATGCAAAGTCTGGGAACACTTGCTACTAAAATTGGTTTTCTTAGTGGCCTGAAAATAAAAAGATGACACCAAAATCATCTTTCAATCAGTTAAGGAAATTTGTAAAACAATTGAAGAACAACAAATTTGAAGTTTGAAATCAGGAGGATTGTGAAAATGAAGAGATGGAGTCATAAAAAATGATCCCAAATAAATAAATGAAGATAAAATCTGGAGTGGTTTATTATGATCCAATCCACAACATTCTGTTATAAATACTGTAAGGTCTAATCTCAGATGATATGTTCAATTTTTGGACAGGTTGTTTACATTTATTTTGACTTCCAATTTCCTTGTTTTTAAATTTATGTGTGACCCTTAATGAGCCGAGCCGGATTTTCTAGTCCCTTGAAAGAAAAGTGTAGTTATCTACTTGAATATATTCAACCATGCTTCCTCTGTGATTTTTGCTGAAACATTTATCTAGTTATATGTTATTGTGTCACTGTAAACAATGCCTCATGACAGGTAATCTACAAAAGACTCATGCGTAATTATTTTAAAAAATTCATACCTGATAATAGAGAAAAACATATAGTTTATAGAGGAAGGTGGGGGAACAGACAGGGAATTGAAATATTAATTCCTAAAAACCATAAAACGAAATAGGTTTATCAATTTGATTTAGCCTAATTTACCCTAATCAATGTAACTATTCATAGCCACACAAAACATCAATCCTTAAACATCATTCATTCTGATGATGGATCAATATGATCTAAAGAGGTTATGGGGACAACACTCTGAATGAGGTTTTAGACTTGTTATAAACATAAACAGAAGCAATATGAAAAAGTATCAAAATAGAATTGGGTCATAAATTTTTATTAATTTTCACATCTTATACATGGTATATCCTTGAGGGAGATGTGCGGTTTCTCAGAATATGTCTGCGGGTGTTGTACAATTAGTTGATGCTATGTAGAGGTTGTACGCATGGTACAAGTTGGTGCAATGTTATGTTATCTATGTTGATTTGATGGTGCATTTTCTGCTAGGTTATGTTTTATAATGTTGAGATTTATCATCAAAATATTGGGTCTCCACCCCATTTTGGGTGAAGGGTAACCGATGATAGCTTTAAAGAGACCCTCCTAGTCATTTCCATAATACATCTTCAATAGATTAATGGCAATATAAAGCGCCAACAACCCAATAGATTAATGTCAATGAACCACGCTAAAAATATAGAGTACTGAATATGGTATTGGAAAGAGCATAAATCGTTCTCAATGTAAACACCAAATTTTGGTCACACTTCCCCTTTACCCCACATGTATATTAATTTAATTACCTACAGTTAAATTAATGCCCATTCTCACAATATTCATTATTTAATTACCTTAATTGAACTAATTTCCACCTCACCTAGACACCTCACCCCACCACATCACCTAGACACCTCATCATAAACTTATACTTAGCATGTTTCCTTTTTACTGGGACTCAATATCCACTTTCCATAGCTAACTAAGAATTATTCCTACCTACCTTAAGTAACTAAGACTTATTTCAACCCTAAGCTAGGAGGAATACCTATTAAATGGCTTGGTTGATGGTTGATGTGTGCATTTAGACTTCTTAATCCAATGCCGATTGTGAGAGCTTCCTTTTGGCTAGGAGGAACTACCTGTAATAGAAAACAAGACCACAAAATAGAAGTTAAATGATATATGACAGTGGACTGCCTAGCGTATGCTAGTTCCAGGAAGTGTGATACTACCTAAATGGCTATCAATCCATTGTTTAAAACAAATCAATGCGATAGATAAATAAATTCCTACTGTAGTTGATATGATTTAGGTATCTCATTCAAGTACAATAAGAAAATCCAATCACAACAGGCTAGGCTATAGTTAGATCTAAAGGATGAGGTGTCTGTCAAGGTACTGGGACTGGTCAGGGTCTGATTCTGGGTTGTTTAGGTCAACTGGTAAGAGGTTGTTTGGCTCTATTCTTGGGCAGGGTATAAAACATAGAGACCGATGTCGGTTGGGTATAACTGATGATGGTTAAGGGAGACCGATGATGGTTATGGGTAACCAACGTCAATACAGTAGGGTGACAATAATTCAATGAAAACCTTATTGTAGAGGCTAGGTGAGGTTGGATGGGGCTAAAGAAGGAGATGGCGAGGTCTATGGGAATACTGAGAACACTCAGAGAGGTGGAAGGGCTAGGATAGGTGATCTGATAAATGGGTGGGTGAGATTTTTGGGTTTGTCAGAAAGAAGGCTATGGAGGAATGGGAATGTTAATAGAAGAATGGTAACATAAATGATAACAACTCTATGAACAAAATAGGAATGGAAATGATTAATGATAAAACACTTACCAATATTGCAGGTCCAATGGTTGGGTGGTGGTGATGATTGGTTGATGGAATGGAACTTGGTACAATAGTGACACTTCCCAGAATGTTACCGTGAGTGCCAATGCTTCTGGATCTGTCCTGGTGTTGGCTATGGATGTCTGGGTGCATGAAAAGACTCTGGTTCTGCTTGCATACAGCTCTCTTCTCATTCCTCTTGCTCTCAGAATGTGCCAACCCAAAAACAAGGTTGCTTAGGTGAATAAATGGTAACCGACGATGGTTTTGGGTTGACCGACATCGGTTTAGGGGTGACCGACATCGGTTAAGGTGGGATTCCCTAGGTTTACTAAAATGGGTAGATCTTTCTAATTTCTTGGGCCCAGTTAGTTTGTTCTCATGGATTAGAACAGAAACTTCCCTTCTAATGGGTGGGAATGTGGTTAGAGAGATTTTAGGGATTGATTTTAGGGTTAGACCAAATCTTAGCTCATTAAGGTAAGTAAGACTTAGTTATTGTTAGTTATGGAAACATGCCAAGAATAGGTCTAGGGTGAGGTGGTTGGATGAGGTGTCTAGGTGAGGTGGTGGGGTAGAAATTAAGATAATTAGATAATAAATATTGTGAGGATATATATATTAATTTAATTAAATTAATAATGGTGTGGGGTGGAAGGGGCCTTGGTTAGGTGAGTATGTTTGAGCTGGTTATTTGACTAGGGACCAAGGGGAGTGTGACCTAATTTTGGTGTCTACATTTTTCCCCTTTTTGTTGCATAGCTTGTATTAGTAAGCGACGCTGACAAAAATAAGATGTGGTTGCCCCATGTGTGGGTGAAGGTGATCCCCCTCAAACTAGGAACTGATGAGGTAGAAGACAAAATCAGTGAGTGGTTTGATAAAAGGTGGATGTGATGAAGAGGAAGGTGGACAATGGGGGTAATGGGTTAAAGGTCTAATCAGGTAATCAAGGTAATGGGCCAAAGGTAATGACAGTCAAATGCATGCACACATATAAACTATGGCACGGTACCAGGTTGAAGAGCATGCAAACTCTACATCGTCTAAGGTTGATAGGGTTATCCAAACAAGGTTGAGGTGATTCTGGTATCCAAGGTATAGGATATGGTGTGGAAGCACATCACAGGTCAGGTGCAGGAATGTGTAGGTATGTTCTAGTACACCAAAGGTTGGGTCAGGATAAATGACATGGCAATAGGCAAGGTAAGGTCATTAGGTCAAACAACACGGGTAACAATGTCACAAGGTATAGCGAGCACATGAGTTCATAGGTCATTAACAATGTGTGAGGTCATGGCATGGGTAGGGCCGAGGTATGGGTAAAATAACAAGTTCCTAAATGTAATTAAGGATAGGTATAGGTAAGGTAGGCGTGGAGGTTGGTTGCAATAAGGGTGGGTAAGGTCAAATGGTGGCTGGGTTGGTTAAGTGTTGGTCAGAAATGGGGAAAGGGTATGGACAAGAGTATGATAGGTAACCGATGTCGGTCATACGTAACCGTTGATGGTCTAGGTAAGCCGATCATGGTTTATTAGGGTAGAAGACCGATGTTGGTTTAGGTACAACTGACCATGGTTTGCTATGGCACAGGACCGATGTCGGTTTAGGTATAACCGATGTCGGTCAGGTCGATGAGGGTATATAAAAAGAAAAAATCCGTATAATACGGATTCATTTGTATGTGTTGGACTTTTGGAAAATGATGGAGTGCTGAATGAGTTGTGATTTTTCGGGGGAGAAGTACGTGGGACCATACCGAGGTGAGGTGGAGAGATCTGGGTGGGGAGAGGAGTCAGGTGGATGGGCCCACGAGATCAGGTGGAGTGAGTGGATTGGTGGAGAGGTTGGAGGTAGAGGTGTTACATGGTGGAGGTAGGAGAGGGGTCGGGTGGACCACCAGCACAGTAGCCAAACGTGCCACCCATGGAGGTGACGCTGAGACAAGGTAAGAGCTAAGCTTGTCTATGTTTGGTTGTTTAAATGTAGAGGGGAATATGGGTCAGGGGGTGTGGGTAGGGTAGAGATTTTTAAATTTGGTGGTTAAAATGGGTGAGAGGAGGGGTGGGAAAAGGCATAAGGAGGTTGAATAGGGTTGGGGAGGGATTTGGGGGAAGTTTTGGTAGGTGTCTAGGAGAAATGGGAGATAAATGGGGGGAATAAAATTGGGGGTTCGGGTTTTGGCGTAATAACAGTGACCGAACACCGGTCGATGTATGGCCTGATTCGGTCTGTATATATTGACATCGGTTAGGATTTGAAGAACTGATGTCAGTTTAGAATGGACCAATGTTGATCAGGAGTGACTGGCGCTGGTTAGTGAATTTAGGGTGTAGGTTTGATAGGATTGGGGATTTGGGTTTTAGGGTTTAAATTGGAGGGTTGAGGTTAGAAGGGTTCTAGGTTTAGGGTGGGGTTAGGTTGGGGTTGGGGTTTAGGGTTTAGGTTTGAAGGGTTTAGGGAGGGTTTTAGGTAGGTTCAAGGGTTGAGGTTTGGGGTGGAGGGAAATATTGGTTAAAGGAAAGTTGAATAATGTTTGTGTTTTGTTGAATGCAGGCCAGAGAGCAGCTACGGATGAGAGACCAAGTACCGCCCCTGTTCGTGGAGGTACGAGGGAGTGTGACAGCTGATGAGTGGAGGCATGTGATGGACATCAGTTTGATAGGCATGAGATGTTACAGGCATATAGTACGGGAGCCTAGCCTTATGGTCACACTCATCGATAGATGGGATACAATGACCAACACATTCCATTTACCGACAGGTGAGCTGACAGTCACCCTAGAGGATGTCTATCGGATCCTATGCCTATCGATAGTGGGACAGAAAGTGTATTCTATCTCCTCAGAGGCCTCCGAGGAGTTGATGCTGACATTTTTTGGCAAGGGTATGGTAGAGATGATGTTCCATAGCACCAGTCTGAGCTATGGTGAGATGTATGCAACCCATCCAGAGGAGATGAGGCTAGTAGTTTTGATTATGGAGGTAGTGTGTTATTTTTCACTACCAGATGTAGAGGGTGGGAGATTCCCATGGGCACTAATGGGGGTCCTTCATGACATGATGGAGGAGAGGACCCACTTTTCTTGGGCACCAGCATACTTGGTGTAGTTATACAGGGAGTTGTGGGCATATAGGAGATTACGGCGATTCAGCCTATGTTGCACCTTTCTTCTCCACTGTTGGGCATATGAGCACATTGTATGTGTGAGGCCACTAGGTATGCCCCGGGCTAATGCATTCGAGCCAGGTTTTGTTTGAGTGGGCTACAAGCACTGGGTTCCAGTTACTAGAGTGCGTAGAGTTGTCAGGGCTACACACAATGTAGCCTATTACAGGCACTTGCTAGAGGGGTTTTCCGGCGTGGACATTATTTGGAGGCCCTACATGGGTTTTCCATCATATGGGTGGATGGCCGTGGAGTTAGACTAGCTGCAGCTAGTTCAATGGATAGAGGGGCATCGTGTGGGAGAGCATGAGCTGATACCCATAGACAGGGTCAGATGACAGTTTGGGCTATTGCAGGATGTACCCCCTCCCTTCCCATAGTATAGGAGGGATGACGTGGAGAGGTTGATGTCCCCTCCACAACCTACCATGTCGATAGGGTTGGAGGAGGCACCAGTGGACCGACACATTGATGATGTCAGGTGTACTGACAGATATAGACAGTGGTGGGCAGCTCAGCTATGAGCAGCACCACCCAGACTAGGACAGCCAGACGTGGCCACCCTCATAGTCCAGAGGGACATGTTACAGGGATAGGTGGCCACCTTACAGGCCAGGTTATAGGTTTATAGGGAAAGTTGATGGGGTCACAGGTAGAGGTGGCCACGTTACAGGCACAGGTGGTGGCCCTTCAGGCCCAGGTCACAACATTACAGGGGAAGGTACCCACACAGGGTGGGGCCAGAGATGGGGAGTAGGTGGCCACCCTACAGGCACAAGTGACAGGGTTGCAGGGTCAGTTGGCCACTGCACAGGCATAGATTGTGGCCTTACAGGCCCAGATTACTACGTAGGCACCAACACTGGTAGAGGCATCAGGACAAGTTCAGGGAAAGGGTCCCATTGTATAGGTACATGAATAGGGTCAGAGACCCTTATTGATAGGGAAGAGTACACAGGTTGTGGTGAGACCCATGCCACCTCCTTAGACTGTGCCCATGGCAAGATTCAGGGATGCCCTGGGTGAGGTAAGGTACTATCAGGATCATTTGGTAGTAGTGGGGATAGATGTCTCATCATATGTGGAGTACCGAGCACAACAGGCCTCAAGTGAGAGGACCTAATCTAGCACTCACAGTGTGGAGAGCACAGGGGTCTGCCAAGCCCAGAGGCAGGAGCAAGGTGAGGCCACTAGTGTACAGAGGCCAGATCTAGGTGAGGGGCCATTGAATGCTAGATCGAGGCCCACAACAGGTGGTGAGGTGGTGTGGGGCACCACACAGGAGTGGCAGAGGAGTCAGGAGAGACCGACGCAGAGATCTGAGGAGTAGGTGAGGGATATCACCATTTTGGATAGTATAGGGATTATCTGTGATATGGACCAGCCTGCGTGCTGATGATTTTTTTGTATATGATATCGGCCTTCATTTCAATGATGTTTTGTATATGATACCATGGCCTACGTGTCGATGATCTTGTTTTTATGTATTGATGATATTGAAACATTGAGATATTTAGACATCAGTGTGATACTATGTGAGATGATATTATATATATATATATATGATGGACGATGATGATTTTATGGACATTTGTATATGTACTTTCGATGATGATATTGTACATGTGATGGAAATATAGGTAAGTTAGGCATGATAGAGTTGAGGTCATAGGCATGGATGAGTCTAGGTTAGTTTAGGCATGATGAGTTCAGGTTAGTTTAGGCATGATGGAGTCAGGTTAGGCATGGATTGAGTCAGGTTAGGTTAGGCATGATGGAGTCAGGTTAGGTCATAGGCATGGATGGAGTCAGGTTGGTTTAGGCATGGATTGAGTTAGGTTAGTTTAGGCATGGATCAAGTCAGGTCCTAGGCATGGATCGAATCAGGTCCTAGGCATGGATCGAGTCTCGTTTTGTGGTTGATTGAATTTCTAATTCATTAATGTGTGCAATTTTTGATGGTATGGATCGTGTTAAGATGATTTGTAGGAAAATGTATGATTATGGTAGAGAAATGGTAGACAAGAGGAAATGAATGTATGAGTTATGATGGTAAAGATGTGTAACAATTGTTGCTTGTTTGGTGTAATTTCCAGTTATTGATATAGAAAGGAAACTAACTAGGGTAGAATGTGAATAGGAAAAGGAAAGGGAAAGGGAGAATTGGTTAGGGTAGAGAGTGGCTGAGCTAACCTCCAAGGGCCCCATGCCCTCGGAGTGTTGCCTACATAGTCCCGATGAAAAAGGGACCTCAGGCCGATGTAGTTCTCCCATAAGCTAGGGAAGATTGTGATGAAGGAAAGGAATGGATTGATAGGTGTTTAGGCATGGGTGAATATAGGTCATAGGCATGATTGTGTTTAGGTCATAGGCATGGTTAAGTTTAGGTCATAGGCATGGTGATTTTAGGTCATAGGCATGGTTGAGTGGTTTTTTTTTAAATATAGGTGTCGAGGATCTGGTCCTGTATAGGATAATCAATAAGTAATGAGGAAGGTGAATGGTAAGAGGTGGTAAAAGAGCCACTTAATTTGATAAGAACCCTAATGATTCAATCCATACCTAAGAGGGGCTTATGAATGTAAGACCCTAAAGGCGTTGCATAATGGACCATTCTAAGGGTGAATAAAGTCGCATGATCATGAAATGTCATGTTTGCAGCAAGTCCCTTGAGTAAAGAGGAAATTAGGCTAAAAAGGAAAGGAGGTGAGAATGGGAGGTTTAGCATAACTTAGTGTATGATGGAGTGTCTTACGGAACAAGAAACCTAGGATTAAAAATAGGCAAGTCCATGACAAAAATTTCATCTTTTTCTTCATTTGTTTGTTTTTAATAGACTGATCAATGTGGGAAATCTATATGGGATGAGTATATTATCTCCTTGAGGTCTTCGTGAAGTTGATCGATGCGTGAAGCTTCTAGATATTTATATTGGATTTATGAAATGACCTTATATAGTTATCCTTCAAGGGAGCAGTCTATTTATTGTGGCGATACATAAGTGAAGAGATGTCCCTTTTGAGGGAGTCATTTTTTGCTGGAAGTTTGACTCAAGGAGTTGTATCGCTTTTCCTTTTTTTTGGACGTTTAAGTCATGGACAAGACTATAAAGGAAGATTAGGTTCTTGTTTAGAAGACAAGACCATAGCACACAAGAGATTAACTATAAAAGAGGTGGTTTTGAGTGATGGACGACCATGGGATTCCATCTTGAAGAAGATGAAAAGTATCCATGAGAATCATGCTATGAGTAGAGCCGTGGTACTCATATTGAAGACAAGGCTAAAAGGTGACGGGTAATCACATGATTCTTGTTTAGTCATGGATCCTCAAAATGGGTAATATGGAAGGTGAACAGCGCTCAAGGGATGAGCGATCAACTGACAGAAAGTGATAGAGGACTTGATATCAACAATAGAATGGTCAAAGATGCAAGGCATTAAGGGGCTCAGGTTCGGGTTTACCTTCAAGTGAAGACAAATGATAAGCACCTGATCCATAGGCATGGGTAATGATATAGGGTCCAAGCCAATTAGGAGAAAATTTTCCCCATTTACCTTTCTCCTCTTTGGTTACATGTTGATTTTCCTTCAGGACGAGGTCACCAACTTGAAATGTTTCATTTGTGAACGTGTTTTTCATAGGCACGTTTGATACATTTTTGGTAGATTTGGAGATGGTCAAGAGCATTGAGACAACGCTCATCTAATAACTCAAGTTGTGCCAAACGATCCTATAAAAAGTCATCGTCGTTGAGCATGTCTTGTAGTGAGATGCAGAGAGATGGAATCTAGACTTTGAGAGGTAAGATAACCTCAGTACCGTAGACCAGAGAAAAGGGGGTGGCAGCAGTTGAAGTGCAAATACTAGTGCGATAAGCCCACAAGGCGAAAGGAATGTGCGTATGCCAATCTTTCCCAGTATCTTTGACTACCTTCATAAGAATTTTGTTCAAGGTTTTATTGGTTTATTTGAGCTTGACCACTAGTTTGTGGGTAATAAGGTGATGAGAAACTGAGTTGGATGCCAAAAGCATCACATAGTTTGCGTAGGGTTTTGTTTTTGAATTGTTTTCCGTTATCAGTGATAATGTAGTGAGGAACACCAAAACAACAAATGATGTGATGGTTGATGAATTCACATATTTTCTCATCTACTTTGGTAGAAATGAGGGGAATGGATTCTACCCATTTAGTGTAATATTCGGTAGCGGTTATTATCCATTGGTGGCATTGTGAAGAATGGGGGTTGATCTCACTGACAAGATCCAAACCCCATTGAGAGAAAGACCAAAGGTCTCGTGCGACCTGTAAGGCATGACTAGGTGTGTGATGAAGATTAGCATGTTGTTGGCATTTCATGCAATGTTTGACATAATCACAATAGTCATGGTTTAGGGTTGGCCAATAATAGCCTAGGAAAAGAATGCACTTTGCGATGGATAAGACCACTAAAGTGACCTCCACAAAATTCCATCATGGACTTCCTTAATGGTGTAGGGAATTTCAGAACTTATAAGGCATTGTAAGAGAATTCTGTTCGAAACTATGTTTGTAAATAAGACCACCCATGATAACATAACATGGGACACTTTTAAGAAAGGCATGTTGTCCATTACGAGTGAGATCGAGTGGGTAGAATGGAAAGTGAAAGATAGTCTGCATATTGCTTATACCAAATGTCACGTGGGTTAGGGGAAATGGTTATGACAGAGTACACCTCATGAGGTAAATAAGAGGGTGATTGTAGCCTTTTTATTGTGACAGATTTTAGAGTCATCTGGCAAAGCAAGTATTTGAGAAGCTAAGCAGGCCATGGTATCTATAAATTTATTGGTAGAACGTGGGGTGGTTTGAAGTGTGTAATGGTCAAAGGTGGTCAAAAGTATGTCTATGTGATGCTTATACTTTTGAAGTATCTCATTACAACACTGGTATATACCATTGACTTGGTTTATGACCAACTGAGAATCATCAAAGATGTTGATTGACTTAACATCTAAGGCATAAGCATCCTGGAGACCTAACACGAGTGCTTCGTATTCGACATTATTGTTTGTATAATCAAAATCGAGTTTGAAAGACAAAGGCATAGGTTCACCATCAAGAGGAATGAGGATAACACCAGCCCCACCCCCATGCTGACACTTGGAGCCATCAAAGAAGAGTGTCATTTGGTAAGTGGGTTCATCCAGGGAAAGGGTAGCTATAGACTCATCTAGGAAGTTGAAGTTAGATGGTTGATTCTCTAGAAATAGGCGCATCAAAAAATTGGTTAGTGATATCCTGGCCCTTAATGGAATTTAGATGAGTGAATTTGAAGGTCGAGGTCAGCCAAAAACATAAGCCAACGTGCAGCACGTTGATCTTGATAGGATTTGGAATACATATAGTGCAATGGATCAATATTAGTAATGACGAAGGTTTTATGATTGAGTAGGTAATGACAGAGTTTGGCGGTGACAAAAAATAAGGCTAAGAAGATTTTTTTGGCATGGGTATCTCTAGTTTCATAGTCTAGAAGGGTATGAATTATGTAATAAACCACTTGCTCTCTATACTGCTCATTGCGATGAGAGAGCACGACACCTAGAGAATGGTCAGTGGTGGAAATATATAGATAAAAGGGCTGATCATCCTTTGGAGGAATGAGCACTGGTGGTTGAGGAGGTATTGTTTTAAGGATTCGAAGGCTTTATGACATTCATTATCCCATTTGAAGGACACATTTTTCTTTAGCAGATGATGGAATGGTTGACAATAGTCAGAAAGCTGTGAGATAAAACGATGAATGGATTGCAAATTTCCTTGTAGGCTTTGAAGTTGACAGAGATTAGTGGGTGGAGGAATTTCTAGAATAGCCTTGACTTTAGCAAGATCAACTTCTATGCCACTCAAAGAAACAATGAAACCTAAGATTTTTCTAGAAAGTACCACCAAGATGCACACAATATTTGATGAGACAATCGAATATGACTTTAAGGACAAGTAAGTGCTCGATTCAATGTTTAGATTTGGCCAGAAGATCATCTACATAATCTTCTAGCATGTGATGCATGATGTCATGGAAGATGTAAGTCATGGCTCACTGATATGTAGCACCAGTGTTTTTGAGGCCAAAAGGCATGACTCGATAGTAGAAATTCCCCCAAGGGGTGATGAAGGAAGTCTTGTGTTGATCCTCTAGAGCTAGTAATATTTGATTGTATCCCGAGAAACCATCTATGATTGATAACAATTCATGGCTAGTGGTGAGATCAACTAGTTGGTCAATGCCTGGTGGTGGGAAATCGTCTTTGAGACAAGCGAGGTTGAGGTCACAAAATTCTATGCAAATGCAGAGTCCCCTTGTCACTTTTGTGACAGGAACGATGTTAGAAATCCATTGGGGATAGTTAATGGGTAGAATGAAGGAAACCGAGAGAAGGCACTAAAGCTCTTCCTTGACCAGAAGAGCGATGTGAGGATGAATTTTTCGTAACTTTTGTTTGATGGGTTTGGCATTAGGAATGGTTATGATATTATGGACCATTATTTTAGAGTCAATACCGGGCATATCAACATAGGACCAAGAAAACACGTTGCCATGGTCCCGAAGGAAAGAGGTGAAGGATTCTTGTTTAATAGCATCCAAGGATTGGCCGATCTTTAGAATGTGTGGGTCGTCCTGAGTATTAATGTTGATTTTACTGGTCGACTCATTCAACATGGTTTACGTCTTAGAGGGTAATGACCGATGAATATAAGAGTCTTCTACACCAGGGTAGGTGAGGATTGAATCATCATCCTGACATTGAATGACGTTAATTGAAGGTGTATCATCATTGATCATGTTAGGATACATGAATGGATGAGAAGAGGGAGCCTCGCCATCACATTGATAGGTCAGCGGTCCTAAGGAAATGGTGTTTATGGAAAAAAAATTTAGTAGGAATAGATTCGGGATGTATGGACTTTGTGGGTGAAGATGGTAATATGGGTGAATGAGAGGGGGGAAATTTTCCATCTTGGATAAGGTTGATGTGAACCTTCTTGGAGGGTAGAGTTTCAAAAACAATGCCACTATGGTCATTGTGTTTACGAGAGGTATAGGAAATGATAGTATGGCGGCCTTGTTCATAAAATCCGAATCCAAATCCATTCCATGCACACCAGTGGAGGAAAGTATGAGTGAAGTGGCGGTTAGTGAGGGAGTGTAGGTCAGATGAAAATGGTTGGGCTTGGGATGGAGGTTTGGGTTTATAGGTGGAAATATCAATTTCCTTGTATGTTAGGTTGGTATGAATGTGGGGAGGGCCATAAGGAAAAACATCACTGATGTTGATGTCATAGCTAGGGTGTTAACATAGATTCCCATACTCTTGTGGGGTGAGGAAGGTGTCGATATTGTATAGGTGGTATTCCCCCAGAGTGAGGTGTTGAAAAACACCTTCTAAGGGATCAGTAGTTGGTATGTGGGTAGCAGGTATAGATGGCTTACTAGATGTTGGGGAAACAAGTGCGTTAATGGTAGAGGCTACAGCTGTAGTGGGGATAACAAGGTTAGATGCAATAGAAGTAGTGGCATTTTTGGTGTATGGGCTCGTGGGTGAAGGTGAAGTGGTGATAGTGGTAGATGCCTTGATCAGTACAAGCACATCATTGGTCCAATATAACATGTTGTAGGTCTTGAAAGGTGATGGGTCGACAGGGATGGTGTAATTATGTCCATCGTGTTCAAATTTGAGGCATCAATGTAAAGTCGAAGGGACACAACCCATGGCACGGATCCAAGGTCGGCCGAGTAGCAAGCTATATTGAAACTCTCCTTCTAGGACATAGAAAAGTTTCGGGATAGTGCGGGGGCCCACAGAAACATGGAGAACAACGGTACCCAGGGTAGAGGTCATGGCATCATTTAAGGAGTGCAACATAACCGGGTTACCATGCATGTAATTAGTAGGTATCCACATTTATTCATATGCATGGGAGGAGATGATATTAATTCTAGCACCACCATCGATCATAACACATTATATGCATATATTATCAATAAAGATGGAGATGAAAAGAGTGGGGTTGGGGTCATTGGACTAGAAGGGAGCAATCTCTTCATCTGAAAATATGAGGGCAACCACTTGGCAAGTAGGTGGAGGTGTACAGGAGGGCGAAGACCTAGTGAGAGAGACTATGTGGTGAGGGGTAATGATGGAGGCTATGGGTGTGGGGTCATTTAGTAAGACTTCAATAGATTGAAGGACCTCCATGAGGGCTTGACGATGTGACTTCGAGGTTTGGACAAGGTCATATAAAGAAATTTTGAGGGGGGATTGGTGTAGTTGTTTTAGCATTGTGCGATGTGTGACTCCATCGGAAATAGGATATGCAGGACCTCGAATGGTGACTTTGGGTATGGGTGCGGCTGGTATGTTTGGTACACGGTTGGTTGATGGGCCAGTTTCTTTTTCCTTGCCCTATCTTTCTGAGCATAGGTGGCAATGTTGATCATGTTAATCTGAGGGGAGGTGGATGAAGAGGGTGTTTCATGGAAGGTATAGCGACATGAGGGACAAAACCCTAGTGGGGGATACGATCCTTGTGAAATTAGTAGGGCGTATTGGCATTTTGGTGGTGGCTTGGCCAACTTTCTTATACAAACCATGTTGATCTCAAATCTCGGGGGTTGATCAAATAGTTGTGGGGGTGGATATTTTGGTCACTGAGTAGGTAATGGGAGAAGATATGTGGAAATTGGTGAAGGAGAAATGGGGTCCTCGTTAAGAAGATCTTCATCGTCAAAATTTTATTCAGGAGGACACCATTGGATGAGATTGGTTTTTAAAGCCTTACAGTTCTCTACATTGTGTATTGACACATGATGGTAGGCGTAAATTTTGGTCTCGTCAAACCCTTTTGGTTTGGGTTTGAGTGGGTCGTAAGGTCTAAGAGGTGGGAATGTGATGACAGAAGTTTCAAGGAGATTGGTTAAGATTTTGGCATAGGATCCCGCTAGTGGATCATAATGGGAGGTGAATGTGGGTTTGGGTACAGGTGTGGTTGATTGTGGAGGAAGATTCTTTACAAGAGGGGGAGTAGGTTGGTCTACTAGTTTGGTGTGCGAAGTGGTCTTAGGTCTTGGTTGCATCTGCTTGGGTACAGGAATGGTAGAAGAGCTGGCGGCAGAAGGTTTGTTGGTTTAACTACCTTATTGGAGGGTAGAGGATTTTTTAGCTTTAGGTTGTAATGTTTTGGGCAAAGGCGATACGGGTGTACGAGATGTGGAGGGAAAAGCTGATGGTGGAAGAGGGTGGGTTACCCATGGGGGTAACTGAGGTGCTATGGAGGTAGGTGGTGTAGGTTGGGTAGGAGGCGTGAGTGAAAGAGAGTAAAGTGTCATGGGTAGTGAAGAAGTTATTGACGATAGTGGAGGTATGGGTGGTAAGAAGGTTACAGGTGAGGGCAGAGGTTGTGTGGGTTGCTTGGGTATATTAGAGGTCTATGACGGGGAAATGGGTTGTTGTGTTCTTGGTTTACCAGTGGATGTGGGTTTCTTGGCCAGGGTCGAGGGGTGAGGTCCTAAGATGGACGGAAGGGGTGAAGGTGATAATGGCGTGGTAGGCGAGGTTGGTGTATGAGGTACAGGAGGTTGGATCTTATTTTTAGGGGTCAGGTTAAGTTTAGTGTTAGTTTTGGAAGATGTGGCTAAATCTAATTTGATGGGTGGGTGAGTAAGGCTAGCTATCGGTATGATCCCTAAGGTAGTGATAGGTTTAGGTAGGTGATATGTTAACTCTTCAAATTTTGAGTTATCCACATAATCATAACTAATCACTGCTGTTCTAATTTCTATTAGAAAATAACATAAATAGCTAATGAATGAATCATACTTGTGCTTAGAATCAACAATTTGTAGAAAGGGAAAGAATATAGAATCATACGCCAACAATTTTATCCTGGAAAACCTCCAGAGGAGGAAAATCTGGCCAGGAAGGAAAATTGCTCTTTCTTCCCACTTTTATTGGCCAATTCAATAATAAGTACAAAAATTAAAATAAGTATGAAAGAGAAGTAGATAATATCTCACACTTCCTCCCAATTACTTGCTTACTCTGACTCAATTACTCCTTGCTTCTACAAATCACAATTCCAACACTAAGAGCTTCTTACTCACTTGCTTCATTCTTCGATGCCTTTGTTATCTTCCATAGCATGAATTTATAGTATTTCTCATGTTCTCCCATGCACTTCAGAATGGGAAAAGTCATGCAGAAGAAGAGACATGGACACCCTTTGGAATTTTGGGATTGTTCACGTCATATTTTATTTTCTATCTGCAAGAGCTAGGACCGCCGCCCAATGCAGACTAGTGGTCCTAGGACCGCCACCTTGGTGGGGTGGTGGTTCTGTAACCACCACCCTGCACAGGGTTGTGGTCCTGTCATTAAACAGATAGAACCTCCGTGTATATTTTGTTCTTTATATTGGCTGATTTGAGAAAGTAGAGTCATTTTCGATCCCTATGGATCACACCTCCCCTATTTAGGAGGATTTTGGTTCCAAAAAATCTTAGTGGGGGAGTAGATGAGGAAATAATTCCCTCACTTGCTCCATTAGGTACCACCAGGCATGCCTTGGTGTCTTTCCTTTCAGTCTAATCTACCAAGACTCATGTGGACCTCTCCTAGTCTCTCTAACCTTTTTCTGCAGTACTACATCCTCCTCTAATTCACCTTGTGAGTCCAAGACGCAATCCTCGATGAAAGGTAACAACTATAGTTCTTAATCTTCATCTAGCATGGATGGCTCGTATAGGTGCAAGTTCTTGCAGTTTACTACAGAGTACATCCTCATGAATGACGAAAAATCAAGTCGAAAGGAATTTTCTCCAACCTGCTCCAATATGGTGAAGGGTCCATATCATAATGGCTTTAGCTTCGTTGCTGGACCTTGTAGTCTATCCTTTCTCAAGTAAAGCCAAAATATATCTCTAACATGAATCTTATATTCCCTTCTATGTTGATTGTGCCTAACTTTGTACTTGGCCTGAGATTTCTCTATTTGTTCCTTGACTTTGAGATGGATTTTCTGGATCCTCTCAATGAATTAGTTTGCTCTAGTCACCTATGTGTCTCATGTATCCTTGTCATCCTACTATCTAACTGCTATGTCCAGCGGATTTGTAGGTAGATATCCCAAGCATGCTTCAAACGGTGACTTCATAGTGGATGTGTGTACTTCTCGGTTATAGGAATGTTGAATGTAGGCTAAGGACTCATCCCAAGTCCTTGGGTACTTTCAGTTATACCCTCTGATCAACTGTAACAAAGTCCTGTTTACCACCTCTGTTTGTCCATCTGTCTGTGGAAGGAAATTTGTGCTCCTCTGTAACCTGGTATCCATCTTGTCCCACAAAGTAGTCCAAAATTTCCCCAAGAACCTAGAATCCCTGTCAGAAACAATAGACTTTGGCAAACCAAAATGCACCCATACAATAACAAAGAAAAGATCTGTCACCTCATGTGCTTTTACTGTCTTTTTACATGCCATAAGATTACACATATTACTAAATCTATCGATAACAACATAGAGATAGTCATGACCATGTTTAGACATAGGTAATCCTCTTACAAAATCCATCGAAATATCCTCCCACGGACAAGTAGGTATTGGAAAAGGCATATACAAACCTTCCTTCCTAGTCTTAGGCTTGCTAGTACAACAAAGTTTACATCCCCGTATAAATTTTGATACTTCTTCTTGCATATTGGGCCAATACACATACCTTTGCAAGTGGGCTAGGGTCTTACCAACACCGAAATGTCCCGCTACTTTCGAGTTATGTGCATCCCTCATCAATATAATTCACTCTTCTTTTAGCACACAAAGCTTCCCCCATTGGTAGAGCAGCCAGTCTTTGAGATAAAAATCTTCAATCCCTGTCCTTTCAACCCCTTGGGACTGCAACTACTGAAATGTCACCCCAAAGTCTTTGTCCTAGGCATATGCCAATTCGTAAGCTTCCTTTGTGAAGGGCTCGATCTAAGAGATAGTGACCAAACAAGAAAACTTCTCCTGTGTGGGTTGCCTATACAACATGTCTGCCACCAATTTTGTACTACCCTTCTTGTATTTAATCACCAGATGGAACTACTGAAGGAACCCCATCCATTTGTAGTGCCTTTCCTGCTGCAATTTAGATTGTGCTTGCAAATACTGGAGAGGTTTATGGTCAGTGTGTATAATAGTTTCTTTACCCAACAAAGAATGCTTCCATTTTGTAATTTCCTAAACTAGTGCATACATTTCCTTATCATATATTGAATATCCTTTAACAGCTGAAGTGAAAGTTTCATAATGATAACATACATGTTTACCTCCTTGAAGCAACACTACGCCCATGGCGTAATCACTGGAATCTATCTCTACTTCAAAAGGTTGTTGTAAAATAGAAAGAGCAAGTACTGGAGCATGACTAATCTTGTATTTCAATAACTCAAAGGATTTTTTTTATTCCTTACCCCAGTCAAAACTCTCTCTTTGTGGCCACTATGTGTAGAGGTGTTGCGATCGCGGAGAAAACTAGAATGAACTTCCGCATGTATTGTACTGATCCCAAAAAAATCCTAGTTTTTGTGGCTCCTATTGGTGTTGGCCAATTAGTGATGGCTTCCACCTTCTTTGGATCCACTCATAGCTCTCCTCCTCCAACCACATTCCCAAGATAGATAAGTTTCTATTTGGAAAATTCACATTTCTTTATATTACAAAGAAGCTATTTCTCCCTAAGAACTTTCAAGACTTGCTGCAAATGAGTTAGATGTTCTTCCCATGTGGCACTAAAAATCAAGATATCATCTAGATAAACAATGACACATGAATCTATGATATGCCATAATACATCATTCATCAATCTCATAAATGTAGTAGGTGCATTGCATAACCCAAAAGGAAGTACTGACCATTCATACAAAACCTATTTTGTCTTGAAGGCAATCTTCCATATATCCTCCTCCTTCATTCTGACTTGGTGATAACCTGACTTGAGATCCAACTTCATGAAATATTTGGCATGTTGAAGCTAGTCCAAGAGATCATATATGCGGGGAAGAGGATATCTGTTCTTTATGGTGATCTTGTTTAAAGCACAGTAGTCGATGCACATTCTCCAAGAACCATCCTTCTTTGGCACCATCACAATAGGTAAACCACATGGTGAGGTGCTCAGACGTATCACCCCTTTGTCTAGTAGTTCCTGCAGCTGTTTCTTTACTTCAGTACTATTGAGAAAGGATTGCCTATACAACCCGATGTTCGGTAGAGGGGATTCTGGCAATAGCTTAATCTCATGCTCTACTTCCCGTTTTAGTGGTAACCCCTTAGGAGGATGAAATAATTCCTGAAAAAACTGAATAATACTATCCAAATCATGCTTTCCTTGGTTAGAAATCTCTACAACTTCAACCCCATCTTATTTATCCTTCAATAAAAATAAACAAAACTGATTATGATTTGCCTAAATAATTCATTTTGCTTGGTTAGCACTTACCCTAGTAACCCGTGTCTTATGCTGGTGTGCCCGGATGTTGTAGCTGATCCCGTCCTTGACCCATCTGTATCAGGTTTCCCTCATAAATATAACATCCCTAACATACAAGTAAGGACTCCTGAATACAACATCAAAAGCATCATGTGGAATAACGTCAACTTCAAAAACATCAATATATTGGGCATTTATCCCAAACTTGACCTTACATCTTCTTGTTAGCTGAATTTGAACACCCTTCTTCACCCAATCCAAAGGATAAGGGTGTGGATGCTCGTAAGTCTCAAGACCAAGCTTCTTTACAACTGCTTCAAAAATCAAGTCAGACTAAGAACTGGTATCAACCAAAGCATTTACCTTAGTTGTCTTGATCTGGATTTTGATCTGGAATAGTCTACTCATCTCCTCTTCCAGGATGTCCATGTTGGTGGTTGTGCATCCATGACTCTCATCTACATCACATTCATCTTCAATTTCCACCCCCTTTTGTATTCACAGCTATCATGGACTTCTTCGAGTCCTTGGTTCAGTTCTTCGAATGCAACTCTTGATGTAACTTCCAACATGTAGTGTCAGTATGACCATTGATATCATAGTTCTTGTAAAAATTCTTGGGATCTTTACAAGTATTTATAGTAGTGGCAGCTTGTTTACCTTTCCCTTTCCACTTACCCTTGTTACTTGTTTGTCCAAACTCTTTCTTCTGCTGATTTGTTGACTACTTTACCCTTGGCTTTGCTTCTTCTTGCTTCTTTTCATCATCTATGTAGTACGCATGTACGCATGCTTTGTTGAGATATTTGTGTTTTGTGGAGATGAATTTTCTTCGAAGGTGAGTGTGAAGTCCTCCCAAGTACTTGGTCAGAATATCCTCATCTTCCAAGTCCATGTTAAGCAACATGGCTTGCCTCCAAAACTCCGTAGTATATTCCTACACACTTTGACCACTACCTTGTCTAAAATACTACCATTTAATCATTTCGTCAGTCTTATGGCCAGTAGGATAGAAGTTAGCTCTAAGTAGTTCTTCAAATTCTTGCCAAGATTTCACAATAGGATGCTTTTTCTTTTCACAAGTGGCTAGATGGGTTTCCCACCAAACCAGAGCATGTCCCTCCATCTTGATACGTGCAAAGGTGATCCTCTGTGCCTCAGTGACATTATGGACTCTAAATTAGACTTCTAACTATTTTAATCATTTATCACACAACTCTACATCTACTTGTCCTTCAAAGCTTTTAATCTCAACTTTCGTTTCAAATTTAAAAGGAGTATGACTGGATTTTAACTTTTCTCTTGTGCTAGAAGTCTCTTCTTCATGTTCTTCCCCATAACTTTCCTTATGGTGGCTGCTTCCTATGCCAAAATTTTCAGCTAAGCCTTGAACCACCAAGTCCATGGAGTCTTGTTTGAAATAAGTTGTCTTCTGTAGATCAGCAAGCTCTTCTTACCTTCTAAACATCCTATCCATCATGGTCTCCAGCATCTCGATTCTACGAACCAAGTTCTCTTCCTCCATTTGTCCCCGAATTATCTATTTCCACTTGTTTGTAGAAATTTATGGATCACAAGGTAAAGCCTCTTCGCCTTTAGATCTCGTCATTGTCATACAAATCCAAGAATGAATACCACAGTCCTGGATAATTGTTAACTTTGATACCAAAATGATTTGTAAACTCTTCAACTTTGGAATTATCCACAAAATCACAATTAATCGATGTTGTTCTACTTTCTATTAGAAAATAACAGAGATAGCTAGTGAATGAATTATACTTGTGCTTAGAATCAACAATTTATAGAAAGGGAAAGAATATAGACTCATACACCAACAATTTTATCTTGGAAAACCTCTAAAGGAGGAAAAACCAGTCGGGATGGGAAATTGATCTTTCTTCCCACTTTTATTGGCTAATTCAATAATAAGTACAGAAACTACAATAAGTATGAAAGAGAAGTAGATAATATCTCACACTTCTTCCTAGTTACTTGCTTTCTCTGACTCAATTACTCCTTTCTTCTACCAATCACAATTCCAACACTAAGAGCTTCTTACTCACTTGCTTCATGCTTCGATGCCTTTTTTCTCTTCCATAACATGCATTTATAGTATTTCTCATGTTCTCACGTGCACTTGAGAATGGGAAAAGTCATGCAGAAGAAGAGACTTGGACACCCTTTGGAATTCTAGGATTGTTTGCGTCATATTTTATTTTCTGTCCGCAAGAGCCAAGACCGATGCCCAATGCAGACTGACGGTCCCAGGACCGCCACCCTGGTAGGGCGGCAGTTCTGTAACCACCACCCTACATAGGGTGGCGGTCCTGTCACTAAACATATAGAACCTCCGTGTATATTTTTTTTCTTCTTCGTGTTGGCTTATTTGATAAAGTAGAGTCATTTTGGATCCCTATGGATCAGTAGGGGAGATGATATAGGCGTGGGTAGGTTTTTGGGTGTAGATGTATGTAAGGAAATGGGAAGAGGTGTGAGTTGGGTCCTGGGCAGGGATGTGGAAGGTGTTGCAATAGTCATGGTTGTGTTTGGTTTTGTCACTTAATTTTTTTTTGGATAGATAGTGGAGGTGTCAGCGAGTGACAACTGCATTTGTGTTGAAACAGGAAGTAGAAGGTGTCCCTAAAGTAAATCTCTATCGACATAATCTAGGAAATTGGCCAAGCGTAAAAATGGTGTTATTGTAAGCAGGGTTGATGTGGATTGAGTGGCAATCCCCATAAAATGTGTTTGAGATATTGGGAAATGGCTAGCCTCAGACTTTATGGGTAAGAGAGCTGAAAGCATATCAACGGGATCTTGAAGGGTGATGGTGAAGGGTCATCAAAAGACACTGGTACTTCTATAGAATCCTCCATGGGTAGAGGAGAGGATGGGCTAGATGAAGTGGACTCTCCTTTTGTTGGTTTAGGCGATGGACCTGCATCTTCTATGAGTAGGAGAGGTGCCACTGACAATTTCTCATAAATTTGAGGGGTCAAAGGCAGTGTGCTAATTATAGGCTCTTCCATGGGTGAAGAAGAAAATAAAGGGGGTGCCTCTAAGGGTGGAGGAGTAGATGAAATAGGCTCTTGTGTAGGTAGGGGAGCTCGGGCTAAGATTTCATCCATGGAAGGCACATGAGGCAATTGGGGAGCAACTAGTATGTCATCAAAAATAGCGTGGATTTCATGGACATTGATATCATTGTTTGAGGTATCACCAGCTTGGTTGGAAGATGGGGCATGATTAGGGAATGTATTCTTGAAGATGTGTAGGTTTTGGTTAGCGGGTGCATTCAGGCTATCCAAGACTAGATCTTTGTTGTATAACATTTCTTGGACGTTATTCTCTAAGGTGATACAGTTATTGTCGCTATGACCTTTGACACGATGATAGTTGCAGAAGTCATGTTCCTTATACCATGCGCGCATGGGTTGCTTTGGGTCAAAACTAGTTTGTGGTTTTATAGGTGGAAGGGTAATGGCACTGGCCTTAACAAGATTTTCCAAAACATAAGAGTAAGATTCTCCTATCTAAGTGTAATTTCATTGTTCTCATATGAACTGGAAAGCTTGGATGGGGGAGAGATTAGAAAGAGGTTTGGCTAGGTTTGATTGATGAGGGGCGTCATCCTTGAGAACTACAACATTGAAAGATCCTTTGGGTTTTGAGTAGTTGTTTTGGGGTTTTTAAGATGATGAAGTATCATTTGATTTGAACATGATGTTCTTGTTACAAATTTGAATTTTATTCTCTTTGATAGCACGAATTTCCAATTTTCGTGCCATGGTGAATGCCTCGTCAAAAGTGCAAAAGGTTTGCACCTGTAGGGTTGGTGAGATGTGTCTAGCACAAGCCTGGGTAAATAGCTCTATAAGCTTAGTATGAGGTAGCTGGAATGTGAGATGATTAATTAAACTATGCCAATGAGTGACAAAGGTAGTGATGGACTCATCGTCATACTGTCGAGTGGAATAAAGATCAGTCATGGTAACCTTCTTGACAATATTAATTGAGAAGTGATCTAAGAAGGCCTAAGATAGTTGATTGAATGAGTAGATGGAATGTCTAGGTAGCCCATTGTACTAGTCTAATGCAAGCCCCGTCAGAGACATTGGGAAAGTCCTCAGAAGTAAATCATCATCATGGGCGATCAGGTAACACCCGTGTTTGAAAGACCACAAATGTTGTTGTGGGTCTTCTTTGCTATTGAAATGGTTGAATTTTGGCATTCCTCAATGTACAAGGTATGGGCGAATAGGGATGGACAGATGAATGGTCTCATTACAAATTTCATCATAGGTGAGATAATTGTGTGAGCCAAAAACTGATTCTTTTAGCATCTGCATCCTTTCCATCATCAATTTGATAAGGTCGTTGGTAGGTTGTGGTGGAAGGGTTCCTCCTGTGGCATACGGGGGCTGGTATTGAACCTGTGATGTGGTTGACATTCCATTATATGGTGAGGCCAAATAGGGAGGTTGAGAATAGGGAACCAACATAGAGGCTATGTATCCAAAATGGGTAACATACGAGATAGGGGGTTGTTGATAGTATGTGTATGTAGGTGGGATGGTTGTCGTGACTCTAGTAGCGATTGAGGGTAGTGTTTGTGGGATGGAGGAAAAGATTCTGGAATGGAGTAGGGGTCACTGACACCATGGGTGGTTGTGTTGCAATGGGTGTGGACGGGGCTATGGCCTAGGTGGTCGATGAGGAGACAACATATACGACAAGTGCGAGTGATACTACAGATGCACCGGTCATGGCGGGTATGGGTCCTAGCTGTGAAACTACTTGGGGTGAAGCAAGTGAGGGAAACACCTCATTATTAAGGGATGATGTAGAAGTGGGAATAAGGGAAGGAGAGATGGATATAGCCATGTCGTATATCAACTAACCTGAGGAGTCCCGGGTGGAAGAGCGGGAAAGGTAAAACTGTAAGGCCGTGTGATTCTAATCAAGGAGTTTCCTCATCACCTGTAGTAATGGTGGTTGGTAAGGTTGGATCCATGGGTGACAAGACAGAGGGTGGTGAAGGACTAGGTGGGATTGGTTGACAACTCACATGGAATATGAGGGTGTTAGTCTAGCTACGAGTTAGCACCATGTGAACAAGCGCTGATTAGGTAAGAATGTATTCTCTAAATGAAACAAAAAGTAGTAGGACAGAAAATAATGAGGCTGGGAGGGTGAATTTGGTTAATATTTGGATTTGGAAAACCAAATATAGACACCGACGACGGTCAGTTTGACTGGTGACGGTTGCAGGAAAAATGACGTCGGTCACAAAAACCGATGCCGATTACTGCAGAAAATCCCTATTTTCAGAAAAGGAAACAAGGTTGATAGACAGTATAAGGAGATGTTTTCCGTAAGATGGTAATATCAACAGAGAAAAATAGAGTATCAATAAAATATGTTAGTGCCCAAAGGGCCAAAAATGAGAACATAATGATGAATGAAGATTGTCTTAGGCCAAAGTACCCAAAAAGTTAGGAGTAGACACTGATTAGGTTTAATTGATGACGATCAGATGAAAACCAGCGACGGCCTCTAGAACGACGCTGGTTACTATGAAACTGAGATAGAAATGAAGAAAACTAGGTTGTGATTTAAATCAATTGAAGAATCAAACTCAAGAATTTGAGAATGAGAAAATGGGTCCCTGACACACTCAGATAAAGTTGGAATACTCCAACTATGATGGGGGAGTGTGCAAGGAAAAAAAAAAAGTGGAATCATGTCCTCACACCTCAAAATGCAAAGTAAGAAGAATGCTAAGAAAAATATGATCCTAAGAGTGATTTTTCTTTATGTGTGTTCAGCTTATGCTATTCAGAACTGACTGTGTGTATTTATAACATATTTTTTCAGTTGGGAAGGTCTCCTACGAAGAAGGAAATCTAGAAGGAGAGGTTTCATGTATGTTATGGTTGGGGTGGGCCATCCTTTGAGATGATGACTTGACAGAGGCAACGAGCTAGGGAGTACCTGCTAATCTGATCATGTGATCGTGGACAGGTGTTCCTAGGTAAGATGTTGTTTAAGAAAGATGTGTATATTTCAATTTTGAGTAGGTTTGATAAGACACTGAGAGAGAGGGAATGTGCTTTCTATGATTCTTTATGTCAACCATCAACTGGGCATGAATTCCAGCATATAGGTTGCCCTCGTTTTAAAGTGAGCTAAATGCAACAAACTAGAATGTAATGCAACCAATTTTAAGCCCAAATCGAAAAGATTACATTCGATGAAACAAATGAGGAATAGGAAATGGTATGCTCTTTCACTAAATTCAAAAAGAAAGAAAGAATAATGATTCCTTTTTTAAATGCACCAAAAGAAATGTTTCTTTTAGAGAAATTAGAAGGAAGAGAAGATTACCAGAGAAAAATATTAATGTCTAATCCTTTTAAAGGGAAACAAACACACAAGTTTCACCTAGGAATGAAGAAAATGCAATAGAACCCCTGATGGGTCCCACCGGGCGTGCCAAAATGTTTCACCATTTTATTTAGGCTTTTGAATGAAGAAACAGATAAGGGTAAGGGCTAGGAGGAATACCTGTTAAATGGGTTGGTTGATGGTTGATGTGCATGTTTAGACTTCTCAAATCCAATGTCGATTGTGAGAGCTTCCTTTTGGCTAGCAGGAACTTTCTGTGATAGAAAACAAGACCACAAAAGAGAAGTTAAATGATATATTACAGTGGATTGCCTAGCGTATGCTAGTTTTGGGAAGTGTGATACTTCCTAGATGGCTGTTAATCCACTGTTTAAAACAAATCAATGCGACAGATAAATAAATTCCTACTGTAGTTGATATGATTTAGCTATCTCATTTAAGTACAATAAGTAAATCCAATCACAACAGGTTAGGTTATAGTTAGATCTGAAGGATGAGGTGTTTGTCAAGGTACTGGGACTGGTCAGGGTTTGATTCTGGTTTGTTTAGGTCAACTGGTAAGAGGTTGTTTGGCTTTGTTCTTGGGCAGGGTATAAAACATAGAGACCGATGTTTCTTGGGTATAAACGACGATAGTTAAGGGAGACCGATGACAGTTATGGGTAACCGGCATCGGTATAGTAGGGTGACAATAATTCATTGAAAACCTTATTGTAGAGTTTTTGTGAGGTTAGATGGGGCTAAATAAGGAGATGGTGAGGTTTGTGGGAATACTGAGAAAACTCAGAGAGGTGGATGGGCTAGGATAGGTGATCTAATAAATGGGTGGGTGAGGTTTTTGGGTTGTCAAAAAGATGGCTATGGAGGAATGGGAATGTTAATAGAAGAATGGTAGCAGAAGTGATAACAACTCTATGAACAAAATAGGAATGGAAATGATTAATGACAAAACATTTACCAATGTTGTAGGTCCAATGGTTGGGTGGTGGTGATGATCGGTAGATGGAATGGAGCTTGGTGCAATAGTGACGCTTCCTGGAATTTTACCGTGAATGCCAATTATTTTGGATATGTCCTGGTGTTGGCTATGGATGTCTGGGTGCATGACTTGCATGCTGCTCTCTTCTCATTCCTCTTGCTCTTAGAATGTGCCAACCCAAAAAAAAGGTTGCTTAGGTGAAAAATTGGTAACCGACAACAGTTCTGAGTTGACCTGTGTCAGTTTAGGGGTGACCAGTGTCAGTTAAGGCAGGATTCCCTAGGTTTACTAAAATGGGCATATCTTTCTAATTTCTTGGGCCTAGTTAGTTTATTCTCGTGGATTAGAATGGAAATTTCCATTCTAATGGGCGGGAATGTGGTTAGAGAGATTTTAGGGATTGATTTTAGGGTTAGACCAAATCTTAGCTCATTAAGGTAAGTAAGACTTAGTTATTGTTAGTTATGGAAACATGCCAAGAATAGGTCTAAGGTGAGGTGGCTGGATGAGATGTCTAGATGAGGTGTCTAAGTGAGGTGGTGGGGTAGAAATTAAGATAATTAGATAATAAATATTATGAGGATATATATATTAATTTAATTAAATTAATAGTGGTGTGGGGTGGAAGGGGCCTTGGTTAGGTTAGTATGTTTGAGCCAATTATTTGACTAGGGACCAAGGGGAGTGTGATATAATTTTGGTGTCTACACCTATTCTCCCTCTAACCACATTCCCACTTATCTAAGCACAACATTCTGTTTTGATCTGGGACAATGGACAGAGCTAGCCAAAAAGATTGCCAAGATATGTCATTTTAGCAAACCTAGGATTTCTTGCCTTAACCGACGCCTATCAACCCAAAACTGACGTAGGCCACCCTAAACTATCGTCAGTTACCATATATTCACTTTGGTAACCTTGTTTGAGAGTTTGGAAGATTTATTCATGTTTTGGAGAAGAGAGATCTGCATACAAGCACGCACCAGTGCACTCCTACACATCTAGACACCATGAACCAAAAACAAGCACTAATCTAAAAGGAAAGCATGCATGGTAATGTTCTGGGGTGTACGACCATGAAAATGACCATCAGTTCCACAGATTAACCATCACCTCTATCCAATAACCAGGTCTCATTCAAGTACAATTAAGTTCATTTGGATCTGCACCTTCCCATATTTATTTAGATTAGTTTCTCCATTTTTGTTCGGGAGTTATAGTTTCCCTTGCATCCCATTATCTCTCACCCTCCTTCCAATCTCTTTACCTAACTGCCTACAACCTCCCAACTTTCCATACCCAGCTCTAGACATCTCTAAATATTCCCAGTATTGTCATCAACCTCACCATTCTCTGTCCATTCTCTGTACAATCACAGAGAATCACCAAAACCAAACTTCACCAAATTTCTATTAGCCCAACCCTACCAATGACAGTTAACCACAACCATCATTAGTCTATCCTCAACTGGCATCAGTCATACCAGACCGATTTCGGTCTCTATGTTTAGTAAATCTACCTACAGAAGCAACCTCATTCCTTTCACCCAAACAACATAAATCACCTACAGCTTGACCTTGACCTATCCTAACCACCTTATTTACTTGTCTGACTTCTAGATCTGATCATAACCTAGCTTGTTAGATTAGATTTATTTATTGTACTTGAATGAGAAACCTAAATCATATCAACTACAATAGGACATTATTGGTTTACATCATTTATTGCATTAAGTTTTTTTAAACAGTGTATTGACAACCATCTAGGAAGCATCACACTTCCCGGATCTAGCATACGCTAGGAAGTCCACTGACATTTATTGTTTAATATTTCTTTTGTGGTCTTGTTTGTATTCATAGGTAGTTCCTCCTAGAAAAAAGAAATTTCTCACAATCAACATTGGATTGGGAAATCAGGATGTGCGCACTTTACCTTCCACATTCATTCACAGGTATTCCTCCTCACCCTTACCTTATTTGTTTTGCTATTACATATGCACACTATTTAGCGAAACATTTTGGCATGCCCAGTGGGACCCTCTCTTGGGTTCATTGTATTTTCTTCATATAGGGAAACTTTTTGTGTGTTTCTTTCCTTTTGAAAAATACACATTTAATCTCCTCCATGGTAATTATCTTTTCTTTTGATTATCTAAATGACATTTGTCATTTGGTACTTAAAACGAACCAATTCTTCCTTCTTGCTTTTGCATAGTATTGAAAGAGCATGTTCTTGACCTATTCATCATTTACTTCATCGAATATAATTGTTGATTTGGGTTATAATTTTTTTTGCATTTTATCCTTGTATGCTACATTATTAGCTCACATTTAAAAATGAGGGCAACCTATATGTTGGAATTCATGCCTAGCTGATGGTTGACACAATTGAACTGTAGAAAGCACATTTCTCTCTTCTGTCTTTTTTCCAAACTGCACAAATTTGAATTTACAAATCTTCTTAAACAACATCCCACCCAAAAGAAGCTGTCAACAATCACATGATCAAAAGATTGACAATGGGTGCCAAATTAGTTATCTCTGTCTAGCATCCGCTTAGAGGTGGCTTAGAGAAAGGATCGCCCTCGCCATAACATAGCCTAAAACCTCACCTTTAGATTTCCTTCTTCGTAGGACACCTTCCCAACCAAAAACTTTGTTCTAAATTCACTAGTCAATCTTAATAGCATAAGCTTAAAACAAACATAAGTTCACTTTTAGGATTAAGTGTTTTTCTTATCTTTGTTCTTGACTTGCGTTTTGAGGTGTGAGTTGCGATTCTCCAATTTTCTTCTTCCTTTCGCACTCCCCATCATAGTTGGAGTATTCTAGTTATTTCTTGGTGTGTTAGGATCTCATCTTATCCTTCTCAGATTTCTAGGTTGGTCCTTCATCTAGTTTAATTCAAAAAAATCCATTTTTCTTCATTTCTTATAATTTCATAGTAATCGGCGTCAATTTACATCTAATCATCACTAGTTTACCTATCTGGTGTCAGCTTCTAGTTATTTTGGTTATTTTTCTTGAAACAACTTTCATCACCTATTCTTCTCTATTTTTGGTCCTCAGGACACCATCATATCCCCCAACTTTCTAATATCTTTGACAGATATAATTTCCCCAGTTCATATTCATCAATTCTGTTTCATTTTCTTAAACATGTACTTTCCACAGTGACTGATATCAGTTATCATAATCATCATCGGTTCCCCTATAACCATCATTAGTCATACTTACCATCATCAGTTTCTGTGTTTAATTTTTAATCAAAACACTGACCAGATTTCCCCTCGGAATTTGTCTTTCTCTTATTCTGTTGTTTTCTATGTCATTTACAGAATATAGTTTTACCAAGTCAACACTAATTCACATGGTGTTGACTCACATCCAAACTAATGCCCTAGTATTTCATGCCAGCCATCAACCACTCCCACCTAGTCCATCACTATCATCCATCCTATCACCTATGGATCCGACTCAGCTTATCCCCATTGCTACGGTGATGAGGAGTTCGCAAGACTCCTTGATCAGAATCTCACACGGCCCTACAATACTATCTCACCCACTCATCTACCATAGACTCCTTAGATAGTTAATATACGAAATGCATGTATCTATCCCTCCTTCCCTCGCACCCACTTCCGCGTCAGCTACCACTAGCTCGGCGCTTCCCTCATCATCATTACCCCCTATGTTCTCTCAGTTAGGCTCCACCTCTACCATAACTTCTACCCCAACGACGTCTATTGTGCCATGTGGTGTCAATATTTCCTTCACCGAATGCCTTGAGCATAGCCCCATCTTCCCCCTTTTTCCTTGTATGTACCAGTTGCATCACAACCACCTCCAGTGTCAGAAACCCACACCCCTTTCCAAAATCTAGTTCTTTCCATCCCTCAGTCTCTACCACCCATTACCATGAGAGTCATTGCGACCACCCCACCTATTTACACGCATCATCAGCAACCCCCAATCTCATCTATCACTTATTTACGGTACATTCTGCCTATATCTATCTCCCCTTTGTATTTTTCATATTCAACACCCCCATGTACTGGGATGCCATCCACATCATACACCCATCATCAACCTCCCTTTACTACAGGAGGCACCCATTCCTCACAACCCACCAATGACCTCATTAGGATGATGATGGAAAATATGTAGACATTAGAAGCATCAGTTTTCAACTCTCGTAACTCCCTGACCTATGACGAAATATGTAACGAGCCTATTCATCCATCCATTCCTATTCACCCATATCCTGTGCATTGGGAAATGCCCAAGTTCAATTATTTCAATAGTAAAGAGGACCCACAATAGCACTTGCGGTCATTCAAGCATGGGTGCTACCTAATTTCCCATGATGATGCTTTGCTCTTATGAACATTTCCCATGTCCCTAATAAGGACCCACCTTAGATTGGTAAAAAATTTTACCTAGACATTCCAGCTACTCCTTCAACCAAGTGGCTCAAGCATTCCTGGACCACTTCTCAATCAATGTAGTTAAGAAGGTCACCATGAGTGACATGTACTCAACACGAAAGTATGAAGACGAATCTATCACAGATTTTGTTGCTCGCTGGTGAAGTCTTATCAACCAGTTAACGTTCCAGTTACCTCAAATTGAACTTATTGAGTTGTTCACTAGAGCTTGTGCCAGACACATCTCACCAACTCTGCAGGTACAAACCTTCCGAACCTTCAACGAAGCATTCACCATGGCATGAAAGCTGGAAATTTGTGCCATTGAAGAAAATAAAATCCAATTATGAAACAAGAATGCCCCGTTCAAACCAAATGATTCTTCTTCATCTTCAAAACCCCAAAATAATTATTCAAAAGCCAAAGGATCTGCCAACATGGTAGTTCTCAAAGTGGGTCCATCTCATCCCTCTAATCAAGCCCAACCTTCTTCCAATCTTTCCCCTATGTCCAGGCCTTTCAGTTCTGGTGGGAGCAATGGAAGTACACTTCAATTAGAGAGCCCTATTCTTCAGTCTTGGAAAAGCTTCTTAAAGCTGGAGCCATTACACTTCCTCCCATAAAACCTCATACTAGTTTTGATCCCACTCGTCCTATGCCTGCATGGTATAAGGAACATGACTACTATAATTACCATTGTGTCAAAGGCCATAGTGATGGTAACTACATCACTTTTAAGAACATTGTTCAAGAGATGATAGATAACAGAGACCTCGTCATGGATAACCTGAAATGCTGCCAAATCAAAATTTACACATCTTTAAAAATTCATTCCCTAACCATAAACCATCATCTAATCAAAATAGTGAACCTTCATCCAGTGACAGTAATGTCTGTGAAGTCCACATGGTTTTTGATATCATACCGGTCGTTCCTCAAATTCCACCTATTTCGTCTATTGAGGAAATTCTGGCATGAGCTCCTCTACCCACAAAGGAGCATACCTCTTCTACTCCTTCACCCATAGAGGAGTCCCCTTCATCTCCCCCTACTCTCACGGAGGAACCCACGCTTTCTACTGATGTCATTTCACTGTCTACCTTACAACCTACCAAACATTCAACACTGTTAATTCTCCCATCCACAGGAGAATCATCATCACCTTCTCCTCCACCAAGGGAGAAGTCTACCTCACCCCACCTACCATCTCTCCTACCCATGGGAGATTCTTCAGACATACCACTACCTGTTGGGGGAAATTCTCCCTCAGCATCCCAGGACCCCATTGATATGATCTCAACTCTTTTACCCACAGAGTCTGAGGCTAGCCAATTCCCTGTCTCACAGACATATTTTATAGGGATTTCCACCAAACCAACTCCATCTTCTCCTACAATAGTCCTATTTTCACGGCTGGATGATCACTTGGATTACGTTGATAATTCCATGCTCTGGGGATGTCTTCGGCTCCCCTTTTCAAGTCAAATGCAAATGTTTCCAGAGGATAATTCCACGATCTACCCAAAATTATTTCCAACAACCAGATCGACACTGACCATGCCTATCAAAACAAATTCTTCTTCATCATCTCTACGTACATCCAAACCTTTACCCATGACTAAAACCATTCCAAAACCTAAAAACCTACCCACACCTATATATCTTCACCCATATCTAGGCCCGTCACTACCTTGGGTGTCATGCCGACATCAAGCCTTACTCACCCACCTATCAAATTGGACTTAGCCACATCTTCCCAAACCCACACCAACATTATTCCTCCACCTAAAAGGAAGACCCAACCTTCTAGGCCACATACACCAGTCTCACCTACCACACCTTTGTCACCTTCACCCCTTCTGTCCATCCTAGGGCCCCATCCATCAACCCTGACCAAACAGTCTCCTACCCAAGGCTAGTCAAAAGCTAAGCAACCTACTGCTTCATCACAATCCTTCGTTACACCTCATTTACCCACACAACAAACACACTCACCCTCACCCGTGCACTTCTTACCACCTATACCTCCACCAGTTACTATAACCCCAACTTTTCCTATATGACTTCAACCCATACCGTCCACCCAACCTCTACCAACCACTTCCACCACAACTCGGTTGTCCCCATGGGTAACCCATCCTCTTCCACCATCTACTTTCCCTTCTGCATCCTGTACTCCCATGTCACCTTTACCCAAGAAGGTGCAACCAAAAGATTAGAACCCACTCTACCTGCCAAAAAGGTAGTTAAACCAAAAAAACCTTCCATCGCTAGCTCTTCTACCACACCTTTACCCAAGCAGATGCCATCAAAACCTAAGACAATACCACTTACCAAACCAATGGGCCAACCCATTCCCCCTCCTATAAAGCCTCTTCCCTCACGATCATCCACACCTTTACCCAAACCCACACTCACTTCCCATTGTGATCCATTAGTAGGGTCCTACACCAACATTTTAACCAATCTCTTAGAGACTTCCGTCATCACATTACCACCACTTTGACCTTACGATCCTCTCAAACCCAAACCAAAAGGGTTTGATGAAACCAAGATTTGTGCCTATCATCATGTGCTAGGACATGATGTAGAAAATTGTAAGGCTCTAAAAACTGTTCTTCTCCAACTTTTTCCTCCTGAACAAAATTTTGACGATGATGACCTTCTTGATGAGGACCATGTTCCACCTTCACCTGTCACCACACATCATCATCCCTTGCTTCTTCAATGACCTACATCTCCACCCCCACAACCCTTTTTTCCACCTCCAAAATTCAAGATCAACATGGTCCATATCAGAGAGTTGGCCAAATCACCACCCAAATGCCAGTGTTCCCATACTCACTTCACAAGGATTTTCCCCCCAGTGGGTTTTTTCCCATCATGTCATTACACTACTCATCCTACACCTTCTCCATTTACCACCTCCCCTCAGATTAACATGGTTCAAGTTGCCACCCACACCCAGAAAGACAAAGGAAAATAAAAAGCAACTAGCCCATCAACCAACCCTGTGCCCAATATACCATCTACACCCATGCCCAAAATCACCATTCAGGGACCCACATACCCTATCTCTGATGGGGTCACCCATCGCACAATGATAAAACAATTACATCAGTCCCCTCTAAAGATGTCTTTGTACGATCTTGTCCAAACTTCTGAATCTCATAGACAAGCCCTTATGGAGGTTTTACAATCCATTGAAGTTTTACCCAATGACCCCACACCAGTGGCCTCCATTATCACCCCTCATCACATGGCCTCACATACCAAATCATCTCCTTCTTCTACCCCATGCCTACTAATCAAGTTGTCACCCTCAGTTTCTCTGATGAGGAGATTGTACCTCTCTAGTCAGATGATCCTGATCCTACCCTTTTCATTTCCATCTATATCGATAACATACATACGACGTGTCATGATCGATGGTGGTGCTAGCATTAACATTATCTCCTCCCACGTGTATAATCAAATGTGCATCCCTTCCAATTATATGCATAATAACCCAGTTATGTTGCGCTCCTTCAATGATGCCATCACCTCCACCCTTGGCACCATTATCCTTCACATTCGCGTAGGCCCTTGTACTATCCCAAAACTATTCTACGTCTTAGAGGGAGAGTTCCAGTATAACCTCTTGCTCAACAGACCTTGGATTTGTGCCATGGGTTATATCCATTCAAATTTACACCACTGTGTAAAATTTGAACATGAAGGGCATAACTATACCATCCCCACTGACCCGTCACCATTCAAAACTTGTAACATGTTGTACCAACCTAACGATGTACTTGTACCAGTCAAGGCATCTACCACTACCCCCACTTCTCCTTCACCCACGAACCCCATCCACCAATGCTTCCGCCACCTCTCCCACACCTAACTCTTCTATTCCTACTATTGCCGTAGCCTCTGCAGCTGACCCATCTACTTCCCAACCAACCGATACCCCTCCTGCCCAATCATCTAGTGATTCATCTATCCCCGACTACCTGTATATCTACTACTGATCCCTTAGAAGGTGTTTTTCAATGCCTCACTCTGGGGGAGTATCACCTCTACAATATTAACACATTCCTCACTCCGCAAGAGTATGGAAACCTGTGCCAACACCCTCGTTATGACTACCACATAGGTGAGGTTTTCCCTTATGGTCCTCCCCACCTTCACACTAACCTAACGTATGGGGGACTTGATACTACCACTTATTCACCCAAACCTCCATCCCAAACACGACCATTTTCATCTGACCTCTAATCTCTTACTAACCACTACTTCACCCACACTTTCCTTCATCGTTGCACATGGAAAGGATTTGGTTTCAGTTTTTATGAACAAGGCCGCCATACCGTCATTTCATGTACCACCCATAAACACAATGATCGTAGTGGCATTGGATTTTCCACACCATCTTCCAAGAAGGCCCACATCGACCTCATTGAGGAAGACAAACCTTCTCCACCCCATTCACCAACGTCACCACCTTCACCCATGGAGTCCATAGATCCCGAATCTATTCCTCCTAACTTTTTTTTTCATAAACAAAATTTCCCTAGGACCTCTGACTTATCGGTGTGATGGTGAGGCTCCCTCTTCTCTTCCCTTCCTGTATCCTGATATGATTGATGACGATACACCTTCTATTAATGTGTTCAATGTCAAGACGATGAGTCTATACTCACCTACCTTGGTGCAGAAGATTCTTATATTCACCGGTCGTTACCTTCTGAGACGCAAACCATGTTGAATGAATTGACTATCAAAATCAACATTAACACTCAAGATGACCCACACATTCTAAAGATAGGCCAATCTTTAGATGTTACTGAACAAGAAGCTTTTACTTCTTTCCTCTGGGACCATAACAACACTTTTTCTTGGTCCTATGTTGATATGCCCGGTATTGACCCAAACATTGTGGTCCACAATATTGTAACCATTCCTGATGCCAAACCCATAAAACAAAAGCTGTACAGAAAATGCATCCTCACATTGCTCTTCTTGTCAAAGAAGAACTTCAGTGCCTTCTCTCAATTTCCTTCATCCTACCCATTGACTATCCCTAATGGATTTCTAATATCGTTCCTGTCACAAAAGTGACAGGGGGACTCCACATTTGCATGGATTTTCACATGACCTCAACTTAGCTTGCCCCAAAGATGACTTTCCTCTACCAGGAATTGACCAACTAGTTGATCTCACCACTCAGCCATGAGATGCTATCACTCATGGATGGTTTCTCGGGTTATAATCAAATATTACTCACTCCAGAAGATCAACACAAAAACTACCTTCATCACTCCTTGGGGGACCTTCTGCTATCGAGTCATGCCTTTTGGCCTTAAAAATGTTGGTGCTACATATCAGTGAGCCATGACTTATATCTTCCATGACATCATGCATCACATATTGGAAGATTACGTAGATGACCTTCTTGCCAAATCCAAACATCAGGCTGAACACCTGACAATCCTTAAGGTCATCTTTGACCACCTCATCAAGTATTGTGTTTGCCTTCAACCTAAGAAGTGTGTCTTTGCGGTACTTTAAGGAAAACTCCTTGGTTTCATCATTTCTTTGCATGACATAGAAGTTGATCCTGCTAAAGTAAAGGCTATTCTTGAAATGCCTCCACCTACTAATCTTCCTCAACTTCTAAGTTTACAAGGTAAGTTGCAATCTATTCGTTGGTTTATTTCACAACTTTCTGACCACTTGTCAACCATTTCATCATCTCCTCAAAAAGGATGTCTCATTCAAATGGGATGATGAATGCCACAAATCCTTTGATGCCTTAAAACAATACCTTCTTCAACCACCGGTGCTCATTCCCCCTAAAGATGACCAACCCTTTTACCTATACATTTCTACTACTGACCATTCCTTAGGTGCCATGCTCACTCATCGCAACGAGCAACATAGGGAGCAAGCGGTTTATTACATAATTTGTACCCTTTTGGACTATGAAACTAGGTACACCCATGCTGAAAAACTTTTCTTAGCCTTAGTTTTTGTCACCACTAAACTTCGTCATTACCTACTCAACCACAAAACCTTTTTCGTCACTAACACAAATCCCCTACATTACATGTACGCCAAACCCTACCAGCATCAACGTGTTGCACGTTGGCTCATGCTTCTTGTAGACCTTGACCTCGAATTCATCCACCAAAATTATGTCAAAGGCCAAGCCATTGCTGACCAACTAGCAGACACACCTCTTTCTGGAGATCAACCCTCTAACTTTGATTTCCCAGATGAATCCATTGCTACCCTCTCTTTGGATGATACCACTTACCAGATGACCTTATTCTTTGATGGTTCCAAATGTCAGTGTGGAGGCAGTGCAGGTGTTATCCTCATTCCTCTTGATGGTGAACCTATGCCTTTATCTTTCAAACTAGATTTTTATTGCACTAACAACATCACCGAATATGAAGCACTCATATTAGGCCTTCAAATTGCCATCTCCCTAGATGTTAAATCAATTAATATCTTTGGTGATTCCCAACTAGTTGTAAACCAAGTCAATGGTATATACTAGTGTCGTAATGAAATACTGCAAAGGTACAAATGTCACGTCGACATACTTTTGACTACCTTTGACCGTTATGAACTTCAAACCACCCCATGTTCTACTAATAAATTTATGGATACCATGGCCTTCCTGGCTTCTCAGATACCCACTTCACCTGCCGACTCCAAAATCTTTGTCACAATACAAAGGTTGCAATCACCCTCTTATTTATCTCATGAGGTCAACTCCGTCGGAGCCGTTGCACCTGACCCACATGACCTTTGGTATAAGCAGTTTGCAGACTACCTTTCCCTTTCCATTCTACCTCCCAATCTCACTCATAATGGACAACACACCTTTCTTAAAGGTGTCTCTCACTATGTCATCATGGGTGGTCTCCTTTATAAATGTGGCTTTGATGGTATTCTCTTATGATGCCTTACAAGTTTTGAAATTCCTTACACAATCAAGGAAGTTCATGAAGGAATTTGTGGAGGCCACTTTAGTGGCTTAGCTATCACTAAGTGCATTCTTCACCTAGGCTATTATTGGCCAACCCTAAACTGTGACTGTTGTGACTATGTCAAATGTTGTGTGAAATGCCAGCAACATGCTAATCTTCATCACACACCTAGTCATGCCTTACAGGTCACACGAGACCTTTGGCCTTTCTCTCAATGGGGTTTGGATCTTGTTGGAGAGATCAATCCTCATTCTTCACAATGCCATCAATGGATTATAACCACTACTGAATACTACACTAAATGGGTAGAAGCCATTCCCCTCATTTCTACAAAAGCCAAGAAAATATGTGAATTCATCAACCATCACATCATTTGTTGCTTTGGTGTTCCTCACCGCCTCATCACTGATAACGGAAAGAAATTCAAAAACAAAACCCTATGAAATATTTGTGACACTTTTGGCATTCAACTCAGTTTCTTGTCACCTTATTACCCACAAACAAATGGCCAAGCAGAATCAACCAATAAAACCTTGAACAAAATTCTTATGAAAGTAGTTGATGATACTGGGAAGGATTGGCATACACACATTCCTTTCACCTTGTGGGCTTACCACACTAGTATTCACACTTTGACTACTACCACACCTTTCTCTCTGGTCTATGGTACCGAGGCTATCTTGCCTCTCAAAGTCTAGATTCCATCTCTCCACATCTCACTACAAGACATGCTCAATGATGATGATTTTTCAGGACCGTTTGGCACAACTTGAGTTATTAGATGAATTTTGTCTCAATGCTCTTGATCATCTCCAAATCTACCAAAAATGTATCAAGCGTGCCTACGATAAATGTGTCCATGAATGAACCTTCCAGGTCGGTGACCTCGTCCTGAAGGAAAATCAACATGTAACCAAAGAAGAGAAAAGTAAGTGGGGAAAATTTGCTCCTAATTGGCTTGGACCCTATATCGTTACTCATGCCTATGGATCAGGTGCTTATCATTTGTCTTCACTTGAAGGTAAACCAAACCTGAGCCCCTCAATGCCTTGCATCTTAGACCATTTTATTGTTGAAATCAAGTCCTATATCACCTTATGTCTATTGACCGCTCATCCCTTGAGCATCGTTCACCTTCCATGTTACCCGTTTTGAGGATCAATGACTAAACAAGAATCATGTGGTTACCCGTCACCTTTCAGCCTTATCTTCAATATGAGTACCATGGCTCTACTCATGGCATGATTCTCATGGATACTTTTCATCTTTTTCAAAGATGGAATCCCATGGTCGTTCATCACTTGAAACCATCTCTTTCATAGTTAACCTCTGTGTGCTATGGTTTTGTCTTCTAAACAAGAACCTACTCTTCCTCTATAGTCTTGTCCATGACTTAAACGTCCAAAAGTAAAATGGGATTCAACTCCTTGAGTCAAACTTCCAACAATGAGATGACTCCCTCAAAAGGGACATCTCTTCTCTCTATCTCGCCGCTATAAATAGACTGCTCCCTCGAAGGAAACTATACAAAGCTATCCATACTGCACATAGTCTATCATAAAAAAAGGGACTATCCTTGCAAAAACCAAAATAAAATATTCATAAGCTTCCCACATTGATCAGCTTCACGAAGACCTCAAGGAGATAATATACTCATCCCATATAGACTTCCCGCATCGATCAGTCTATCAAAAACAAAAACAAATGAAGAAAATGATAACTTTTTGTCATGGACTTGCCTATTTTTGATCATGGGTTTCTTGCCAGGTAAACATGTTGTCATACACTCAGTTATGCTAAACCACCCATTTTCACCTCATTTCCTTTTCACCCTAATTCCCTACCCACTCAAGGGACTGGCCGCAACTGTGACATTTCGTGATCATGTGACTTTCTTCACCCTTAGAATAGTCCATTATGCAATGCCTTTAGGGTCTTACATTCATAAGCCCATCTTTGGTATGGTGGACTCATTAGGGTTCTTATCAATTAAGTGGCTCTTTTACCACCTCTTACCATTTACCTTCTTCATTACTTATTGATTACCCTATACAGGACCAGACCATCGACACCTACATTTTAAAATATTTCCACTATCACCTAAGACTCAACCATGCCTATAACCTAGACTCAACCATGCCTATGACCTAGACTCAATCATGCCTAAAACCTACCAACCCATTCCTCTAATTCATCATATTCTTCCCTAGCTTATGGGAGAACTACATCGGCCTGAGGCCCCTTTTCATCAGGGCTATGTAGGAAACACTCCTAGGGCATGGGGCCCTTGGAGGTTAGCTCGACCACTCTTTACCCTAACCTATTTTCCCCCATTTTCCTATTCATATTCTATCTTAGTTTCCATTTTCTACAACACTTGGAAATTAATACAAACATACATATCTACCATGTTACCACATCATAAAAACATCCAATCAATCATTTCACATTTCCATAATATCAAAGATTTTGGAAATCTACACCATAACATACATATAACTCATCATTTATTTCCCATGTTACCAATAACTTGGACATTAAATCAAAATTAAAAACAAGACTCCATCATGCCTAAATGACCTAACTCCACCATGCCTAAACCATGACCTCAACTCCATCATGCCTAAATGACCTGACTCCATGCCTAAATCGACTTGACTCCATCATGCCTAAACTCCACCATGCCTAACCTGACTCCATCATGCCTAAATCATGTATGACCTAATTTCATCATGCCTAACTGACCTGATCCATCATGCCTAAACTGACCTAACTCCATCATGCCTAAACCAACCTGACTCCATCATGCCTAATCCACCTAGTTTCCACCCATATACATATAACAATGAAAATTTTACAACACAAGTACATCATCCATCCAATAAACATCATCAACTATATAAATGGGAGAGTCTGTGTATCAATACATATATACATAGATACAAATAAATACTCTAATTTCAAAAACTCTCATATACAGTCTTACCATCTTCGGCACGCAGGACGGTATATAGTCAAAATCTCAAAAAATCTCATGTACAGCCTCACTATCATCAACACGCAGGCTGGTATATATCAAAAATAAATAATCAAAATGATGACATCAATCATCAGCCCATCTGATGTCCAAGCTGGTCTCATCTGTCTCCTCCTCCTCTCCTCCAGCTAGGCACCCTGCCATCATCTCTCCACCCTCTATGGGTCTAGCCCTCACCTCCACCTGGCTTACAGCTAGGTCAGGCCTCCGTGAACTAGTGGCCTCACCCTGACCCTGTCTTTGGGCTCGCTGGCCCCCTGTACTCTCTGCACTATGTGTGCAAGATCTCATCCTCTCACTCGAGGCCTGTTATACCCTGTACTCTACATAGGAAGGGACATCTATCCTGACAACAGTCAAATGATCCTAGTAGTATCTGGCCTCATTCAGGGCATCCCTGAATCTAGCCATCAATACTATCTGTGGGGGTGTCATAGGTCTTGCAACAACCTGTGAGCTCTGTCCTGCTACTGGTGGCCTCAACCCCTGTATCTGTGACCCCTTCCCTCCTCTCTATACCATGGGACCCTATCCCGCTGCTACCTATAAAATGGGACCCTATCCCTGGGCCTGTGAGGGTGTCTATGCTACGACTTGGGCCTGTAAGGCCACAATATGTGCCTGTGTAGTGGCCAACTGGCCCTATAAATCTGCTATATGTGCCTGTAAGGCGGCCACATGTCCCCCATCTCAATCTCCACCCTATGTGGGTGCCTATTCTTGTGTAACCTGGGCCTAAAGGGATGCTACATGTGCCTGTAATGTGGCAACCTGTGCCTCAGATCCTGTCAGCTTGCCCCTGCACTACTCCCAGCTGTGTCAGAAGGGTAGCCACCTGCCCCTGTAATGTGTCCCTCTGAACAGTAATTATGGCTAGATTCAGGCTACCCTAGCCTTGGTGGTGCTTCACATAGCTGTGCTACCCACCACTGCATGTATCTGTCTGTAACTCTGGCATCATCAATCTGTCGGTCCACTACCTGCTCCTCCTGCCCTGTCGACACCATCGGCTGTGGTAGAGGCATAGGCCTCTCCATGTCGTCTCTCATGTACTGAGGGAATGGTGGAGGCACATCCTGAGGCAGCCCAAACTTCCGTCTGACCCTATCCATGGGTATCATCTCATGCTCTCTAACATCCCTCTATCCATCTAAGTAGATGTAACTCATCTAACTCTACTACCATCTTCCTGTATGAAGGGAAGCCAACATATGGCCTCCAAATGATGTCCACTCCAGAAAACCCCTCTAGTATGCACCTGTAGTATGCTACATTGTGTGTAGCCCTGACAACCCTGCACTCTCCAACAACATGCACCCAATGCCTGTAGCCAACTCAAACCAAGCCCACATCAAATGCATCAGGTTGGGGCATACCAACTGGATGCACACATACGATGTGCTCATATGCCCAGTAGTGAAGAAGAAAGGTACAACACAAACTGAACCTCTGTAGCCTCCCATAGGCCCATAGCTCCCTGTATAACTACACCAAGAATGTTGGTGCCCAAGAAAAATGGGTCCTCTCCTCCATCATGTCATGGAGAACCCCCATCAGTGCTCGTGGGAATCTCCCACCCTCCACATCTGGCAGCATAAAACAACACACTGCCTCCATAATCAAGACAACCAACCTCATCTCCTGAGGATGGGCTGCGTACATATCTCCATAACTCAGGCTCGCGCTATGGAACCTCATCTTTGCCATCCCCTCTCTAAACACCACCAACATCAACTTCTTTGATGCCTTTAAATAAATCAAATACACCTTCTCTCCCACTATAGGTAGCCGCAGGATCTTGTATACGTCCTCCAGGGTGACTGTGATCTCACCCGTCGGAAAATGAAATGTGTTGGTCGTTGAATCCCATCTATCAATGAGTGTGACCATCAAGCTTGGCTCCTGAACTATGTGCCTTTAGTTTCGGACCCAAATCAGGTCGATGCCTATCATGTGTCTACACTCCTCAGTGGTCACACTTGATCGTACTGCTAGTAATAATGGTGGAACTCTATCCCACATCTGCAGCTAGTCCCTAGCCTACATCCAACAAACCACAACATTGTTAAACCTTAACCATACCCAACATAACTCATAACCAACCAACCTATTCCCAAGACCCTCCCTACTTATTACCCCGTAACCACACCCCAACCCCAAATACTACCCCTTCTCCCCCCATCCCAATTTCACATCCCTCCACTCATCCCTATTGGTACCTATTACCCTACCCATTCTCAATATACCTACCTTTATATCTCATTGCCTATCATTCCCTCCCACCTTATCTCGTTTGTTGACCTATTTTCCCTTAGACCCGATTGACATCGGTCACTCTTGAATGGCATTGGTCCATAATCACCGACATCGGTCACCTAATACTTGACCGATGCCAGCCAAGGCCAACCGATGTCGGCCAACCCTTGACCAATGTCGGTCACTATCGCGGCGTCAAAATCCGCAAACCCCTACCCTATTTCTCACAAAATTCTCAAATCTGACCTAAATACCCATTCTAACCTACCCAAACCTATCCTAGCTTCATTCCCACTCCTATTTAACCTACATTGGACCTTCCCACCCCTCATTTCCTTCATTTTTACCCATAATTTCAAAAATTAAAATTTCACCCAAATTTTAAACAAAACCAATTTTTACCAACCTATTTCAACAACAAATGAAGGATCGAGATCGAATCTTACCTCATCACGGTACCATCGGCATGGTGGTACATCTGGCCACTGTACCGGTGGTCCACCTGAACCCTCTCCTTCCTCTGCCATCACCAAATCAACTTCCCACCTCGTAACCAATGAAATCACTTGAACCGATCTTACTGACCTGCCAACTGAATGCCACTCACCCACTCTGAGGCTTGCCAACTCAGCTCTCCATCTCGTTCTATCACTTTCCAACTTTCCACCTCTCCTCTGTCATTTTCTACAATTGGAAAATGACAAATGATTCCATAAAAAGTGAAATTTTCCTTTTTTAACCCCAATTTGACATGACCAACGTCGGTCATATTTGTGCCCTAGCCAATTGATGTTGGTCACCATATAACTGACATCGGTCAACCCTTATAGCTATTTTCCCTTGCTAAGCTTCTTTTACCTGCAACCATTAGTGCTCAAACACCTTTTATCATTACAGACACCTATTGAACCATACCTATAAGCCCAAACTACCCCTACATTTCCTTAGTTGCATCTTGGGATTTGTTATTTTACCTATACCTTGGCCTTACCCATGCCATGACCTATTTTCCTGAACCTGACCTACTTGGTGTGACCATTGACCTTATGTACTCATTATACCTTGCGATGTTGTTACCTATGTTGTTTTATCCTAACAACCATACCTTTCCTATTGTCATGTTGTTTATCCCAACCAAACCTTTGGTGTACCTAAACATTCCTGCACCTGACCTACGTTGTGTTTCTGGACCATATCCTATACCTTGGATACCTGAATCACTTCACCCTTGTTTGGATAAACCTATCAACCTTGGACGATGTAGAGTTTGCAAGCTCTTCAACCTGGTACTATGTTGCAATCTATACGTGTGTGTGCATTTGATTGTCATTACCCATTACCCAATTTTGACCCTGGCCTATTACCTATTACCCGCGTTGACCATCACCCTTTCCCATAGTACTCATACCCTTCCCCACCTACCTCCACTTCCACCAACTCCACATTTGTCAAACCACTCACTGATTCCATATTACACCTCATCAGTGCCTGGTTTGAGGGGGATCACTATTACCCACACATGGGGAAACCACTTCCTATTTTTGTGAGCATCGCTTACCAATACAAGCTACACGAAAAAAAGGGACAAAATGTAGATACCGAATTTGGGTCACACTTCCCTTTACCCCACATGTATATTAATTTAATATCTATAATTAAATTAATGCTCATTCTCACAATATTCATTATTTAATTACCTTAATTAAACTAATTTCCACCTAGACACCTCACCCCACCAGATCACCTAGACACCTCATCATAAACCTATTCTTAACATGTTTCCTTTTTACTAGGACTCAATATCCACTTGCCATAGCTAACTAAGACTTAGTCCTACCTACCTTAATTAACTAAGACTTAGTTCAACCCTAAAATCACATGCCTATTCTTCCTCTAACCGCATTCCCACTTATCTAAGCGCAACATTCCATTTTGATCCGTGACAATGGACAGAGCTGGCCAAAAAGATTTCCAAGATTTGTCATTTTAGTAAACCTAGGATTTCTCACCTTAACCGATGCCGGTCAACCCAAAACCAACGTCGGTCACCCTAAACCATCATTGGTTACCATATATTCACTTTGGTAACCTTGTTTGATAGGTTGGAATAATTATTCAAGTTTTGGAGAAGATAGATATGTATGTAAGAATGCACCAGAGCACTCCTACACATCTAGACATCCTGAACCAACAACCAAGCACTGATCTGAAAGGAAAGCATTCATGGTAATGTTTCAGGAAGCACGACCACATAACTAACCATCAGTTCCACGGATCAACCATCACCTCCATCCAATCACCAGGTCTCATTCAAGTACAAGTAAGTACATTTGGATCTGCACCTTCCCATATTTATTTAGATTAGTTTCTCCATCTCTATTTGGGAGTTCTAGTTTCCCTTGCATCCCATTATCTCTCACCCTCCTGCCAATCCCTTTACCTAACCACCTACAACCTCTCAACCTTCCATACCTACCTCTAGACATCTCTGAGTATTACCAGCACTTTCATCAACCTCACCATTCTCTATCCATTCTTTGTGCAATCACAGAGAATCACCAAAACCAAATTTTTATCAACCCAACCCTACCAACGTCGGTTAACCTAAACAATCGTCGATCTATCCTCAACCGACATCGATCATACCAAACCGATGTCAATCTCTGTGTCTAGTAAATTTTCCTATAACAACAACGTCTTACCTTTCACCCAAACAACCCAAATCACCTAAAGCTTGACCCTGACCTGTCCTAACCACCTTATTTACCTATCTAACTTCCAGATCTGATCATAACCTAGCATATTAGATTAGATTTTTTTATTGTACTTAAATGAGACACCTAAATCATATCAACTACAGTAGGACATTATTGGTTTACATTATTTCTTGCATTAAGTTGTTTTAAATAGTGGATTGACAGCCATCTAGGAAGTATCACACTTCCCAGATCTAGCATACGCTAGGCAGTCCACTGACATATATTGTTTAATATTCCTTTTGTGGTCTTTTTTTTATTCGTAGGTAGTTCCTCCTAGTAAAAAGGAAGTTCTCACAATTAGCATTGGATTGGGAAATCAAGATGCACGCACTCTACCTTCCACCTTCATTCACAAGTATTCCTCCTCACCCTCACCTTATTTTTTTTGCTCTTACATACACGCACTATTCAGCGAAACACTCAACAAAAATTCATTAAACATTTAGAATACAATAACACAAATGAAACCACCGAAAGCCAAGAGAACTGTGTTTCAGAATCTTACTAAATTAAATACAAGCACAATTTGTAGCTTTCCAAGGACACATTTTCCATGTATTTATCATATGTAGTACATGTTACTTTCATGTTCTTGGTGTAATATAAGATACATTCTTCTTTTCATCCTACTCCCATATTAAGTGCATACTTATTAGTTGATGAAAACTAGTGCATGTTGTTTGTCCTCGACTATGGTTTATAGCTGTAAATTTCTTGTATGTTTGTCTCTTGCATTTCAATGTTTTTTAATTACGTTGACTATGTGAAATGATATATATTAACAGATGCTCAAAGTTTAAAATGAAACTCTTAATATATCTAAATAACTTGGTTGTATGAATATGTGAATCCGAAAACGAAAATGTTCTAACCCAGTAGTGGAAGAGATCCATGCGGCCAGTCATGGAAAAAAATGTCTTGCTCTAGATTTGTGGTTGTGTCAATGTGCTTATTTATGTCTCAAAGATCCACTCGTTCTTAATAAGATTGGCATTTCTTTTTTATTACAAAATACTCGTACAAAATTAAAATTTAAAAAGTTAAAGTGTACTTGTTGAATGGACTAGAATATTTCCAAGCCTAGGCCTGACAGGATCATTGGGCTACCAACTCTCAGGTATTTCTTCCTTGATGACTTTGTGAGAAGTCTCTCTTGATTTCAAGAAACTATTTTTCAATTCAGGATTGCATTAATGTTTGTGCCTAAACTCATTTACATTATTATGTGCTACTTAGCATTGAAACACAATGGCAACAAATAGTAAACTAAATTTGAGCTCTTATGGAGGGGATTTTGTTCCAAATCATATGCAACTACATAGTCTATGAAGTTTTCCCCAACATGTTAGATGAGGAAAATTAATCTTCTTTGTAATGCTATACCTTCATGCGTAGATTTTGCCTTCTAATTGGTTAGTAAAAATCAAGATTGTGCATAGTAGAGCCTTTTGCATATGATTCCTACCAAAAAATATCCAACCATAAGTGCAGTTTACTTCAAGTGCACCTTAGCTCCACAACATTGTTTCGTCAAAAAAAAGTTATCCTACTTGCAATGTTTAGTCGTACAAGCCCAGTCATGGGTAAATCAATTTTACCAGTAGCCAAAAAGTTACTAAAATGTAAAAACCAGAATATTATAAATGTTCTATTATCATAACAATTGCCAATGTGCCTACTAATATATAACCCAATCCTTAAATAATGATGAGAATTATTTGCCAAATTGACAAAAATGATGGGCCCTAAATTGTCCATAATGGATTTTGACTGTTAATTTTAAACTGCATTGCTCCATAATGGATTTTGTCAATATTAGTATTTACATTCACCAAAGTAGTCTCTATTCCTACAAAAAAACTAAAGAAGCAACATCAATTAAGATTGAAAATGATGTGACATACGATCTGAAATGAATTAAAAGCTAACAATAAGAGTATTTACTATAAGAATTCCTTAGGTGAGTGTAACATGATCATGAATTTAATTCCATAATTTAGTTCTTTTATACCAGCCATTAAGTTGAATATAGTAAATGTATTGCAAGCCAAATCTTTTGCAGACTTTGAAATTTTACTTGGTCATATTGATACAATGCTAAAGTTAACACATTTAATCTTATCCAACTTTAAATATTTTTAATTTACCAAAATGACTATTATCTTCTGTAGTGAATTGATGTAAGTTTTGCCATCAATTACTCTAGTGACATGCCCTTGCAATATCAGAAATCTCATTCATAGTTTTCTGTTTTTTCCATATCTCTGCAATATATGTAAAACCTAGCAGTTGAGACAAATTTTTCCACGTAGAAAATCAAGTGAACAACATCAAAGTTTCAGTTATGATACTGGATGGTTATTTATGCAAGCTAAACTATTGCAAAATGTGTGGTAAATGCCCTTAAAAGATAAAAAGTACATTTTTATAAAATAGAGCATGCAGAGAATAATTTTACGTTACGGTATGCTTTGAGATTTACGATGATGACACATAAGCAACTAAAAGTCCTGTATTTAGATATGTTTTATCACACATAAACCTGGGTATTTTTATTTTTTTACAGCACAAGCAAGATATTGTTTTTCTCTTTATACTGGTTAGTTACACTGTATAACTGGATTTCAACAGTAATATTGCTCATAGGCCTTATTGCGTACAATGTAATAGGTATCTTCGACAACGATGGTGGCTTGCGTTAGCATTTGTGTGGTATCTTGTAGTTTTCCAATAGCAAGTTAGAATGTGTAGATGTCTTCTGCGGCTACAAGATTTGTGTTGTGGGCATGGGCTTCAATGGACTTGCACATAAGTTGATGAAGAGTACCGGTATCTTTTTCCAGCTTGGTAGCTAATTTGTAAAAGACATCACTGCGGCCTCTGTGCATGCGCTCTTTTGTTGGTGGAGTAGCAGTGGTGCCTGGGAACAATCATACTATTAGTATAGTAGACAATGCTAGTAAAAATAATTTGTATTTTATCCATTTTTTGTATGAATATGTATGCATAGGGGTTTGTACTTGAGTGTGCAGTGGTTGTTGGCTGACTGCTGGTATGTTGCAGTTGGGTTGTTGTTATTCTTTGCAAGGTGGGTTTTTAGGGTAATTATTAGACCTTCACATAGTAATGATATTAGAATAGTGGGGGTTATAAGTAGTAGTAGAAGTAGCGGCGTGGGTAGTGCGGGAGGTGTAGTGGGGAGTCTGTTGGGTTAGGGGGGTTTATAAGAGGGCGGTGGTGGTGTTTTTAAGGCAGAGCTAGTACTCAGTTGTTTTTCAGTTGGCCACATATTTTTTTGAGTGCTATGCGTGCATAGTATGTAAATGAGAAGGGAGGAGAAATGATTAGGTTGGAAAGGGCTTGTACTCAGGAAATAGCTATAAAAGTGAGCCATAGCCAGTTGGTGGCACCAATGTCTATTTTGGCTTTCTAGAGGGTCATTCCTTGTGCTTTTTGAATAGTTAGGGCCCATGCCATTTTTAGTGGGATTTTTTGTTGGCCATATCCGTTTGGTGGCACCTATTACACCATTGAATAACTTGACTTCTATCCATAGATTTGTTGTTAATATAAATTTTGCTCCTTCGTAGAGTAGGAGTATAGGCTCTAATTGGGTGGGAGAAATAAGTAATTTGTGGGAGGCAGCATGGCGTTGGTGCTGGCTAAGAACAATAGGCATGTTTAGGGATTTAAGTATGCATTTTTTATGGACTGATGCCCATTTTTTAGTAGCGTATAGGTGAGTTTTCATTTTAAAAGATTGTTTCTCCTCTTTTGTAATTGTTGGTGGAGCCCTACTCATAAGAAGGCGCCAGTCATATTTTGTTGGGTCTGCATTGCAAAGGTTTGAAAGTAGGGCTATGAATCAGGTTTGCGTAGGTGTGGTTCTAGATTGTCAAAAATTAGTGTCTAACATTATTACTATGGTGAATTTATTCCATAAGGCATGGCCAACTGTGGTGCCTGCATACATTGGCACATCATTTATTGGAGGTAGTTGGGTGATATCACTGATGAGGATGATTGAAAAACCACACAAGTCTTGGTCTGTAGTTTTTGGGAAGCCTTGGCGTCAGTGGATGTTGATATAATTTAGTACACCTAGGCCGATGAAACTCATTTCATCAATTAATATGTAATCCACATATTTCATCTTCTCTTGGAAGTGAAGTAGTGTTTGGCCTTGAAGAGGTTGTACATCATGGATTGGAATTGAAAGGCTTGCATGAATACTGGTGCCTTTAATATAGAAAGTTGCGACACATGTCGGGGATAGAAGTAATAGGTGGGTGTGGCATGCATGGGATAACGATTTTAAAACTTATGACATTTTCTTGATTAGATATGATTTACGAATGCTACTTATACTGGTAATAACCATTTTTAAGTGGAGGCATAGCAGGGTTTATGGTGGCATGGGTCTTAATGATTTGTAAAGTGGTTTTTTGTTGACTCAAATACAAGTATAGGTCGGTATTGGGCAGGGGGTATGCAAAAGTGGGGGTGTTTGAAGTTGGGTTGTTTCGATAAATTTTGGCCCCATTTCCTATAAGGCATAACCCAAGTGACACTCTCCCCAATGGTGGGTGGTGTCGAATTCTCATAAGCCGAGCATGGCTAGGTCATCAATCTATATAACACCAGTTGGATGGATGTGGGAGAACAATTCTCACTCTTCCATTTGTTCTGGCTCAGAATTATCCATATATGTTTCGTAGCTGCTACTATTTGCTAGGCCGACAGTCTGAATGGGTGCTCTTTGAATGTACCCAGGTTGATAAGAATGTTGAAATAGTTACCACTGTTGGCAGATTTGAGAATAATTGAGTAGCGGGGGTGAACACGTACAGGCACCACAGTTGGCCATGCCCCAATGGATTCTATGGCCCACATTACTATGGCTCCCATGGCACATCATTTATAGTAGTGGAGGTAAACACAAACTATATCTACTGTGGGCCATGGGAGCCATTAGTTCGCACGCTTGTGTACACTATATGACTAAGACCTACAGAATTCTATGAGTGATAGGACTTCTAAGGGTGGAATACGACGTGTGTAGGACTGAATGATTGTTGGGGTTGTGATATGCCCTGCGCTTGGAGTTATAATGCGCTTGAATTTTTTTTCCCTCCTGTTAATGATACGAAGAGGTAGCTACAGACGTAAAGGGGCAAGTTTTGTAGCATGTGACATGTTTCTATTAGGATAATAATTATGCATTGCATTTTCATAGGTAATAATTTGTGATAACTTATTATATTGTTGAAACCATATTATTTGACTTATTAAATCACTTTATGGTTATTGTTATTTGGTTATGATTTTATAACCATTATATTTGGATTTTTATCTCGTAGGACTTTTTGTTGCATAGTTGCAACTTATTTGTTTGTACTTAATTATTGTTGCTTCCCGGATGTATTTTGGAAGTTGTGATTTCGGTTGTACTTGTGCAACCCAATTATTTGTTTGTATATTGTTGTCCAATATGTATAAATATTGCAGCACATCTTTTGTAAAATAATTTTGATAATTAATAAAATATCACAAGCTTTTGTTCCTATTTTACATTTGGTACCAGAGCTGGTTGAAGCTCCTGGCAAGGTTGGAGAGAGGTTGCAGAGAAAGGAAAAGTTTTGGAGAAGAAAACTACTTCAGAGGAGAGCCAATACTACCTCCCACAGCTTCCCATAACTCCATGTAGTCCCACAACCTCCTATGTGATCTCCAGGTAAACGGAAAGCAAAATTTTTTCCTTGGTGCTCTCTGCACTAGGAAAATTTGTTTCTGGAGCTCATAAGTATATATGAATGTAAAACAAAAAAATCATTTTTCCCCATCAGGGTTTTTGTCTCTAATATTAGAGAAGCATTTAGTCTCTACTAAAATAATAGATTGCTACATTTGGAGGAGTCTAAGCAACAGGCTACTGACTAAGTTTCACCAAGTTGAAAAAGCCCCTGACTGAACTAAGCATTGGTTATAGAGGAGGACTGAGCCAAGCTATTTCAAGGTTGACCGAGCTGCAAAGCTCATCACCGAGCCACAAAGTGAGTTGCATGGGGTCTCATAACAGCCGAGTCAAATTTTGCTAAGGCTGAGCCATTTAATAGTCTCAATCGAGCCATTAATATATTGAAACATTGAGCCACCTACACACATTGGACGAGCCATGTTTCATTCCAATCAACAAAGTGGTGGCCAATAATAGTGGTGGAACGCAAAAGCTAAGGAGATAAACAAGAACCCTGTAAAATCAACAAAGTGTTGGTTAGAAAAGTAATCAACAAAGGTGGCAATACAAATAAAAAATGGCAAAAAGAACAAAGGCATTTCAAAAACATTGAGAGAAACCTTCAAGCTGCACCAAAGTCAATCAAAAATGGTGGAAACACATTGCAAAAATGACGGAGGAAAATAAAACAATGAAGGAGGATAAAAAAGGAGATAAGCTTCAGATTCGGAAAATGTTAAAAACCTAGAACCACCCTCCTCCACCTCAACATCCATGTGGACATCCATCACGGTGCCATGTCGGTTTTTCCAGGTTAGTCACATTTTGTTTACTTTATATACAAATTGCTTCAATTTCTTACCCAAGCTAATCAAGTGACATTGTGGTTAAGTGGAAAGATTTGGGTGGATGAGGTTTGGGGTTCAACCCCCACCCCCAACATACCTTTTCAAAACTTTTTAACATTTAGTGGCAAATTTGGAAAAACCACCACCTTTAGAGGAATAAATAGCATAAAAACCTCTGCTAAATCCTTAGTTATAACTAAATCCATCACTAAAAATAGCAGGAAAACCCCACAAAGGGTCAAATTTTATTTATTTTCCAAAATTGCTCAATTTTTTATTCTGGACAATATTTTCCAAAGAAGTAGCAGCTAAATATAGAATTTTGAGCCATTTTTTTACGGTTTTTTTTGTCATAAAGCAGTATTAGGCTGTAGAGACCACCAGGGCCCCGAAAGACAAAATACTTTAGACTGCCATTAAATTTTTCCAAATTTGTGAATGTATACTTCAGTGTATTGTACTAATTTACAGGTTGCCATAATCAACCGCAAACATTGTAACTGCTCAAAAACAGGAAGAGAATTGTAAAAAAAAATAGTGAAATTTGGTTCTAAAACACTAACAAGATCCTTGATCTCATTCGCAACATTCAATATAAACAATGCCTCTTGGAAGCACTTACGGGTAAAGTTGTTGCGACTACTATTGCACTTAACACCTAATATAGCTGCAACAACGCCATTTGGGCATTGACCCTTTAAATTGATGGGGAGTAATAAGGACATAATGCACACACTCTGAGCCCTCCCATCCGTCTGTGAACAATTGCTCGACATAAATCCAGACTAAGAAATTATCTAAGTATATAGCAAAGTTACGTGCGCGTATGAGGATATTTCTTTGAGTCGGTGTCAATAATCACACATACCCCTGTCAGTACTATCTTGGTGCCACATATTGGATTCTTTCACATATGTTAACACCTCTTTCACATACCACCAGGTATATCAAAAGGGTGAGCTTCTTCCACGTACCGATGGCTATATCGGAAGGGCGCATATATAGAAAGGTTTGGTATATCATACTAACGATATATACATTAGAAGACCTTATACATGGAGTGATAAGAGCCTAACCCTATCAGTGGATTATGTAAAATGGGCACTAATGACCCCAAATTCTTTCTTTAAGATTCACAACTACTCAGAAGAAACAACTATGCTGCATGGAAGACAAAAATCAAGACACAATTTGAGTTGGAATAAATCTGGCTTGTTGTGAATGGTACTCTGACTAGATCAACTACTAATACAACACAACAATGACAGTTTGATAGATCAGATCAGAAAGCTAAGATAATCATCTTGTTTGGAGTGTCTGATGATATGTAACCCCACATTCAAGATGCCAAAACAACCAAAGAAGCGTGGGATAAGTTGAGCACAATATACGAGGCCAAAACAAGAATGTCACTTTGAATTTGTAGAATTAGTTACACACATTGAAGTTTAAGCCAAATGAGAAAATCAAAGCTTTCTTGAGAAGATTTATAGAGTTAAGGGCTTCACTTTTTTCCCTAGGAGAGGAGGTCACTGATACAACTCTCATTCTCATATTTTTGAGAGCACTCTCACATTCATATCACATTTTTGTGACAACACTAAACTTGTCAGATTAGATAGTTTATTTTGGCAATTTAGTTAATCTGTTGCAACAAGAAGAAGCAATGTAAAATAAAGATGATGAAGAGGAGAAACACTTTCTTATCATCAGAAATGGAAAGGAAAAGGAAAAGGAAAATCTCATCAAAAGTCCCGAAATCAAAATCATCATCAGCAAGGGGACAAGAAACAAAAGAAGAAATGTCCTATCTAAAAAAGAGGACATGATTTGAAATATTGTTGGTATAATACATATAAGAAAGGTTCATCAAGTCATTCCAAACCTCAAAATCAACAATCTAATAAGGGACATTCAAAATATAATCAAGGGCAGAATAATGGGAACTAGAGAAGAAACCCCCATCAGTAAGGAAATAAAGTTGAGAAAGAAGAACATTTAGATAATGAAGACTTCTTGTAAAATTTTCGATCAAGGGAACCTTCCATGTCTTTTAGTGATATTTGGTATGTTGATTCGAAATCCACTCAACATGTGACTAGAAAAAGAGACTGGTTTACCACAATGAGGGACATGCCTTTGAAAAATCATATTTCGTTAGTGATGATTCTTCATAAACAGTACAGGGGATTGAGAACATTTCTCTTCCTCTTAGTTTATGTAATTGTATATTATCAGATGTACTATATGTCCTTGGGTTAACAAATAATATACTATCAGTTAAACAACTTCTAGATCAAAATATGAAGAATGACTTTGATAATCATTCTGGCAAGAAAATGTGTTTAATTTGAGACAAATAAAAATGATCAAAACTTGTTAAAAAATACTCTAATGTGGAACATATGTTCCATCTTTATTTTATTCACAAAGATGATCAAGAACTTGTGGCTAAGAATTCTACCTCCACATAGTTGTGGCATCAGAGACTTGGTCACATTGGTTTTAAGTATCTCGAAACACTTTGCTGGTATAACTTGGTAAAAGGATTTCCATCTCTCTAGAAATATACATATAAGTTTCCTCACTACCTACTAGGTAAACACAATAGAGCTTCATTCCAAAAGAGTAATTATCGAGCTCATGGTAAGATTGATTTGGTTCATGTCAATCTTTACGGTGTGATGCAACCAAGTCATTCTATATTTAAATACTTCATGCTTTATGTTTATGATCATTAAAGGAAAATGTGTAAATATTATCTTTATAAGAAAAGTGATGCTTTTGAGACCTTCAAGAAGTTCAAAGTGGCTATAGAGAATGAGACAGTCATCATATCAGATTGATCAGGGGGAATTCACTAGTAATGAGTTCAAATCCTACCTACAAGCTCACAGGATTCGTAGATAACTTCCTCTTCCACACACACCACAACATAATGGTGTTATTGAGAGAAGAAATCATACTATCATGAAAATGGTGTGTTGTATGATCGATAATTTTGTATTAACAAGGAAATTTTGGGTAGAAGCAGTAGATATTGTTGGATATTTTTTTAATAGATTTCTCACGATTTCTCTTGATGGAGTAACACCATATGAAGAATTGTCAAAGTGAAAACCATCTGTTGCACGCCTTAGAGTATTTGAGTGTAAAGAAAGTATGCACAAACCCAAGAAGAATAGAAATAAGTTGCATATGAAATTAAAAAAATTGATCTTCATTAGCTATAGTGAAGAGACTCTTGGGTACAAATTGATGGATCCAATGACTAGGAAATTATACACTAGTAGATATGAAGAGTTTTTCTTAAGAAGCAAACAAAGAATCCTCCTCTAAAATCACCTAAAGTAGATTTTTTAGCCGTTGTAAAAAAATAAGTTGATGTTCCCAAAAATGATAATAGTGATGATGGGGATGATGGTGATGATCAGATAGAACCATGACCCATGAGATCATTACATTTTATGCCCAAGTGGTATACTAACATGATACGAGATGTAAAATTGGATGCTCCACTGGATACATCCACCACTGGACCAAGGAATTGTAGTAAAACATGAGAAGAAGTAAAATTTTCTTTGATGAGAAGATTTGTTGAATTTTTTGAACTGTCTACTATACAGTAAGCCCTACATTCAAAATATTGGAAATATGTTATGGATGCTGAATATAAATCAATGACAAAAAATAACACTTTTCCTCCTATCAATCTTCCACCAGGGAAGAAACCCATTGGTTGTAGATGGATATTCAAAACAAAGTACAAATTAGATGGGACCATAGATAAGTACAAAGAAAGAATAGTAGTAAAGGGGTATGCACAAAAAGAATGCATTGATTATCAGGAGACATTTTCTCCCAAATCTAAGATCAAAATGATTAGGATGATCTTTTCTCTAGCTAGACATTTTGGTTGGAAAGTCCATCAGATGGACGTAAAAGTTCCTACCTAAATGGATATTTACAAGAAGTCTACATGACTCAAACTGAGGGATATGTTGTACCTAGAGAAGAAACAAGGGTATGCAGACTTAGGAAATCTCTGTATGGCCTTAAACATGCACACCGGGCTTGGTACATCAAAATTTATGATCATCTCGTACAACATGGATTCATCAGAAATCCTTATGATCCCAATCTCTACCTCAAAAAACAAGGGGGGAGATTGTGATTTTTGTTGTTTATGTCAACGTTCTAGTCATCATTGGTAGTTAAATGAAGATGATTGATGCAACAAATAAATATTTTAACCAATTGTTCAACATGAAAAATCTCAGGATAATGCATTACTATCTTGGATTGGATGTATGGAAAAAAGAGAATCACATATTTGTTTCTCAGTTAAAATATACCAAGAAAATGCTCAAGAAATTCAAGATGATGGATTGCACACATATTGCTAAACCTATGGAAAATAGATTTCAATTATCATGTTCAAATCCATCTCCTATGGTAAATTTAACTCTCTATCAACAGTTGATTAGCAGCTTAATTTACCTCACATACACTAGACGAGATAACAACTTTGCAGTGAGCTATTTGTCATGGTTCATGTAGGAACCCTGAGTTTTTCATTGGAAGGAAACAAGGTGAATCTTGAGATATCTTAAGGGTATAGTGGATCTTGGTCTAGAATATAAGAAGAATGACAACTTCTTCTTGAATGGATATTTATATTTAGATCATGTAGGAAACATTGATCTGACAGGAAATCCACTTCAGGATTTGTTTTATTTTTGGATCTAGACCAATATCATGGGGAAGAAAGAAACAAAAATTTTTCCCACTCTTCTATAGAATCTGAATATCATGTTACAGGTGAATCCTTCTACGAAATGATATGGCTACGTCGCATACTGGAAGGACTTGGAATACCACATGACAAAATGATCACCTTCTATGTTGACAATGAAGGTTTTCTCAAACTTGTTCACAATCTAGTTTTTCATGAGAAAAAAAATCACATTGAGGTATAGGTTCATTTCATACATGATTATGTCTTGAAACACAACGTATAGCTTCAGTTTTTCCCAACAGCTGAACAACAAGCATATATCTTCACAAAGTCACTTACACATGACAAGTTTGAGTTGTTCATAGAGTTCCTCTCATCATCCCTTGAGACAATGAAAAATTAGGGGGGGGAACGCTATGGTAAATCATAGTTTACTATAGTTAATTTTGGCATTTACTATGGTAATTAGGTAACTATGTAGTTTATTTCTTTGTTATATGGTTTTATAACCATATTTTTCCTCTTATATTCATAGGTTTAATTGTTACGTAGTTGTAACAATTATTTATGTTTGTATTCTATTTTATTCTTCTTCTCAGATGTATTGTTGCACCTCTACAACTTAATTATTTTTTTGTATCTGGTTTTTAGATATCTATAAGTATTTCATCCTACACTATTGTAAATGATTTGATTGAATATTAATAAAATTGTGAGGCTTACATCCCTCTTCTACAATTTCATGTGGATGAGTGAATAAGTGAAATTTTATTTTGATGGTTTCATCTTCTCTTGATATAACAACAAATAATTTTATTTCTTCCTAATTGTGTTTGTTTATATCTCTAGTTAACCCATGTAATAATATGATATTTAATTACTTGCAGTATTAATCCCCATCTTATTTTCTCACTCCCACTTTCCCACCTGCCTAAAAAAATTCTCCTTACACAAAATTGCAAACATTTTTTACAGGTGCATTGGAGTGTGCCTGTTATATCCCCAGCATCTAGGCCAACAAAAAATTTATTTTTCAATTCACATATAATAATGGAGCTTCCCATTTAAGTAGAGGGACCTAGTCCTAGAGTATTGGTGAACATCCACTAATTTTTCCTATAAAAAAAATATTTTGCCAACAATTTTTGGTGCCCACCATGGGGTATATTATGCATATTTTACACCCAATATATGAACCAAAAAATACAAACAAGGTATATTTCAAAAACCATAAAAAAAATAAAAATGGAAATTCATTCCTAAAAAACCCATTGTTGATTCCAGTAAGTGAGCATTTGTATTCCACACTTTCCTCTCATATTTTTGTTGTAAAATTTTCCAAAAAATGGTTGAAAGAAGATATACCATGATGAATAGGTTGAGAGAAAATGTTGATCCTTATTTTGAGACTTTGTAAAATATGAAAAAATCAAAGATAATCCATAATTCTTCTCTCAATCATCATCTCCATGCCATTATTCAAGTGGTATCCCTGCAAATTGTCACACCCCCGTTGTTTTCATTTTTGCTAAGTTATAAATGATTTTTAATATCAGGAAGCTTGTGGACATGGGGAATAGTTTCTGTATGTTACCCGTAAGGATGGCATCATATCGGTAGTTTCCATCATGTTCCTTAAGTTTCCAGATATTGTGACCTATTTAGCATACCTTAATATTACAACTAAATTACCTTTGTTGTGAGTTTTTATATTCATAATTAATTTCATTCATAGTGAATGTTAAAAATAATAAATACTTGTCATTATAAATCTATGCATTTCTTGGATTATAACCTCTATTATGTTTTGTTTTTATATTCATAATTAATTTCATTCATAGTGAATGTTAAAAATAATAAACTTGTTATAATCGCAATGAAAGTTAAACATACTTGGTTGTATTTCATAGTGGTGATTAACATTATTCTGGGGTTATATTTATAATTAACATATTAGATTATGTTGATCTAAATTTTCTTGTTGATAGACAAAAAATTATAGTTGTTGATGCTAAAAGGATGAAGTCCTTAATAATTGGGCCATGTAGGAATGAATCTTGAAAGGTTAAGCCAATGTTTTTCTATTCCAAAGTTTGATTGGTTTAAAATCATGGATAACTAGGATATAATGTGTGTGTGAGAGGCATGATTAAATTATGGTTAGAAAACCATCCTTCTATTTCAAATGACACCCATGGTATTTGACCATATGGATCAAGAAATTATTTATATAGTAGAATATATAAATGGGTGAATATTATGTTTTGTCTGGTTAGAAATTCATCCAAATTATGATTAGATCAAGAAATTATTTATATAGTAGAATATATAAATGAATGGTCTATAGACCATATCCTAAGTTCAATTTACTAAATGGTCACTATCCATAAGTTTAGATTAATGTTTAATTTTATAAATTAATAACTCATTCGAGCACCGATGTGAGCTCGTGCATTTACGAGTTTTATCGAGTCATTATTATGGCCACCTAAGTTATGGTTAATAAATGATATTAATATTTTTTATAGGCCATTGGGCTAGCCGTACTAAAATTAAATTGATTTTTTCAACAGTATTCAATCGTTTGATGCTATTTTCCCCCATCTATATGGTGGTGATTAGATGGCAGATTCATTTGAAACTAAAATAGGCTGGTAATTACTTGCTAAGTTTATCAGGATGTGGGGAGGGAAAAATTTGAAGTGGTACTGGTATGCATTGAATGAACCTTATGTTCATTCACATCGGTAGAAGCAAGAAGCTTCTTGAGGAAGCTACTGAGGGCTTATGGTTATTGTATTTTTTCATTTATTGTGGTTATCCTTTTCTCTTTGAATGATACATGCATGTTTTTGAACTATTAGTTGAAATTTATGTGGAATATAATTTTATGTTCATCTATTTAATGTTACATAAATGTTGTTAAACTTGTGAAGTGAGATTTGTGAAGGGTACATTTATGATTATTGTTAAGATTAAAATGGATTTTTTGGTTGAACTTGGAGATTGCTATTTGTTGGGTTTCAAATGTAATTACTAGAGACTACTGGAAATATTGTTGTGAATTTGAAGTATTTTGTGCAACATTTTTACATGCATGATTCCTTCTCCGAGGGATTTAATTTTAGTGGAAAATATTTGTAATAAGGATAATATTCCATTTTTGAAAATTTTCAAAAAGGTGAACTTTTCTGGCACAGGTCAGTGACCTGTTCTACTAAAAATTACAGTTTAATTTTTTTTAGGGGTTGGCTTCGCCTACCCTTGAAACTATCCCCTATATAATCCTGGATTATTCGCCAGGTAGAAAACTACTATCTCACTCATACCACCTGGGGGCATATGTATTATCAAGTATAGTAAACATGCGATAGGAGGGCGGAAGCTACATACACATGATAGGACGAAAAAGGTTGTAGATGTAAAATAAAGAGTTTTTTGGCACGTGACAGGGAGAGTTTGTTGTTGTGCGATAGGGAGAGTTTTTTGATGCGTGAAAAGAGTGTAGAGGAAATAGATGCATGACAGAGATTTTGTTGATGCGTGACACAAAGATTTTGTTATTGCGTGACCAGAGGACATAGGCTGCAGACACATGAAATAATATTTCATATCATGCGTCAACAACCTTATTGAAGCACAACTACAAATATATTGTCGTGCATCTACAACCTTCAGTCACACCACATAAAAATCAAGAAAAAAATTTGCTGTCAAATCCCCAAAAAAATCGCCTTCCCGCGAAACTGGTTCTAAGGATATTTTCCAGGTATTTTCCACCTCTGATTTCCAAGAGGTCTCTTAAAATGAACCCTTCCTTCTCCTTGTTTTAAAATACCTACAATATCTCTTCTTATCATCTTTATAGTTTATAACATTAAGTTATAATCCATGTTTTAAAATACCTACAATATCTCTTCTTATCTGAATTCTATGAATCTGTATGAGTGTGTAATATTGTGGGATTGTATTTATAAGATACTGTGAATGAATGTCATTTTTGGGTGATATATTTTCTTGTTGTACTTGTATGAATTCATTTACTTCTTTGGATTCTTTCTTGATCCATTTCGAGTTCACTCCTGATTATGGATTTTGTGCATTATTGACAAGAATAGGTCATAAGATCTGGAAGGTCATGCATGAGTAAATTACTTGATGGTTGTGGAACAACCCATTAAGGGTTTAGTCGATATGTGGTATAGTGATCTATTCAGGTTTGTTTGTTTCTTTCACTAGTAACCCAAAAAGGTGAAAATGGGCACATTTGCTTACCTTTGCAGGTTTATTATTCCTACCAGTCCCACTTACAGTCAACTTATCTTACTACCAGGAGTTTTAAAAAATTTATAAAATAGTGGAAAACTATAACTTTATACTATAGTTAATTTTGGGTTCCATTATATATAAAGGTTTAGGTTATAGTCAAGTTATAAATTATAGTTATTAAACACTTATTAATTAAAAGAGCTTTTTAGATATAGGTATAATTTATTTCAAATAATAAAGATGTAAACATTAGGAGACATGAAATTAGTTTGAACCAATAAGAAAAATTGAATTCCTAATTTCAATTTAACCTTATATGTATCATTTCTTTATAAAATATAAATATAAGTCTAATTTCTTAGAAAAGATTAAAAAATGAATATAAGTATTGAAAATAATTATTTAATTTCTAAACTTAATAAAAATAAATTCTTTTCAATAAATGTTTCTCAACTATTCTATTTAATATACATTTTATTAATTTAATATATGATCTAATGGGATGGTCAAAGCACATCAACCAAATTATATGCCACACATGGCAAACACTAACCACCTATAAACATCCCATATGGGCGTGATACATATATATGCAAAGCGGTTAGATTTTTATTTATTTAAGGTTTATAAAAAAATAAAATGAGTGTATTAATCACCCTAACCAAATTCTAAACTAAGCATTGATATGAATGTGGTCCAACTACTATAATTTATGGGGACATAGGCCAAATAAAAAGTTTAAAATATGTTAAAACAATAGTTTAAATACTAAACATAACACAATGGAGAGAACTCAGTGTAACAATTACTTGATCACACATATTCATATGGATATCAAAACCCCATACCACAAGTTTAAATAAAATAATTTTTACCCGAGTTGGTTTTTCAACCAATATACCCGTTCAAACAACTTTAATTATTTACTTTACCAATATTAATATATTTTCCAAATGGTACTCATTAATTACCCTATATTAAAGGGTCCTCAAATATTTAAAATAATTCATCCTCCTTATATTAAAGGGTCTGGTGGTTACCAATAATCACACATCTTCATTACATAGTTAATATTACTTCATCGTCACTAATAAATAATTCATACTTACCCATGTTACTTTACTTTTACACACATACACATAAATTTGGGGTATTTATTTTATTTATTACAAATTAGTATTACTTACATAGACCCTACCTCCTTTTAAAAAGAGTTCGAGAACTTATTTAACACTTTATTCCTCCCCATTTTAAAGGGAATTCCATGTTTATAACTCCCTACCCTATTTTAAAGGGGGTCTTCATTATATATTACCTTAGTAATTCAATCCTTTAAGTATTGTCATTATAAATCAAATAACATTCAATCTTTATAAAATAACTTTAAATACACTTCTTTGAGATAACCTCATAATTAACTATTTTCTTTTCGAATTAAATAATATTCTATCTTTGTAAAATAATATAATAATTAATTTTTATCATTTTGATTAATCACTAACCTTTAGAACTTTAATATTCTACTAATTTCTAGAACTTAATATTTTAAAATGGGAAATTTTTCACATAACACTTTCAGTGAACGTAGCTTCAGGTACAACACTAGGTTCAAAACCCGATGTAAGAGGCAGCTCATGTAACTTACTAGCAATGTTTTTGTCTATGGAAAACTAATTGTGTGGCCATTATATTTGTATTTCCCCCCTCAGGCATGAGTCACCTGTACAATTGGACTGATTTGTGCAATAAGCATTTCTTCAACTTGCGTTAGCATGGCCAAGACTTTAGGCTGCACCCCTGGGTCCATATTGTTCCAAGTGGAAAACCGGTTTCTGTCATGCTCATTACTGCATTTGAAGCATGTGTTATTGCCATCCTAGACCTTAACTCTCATGCCTAGGTAGGATTCGTGGAAACTGACGCACACAAACATATTCCCTAATGCATCTATTTTTCTCACAGAAACTTGTATGCTGCAGTCGAGTTTCCAAAGGGGTTGCTTGTCTTCTCGCTTTGTTCAGGTGCTCGTACTGTGCTCTTTGGTCTTTTCTGGGCCTGATATGCATTGTGGAGACCCTGTTGATTTCATCTTATTTTCCTCATAATGTTGCCTTTAAATTTCATTGTCATGGGATTTTTTCTTGTCATACCCCATTTTGGTTTTACCATTGTTGTGATTGTCTGCCATTACCTTAAACAATGTACAATCAAACCTACACAGAAGATGTAGAAATTAGAACTGGAACTTGTAACAAGGTTATATAACATGTATGTTTTATTTTTGTAAAGATAACACTTTATAAGGTACTTGTTTAATTGTTATTAAAAGCATACATTGTTTTAGTACAATTACATGCAGATTGATTTTATATATGTTGTTAAAAGTGCAAGGTGAATGCTATAGTACTGGGTCCTATGTTGAAAGCTAAATAAAACATATACAGACGACACCAACCCATTGGTTGTGTGTTCTTTATTAATTAAAAAGAAAAGTCGAAATAAGTAGCTAACGATTTACTAAATGCTTGGTTTGGCAAATTTTAAGATGCACCCTAGTTTTTTCCCTTTATTTTAAGTTTCGTTCATATTTATGTTGTCATATATATACCTGGCCCATGTTCAATTTAAAAGTGAATTCATAAGTACATTCAGTGTTCTAAACATTCATACAAGTTTTGTATTAGTATTTTAGTTTTGTATAGCTTTAAAAAAAGACTAAGACGAGCAGATTTTCCAAAAAAATTATATATGTTCATATTGTAATATATATGTACAAACATAGCCTAAATGTATCGTATACGAGTTTTTAAAGTATTTTACGTAGCAGTGTGTTTTCTGCGTACTATATATATGCCTTGAAGTAATGCATGTGAACTATTTTTTTGTTGATTTGGTTGTTTGGTTTTTATCAAATGAATTTCTTTTCATCTCTCTTGACCCTTCAAATCCTATTGGAAATATTGAATCTCACACAAACTTTCCAAGGTTCAATTCCAGTAAAAGCCCTCAAGTTTTATTTTTCGTTTTGCAATTAAAGGAGGCATGTGCGGATACTGTGGATATATAATTTTTTAAGGCAACATAGTCCTTTCAAAAATGTAGAAACTAAATATTTTTAAGGCATTTTCCCAAATATCTTGCATGCTTCCACGTTTTAGAGGGAAACCTTTCCTGTGACAGCATTTTGTAAAACAGTTCACATGCTTCCACATTTTGCGTACATGATATCTTTCCTGTTGTGTTTTTATTTTTCTTTTCTTTTTTGTGGGTTTTTAGAAATTTTGAGATGGTATTTTGTCAAATAATTGGCATGCTTCCACCAAGATAATTTTTTATCTATATTTTGTTTTTTTGTTTGTAGCAACTTTTGAACTGTTATGTTTGACTCCATTGTTGTGCATTATCAAACTTTCTTGTGACATTATCTAAACGTTGGAATAGGTTCTGAGTGTTTATAGGTCACATTATCTAATAGTATAAAAAATTTACATACAAACCGATCTGCATTAAGTATTAAATACAAACTGATTTGCATATTATTTGATGCAAATAAAAAACATTTGGTTTCTTAGTAGCTACTTAAGTGTTTGGAAAATGGCCTTGAGGTAATGTGATGTTATAAAAAATCAAATAATTAGTGACACTTTTCATCTCTCTTACCCCTTCTGAGCCTATTGGAAATATTGAATCTCACACATACTTTCCAAGGTTCATCCTTTTTTGGCCTCTCCTGCACAATGAACTTCTTGATCTAAATAATTTATCGCAGTTTGCACATTATATATCAAAAAATTTATAATTTTTCCATTATACTTTCTCTGTTCTTAGTGGGTACATGGCTTTGTGTGTTTAACGTATTGGTACTTTAGTAAATTTTTAAGAGGGAATTAAACTATTTAGGTGTTTTACGAGGCTTTAAAAAATTGAATGTCTATTGTAGGTGAGGTTAAAAATGGGTTAAGAGGGAATTAAACTATGTAGGTATCTTGAATGCTAGCTTAGGATGTGGAGCTGTCAAGCCGTAGAGCCGTGTTTTCCTGTAGACCTGGATTAGATCATATGCAACCATAATGTATATATAATGCATTGAGCATTTACTACATATATAGGCCTCATAAATAACCTTATATAAGCTAGTTTTGATTATGAATTAGATTCCACAATTGGCGGAGGGTTGGTATTTCTTAGGAAATTATTAAATATAATCTATATTAAATGGGTAATTACAATTATGTAATTATCTGCCATTACCTTAAACAGTGTACGACCAAAGCTGTACAGAAGATATAGAAATTAGAACTGGAACTTGTAACAAGGTTGTATGACATGTATGTTTTTGTTTTCTAAAGATGACATTTTATAAGGTAGTTGTTTAGTTGTTATCAAAAGCATACATTATTGCATTACAATTGCATGCGTATTGATTTTATATATGTTGTTTAAAGTGCAAGGTGAATACTTTAGTAAGAAGAGATTGTTTAACATATGGACCATTATCTGTTTATGGCGCATTCCAGTGATAGTTGGGTTAGATTTACATGGCTTGTAGATGTTAAATATCTACAGAATTGGGCCCTATGTTGAAAGCTAAAGAAAACATATACAGACGGCACCAACCCACTGGCTGTGTGTTCTTCTTACTTGATTAGTTGCACCGTATTACCAGTGGTTGTTGTTATGTTATTTTGCTCTTGATTTGATATGCTTTATATATTGTTGTGTAGTCAATTTATGCCATTTTTTTAACAGATTCATTTCAGGTTCAACGTCGCCATCATATCTAGCCTTAAGGTTCTCACATGTTTTTACATCCTTGTATATCATACGCCTGATGTCGCGTTCATAGGATAGTGGGTTCAAAAGTGAAGATTTTTTACTTTTAAAAAGCTTAGCTATTATTGTTTTCGATATCTCCATTGCAGAATGACCTCTGCATAGACATAACAATAGGTTGGTGGTGTAGGAACAATACAAAATTTGAGCATTTGAAATTTAGAGCTTGATCCACTAAGTGTAATTAATAACTTATTAATTTAAAAGAAAATTCAAAATAAGTAGCTAATGATTTACTAAATGTTTGGTTTGGCAAATTTTAACATTCACCCTAGTTTTTCCACTTTATTTTAAGTTTCGTTCGTATTTATGTTGTCATATGTATAGTAGGCCCATATTCAATTTAAAAGTGAAGTCGTAATGTGTTTTCTGCGTACCCGTACTAGTACTTGTCCCCATATGTTAGCAACGTATATGGGCATGCATATCATAAATAACCTTATATAAGCTAGGTTTGATTATGAATTAAATTCCACAATTGGTAGAGGGTTGGTATTTCTTAGGAAATTATTAGATATAATCTATATTAAAAGGGTAATTACAATTATGTTGTGCCATGAGATGAGCAAGTTATTTGTTTTTACTAACACTAGTAAATGAAAAACTTAACTGTGGGAAAAGCATATTGGTTTTAACCATAGGATTTAGCATAAGAAGCTTATAATGTTTTGATACATTGCTGTTGATCCAAACAAACGCTAGGCATAAGATATGTACACAAAATTTAGTATGGAAAAAAAAGTACATTGGATTACAAGGAAAATATAATAGTTACAAAAGCTTCCTGTACATGTGGGGCTGCTTTGTATAGGTCACATTACAGAAACAACAACTAAAATAGAGTATATATGCAATCATTTAACAAATTTACATGGGAGGTACGTTGCCTATTAAGGTGTGTTGGCATTTAACAAAGCAATGAAAACAGTATCATGTGTGGGCGATTCTTTTTTTAGAAGCACGTATAATAGTACACCGGAGCTTTTCGTTGCCATTGTATAGTTCTTTTTTTACTAGTAAATCAAAATCGTACTTACAGAAAATGACTTGTTCTAACACTATAGGCAATTGATCAGACTGTTGGGCTATGTGGTACGAAGCATATGCAGAAAGACCCATTATGCTCGAACTGACATCTTCGAAAGTAGTAGCCCATATTGTGCCTGTGGTATCTTCTAGCAATACATTCAACGCATATCTGAATGCGCATTGAGAGGAGTCTAAATTACACTTAGGAAAATGCCATGTGCCTTTATCTATTTGCACCACCTTTTTGTGACATTGTTTACCGCTAAGCACATTTGTACATGATACGTAACATAAATTAGTCATATTAACATGAATAACAATAGTCGTCACTAAAACCTTAGTTGTTACCTATAATTGTGCTACTTCATGGACTCCTGCAATATTGGTGTTATTTATTTTGATAGTACTTAAGCTAACCGGTACAAGATCCTTGGAGTTTGAGGCAGACTAGGTACACAATTGTTCAACTTTATGTAGGGTAGGGTTGATAAAACATTCAGAGTTGAGCCCTTTTGAAAGTGATCTACTGTTAAATGATGTTACTTTAACCCGCTTTAGGGCCAAAACTATCCTCTCACCTATGCTACCATGGTGCAAATCATGTAATAAGGTGCCTCCAGTTTCACAAAAAATGCCCCATAGAGTAACGTCGATAGAATGCTCAGAAGTGTCGCATATGGAAATGGCGCATTTCTTTATTTTTGTTGCATCTGCTCGATGGATGGATGAAGTTTTAGAAACAACTCCTACTAGTCCAACCACATCAACATGTGTATTAATAATTGTATCCTTAATAGTTGTTATCTTGGTAAAATGAAAACTGTCAAATGGTATGTCGCTTTCCTCATCAGAACACAATTGAAGCATGGAGTTTTTATTTAGTACTATTTCCCACAAATTATTGCATTGGCTAAATTTTTAGTTGACACATTTTAAGCTACCATTGGATATATTGTAAACATGTCCACGTTGTACGACCTCAAAAAAAGTGGGTGTAATACTTCCAAATGTTGTTAAAACAACTTTATCCCCGATAACATCTTTAACATTAAATCTAAACACCTAGCTTGAGCCCCTATTGTTAAAAAAGTGGTGTACATTCCCTTTCCTTATTACACAACCTTTAATAGTCCATTTTGGCTTATATGGGTTTAATTTTTTAATAAGTGTGATCACAAGCCTAGTAGGAACAACAACAAATTTACCTTGATCACTAGCAGGAAAACTGTCAAGCCCAAGTTTAGGGGTATGCACCGAGCTAGAACCAACCATTAGGAAGCTTTAAGGTGTTCGAATGGGGTGTACCTAAACTGCACTATATATATATATATATATATATATATATGTGTATATGTATATGTATATGTATATGTATATGTATGTATATGTATACATATATAGATATGTATATATATGTATACATATATATATATGTATATATATGTATATATACATACATACATACATACATACATACATACATACATACATACATACATACATACATATATATATATATATATATATATACGATAATACTTGCACACCTTAAAAAATCCATATTACAAGTTGACTCATATGTAATAATGTTTAACGTCTATTGTGCTCATGAAAGTAGGTAGTTGTAAACCAATAACACACTAAAAAAGTATAACAGGGCTACCATGAACCAATACATGTACAACAATTATCTGAAATGGTTGTATCAAAAACTGATTTACTAATACGGTGTAACTACTAAACTTACATCGTAATGTCACATTCAAACAAACATAAGAGTAGCCCCATTTGCAATAGGTCTCAAACCACATTTAAATAACAAATAGCAAACTCAGATCATATTTATTTATTATCAAATGTGCAAACTATACACACATGTATATAATTTGTTTGTAAAGTACCTAACGAGGTTGGTATATTTCTTTGCAATTTAGATAGTAACTACAAAGTATCTTTACAAAAAAATCCTTGTATAGATAGGCAAATTGAAAGAAAAATGTACCTCACTCAATCTACTGCATGTTTCTAAATAAGGACAAGGTAAATTCTATGTAAAATATATTTTATAGTACTAGAACCTCTAAAATAAAGTGTTCCCAAGTTAAAGTCATAGAGGGACAACATGTGTCAACTGGGTCCTCAGGCGGCCCAACGTCTTGCGGTGCCATAGTTGGTGGTGGCCTCTGGATATGCTCACACTCATTATGTGTCTCCTCTGGGTCCGCATGTAAGCACCTAAAACAACGGAAAACACATCTCTAAAACCCCATCTAAGTAGCTAGCCGCATGCACTCTATGTAAGAATCGTCCTCCCTGGACAACATCAAACCCTATGGCACTATAATACTTTTCGCACAAATAATTTATTTATAAACATAGAGATAATATATACATAAATCTAGTATTTGAGGAAAATAAAATATTCAATTCAACAACATTTCAACAAATCTTTGCATGGTCAATCTTATAATTGTTTTAATTTAAAAAAGAAAGAAACTACTAATTTCGGATGTGCACCACAAATTTCTAAGGACAGTGCCACAACCTAGTATCAATTTTTGACCTCTCAAACAAAAAATATTAATAAAGGATTTTAAAAGTATTTAGTATGTGTTTTTATATGTCCTTTCCAAAACTAACGCCTTTGTTGAGGTCTGAATATCACAATTCTTCAAAATATTAAGGATGGATACTTTGTTTTTGAAATAATCCCGTAAATGTTACTACACAAGCTATTTGGAATACGATGGTTGCAGCCTAAATAAGACATGGCTTATCTGAGAAGATAGTTCTATTGTATGACCATATGCAAGAAACAGGTCTCTAACCTGATCGAATTTATATTTCCTAATATACTCCTAGCCTACACTTAGATGGTAGATTTGGAACAAGGTATGAACACCCAAAAAAGTATAAAGAATCCAGGACATTTGCTTTAATAGCTTTTAAAAATGATATGATACTGGCCAATGGTGGGAAAAAACTTATGACTGCAGTGGTTGCAAAGTACAAAATCTATCTTCCAAACTTGAAAAAGTGTTTCAGAGGTATTATCAAGCGCAAAGAACACTGTAATGGGCATCTACATGAATATTGGCTCGACTTTACTCTTCAAGTAAAAGATGAGGATACTTGCTGAAAAATGTCAAAGGTACTAGTTTGTATTGTGCTATAAAAACAGAGTACGAAACCATGTAGATCTGCTTTGCGATTACGAGTTAAACTATCCTAGAGTTACCCATTTCATGATAGAAATACCAAGACATGTCTAGAAATGTAAGTTGTAATTTCGGTTAATAAAACAGCCACTTGTAAAAACAAAGGTAAATACATAAATAACTTTATACAACAATGAACAGTTTTACAATTATCATCCTGTCATTATGTACTATAGCTTTTCTACATAAAATTCAAGTGAACTGTTTTACAAAATGCCTTGAGATAATGCGATGTTATAGCCTGCAACGGTTGCAACATTTTCATATTTAAGAATGTTGTAATGATGTCTTACTCACATGAATAAATCTTAAATATTCAAAATATCATTTATTTGAGAGAGAAATGTAAGAAAGTCTCCAACCTGATCGGGATTGCAATGAAGATCAAAAATCTTACATGCAGAAAATTCTTCTAAATCTAAGTATTTTATCCTTTCCTGATAGTGGCAACCTCGGTATTATCACATTATTCTTTTTTGAAATCACAGTTGACATTTGTGGATTAATATGGTCACTTCTATTCATTTGATCATGTAAATTGTGGCTGTGGGAGTGATGAAAGGTTTACAATTGAAGAAATCATTGTCCATTTTCTTTCTCTTTTCCTCGGCATTAAAAAGTAATTGATTTTAACGAAATTGATTTTGTACACGAATGAGTATTTAGAGTTCTAGAAGTAATTGTGATTGCATTCATCTCCAAGGAAAAAGAAAGACAATAATAAACTACAGGAATGCGTAACAGAAGGTATGTCCGTCCTAAACGATGAGTGTAGCCTTCCTGTCACGGAGTATAGTAAAGTTATGTATTGGTTTCAGTACTAACGAAAGTAAACCTACACTTATGTAAGATTTCCTGAAATATGTTGCACGTCTCTTCAATTTGATCATGTAAAAGGCTGTGGTTGTGGGAGTGATGAAAGGTTTTCAATTGAAAGAAATCATGACCAGAATGATTATGATTTCATTTCATCTTTGTTTGGGAGTTTGACCATGTTCTGTTTTATGTCTATATTGTCCAATTTTATTTCTCTTTTCCTCGGCATTAAAAAGTTAGTGATTTACTGAGATGAGTAGTGCATTACATGATTGAGATGATGTTACTACCTCAAGGCATTTTGTCAAATAGTTCACAGCCCCTGTATTTTTGCAAGACTATATATTCATCATTCAAAAACAACAATATATCCTGCATTGAAATTCCCAAAAATTCTACCGCACACCTCATACAAATACACAATAACAGAATACCTGTCCAAAAACAACAGGAAAGAAACACTCTACAACTGAAAAAACCCCAATTGAATCACCTCTATAAAATTCAACAAAACCCAGTCCCCATCCATGTGGGCATAAAAAACAGTCACTCAATGAATTGTGAAATAAATGCCTGAAATAACAATGTAAAGATGTAACACTCTTCAACTTAGAAAAAATATAATGAATCTTAGACCAAAAAAACCCTATATTGTGTACGCTGATTGGGATAATAAGCTTACAGGTACTACAAGTTGGGAAGATCGTCGATCCGTGGTGAGAGAATACCAGAAAGGCCATTGTTGAGCATCGTTCAGATCCGTGTCCACAATTGGATACCAAGGTGTTGCGTCTATAGGCAGGGATGATACAGGACTGTAGGCGCAGCAGGTGGAGGGAGGGCCAACGGACAAACAACCACATACCAGTTTGCACAACTTTGAACGTGGCTTCCCAGCAAAGCCCAAACCGCTGCCTACAAAACCCAATCACATACCAAAGCAAGAACAGGGACAAAAACGGATTGCCACAGACAATGTGCTAGCACTGAAACGTTGTTCCAGAAGGTGGACAACAAAAACGACACTGAGTGCCTCCCGCTGTGAAAATGCCTACGGTGTAAAAATGTATTTCAGATGGTCTGTGGTTTTTGGGAAGCGCATGTCTATTTCTCACACTCTGGTTTCTTGATTTTAATCCAAATACCTTCTCGATGTCCAAAATGTTAGTATGGGTTCAAATTGCGAATCTTCCTCTACATTTCTGGTATGCCTTAGAGGATATTGGTAATGTACTTGGTAGATTTTTAAAAATAGATCAAACTAGAGCAACGTTGAGGATCCGTACGTTTGCCAAAATATGCTCCAAAATTGATCTCAGCAAGGGTTTGTCAGACAAGATTCATTTGAAAATGGGTAACATGTTGCATGTTCAATCTTTAGACTACAAAAACACAACCTTTCGATGTCATATATGTAGGAACGCAGGTCACCTACATGTTGATTTCTTGATGGGTAAGCAGAAGGGTTCTCAAAGGAAAAATAATCAACCATCTAGTATAGGATTGAGCTTCTCATATCCCATGCTGAACTGAGAGGAGGTAGCTAAGATAGAATAAGGAGGAAACAATCAAACTGAATCGAAAGAAAGTTCAAAGCAACAGAAAAAAGGAAGGAAAAAACCTGAGTAAAACACGACCACGTATATGATTCTTCAGATAAATCAGACTCTGAGTAGGAGCCTAATCTCGATAGTGCTACAGATCTCAATAGTATGTAAATGGTGGTAATTACAGATTTGAGCCCATGGCAAGATGTGAAAAAGAAAAATGGAAAAAGGGGTGATTTGTGAATATCCATAGTTACTACTCTTCACATGAAGAGCGGTAGGTGTGGGATTCCTCCCTCTCTTTAGTTAGTTCAGGTCGTTGTTTTGGGCCATTTTTTATGTGTTCATTTTTGTTTCTGTTAGGTTTTTGGTTGTACGGGTGGGGTCCCTTAACCCTCCGATTCATAGCTTTGGTCAAAAGCATTTAACGATAAAAAAACATAGCTATTATTTTTGTTGGTGGTATTGTAAATTTTTATTTTAATGTATTTAAGTATGTTTACACAAATATAAATATTTTTTTGTTATTTTGATGTAGAAATATTATGAAATTGAAGTATTTGTTTAATTGTCATCTTACTGTGTTAGTAAATATATTTATTAAATATTTATTTGAAAGTTGGGTGTAAGGGTGTGACTTGATGATGGGGTCTTAGTGCTTGCCAGCCAGCCACCTAAATTCCAATTATAAATATTTGAAATATTTTACTTTAATGTATAAATGTTATGAATTTGAAAACATGTGTTGAGTTTTCAACAACTAAAAACAACAACAAAACAATTGAAAAAACTAAATAATACAAAAAAACAACCAAACAATAATAATCAAATGTTGAATAATCACAAAACCTTTGACATTGATCAAGAGAACATAACCTCTTATGAATAAGTAGATTTTCCATAATTTCAATATAACAATATACTTGAACTTTAACATATGTTAAATTCTCATTGATTAAAAAATTAAAACTGAGTGAACACTAACCTTTGATATTGGTTACAAAACATATATTATTATAATATTTTTTGTAAATAGTTTAACATTTAAAAGAATTATATTAAATTTGTAATAATATGTTAATAAACACATTTATTATACATTTTACAATTGTCATTCAAATGTAAAAATATTTTAAAATTAAATTATTATTTAAAAAATTACAATTTTTTGTCATATATTTTTAAGTACATAATACACTAGTTTCAAAGTTTAATTATTGATTAATAAATAATGTTCATAACATTTTACATTGCGATGATTATGATGGGAACATATTTGGCATGGTGCTAGAAGCCTATTCAACAATAATTACGGTGGGAGAAGTAAAGAAACCTTTGCAAGGATTCATCAAATTGGTTAGATAATTTTGGATTCATTTTATCTAGTTTGCAAGTAATCACTCATGAAAAGTCTTAGTTAAGTCAAAATATATCTGTCCACTTAACAAATAAAATGGATAAAGTCCACATATTGAGTTCAACTATGTTAATATTGATAGACACACAAAATAATCCAAGCTCCACAAATGCACAAAGGCAAACACCACCCCCACACATAGAATGCAAAAAAACATATAAATGTATAAAATATCAGCAAAACACAACACACAAAACTCATACATTATATTATTTATTTCAAAAATATATATAATGCGATAAATTGTGAAATGTCATTATTGACGAACATCCTTGGCGGATTGAGCCGTCAGAGTCATGGGAATCCTTAGGTTAGTGGGACGTGCGCCCTAAGGAGACCTCTAGATTTTAAAGAAGTTGGCTCTTCTCTACAAGGTGAGATAGGGGTGAGAAGAATTAAACAAAAACATAAAATAAGCTAAGGCGATGTGTTGAACGAGCCTGCTAAGAGATCAATCGAGAATGCAACTTCCTGAGAAGGGAAATAGTGAATAACTGAAAAAGGGTGGATGAAATGCACCACAGGTCAGAAAGGGTCACACAGAACACTACCTCAAACTACTTAAGCACAACTTCGAAGATAGTAACAACATTCAAAGATGCACAATTTCTACATGAAAATAAAGGCGATCAGAGACAATAAGGATATGCGGATGATGAAAGAAAGCACCATAAGCCATATATATTACTCCAATAGTTGTGCACATTATTACATTTAGGCAAGAGGCAAGATTGTTGTTACAAAACCCGGGTAGAAGGCTAGAGTTCCAAGACCTCTATCTTTTACAAAAGAGAGACTTGTGGCAGAGAAGAAAAGATTAACTCTCCTAGTATCTATCTAAGAAAGATTATTTTTTTATATCAGACTTTGATTACAATATATAGGAGGAGAAGGAGGTAAGAGACAATTCTTAAACTCTTTTCCAACTACCCTTCAATTATGATAAATGATGTGAAGTATCAGAAACAAATTTCCTCAAATCTTTCTCACTATTTGGCCCTTTCAGAAGAGTGAGAGCCATGCCTATTTAATGCATCTTAATTATCCTGCAACCGACTCCCTTGAGATGGACTCGCCTTTTGAGAAAAAACCCTTTCGGCTATTTATTACATAACCAAATATTTCGACCCTTTGTGCATTAGTTCCCAGCCTCTTGATTCAAACGGCACGTATTTTGTAATGAAATGACCCTTTGAATGCAGATGAATAAGTTGAGTCTTCACAGGCTGGCACTCTTCACACGAGGCTATGCATTAATCCTCTATTGAAATGACAAGCTAGAGGACCCCTCACTTCCCATCCTTTGAAAATTCTTGAGCATTTAAAATCTTATAGATAAGACCCAAAATCACTTATATGTGGTGGATGGCTTGTCATATTTTATGACCTATCTTGAAAATGGAGTCTATTTGTTGTAAGATCCACGTGGAAGGCTCGCGCATCCTTATGAATCTAATTTTTTTTCTGGCTCCTGGGAATGCGTTGGGTGAACACTTGGCACCGTCTGCAAGCTTGATACTTTACTGCTTTCGGTGATTAAAGACTCACGATATATAAATGTGAAAAACCATCCCTCATGTGAGACCCCTTTGTTGACTCCATGCGTCAGCCCTGCGGGAGTTTGAGACTTCGTCCCCTCCTTTGACTTCTGAAGTTGCTCTTGCTTGACACTCGGCACCTTCCATGGCTTGCTCATCTCTCTTTGTGATTTGGTTAAGTCCCCTTTTTCTTTCGGAGAAGATTCGGCTTCGAATGGGCTTTGAAAACGCAATAAACTTCCTAGCTGCAGAAATTTAAATAACTATCTGGCGACTCACTGGGATCATTAGCTTGCTAAATGAAAAGAACCCACAATACCCCGCTATAAAATTGGTCTGAAACTGTGCTTTGAAGCCATTATGAATCTGATTCCATGACCCTTTCATTTTTTTGCAAACCATTCATAGTTATTGGTTGATTCTCGTGCCTTCCTACTCCCATAATGAAACTCGGTAAATTTTATTTTTTTCTGAGAGTAGAAAATAAAAAAGATGGCCAACGGAATCATTTGGCTGATTTTAGTTGCTCTGCATTTTCTCGAAATGGAGTTTACAACCGCCTCAGCTAACTATGGATTCTTCATCGAACCGAAGTCTTCATAAGATTTTGTGCCTCCTTAATAGAGTAATATAAGTGTGGGCCTATACAAAAAAACAAAACATACGTGCCTCAAATGAGTCATGCAGAGTGTGTGTAAGCACTTATTTTGCTGAAAGTAAATCTACTCCTACTCCTAATCTAACTGGTTTAGTACATGCTAAACAAAACCTGAAACAAGCAAGGAGATATAGCTTCCTTTTCTTATAAAACGTGGCCATGCAATCAATTTGGCTATTGATATGGCTTGTAGTAAGAGTGAAAAGTTACCCTTCACTCTTCCACCTACGGTATCAACGAACAGTGTGAATACCTCCTCTTGTTCATTTTTTGGTTGGAGATGTTGCAGCTAACCCTCAGGGTCTTGAAAATCATCCTCATGTTCTAAAGCGAACATGACTGGTGTTGAGTATTTCCTTTGTCCTGATGAGAAGTAACTTATAACGGAGGTCAATCTGACCTTCTGCTTCTGTCCGTCTCTCTGGGCTGTATCTTTTGGAATGAGGATCTTTTACGGATCTCTTTGAAGGGTTTCATCTCTATCTTCTTTCTCCTCTCCCTTTTTAGCAACTTCACCAGAGAATCTAGGCTCTTTGATTGAAAGCAAAAAGATTTTAATGATTATTTTCTCCAGAGCGTTAAGGCTAGTTCCGAAGGAGTTGTTACGAGCGGAAGGTCATCGTTATTGTAGGATAAATGACGTAACGAGACTTGTGATCTCCACAGGCCCCTCTTAATTAAGGCATCCCCCCAAATTTGATAAGCAGTCAAGCTCATCATCCTCCTATTGTGCCAAGGTATCCTCCTTTTGTATGATGGCCTTTGAGGTTGCAAAGATTCAATCCTATATGGCTTCATCTTACAATATGAAACCCATTGATAAAAATTTTTCCCAAGGAACTTCTTTGTTGGGAGGACAAATAGAGGTAACTTTTGCAGCCTCTCTTCTACTCAACTAGTGACACGAACTTCCTGGGCTTGTACCACTTCACCATACGATCCTCTTCTTTTGGATTTAGAGCCTTTTGTTGCTGGTGTGAGCGGTATAACTACTTGAAGAAAGGGAAACGATGGAATGGGTGGCTTGGAGATGGATAGAGGACGATCCCTAGGTGGTAATGAATTCATGACTGCACAAATTCATAGGATGAAGAGAAATGGGAGGCATGGAAAGACAAATGAATGAAAATGGATGAGAGGGAGGTCTGTGAGCCTTTGTAATGACTCGGTCGGACTCTTTGGAGTTACTAGAAGTGCTCCACAACTATCTTCATTGAAGCTTGATTTCTATCGAGAATCGACTGAGTTGATGTCATAATAAAATATCACTCTGAGTTGTCCCACCAAGCATGCCAGGAAAACTATTAACGACCATCCTTGGTGGATCGAGTCATCAGAGTCATGGGAATCCTTAGGTTAGTGGGATGTGCGCCCTAAGGAGACCCTCAGATTTTAAAGAAGTTGGCTCTTCTCTGCAGGGTGAGATAGGGGTGATAAGAATTAAACAAAAACATAAAATAAGCTAAGGTGATGCGCCAAACGAGCCTGCTAAGAGATCAATCGAGACCGTAACTACTTGAGAAGGGAAATGGTGAGTAATTGAAAAAGGGTGGATGAAATGCACCACAAGTCATAAAGGGTCACATAGAACACTACCTCAAAATACTTAAGCACAACTTCAAAGATAGTAACAACATTCAAATATGCATAGTTTCTACATGAAAATAAAGGCGATCAAAGACAATAAGTATATGTGGATGATGAAAGAAAGCACCATAAGCCATATATATTACTCCAATAGTTGTGCACAATATTACATTTAGAAAAGAGGCAAGATTTTTGTTAAAAAACCCAGGCAGAAGGCTAGAGTTCCAAGACCTCTATCTTTTACAAAAGGGAGACTTGTGGTAGAGAAGAAAAGATTAACTATCCTAGTATCTATCTAAGAAAGATTCTTTTTTTGCATCTGTTATCCTGTAAAATTGACAAGGGCAATTTTGCAAGTAACCATACCAAAATTTTGTTCTGGTTCCTCGTCAAGGTCCCTCAATGTTCGGAATGGTGTAAAATCCCTTTCCGAAAAGTCTAGTTTTTCAAACTTAGTCATTTTGGTCCTTTTTTGGCTAGGTGCATATTTTGTTCATGCAACACAAGATGAATTTGCACCCCCTTCTATTCCTTTAGCGCACCCTTTGGAGTGTTAACACAAAAATTATTACACCTCCCTGTGATGCGCATTTCTTTCCTGCGCCAAGGCGCGTGCGCCGACCTGTCAACACTAAAAATGTTGTGCCCTTAAGCGGTGCGCCAAGGCACTCAAAACCCCATGTTGACAATCATGAATTTGTGCTAAAGGCCTAGGTAATCTCTTGTTGACAGGTGCATAACCGTGCCAAAGGGCACAAATATTTTCCTATTGACACGTGTTTTGGTGCACCCTTTGAAAAAGTTGGTGGCACATTTATTACGCCTTTTTCTATATATAGGCACATCCGCCCTGTCATTTTCATGATTGAAAAAACACGTGAAAAGTTTATTCCTCTGCACCTGTCAGCGCTCCTGTCATCCTCATGTTGCGTTCATGGACCCCACTTCGTTTCTCTCATTCTATATATATTTTGGGTAAGTGGTCCTTGCTTTCCTTATGGTTTTGTTTTGTTTTGGTTGTCAGTGGGGTTGTTGAAAAGCAAAGGAATGAATCTAATAAAACAATATGCCTCCTCCAGCCTGTTTTGCAATCTTCTCTCCCCCCAAACCAGTTTTACCCTCCTTCCAGATTTGCTGGCCTGGAGGGCTTTGTCTCAGAAATGAACCCAAAATCCTCTTCGCTCTGTTCCCCTCACTATCGAAATCCATGTCGAAAGAAGCCTAAAAACCGCAAACCAATCAAAAGAAAGAAAACCTAAAAGTTATCAGTCCTAACCCATGGTTTTTCCTTTGGCGCAATTGCCATCCTTGTTGCATAAAACACAGTCGTGCCAAGAGGGCGCACTGTCCCTGCCTACAACACACATCCTTCCTGCATTGTATAAAACTAAGAAAATTCTTACACGGGTGCAGGCGTAATCCCGCTTACAACAACAAAGGGTGTCATGCAAGCTCCTCCTGCACCACGCCAAAGGCCCCTTGGCACGCATAAAGTCAGTGATACATCCTTTAATGTTGCGCCCTTTGGCACACCAAAATAATCTGCAACACATTCCATATTTGTGCCATTGGCACATCCTGCTACCATGCAACACCAAAATTGTTTGCACCCAGTTTAAACCATACACAATGGCACAGGCACAAATCCTTCTACAACAACACTGATGTTATGTGTAATTTTCCTGTGCCTTGCACCCTTTGGCGCTATTTTCTTCCTTGCAACATCTTGCTTCAGTGCGCCTTGCCTTTTTTTGACCCTGCAGCCTGCAATATTCCTTCGCCCTGCGCCCAGAAGCTTTTAAATTGCTAATTCCTCATTTTGTAAAGCCTTGATGGGTGATCTAACAACTAATATGGCTCTTCTGCGTTGGACTTTTCTCCTTCTTCTTGCAGATCAGCAACTGAACTCAGATTCGCATATGTCTACATCAATCAAAAGGCCAACCAAGTCAAAGGGTAAGGCCAAACTCACAGAGGAAGAATGAAATACAAGTATCAAAGGGTCAGGATGCCAGAATCTCATGCGGAATGTGACTTAGATATCAGAGATTCGAGCTTGGCCATATAGACATGGAAGATTTTTGGCTAGAACCAGAAAGTTCACAGGTGGTCCATGGATGGAAAAACTAGTGGGAAGTGGTCTACACTTCACTGGAGGGATCCCCGTTAGTGTGGTGAATAATGAGTTCATGATGGTGGTGGCCCGCAGCTATAACAAAAACACAAGGTGTGTTGAGAACGAGAAGGATGAGGTTATAATCAAACTCACTGCCCGGCACTTTGAGATCATGTTGGGTATTCCCCACCACCAGCATTTTGTGGCTATAATCCAGGAAGACTGCATTAAGGCATGGGAGGAAAAATGAAGACAAATGCATGTAGTTAATGAACGAGGTGTATCTAAAAAGTAAGAAGGTAATAACTAGGTGGCCCCAGGTTATTCATCGCAGTGAATTTTTGGAGGAGTTGAGTGACACCATTACCTTCCTGAGCAGGGTTTTTTGGATTCTTGACACCCACTACTTTTATAAATGGATGCTCAGGTATCTGGAAAAAAATGAACAAAAACGTGCCTGATCAGTGTTTTGAGTGGGCAGAAATCATCAGCAGCACCATCTCTGAGCAGCTCCAACAACTCACAACAACGGGGAGGTTCTACATGAACTCCTACGTGGTCTACACTGCTTCCTCTAAGAGAGATTATCCAGCGCTGAGCCAATGCGGGGTATGGTCCCAGGTAAAAATATTTGAATATTATCCAGAATTAAGACTGGAAAATAGCATTCCGTAGTTCACCAAGATCAAAGATTCCTTCTTCTACAACATAATCTACCTATTGAGGCCAAATATGACTCATGGTCGGATGACCAAGAGCACAGTAACAACAATCGAGAATTGGGGGAGTTATTTACGTAATTCCCCAATTTCACCTATCTCAGAGCAGCCAACTTCTTGTGGGAACCCACCAAGTTACCAAGGTATGCAAGCCCTAAGTTTATTTTGTTGGAGCTTTCGAGACAGCTCATAACATATCACGAGAAGTTCCTGAAAAGAAAGAAGGGTGGAACTCCATTCCCCCTCACATTGGGTAGGTACACATGCACTTCTCACACCAAGGCCTGGGAAATATTCGTGGAGCTGGAACTGCTAAACCTGAAGCACAATTTCCCGGCAAGGCTGACCTTTGATCCACGAAATTTCCTACCAAAGGAAAAACTTGATCCGATCCACATTCCATGGATCGAGGACATCTACATTGACCTGTATCACGAGTTCGAACTCAGGAGGAAGGATCACTCCCATCTGGCCCTGGTAGAAATTATTCAATATGGTGTGGCCATTTTTCCGAAAGGTTTCCAAACGACTGATCAAGAAGTTGATCAGGTATATTTAGACATGGATGGAGACAACTAGCCATTCTCCTAAATAGATAGGAAAAAGGCACCTCAGACCATTGAGGAGAGGGTTATGGGGACATTGCAGCGCATAGAGAACTGGTGTAGGTATAACAGGCTTATTTACCTTGGGGTGGACTTCACCACGCCCCCTTTGGGTGATGCACCTGCCAAGCCGAAGCATTTTCCAAAGGGCATTGGAAAATAAAAAGAGGGAGAATCAAGCGCCACTCAAGAAGAAGCTCCTGCAAGCCCTCCCTCCGTCGCACAGGAATAGGTTGTAACCCTGGTATCTCCAGAGGAAGAAGTGGCAGAAAGTATTCCAACGGGCACATCCACTCAGGATGTTACCACTGCTACAACCACCGAGGTACCCATTGCCCCTTCTCCCACTCCTCCTTCCCCTCCTCATGTCTCTCAAGCAACCATTCCTTTGGTTGTGTCTTCTCCCCCATCTCCTACTATTCCCCTTTTCTCTTATTCCATCTTCTCTTCCCTCACAGAGCTATCCCCCAGTATTTCTTCCCTCATCTCTCAGCTCCCTTCCACCCCCACAGTTTCCTCTCCTATAGTAACTCCTACCCCTATGAGCGTTGGAGGATCGGCTTCTTTATCAATGCCGCTGCCAAGCATCTCAACCCATTTCCCCAAGTACACTGTAGTTGCTCCTTCTTCTTCCGTCATTCCTTCTTCTCCCTTAAGTCCAGCATGGATCTCCCAACACCTGAGCCAACACAAGAGGAAAGTCCCCCTTGCACCTATGAACTTCTCCGTCATCCCAACAAAAGGGGCTAAGAAGCAAATCCAATAACCCACTTCTCTCAGAGCACCTTAGGTGAAAGAGTAATGGAGATCGCCTATCTCGATCCCAAAAAGGATAAAAAAGGATCTATCACCTACAGATTATACAGTGACGTAGGTCATAATGGGAACGTCATCCGAGAGCCTTCAAGGAGAGGCCCTATCCGCAGTGGATGCCCTTTGCAAGAAGCTTCAAGAAGCAAAGGAAGAGAAGAGGCTACTAAAAGAGCAGAATAAACATCTTCTCCATGCCCTGTAGAATATGGGTAGTGCACCTCCTACAACTGCCACACTGAGGCCCTTAGTCAGGATAAGATAAACGAATACGCCAAGATTAGCGAATAAGGCATGGCAGTATCCACCTAGAGAGACCAGATCCTCAAAGATAGTGAGGAAGTAATCGTCAAGTTCACCGAGTTATATCAGAACATTGGTTAGGTGAACAAGGAACTCCAGGTGATTGCAGGACCTATCTCCAAAGAGTTAGACCATGCTAGGTATCAACATGAGACATTCCAAAAGATTCTCGACTGATCAGTCGATGATTTAGTTAAATTCGGCATCTTTGATCACCCCAGAGCACCCAACAAAGTCCTTGCTGCTTTGGACTACCGGGTCGATCAGATGAAATTTGTCCTGGAAAAGATAGATAAGGTCAAGGAGGAAGCCTTGGATGCAATGCATCAAATGGAGCAAATTATCCTAAGGATGTCTTCGGGCTTGCTCACTCCGTCATTTGCCTTGAGGAAGGAAGATGAAACTATTCGAATCTTCAAAGAGATCGTCTCGCAAGGGTTAGGGCCAGGAGCTACTTTTTACGCTGAATCCATCAACAACCTTCTTACCTGCCATGACTTTGTGGAATACCTGATGGAGGTAGGTAATGAGTACTTCCAAGCTCCCTAAAAAACTCAAAGATGAATGGGAGACTTGTGAAGTCATCGGTGACCACACCAAGGGTCCTGCACAGGACCAACTCTAACCGATGATCAACAAATTCATGGAGTATCGGGCCCAATGCCACATTACCTCTCCTGAGCAGAAGCAGGGTACTCCTTTCCAGCCGCGAGACGATGACAAATAGCCTTCCTCCTCTTGGCTTTCTTTTTGTAATATTTAAAAGTATGTTGGCACAAACGATGACATCATCCATGTTGCACCATGGGATGTTGTTATCCACCAAGTTGCCCCAAAAGTCAATAGTTGACTTTTAGATATTTTGTAAATATTTTGTAATTAGTTGTTGGTTTCTTTTTGCCTTCTCTCTTCTTCTCCTTCTATAAATACTTGAATATTTGTTGTATTCAAGGGGGTGGACACTTTTTAGATGAAAAATAGAAGTGAGAAGAAAAGGCTTTGTACTTTTGTAACAGAAGAAAACATAATACAAATATTAAGACTTTGTGCTGAATATGTGTGTCATGGGCATCTGATCTTTCTTATGTCAGATCTATGCATTTATTCTGTTGGATATATCTCTACTTTTTTGTCATTTGTTCATCAGTATTGCTTTGTTCGTTTATGCAAGTAGGTTCGGCTCTGTTTACTACCAACCCAAAACATAAACCCTCTGACTTTTCTGCTTTGAAATTCTTTTCTTTTCTCCCTTCAGATCTATCATATCTCCTCTCCCCGTTTCATTCCCTTCTCTTCGCAGTTAGAAATACCCCAACTGGGATGAGATCCCAAACCCCTGAAGGCAGAATATTGTAGGACTTGCGCAGATTCCTACTGGTAGAATAACAATAAACCAGTTTTGCTTTGTTGTCTCAAAGAGGGGCTATGCCTTGCACACTGTTGGCTCGTCTATCCATAGATCTGTCCACCCGACAGATTTTCAGACCAACAACATCAAACTTTGATTATAATATATAGGAGGAGAAGGAGGTAAGAGACAATTCTCAAACTCTTTTCCAACTGCCCTTCAATTATGATAAATGATGTGAAGTGACAGAAACAAATTTCTTCAAATATTTCTCATTATTTGGCCCTTTCAAAAGAGTGAGAGCCATGCCTATTTAATGCATCTTAATTATCCTGCAACCGACTCCATTGAGATGGACTCACCTTTTGAGGAAAAACCCTTTCAGATATTTATTACATAACTAGATATTTCGACCCTCTGTGCATTGGTTCCTGGCCTCTTGATTCAAACGGCGCGTATTTTGTAATGAAATGACCCCTTGAATGCAGACGAATAACTTGAGACTTTGCAGGCTGGCACTCTTGACACGAGGCTATGTATTAATCCTCTACTGAAATGACAAGCTAGACGACCCCTCACCTCCCATCCTTTGAAAATTTTTGAGCATTTAAAATCTTATGGGTAAGACCCAAAATCACTTATACATGGTGGATGGCTTGTCATCTTTTATGACATGTCTTGAAAATGGAGTTCATTTGTTACAAGATCCACGTGGAAGGCTTGCACATCTTTATGACTCTGCTTTTCTTTCTTGCTCCTGGGAATGCGTTAGGCGGACACTTGACATCGTCTGCGAGCTTGCTAATTTACTCCTTTCGGTGAGTAAAGGACTTGTGGTATATAAATGTGAAAAACCATCCCTTAGGTGAGACCCCTTTGTTGACTCCATGTGTCAGCCCTGCAGGAGTTTGAGACTTCGTCCCCTCCTTTGACTTCTGAAGTTGCGCCTGCTTGACACTTGGCACCGTCCACAGATTGCTTGGCTCTCTTTGTGATTTGGTTAAGTCCCCTTTTTCTTTTGGTGAATATCTGGCTTCGAATGGGATTTGAAAATGCAATAAACTTCCTAGGTGCGGAAATTTAAATAATAGTCACAAAAAACAAGAAAATTACACCATCTCTTATTCTTATCTCTTTTTTCTCTATATATATCTTTTTATTTTTGGGTTTCTCATGCTTTGGGTCTAAAATGAACCTAACACTCATTAATTTATCCAAATTGCCCTTAGCGCTCCTCATCCCTCTTTTTGGTCTTTATAAGGTCAAGGTACACTTATTCCTTTCATTTTTCTCTTTTGAATTTTAGTTATTGGATGCCAATTATGCCATGTCAATATGGTTCTAATTTTAATCCATCTATTTTTAAATACATAAGCATTGTAGTTTATTCAAAAAAAAGAGATCAACTTCACATTAAAAACACTCTATTGAACATTCATAGACATTCTAAGGAGACCAAACAATCATTAGATAATTTATTACTTCTAAAATTTGTATTTCTTGTGAAAATTTTTGTTGCATTACATATTATTTTGTATGTGTAACCATAATTTTCACCATTTATGGGCCTCGTAATTAAATGGTCTTTATTGAGCATTTTATTTCCTTATCGTTGAAAAATCATGGCCAATAGAGAAAAATGAGGTTACAAGTTCACTAGTGCATAGTGAGAAAACAAAATATCATAACTAAGAAAACCCAAACATCAATTTATTTTAAGGCTTATATATCACTTGTACACCCCTTGCAATTTACACATGTATAAAGCCGCCTTGACACTTTCTATATTTGTCTTCATCAATTTCATATTTGTGGGCAGGGTCACTATTACTAATCTTTAGATTCATAACACTATCACCCAATCAAAATAATTTATTCACTATAAACCTCATAAACCTATATAATTATCTTAATTAATCAATATAATTGAGATATTATTGTTGCATTTAAATGCAATCCATTTATCTATAGTATTGCAACCGAAGTGACATCTTAATAAGTTTTGTTACTGTAAAATAAAAATAACAGATATATAAAAACATCAACTTGCATTAAGACTCGTATAAAGGAGCAACAATAACCAATCACTGCTTTTATTATATTGCCCAAGAAAACTTTTGGAAAGTCTGAAAATCTCTACAAATACTCTCCTCAACAGACCTTGCCAACCCATCAAACAAAACAAAGCATAAAAAATGAATAATGCATTTGATGACCTAATCCTACTTCCCTTCCTCCCCTCAACTTATTCCTTTCCCTCGCAATTTATGTCTGAGAACACATAACTCCTTTTTGACGCCTCATTTCCATCACCATCTTGTGGGAATTTGAGTGTTTATGAGCAGAAAAGGTAGGGCTTGCAGCAGGTCTGTATTCAGGAAACAGTCTTCCAGACTTGTATCTTACTCCACAGGCATTGCATAGTGTTTTTGGACCCAGAGGCCCATATCTCCACTGTGGGGTGTTATTCACACCACAGTGTTTGCATCTTCTTACCTGATTTGGGTCTTCCTCCATCTTTCTGATCCCTTTTGTTGTAATGGTGAATTTCATTGAGGAATCAAAGTGATCTGAAGTGATGCAGCCTTCAGCATCAGCAGACATGGTACCAGAAGAAGCATTAGGGGAATTAATTTCCCTAAAACCCCAATCAGAAACTGGTGTTCTTGATCGTTTGCTTCTTGGTTTTCCTGGTATGGGCTTTCCTGAACCAAGAATAGACATTTTCCCAAACCAGGACCCGCCTTCTGATTCTGAAGTGAGACTTAAACTTATTACATCATCAGAATTATTTTTTGGACCATTTTCTTCCTCCATTGCAGTACCCAAGTCAGAAGATGCTTGCAGTTTTGGTTTTTCTTCCAATAGGGATTCTGGCATTAAGTCAGGAACCCAATCTATGTCATAAAAATTGTCCACGGAGAACAGACATCCCACCTGAAACTGTTCCATATTTAAACCAAAAAGAACGACCATGTTAGATATTTCATTTCAGTTTCTGAAAATTTCAATTTAGATTTAATGCAAAGAATCATAAATAAATATGGGTCAATGTAGATTGACTCCAAACTACCCAATACAATCTTGAAAAACTATGACACAAATACCATACCCTTTTTTATTTCCGAAAAAAATGATTTATCTTTGATCCAAACAATGAGAAATGAATACCATCCAATTCATAGTTGTTCAATTTATTAATAATAAGCATGCATACTCACAGGAATGTTGAAGCTGCCAGGATAGCTTCCTCCAATGAATCCTCCTATTTCCTCGTCTGTAATATCTAGCAGGTTATCAACATCGTAAATTGAGTCCTTCATGTTGTATCGTTCTACCTAAACTTCACATATGTTAACAAGTTGAATTGTTAATCATTATAACCTGCGACAATCACCACCTCTACAACTTCTGTAACAACAACTTGACTATTGAATGAAAGTACTGATAGAGCCTTAACCTAAACATCTTAAAAGATATATTCTTGTGTTCAAAACAACCAAATAAATCTTGTTAAAAATGTTAAACTGTTCTTATAAATAGTTAAAGAAATTGTCAAGAGATAGAAAGTGCATCATTCTTCCAATTGAACATTAATATCTGAAGGACTGCATGATGCTTCAAAACAAAATTTATCAGTATTTCAATAGCTAAACTTTTTCCATTAAATCAATCATAAAAGATGATGGGGTTGCACAAGGAACATACCCTACCTCTGACTGATCTATACGCTTCTTAGACTATCCCTTTATATTTTACAGACCAGCATTCAATCAATACTGTGTTTGAGAGCTTTGTATTGTATGATTCAACTTCCTGTTGGCAAGAAGACATTCTTCAATATTAAATAGATGGAATACCAACTTTAGCTTTGATGAAAATTGGTGTATGGGAAAAAGGTAAACCTAGAAGTATGGTCAGGTTTTTCTCTTCTCCGATTTTGTGCCATGGTCTCAGGTCAGTAAAAACACCTGACTGAACAGCTAAATGTTGGGTTGACCTAACTTTGTGCCAATTCATGTTGGCTAGAGCTGTGCCTAGTTGATGTTGCACTGATTGAAACAAGCAAAGTTAAATATCAGTTTGTGTTTCCCTTCACAATTGCACCATGCCACCAGTATATTGCCACTGGATATAACTACCATGTTTGTAGTCAAAACATAACACCGTATTGTGTGGTTAAATTTTTACCCTTCAAAAATACTTGTCAATGTATACATCTACAAGACAACAAATATTAAAGATTAGTAAACCCTAACTTTTAACAATGATTAATAAATTAAATATGAGTAATAAGCTATTTTTTGGGTTGATATTTTTTGGGTTGACAGTATTGTAAGTTTTTATCTTGATGTGTTAATAAACATGTTTACCAAACACTTACATGGTAGTTGTTATTTCAATGTAAAAAATATTATGAAACCGAAGCATGTGTTAAGTTTTCATCATAACGTGTTTGTAAATGTGTTTATCAAACAATTATTTGACAGTTGTTATTTCAATGTAGAAATATTATGAAATCCAAGCATGTGTTGAGTTTTTAACAACCAAAAAAAGTTTAACAACCAAAAAAATAAGCGAACAACAATAAATGGAAGGTGAGCAATTGACAACCATAATTTCACTATAAAAATATTTTCCTACTTAAATCTATATAAGTTTTCATTAATTGAAAATCAAATTAACAAACACTAGTCATCTATCAAGGTTCAACATTAACCTTTAATATTGGTTAAAAAACATATATCATTATACTATTTCTTATAAACAAACTATTTTTAAAAACATAAATTTTTAATAATATATTATTAAACATATTTCTCATACATTTATTTTACAATTGTTATTGAAATATAAAATAATTTAAAATAAAATTATTATTTAAAAAAACAATTGATTTTACATTTTATGGTCATAATTTTCTAGATATATTCATGAAAAAATAATGCTCATAACTTTTTACATTGCATTCATACCACTCAACATAATTTAGAGAATGTATAGTGGTGACAAATGAGAGCTTAGTGTTGAAACTTAAAAATAGCCTATTGATCTTGCATTTGTTTGAGTTATTATTATTATTATTATTATTATTGGTAGGTGTGAGGAATGATAATACTCACAACATCATTCATATATTGTAATGTTATACCACTAGGCACAATTTGGGACATTGTAGGGATGCACATTTTCATTCTAGATTAAAGGACTTATTTGTAGCTTCGCCTCAATATATAAGGAACACAGTTTATAAATGTATTCTGATAAATTTGATTGAAATCTGACTTCTATGTGAGACCACTTCATGAAACAAGGTAACAAACTTTTGATAAAGAAATATCACTTTTCTAGATCATATGGTCAGTATATGGTCAGTAAGTTAAGAGGCATAAAAATAAATTAACTATAGTAGGGAATAGTATATAAGCATGAATAGTTTCATCCATGTTTCGTTGAAGTGCTAGAAGATGTGTACAGTAAAGGTTTGGATCCACATTAGGGAGAGAAGTATTTGTGTGTTGGCTTATTATATGTACTTAGGGAGGTAATTTGTAAAGAATGAAACCATTCAAAGGCACAACCCACTAAGCTCATTGATAAGAGCATAGTAAATATATTCATATTATCATTGTACATTCTAAAGGACATCGTAAAATTATCCAAATGTGCAAAAGATCACCATTTCCATTGAATAATGGAAATTAACACATAAAAAAATGAGATGGATAAAGAGAATAGAGTATTGCATACACTAGAGGATATCTATAAATACGATCCCTCCACCTTGTAGAAATAGATATTGCTAACATATTTATTGTCTTATCCAAGGTTATGTTTACCTAGGTAAAAATTCATTATAACATGCCTCTTTATTTTCTATTAGTTGATCACGTGCATCTATATATGTATGTTCTACAACTTTGTATTATTAACTTGAGGTTACAATATAATTCAAATAACTTGGGGTCATAAGTAGCACTAAAAATTTCCATTTGGTATCAAAGGGGACCAATAAGATATGGATAAATATAATGTGTGTTGTAAAAAAAATAAAATGGTTTGATTAGCATCCTAAAATAAAATAAACTACACCTATACCTAAAAACCTAAGGGCAAATAATAAAATCTTGTGTTATGTAATTAGACAAAAGGAATAGGTACACAAAATGTCATAGATAAATTAGGTTTTCTTCCTAATCTAGATATTACCATAAATATATAAGTTAAGAATAATAAAGGAACTCCTAAAAAAACCTAAAATTATGTTTTAAAAAATATGGAATATTGAATGTTACATATTTAGAATTTGAAAAAACATGATTAGAGTTAGCAAAGGAGACTCACTAGAATACAATGAAGTAAAGTTATACATTGTTATCAAATTATGTACAATTTAGGAAATAACATTTTCAAGGTGACCAAAATATTACAAGGATTGAAATTCTATTATAGATGTTTTTGTAGGGTGTCAAATGGTACTGACATTCAAATTGTCTTGGAGGGCTTGATATTTTCCTCTTATATGTTTTACTAGCTTGGTTCATCTGTAAATTTTTTTTATGTGTTTGCAACTCTCATATCTAAAGATTAAATGTAACCACCCAAATTCCTATGCATTCCTACATAACACTAATTTGAAAAGGCATTAGAATCATGTAGTTCTCCCAAGCCTATGTTGACATGCAAATAATTTTCACCAATGGGGCAAGTTAGCGAATAAGACCTTATAATATGACTTTTAGAAGAGAAAGATGTTGGCATATTCAATTGTTTACGTGGTTGGTCTCTTGAACTTCCACATCTACACATGTCTGTTTAGCTTCTCTCCTCTCACGAGCATGTATATATTCACCTGTATGATCATTGAATAATGAATATATAGAATTGAATCTTCTTTATTTTTGATTTAATTTAATTTGAATTAAATATAAATATTGTAGAGTCACTACTTAAATAAATGATGTATCAATATTAGAATATAGAAATCAAATAAGCAAGATAAGCTTTAAAATATGAAACCATAGGCAAGGGAGGAGATAAAAGACTTATCTGATATCCACGCAATCTGAAACTGACCTAGATTGGGAAATGTTTTGAAAAGGATTGGAAGAGTGTCATAAATTATCAATATAAATTTTATAACTCATGAACATAGTTGGACATTGGCACCTGTGGCAAGACAGAGGCGTCTGGGCGTTGAATACTACTACTGGGCGCCCGTGTCTATGAAAATGGTCGGAATCTAATTTTTGTTGTGTCGCAAGAATATCCTAGTTGTTCTTTGTTGATTGCCTAATATTCTTTCTTTAAATGTCAAAGGTACATGCAACCTGTAAAAGAGAAATTTACCTACACAAGCCCACAAACCACATCAAACCTAAAAAAGAAAGATGGAGAATGGGTATTCAGACTGACCTCGATGATCACCCAGAGAGTGAACTTACAACCGAGCGTTGCACTATATCTTAGACTTCATGTAGTTCTTTTGAGTGTGTGTAGAAATTGTGCCCTAGGATGCCCTTGTGTAAGTTGCACTTGATAGTGGGTTGTAACTAAATGTAGCAATGTAGTAGAATGTGTGGATGGAATAGAATGAACTTCCCCTTCCTATGCATTGTATGCAGAGTTGATGCAGCCATTTTCCCTTGAATGGATGTTAGATGGGTGCTTTGAAGTGCTTTAGGTTCCTTTTGGATGCGATCTTAGGTGCTAATAGTAATGCTTAGTGCTTGGTCCTTGATTTTGAACACATAACTATGTATTTATATGATTCCCTTATTTGAATTTCATAATTAACAACTGGAAGGCCGACCCATAAGTGAAAAAGACACCCAAAAGATAAAAGAGACCCAAAAGGAGCGAGTAAGATGAAAAAGGGTCGGGGGTGCCCAAAGAGGACAGGAGCGCCTAGGCACTTCTGTCCTGTTTGGGCGCTGGTGTCTGAAGCCATAAAAGATAAATCAATAAAATCCTGACTGGGTTGTAGGGTGTGTAAGACCAAATAGAAAACAAGAAACAAAGAAAAGAGGCCAAAGATAGTCGTCAATCACTAGTTTTCTTGCTTAGGAATCATGTAAATGTTAGTATGCTTTTAGGACCTAGAAATGTACCCAAGTGTGTGATTTTTTGTCTACATTTTCCCCCACTTTATGTTGTTGAGTGAATACTCAATAACATAAAGTAGATAGAGGATGCGTACCTGATAACCATGTAGAGTGTGCAGAGAAATTTGTCGAGTGGACAAGTGAAGTATGGAATGATGAAAAAGTGAAGCGTGGAGACTAGGAAAGGAAAGTGACCCCAGGGGTGTATGTGCATGTGTTGCATTGTACATATTGTTGTAGCTTGTGGTTGCTTTTCTTCTTGTAAGGATGGACCTAAAAAAGAAGAGAAAAAGAGTGTTCAAAGTCATGTATATGATAAATCAGAGAAAAATGTGCATAAGTATGTAAAAGTATGTAAAAGTGTGTAAAAGAAAGTGTGCACCTGATGTAAAAGAGTGTAAAAGGATAGAAAAGTGTCCTGAAATGTTGTGTAGAGTTATTTTTTTGGGCGATCTCATGCCAATAAAGAGTTTTTGGGGCAATCTCATGCCAAGAGCGATTTTTTTGGGCGATCTCACACCAAGTGCCATTTTTTTGGGAGATCTCACACCAAGAACAAGTTTTGTGGGCGATCTCACGCAAAAGAGAAAGTGTTGGGGAGAGAGTTCTAGTGTTACTCTCCATTCATGACTCTTCTGAATAAGCACCACTGCATATGGTACATCCTTGTTTTGTTCCTGTGTGTCTTGAATTAGTTTCTGATTGTACTGATTGTTCCAATTGAAATTGTAGGAGATTACATGCATGATGTAACTAAAGGCCACTATGTCTGTAACTTGTAAAACTAATCTGAAGGATTTTTATGAACTATGTTGATCTGATAAGTTGACTGTGTGTTCCCCCAAGACATAAACACCCAGGGGAGGACATAGGCACCCAAGGCGCTATATTTTGAAGTCTGGGTGCTAGTGTATGTGTTGTGATTCTGACCCAATTCTAGATTTTGGCTGTTATGTGACTAATGTTTATATTTTGTTTCTTGTATGTGCATATCTGTATATGTAGCTCTGAGATTTTGTAGGGGTAATTTTATCACCCAATGTATGTCCCCCCTCGTTTGGGGTGCATGCGATGATTAGTAGGAATGTGGCCCAAAAGAGAGGACTTGATACTGATTAAAGTGGATACCTATAGGGGTAGGGGATGTGCATGGTAGAAACCAATGCACATGCAAAAAAAAGTGGCTAGTAACATGTGTTAGTAGAAAAAGTAGCAAACATGTCATAGAAAAACAATGTAACAAGAAAGTGTGAATACAAGATAGACCGCAAAAAGTGGGTTTCAAACATGGGACATCGCTCACAATGTCACAAGACAATTAGGGCTGAAGTGGCCATAAGCAAGCAAATAGTGATTAAACAAGACATAGGGCATAGCCCACAAACAATGGCATACAATAGCAAACAATGGAAAGTAAAATGTATCAGATAACCATGGTGGCATATAGTCCTACAAAGAAAATGCTACACATGAAGCACCCGTTAGCATGTTAGAAAGATAAAAAGTATGTCAAGAAATGTATGTATCAATGGAAAGTAATGTGCTAGTAAGAATATGAAGTAGTATATAATGAAATAATAACACCTGTAATGTGTGAGAGTAGCAAAGGTAGATGCCCCCAGGAGCCTTGGTGGGACTGAAAAAGGATACAATGCTGAGAATCATTGCAGTGTGTGAAAATATATATGAGATCTGCATTCACTCCAAAATACCAAGTGAATGTGCATGTGTGTATATAGAAATATAATGATATATTGAGTATCTAACTAGCATAGTAAGAAAAGTGCATCATGTAAGTAGTATAAGCAAGAAAGAGTAAGTTTAACCAAGATATGAAAATACAGTTTTGAGTGTGATGGAATGGTATGCAATGTGTGAATGTGATAGGAACATAGTTCACCCAGTAGATGTGTATGAGATGAGGTTCATTTATAAAAATACCCCTCAAAAATCAAGAATGAACCATAGAACAAGAGTGCATCATCAGGAAATGGTTTAAAAATGTGTGCTAGAAAGATAGATCATGAAGCATAGAATGTGAAAAGTGAATGTGGTGAGGTTAATTTCAAATTAGACCCTTAATAGTCGAGTATGAACCGTGGAACTAGAGTGCATCATAGGGTAATGTCGATACAAGGTGTGTATCAAATATGTGTAAGGGTACATGAGAAATATTAGCATTGTGAATTAACGTGATAGTAGATACTATAGATAAATGTATGATGCTATGAGGGGGGGAAGAAAGTGTGATTCCCCCAAGTGTATGATGTAGAGAAGAATCAAGTAAATCATCTAAAATATCATCAATGTCAGGATCATAGCCGATGGGATCTGGATTAGAGATTTAGTAAGTAATAGTGTGAGGTTGATCATATAAAGATCCTTTGTGGCATAAATTGTACATACCCATTGCATATTTTTCATCAGTAAAAAGGGGTTAAGGACAATCATGTACATACCATCAAGTAATATTTTAAGAATATCCCAAGAAGGAGTCATTTACAAAGAAAGATGTGGCCAAAAGGCATGGGAAATGTAATATCAATATGATTGGGATCTAGTGTGCCACCAATGTAATCAAGCCAAGACTTTCCAAGTGTGAGTGGAGAGGAACGAGGAGTGCGTGCAAGGAATACTATCAAATGGAAGATGCGGAGGCCATAAGTAGTAGTAATGAATACACATCCATGATATAAGTGAGTAGAGTGAGGTGGAGGAAGGAGATCAACAAGTGTGAATCCTAGCTGAGCCAAGCCATCATGTGTGCAAATAATCTCAGAACAAGTAGGGTTGAATGGAATATGAGGCCAATAAGAATTATGAATGAAGAGAGTGCATGTGAAGGGATCCAAGTGTGGATTAGAATGAACTTGGGGAGATGCAGCAGGTGATAGAATCTCTAATGTATGTACAGTCGCTTGAAAAGGTATCATGGCATTAGTGGATGGAGGAAGCTTTTTGAATTGATATTCACTAGGGCCAATAGAAACAAAAGTATCATGGAAGTAGGATTCGTCTATTTCAATGGGAGTAAAATTAAGATTACACAATGTGTCATTGTTAAGTTCTACGACATCCAATTCATCATCAAATCATCAGTGCTAACATTATCTTATTGTATAACATTATCAAGAATATTGGTAGGGATGGAACCAGATGTAGAATTAAGAGGAGCTATGCTAGGTGAAGTAGTAGCCATAGGGGTGGACATGGTGGGTGATAGGATATCAATAGTATGAGTAGGAATGGATGGAGTGCTTGGAGAAGTAGCAGAAGGAGTAGGAGCACTAGATTTCCCAACATCATATGTACCAATATTGCGATATGGAATAGGCTGTGATGGAGGGATAGGCATGGCGGTGACAGATCTATATGGAAAAACTTGAATGGCTCAGGGTCTGCAACAATAGTATGTTCATAACCATCATGTAAGAATTTAATGCACCGATGAACAGTAGATGGAACAACAAGCATTACATGAATCCAAGGTCTACCAAGTAAGCAATTGAACTAGAATGTGGCATTGATAACAAAGAATATAATAGGAACAATTTTAGGCCCAACTTGTAGAGGTAGGGTGATATTGCCTATGCATGTGCGAGTAGTGGAATCATATCTGTGAATGAATTGAGAGGATTTATTAATTAAATCATCAGTAATGTCAATTTTTCTAAGGAGTGATCGAGCACATAGATTTATAGTAGAGCTATTGTCAATGAGTACACACTTAATATAAATGGTGCCAATAGTAGTGATTATAAGTAAAGGTGCAAATGGATCGTCAGCAACAGAAGGATGGATATCCTCATCACTAAAATATATAACATGTGGTAAATTTTTTAGAGATTGAATGAGGTGAGTAAAGGAAACAGGTGAATTATTGCTTTCAATGTGAATGGAATGAAGGGCGACCTCTAATGCATGATGAAAATTGGGTGCATTGCGTAATAAATCATAAAGAGATATTTTTTTTAGTGTATTCTTAAGTTGCTCTATGATGTCAACCCTTAGAGGTAGTGGAAGGAACTATAGAAGTGATAGGTGGTGGGACAGAGACGGGTGGAGCTGTAGGAGGAAACGTGCAGTGGGTGGTGACTACATTGATGGTTGGATCAGTTATTGGAGTAATGAAGCGAGGAGGATGTTGACTACAAACTTATATTAAATTGGCAGAAGTAGTAGCCATGCCATAAACATTGGTTGGAGTAAAATAAGGATAAGAAGATTGATCCATGAATTTAAGGAGACATATTTTGATACATTCTCATAAGGTATGGTTTGAATGGTTGGGTTCACCAAATGATTTAATTAATTTGAATTAAATCTAAATATTATGGAGTCACTAATGAAATAAATGATGTATAAATACTAGTTTACAAAAATGACACAAGAAAGCTAAGCTTTTAAATATGAAACCCTATGAAAGAGATGAGATAAGAAGACTTAGCTAATTTCTGTCACAATCTGGAAGTGATCTGGACCTAGAAAAGTGTTGAACATACTAGGAAGAGTGTTATAAACTGCTCATTATAAATTCTGAGACTGTAGGAATGAGGTTGGACATGGGAACATGTGGATAGTCAAAGGGCCTGGGCATTGGAGACTACTTCTGGGCACTGTGACTATGCAAATGAGCTCAAGATCTATTTTTGTTATGTCACATGTGTCATATTTGTTCTTTGTTGATCACCTGAGAGTTAATCTCCTTGATGTTGAAGATACTTATAACTTGCAAAATAGAACTTTACCTACACAAGCCCATAAACCACATCAAACCTAAAAATAAATATGTAGAATGGGGATTCAAACTGACCCTGATGGTCACCCTGAGAGTGAACTTATAACCAAGTGCTGCACTATATCTCAGAATCCATGTAGTTCTGGTGAGTGTGTGTAGAAATTTTGCCCTAGGATGCCCTTGTGTAAGTTGCACTTGATATAGGGTTGTAGCTAAATGTAGCAATGTAGTAGAATGTGTGGATGGAATAGAATGAACTTCCCCTTCCTATGTAATGTATGTAGAGTTGATGCAACCCTTTTCCCTTGAATGGATGCTAGATGGATGCTTTAGTGCTTTAGGTGCCTTTTGGATGTAAGCTTAGGTGATAATAGTAATGTTTAGTGCTTGGTCCTTGATTTTGAACACATAACTATGTATTTATATGATTCCCTTGTTTGAATTTCATAATTGACAACTAGAAGGCCAACCCATAAGTGAAAAAGATGCCCAAAAGATAAAAGAGACCCAAAAAAGAGAGAGTAAGGTGAAAAAGGGTCAAGGGCGCCCAAGAGGGGACAAGAGTGCACTTGGGTGCTTCTGTCCTAGCTGGGCGATGGTGTTTGAAGCCATAAAATATAAATCAGTAAAATCGTGACTGGGTGGTAGGGTGTGTAAGATCAAATAGAAAACAAGAAATAAAGAAAAGAGGCCAAAGATAGTTGTCAATTACTAGTTTTCTTGCTCAAGAATCATGTAAATGCTAGTATGCTTTTAGGACCTAGAAATGTACCCAAGTGCGTGATTTAGTGTCTATAATTTTACATCATTGGTATAAGAGTAGCGGTTTGAAGTGACCTATGCACAAGAGTTCAGAGAAGTTTTTATTTTTTGATGTATGTTTTTCAGTGGACTAGTGAGGTTCCCAGTAGACAAGACTGCCTCCGGACATCTACACTTGCTCACTTGTGACTTTCCAACCTATACATGATACCTTCGTTTTCTCCTAGAAAACAAAAGTAGAAGAATTAATGACCTACAACGTAACATTGGGCAAAAATTTCAAAATAATACTACTATTTTTTGCCATTTTGTGCGGGCAATTTTTTCCTTATTTTTATTAATATTATGGGTGTTGTTTCATTCCTTTAGAGTTTCGACTTGGACCTGTTGCGGTATGTGTGCTATGTATAAAATGACCTATGTGAGAAGTAACATTTCAACCAAGAGGGATTGAAGCCTATCTGTGTGGAGAAAGGATAGGTTTGGCATTTAATGTAAAAGAATGTGTTTTTGTTCTTATGTGCAGCAAAAAAAATTCCAAGTTGGACACGTGGACCTGCAGCAAATAAAGGCTTGTAAATTTTCCTGGAAACCCATTGTGTGAGGTGTAGAGTACTCAGAGCGTCCTGAACCCATCATTGTTGTGCATGTAGGGAAGAAACCAAAGTTTCCACCTATGTAATAAGGTGTGAAATTCTCTAGTAGCAACGACCCGTGTGGGAGAAAATCATGAAGTCCAAGCAACCTGTAGCACAAGAAGACCAAAGGAATGTGTAAGGATAACCTTGTAATGACCTCCAGAAGGATAGAATTTTCTTATAAAGGTGTGAGGAATTATTTCAATAATAAGTATTTATAATGAAATAATGCATAAAAGACTGCATGATTGAGTCTTGTTTGATGTGCGATACCAAATGGAGAAGATTCATGTCAAGCTCAAATAAGGCTACATTACAGATGTCGAATGCGAAATACGACACCCATAGGAGCATCCGTGTATCACTGCACTAGCATACCAAGCTCACCTCTTCATCCATAACTTAGGAAATGAGAGAACATATGGTCGTAGTGATTCACAAAAATATAGACGTCATCCTTTCCACAAGAAGTAAAAAGGACACGCCATGACTCAACAAGATGATGACTCGGAAGAAGAAGTACGAGAATCAGAAGATGATGATGATGTTTCAAGGTTGTTTTTATAAAAAATAATGTAATATGGGGGGAATGTTGGAATATTCCATTGTTTCTGTGAGTGGTCTCTTGAACTTCCACCTCCTTAACTGTCTATTTAGCTTCTCTCCTCTTACGAGCATGTATATATTCACATATATGGTCATTGAATAGAGAATATATAGAACTGAATCTTCTTTATTTTACATCAAAAAAAACTTTCCCAAATAAATGGTAACTTTGTTACATTTTAGTTTTTTAATTATTTACCCATTAATATCCCCATTTTTCCTTTGAAAATAATTTTAATAAGAGGGTTAGTGTCATTTTATTGAAAAATGAGACTTAATTGTTCCTTTTAAGAGTGAAATAATTTTATTTTTACTTATACTATTATTATATTACACAACCCTATAGACCTAACCCCATTGTCACTTTATGTTTTCCCCATAGTTTTAGTGGTAGTGTCATGGTATTTATCATCTAAGAACCATTAAAATTTACAAGTGAAGTATCTACTTGATTAACTAAATTTTAGTTTTAGAGTAGTTAATATAAACTAGGAACAATAGTAAATAAAAGTAGTAAATGAATATAGAAAGTGACCCAAGCACTAAGCTAATGAAAATAAAAACCCTAATCTACAAGAATGGTAAGGAAGTGACTTAGATGATTCGAAGGCTGATTTGGACTGTGTCATAAAATAAACTGAATATTCTTAAAGTAGGAAAAAACATGCAGAGGTATCTTGAAAATGATAGATCTGAGTTGTTTAACTAGAAATGGGACACCTAGGGAGAGGATTAGGGTGCTTTTGGACACCCTGGTCTAAGTTTTGGGTGCCCTGAGTCTATACAGGAGGTCCAAAAACCAAACTTGTAGGGTTGGATGATGATGTGAAGCCCTCACTTACCTTTCACATGTAACTCACTACTCTATGTGTTGAATGTCACCAATGATCAATGATGAAAGATAGACCTGTAAAATCCCAAGCCAAGAATCAAACCCCAAAAAAATAAAAATACAAATGATAGGGTCGGACTATCCTCAGCAACCACAATGGTGGACGTACTAAGTGTTGCACTACATTTCAGACCCAAATGTAGTTCTGAGTGTGTGTGTGTGTGAGTCATGCCTTAGGTGCTCTTGTGTCAGTCGCACTTTGTGAAGTAGTGAGCTATAACTATGCATAGAAAATGTAATAAATGGTGGATGGAATAGAATAAAATTCCCTCCTATGCTTGTGTGATGCAGATGAACCAGCCTTGTCCCTTGTGATGAAGCTAGATGGGTGCAAATGAGCTCTAGATGCCTTATATGGATGCAACTCTAGGTGGATGATAATATTGACTAGTGCTTGGTCCCTCATTATGGACTCATAACTTTGTATTTATATGGTTCTCTTTTCTAATTTCATAATTAACCTCGAAGAGGTTAACAACCAAAAATATAGAATGTTAAAATGGCTATAAAGTGCCCAAAAAGGGATGGGAAAATGTAAAAAGGATCAAGGCACCCTGATTAGGACCAGGGCACCTGTGGGTGCACCAGTACTAGCCTGGGTGCCCTAGTCAAGGCTAGAATGATGGAAAATGCTAAAAACAAACTAGGCATGCATGCGGTGAAGGTTTGAAATAACAACAAAAAACAAAGTAAAATGCCCAAAATATGGGGGTTAATTAGTACTTTATTCACTCAAAAATTATATGAATAGTAACATGAGACCAAGATTAAATAATATGCAAAGTGCGTGATTTAGTGTCTACATTTTCCCCCACTTTATGTTGGTGAGAGGAACGCTCGGTAACATAAATTAGATAGAGATGTGTACCTGATGTTAATGTAGAGTGATGTAGAAAACACATCTGAAGGACTAGAAAAGTGTGGAGTGAAAAAAAGATGATGGAGTGTGGAAACTAAATATGAAAAAGATTAAAAAGTGATGAGAGTGAACCTAGGGTGGAAACACGTGTGTAGTTGTTGATGTGTGATGTACTTGCATGTTTAGTATGGTGTGTTGTCGTAAAATGTTTTCATTGACGTGGTTATTGTTGTTATTTTTGCTATTGACTTTTTGTTTCTCATACGGTCAGACCTACAAGGAGAAGACGATCAATAATTCAATTAGGCATGTCTATATGTAAAAACACATGTAAAAGACGCATGTATATAGTAATGAAAAAACTGTAAATGAAAATATGAAAAGTGTAAAATGGAATGTGTGCACCTAATCCGTGATAAGAGAAAAAGGTGTAGAAAGAGGATATCTTGTCCTCAGTTTTTTTGATGGGGAAGAATTCTAATGTATCCTCCAGCCTATAACTGCTTCCCTAAATGTGTGAAGAGACCTTTGTAATGTCTAGTTTTTTGGGTGATTTGACATCATTTGCTGAAGTAGTGTAGAGAGAAAGTATTTTGTATCCTCTAACCTATAACTTCTCCCCAGAATGCTAAGGACAACCATGTCTTGTAAAATTTATTGTGTATGGGGTTCATAGATGGGTCAAAACCCACTTGTTATATAATGCACATTTCCAAGGGTGGAAAATGAATCAATTAAACTGGTGTGGAAGCGTTGTGTAGTATGTAAAAACCCAAATGATGACCCCCTCTTGGGGGGCGCATGTGATGTTGCTGATAGGATAATGCAGACCCAAAAGAGTACCAACCACATGAACTCTATAATTCTTCCCTACAAGGGGAAGGAATGCACTTAGTAGAAACCGAAGCATGCACAATCAAAAAGGCTAGCCAAAACATGTGTTAGTATGAACAATGCATATAGAAAGCATTGTGTAAGCTACCAAGCAATATAGTAATGTAAACATGTAAAAATACTTAGTAGACTGCTAAATCAGGTTGCAAACATGGGACACCACTCACAATGTCACAAAACACGTAAGGCTATAATGGCCACATACAATAAACAAGTGTTCACACTAAAAAAAGGGCAATACCCACATACAAGAGAAAACAATGACAAGCAATAGTAAGCAAACAGAAAGATAGCCATGGAAGCAAATAATCTTGCAAAACAAATGTTGCACATGAAGCACCCATTAACATGTTAGAAAGATAACCATTATTCCAAAATCATTTATGACTAAGTAATGAAAAATTATAAGTACAAAATGAGATAATAGCACCTAGAAGAGACGAATTTGGATGCCCCCAGCGACCAGTGTAGGATGTGTAGAAAGAGACCAACTATGTTGCATGAAAATTACCTTTATCTGTGATCACAAATAAGTAAAGGAATGAACATGCATGTTTTTATGGAATATATAAATGAAATACAAGAGATCTAATTAGCATATGTAATAAGTGACCATATACAAGAAAAAATAATCAATAATAAAAGTGACCAAGATATGCAGTATGTTATAGATGGATGGAATGGAATGCAAGATAGAATGGTAGGAGTCATGTACCCCCCAAGTGAATGGAGTTATATGCAATGAGGTTTATTTGATTTTCTCCCTCAGCATTCAATAATGAACCATAAACGACAGTGCGTCATCGATAAATGGTCAAAGTATGTGTTGTTTCTAATGCACTGTGAGGAATGTGTATGTGTATTGATGATATGTGACCAAGAGATGATGTGTGCATGACCCTTATAGCCAAAGTGTATATCACAAAAATATGATCAAAAGAGTGATGATGTAGGCTAAATCTTATACCACTACAAGATGAATGAATAGGTGACCATTTAGCCTATACCGTATGTCACTAACCTAGGAATGTCTCATGATATATGGTCAAATGATATATGTGTAAGTATGAGAAATTTCATTTGATTTGTAAACCCTCAAGCATTTGAGTATGGTGACCGAGGAACTAAAGTGCATCATAGGGTAGTGAGTGTAGCGCATAGAAGACAATGTAAGGATGTGTGATGATAATAGATGACCACATGATGTGTAGGATGTGTGATATGTCAATGTATAGGATGAAATGTAAAAATGTGTATGTAGACTAAAAGTGTAAGGTGTGTGCTATGTAGTATGTTTGATGAGTAATAGATGACCATATGATGAGTAGAAATGTGTAAAATTGAATGCATAGTATGCTATGGTAATATGTGTAGATAGACTAGTAATGTAGTATATATGGTGAATAATAGAGGATGTTAGATGTGTAGCTAATAGAAGTATGACATATATATGACAAGGACGAATATGATGTGTAAAGTATGTATGCAATGGTCAAAATAATGTAGTCTAAAGTGTAGGATGTAATATGTGTGACACACTATGTGTGAATAGATGTAGTGTGTAGTACCTATTGTGCAGTGTGTGGGGTTCATGTGTAGTATTCCCTCAATAGTCAAGTGTTAACCGAATCACAAGAGTGTTTCATCGGTTAGTGACGATGATAGAATGTGTGATGATTATGCCTATGCGAGGATATTTATGTATAAAAATGCAAAGATGGAGAGAATTACTAATTCTAATAAGAGGTGGGGGAGAATGTGTAAATACTATGCCCCCCAAGTATGTAAGAGGAAGGATGCAAATCATGTAATTTCATCTAGAATATCATCGCTCTCAGGATCATATTCGAATGGATAAGCATTGTTGAATTGATAATAAATAGTGTCTGGTTGATCACGTAATAAGACATTGAGGCATAATTTATACATTCCCATGGTATATTCCTCATCAGTAAATGGAGGAAGTGGACAACCATTTGCATACCAATGAGTGATATTTTATATATGACCTAGAAAAGAGCTATTGGAAATGAATATGCGCCCAAAAGGCTTAGGGAAAGAGATGTCTATTTGATCAGGATCTAAAGTGCCCCCAATATAATCAATCCATGATTTCTATAATGTAAGTGAAGAAGCTCGAGGAGTGTGTGATAGATAGACCGTAAGATGAAAGACATGTAATCCATAAGTGGCAGTAATGTGAACAAACCCATAATAAAGATGAGGAGTATATGGTGTAGGATAAAGTTCCTCAAAATCAAAGCCTAGTCGAGCCAAACCCTCATGTTTACAGATAGTGTCTTTGTAAGTAGAATCAAATGGAATAAGTTCCCAATATGAATAATTCATGAAGAGTGTGCAGTGAATGGTAATGGTGGGTGTACATGTGAAGGTGTAGGAGATAGTGCAATGTCTGTAGACTGAACATGCCCCTGATAAGGAATCATAATAGTAGTAGTAATAGGTGGCATAGAAGAAACTAAATCTATCACAAAAATAGCCCCTTCAAGTGGTAGCAAGTGAGGTGGTTCATCCATAGGTTGATGATCATCTGTAGTGTCAGTGCATGGAATAGGAAGACTAGTGTTAGGGGCTCGGTCACAATATTGGAATGGATTGTGGTCACAAAAACAAGTATACTCAATGCCTTCATGGATAAATTTGACACAATGATGGACAATAGAAGTGACATCTTGCATGGCATGGAGCCATGACCTACCTAGAAAACAATTGTAAGAGACTAGAAAATCAATGACAAAAAACACAGTGGTGATAGTTTTTTGACCGACAGTGATGGGTAATGTAATGTGACTAAGACATGGACAAATAGAACCATCATAAGCACATAGTGAAATATAAGATGGACTAACATCATGAGGGGAAAGACCTAATACTTCAAGGAATGACATAGGAAACAAGTTGAGTTCATATCCATTATCAATTAAAGTGCAATTGATCCCTAAGTTGTTAATGCAACACATGATATGCAAAGGTGGTTCATTATCAAAAGTATGAAAACCAGCAAGAAGATTAGACTTGAATGATATGTTTTGATAAAATGCATCAAAAAATGTTTGATATAATGAGTCAAGATGCATGTCAGCACGTATGTGAGTAGTAGCAAGAAGATGTTAGACTCTATGTCTTAAATAAGGATTTCTAAGAAAATAAGCATTGATTGAGATACTCATGATGAAAAAACCCTAAGGTGATAATAAAAAACAAAGAAGTTATAAGCGTGAAAAAAATATGAGCGTGAAGATCGAGTCGGGTTCACCAAAATGATTAACTAAAATGTGGATTTATTAAGTTAATATAAACTAGGAACAACAGTAAATAAAAGCAATAAATGAATATGGAAAGTGACCCAAGCAACTAGGATAATGAAAATAGAAACCCTAATGTGTAAGAAGAGTAAGGAAGTGACTTAGATGATTCACAGGCTGATTTAGATGGTGTCATAAAATAAAATAAATATTCTGGAAGTAGAAACAAACATGTAGAAGTCCTGAAAAGGACATATCTGAGTTGTTTAACTAGATTGGGGTTCTTGGGAGAGGATTAGGGTGCACCTGTGGGCACCCTGGTCTGAGTTTTAGGTGACCTGGTATGTACAAGAGGTCTAAAAACAAAACTTGAAGGGTTGGATGATGATATAAATCCCTTGCGTCCTATTGCATGTAATCTTGTTTTGTGTTGAATGCTACCAATGTCATCAATGATGAAAGATAGACCTGAAAAATCCCAAGACAAGTATCAAACCCTAAAAAAATATGGAAATGATGGGTTTGGATTGTCCTCAGCACCACAATGGTGGACTTACTAACAGAGTGTTGCACCACATTTCAGACCCAAATGTAGTTCTGAGTGTGCATATGTGTGTGTGTGTATCATGCCCTAGGTGCTCTTGTGCTAGTAGCACTTTGTGAAGTAGCGAGCTATAACTATGTGTAGAAAATGTAATAAATGGTGGATGGAATAGAATAAAATTCCCTCCTATGCTTGTGTGATACAAATGAACCATCCTTGTCCCTTGTGATGAAGCTAGATGGATGCAAATGAGCTCTATATTCCCTAGATGGATGCAACTCTAGGTGGATGATAGTATTGACTAGTGCTTGGTCCCTCATTATGGACTCATAACTTTGTATTTATATGGTTCTCTTGATTCTAATTTCTGTAATCAACCCTGAAGAGGCCAACCACCAAAAATATAGAATATTCAAACGGCTCAGAAAGGCTAGAAAGTGCCCAAAAAGATGGTGGATAAAATGTAAAAAGGATCAAGTTGCCCCGACTAGGACCATGGCGCTTGTGGGCGCCCTAGTATTGGCTCTGAGTGCCCCAGTCAAGGCTAGAATGACGAAAAAATGCTACAAAAACAAACCGGGCATGTATGCAGTGAAGGTCATTAATGAATGACAAAAAAATGAAAATCAAAATGGCCAAAAGACGGGGGTCAATTACTACTTTCTTCACTCAAAAATCATATGATAGTAGTATGAGACTGGTACTAAATAATACCCAAAGTGCGTGATTTAATGTCTACACTACTCACTTTTGGCATGGATTGACACTATACACTACAATCTTGTGAACATGGGCCCAAAGGGATACATCAATATGTTATAATATTTTTTAGCAAAGGTCCTTGGATCACAACAATATGACATGCAACTGGTTACAGTCTAGATTAATTCATATCAATTCCATTTAATAGTACGCACAAGAATAACTAGGACTTAATTCATAATTGTGTAATAGCTAAATTGAAAATACATAATCGAAGGAAGGAAGAGACAATGATTGGAAAAGTGTATAAAATAAATAATAATACTTAATACCAAATCATAACACATATATTCTTTAGAATGGAATGAATTAAGAAAAAATTGTATTAGGATCAAAGATCAACCTTCTACACATTAAGTTTACATAGCTTTATATTTCATGAGGTGACTATTGAGTTACCAATCCCTTCTTCTTCTTGTCATACAAAAAAAGGTTTTTAGCACTCTCTATTTATCCTGAGAGAGAACTACATCTTCTATACCTTATATTATCTAAATTATACATATACAATATGATTGTATAATCATACAAAATACATTTATGCTGGATTTTTAATCCTTTTTACAATCTAACACATTCTTGGACTTAAATAATTGTCTCATATTGAGACAAAATTTGCTTTATGACCTGGGAAATGGCTTGTGTTACTCTTCTTGAGATGTGTTGAATATTGATTGCATTGTGTATTATGAAATTATGCTCATAGTTGGCATAGAGGATGTCATTTACCATTTTTCATCCTCTATGCACTACTTAACCTCCCTTCAAAGTTTTTAATTAAGTATATTTTCCAATAGAACACCCTTTTAATTTTTCAATCTTTAGAAATTCCCATAGACTTCCCTTGTTCTTTTTCAATCTATGTGGGCATGCTTATAGTTACCAATCAAAATTTTACAATTACACTTCAATAAAAAATTATTAGCTTCCACAAATTTTGTTTCTCCTTTTCATTATGGCTACTTCTCAAATTGTTTAGGTTGTTCTGTCTGATTATGTGGAGTGAAAGGTGGAGGTGGAATTATTTGAGCTTCTTTGAGCCCACGCAGTAGAATTTTTGGTATGGCATACTGTGGGGTATTCTTCATAGTATTTGTAGTGGTAATGAATGTTTATATTTCTACCTTATACATATTATATTATGTGAGTTCCTCATTCACTCTACCAAAGTAAATATGCAATTGTGGTCATGCTCTCATGAATTCATACAAAGAATCCTCTTTGGCATTTTCAGCAAATTTCCCATAAAGAGTGATGGAATTTTAAATGTCTTGTTGTAGGTTTTCTAATCAATTCATCATTCTTTGGGCTTGAACTCCAACAATGTATTGTGTAGTGTGTTGCGCTCCTAATCTCATATTCTATCAATATTATTGTCTTGAGATTGTAGGGAGATTTGTAACACCTTATCCATATCTTGATCATAAAATTAAATCAACATTTTACCTTGTATTATTTTTCCCATATATGTATCACCTATAGTATCAATGAAAAGTTGTGGAAAATTGTATTTGATTTAAGCTTTGATATTTCACAGGGCCATCTCCAATGTTACTTTCTGTTGTTCCATCTAAATTGTGACTACTCTCATATTTCCTATAATATATGAACACATTTAATCTACATCTACAATGAAAGTTTCTTCAAATATACTTCAATGGTGCTCACAAATTCTTGGGAAGTAGCATCTTGTGCACTCATTATAGTGATCTAGGGTGATACAACATGGAAACAAAATGAGGGGATGACCATGTTGTATTTTTTGTTGGCTCAATTGATTTTGATTCCTTGCAAAATGTCTATTTGTCCCCTTCCTTTGTTTCTTTTGATGATGGTTATTTTCCACTTTAAGCTTTGAATTCTTTTGTACTTACTAGAAGCATTTGTGTGGTAGTTGATTGCGCATACTTTCCTTCTATTTTTTCTTTGTCTTTATCGCCTCTACCATGGATTGCTTTTTTTCCTATATTATGACCTTTTAGGGTTCTTCCTTTGCTAGTGTAATTGCTTTCTGTAGTGCTTTGTGCATCTTTCACATTTTTCTCTTACTCCTTGTCTTTTGCAACCTTTTTTTTCTATTTTGCTTCTTTTTTATTCTTTCATCTTTTTACTTATCTTCTCCCTATTTCTTCCTAACATATTCCTGATGCTTTACTTTCTCCTCTTCCTTTACCTCGGCCTTGATGTCTATTTATTTTATCTATTTAACCTATATTGTACTTATGTGTTTTTCCTCACAAATCTTCTTTTCCTTCATGGACATTTTCTCTTAGAGCTCTATAGTTTTTTTTATATTGCTCATCCTCCTTCTCATTATGTTTTCTCTCTTCCTCCCCTCATTTTTCTTGTGCAACCTCCTTTGCATCTTCTTTTTATTTTTTATTTTTTTCTTTTTACTGTTATTGGTGTCCAACACTGACATATTGTGCAGGTGTCACACTCTACTCTAGGATTGTTTACACAATTAGAGTTGTTGTCATTGGTTCTACTTGTGTGGGTTGTGAATATGTTAGGATATAGTCAAGATTAAAGTTAGGCTATAATCAGGATTAACATTTTAGATATGGTTAGGTTATATTTGGGATTAATGTCAAGCTATAGTCATAATTAATGTTATATTGTAGTTAGGATATGGTCAATAATAACATCAATCTATAGTCAAGCTAATGTCAACCTATATTTTATGACTATAGGATAATGATATTCTGATGTCATCCCTTGAATATAGCCTAATGTTATCACGACACAATAAAAAATGGCCCATTAGTTAAGAAATTAGTGATAGTCAAGAGGCATTTAGTGTCACTATTTATTACTTTAGATATGATTTTTTGATTTAAAATATTTTGTATTATGACTATTATCTAATACTAAATCAGTCACTAAACACTCCAAATGTCATAGTGGTCAGACAATTCATTTTCACTCTCTAATCACACAACTCACCAAATATTATCCATAATCAAACTCATAAGAGTACATCCTACTCAGGTAGTGGTCATCAAATGTGAGTTTCACAACTATACTTTCTTCAAACCATGAAGAATTTCATGCTTCAATTTCAAATGGAATAAAAAATTGGAGACTTCAAAGACCAATGGAGGAGTCATCAATTTTACCCCCTCCACATATATGCATCTACATATTGATCCCTAGGGATTAAATCTTACTCATTCATCTCCCTCTACCCATGATAACTCTCACCCTTCTCTATTTAAACTTCCTCCACAAAAGGTTCTTGTGGAATCCTTGTTTCTCCATCCTCCACTAGGGTTAAACCTTCACCTTATCTATGTTGTATAGTTTTTCACCTATCTGAGGCTCCAATACTTTCTTTCTTATATTATTCTCCCCGTCACAAGATAAAAAATGTCTTGCAATCTCCTAATAAATTATTGAGCCCATCCATATCCATTTCCTCTCCTAAGAGTGGATTGGGAACCTTATAGTTTATATGGTAGATATTATACTTCTTCCCCTTACCCTTTGTCTTCAACGTTCATAGTGGAGATGATGTTATATTTTCCTTTCCTATATTTATCCTTATTGTGAACCTAAAATTTTTGCTATAACCTCCTCACCATCACTAACCCTAATTTTGGGTTTATCCTTATAACATGCAAGATTTAAACATTGAGTGAATTTGACCCAATCCTCATTGATTTGAGCCCATAGTATTCCATCATCTAAAAATTCTAAGGATTCATCCTATGAATATTTGTTATCAAATATTTCTGTGGTAGATATCATACTTCTTCCCCTTACCCTTTATCTTCAATGTTCAAAGTGGAGATCATGTCGTAGTTTCCTTTCCTATATTTCTCCTTGTTGTGAACCTAAAATTTTTGTTATAACCTCCTTAGTATCACCAACCCTAATTTTGGGTTTATCCTTATAACATGCAAGATTTAGACATTAAGTGAGTTTGAAACAATCCCCATTGATTTGAGCCCACATTCTCCCATCATCTCAAAATTATAGGGATTCATCCTTTGAATCTTCATCATCAGATATTTCTATTTAGATATGGTTGAAAATTACCTACCACAACAACTCCTTCTCCACATCCAAGGATTTCATATCAAACATCATACATTTTACTCTCGTATACCTATCCAAATATATTCTAGTCACCGAAAATAGCACGACTCTCCATTAACTACACCCATCATGCATTGTGGATTCACATAGAACTCCACAAACCCTTATACATAGTGACCAAATCCTCAAGGATCTATCAAATTTGAATACCATATAAAATTTATCAAATAAAAGGCACCAAATTTCATTTCCCCACAATTATCCTAACAAGGAGAATCATTTCCTTTGATGTTTGGGTAATGTGTTTTAAGGGGGATAGACTCATTGTGATCAATGTGTAGCAACCCAGTAAGTTACATCATGTACATTCTATAAAATAAAGGAGCAAGTCCTCATATAGATTCCCTAGTTAGTAGTGTTTCTCTTCTATTGTAGTCACCTTTAATGTTATCCACAAATCTTTACGAGCATTCAAAATGCCATTAACTTGATTGATTCTTATGTCTCTCAATTTCATACTTCTCACAATGAATTACAAATGGCTCCCATGTATTTTTGATATAGCCCAAATTAGTATTTTTGTATAATTATCAAAATAATCTAGCTCTCGTAGTGCCAATACACTAGTATCCTTTAAATTTTCCATAGAAATTTCTCCCTTCTCTTTACCCACTTGTGTGTCCAACTCCACCCTAAACGTAGATGTAGCGATATCCAACTTTTAAAACAAATTTTCTGAGCTATAACTCCCCACCTGATTCTTCATCCATAAAAATATTATTAAAAAATTTGGATATTGTACTACTTTCAATCACTATACCTCAATCTTCCTATTTAGCATCATTACTATATGTTTTTTTTGCATAATTCCTTTAACCAACACCTAATTCATCGCACACTAGCCACTTAATCTACTTCCTTTGGCTCTAGTTTGTTCTTATCACTCTTTTAATTTTCTTCGAGCTCTAATGAAATCCCTATTCTCAATCTTAACCGAAGTCTATAACACTACCTTAAGTTCCTTGAATAGCCCCACTAGAATTTAATTTGACACCTACCCCGAATGATTATGCAAATATTTAAAAGAATAAATAAATAATAAATCTAAATTAATGTAACAACGTAGATATACATAATTAAAGTACAGAATTTGACCCAAGCAAATAAGCAATTGAATTTAAAACCCTAGTTGTAAATGAGGAGATAAGAAGACTTAGCTGATTTGTAGTGATGCCGAGCTGGAAAAATGTTGGAACTGAAGAACAATTTATCGCAATCAAACCTATAAAATTATAGAGATGTTGGAAATGCCAGGACCAGGGCGCCTATGTTGGGTCAGAGGCGCCTAGGGAGATAGGGACCTAATATTGGCTCCCGTGACTTCTCAAAAGTTGTGGAACTTAATTTTATAGGGTCACAAGATATTCACTTGTTGTCTCCTTTGATCATATGTATGTGGCTAGACCTCATTGTTATTCACCTGAAACTTGTAATAAGAAGAAGCACCTATAAAACCCCCAAACTACATCAAGTCCCAAAAAAGAAAGATACAAAATGGGAGGTCATATTGTCCTTGATTATCAAAAAAGTGAACTTACGACCGAGCACTACACTACATTCTAGAACCCATGTAGTTTTATATGTGTGTGTGAAGAAATCATGCCATAGGTAGCTCTTGTGTGCTTCAATCTTGATAACGAGCAATAGCTAGATGTTGAAAATGTAAATAGATGTGTGCATGGAAAAATGAACACCCCCTCCTATGAAGTGTATGCATGAATGCAATCCTTTTTCCCTTGAATGGATGTTATATGGATGCTTGAATTCTCTTAAGATAGCCTTTGGATGTAACCTTAGGTGGAGATAATAGATGTTTAGTGCTTGGACCTTTATTATGATCACATAGCTTTATATTTATATGATTCCCTTAGTTGAATTTCATAATCAACCACTAAAAGAAAAACTAGTAAAAAGTAAGATGCCCAAACAACTAGAAAGACCCAAAAGATGTGTGAAAATTACAAATATGTCAGAGGCACCTAGAGGGGATGGGGGTGCCTGGGTGCTGGAATCCTGATTGGGTGTTGGTGTCCAGGGTGAGAAATTTTGAAGTATGAAAAGATAGACTGGGCATGAAGGACTGTAAAACCAAAAAGGAAAATAGAAAGCAAGAAAATATGGCCAAAGACAGTGATCAATTAATACTTTTCTCGCTTATGACCTATATGTATAATAGTATATGATCAGGACTAGATAAATACCCAAAGTACATGATTTAGTGTCTGCATTTGCCCCCACTTCATGGTTTTGAATGAATGCTCGATAACCTAAAGTGGATAAGAGATGTGTACCCGATAACCATGTAGAACAATGGCAAAAAGTATGCTGAGAGACAAGGAAAAGTGTGGAGTGATAAAAAAAAAGTAAAGCGTGGAAACTAGAGAGGAGAAAGTAAAAAGAAATGATGATGATGACCCTAGGTTAAGAGCATATGTGTAGATGTTGTGTTGTACCTATTGTTGATGTTTCTCTATTGTGTTGTTGATGTCTGGTGATTTGACTACTGCTTCCCATAAGGATGGACCGACAAAAGAGAAGAACAAATAAGTATTCAAATACGTGTATATGAAAAATATGATCAAAACAAGTAAAAAGTATCTAAGAAAGTATGTAAAAATGTGAAATCGAACTTGTTCACCTGATCTGTGATGAGGAAAAGAGATAGAAAGGATCTTAAAGATCTTGTAGAAGAATGATTTTTTTGGGTGATCTCACTCCAGCTACATTGAATGCGAGTTTTTGGGTGATCTCACGCCAAGAACGGAAGAAGTGTAGGGAGAAAATTTTGGTGGCATCCTCCAAAATTTAACTATTTCCCACAATGTGAAAACCACTGCAGATGTTGTGTAAAAATCTGATCCATTTCGAGCAATTCCAATCCAACGCAAAATTTGAAAAGGTGTAGTGCATGCATGTCGAATGCTAAAGGACTGTGTGCCCTAGAAAATTTGTTTTGTAAACTACCAAAAACTATGTTGAACTAAAAAATGTTGTGTAATTCCCCCTAGTCACAGGTGTCTAGGAAGGGTCATGGGTGCCCAGGTGCTACTTTCCAGGTCTGGGCGCTAGTGTTTGTGTTGTGCTGAAGAACTAAGTCAAGTTTTGGGCCATCGCTGAGACTAAAGACTATGTTGTACCGATACTAAACTATATTAAACTATGACTGTGGAACATTTTATGGTGTAAATGATTCACCTAATAGATACCCCCTCATTTTGGGTGCATGCGACATCACTGAGGAGTATGCGGACCAAAGGAGGACCGACCGTTTAACTGAAACTGATGCCCTGCAAGGGGGAGGGAGTGTGCTTGGTAGAAACCAAGGCACACATAAATAAAGAGGATGGAGACAAGTGTTAGTGCAAGAAACAAAAACACGCTTATAAAACAAAAAGTATGTAACCTAAGCACGCAAGAATACAATGTAGGCAAGTAATAATGCAGAAAAAGTAGATTGTGAAAAGAAGGTTTCAAACATGGGGCATCAATCACGATGTCACAAGACATGCGAGGTTGTCATGGCCATGTTGGCAAGAAAAAATTTCAAGGAAAAATTGATGGTTATCTTTCCAACGCTCTGGGATTCTAAGTCCCTCTACTTAACCGGTGCAGTTGTTGTATATGCATGCACGAGTGAAAATGAGTTTTCTCCATGTGGCCTTACAGTCGGGGATCCAATAGGGGCACTCCACTGATCCTATGGAAAAGATAAAAATCTCTTACTAGGGAAGACTTTGTCTAAAGAGCGGGAAAGAGGAGTGAGAAATGATATAGAATAACTAACATTACAAGTAGAAAATCATATTCCTGCACACACTAGTTAGAAATTTCAACACATGCATTTATGAGAAGAAACAACTCTGCCAATAACAACAAGACCAAGTAGAATTTATTGATCACAAAGTATCAAGAAAACCCTTAGTCAAATAAATCTAGAAACTCTTTTTTCTTGTATTGACTGCTTAAACAAAAGGTGTACATAGTATGGGAATGGAGGAAAACTAGTGAGGGGAGAAATGGAAGAAAATGGCTATCTCCTTTATTCTCTCAAAGTACATTACACTTTTGAGTTCACAAAATTAATAACCAACCATTTGAAATGGGAATGGTTTTACAATTTATAGAATGAGAGGTGAATTATCATCTACCCCCCAATGCCTTTTCATATGCATCATTACAAATTATGACCTTATACATTCTTAGGAAAAGATCAAGTCCCCTTTTATGACGTAACAATGACTTGTTACATTAAAAAAAAAAAAATCATTTTAAATTAATTAAAGGAATTATAAAAAAGTGCAACCCCAATGAATAATTATAATGGGGAGAGAGAAAGTGGGGGAAGAGAAGAGAGAAGAAGGGGAGAGAAGTAACTAAGGAGGAGTGCCTCAAATCCTTGTCAAATGATCCAATGAAGTGTGCCATTGTAGTGAACTCTACATCTCCAAACCCTTTACACACTGAGAAAATCCTTCAAATTAACTCATGAACACTTTCCAAGTTAAATGAACTATTCTGTCAATGACCACAACTTCCAACCTGTGTATGATATACCTGTGACTCAAGCCATGAATTCAATGTTGGGAGACACTATTGAATTATTTGAAATGAGTCTTGAATTCCCTATGAACAATGCCTATGGATGATCTTGAATGATGGTGTGGACTTGAATGATCATCCCTCTATGTCCCATTATTCCAAAATTGCCCCTTGAGTATGAATTACCATTAATAGTGAGTACCCACATGTGAGACTAACTATTTGTAGTAAAAGGTGATTCTTGTTTCTTCTTAACCATCTTGATGTGGTGAAATTATTCATTCAATCATGTGCACACTACCTTTACCTCGGGCACTTCTTGGGTTGACTTACTATTTTTAGTAAGCACCTATTATTTCACCGAATTGTTGTACAATAAAGCAAATAAGGTAAATAGGTCATGGAGGAATACTTGTTATTACGTTGGTCGAAGGTTGAGTACATGCATTTCTGATATCTGATCCAGGATAATTATGTGAGCTTCCTTTTGGCTAGGAGGAACTACCTATAATACAAATCAAGACCACAAGATACAGTTAATAGTAAAAGTTAGTGGACTACCTAACGTGAGTTAGATCCAAGAAGTGTGATACTTCCTCAACATTTTTCAATCCAATAATATATAACTCAATATAAAATAACTGAACATGCAAATACAAGAATCTAATGCTAGTGTTTTGATTTAGGTGTCTCTGAATATTATCAGTGTCAATCCAATTAAATTATTGATAACTAAACTAGAGAAGGATGCAGGTTAGGCAGGTGGTCTGAGGGTAATAGACAGGGTCTGAATAAGATTTGGTGAACTTTGAGTTGGTTTTGGTTGATTAGTAATCTTCCTGATCTAAGGTAGTTTTACCAAGCACAGAGATTGACGTCAATCCGGGTGACTGATGTCGGTACAGGTATGACTGATGTTGTTTATGGTATAACCGATATTGGTTAATGTGGGAAATTACAGAATGTCAAAATGGGTATCCAGGATCTCTTTATGTCTACACAAAGAGTTAGGAAGGTCTGTTGTGAGGTTTTAGGTGGGGTGTCAAGTTTTAGTGAGGTTTTGTCAGGTTTTGAGGAGGTTCTGGTCAAAGTTGAAAGAAGACACGGTCACCGACGTCAGTCGGGTGACCAATGCCGGTAAAGAGGGGAAACTGGTGTCAGTAAGGGAAATTTGGTGGTAATTAAATAAAAGGTAGATTTGGACTTATCTGTGATTGCACATAGGGTGAATTGAGGATGGTTGGGTTCGTAATAATGCCAAGAAGACTCAGGAATACATAGAGGTCAGGTATGAAGAGCTAGAAGGTCGTGGGTGGTTGGATAGGTAGATTGGTAAGAAGGTGGGAATGGAGGAATGCAGGATATAATAATATCCAATAACAAAAGATAATGTGCTTACACTTTAAGCAAGTACAAAATGATGAAAATAAAATACTCTTAATTGTATTTGCAAGTCCGGTAGGTGAAGGAAGGAAATGGTTGATCCATGAAGAACTTTGTGGTTAGTGTAGTGGAAATTACTCCCAGAGTTCTCCCGTGAATATTTTAATGCCTTTGGACGAGTATCAATTGCTTGCTTGGGCCTGTGGTTGAGTGTATTTCGTCGTCTGGATGCTGAGAAGTCTCAGGTTCGTGCTTGAATGCAATAGATTTCTCAAAACTCAAAATGACCAACCTCAGTAAAAGGTTGCAAAAGGGTATATAAGGTGACCAATGATGGTCAAGGTGACTGATGTTGGTTGAGGGATAATCAGCGTCGGTTAAGGTGGGAAATCCTAGGTTTTCCAAAAATAGGAAAATCTTTGCTATTTTTGGCATGCTCTGATTGTCAGTTTGGGTCTCAAGAGAGGGTTATCACTTATATAAGTGGGAGTGTTGTTGGAGTAGAAATAAGACTTTAATTTTAGGGTTTGAAAGAGTCCCAGTTGGTTAAGATAAGTAGAGACTCCGCCTTAGTTAATTAATAGACTAAGAATAAGTCCATGGTGAGGTGTGTAGACACCAAATTTGGGTCACACTCCCCCTTCACCCCACATGTATATTAATTTAATTACCTGTAATTAAATTAATGCCCATTCTCACAATATTAATTAGTAAATACCTTAATTAAATTAATTTCCACCTCACCTAGATACCTCCCCCCACCACATCACCTGGACACCTCATCATAGACCTATTCTTAGCATGTTTCCTTTTAACTAGGACTCAATCTCTACTTACCATAACTAACTGAGACTTTGTCTAACCCTAACACTGAATTCCTATTCTTCATCTAACCGCATGCACACTTACTTATGTAAAAATGCCATTTTGAATCTGCAACAACAGACAGAACTAGCCAAACGTTAGCCAAGATCTGTTATTTATGGCAACCTAAGATATCCCACCTTAACTGATGTCGATCAACCCGAAACTGACACCGGTCACCCCAAACCGTTGTTGGTTACCATATATTCACTTTGGTAACCTTGTTAAAGAGCTTGCAATAATTATTCGAGTTTTTGGAGAAGAGAGATATGCATGCATGTTGGTTCGAAAATCTGTCGGTTGGGCATATTTATGGATAGACGAGCCAGCAGTGTGCAGGGCATCGCCCCTCTTTGAGTCAACAAAGCAAAACTGGTTTATTGCTATTCTACCAGTAGGAATCTGTGCAAGTCTCACAAAATTATACCTTCGAGGGTTTAGGATCTCATCCCAGTAGGGTGTTTCCGAATGCAGAAAGAAAGGAATGAAAGAGAGGATGAAGAAAGATCAGGTCCGAAGGAAGAAAAGAAATGAATTCCAAAGAAGAAAGGTCAGAGGGTTTATGTTTTGGGATTGGTAGTAAACAGAGCCAAACCTACTTGCATAAACGAACAAAGCAATACTGATGAATAAATGACAATAAAACAGAAGTAGATTCAACAGAATAAACACACAGATCTGACATAAGAAATATCAAATGCAAATAACACACGTATTCAGCACAAAGTCTAAATATTTGTATTAATATTCCTTTCTATTACAAAAAGCTCAAAGTCTTTTCTCCTCACTTCTATTTTTCATCTGAAAGATATCCACTGCCTCAAATACAACAAGTATTTGAGTATTTATAGAAGAAGGAGAAGAAGGAAGGCAAAAAGGAACCAACCACCTATTTACACAAAATATCGACAAAAAATATCTCAAAGTCATGTTGACTTTTGACAACTTGATGGATGACATCAGCCCATAGTGCAACATGGATGATGTCATCATTTGTGTCAACATACTTTAGACATTTTACAAAAAGAAATTTGGAGGAGAGAGAGAAGAAGAGAGAATTTATTCATCGTCATCATCCCGTGGCTGAAAGGGGATATCCTGTTGTTGTTGCTCAGGTGACGAGATGTGGAATTGGGCATGGTATTCCATGAACTTACTGATCATGGGCTGTAGTTAATCCTAGGAAGGATCCTTGTGTCACTCACTGATCACCTTGCAAGTCTCCCGCTCGTCTATGAGCTTCTCTAGGAGTTTAGAATATTCTTTGTCTGCTTCTATTAGGAACCCGATGAAGTCCCGACAGACCAGTGGGTTATTGATGGATTCCGCGTCAAAAGTGACCTCTAGCCCCAGCCCTTGCGAAACGATCTCCTTGAAGATCTGGATGGTTTCATCAACTTTCCTTAAGGCGAAGGAAGGAGTAAGCAACCCTAGAGACATGTTGAGAACGATTTGTTCCATTTGGTGCATCGCGTCCAGGGCTTCTTCCTTTACCTTATCGATCTTTTCAAGGATGAATTCCAGTTGATCCATCTGGTAGTCCAGAGTGGAAAGGACTTTATTGAGGGCCCTGGGATGACCGAAAATGCCGAACTTGACCAGATCTTCGACTGAACAGTCAAACATTGTTTGAAAGGTCTCACGTTGCAACCTAGCATGGGCCATATCTTCTGATATGGGTCCTGCTAATTCTTGGAGTTCTTTGTTCACCTTGTTGATGTTCAGGTACAAATCGGTGAACTTGGCAATCACTTTTTCACTGTCCTTGAAGATTTGGCTCCTCCAAGTGGAAACTACCATACCCTGCTAGCCGATCTTTGCATATTCATCAATTTTATCCTGGCTCAGAGGCTCAGGAGTTTCGGCGGCAGTTGTGGGAGGTGCACTACCCATCTTCTGTAAGGCTTGGAGCAGATGTCTATTTTTCTCTTTCAGTAGCCTTTTCTCTTCTTTTACTTCTTGAAGCTTCTTGCAGAGGGCGTCGACTGCAGATAGGGCCTCTCCCTGAAGGCTTTCAGAAGACGTCCCCATTGTGACTTGGGTCACTGTATAATCTGTAGAGGACAGATCCTTTTTATCCTTCAGAGGATTGGGGTATGCGATTTCCATTACCCTATCCCGAAGCACTCTGAGAGAAGCGTGTGATGAGCTTCTGCTTCTTTACCCCTTTTGACGGGATCACAGAGAATTCCATTAGAGTGATGGGAACTTTCCTTTTCTACTGACTCAGGTGTTGGGAGATCTAAGCTGGACTTATGGGAGAAGGGACGGAAAAAGAGAAGGGGACAGCTGCAGTAGTTGAAGGGAAAAAAGTGGAGACACTTAAAGGCAGCATCGAGAGGGAGGCCGAGGAAGTGCTCACGGGAGGAAGGGATACTGCAGGAGAGGAATACATAGGAAGGGAAGGGAGCTCATAAATGAGGGAAGAAATGGAGGGGGACAGGTCCGCAAGAGAGGAGAAGATGGACGAAGAAGCAGGAGGGACAGTAGGAGGAGAGGACACAACCAAAGGAATGGTCGCCAGGGTCACCTGAGGAGGGGAAGGAGGGGAAGGAGAAGGAACAGAAGGTACCTTAGTTGTTACAGCAATGGCAACATCCTGAGTGGATGGGCCTATTGGGACATCTTCCACTGTTTCTTTCTCTGGGGAAGCCAGAGTTACAACTTGTTGAGGTGCAGCGGAAGGAGGACTTACAGGAGCTTCCACTTGGGTGGAGCTGGATTCACCCTCTTTTCCTTTTCCTTTGCCTTTTGGCTATTGTTTAGCATGAGGAGGTGCGTTACCCAATTCAGATGTTGTGAAATCAACCCCGAGGTAGATGAACCTGTTCATTCGGCTCCAATGTTCTGTTCTGTGCAAAGTTTCCTTAACTCTTTCCTTAATTTTCTGAGGGGCTTTGATTCTATCAATCAATGCAAAAGGCCAATCGTCCCCACCTATGTCAAGATACACTTGATCCACTTCCTCCTCAGTAGTTTGATAGCCTTTGGGGACGATGGCCACCCCGTACTGGATGATTTCTTCTAAGGCCAAGCGAGAATATTCCTTCCTCCTGAGCTAAACCTCGTGATATAACTCAATGTATATGTCTTCGATCAAGGGATGTGGATCAGGTCGAGCTTGGCCCTAAGCAAACAATTTCTTGGATCAAAAGCGGGCCTTGCTGGGAAGTCATGTTTCAGATTCAGCAACTCCAATTCTACAAACATGTCCTTTGCCTCGTGGTAAGAGGGACACATATACCTACCCACTGTGAGGGGGAAAGGAGTTCCACCCTTCTTTCTCTTTAGGCACTTTTCATGGTAAGTAATAAGCTGCCTTGACAGCTCCAACATGATCAACTTGGGCCCGGCATATCTTGGCAGTCTAGTTGGTTCCCCCAAGAAATTAACTGCCCTTAGATAGGTCAATGTGGGGAACTGAGTGAATAGGGCCCCCCACTTCTCAGTAACTACAACTATGCTCTTGGTCGTGTGACCATGAGTCATATTGACCTCAACAGGCAGATGTTGAAGTAGAAGAATGCATCGTTGATCTTTGTGAATTAGGGGATGCTATTTTCCAGCTTCAGCTCTGGATAGTATTCATAAATTTTGACTTGGGGCCAAACCCCACACCGCATCAGAGCTGGATAGTCCCTTTCTGAAGCTATAGCATAGACTACGTAGGAGTTCATATAGAACCTCCCCATTGTGTTGAGTTGTTGTAGCTACTCAGAGATTGTGCTGCTTATAATTTCTTCCAGTTCAAAGCGTTGGTCAGGCACATTTTTATTCATTATTTCAAAGTACCGCAACATCCACTTGTGAAAATAATGGGCGTCAGGAAACCCAAAGACTCTGCTTAGGAACATAATGGTGTTGCTGAGTTCCTCTAAAAATTCACTACGATGAATGACTTATGGCCACCAAGTCACTAATTTTTTGTTCTTCAGATAAACTTCATTCATCAGCTGCATACACTGATCTTCATTGTCGTCCCAGGCCTTAATGCAGTCTTCTCGGCTGACGGCCACAAAGTGCCGGTGATGAGGAATGCCGAGCATCATCTCAAAGTGGCAGGTAGTGAGGTTAATAATAACTTCACCTTTCTCCCCATGGACACATCTTGTGTCTTTGTTATAGCATCGGGCTACCACCATCATAAATTCATTGTTTACGGCACTGACTGGGATCCCCCCAGCAAGGTGCAGGGCACTGCCTATCAGCTTGTCCATCCATGGACTTCTCGTGACCCTCTGGGTTCTGGCCCAGAATTCCTCCATGTCAATATGACCCAGTTCTGAGTCTCTGATATCTAGATCACAGTCTGCTTGGGACTCGGGCATTCTGACCCTCTAATACTTATACTTCATTTCTTCTTCTGTGAGCTTGGCCTTGCCTTTAGATTTGATAGGTTTCTTGCTTGATGTTAACATATGTTCTTCTGAACTTAGTTGCTGATCTGCAAGAATAAGAAGTGAAACCCAATTGAAGAAAGTCGTGTCAGCTATCTGATTTTCCATTGAAATGCTGACAGAAGAAAGAGTTAGCAATTTTAAGGCTTCAGGGCACAGGGCGCATGAATGCTGCAGGTTACAGGGCTAAATAGTAAGGTGCACAGGGAAGGGATGCTGCAAGGGGTAAATCAGTGCCAAAAGGCACATGGCGCATAGACACTGCAGGGTACATTCTTTGTTGTTGCAAGCACAGGTGCACCTGCACCATATGGATGTGTTTTATAAGGGCACACAGATTCTTTATGTTACGCGGGAACATGATGCACCATTGGCGCATATATCTTTCATTTTGCATGGAACTTCGGTGCGCCAAAGGCGTATATAAGGTGGGTGTAACATATGCTTTTTGTGCACTTAAGGGAACCTGGTGCAGCGCATGAAGGGTCTGCATGACATGATGTTATTGCGGTGAGGGACGCGCCTGTGCCATTTATAGCTTTGCACTTTGTGCATAGGAAAATACTGTTACATGGATGTTGGGTGCACCAAAGGGGGTAGGAATTTGTAATGTTGCACTCAAGTTTGATGTGCCAAGAGGGCACACGAGAAGCGTTTGCAGCAAGTGGGGGAAATGCGCCATGAGGGCACAGCTTTTCTTTGTGTAATAGGGGTGACAGATGCACCAAAGGGGAACAAAAATACAGTTCATTTCAAGCCATGATTCTTCTTAGAGGGGTTTCATTCTTTCAAACTTCTTCTGCAAGGTACCTTGGGGTGATAAAAATGGCTTTAAACAAAGGTTTCCAAGCTATTATTTCAGGACAGAGCTCCCTCTACCAGTAGATCTGGAAAGAGGGGGAGGAATATGTGGAAAGACAGCAGGGGGGTGCAAGTTCATGATTTCATTCTTTTCAATCCAAACTGAACCAACCTAACATTCAAAATCCCCAAAAAAAAAACGCATGAAAGAAAGAAGGGCACTTACCTGGATAAATAGAAAAGAACGTGCAAACGGGTCCACTATGATCAAAAGCGACAGGGCAGGTGTGCTGACAAGGTCAGAGAAAATGATATTTAAAAATAATCACGTGATAGCTCTGGTGATAATGACATTACAGGCACACCTATATATAGGTGAGGTAGTAATAAATGTGCCACCAACCTTTTAAGTGGCGCACCAAAAGAGCTGTTGACACAAGAAAACATGCACCCTTTGGCACACCAAAACATTTGCCAGGACGATGTTATTTGCACCTATGGCACGCCAAAAGTGGTGTCGATAGAGGAATATGTGTGCCCTTGGCGCACCGAAAAGGGGTGCAACAAAAGATATGTTGACAGGAAGGCGCACGTGCTTTGGCGCACGCGCCTTGGTGCACGCAGGGAAGACTCAACAAGGGGAGGCACACCAAAACGCCTATTGAGACAAGAAAACTTGTGCCAAAGGATTAAAAGGGGGCACATGAACATGTGATGTTGCATAGTCATTATATGCACCCGCCCAAAAAGACAAAAAACGACTAAGTTTGGAAAACTAGATTTCCCAGGAAGGGATTTTGCAACGTTCTGAACACAAGAAATCCCTGATAAGGGATTGGAACAAAACTTTCGGTAGGGTTATCTATAAAATTTCCCTTGCCAATTTTATGGGATAACAGTTGGCTCTTCCTAGGGACTATCCCTGAGCAAACCTCAGGGTTAGAGAATCCTAGATCTCATGTGCCTATCCATTGGGTAACAGAGTCAAAAACAAGGGCGACCAAAAAGGGAAACACATAACAAACAGAAAGCGAACACACGACAAAAACAAACACACAACTAAAGAAAATTGTACAAAGAAGAGAGCAAGCTCTACTTCCTGAAGATTTTCAGATGCTACCCACTGTAGGGAAGCGGGAGTTTGGTTCCATCCAGATATGAGAGATAGAAACTATTCTCTCTGTTGAGCTGCTTGATCTTGAAAGGCCCTCTCCACAGGGAATCAAACTTTCCATGCATGCCTTTTGGCTCTCTTCGCTTGTCCCACAGAAGGACGAGGTCTCCCACCTGGAAATTTCTTTGATTAGCTTTTTTATCAAACAATCTGTTGACTTGATTCTGATGTTCGGTGATCTTTTCACTCACTCTTACTCTCTTTTCTTCGAGCTCTGTTAGATACATGATTCTCTTTTCGAGAGAATTTTGGAAGGTTTCATCTTCAATTGCTCGTGCCAAGTGTAGAGCAGGGATTTTAGTGGAAATGGGAAGCTCGGCATTAGTGCCATATAACACTTGAAAAGGTGACATGCCGAGAGACCTCTTGGGAGTAATGCGGTCCGCCCACAAAGTGTCGTATAAGGACTTGTGCCACATTCGTTGATTCTCATCCACTAGCTTTTGTATGATGGTCACCAAGTTTTTGTTACTGGATTCCGCCTGACCATTTCCCTGAGGGTAATAATCTGAGGCGTGAGCCAAAGTTATCCCATATTCATAGCAAAAACTAATAACTTCCCATGAGGAGAAGTTAGAAGCATTATCAGCAACAATCTTGTTGGGAATGCCAAACCTGACAATGATATTTTCTTTGATAAAACTGCAAACAACCTCGGAAGTGGCATGTTTGACAGGTATGGCTTCCACCCACTTGGTGAAGTAATCTGTTGCTGCTAGGACATAATTATGTCCAACACTCAATTGGGGATTGAGTGCACCAATAAAATCAATTCTCCATTGCCTGAATGGTTCGTTGACAACAACTTGCCTGAGGGGAAAAGCAGCCAACTTGGGCTTGCCGACGAACTGCTGGCAAGGTTCACATTTTGCTACCCAGGTGGCTGCATCTCAGAAGAGCGTCGGCCAATAGTACCTAGCCCGGATGATTTTGTGTGCTCTCACGGAAGAGGAGAAATGGCCTCCACAGGCTAAATTATGAAAACTTTCAAGTAACTTTACTTGTTGTGGCTTGTCGACACATCGCAAGAAGACACCATCTATCCCGCATTTGTATAAACCGTCATCCCAGATGAAAAATTTGGCCACTCTGAGCTTTATAGTGCACTTCTTCTTCGTAGTTAGGTGAGCTGGGCATTCGCCGTAGGTGAGGAAGAAAGTAATGTCGGAATACCACTCATCGCTGGTTGCGACAAATAGGACCAGAGGCAGAGAATGGGCTTTCTCCAGCTGGCTTCACACTTCGTTGGTACAATCATCCTTTTCCTCAGGGTTTTCTGAATCTTTGTTTTCAGCCATAAGCTGACATAGGCCCTTGCCTCTTACCAGCTTGGTTGGTTTTATATCCAGGTCGCAGTCCTGGACCTTCGCAATCCAATTTCCTCGCAAGATTCCTAACTCCTGTTGAGTTAGAATTGATTTGACTGCTGTGTCAGGGACCAACACCACTGTATGGGAATTTAAAATGTAATACCTGAAGTTCTTGACTGCTTTGACAACGGTGAAGGCATGCTTTTCCAATTGAGACATTTTTATTTCATGAGGCTTGAGGGGAGAGCTCATGAACGCAATCGAAGATTTAACATCCTCCGAATTCTTTTGCATCAAGATGGTAGATACAGTATGCTCAGATGCATAGCTATACATGATGAAATCTTTGGAGAAATCGGGACATACTAGGACTAGCGCGTGAGCAATGGAAGCTTTTATTTCCTCGAACGACCTCTTCCCTTCCTCACTCCAATGGAAAGTTGGTGACCCCTTCATCATGTTCAATATATGACGAAGTCTTCTTAGCAAAGTCGGGAACAAAACACCTGAGAAAGTTCACCTTTCCGAAGAAATAATGAACGCCAGTCTTTCTTGTAGGAAAGTAAGGCTCTGAATGGCCTTAACTCTTTCGGTATCTATCTTCATTCCTTCTTTGCTAACCATATGCCCTAGAAACTTTCCTTCCGTGACTCCAAAAATAGACTTTTTCGGGTTCAGGGAAATCCCATGTTCTCGGCACCTGGCCAATACTTGCTCCAAATGATCACAATGATCATTTTGTTGTTTAGAGAACATAGTTAAGTCATCCAGATAAACCATGATGACCTTCCCCATCATACCCTTGAATGCAAGGTCCATGGCCCGCTAAAAGGTGGCACCAGCATTGGTTAGGCCAAAAGGCATCCTGCTGTAAGCAAATGTACCCCAGGGAGTAGTGAATGCTGTTTTAAATTGATCTTCAGGCGAAACTTCAATCTGATTGTAGCCCGAAAAACCATCAAGCATGGATAGCATTTTTAATCCAGTTACCGCTTGTAGAACTTGATCCATTATAGGAAGTGGGTAGTTGTCTTTTAAGGAAGCCTGATTCAAGTTTTAAAAATCTACGCATATGCGTATTTCACTGTTTTTCTTGCGCACTGGCACAATATTTTCTACCCAAGTACTATGATGAATAGGAAAGATGATTCTTGCATCCAACATTTTCTGAATTTCATCCTGGATAGTACTTGAGATCTTAGGGTTATAATGCCTTTGCTTCTGGTGAAAGGCTTTGACATCTTCTTTTAATGGGATGTCATGTTGGATGTCTTTTGGCTTAAAATACTTTATATCGGCAGTAGGACCATGCCAATACATCCATGTATCTCTTCAATAGTTTGACAAACTTCCACTTCTCCTCAGGCGTGCAGCATTTTCCAATGTTCACGAATTGCGGATGCTCTACCGAACCTAAATTGACCAGTTCAGTTTCTGGGGAGGATCCAGCATCATCTCGCCTTTTCTTTTTTACAAAATAGTCATGCCTATCGAACAACCGTTCTAGAGAAACCAGGCCCTTCAGAATTTTATTTCCTTTGAGCTGACATATGCCGTCATTCTCTTCGGATTCATCTTTTTGATCGGTGACTGATTCGTGGCACATAGAAGTGGATCCTTCAAAATGCAATCCTTTGAAATTTTCTACCTTTTCTAGAAAGGCAATGAGTTGATTATCATCGTTGAATACTTGCCAATGCTGAGAGTTGTCTAGCACGCTCGGGTGGAAAACCATCTCAATGGTGTATTTGTCTGTTTTCAAACCTGGGTGAGGGAGCATGAGGGATGCTGAAATGGCCAATGAATCAACCATGTCATTTTGAGCTCTTGGAATGGCTTCTATTGAAAAAGTGTCAAATTCCTCAATGCTATCCCACACCGCATTACGGTAATGCCTGAGCCTCTCATTCTTCACTTGATATATCCTCTTAACTTGATTCACGACTAGCTCTGCATCACCTTGCACTTTCAGATTTTTAATCCCTCTTTCTCTTCCCGGCTTGCATGCCAAGTAGCAGAGACTCATACTCAGCAGTATTATTTGTGTTGAAAAATTACAACTTAAAAGAGAGAGGAATAATTTCTTCCTAAGGAGATATTAGCATGGCTCCGGCGCCATATCCACTGGTTGCGCAGTTTCCGTCAAATTGCAAGGTCTAGACCTTGTTAAGATATTCTTCTTGGATGAGAACAACCATTTTGTCAGACTTGGCAGACAAGAAATAGTTCCCCATCCCTGATGATTCGAAAATAAATTGAGCTTTGGGGTCTTCGGAGTTAGTAACCAAGTACTTATTTTGTGATTCTGGCTCCAATGTCTTCATCACACCTTTGACGAGGATTCTAGCCTTGGACCATTCCATATGAATTTCTCCTCCAACCTCGCTATAAAAACTTCTTCCCAGCAAAATTCTGTAGGCTGTTGGAATGTCGGCAACGAGGACGGTCATCTTTACTCTTTTCTCTGGGAACGCCGCAAATGCAAACTATGCGTCTTTGATTTGACCAATCAACGGCACCTGCTTGGTTTCCAAGGAATAACATCTGCCAAAAGGCTTGGTAAGGGTGAGGCCCAGAGCATGAGTAACTTTTGCCGGCATGACGTTATCAGAAGCCCTAGAATCAATTATGCAGTTACTTAACTTGTGGCCATTGATTAGGAGGGAGAGATAGAAAGGTTATATCTTGCCTGATGCAGATGTTGAGGCAATATTTATGCGGGATGCAGAAGGAGTGGCAAGGATTCCTTTCGGGGAAACCTGAGGAGATATGGCAGCTTGACTTTGAATATACTTGGTCAATCTTACAAGCTGTTCAAGATTTGACTGAAGATACTCATCTTTAGACATTTGGATCTTGGTCTTTTTAACATGGTCAATTATGTCAAATGCGGCCAAGGGTTACGCTGGTGAAGGAATGAGTCCCTCACTTCGCGATGGTAGGGTAGGATTACCGGTCTTTATGGGAATATGAAGAAGGTTGATTTGGAGGAGAAATGGGGGGAAAATATTTCCTTATAAAAGACTTAACAGGGAGTTGAGTAGGAAGAGGATTACCTCTTTTAGCGATGGTTGGAGGTGCGTTTGACACGGCTTTCTCCTTTTGCATATGGGCAGCGACCTCTGCTTCTTTTCCCTGTGAGCGGGTAAAAACAGCATATGATTGTCCACTTGCATAGACTTGTGTACCCTCTTCTTCATCAGATTCTTCCTCCTCAAATTCCATATACCCAATAGTAGAGTCGTCAGTCGGCTCATTGATGTCTTGATCATCTTCGCCTTGAGATGAAGGTTCTTTGTAATCTTGTTCCTCTTCTTCAATTTCGACTAAGAGCGTTAACCGGAGGAGCTTCAAGCGCCAACCGCGGAGCAGTTGCAGGTAAGCATGGCCTTTGAGGAATATTGTTGGAAACAAATTTCCTCCGTGGAATATCCCGGTATGAGGAACTGGGGGAAGCTTGGGCTAACTGCTTCTTCAATGCAAGCAAGTCGTTCGCCATCTTTTGAAATGCCTGGATCAGACGAAGTAGTGGGAAAAGGGCCCGAAGATTTAGGCTTGGATGATTCCCTTTTCAATTCGCCGGATATTATCAAATTATCTTCAATTCGAATGGCAGCACCCTGGGTGAGAATCAAGGTAGCCACTTGCTCTTGCAAGAGCAAGAAAACTTACTTTTGAGCTCATAGCGTTCACGAAGAAACACTTCTGATTTTCCGATGTTGGAAGCATGGCAACAGGGACACGGTTGATTAATGCATTGAACCTGGTGATAAAATCACGCATGGTCTCATTGGCCTCCTTTTTCAGGTGAGTAATCTATGATAACAAAGCAAATGCATCTTCAAAAGGCTTGTACCTGTCTTCAAAAGCATCCCACAAGGTGGCCCAAATAGTAATAGATCTGGCCGGAAAATGCTAGAACCATTCTGCTGTAGGCCCTTATAAAGTTTCCAAAAAAAGGTGAACTGACACATCTTCGTGAGTTACATCCATAATACTACATGACATGATGAATGCAGATATGTGCGAATCTGTGCTTTGGTTCCCGCTCTCGTCGAATTTGGGAAAATTCTTTCGGTTTCCGTGAGGGAGCCCGTGAATAGGATGTAGTAATGCGAGAGGACCCATAGCATTTCCCCATGGCACCACCATCTAGATAGCTAGAAAAAGAAAGCGGGCTGGGAGTGCGGTTCCGCTGAGCAATAAAGCACTGTAAAGGGATGTAGAGGCTCCTTGTGAAAACCGGCTCTTCCGTAGGGGTGAGGCGCTTCTAGCTGACCGATCAACTAAACTTAGTGATGAAAAGCGCACGTCGGTGCTACACTGAAATTGTGCCTTTGAAGCCGATCGAAAGTAGGATCGAATTCTCCACAAGCTCACCTGCCATGCATACATGGCTCACCTGCCAGCGTACCTTCCAGATCTGGAACATTGTGGTGCAGATTTAAAATTTCTTTTTGGGTTGTACCTGCTGATTTTCTGGTTTTTCTGACAAAAACCAGCAGCATGTACTTTTCTAAATATTTAAAATCATACCCTCTTCTGAAAACCAATTGCGGTTTAATGATAAAGAACAATGAGGATAAAATGATAGTGAAGATTAGCAATCTGATTTTCAGATCTAAATTTGACTTTTTCAAAGAGTTTGAATTTTTTTGGTAAGCAGTCAAAAACTCAGATCTACGGAAAAATACAGATTTTTATAAAAACTCAGCGAACTAAAGATCTCCAACTAGGCCAGATCTATGGATCTCAGAAGAAAATTTTCAATTCGGGTCACTTTTGCAAAATTTTGGATTTTTGACAAAAAGTTAAAGTTTGCAAACAGATAGTGATTTTTCTGATTTTTCTTGATTTTCTATCCTACCACTATCATAGATAAGATAGATCTGTTCGTTCCCCAGTAGAGTCGCCAAAAACTGTTGGTTTGAAAATCTGTCGGTTGGGCAGATTTATGGATAGACGAGCCAGCAGTGTGCAGGGCATAGCCCCTCTTTGAGTCAGCAAAGTGAAACTGGTTTATTGCTATTCTACCAGCAGGAATCTGTGCAAGTCTCACAATATTCTACCTTCGGGGGTTTGGGATCTCATCCCAGTAGGGTGTTTCCGACTGCGGAAAGAAAGGAATGAAAGAGAGGATGAAGAAAGATCAGGTCCGAAGGAAGAAAAGAAATGAATTCCAAGGAAGAAAGGTCAGAGGGTTTATGTTTTGGGATTGGTAGTAAACAAAGCCAAACCTACTTGCATAAACGAACAAAGCAATACTGATGAATAAATGACAATAAAACAGAAGTAGATTCAACAGAATAAACACACAGATCTGACATAAGAAAGATCAAATGTAAATAACACACGTATTCAGCACAAAGTCTAAATATTTGTATTAATATTCCTTTCTGTTACAAAAAGCTCAAAGTCTTTTCTCCTCACTTCTATTTTTCATCTGAAAGATATCCACTCTCTCAAATACAACAAGTATTTGAGTATTTATAGAAGAAGGAGAAGAAGGAAGGCAAAAAGGAACCAACCACCTATTTACAAAATATCTACAAAAATATCTCAAAGTCATGTTGACTTTTGACAACTTGATGGATGACATCATCCCATGGTGCAACATGGATGATGTCATCATTTGTGTCAACATACTTTAGACATTTTACAAAAAGAAAGTCAGAAGAGAGAGAGAAGAAGAGAGAATTTATTCATCGTCGTCATCCCGCGGCTGAAAGGGGATATCCTGTTGTTGCTGCTCGGGTGACGAGATGTGGAATTGGGCACGGTATTCCATGAACTTGCTGATCATGGGCTCTAGCTGATCCTGGGAAGGATCCTTGTGTCGCTCACTGATCACCTCGCAAGTCTCCCGCTCGTCTATGAGCTTCTCTGGGAGTTTGGAATATTCTTTCTCTGCTTCTATTAGGAACCCGATGAAGTCCTGACAGGCCAGCAGGTTATTGATGGACTCTGCGTCAAAAGTGACCTCTGGCCCCAGCCCTTGCGAAACGATCTCCTTGAAGATCTGGATGGTTTCATCAACTTTCCTTAAGGCGAAGGAAGGAGTAAGCAACCCTGGAGACATGTTGAGAACGATTTGCTCCATTTGGTGCATCACGTCCAGGGCTTCTTCCTTTACCTTATCGATCTTTTCAAGGACGAATTCCAGTTGATCCATCTGGTAGTCCAGAGTGGAAAGGATTTTATTGAGGGCCCTGGGATGACCGAAAACGCCGAACTTGACCAGATCTTCGACTGAACAGTCGAACATTGTTTGAAAGGTCTCACGTTGCAGCCTAGCATGGTCCAGCTCTTCTGATATGGGTCCTGCTAATGCCTGGAGTTCTTTGTTCACCTTGTTGATGTTCAGGTACAAATCGGTGAACTTGGCGATCACTTTTTCACTGTCCTTGAGGATTTGGCTCCTCCAAGCGGAAACTGCCATACCCTACTCGCCGATCTTTGCATATTCATCAATTTTATCCTGGCTCAGAGGCTCAGGAGTTTCGGCGGCAGTTGTGGGAGGTGCACTGCCCATCTTCTGTAAGGCTTGGAGCAGATGTTTATTTTTCTCTTTCAGCAGCCTTTTCTCTTCTTTTGCTTCTTGAAGCTTCTTGCAGAGGGCGTCAACTGCAGATAGGGCCTCTCCCTGAAGGCTTTCAGAAGATGTCCCCATTGTGACTTGAGTCACTATATAATCTGTCGAGGACAGATCCTTTTTATCCTTCAGAGGATTGGGGTACGCGATCTCCATTACCCTCTCTCCCGAAGCACTCTGAGAGAAACGTGTGATGGGCTTCTGCTTCTTTACCCCTTTTGACGGGATCACGGAGAAGTCCATCGGAGCGATGGGAACTTTCCTTTTCTGCTGACTCAGGTGTTGGGAGATCCAAGCTGGACTTATGGGAGAAGGACCAGAAACAGAGAAGGGGGCAGCTGCAGTAGTTGAAGGGAAAAAAGTGGAGACACTTGGAGGCGGCATCGAGAGGGAGGCCGAGGAAGTGCTCACGGGAGGAAGGGATACTGCAGGAGAGGAAGACATAGGAAGGGAAGGGAGCTCAGAAATGAGGGAAGAAATGGAGGGGGACAGGTCCGCGAGAGAAGAGAAGATGGACGAAGAAGCAGGAGGGACAGAAGGGACCTTAGTTGTTACAGCAGTGGCGACATCCTGAGTGGATGGGCCTATTGGGACATCTTCCGCTGTTTCTTTCTCTGGGGAAGCCAGAGTTACAACTTGTTCAGGTGCAGCGGAAGGAGGAATTTCTGGAGCTTCTTCTTGGGTGGAACTGGATTCACCCTCTTTACCCTTTCCTTTGCCTTTTGGCTGCTGTTTTGATCGAGGAGGTGCGTTACCCAACGGAGAGGTTGTGAAATCGACTCCGAGGTAGATGAGCCCGTTCATTCAGCACCAATGCTTTGTTCTGCGCAGAGTTTCCTTGACTCTTTCCTCAATTTTCTGAGGGGCTTTGGTTCTATCAATCAACGCAAAAGGCCAATCGTCCCCACCTGTGTCAAGATACACTTGATCCACTTCCTCCTCAGTAGTTTGGTATCCTTTGGGGACGATGGCCACCCCGTACTGGATGATTTCTACTAATGCCAGCTGAGAATGATCCTTCCTTCTGAGGTCAACCTCGTGATATAAGTCAATGTAGATATCTTCGATCTGAGGGATGTGGATCGGGTCGAGCTTGGCCCTAGGCAAACAATTTCTTGGACCGAAAGTGGGCCTTGCTGGGAAGTCATGTTTCAGATTCAGCAGCTCCAGCTCTGCAAACATGTCCTTTTCCTTGTAGTGAGAGGGACACGTATACCTAGCCACTGTGATGGGGAAAGGAGTTCCACCCTTCTTTCTCTTTAGGCACTTTTCATGGTAAGTAATAAGCTGCCTTGACAGCTCCAATAGGATCAACTTGGGCCTGGCATATCTTGGCAAGTCTAGTCGGTTCCCCCAAGAAATTAACTACCCTCAGATAGGTGAATTTAGGGAACTCAGTGAATAGGGCCCCCTACTTCTTAGTAGCTGCTACTATGCTCTTGGTCAAGTGACCGTGAGTCATATTTGACCTCAACAGGTAGATGTTGAAGTAGAAGAATGCATCGTTGATCTTTGTGAATTGGGGGATGCTATTTTCCAGCTTCAGCTCTAGATAGTATTCATAAATTTTGACTTGGGGCCAAACCCCACACCGCATCAGAGCTGGATAGTCCCTTTCTGAAGCTGCAGCATAGACTACGTAGGAGTTCATATAGAACCTCCCCGTTGTGTTGAGTTGTTGTAGCTGCTCAGAGATTGTGCTGCTTATAATTTCTGCCCATTCAAAGCGTTGATCGGGCACATTTTTGTTCATTGTTTCCAAGTACCGCAGCATCCACTTGTGAAAATAATGGGCGTCAGGAAGCCCAAAGACTCTGCTCAGGAACGTAATGGTGTCGCTGAGTTCCTCTGAAAAGTCACTGCGATGAATGACTTGTGGCCACCGAGTCACTACTTTTTTGTTCTTCAGATAAACTTCATTCATCAGCTGCATACACTGATCTTCATTGTCATCCTAGGCCTTAATGTAGTCTTCTTGGCTGACGGGCACAAATTTCTGGTGATGAGGAATGCCGAGCATCATCTCAAAGTGGCGGGCAGTGAGGTTAATAATAAATTCACCCTTCTCCCCATGGACACATCTTGTGTCTTTGTTGTAGCATCGGGCTACCACCATCATAAATTCATTGTTTACGGCACTGACTAGGATCCCACCAGCAAGGTGCAGGGCACTGCCTATCAGCTTGTCCATCCATGGACTTTTTGTGACCCTCTGGGTTCTGGCCCAGAATTCCTCCATGTCAATATGACCCAGTTCTGAGTCTCTGATATCTAGGTCACACTCTGCTTGGGACTCGGGCATTCTGACCCTCTGATACTTATACTTCATTTCTTCTTCTGTGAGCTTGGCCTTGCCTTTAGATTTGATAGGTTTCTTGCTTGATGTTGACATATGTTCTTCTGAACTTAGTTTCCGATCTGCAAGAATAAGAAGTGAAACCTAATTGAAGAAAGCCATGTCAGCTGTTTGATTTTCCATTGAAATGCTGACAGAAGAAAGAGTTAGCAATTTTAAGGCTTCAGGGCGCAGGGCGCATGAATACTGCAGGCTATAGGGCTAAATAGTAAGGCGCACAGGGAAGGGATGCTGCAAGGGGTAAATCAGTGCCAAAGGGCGCATGGCGCATAGACACTGCAGGGTGCATTCTTTGTTGTTGTAAGCACAGGTGCGCCTGCGCCATATGGATGCGTTTTATAAGGGCGCACAGATTCTTTATGTTATGCGGGAACATGATGCGCCATTGGCGCATATATCTTTCATTTTGCATGGAACTTCGGTGCGCCAAAGGTGCATATAAGGTGTGTGTAACATATGCTTTTTGTGCGCTTAAGGGAACCTGGCGCGGCGCATGAAGGGTCTGCATGACATGATGTTATTGCGGTGAGGGACGTGCCTGCGCCGTTTATAGCTTTGCACTTTGCGCATAGGAAAAGACTATTTCATGGATGTTGGGTGTGCCAAAGGGCGCAGGAATTTGTGATGTTGCACTCAAGTTTGATGCGCCAAGAGGGCGCACGGGAAGCGTTTGCAGCAAGTGGGGGAAGTGCGCCATGAGGGCGCAGCTTTTCTTTGTGTAACAGGGGTGACAGATGCGCCGAAGGGGAACAAAAATACAGTTCATTTCAAGCCATGATTCTTCTCAGAGGGGTTTCATTCTTTCAAACTTCTTCTGCAAGGTACCTTGGGGTGATAGAAATGGCTTTAAACAAAGGTTTCCAATCTATTATTTCAGGACAGAGCTCCCTCTACCAGTAAATCTGGAAAGAGGGGGAGGAATATGTGGAAAGACAGCAGGGGGGGAGAAAATTCATGATTTCATTCTTTTCAATCCAAACTGAACCAACCTAGCATTCAAAAACCCCAAAAAACAAACGCACGAAAGAAAGAAGGCCACTTACCCGGATAAATAGCAAAGAACGTGCAAACGGGTCCACTATGTGATCAAAAGTGACAGGGCAGGTGCGCTGACAGGCTCAGAGAAAACAATATTTAAAAATAATCACGTGATAGCTCTGGTGATAATGACATTGCAGGCACGCCTATATATAGGTGAGGTAGCAATAAATGCGCCACCAACCTTTTAAGTGGCACACCAAAAGAGCTGTCAACACAAGAAAACATGCGCCAAAGGATTAAAAGGGGGCGCATGAACATTTGATGTTGCATAGTGATTATATGCGCCCGCCCAAAAAGACCAAAAACGGCTAAGTTCGAAAAACTAGATTTCCCGGGAAGGGATTTTGCAACGTTCCGAACGCAAGAAATCCCTGACGAGGGATCGGAACAAAATTTTCGGTAGGGTTATCCGTAAAATTGCCCTTGCCAATTTTACAGGAACATTGTCATCAACCTCACCATTCTCTGTCTATTCTCTGTGCAATCACATAGAATCATCAAAACCAAACTTTATTGAGTTTTTATCAACCCGACCCTACTGACACCGGCTAACCTAAACCATCATCGGTTTCCTCTCAACCGGCATCAGTCATACAAAACCGATGTCGGTCTCTATATCTAGTAAATCTGTCTATAACAACAACCTCATAACATTCACCCAAATAACCCAAACCACTCAAAACTTGACCCTGAGCTATCCCAACCACCTTATTCACCTATCTAACTTCTAGAACTGATCATAACCTAGCTTGTCAGATTAGATTTGCTTATTGTACTTGAATGAGACACCTAAATCATATCAACTACAGTAGGATGTCATTTGCTTATTATACTTGAATGAGATACCTAAATCATATCAACTACATTAGGATATCGTTTACTTATGTTATTTCTTACATTGAATTGTATTAAAAAATGGATTGATAGCCATCTAGGAAGTATCACACTTCCCGTATCTAACACACGCTAGGAATTCCACTAACATATTTTGTTTAATATTCCTCTTGTGTTCTTGTTTTGCATTCACAGGTAGTTCCTCCTAGCAAAAAGGAAGTTCTCGCAATCAGCACTAGATCAGGAAATCATAACACACACACTCTACCTTCCACCTTCATTCAAAGGTATTCCTCCTCACCCTTACCCTATCTATTTTTCTCATACGTATGCAACTTATCGGCGAAACAAGGTTTCTAAGTGATGTGGCTATGTTAGGTGTAAATTTACTTAATTAAAGTAATTAAATTAATTAATAATGTGAGGATGAACATTAATTTAATTGTAAGTAATTAAATTAATTTGAATGCGGGGTAAGGGGTCATGGTTAGGTGAATATGTTACATTAGTTAAATAAAGGGGACCAAGGGGAGTGTGACCCAAATTTGGTGTCTACATTTTCCCCTTTTGTCACATAGCTTATATTGATAAGCGACACCGACAAAAATAGGAAGTCGGTTTCCCCAAATATAGGTGAGAGTGGGGTTGCCCCAAGTACGGGTAGAGGTGATCCCCCTCAAATTGGGAACTGGTGAGGTGTCAAACGGATTCAGTGAGTGGTTTGATAAATAGGTAAATAATTAAAGTAAGTTTCAATAGGTAAAGGTATGGGAATTTTTAGTAATGAGTAATGGCAATCTAATGCACACTCACGTATAGATTGCAATACAGTACCAGGTTGAACAGCTTAGAAACTCTACGTTGTCAAAAGGGTGATAGGTTTATCCAAATGAGGTTGAAGTGATTCGGGTATCCAAGGTATAGGATATGGTCATGAATCACAACGAGGTCCGATGTAGGAATGGGTAATAGGTTTTTTTCTATGGCACCAAAGGTATGGTTGGGATAAACATCATGTCATTAGGAAAGGTAAGGTCATTAGGCTAAACAACATGGGCAATAGCAGTGTAAGGTATAACAAGGACACAAATTCAAATGTCACCAAATCCGGTTGAGGTCACAATATGTAGGTCAGGGCACTGGTAAGGCCGAGGTATAGGTAAATAACATGTCATTAAGTACAGATAAGGAAATGTAGAGGTAGTGTAGGGTTGTGGGTAGGGTATAATAGGTATTGGTAAGGTTAAAATGTTGAAGCAACACTGTTGTTAGGAAAAATGGGCATGAGGTGGGTCAAAAGGTAATGTCAGGTGACCGATGTCGGTTATGCTGTAACCGACATTGGTTGGCTAGGGCATGACATGACCAACGTCAGTCATGTTGATTTGGGGAAAAAAAGGAAAAATTCATGTTTGACGGATTCATTGTGACTTTTCCAATTTTAGAAAATGACTGAGGAGAAGGTGAGTCGTAGAAAATGACAATACCAGAAGGAGAGTTGAGGTGACGAGTTATCTAGCGGGTGATTGGCATTTGATTGATGGGTCCACGAGATCTATTCGATTGATTTGAGTGGTTTGGAGGTGAGGATTTGATTTGGTCATGGCAAGGGTAGGAGAAGGAGAGGGTGGACCAATGACACAATGGCTAGATGTGCCACCATGGAGATGGCACTGAGTAGAGGTAGGCGACAATTTGAATCCCTCATTTGGGTGAAAATAATGTGGTTGAAATTGGTTTATTGAAAAATTGGGTGGAATTTTTTAATATTGAATTTGGGGGTAAAATTGAAGGGAATGAGGGGTGGAAAGGTCTAATGTAGGATAAATAGTTTTGAGCATGAATCTAGGATAGGTTTGGGTAGGTTAGAGTAGGTTTTTAGGCTAGTTTTGTGAATTTAAAATAAGGGGGATGGGTTTTTGGTTTTGGTTACTGCAACAGAGACCGATGATAGTGGGCTTTAGCTAGCATCGGTCAAGGCTTACGTTATTTACACCAGTTAAAAGGGACCGATGATGGTCATGAAGACCGGTGATAATCAAGGCAACCAGCAATGGTTAAGGATAAGAGTAAATATGTGAGAGAAGGGCTAGGTAGGAAAGGAAAATAAGTGAAGAAGGGGTAGGTGAAGATGTATGTAGAGGGAAGAGGGTAAAATGTGATTTTGGTGATGTGGGATAGGTAAGTAGGTGAAATGAATTAAGATAATGGGTAAGGATATTATGGGATAGTAGGTTTGTAGGTGAGTATTGTGTAGTGGGTAAGAGGTGATTTTGGGTGGTCAAGTCTTGACACAGTTGTATTGGATGATGCAGGTGATAGATCTACCAAGGATGTGGGACAAAGTACCACCCCTACTGGTATAGATGTGGCCCAGTGTGACCACGGAGGAGTGGGAGCACATGACCGAGGTTTGACTAAGTGTGATTTGACACTATAGGAGTATAGCTCGAGATCATAGATTAATGGTCGCTCTCATCAATAGATGGGATTCCGCAACCAATACCTTTCACTTACCGACGGGAAAGATGACTGTCACCTTGGAGGATGTATATAGGATTCTACGGCTTCCTATTGTTAGGGAGACAGTATATTCCATTTCTTCAGAGGTATCGGTGGAGCCGATAGTGGTTGTGTTTGGTGAGGCGATGGTTTAACTAAGGTATCACAACACGAGTCTCACTTATGGAGATATGTATGCAGCCTATCCGCAAGAGACTAGGCTATTTGTGCGAATGATGGTGGCAGTTGGATGTTTTACATTGCCAGATTCTAAGGGTGGTAGGTTTCTGCGAGCAATGATGGGTGTGCTACAAGATATGATTGAGGAGCGGATACGCTTTGCTTGGGCACCGACTTTCCTAGTTTAGCTATATATGGAGCTATGGGCCTATGGAAGATTAAGGTAGTTTGGTATGTATTTTACATTTTTATCACATGACTGGGCATACGAGCAAATCGTGTGTGTGCACCCAGTCGGTTTACCATGACAGGAGTTTTTTGGGGGTGGATTGTTCAAATTTGGTTTCAGACGATGGGTACCAGTTGCTAGATAGCCAAGGGTTGTGAGGGACACATATGATGTGTCATACTACATGCAGTGATTGGAGGGCCTTTCTACAGTTGATATTGTGTGGAGTCCATATGTGGACTATCCATCCTACAGAGGCATGGATGAGGAGTTAGAGGAGCTTTAACTACTTATACATAGATACAAGGGCAACGTGTCGAGGAGCATGAGATGATTCCCATGGACATGGTTAGAGAGCATTTTGGGCTATAGCAGGATGTACCCCCACCTTTTCCACGGTACCACAGAAATGATGTGGAGAGACCCCTATCTCCACCATGCCTGAGTGTTCTTACAAGACAAGAGGAGCAGGCACAAGATAGGTGGATTGATGACACTTGAGTCACTGATGGATACAGGCAGTGGTGGGCGGAACAGCTACGGGTGGCACCACCGAGGCAAGGATAGCCATATATAGCCACTATCATAGTACATAGGGATAATTTATAAGGTTGGGTGGCCTCCCTTCAGGCACAGATTATGGTGTTATAGGGACAACTCACAGGATCAGAGGCATAGTTAACCACTTTATATGCTCAGGTGATGGCTCTATAGGCCCAGGTAGTACAGGGACAGGCACCTGCACAGGTGGAGATGGGGATGGTGGATAGGTAGCCACCCTACAAGCGTATGTGACAGGTTTAAAGGGTCATCTGACCACTGCACATGTACAGGTTGTTGCCTTACAGGCCCATGTTGTAGCACAGGTACAAGTACCCCCACAGGTCCAGGGACAAGGTCCCATATTACAGGCACATGCACCAGGACAGAGTCCCAGGGCACAGGCAGAAGGGCAGGCTTCAGGACAGGCATTGAGTTCATTAATAGCAGGGAAGAGTTCATAGGTTATAGTGAGACCCATGGCACCACTACATAATGTATCGATGGTGAGGTTCAGGGATTCCCTGAACGAGGCTCATTACTATCAGGATCACCTGACGACTATCGGTATAGATGTTCCCTCATATGCTGAGTACAAATCCCAACAGGCATCTAGTGAGTGGATGAGATCTAGGAATCATAGTTCAGGGAGTATAGGGGGAGTCGAGCCAATGGACAGGGCCAGGGAGAGGTTACGAGTTCTCGGAGACCATGCCCAGGTGAGGGCTAGGAGGATACCAGATCAAGACCTATGTAGGGTGGAGAGATGCTTGCAGGGTGGCTGACATGTAGGGAGGAGGAGATAGGTTAGACTAGTCAGGAGGATATCAGGTGGGGTGATGATTAGTCACTTGATTTGATCATTGTTTTGATTTTATATATATATATATATATATATATATATATATATATATATATATATATATATATGTCGGCGTGTGTGTTGAAGACGTGAGATTGTATATGAGGTTTTTTGAGATACTTATATTTATTTGTATCTGTGTATATATGTATTGATACACTGAATCTCCCATTTATATAGTTTACGATATTAATTGGATGGATGGTGTACTTGTTTTAATTTCCATTATTATTATGTATTGATGGAAACTAGGTGAAGTAGGTATGATTAAGTTGAGGTTGTTGTTTTGGGGTAACTGCTCTTTGGTTACATTGGGTTTCTATGTCTCATATGGATCTTGATCCTTTTTGTAATGATTCTCATTCCTATTCTGGCTTCTAGGCCCCCTTTTGTATATAAGGGTATAGTCCCTTTCAAAAAACTATTTACCAATAATAATAATAAAAAGTTGAGGTCATATAGGCACAATTGATTTTAGGTCAGTTAGGCATGATGGAGTCAGGTTTAGGCATGGTGGAGTGTAGGTGGTTTAGGCATGATTGAGTTAAGGTCATGTAGGTATGATGGAGTTTAGGTGATTTAGGCATGATTGAGTCAAGTTCATGTAGGTATGATGGAGTTTAGGTGATTTAGGCATGATGGAGTTTAGGTGATTTAGGCATGATTTGGTCATGTGTTTGGGTTTAATTTAATTTCCAAGTTATTGGTAGTATTGAAAATAAATGATTATGTATATGTATGTTGTGATGTAAGTCTCCCAATGTTTGATATCATGGAAATGTGAAATGAGTGATGTATGATATGGTGATGTTATTGTTGGCTCAAAAATCTATCGCTTGGGCAGATTTATGGATAAACAAGTCAACAGTGTGCAGGGCATAGCCCCTCTTTGAGTCAGCAAAGCGAAACTAGTTTATTGCTATTCTACCAGTAGGAATCTATGCAAGTCTCACAATATTCTGCCTTTGGGGGTTTGGGATCTCATCCCAATAGATGTGTTTCCGACTGAGAGGAAAAATGAAAGGAGGGGAGAAAATGAAGAAATATCATATCCGAAGGGAGAAAAGAAATGAATTCCAAAGCAGAAGGGTCAAAGGGTCTATGGTTTGGGTTGGTAGTAAATAGAGCCGAACCTACTTGCATAGACGGATAAAGCAATACTGATGAATAAATGACAACAAATTAGAATCAAATCCAACAGAACAATCACACAAATCTAACATAAGAAAGATCTGATATTAAAACACATGTATTCAGCACAAAGTCTAAATATATTGTATTCAATGTTTGTTTCTGTTACAAAGAGTTCAAAATCTTCTTCTTACTTCTATTTCTCATCTGAAAAGTATTCACCACCGAATACAACAAGTATTTGAGTATTTATAGAAGAAAGAGAAGAAGGAAGGCAAAAAGGAACCAACCACCTATTTACATAATATCTACAAAATATCTCAAAGTCATGTTGACTTTTGACAACTTGATGGATGACATCATCCCATGGTGCAACATGGATGATGTCATCATCTGTGCCAACATACTTCAGACATTTACAAAAATAAATTCGAAGAAGAGAGAGAAATTATTCATCATTGTCGTCCCGCGGCTGAAAGGGGGGATCATGCTTCTACTGCTGCTCAGGTGATGAGATGTGGAATTGGGCACGGTATTCCATGAACTTTATGATCATGGGCTCTAGTTGATCCTGGGAAGGATCCTTGTGTCACTCACTGATAGCCTCGCAAGTCTCCCGCTCATCTGTGAGCTTCTCTGGGAGTTTGGAATACTCATTCTCTGCTTCTATTAAGAACCCGATGAAGTCCCGACAGGCCAGCAGGTTATTGATGGATTCTGTGTCAAAAGTGACCTCTGGCCCTAGCCCTTGCAAAATGATCTCCTTGAAGATCTGGATCGTTTCGTCAACCTTCCTTAAGGCGAAAGGAGTAAGCAACCCTGGAGACATCGTTAGAACAATTTGTTCCATCTGATGCATTGCATCCAGGGATTCTTCCTTTACCTTATCAATCTTTTCGAGGACGAATTCCAGTTGATCCATCCGGTAATCCAGAGTGGAAAGGATTTTATTGAGGGCCCTGGGGTGACCGAAAATGCCGAACTTGACCAGATCTTCGACTGAACAGTCAAACATTTTTTGAAAGGTCTCATGTTGTAGCCTAGCATGGTCCAGCTCTTCAGATATGGGTCTTGCTAACGCCTGGAGTTCTCTGTTCACCTTGTTGATGTTCAGATACAAATCAGTGAACTTGGCGATCACTCATTCACTGTCCTTGAGGATCTAGCTCCTCCAAGTAGAAACTGCCATACCCTACTCGCCAATCTTTGCATATTCATTAATTTTATCCTGACTTAGAGGCTCAGGAGTTTCAGCGGTAGTTGTGGGAGGTGCACTGCCCATCTTCTGTAAGGCGTGGAGCAGATGTCTATTTTGCTCTTTCAGTAGCCTTTTCTCTTCTTTTGCTTCTTGAAGCTTCTTGCAGATGGCGTCAACTGTAGATAGGGCCTCTCCCTGAAGGCTTTCAAAACATGTCCCCATTGTGACTTGAGTCACTATGTAATCTGTTGAAGACAAATCCTTTTTATCCTTCAGAGGATTGGGGTATGCGATCTCAATTACCCTCTCTCCCAAAGCACTCTGAGAGAAGCGTGTGATAGGCTTTTGCTTCTTGGCCCCCTTTGATGGGATAACGGAAAAGTCCATCAGTGCGATCGGAACTTTCCTTTTCTGTTGACTTAGGTGCTGGGAGATCCAGGCTGGACTTAGGGGAGAAGGACCAGAAACAGAGAAGGGGGCAGCTGCAGTAGTAGAAGGGAAAAACGTGGAGACACGCGGTGGCGGCATTGAGAGGAAAGCCAAGGAAGTGCCCACGGGAGGAAGGGATACTGCAGGGGAGGAAGTCATAGAAAGGGAAGGGAGCTCAGAGATGAGGGAAGAAATGGAGGGGGACAGCTCTGCGAGAGAGGAGAAGATGGACGAAGAAGTAGGAGGAACAGTAGAAGAAGGGGGAGAGGAGACGACCAAAGGAGTGGTCGCTTGGGTCACTCGAGGAGGGGAAGGAGGAGAAGGAGAAGGAACAGAAGGGACCTCAATTGTTGCAGTTGTGGCCACATCCTGAGTGGATGTACCTATGGGAACATCTTCTGCCGCTTCTTCTTCTGAGCTTTTCGGGATTACAACCCGTTCTTGTGAAGCAGAAGGAGGGCTTTCAGGAGCTTCCTCTTGGGTGGAACTAGATTCACCCTCTATTCCTTTTCCCTTGCCTTTTGGCTTTTGTTTAGCCCGAGGAGGTGCGTTGCCCAATGGAGAGGTTGTGAAATTGACTCCAAGGTAGATGAGCCCGTTCATTCGACACCAATGCTCTGTTCTGCGCAGAGTTTCCTTGACTCTCTCCTCGATTGTTTAAGGAGCTTTGGTTCTATCAATCACCACGAAAGGCCAATCATCCCCACCCGTGTCAAGATACACTTGATCCACTTCTTGCTCAGTAGTTTGGTAGCCTTTGGGGACGATGGCCACCCCGTACTGGATGATTTCTGCTAAGGCCAAGCGAGAATGATCCTTCCTCCTGAGCTCAACCTCATGATATATGTCGATGTAGATATCTTTGATCTGAGGGATGTGGATCGGGTCGAGCTTGGGCCTAGGCAGAAAATTTCTCAGGTCGAAGGTGGGTCTTGCTGGGAAGTTATGTTTCAGATTCAGCAGCTCCAGTTCTGTAAACATGTCTTTCGCCTTGTGGTGAGTGAGACACGTATACCTACCCACTGTGAGGGGGAAAGGAGTTCCACCCTTCTTTCTCTTTAGACACTTTTTGTGGTAAGTAATAAGCTGCCTCGATAGCTCTAGCAGGATCAACTTGGGACCGGCATATCTATGCAATTTAGTTGGTTCCCCCAAGAAGTTGACTGCCCTCAGATAGGTGAATGTGGGGAATTGAGTGAACAAGGCCCCCCACTTCTCGGTAGCTGCTACAATACCCTTGGTCGTGCGACCATGACTCATATTCGGCCTCAAGAGGCAGATGATGCCGTAGAAGAAGGCATCGTTGATCTTTGTGAACTGGGGAATACTATTTTCCAACTTTAGCTCTGGATAGTATTCATAAATCTTAACCTGGGGCCAAACCCCACACCGCATCAGAGCTGGATATTCCCTTTCTGAAGCTGCAGCATAGACCACGTAGGAGTTCATATAGAACCTCCCCGTTGTGTTAAGTTGTTAGAGCTGCTCAGAGATTGTGCTACTTATGATTTTTGCCCACTCAAAGCATTGATCGGGCACATTTTTGTTCATTGTTTCTAAATATCGCAACATCCACTTGTGAAAATAATGGGCGTCAGGAAGCCCAAAGACTCTGCTCAGGAATGTGATGGTGTCACTAAGTTCCTCTGAAAAGTCACTACGATGAATGACTTGTGGCCACCAAGTCACCACCTTTTTGTTCTTCAAATATACCTTGTTCATCAGCTGCATGCACTGATCTTCATTGTCGTCCCAGGCCTTGATGCAGTCTTCCCGGCTTACGGCCACAAAGTGCCGGTGGTGAGGGATGCCGAGCATTATTTCAAAATGGCGGGTAGTGAGGTTAATTATAACCTCACCCTTCTCATTGTGGACACATCTTGTGTCTTTATTATAGCATTGGGCTACCACCATCATAAATTCGTTGTTCACGGCGCTAACTGGGATTCCACCAGCAAAGTGCAGCGCACTGCCTATCAATTTTTCCATCCATGGACTTCTTGTGACCCTCTGGGTTCTGGCCCAGAAATCTTCCATGTCAATATGGCCCAATTCTGAGTCTCTGATGTCTAGGTCACACTTTTCTTGGGACTCGGGCATCCTGACCCTCTGATACTTGTACTTCATTTCTTCTTCTGTGAGCTTGGCTTTGCCCTTGGATTTAGTAGGTCTCTTGCTTGATGTTGACATATGTAACTCTAGACTTAATTGTTGATCTGCAAGAAGGAAAAGAGAAACCCAATGCAAGAAGGTCATATTAGTCATTTGATCTTCCATTAAAGTGTCAACAAAAGAAAGAGTTAGTGATTTTAAGGCCTCAGGGCGTAGGGCACATGAATACTGCAGGTTACATTTTTTGTTGTTGTGAACACAAGTGCACCAGCGCCATGCGTATACGTTTTATAAAGGGCGCGGATAATTTTCATGTTACATAGGTGCAAGATGCGCCAAAGGGCGCAATTTTAATGTGTGTAACATCATTTTTTCATGTGCCACAGGAGAACTTGGCACATCGCATGGAAGGTCCGCATAACATGATGTTGTTGTAAGCATGGATGCACCTGTGCCATTTAAAGTTTTACACTTGGCGCAGATTTTGTTGGTGTTGCATAGATGCAGGGTGCGCCAAAGGGGGCAGGTTTAAGCGATGCAACAAATGAGTTTGGTGTGTCAAAAGGGCGCAAGGAAAGTGTTTGCAACAAATGAAGGAAGTGCGCCATGAGGGCACAGCTGTTCTTAGTGTAACAGGTAGGGAAAGTGCGCCATTGGCACGATTGTCTATCATGTTGCAGGCGTGACAGATGCGCCAAAGGAGAAAAACAACAATGTTTTCCTTTTCAAGTCATGATTCTTTTCTTGAGGGATTTGCATATGTGGTTAAGCTCCTTTTGCAGGGTTCATTGTGTTATGAAAGAAGCTTAATCAAAGAGTTCCAGCAAACTTTTTAGGACAAAGTCCCCTTTACCAGCAAATCTGGAAAGAGGGGGAAAAATGCATGGGTGCAGGAAAAATAGCAAGGAGGGTGGGGAGTTCATGTTTTGACAGCTTTATTAATTCAATCCTCACCAACAGGCAGCCAAAAACCAAAATACAAAATGCACAAAAGAAGTGAGAACTTCTTACCAGGATATATAATAAAGAAGTGTACAAACGGGTCCACAAAGTGATTCAAAAACGACAGGGCAGGTGCGCTGACAGGTATAAAGGCGAGAGAAAAATTCACGTGATTGTGTCGGATGACAATGACAGTGCAGACGCGCCTATATATAGGCAAAGTGGTAATAAATGCACCACCAACTTTTTCAAGTGGCTCATGAAAAGCATTGTCGACACTAGAAAGTGTGTGCCCTTAGCACACCGAAACACTTGCCAACATGAAGTTATATGCGCCCTTGGCGCACCGAAAGTGATTTCGACACAAGAAAATGTGCGCCCTTGGCACACCAAAAAGTGGCGCAACAAATGTATTGTTGACATGAAGGTGCATGCGCCTTGTTGCATGCAAGGAAGACTCAACATAGTGAGGCACATCAAAACGCATGTTGACACTTCAAACCATGCGCCAAAGGCTTAAAAGGGGGCACATGAAAGCTTGATGTTGCATAGTCATTATATGTGCCCGACCAAAAAAGACCAAAAATGGCTAAGTCAGAAAACTAGATTTCCCGGGAAGGGATTTTGCAACGTTCCGAACGTAAGGGGTCCCTGAGGTGGGGCCGGAACAAAATTTTGGTAGGGTTATCTGTAAAATTGCGCCCAACAATTTTACGGGATAATAGTTATAAAATGGTAAATATGTATATTTTATGATTGTGTAATTTCTGAGTTTTTTGTAAAATGGAAACTAAGGTAGAATTTGAATAGAAAGGGGGAAAATTGGCTAGGGGAAAGAGTAGTCGAGCTAACCTTCAAGGGCCCCATGACCTTAAAGTGTTGCCTACATGGCCCTGACGAAAGGGGGCCTCAAGCTGATATAGTTCTCCCATAAGCTAGGGAAGAATATGATGAGGTAGAGGAATGGGTTGGTTAGTTGTTATGCATGATTGAGTTTGGGTCAGTTAGGCATGGTTGAGTCTAGGTCAGTTTTGGCATGGTTGAGTTCAGGTCATTTAGGCATGTTTGAGTCTAGGTTAGTTAGGCATGGTTGAGTTTTAGGTCGAATAGGCATGGTGGTTGTCTCTGGTGAATAAATATGGGTGATTTAGGTGGAAAAATAATTTCTAGAATGTAGGTGTCTAAGGTCTGGTCCTATAAAGGAGGATCAAGAAGTAAGACAAGAGGTGAATTGTTAGAGGATACAAAAGTGTCACTTGATTGATAAGAACCCTAATGAGTCTATCATACTAAAAATTAGCTTATGAACGGAAGACCCTAAAAGGCATTACATGATTGACTGTTCTATGGGTGAAGAAGGTCACATGATCATGAAATGTTGCATTTGTGGCATGTCCCTTGAGTAGGTAGAAGGTTAGAAAGGCAAGGAAGTGAGGTGAAAAAATGTTGGTTTAACGTAACTTGGTGTGCGACAATATGCCTTTTTAACAAGAGACTCGAGATCAAAATAGGCAATTCCATGACAAAAAAGTTAACTTTTTATTTTTGCTTTTGTTTTTATATACTGATCAATTTGGGAATTCTATGTGGGATGAGTAGAATATATCCTTGAGGTCTTAGTGAAGTTGGTCAATACGGGAAGCTTCAGAATATTTTTATTTTATTTGTGCAGGAATAGTCTTCTTTTTTTGTGATAGACTATGTATAGTGTGGTTGGCTTTGTATAGTTGTCCTTCAAGGGAGCAGTCTATTTATAGCAGCAAGATAGAAATATTAGATGTCCTTTTTTAGGGAATCATCTTTTGGTGAGAATTTTGACTCAAAGAGTTTTGAATTTGAAAGTCTCATATATTTATTTTTGAATTATTTTTTAGACTTTTAGGTCATGGACAAGACTATAGAGAAGTATAGGCTCATGTGATGAAGACAAAACTATAGTACATAGGGGTTAGCCATGACATATGGGTTTTTAAGTAATGAACAACCATGGGATTCCATCTTGAAAAAGATGAAAAGTATCCATCAAAATCTTTGACTAATAATGCCACCTTAGGATGCATTTTCTATAGTTTTTACTTAACAAGATTTGCATCTAGGCGAATCACCATATTGTGTACAACTAGATAGGGATCCAAACCTAGAGTATCCTTATAGGACCATGCAAAGACATCCTGAAATTTGATGAGTGTTGTGAAGGCTTGTATTTTTTATTCTGATAAGCTTGCTCCAAGCTGTAATATTTTGGGATTATCGTTTGTTACTATATTGATGGTGATAGTTTCTTTTGCCAACATTTTAGATGTATTGATGTCTTAGAATGACACTATAAGATTTTACAAATCATATACTTCATTTTGTATTGAGTCTCTTCTCTCTAGTACCAAAAATGTTTTCACCAAGAGATGCATCCTTTTATTTTTATTTTTACTTTTTACTTTTCACTTTTTTCAATTTTTGTTTCTCACACAACGCCTTAGCGAGGTTTTTTACTATGCGAGATTTTATTATTATTTTTCTCATTTTTATTATTATTTTCGACTTTTGATGTACTGGAGCACTCAAATTCCTCACCAAAGTAAACATTAGCATCGAGGATTATATTGACACCCTTCTTCTGATATGATAAGGGAATAGGGTCTCGAGTCTCAAGGAATTCTTGGATGGCCTCATCATCATGAAAGAGATTCATGGAGATGTGACATTGTTGCTCCTAATTTATGAGGGATGGGTAAGTAATATCAAGGGTTTAGACAGATAGATTTTCAAGGTAGAGGGTGGTTTCCACTAGGTCTTCAAACAGGATATGTATGGAACCGGTCTTAACTTCAAAATCAATGTCCTCACCGCTAGTCATCAAATCAAATATTATAGGCCATTTTTCAAAAAAATTGTAGCCTAAACCATGATGGTATAGGTTTAATTTGTATATTACTAGTTCAAGGAGAACTTATACTTGTGAGTCGAGTCCTTTTCCTTTCCAAATCATTTCCTTCATCATATTATGGGATTTGTCATGGTCTATTGATTCATAGCACTCAACCATCTAATCTTTGTATAGCCAAGAGCTATAAAAACCCTAAAAGTGTTCATCCTCCAAGATTCTATATCACCTCTAAGAAGTGTTACCAAGGTGATAAATCGAAGCTTCTTTCAAGTGGGGTGAATTGGGTCATCCATAACTTCGAGGGGAAAATAGAATTTTTCGAATGTGGAAATCATTTCCAATATTTTATTCACCGGGACCTTGATGGTAAAATTTGGGTTCAACAGGTGAATATGATGTAGAAGATTGCGAGATAAAGTTAGTGGTATATTTTTTTAAATCCCATTAATGTTGTTGTGTCTCGTCTCTTCCAAGTTTCCCCTGAAAATTCATAATCATGAGATGTTGAATAGTTGTTTCCCAAGAAAAAAAAAATATTGAGAAACATGGAAGAATGACGAAACATCGGGATACTATTGAGGCAACACTAAATGATATTAAATGGTTTAATTGGAGGTTTTCATTTTAGATTGATTTACTACATTTTTCATATTATCTAGGGTTGATGGAAAAGTAAGGCCATGAATGAATGGGTGTGTAAATTTAGGGATTATTCCCACATGAAGGAGGATATAATTGATGAGTTTGTTGCTTATTTTTTGTATAGGATCCTTACTTAACATTGGTGTGTAGCTACAGTCAATTAATCTTGCACTCTATATAAAATGGGGGAATGGTTAAGGACGTGAGACATACAATGAAGTGTTTCATTAAGGAAAGACTTTGGCCATGGAAAATAAGAACAAATATTACAAGAAGATCAAATATGTTGCACATTGATTTTCTACCAACTGCCAAAAACATGTGGTTGAAGGATACTAAGTTGGCCCTTTATCAAACCTTGATAAATTCACCATCAATATCAGTATCAAATTTCTAAAAATCATTAATGACAACCTTAATTATCTTACATCTATTGACATATTAAATGCGCCAAGAATAGTATTTCAAATAGGATGCATATGTCATTCTCAACTGCCTCAACATGAAGTGAAGGTAGCAAAAATATCTCAAATATTTTCAACCAATCAATGGTTAAGAAAATCATTTCTTGTATTCTATTTGATAATTAAATTAAAAGTTTAGAATTTCAACATTCTAAAAATGAAAAAGTAATGAATAATATATTTTTTGGGTGGTTGTTGATTAACTAAAATTAACTAAAGATGTGGGGAGTAATGATAGTTAATCTAACCTAAAACAACATGTAAACACATTGAATAAATGCAGTAAGTGAATATGGAAATGACCCAAGCAACCAATATAATGAAAGTAAAACCCCTAATATGCAAGAGAAGTATGGAAACAACTCATCTGATTTGATGAACTTGTGAGACTGTGTCACGGAAGTGATTAGAGAAATAGGAAGCAGGAACGATTGTGCAGAGGCCATGAAAAGGATGGATCCGAGCTATCTAGTTGTCTTGGAGCGCCTGGAGAGGGACTGGGATGCCTATGAGAACTCAAGTCTATAAAATGGGTACCCTGGTCTATGTAAAAGGTCTAGAAATGAGTTTCATAGGTTTGGAAGATGGCCCAAAACACTCACTTTTTGTCACATTAACTTCGCTACACTACACCAAGTGTCGGTGTTAATCCAAGATGAATAGAAGACCTGCAAAAGACCACAAGAAGTATCAAAACCCTAAAAAAGAATAATTCAAATGAATAGGTCAGACTAACCTTAGCTGCGACAATAGTAGACTTACTAACTGAGCGTTGCACTACATTCCAGACCCAAATGTAGTTCTAATGTGTATGTGAATCATGTGCCCTAGACGGTTTTGTACCAGTCATACTTTGTGAAGTAGCGAGCAATAACTAGATGTAAAAATGTAGTAGAATGGTGGATGGAATAGAATAGAATCCCCTTCTATTCTTGTGTGATGTAGATGAACCAGCTTTGTCCCTTGTGATGGAGCTAAGTGAATGCAAATGATCTCCAAATGCCTTAGATGAATGCAACCCTAGGTGGATGATAGTAGTGATTAGTTCTTGGTCCCTCGTTATGGTTTCATAAATTTATATTTATAGGGTTCTCTTGATATAATTTCGTAATTAACCCAAAAATGGATTACCACCAAAAAGATGAGAAGCTAAAATGGCCAGAAAGTGCCCAAAAAGTGGAGGGAAACTTGAAAAAGGATAAGGGTGCCCCAGTCAAAGCTAAAATGATGGAAAGTGTTGAAAAATGACTCAACATGTATTAGGTGGAAGTCAGGAATGATGAAAGAAATCAAATAAAAATGACCAAGAGACGGGGGTTAATTAGTAATTTCTTCACTGAAAAACCTTCTAAATAGTAGTATGAGACTAGAACTAAATATTACCTAAAGTGTGTGATTTAGTGACTACAGCTGCAAGGTACATGTTGTCACTAAAATTTGCACCCTAGAAAAAATTGGTTTCATCATTCGAGTGGAAACATTGAGATACGTTAAAATCATGGGCTCATTAAAAGTCTATCCTCAAATGAAAGGTTTGGCTCCTCTCACCCTAGCTCGCTGCAACTAAACTAATCAACTTCTACTCTAACACTATCTAAACCTAAACTAAGAATCTGAAGGAGACGGGATTGAGAGAGAAGGGGAGATAAGAAAGCATAAACAAGAACAAAGGCAATAGTTCCAGAACTTAAAAGGTTATCAATCTCCATGAAGGGAAGAATGAGAAGGAAATAGAGAAAAGGAGAGGGCATGCACATGCCATAGACCAAAAACTACATAATTATTCCACTCTACGCATTAACAACACAAAAAAATGAAGGAACTTGTATGTAGCATCCATACACAATATGCATCCATACAAAACATGAAATAGATGCAATAAAAAGGAAAGAAGACAATGATGCAAGTGAATTTTAAAAATGAGCCACAATCTCCATTAAATCATTTTCTATGAATATGCATAGACTGTTACAAACACTCATAATATGTGGACGCACCGTAGAAGTTCAGATATGAGGTATGAAACTCGTGGGAAGTTGGCCACTGTTTTGACATGATGTCACTAAAATCAAGAGAGGAATCATTATTTTTACATTGAGTTCCAATTATATAGAGAAAGGAATAAGAAGAGAGAAGGAGATGAAAGGTGTCAATTGTGAAAAGGGCCAACCACTAGGGACCAATCATCATAATGATTGTAGACATGTATGGGCACTATTACTTCTGTAAACTAGGTATGGGCACCATCGCTCTATATGTACACCATTAGATTACCAGTATAAGTTTAAATTTTGGTTGTTGGGGTGGTTGAGCATCGGGTTCAAGTTAGGCATTGTTTTTCAACATTCCGTGGATTTTTTGTAACTTTGCTTTACTCCATGAACTTTCCTTCATTTCATTCACCTTCACAGTTATTTCTTTCGTTTACCTTATTCTGTAGCTTTTCCTTGAAATAATATGCACTTATCCATTTAAAGCTTTGGTTATGACAAGAAGGTCTTCCTCCTTATTACGTGACACCTTTCACCCATAACCACATTCCTTTGTTTTGCGGATTTTGAAATCCATCGAACACTACGCTTTGAAAAACCTGTAGAACACTACTTGTTTTTTCACAACTTCCAACCTTAGTGCATTCCAACCTTTTTCCTTTTCCTCGTAGTGTCTTGCGACACATTTTTCCTACATCACGGCTTCTCCTAAGAAGACTAAATCTTTTGTTTCATGAACTCAAGTACCTTTTCAAAATTCATATTCTCTAATTTTTTGAAACATTTTATCTCCAAGCCACGAAGCACTAGCATTTCTATACTTCCACAAAGCACTAACTATTGACCTCTTTGTTCCATGGGTTTTCTACCTCAGTAAATTTCATGGAACACTAAACTTCATTCCATCCTCGTAGAACACTAATTGTTCATCTTCTTCATTCTGAGGGTCTTCATGACAAAGTATCCTAATTCTGGAACTTGGATAAGCTGTTTAAAATAGCATGGGGTTCTACTTTCAACAATATTTTGGAGACTTTAAAGGTACATTTGTTTACTGTGTATAAATTTTAGTAGCCTTACAGCATCCATTCTGCATGGAATCAATCTTGAAACTTGAATCTTATCTTCAAAACTTTATAACTATCCATGAGTCCACATAAAGAACTGAACTAGCCCTGATTTGAAGTTGATTTTTGGAGCTTTGAGTAAACACTTGGAAGCTACTCCAAACCTTCTAATTTCCACCCTTAATGAATGATCTAGATTGTACACAACCACAAAAATGCCCACAAAAATGGTAAACAAAATATAAATCATGCATGTTCTAAGTGGAAACATGCAAAGTGTACAGAAGCACTTGTTTTGGAAAAAGAAAACCTAAACTACTCCTACTTTGACCAAAAGAAAAGGAAGCTAAACAAAAACAGACACAAGTTGGGAAAAGTATCTTCCCTTCCTTAAAAAATATGGGTATGTGATCAGTTTTACAACTAGATCACACGGTGGAAGAGAAAACACAATCTACACTCCCCTCTTACTCAAAGTATCAGATTAAAAAAAACACCTATGTATGATCTGAATTTTATTTTTGGAGGTATTGGGACTGACCTTTGATGTTTTGAAGATCCTCCTCATGCTCTAAAGTCAACATAATTGCTGGAAACTTTTCTCTTGTCTTTGATATATCCAAGTATTTGATAAATCCTTTGAATTTTTTCATCTTCATTGCATTCAAGTCCACAAATGAAGCTAATAGAGACACTTTCCTCATCCTTGAGAGGGTTTACAAGTTGTTCTATCTTGTCTTTGTTTTTTTCCTCTTTGATGACCATCTCTTATTCAGTGTTGGGATCCTCATTCTTTTCCTCTTCATCCAAGAAGTTTGATGAATCAAACTTAACATCCACCTCACCATGAAGCTCCCTCTGATCCATTGCAATGACTAAGGATGTTCTTGGTGTATCACTGCAATCCTCCAAAAGTGTGGAATGTTTTAAACATACAGAGTGATGAGGATTACCGTATTCAATTGTAACATATTTCTTACTTTGAATCTCTTATTCCTCAATTCCATAGATGTCATTAGCATTGAAAAACACATTCTCTCTATTCTCAAGTCCACATTGATCCTCCTAAAAATGTATCTAATTTATCTTCATAGTATATTCCCCTTTCGTGTATTTTGCACATTCTCATCCTCACAATCAAAATCATACCAATCCTCAAATGTTATACAATTGTCTTTTTTGGTGAAAGCAGTTTGAGATAAAACATTAGTAAGGGGTTCTAAGACAGAGATGATTTGGGATACAATTCCTTCTCTTTATGATAGTAGAAAAAATCATTATTACAAACATTTTTGGATAACTTGGTTTATTGAATGTTGGATAGAAAATTGGGTCAACATCTAAAATAACATAGTTTCTTAAAGATTTATGAAAATATTTTAGAGGGTTTGGTAATGTTATAGGTGGAGGGGGAAGGGAATTTTGCAACACATAAGGGATGTTTTGGTCATGATGAGTTTATAGAGAAAAAAATGGAGGATTAAGAAACACGTGAGTTTCTTGGATCTAAAGTGGAACAATGGGATTTTCCTTGATTGTATGAGGAATTTGGATGAATTCAAAAGGTGATGGAAGAATGGAAGTAATAGGGAAGGGACTATTCTTTCTAGCCTGAATAAGACTCTTCTCAGCCTGTATAGCAATATCAAATGTCTAAGGAAGAGTGTTGCCTCCAAGAGATTGAATCGATATAACCATATTAGAATCAAAGGCTCTTAAATATTATAGGAATGTCATACTTAGTTGGCATTTGAAATCTTGAGGAATTCTTTTCCAAATCCTTGTAAATCTAATATTGAATCATGTGACAAGATCCATTGAGGCTCGATGTATAATGCTGAGGTGTTCCATGAGAGATATGATGTTTGCATTCTCCTTGAACTGATTGTTCAAATTTTCTCCTAGATGATTCCATGTGGAAAAGGATTGTGGAGCCAAAATCATGTACCAATCTTGTTCCTTGCCTCTAAAATATAAAACAAGAAGTCTGAGACAAGCTTTTTCTTCTTTGATATTGTAGATAGCGTGATGATTAACTACATCTTTGATATGATCAATAGGGCTAGGGTTTCCATTTCCATTAAAGAGATAGGTAAGTTTTTCAAGGCTATCTTGGGGATATCATCACACTGATACAAATAGAGGGCGTTATAACTAAAATTTTGGAAAGGGTAAGCTCTTTAGATAGCCATGAAAGTTTGGAAACATCAAAATGAATGAAACAATAGCGAAAATGGTATAAAACTGAGAAAATGGGTTTTTCAATCAGTGGAGTGACCAGATGTGTTGAAATGAAGCCTCCAAAGGTTGGATATCATCGAGACACATATCATCCTTGGTGAAATGATTTAAATCTCATTAAACTATTCTCACTGGGAATGTCAAAGCTATTATCACTAAAATTCACACCCCTACTGAAACAAGGTTCAACATTCTAGTAACAACATTGAGAGACCTTGAAAGCATGGGCTCATTCAAATTCTATTCTCTTATGAAAGGGTTGGCTCCTCTCACCACAATTCACTGCAACTACACTAGCCACATTCTACTCTAACACTATCTAAACCTAAACTAAGAATCCCAATAAGACAGGGTTGAGATAGAAGGGGAAAGAAGAAAGCATAAACAAAAATAGAGGCGATAGTGCCAAAATTTGATCACTCTCCATGAGGGGAAGGATGAGAAGGAAATAGAGAAAAGGAGAAGGTAGAGACATCCCACAAACCAATAACTACATAACCATTCCACTCTACATATTAACAAAACACAAAAATGAAGGAGCCCACAGGTAACATTCATACACAACATGAAAAATATGCAAAAGAAAGGAAAGAATAAAATGATGTAAGTGAAAAGGAAAAATGAGCCACAATCTCCATTAAATAATTTCTATGAATATGCATAGACCATTACAAAAATTCAGATAGCGTGGATGCGCGGTGCATCGTAGATGTTCAAATTCAAGGTCTGAAACTTGTGGGAATTTGGCCACCATTTTGACATGGTGTTGTTACAATCAAAAGAGGGATCCTTATTTTTGCATTTATTTCTAGTTATATAGATAAAGGAAGAAGAAGAGAGAGGGAGAGAAAAAGGCACCTATAATGAAAAGGGCTAACCACCAAGGAACAATCGCCATAATTCCTGCAGACAGGTATATACACCATTACAGTCGTAGACCAGGTATGGACACCATCCCTCTAGATATACACCATAAAATTACCAATAAAATTTTAAATGTTGGTCGTTTGGATGGTCGACCATCAGGCTCAAGATGGCGTGGTTTTGGAACGTTTTGTAGATTTTTTATAATTCTACTTTGCTTTGTGTCCTTTCCTTCATTTCATTGACCTTTGCAGTTATTTCTTGTTTTTACCTTATTTCAAATATTTTCCTTTGTTACACGGCTTTTCAAATATTTTGCACTTATCTATTTAATGTTCATGCTATGTCGCGAAGGTATACCTCCTTGTTATGTGAAAGTTTTCACCCACGACTATGTTCCTTTGTTTCGTGGGTTTTGAAATCCGTAGAACACTACACTTTGAAAAACCCATGGAACAATAATTTTGTTTTTCCACAACTTCCAACCTTAGTCACTTTCCAACCTTTTTCCTTTGCCTTGCGGTGTCTTACAATTTTTTTTTTCTATATCTCAGCTTCTCTTGAGTAGACTATGTATCCTTTATTTGTCATATTTAAGCACCTTCATGGAATTTATATTCTCCAAGTTCGTGTAACATTGTATCTCTACAAGCGATGAAGCACTAACATTTCTCTACTTCTAAAAATCACTAACTCTTGACCTTTTTTTCATGGGTTTTCTACCTTAGTGAATTTCGTGGAACATTAAACTTCATTTCAAACCCGCAAAACACTAAATCTTAAAGTTCTTCATTCCATAGGTCTTCATGACAGAGCTGCCTATGTTTGGAACATGGATAAGTTATTAAAAATAGCATGGGGTTCTATTTTGGACAATGGTTTGGTGACTTTCATGGGACATCTTCCTGCTAGATGTAAAGGTCAGTAGCCTTGAAGCATATATTGGGCATAGAATCAAGCCTGAAACTTGAATTTGATCTTTAAAACTTTATAATTGTCCTTGAAACCACATGAAGCATTGGACTAGCCCTAATTTGAAGCTGATTTTTAGAAATTTGAGTAAACACTTGGAAGATACTCCAAAAACTTCTGATTTCCACCCTAAATGAATGATTTGGACTATGCATAAAGCCACAAAAAGGCCCACAAAAACTATATATAAAATACAAATCATACATGTTCCAAGTGAAAATATGCAGAGTGTACACAAGCACCTATTTTGCAAAAAGAAAGCCTAAACTACTCATACTCTAACCAAAAGCAAAGGAATCTAAACAAAACCATACATCAGTTAGGAAACTTAGCTTCCCTTCCTTACAAAATGTGGTTATGTGATAATTTTTACAACTAGATCACATGGTGGAATTGAAAACATGGTTTGCACTCCCCTCTTGCTCAAAGTATCGGCTTTAAAAATAATAAATACCTATGTATGGTCTAAATTTTATTTTTGGAGGTATTGGGGTTGACCTTTAATGCTTTGGAAATCCTCCTCAAGCTATGAAATGGGCATGACTAGTAGCAACTCTATTCTTGGCTCTGATCTAGCCAAGTATTTGATAAGACATCTATTTTTAAGGTAAAAGGACTTATCATTTGAATTTTACCATCTTAGTTGCATTCAAATACATAAATGGAGCTAACAGAGACATTGTCCTCATCCTTGAGAGGATTTACAATTTTTTCTAACTTATCTTTAATTGTTTCTTCCTTGATGACCAACTCTTATTTAGTGTTAGGATCCTCATTTTTTTCTTCTTTATCCAAGAAGTTTTATAAATCAAACTTAACATCCACCTCACCATGAAGCTCCATTTGATCCATTGTAATGACTAAGGATGCTCTTGGTATATCCTTGTAATCCTCCAAAATTGCAATAAGTTCTAAACATTCATAGTAATGAGAATCATTGCATTCAATTATAACATATTACTCACTTTGAATCTCTTTTTCCTCAAGTCCATGGATGTCATTAGCATTAAAAAACACATTATTTATCCTCAAGTCCACACCAATCCTCCTCAAAACCTGCATGATCTCTCTTCATGGTAGAGACCCCTTTTGTACATTTTACACATTTTCATCCTTCCAATATGAATCATACCAATCCTCAACGTTTATACAATTGTATTTTTTGCTGAGACTAGTTTGATATGAGACATTAGCAAGAGGTTTTTAATTAATTACATTCTTAAATAGAGATTATTTGGATTGCAATTCCTTCTCTCCATGATAGTAGGAAAAATCCCTATCTACCAACATTGTAGGATAACTTGGTTTATTGAATGTTTGATAGAGAATTGGGACAACATATGAAATACCATAGTTCCTCAAATATTTATGATAAAAATTTAGAGGGATGGATAATGCTATAGGTAGAGGGGGGAGGGAATTCTACAACACATAAGGGATTTTTTGGGCATGATGAGCTTCTAGAGAAACAAATGGAGGATTAGGAAACATAGGAATTTCCTAGATCTGAAGTGGAACGATAGGGTTTTAAATTGAATGAGTATTTTGGAGAAATTCAGAAGGTGGGGGAAGAATGGAAGCCATGGGGAATATATTCCTCTTTCTAGCTCGAATAAGACTCTTCTCAACTTTCATAGAAATATAAAATTTATGAGGAAGAGTGTTTCCTCTCAAAGATTGAATCAACAGATCCATATCAGAATCAAAGGCTCTCAAATAATATAAGAATGCCATAATTGGTTGGGGTTTTAAATCTTGAGGAAGTTTTTTCAATGTCCTTCTGAATCTGATATTGAAGTTTGTGACAAGCTCCATTGAGGATCAATGTATAGCGCTAAGGTGTTCCATGAGAGATATGATGTCTAAATTCTCCTTGAACTGGTTGTTCAATTTTTCTCCCAACTAATCCCAAGTGGAAATGGAATGTGGAGCCAAAATTGAGTACCAATATTTTGCCTTTCCTCTAAAATATAAGACAAGAAGTCTGAGATAAGAATTTTCTTCTCTGATATTGTGGATGGCACAATGGTGGGCTACATGTCTTGGATATGATCAATAGAGCTAGCATTTCCATTTCCATAAAAGGTAGGAAAGTTTTTCAAGGCTATCTTGGGGATGTCATCCCATTACTACAGATAGAGGGGGATAAAACTAAAATGAGGGAAACATCAAAATGAATGAAACGATAGAGAAAATGGTTTGAAACCGAGAAAATGGGTTTTTCTATTAGTGGAGTGGCCAAATGTGTTGAAATGAAGCCTCCAAAGGCTGGATATCACCAAGACATCTATCAACCTTGGTGAAATTATGTAAATCTCAATAAACTAGTCCCATCATGTATGCCAAAACTATTGTCACTAAAATTCACACCCCTACTAAAAGTGGGTTTAGTATTCCAGTGGCAACATTGAAAGACCTTGAAAGAGTGGGCTCATTCAAAGTTTATCCTCGAACGAAAGGGTTGGCTCCTCTCACCCCAATTCACTACAACTAAACTAACCAACTTCTACTCTAACACTATCTAAACCTAAACTAAAAAATCCCAAGGAAACATGATTAAGAGAGAAGGGAAGAGAAGAAAGCATAAACAAGAACAAAGGAAATAGCACCAGAACTTAAAATGTGATCACTCTCCATGAGGGGAAGAATGCGAAGGAAATGGAGAAAAGGAGAGGGAAAACACATGTCATATACCAAGAATTTTATATCCATTCCACTCTATGTATTAATAGCACACAAAAATGAAGAACCCGTAGGTAGCATCCATACACAACATGAAACAGATGCAAAAGAAAGGCAAGAAGATAACGATTCCAGTGAAAGGGAAAAATGAGCCACAATATCCATTAAATCATTTTTATGAATATACATAGTGATTAACTAAAATGTGGAATTATTAAGTTAATCTAAATAAGTACAGTATAAAATAAAAGTTAAATAAGCAAGGAGAAAGTGACCCAGGCAACTAAATAGAATATGAAACCCGAATTAAAAAGTAGGGTTAGAAGGAGCTTATCTGATTCGAAAGCTATTCGGGACTCGGTCACAAACTCAACTGGGTAAATAGAATACAGATGTGAAAATACAATAGCTTCAGAAGACACGGATCTAAGTTGTTTGACTAGACTAGGGCACTTGTGAAAGGATCAGGGTGCCTATGAGTACCCTAGTCTAAGTTATGGGCACCCTAATCTATGCAAGAGGTCCAGAAACCAGCTTTGTAGGGTCATAAAATGATGTGAAGCCCTCATTGTCTTTCATGTGTAATTTTCTACTTTGTGTTGAATTTCCCTGATGATCAACAATGAAGAATATACCTGCAAAACCCCAAAACAAACATCAAAACCCAAAAAAAAGAAAAATGCAAATGAGGGGGCCAGATTGTCCTCAACGGCCACAATGGTGGACTTACTAACTGAGCATTGCACTACATTTCAGACCCAAAACATGTATTTCTGAGTGTGTGTGTGTGTGTGTGAATCATGCCCTAGGTGTTCTTATGTCAGTTGTACTTTGTGAAGTAGCAAGCTATAACTATGTAGAAAATGTAATAAATGGTCTATGGAATAGAATATATTTCCCTCCTAATGCTTGTGTGATACAGATGAACCATCCTTATCCCTTATGATGAAGCTAGATGGATGCAAATGAGTTCTAGATGCCTTTGATGGATTGCAACTCTTGTTGTATGATAGTAATGACTAGTGCTTGGTCCCTCACTATGGTCTTATAACTTTATATTTATATGGTTCTCTTGATCTAATTTTGTAATTAACTCTGAAGAGGCTGACCAAAAAAAATATAGAATGCTCAAACGGCTATAAAGTGCCCAAAAGATGAGTGGAAAGTGTAAAAAGGATCAGGGTGCCCCGACTAGGACCATGACGCCCGTGGGCACTTCAGTACTAGCCTGGGTGCCCCAATCAAAGCTAAAATAACACAAAGTGATAAAAATAGATTGGGCATGTATATGCAAGAGGTCGGAAGTGACAGTAGAAAAAAAAGTAAAGTGGCCAAAAGACGGGGGTTAATTAGTACTTTTTTCACTCAAAAACCATATGAATAGTAGTATAAGACTAGGACTAAATAATACCCAAAGTTTGTGATTTAGTGTCTACATTTGCCCCTACTTTATGTTGGTGAGAAGATCGCTCGGTAACATAAAGTAGAAAGAGATGTGTACCCAATGTCCATGTAGAATGATATAGAAATCATGCCAAAGGACTAGAAAAACCATGGAGTGACAAAAATATGATGGAGCGTGGAAACTAAAGATGCAAAAGAGAAAAAGTGATGACAACAAACCTAGGGTGGAAACGCGTGTGTAGTTACTGATGTGTGCGATGTACCTACATGGTTAGTATGGTGTGTGTTTCCATAAAATGTTGTTTTTAACATCATTGTTGTTGTTTTTGTTGACTACTTGCTTCCCATACGGTCAGACATGCAAGGAGAAGATGATCAAGTAGTCAAATACGCATGTATATATGTTAAAAACGCATGTAAATTATGCATGTATATGTATATAAAAGCATGTAAATGTAAAATACGAAAATGGAGCATGGAACATGTGCACCTAATCCATGATGAGAGGAGAGTGTAGAAGAGGACATCTTGTCCTAGGTTTTTTGGGTGATCCGACGCCATAGGTCAAAGAAGTATAGGGACAAATTTTGTTGTATCCTCCAACCTTTAATTGTTTCCCTGAATATCTATGAAGAGATCTCTATACTACTTGGTTTTTTGGGTAGTCCAACGCCATTGGCTAAAGTAGTGTAGAGAGGAAGTTCATTACATCCTCTAACCTGTAACTGCTCCCCAGAATGCTAAGGAGAACCATGTCATATAAAAGTCGTTGTCCCCTTAAATATTGGCTAAGTACAAAAGGGTGCATAGGCGCGCAAGGCCTAGTTGAAGAAAAGTGCATGCAAGGATAAGGCACGCAGGGCAAGGCTTTAAGGAAACCCGTGGCGCACATGTAGACAGAACCAAGGGTTTGGGACTTAGCCATATTGGGTGTTTTGGTAGAACATGTGAAAATCATGACCTGACTGTGCATGTGGAGTGGATAAGGTGCCAGCCTGGCGACAGGGTGGCCCAGGAAGGAGCATGCCTGCGGTAGAAGCTTCTAGAAGCTCATCATGGTAAAAAGTGGAAAGCTCAGGCCTGGAGGAGCATGCTCACATGGAGGACCACATTCAGACACTTGGCATCAGATCTGAGGCCGCTGGAGGATGAGTTGGCAGTCCAGAAAGCCTATATATACAAGTGCCTGCAGAAGGAAATAGAGAGATAGATAGAGGGCGGAGCTCTGTAGAAATACTGCAAGAACTCTGTTAGTTTGGGTAATTATGTTTAGGGAAGGATGTATCAAGGGTATGGGGTTATAAATTTCTTTTGAGAGCCTAGTCATATGAGTCCAGATATAATGCATGACTATGGTCTGCTTCTCTGTAACATTTTGTAATGGCTCCATGAATGTAATGAGGTTACCAGCTTACAATGAATATGAACATTGATGATTCTAATGCATACATCTTTCTCATAGTTCTTTCTCATTTATGTTTATGATTAAGTATGGATGCTTGTACAAATTCTTTCTATTTTGGTATAAGTTATTCAATCTGTTAAGCATTTTCTATCTGGAATGACTGCAAGGACCTAGAAGCCATCCTGAGCTCTATGGTGCTTGTATGTTTTACTTCCTTCCAATTCTCTTAAACATGGATCATAGATGATGTTTCCCACTAAACTCACATAAAAGAGAGACTCGGCACCCATGCGTGCCTCAGGTGAGTGCCCAGCACCCATTGGGTGATAGGCTGGTGTGCATGGGGTTCCTTTCTTTTGTGATAAGGGTAAAAATGACTACATCTTGGTTCCATTTGCTGGGACCTCTTTTCAAAGTTGTAGTGGGAAATGGCATACATCATGATCTGGGTAATGAGTAATGACAGAATGTTTAACTCTGGAAAGTGTTGAATCATGGTTCAAGAGCACGGAGGATGAATTTGCTCAGAGATTCAACACTAGACCTGAGTTTGATGCACGTAGATGGGTAGAAGAGAACCTCTACCATGATTTATATGAAACATTTTTCTGTTGCTTCCTAGTAGAACTGTATGAATGGCTCTCAGCGTATGCATCTAGATCAAGCTGGTATTCTAGATCGTGCGCGTGGACCCAAGAAGATTACCAGAGGCTGCAGGATGCAGATCTGATGTGGACTCGTGCTGTGGATCATTGGTGGGAAGGTGTGTTGGCTAGCTACACTCTGGAGTACGCTATTTCCACATATTCTTGCCCAAAGTTGCTGAGTTTGAATTTCTGTGGGAGCCTAGAGGATCATTTCTACGTGTTATCCCTCTGGCAATGAAGATCCTGGTTGTTACTTTGGGTTTAGAGGCATTTCCAATGGCTGGCTAAACCATTCTGAGCACTGGGCGAGGGAGCTAGGGTGGAGGAAGATGGCAGATATTACGATGGAGAAGGAAAGGGAGGAGAGATGGCTCAAGTATAGTGAAGCATGTGAAAGGGAGATTACTAGATGATGTGAGGCTGCAAGTGTGATGGATCTATGGAGGTAGACGTTGCGGGAAGGAGTTGAGGTTCACGTGGAGGATGTGGAACCTGAGCAGTCTGTGCTACCCCATCTTGGCAAGCGTGTAAGAGAGACCCCTTTGACTTCTGATGAGAGTTCATCACATGGAGAAAGAAGAGTCATTGGCATGTATCTGAACCCACCCAGTGACCAAACCCTGGTGCTTGGTTTTCCAGAGCAAGGAAGGAGTATCATTGACCTAGTTGGTATCAGTGGAAGTGACAGATCTGCGCCTAGGAGGTACAATTTTTTAGTTCCCACTTCTATGGCTACACATATCCTAGTATTCAGAGGAGTCTTTGGACAAGGAGAAAGTATACAAGCCTTCGGTCTCACATCTGGAAGTGGTGTGGGGTACAATAGTGGTAGTGGGGCATTATCATAGACCTTCGGTGCATAGTTCAGTGGAACCTTAGGGGCACTTGGCACAACTACTACAGGACCTGGTGGTTCTGGTGGATCTGGTGGGTCAAGAGGGATAGGACCTGGTGGACCTAGTGGTTCTGGTGGATCTAGTGGCTCAAGAGGCACATAACCGGGTGGACCTGGTGGATACGGAAGTGTAGGGAACACTAGGGGAAACCAAGGCTCTGGCTCTGGAGGACAAGGGCCCCAGCCACCCCCTTACGTCTTCTTTGAGATGTCATTACACTTTCCAGATTACAAAGGTATTGAAGATGTTGCAAAACATGTTCACAAGTGTGAGCTATTATGGCGTACAAAGGGGATCACAACCTCGAAGTGGAAGGCTAGTCAGTTTGCAACGATATTATAGGGGTGTGTGCATAGCTGGTATAGGAAATATGACCCTCATCAAATGGTGGTGGATTATACTACTTTAAAGAATGCCTTCTTGGTAGAATTCCACATCCCTGAGTTTGAACAGAAGAGCATTAACACCCTGAAGGAGATTCAACAGGGAATGGCAGAGAGTGTGTGGGAGTATGATGCACACTTTAAAACTCTCTTATCTAAGTTATCTTATGATATTCACCCTTCACAACATGCTCAGTGGTTTGTTGGAGGATTGATCACACCTTTTAGAAGGGCCTTATCTCATAAAACTTTCACAGACCCACGTGAGGTGTTGGAAGCTGCTCTGCATGCTGAGGCTGTTGGTAGTGTTGATACTGGAGTTAGCCCATTCCTGGAGGCTCAAATTGTTGCTATGGCTAAGCAGCTAGAGAAATTGTCTGCAAACTCAGCCCATGAGACTCACAGTGGTTTATGGTGCATGGATTGTGAAGTAGAGGGGCATGTCAAGGGTAGTTGTCCCCGGAGGGTAGTACGTGCCGTGATAGTAGACTGTGAAATTTTTCATGGGGACCATGATGCAAGTAGGTGCCCCTTGTTACAGTGTGCAATCCAGAAGAATGTGTCTTGCTACTGTAATATTTACACCTCTACAACCCATGATACTAAGGACTGTAGGCTCATTGATCAGATCCATGAGGCCATTGATCATGGGGTGTGCCAAACCAGCATTGCCAGTAGTTCTAAAGGGGATGATCACCGCTATGAGGAGCGTGCAGATGGTGGCATGCGTAGAAGGGGATTTTGTGGAGGATTCTGTGGTCATGGTAACCATGGGGGAGGAAGGAGTGAGTTCCCATGTGGAACCTATTTTAATTGTGGGTCTACAGAACATTATAAATGAGAGTGCCCAGACCTATTGCAGTGCTCATGGTGCGGAAAGAAGCACAAGTATGAGGAATGCCTAGAGTTGTTTGAGCACATGAATCAGCAGCAATGGAAAGACAAGGGCACTGCAATGGTAAGCATTAAGAAGATAGACACACAATGGATGTTGTGGGTGACACGTGATGCAGGCTTGGAACCTATTTTAGTAACAACAAGAGCAGAGGCTATGTGCACAAAAGAAATACCAAGGCAGAGGACCCTAGTTTCAAGAGAGGAAGTAGTTCATGGGAAGTACCCAGACCCCTGCATCAAAAGGAAGTATATCAAGATACCATGGATGTCATTTGGAGTTTACAAGGAGAAATCTAGTGTCTAAAGGAGCAGTCCAGGAGGGAGGAGCAAAGGAGGAAGGTCGAGGTGCCAAAGGATGACCTGGATGAGGTCAAGGAAGTATGTAAAATGCTAAGGCAAGAGAATGTTATTCCCTTGCTAGGAGCATGGTTGAGGGAGAAGGTACCACGTGCCAGAGAAGAGTGTGAGAGACAGATCCTGCATGCAAACCTTCCCCCTCACAGCCTTGACTATGACAAAGGAGATCACATTGGATGCAGTCATAGATGGATGGCTCCTTAGTAATATCCTCATTGACATAGGCGTGGAGGTCAATTTTCTCACATTGGATGCTTGGCATCAGATGGGAAGACCTGTATTACAGTCATCTTTGAATGTGTTGTATATGGAAAAAAAAAATGAAGGAAATTCCCATTGGTGTCTTAAAGGATGCAACTATCACTATCCAGGGTGCTAAGTTTACTAGGGACTTTGAAGTCTTGGTGCTCACCGAGGTAGACAATTTCCCAGCACTACTTGGGCACCCATGGTGTTACAAGAACAATGTTGACCTTTGGTTCAACAAGGGGTACATCAACTTTGAAAATAAGGAGGAACGGGTTATTATACCCTTGGCTGATGGGAATTCGACACCCTATACTAAACCTTTGGGGGAAGAGGTCCTGGATAGGATATATGTGTGCTCAATCAGGGATCCAGAGATAATCCATCCTACTGATGGAGTTATCTAGTTTGAGGATGCTCAGTCAGTAAGTGACACCACCAGCCTAGCATGTGATAATTGGGTGCATGGGACTTATGAATTGATCAGATGGTAGTTGAGAGGATCGGTAACAAAAGTAACAAAGGCGCGTATAGTCTGGCACCTAGGAGGAAAAAAATTACCTAAGTATTCAGGAGGGGCCTTCCTTGAGATATTTTTATAGGAGATGGAAGCTCAGTGGAAGGAGGAGAAGGAACAAAGAGGGATGTTAAGTTATGTCCTACTCAGCATAGTGGCATGGTGGTGGGCTACACATCAAGAGAGCCTTTTGGAATTGTGTGAGGTGAGAATTTCTCTCTCTGTCAGGTTTTCTAGAAGCAACGTACCCACCACCATCAAGGACTACCATGGTAAGGAACCCACCTCTTTCCACATCCAAGCTTGTGAGAAGGTCTGGAGGGAAGGTGTGGAAGCTTTACCACCATCCCTTTGGGTGCACAAGTTGTATTCTACACTACAGGGTTATGTGCGTGCATGGTACATACATTCTGAGACATGCCACCAAACAGGGAATTGGCAAGAGCTAGCAGCTGACCTCATTCAAATGTTTGAATATCAAAGTACCAAGCCATCAGTTGATAAGGCATTATAGGTTGTTAAGCACCTTACCATGGGGGATAGTGCCATGGCAGAAGATAGGCTATTGGAACTGCTAGGTGGACTAGGTTTGGAGGCATGCTTTGAAGAAGAAGTAGAAGAAGCAGAAGAGATACAGCTTGAGTGCGCATGCTTGGAAAAGGAGAAAGGGAAATTAGTATATGTTATTGACGGAGAGGAAGCAGAGAGCTTGGATGTTAACCATTCTGTGGGGATGCGAGAGGTAGTGGATAGTTGCTGATGCTCACGCGCGCACCTACCATGAGCCTTTAAAGACAAAGAAGGTTAACATTGGCTCAGAAGAGGAACCTAAGGAAGATATCATTGGAGATTACTATTCAGAGAAGGAAGTCTCTAAGATCATTGATCTTTTACGTGAATTTGAGGATTTATTCCCACGTATGTACCATGAGCTCAAAGGCATCCACCATTCCTTGGGGGAGATGAGGATAAAGTTGAAGGATGGTGCGCACCTGGTCAGGAAGAGACCCTACTAGATGAATCCCAATTTGTGTGTAAAGGTAAAGGAAGAGATAGAAAAAATGATAGCTTCTGGAATCATTGAAGTTGTGGAAGAATCAGAATGGATAAGTCTGATGGTGATAAGCATCAAGAAGGATGGATGGATTAGGATATGCATGGATTATAGGGAGCTGAATGTAGTTTGTGTCATCGATCCTTTTCCAACCCCCTTCACTGAAGAAATCTTAGAGGGAGTCACTGGGCGCGAAATCTATTCCTTTACGGATGGATTTTTGGGGTACCACCAAGTCCGGATTGCAAAGGAGGACCAGGAGAAGACAAATTTCACCACTGAATGGGGAAGTTTTGCATACATGGTCATGCCCTTTGGGTTGAAGAATGCCTGCTGTTTTCTCACGCATAGTGGTTTAGGTGTTCTAGGACTTCATCCACAAATTTCTTCAGGTTTATCTGGATGATTGGACAGTGTATGGGCTAGTGAAAGACCACTGTGATAATTTGAGGCTGATGTTTGAGAGGTGTCGGTAGTTTAGGATATCCCTCAACATTAAAAAGTGTGTCTTTGCTACACCCTTTGGGACATTACTGGGGCATATCATATGTAAGGAGGGCTTGCTAGTAGATCCTGCCAAAGTTGCAGTTATTGTGGGATTGGGGGAGCCTACTAGCCAGAGCGCAGTGCGTGGATTTCTTGGGCATATGGGTTATTACAGGAAATTCATCAAGGGGTATGCCAAGATAGCCATGCCTCTAGAAGAATTACTCAGACATAAAAGTGCCTTCCATTGGGGAGAGGCGCAACAGAAGGTGTTTGACACATTAAAGGATAGGCTTGTCACCGTGCCTATATTACGTTTTCCCTCTTGGGACAAGCCCTTCCATGTTCATGTAGATGCCTCAGGAACCACCATTGGAGCAGTGCTTGCATAGCCAGGTGAAGGAATTGTTGATCATCCTCTATGTTTTGCAAGCAGGAAGTTGACACCAGCAGAGCAGAATTACACCACGACTGAGCGCGAAGCATTGTCAATGATCTACGCACTTTTTAAGTTTAGACAGTATCTACTGGCAACACCCTTTGTATTCTACACCGACCACATGGCGTTAAAGTACTTAGTGAACAAGCCCATTCTACAAGGGCGCATATGTCGGTGGGTGTTATTATTTCAAGAGTTTGAGTTTACGGTAGTTGTGAAGCCTGGAAAGAGTAATTGTGGACCTGATCATCTGTCAAGAATTGATTCAGGGGAGGATGCACAGAGTATTGAAGAGGCTATGCCAGACGCACAACTGTTTAGGTTGTGGCGCGCGCCCTCGGATTTGGAGGAGATTGTAGTATTCCTAAAGGAAGGTGTGGTGTCGGAAGGGATGAAGGCATTAGAAAGAAAGCAACTAGCCATACGCGTCATGCCCTACATGTTAATCAGTGGGGACTTATACAAGTTAGGGCATGATGAAGTTTTGTGCATGTGTGTACTAGAGCATGAGCACCTTGCCATCATAGAGGAAGCACACGGAGGAAGTGTGGGTGGACATTATGCAACTGACGCCACCACACATAAGATTTTAATGGTAGGATTATGGTGGGAAACTCTATATAAGGATTGCAAAGACTATTGTAAGGTATGTGACCATTTTCAGTGCATTGGAAAACCAGGAAGGAGAGATGAAATGCCTTTGTGCCCTATCCCTAGTGCTGAACCTTTTGAGAAATGGGCAATAGAATTTGTAGGCCCTATTGCACCAGCAACACATAGGACTAGATCATGCTATGTAATCACTTGCACAGACTATTTGACAAGGTGGGCAGAGGCAGCCCCAACTAAAGACTGCACAACAGCCACAATGGCAATATTTTTGTGGGAGAACATTATCACAAGGTATGGATGTCCTTTAAGTTTAACCAGTGATAGGGGTACACATTTCTTGAATGAGACCGTGAGGATCCTATTAGCAGAGTTCATGGTAGCTCATCACAAGACTACCCCTTATCACCCACAAGAAAATGGAACCGCAGAAGCATTTAACAAAATACTGAGTCATACCCTGACCAAGATTTGTGATGTCGGAAGACAAGATTGGGATGACAAGGTATCAACCGTATTATGGGCTTACAGGACAACTTATAAAAGGTTGAACAAAGCCACACCATTTCAATTGGTGTTTGGTGTGGAAGCCATTCTGCCGGTTGAATTTATGTTACCTTCTCTGAATAGCGTGCACAGGAGGGCTGGCTGATGAGAAAGTGCTGGAAGAAAGAATTGATGAACTGATGAAGCTGGATGAAAGATGATCACTCGCCAGGTGGAGCCAAACAATAGAAAAAGCAAAGCAAAAAGCATGACATGATCGCCACATCAGAAACAAGAAGTTTGAGGTTGGGCAGATGGTCTTGCTGTATGATTCTAAGTTTCTGCACCATCCTGGGAAGTTGAAGGTCCATTGGTTAGGTCCCTATAAAATCTCGTACATCCTTGATTCGGGTGCATGCCAATTACAAGCGCTGGATGGAACGAAATTTCCTGGACACTTCAATGGGAGTAGGCTGAAGCCCTACTATAAATAAGTCTTCTTGGTGTTTGTAAATAAGGTAGTTTTTCTAGTTAGTTTAGAATTTCCTTTATGCATTTCTTTTCTTGTGTTTCCCTTTTCATGTTGTTGTTTTGTTTTACACCTTGGGTGTCAGTAACCCTTATTACTCTTTGAGGATTTTTGAGTGCGAAGAGGACCGTGCACATCATTTTAGTGTGGGGTGGAGTGATGTGAAGGAGAGCATGAGTAAAGTGCCAAGGAAGTTTGTGTTAAAAATCCTGGTTGAATGGCCCTGTTGAAAGAGGTGCATGGAAAGAAAAGATGGAAAAGGATGGTTGGTGTCAAGATAAGGCTACTTTCAGATCCCACGTACAAAGGAAGAAAAAGTGCATAAGCAACACGAGGTAGGTGAGAGAAAAAATTAGGACAGAAGAAGTGCCTTCGGTGCCGGTGACGTGCGCGCAAGAGTCTCCTGTCTAGATGGATTGGTTGCATGCCAGAAGGTTGGAAGATTATCCGCGCAGGGTTGGGCATGTGAGTTAAAGCGCTAAAGTCAGACTTTGTTTGAAAAATCTGTAGTAAATGTGAAAAGTATGGTGGTAGGTGAAGTAGCATTTAATGCTTAAAAAGGGAAAAACTATAAATAGAGGGTCGAGGCATTTCATTATTCACTTTGCGTATAAGGAGAAAGAAGCATTTTTTTGCATTTTCGCAAACTAGGGCTTCCAAAAACTGATCCGTGTGAAGAAAAATTTGAAGAGATTGAGCGTAAGTGACTAGTTTGGATCTACGAACCAGAAGAAAGGGATTTCATGGGCATAAAAGAGTTGTGAGAAGGCACCATCTTGTGAAGGGATTATCCCAGCTAGGGTTTGAAGAACTAGGGCACGGGTTTAAGGAATTTTCTTCACAAATTTGAGATCTAAGGTGGGAAAGAGTGGAAGAATAGAGTTACAAGAAGTGATTAAAGTAAGAAGCAAACCTAGACAATGGCACCCAAGAAACTAGTTAGCACACCCAAGAAGGGCAAGGGCAAGGGAAAACAACAAGAAACTGATGCACATACAAATGAAGAGTGGTATGCAGAAATGCAGTACCCAGATGGAGTATTGCTAGGGAAGGAGTGGGAGTCCCATCTAAGAAACATGTCTGTAAATGAATATAATCATCGTACGAGCACAATTGAGAAGGAGATAGCACTAGAGTTAGTGCACCTAAAAAATAAAAGGACACCAGAGGGTTTGCCCATTTATAACGATGATGTGAAGGTCAAGTTGGAAAAGGCAGGGTTATTGCAACTCTTTGAGTTGCCTTACTTTGGGAAGCCTGAGTGCCTCTATCAATGGCTGATGTCACGCATGCATGAGGACTACTTCCATTTCATGGGGTGCAAGATGTGCATTACCCCTCAGCTCATCTCACATTTCATAGGCCTCATCTGTGAAGGAGATGGTTTGGAAGATGACCTAGGTGATAAAGAGGCAATTAAGGAAACTATCGCTGCCTACGCATACAAAAAGGGGTCAAGGTACTATGATATCACAGACATCAAGGACCAGTAATGAAGATGGCCGCGCATCTAGTGACTAAGTTAAATGGCCAGGAGAGATGGACCCAGCTCAATAATCCATGGTTACATGTTTGTAAGAAAATCACAGAAGGCACCATCTACAACTTGTCTACATTCATCATGGATGAGATTGTAAGCTGTGTGAAGCAAGGAGACAAGATCCTGTTTCGTAATGTGTTACTGACAATTATTTTTTTAGAGATTGGAGTACCTGATGCATCAGAAAAATTTGTATGGGAGTACCCGGCTGAGGACCCTTCACCCGCAAAAATATTTGAAAAATACGCATGTGACTCCATGAAAACTATGCACAAGGCATGCCTAGAGAAATGGTATACGTGCCTGAGGAACGCGTTTGGGGTAGAATGGAGAATTCCCAAACAACTACCAGCAGCCACCAAAGGAGAAGCTGAATTTGTTGTGTACCAGCATTTCTACCTGGGCAGGTTCAAACTAATGGATGAGAAATGGAGCCCATGGTGCAAGCTCCCCTTCACCTTCACAACTCAATACTTCCAAGTGGGAGTAAACAGGTTCAAAGAGTCCAAGAAGCTGAAATGGACCTTGGTAATATGGACCGGGAGTATAGGGAAATGTGTAAAGGATTGGTCTACCCCAGAAAGTGTGCGTACGTGGAGAGGTACATGTCACATGAATTACAAATGACAAATCCCATGACCTTGCCCATTACAGGAGGATCCACAGTGCGCGTGTACCTCCGCATAAGACCCAAATCGGAGAAGGGCACATATCTAGAGAATGAGGTGTCTATGCCTAGGGATCCAACTGGTAGGAAGAGACCCACGCCCAAGCAGGTGGAAAAGGAGCCAGAGAAGAAAATACCAAGTGTTGTAGAAACACAGGTAATAGGCTCCCCTGGGACAAGTTCCTAGACAAGCATGTATTCATGCAAGAAGAGGCCCTTAGTCAAGGAAAAGACTCTAGAGCTAGAAAATCCATCAGACAAGGAGTCCTCGGGAGAAGAAGAAACAGAGTCACCTGAAGAAGCAGAGGCTAGAGGAGGAGACCGCCTCAGAAGAAACTGGAAGTTTGGATAAGGCATAGGTGAAGAAGAAGATAGTGAAGAAGATGTTAGTGGGGAAGATGAGCCTGGAAAAGAACAAGGGCCACCTATTTTCAACATACATGATTCAGATGAAGAAGGTGGAGAAGAGGAGTAGGGGTTCCTCTTCATGTAGCACAAGGATAGCCAGGAAGGGAGAGGCACCCAGGACATGAGAAGTGAGGGAGATGGCATGCAGACGTAGAAGGCCCCAAGCCTTATGGTGGAACAGGAAACCAAGGTGCCATGGAGAGAAGAAACAAAGGCCATCGAGACCTTGGAGGAGGAGAAGTTGGAACACAGCGCTGAGCCAATGTTAAACAAAGAGAAGGAGGAGAGTGTGGAAAAGGACCACGGCAGCACTGGAGGCCCCATTTTAACTGTAAGTATTCCTAAGGGCACGTGCACGGGAGGAAGGCGTGCAGGGGAGGAGAGGCCAGGGATGGGTTATATTGATGACCCCAACAAAGTGTTTCACGCGTGGTTCCAAAGCACGATTCTAGTAGAAGAGCTCATGGCAATGTCATCTTTTGACAAGGAGGCTGCATACCCATGGATGAGGAAGATGCTCTCATGGGCAATTGAGTCCCATCTTGATGAGCCAGAATTTGAGGTAAGCCATGGGGCAATAATAACATTTCCAGGGCCAACAGAAGACAACCCTGTGGTGAACACTTAGCAGCTCTCAGATGAACAGCTATGTAATGTGCTGAACAAGGCCTCCATTGAAATTGAGGCTAGAATCTTTGGGTAGAATGATAGAATCAAAGATCTAGAGGAGGACCTGAAGAAGAAAGAGGAAGAACTAGCTGCAAGGGCCAAGGAGCTTAGTCAAGAGAAACTAATCAGCACCTAGTTGCAGCGTGAGCTAAAAGATGAGAAGGCCAAGGTGTGCATGGTGTACAAAAAGGTGGAGGCTATTAATAATGCTATAGTATTGAAGCATCTAGACCTAGCACCTCCCGCACAGAAGTATGGATCTACCTTAGGATGCCTGGAGGGTTTAACAAGGGTCCTCACCATGGAGAGGAAATTGTTAGCCTTGGAATTTGCGGAAGAAGTGGCCGCATGCTTAGAGAAGGAAGATAAACTGAAGGTCGTGGCATTTTTAGCAGAGTACAACAAGGTTCTTGCTGCTATAAAAGTTACTTCCCAGACTGCTGAGGCTGCATATGACAATTGCGTGGACAGAGACAAAGTGGCAGGCATCTTGGTCACCACTCATGAGGCAGAACTCAAGGAGTTCCAAGAAAAGAATAAAGGAAATAGGGTGGAAAGGGACAAAATCCTTGCTGAGGTCGAAAGAAAATCTGAAGCCATTGAAGCCTTAAGGGGTTCAATTAAAAACTGGTTGAAGGAACTGTACCCATAGATTACACGAAGAATGGATGCGTTGGATGATGTAGGCAAAGAATTAGAGAAAATTGCTAACACCATAAACACACAAGGAAATGGGCTAAGATTTGTGGAGGTGAGCACCCTGGTCGGTGACCTCTATCAGAGAGTGCAGAATGAAGTCGATGCCTGGAACAAGTTGGAGGCTGACTTGCAAAAGGATTTTCCTAGCCTACTGCAGTGATTCCATCACTTCCCATTCTTTCTTCTTTCTATATTCTTTCATCCCCTTATTCTTTTCCCATGGTGTAAGTCTATTGTATTCTTTCTTTTCACTAGAGAGGTGTTCCCGCGGATGGAGAACAGGCATAGTGTGGGGTAATGTTGGGCCCCTTAAATATTGGCTAAGTACAAAAGGGCGCATAGGCGCGCAAGGCCTAGTTGAAGAAAAGCGCGCAAGGATAAGGCGTGCAGGGGAAGGCTTTAAGGAAACCCATGGCGCGCATGCAGACAGAACCAAGGGTTCGAGACTTAGCCATATTGGGTGTTTTTGGTAGAACACGTGAAAAGCATGACCCGACTGTGCATGCAAAGTGGATAAGGTGCCAGCCTGGCGACAGGGTGGCCCAGGAAGGAGCATGCCTGCGGTAGAAGCTTCTAGAAGCTCATCATGGTAAAAAGTGGAAAGCTCAGGCCTGGAGGAGCATGCTCACATGGAGGACCACATTCAGACACTTGGCATCAGATCTGAGGCCACTGGAGGATGAGTTGGCAGTCCAGAAAGCCTATATATACAAGCGCCTGCAGAAGGAAATGTAGAGAGATAGATAGAGGGTGGAGCTCTGCAGAAATACTGCAAGAACTCTGTTAGTTTGGGTAATTGTGTTTAGGGAAGGATGTATCAAGGGTATGGGGTTATAAATTTCTTTTGAGAGCCTAGTCATATGAGTCCAGATATAATGCATGACTGCGGTCTGCTTCTCTGTAACATTTTGTAATGGCTCCATGAATGTAATGAGGTTACCAACTTACAATGAATATGAACATTGATGATTCTAATGCATACATCTTTCTCATAGTTCTTTCTCATTTATGTTTATGATTAAGTATGGATGCTTGTACAACTTCTTTCTATTTTGGTATAAGTTATTCAATCTGTTAAGCATTTTCTATCTGGAATGACTGCAAGGACCTAGAAGCCATCCTGAGCTCTATGGTGCTTGTATGTTTTACTTCCTTCCAATTCTCTTAAACCTAGATCATAGATGATGTTTCCCACTAAACTCACATAAAAGAGAGACTCGGCACCCGTGCGTGCCTCGGGTGAGCACCCAGCGCCCACTGGGTGATAGGCCAGTGCGCATGGGGTTCCTTTCTTTTGTGATAAGGGTAAAAATGACTCCAAACATAGGGCAAGGCCCGCATACAAAAGCAAGCAATAACAGACAATGTAATAAACAAGTATGGAAGAAAATATCTCTGCATAAAAAATGTTGTACATGAAGCACATGTTAGCATGTTAGAAAAGATAACATACAAAATGAAACAATAGCATCTGAAAGGGACGAATGTCAATGCCCACAACAAACGTTGTAGGAGAGGTAAAAGGTGATCATCTGTGTTGCATGTAAGAGACTTGTATCTATGATCACAACTAAGCAAAGGTGTGAACATGCATGTGTGTATGGTATAGATAAATGACATTCAAGAGATCTAACTAGCATGTGTAATAAGTGACCATATACAAACAATAGTAAGAAAGAATAAAAGCGACCAAGATATGCAATATGTTGTGGATGGATGAAATGGAATGGAAGATGGAATGATAGGAGCCACATGCCCCCTGAGTGAATAGAGTGTATGCAATGAGGTTCATTTAGTTTTCCCCCTCAACAGTCAAGAATGAACTTTAAATGAGAGTGCGTCATTTGGAAATGGTCGAAGTGTGTGTTGTGTCTAACGCGCTATGATGGGTGTGTATGTGTGTTGATGATATGCGACCTAGTAATGAAGTATGTGTGTGACCCTTATAGCCGAAGTGTATATCATGACAAGATGATTGAAAGAGTGATGATGTAGCCTAAAGCGTATATCACTAAAAGATGAATAAAGGGAGTAGTGATGTAGCCTAAAGCGTATCCCAGTACAAGGTGAAGGAATATGTGACCATTTAGCCTATAGCATATGTCACTAACCTTGGAATGTCGTGTGAAGAAAGGTCGAATGATGAACGTGTGATGAAGATAAGGTCCATTTGATTTGTAAATCCTCGGCAGTCGAATATGGACCGAGGAACTAAAGTGCATCATAGGGTAGTGAGTGCAATGCGTAGAAGACAATGTAGTATGTGTGTTGATTAAATGACCATATGATGTGCAAGATGTGTGATATGCGATGTATAGGATGCAATGCAAAATTGTATAGATAGACTAATAGTGTGAAATGCGTGTTATGTAGTATGTAGGAAGTAATGTTAGACTCGTAGACAATAAGAGTGTTACACACATATGATGAATGATAGTATGATGCATATGATGTAAGATGTAAGACATATGACATGAAATATATGAAGAGTCACAATGTGTAATGTCTAGTGTGAAGTGTGTAGGGTTCATTTGTAGTATGCTCTCATCAGTCAAGTGTGAACCGAAGCACAAGAGTGTGTCATCAAGTAATGACGATGCTAAAATGTGTGATGAGTATGCCTATGCTAGGAGATTGGTATATGAAAATGCAAAGATGATACATGCACGAATATGAATATGAGAGGGGGGAGTATGTGTAAATGTTATTCCCCCCAAGAGTGTAAAATGAAGTGAGAAATTATGTGATGTCTTCTAGAAGATCATCGCTCTCAGGATCATAGTCGAATGGATAAGCATTGGTGACTTGATAAGAAACAGTGTCTGGCCTTGATCATGTAATGAGCCATTAAGGCGTAAGTTGTACATACCCACAACACATTTCTCATCGGTAAATGGAGGAAGTGGATAACCATACACATACCAACAAGTGAGATTATGTGTATAGCCAAGAAAGGAACTATTTCAAATGAATATGTGACTGAAGGGTGTAGGAAATGAGATATCAAATATGATCAGGATCCAATGTGCCCCCTATATAAGTGAGCCAAGCCTCCCATAATGTGAGTGGAGAAGAGCGAGGAGTATGCGATAGATAAACCGTAAGATTAAGGCACATAAACCATAAGCAACGGTAATAGTGATGAAGCCATAATAAAGATGAGGATCATGAGTAGGAGGGTAAATATCCTCGAAAGAGAAACCAAGTCGAGCTAGACCATCATGTGAACATATAGTGACATCGCAAGTAGGATTGGATGGTATATGTTCCCAATATGAATCATTCATAGAGAGCATGAAAGTGAATGGTGGGCGCGCTAATGTAGGTGGTACACGTGAAGGTGTAGGTGATAGAGCGACATCCATAGATTGGACAAGCCCCTAATAAGGAATCATAGCAGCAGTAGTAGTAGGTGGCGGAGAAGAAATTGTCTCTATCACGCAAATAACACCCTCAAGTGGTGCCAAGTGAGGTGTTTTGTCCATAGGTTGGTGATCGTTTGTAGTATCAGTGTGTGGAATAGGAAGACTAGTGTTAGAAAATGTGTGGACACACTGTAGATGTTTATATGTGAGGTATGAAACTCGTGGGAATTCAGCCAATGTTTTGACATGGTGGACCGTTACAATAAAAAAGGGATCCTTTTTTTTGCATTGAGTTCCAGTTATATAGAGAAAGGAAGAGGAGAGAGGAGAGAAAATGATCTAACACTGAAAAGGGCCAACTACCAAGGATAAGTTCAAAATAGCACGGGGTTCTATTTTGGACAACACACATTAGTTGCAGGGTAAGTGGTAGTATTTAATCTCTCGGCCTCAACATCACATCAATTTACAAATTAAATTGGTTAACAAAGTAATGAAAAACACCCCCAAAAATGGTAAACATTCCATTAGTTAATTGACAATTCAACTTTACAAACATATAAGATGAATAGACTATTCAACAGCTAATAAATTTTCTTTGGAGTAAAATTATAAAAGCCTTCAAATTGAGAGGTAATACAACCTTCCTTGTAAGACGTTTCCTCATTAGATTCTTCTATAGATACCTTGAATGCTTAATGATTTAGGCTTGAATTATTTTGTTTTACTTAAAGATGTGACAAGCTCATAATATCCACATCACCAATTAATATTTTCTACTTGAATTATTTATTTTAATCGAATATATTACTTTATGCAGGATCTCAATTGTCTTACCAATAAGTCCAATTGTGGCCGGAATATTCCATCGCCATCTTCATTATTTAAGAATGTCCTCCCTGTGATGCTAGGCCATAAACTCTCCTGTGTATTTCTTTTATCTCTGACTGTCATAACATACACCATGACAGCCCCAGGAAGCAGTGCAGATCCAGTTGATATCCCTGTGATTGATTTGTCACAATTTCCAAATGAGCTTGATGGGGAAGAAGTAACCCAGCTTCAAAATCATGAACTTTTGGCCACTGTGGAAAAAGCTTGCAAGGAATGGGGATGTTTTCGAGTTGTGAACCATGGAATTCCAGTGGATCATCTCAGAGATGTGGAGTCTCTGATCCGCCAAGCTTTCGCCATGCCTGCAGAGGTTAAAGAAAGGGCCATCATCGTTAATCCAGAAGCTCGCTCATCTTACAATGAGACCTTCGATTTTGAGAACCTGCCAAAATCAGATTCAGTTCAGCAAATGTATGACAAGATATGGCCCCAAGATGGAAACCCAGAGTTCCGGTATGTAAACCATTTGTTAATTACATTTTATCTCATAGAGAGTTCGTCTCGAGTTAGAGCTCTGTAATTTCGGATTGCTAGATAAATCTCAATTTCCAATGAAATATATATATGATTTAGGATATTAGATCCGTTTTAATTTCCTTCGAATTATATATATGATTCAAATTATATATATGATTTGAGGATATTGGATCCGTTTTAATTTCCTTTGAATTATATATATGATTCAAATTATATATATGATTGAGGATATTAGTTCCGTTTCAATTTAGGGACTTCGTTTTGAGTTAGAGCTCTGTGATTTGAGATTGTTAGATAAACTTCAATTTCCTTTGATATATATATATATGATTGAGGATATTAGAGCCGTTGGAGGATTGAGAAGAATATTCTACTAGATTTGTTTGTTAAGAGTTCATTCTTTATTTTAGAGATGAAGTAATTTTTTATTTTAATACTTTATAATTATTAAATAATATTTTATATAAATTTAAATACTAACAAGTTGAATTGTTAACCAACTAATGAAAAATAACATCTCATATAATATAATAGATAGAAACTTCTTACAAAGTTTTATAATTTTTAAAAAATTTAAATAATTATTAAATAATTTAAATAATTATTAAATAATTTTAATTAACTTATTTTAAATTAGTATCTTTTAATCTCTTTTCATAAGGTTAAGTTTTAATATAGTGTCTCCAACATTTTCAAATTCAAAAAGAAAATCCCTAAATTTTAGGAATGTACACGAGAAGCGTTGTCCGTTTTAGATTATTAAAATCCTCATTTATCCATACTTTCCTTAAAATATGAGGTAACATTCGAGTTTTCAAAAATATAGATCATTGAATACTTCCTAACTCCATACCCATTTTAGGATGATAGCTCTCAATCATATAAATTTCAAAATATGTCTTATTAATATGTGATTTTCATATTGTATTGTAGAGAGACGATTCAAGGTTTTACATTAAACCTGGCAGCGTTGCAAGCAAAGATTAGTAAAATCTTTATCGCAAGCCTCGGTTTAGACATCAAGTCAGTCTACCATTCTGATTTCGAAAAGTGCAAAGCTTTCATGGGCATAAACCACTATACACCAAATGGTGAAATATTGGAGGAGGATGCAGAGATAATGCATCCCCATACGGATATTGGTTGTTTTACAATCCTTTACAATGACGATGAAGGGGGACTTCAAGTTCGATCAAAAAAAGGGAAATGGGTGGACATCGATCCTGTACCTAATTCATTTGTTATCATGGTATCAGATTGTGTTAAGGTATTGTACCTTTTTGCATTATTGTGACATAAATTGAAATTGGGTGTAGGTTGTTGGTGTGTTCTAGTTGATTTTCCATGACTAAACACTCAATCACACGTAAAAGTGTTAAACAACCCACCCAATAAACATTGACCATGGATTAGAATACACTCGTTAGATAAGTTCTTTCATAAATTTTATACTTCCAATTAAATTTGTTGACATAAATACATATAGAATAAGAATAATTTATCTACATTGAAATGTGTGGTATCTTTTTTTTTGGGAAACAGGCATGGAGCAATGGTAGGTACCACAGTGTGGAGCATCGAGTTGTTTATAAAGGATGGAAGGATCGCATATCAGTGGCCTATGTTGTGCTCTTTGCAGATGATCTCAAAATTTGGGCAGCACCAGAACTTATTGACAACGATAACCCACGGCGTTTCAAGCCTTTTAATTACCAACCATTCAAGGATGCTTATTTTCTTAACTACCACATTACCAAAGAAAAGCTGGAAACATTCATTGATATTTACGCAGGTATATGATATAAATAAGTTGGTAATTAGTTTACTTAGGTGAATTTCAACTAAGCATGGGATTTGTAGCTCTTTTAGAATGTTATAAATAAGTTGATGGGATTGTCTTAGAATTATTGGTGAGGATGATGGTGTAAAAAGTGTTGTCTAACGATTCACCAAGGTACATATCCTATGTGAATTTGGTGGAATGGATCTCACTCAATCTTTACCACTAAGAAAAAAATGTACACCTAACTTGTTTAAAGCTAATAGTTTCAATCAAAAATAATATTGCAATAAACTTATATTTTGCTTACAGCAGTTTTTATACTCTATATATTATTTAAAAGGTTAAGAAAATATGGTACTTTCACCAATGTAAGTAAACACATTTCGTTGGATTTGGTTGGAGTTGTTGGGCTCAATCATGCCAAATCAACCATTAAAAATAAATAAAAAATTGCATTGTTTCAATCTAAAATATAGATAATGGAGATAATATTTTTTGATTGAATAGAAAATGGAAGAGAAAAATAATTTTAAATGCATTTCAGTATCGATATTTGATTTTACTATATGATTATTTAATTTTTATGGTGCTAGTATATTTATGTGTTTCATTAAACATTTGTCTAAACAAAGTTTTTTTGGTGCATTTTTAAATTATAATTTTTTTTTGTCAACTCTTGTGTTTGTGTTTGTGATACCTTTGACCTCAAAACTCTCTTATCAACTTTGTATTCTCCTCCATTTGATCTTTCAATTTCTTTTTCTTTCTTGTTTACTTTTATTTTCACATATTTTTTATTTTGATTTGCGTTAGCATTTCTAGAAATTTTAGGTGTTCCAAATGCTTAACCAGTTATTGTGGTCATCACTACGTTTTTGGTAATTTTCTCTTATGGGTCCTTATGAATCTAATTTTTGATATCTTGGAGCTTTCAATTTTCTTTATCAGCTTTATTGTATGATGGGAGTCACTCTCCATGCTAATAAAGTCTTAATTTGAATTCAAAAATTCTATAAAGACAAATTTACATTATTGTATCAGGGAGGCAAGGAACACAGAAAATCATATAGAGAATGCTCATATTGAATTTGTAAGAAAATAACTTGCCTATTTTTGAAGCATGCCTATACAAAAACCTATATTTTAAACATATATAAGTATATATAATATACTATTTTCCGTGCATCAAAAAGATAAGGGTTGGAAGCATTGCACTACACATGATTGCTTGTTGGATGCATTATACATGTTGTTTGCTTCCCAATTCTTTTGAATGTGTAAAGAGATAATGTCACACAATAGCTGTGTTGATCTATAAAACTATCCAAACATAGAAAAGGGACTCATTAGAGTAAGGGGCACATTATCGACAACTAATATTGTCCTATTATCAAGGACTGCCAATTATTTCCTTCTACCACAACTGATGAAGATGCTCAAAATGTGAATATATGAGTCTATGAAGGTGTAATGGATATCTTAGGAAAATTGGAAATGATTTTAAAACTATCTAAGGGTAATAGGTGGTGATGAAAATGGTGTGGGACCAATTGAAAGGGGGAAATTGTGGCAAAATGAACTTAATGCGCACTAGTGGGCTAAACATCATAAATGATGTCAAAAAAATTGATCGCACATGCCTTCTACTAGAATTAGATGTCTACAGTCATAATGGTAAACCTAAAGTTTTGAGTTCTAAATACTAAAAACATTTCCTATAGAGTCATAATTTAGTGTGGCTAATACACCTTTTAGTGTGGCCAATACACCTAAATCAACTTAGAGGAATGGGGTAAAGAAGGGCTTGGATAAACCATAAAATTATGAATTTTGCTCCACTCAAGCCATGCTTGTATCCATTTGATAAATCATAAATTATGTTTTAATTTAACTTCAACTAAGTAGATGACCTCTTCATACGCGTCTTTATACACCACACACATTATCCAAATATTAAACAATACATATTGTATTACTTAAGATTTTTTTTGCATTTTACTAAGATTTGTGTTTTTGAAGGTGAGTAGGTATATTGATGAATTGATATATTATATCACATGTCCGTGTGTTGTACTCAAAATTGGAATTTTTTGAAACTTTTTTGAAATTTTATAATTTCTACATTAATGCACCAACCGTGCTCCATAGAAAATTTTCACTATAAAGACTATACCCTTGAGCCGTATCATTTTCCCACATCTTGTCCTATTGAAATCTAGTTATAGGATAGTATGCATCTCTAGTGTTTGGGCTAACTTATATGATGTATTTATATTATCTACATCTACGACATGCTTAAAGAAGTCTTGAAGCCCTTAGGAATTGAAGTTGAGTGAACTTGATAGGATGAAATGCCTAAGCTAGGGAAAATTTACCCCATTTCCATGGATATTTCTTAATTAAAATGATTTTTTTGTTATTTTTACATGATTATATGGGGTGACCCGATAATGAGGTATCAAATTTCTTTATTGAAAAGTAGTTTTATTAATAAAGAAAATATAGTACATTTATAATCATACAAAAATATGTGTTTAATGTCAACACACCCCAAAATCCAAATCAAGAATCAACTCAAGAATAAAAATACATGCATGTGGGCTATGCCATTAACACTTACATCAATTTAATAGAGATTGTTCAATCAAAAGAGGGATAATAAAAATAAAACACAAAAAACAATACATTAAGAGGCAATGGTAAACATGAAGGATGACAAAGGATACAAGGGGGATTTCTATCTGACTACCCCACGTACTAACACTAGATAAATATTGATATGGGACTCTTTCATAGCCATATTTATTTTCATCTTTTTCATCCTATCAAGTAGAAATAACCAGAGTGAGGTGAGATATTTTTTTGGGGGGAAGCATCCCAAGTACCACCACCAAAATCACTAGTGTTTCCACCATCATTGCCAAAGAGAGGATCATCCCAACCACTACCACAAGTATCACCAGAATCACCATTTCTAGCACTTCCACCTCTAAAGTGATCGAAATTCCTCCTTCCACCACCCCCAAAAAAGGGAGAGGATGGTTGAGAGTGAGGATTAAATCTTTTTTTTTGGCTCTATGAGTGGTGACGAGGAAGACTACGATCATGGCCCCAAAGGGAAGAGAATTTTTGTGAGAATTATTATGGTTCTTGACTGACTACGCAAGGCGTGTTTCCCTAATAGCCAATGAGTGTTTGTATATTTTCCATATTTAAGAAAACTTATTCTTCCTTGATGTCGATCTAGAGTAGCACATTTGTAATGGCAACAAATTTATAAGAAATAGAAAAAATTATGACCATTTGTATATGACTGAATAGAGCATAATTTATATCTTTCCAAATTTGAAAAAGAGTGTCAACTCTAAACAATTACCATATATGGTTGTATTTTTCAGGTAGAATAGTTGACGCTCCAAGCAAAACCATTGTCCAAATAAATAAATTCTCAAAGCAAGGGTTGAAATAGAGAGTGTATCCAATTCCAATCCAATCAAATAAAGAAGTTCTTTATGGACAAGATTCCACTTGGGGTTTAAAGAATCAATAGGGATTTCATGGGCCACAAGGAAATGGAAACCAATTTCGAGTTTATACCAACAAAAAGGGGTAGAAACTAGCCAATTTTAGTCTCTCCACCTAGAGGCCTACGAAGAGGCTCTATTTTTTAGAAATTCTCATGAAAGAAGTGTTATGAATATCATTAATTAGGAAGTCATCTTCATTTATTAACAATAAATTTGTCTTAACATCTTCGTAAGGAAGCCAATTTCTAGTTTCCTTATAGAAAATGTCATTAAAAGTGTAAATACCCTTTTTAAATAGGCAAATACCTTTAAGTATGAGGATCATGTCATGGGGATTATTGTATAATTGTAATATGGGTTGAATGGGAATTAATGGAGAGATAATTTTTGAATTCATTGCCAACCCAAATAAGGTGAGGTTTGAGAATCTCCTAGGATCTCCATATGCTTTTGGAAATAAAAGTTCATCCAATTTTGACAGACATTAGAGTGAGAAGGAGAGTGTATACACTAAAAATTTGCACTCACCTATATTCATTTAATTATCCCATTTGCAATCAATTAATTATATCATCACATTACATTAATCATGATTAAATAAAATATTTCCTCATACACACAAATATAATATCCCATGATATTTTAATTCACCTAAGTAAGCTCTCTAAAATATTATTTAAAATTTCCCCTGATTCCTTATCCCGACACTCTATCATGGGTATTTTTATAAATCCCCCATTATCTTATCAAAATCTTATATTATCACAAAGAATCATATATTTGTATGTTTGATATATCTTAATCAAACAACCTAATACATATCCTATACAAACCTAGGCTAAATTAGAACATATCTAACTAATAAAATCCTTTCCCTAACACCTCATTAGACAACATGACACTTTCAAAACCAACCAACAAACCCATCCTTCAAAATTTTGAACAAAAGGCTCAAATTATGAATTTTTTCCCAAACAAACTCAATAATCCCAAAATCATCAGCGATTTGTTAAATCGCCACCGATTATTTAAGCCCAAATTACAGCCTCCTTACAGGATCATCCTCTCATAGTCTCGAAACTCGGTCTTCTATCAAGTCATGTTATTGACATATTACATCAACGACGACACGATATCATCCAAGTAACAACATTCACACTCACCAAGGAAGGCTGAGAAACATTTTGGAGTTTACTCGACAACCAACATTTCACTAGTCAGCTTCAAGCCATGTCCTTCACACATGTTTAAGGTTAGGTTTCATCCTGAAATCCCTTTTTCTCATTTCAAATGCTTTATTTGATTTATTATCCCTTTGAAATTTTGTATCTTTGAAATTTTTTATTAAGTTGTTAATATCTTCTAGAATTTCCTGCAATTCCTACACATTTTGCTTACCTATAACATTTTTCCAATTTTATCTATATTTTCTATTATATCCTTGTTGTTGCTAACACCTTTATCAAGCATGGATTGTTTAGATGGATTTAGGTGGACAAGGACATGAGATAACTAACACTCATTCACTAATTGTTAGCCATCATCCCCTACACTGGGAACAATACAACGTTGTCCACAACTTGGAATTGTGTGTGATTCACTCGGCCCTTTTGGACCAGCTATAAAACATCTTCAAATCCACTCAGATGATTCGTGAGGCCACGGACGAGTTTTGGGAGGCCTATTTCAAAGTCTTACGCATTTGAACTGACTTGGTATGGTTCAAATACCAATATGAAGCCCGACTAGAAGAATTAAACTCCAAACCCAAATCCAAAGATCAAACTGATTCAAAACAATCTGATTTTGAACCCGATTCTAATAAAGAAGAGGAAGATTCAAAGTACGTATCCGAATTCTTTATAGAAGACCTCAGTGACCACAAGAATTTAGACTATCCTGAAGACTTTGATTTTACTGAAGAGGAAGATTCACCTTTATCTAAAAAATTTGACATCGATTTAGACTCTGAATTTTGATCCATAGTCTATATATCTCATATTTCATCATTTATTATATATATTTGTGATAAAATCTGAATTTTTCATAACATTTACCATCCATTATATCATGTTTCATTTTCAAAACCACTTGATTGTGTCAACAACAAGTTGACATCCTTGCGAGGAAGTCATGTGGCTTCTAGGAACTGGCCTTTGTCAAGCAACCTACTTACTATTTTTACGAATAAATATTTTGTGTAGTTTATGTGATTGTAGTGTCATTTTCAGGACCGTAGTTAATTCATTTGAGACACAAAGTGCAACAGTCAAGCATCAACCATCAACATTTGCAGGTACCTCTAAACCCAACCATTTCGAGGTTTTGTAAGTTATATTATCTTGCTTATTAGGTTAAGTTGAAGAGGTAAAATTTACTCTAAATAGAGAGTTTCAAGGTATATTCCTCTCTGAGAAATTTTCCCAAGGTGGTTTCCCTAAATAATGCAATTTCTTAACAAAATTTTGCAAGCACTTGGGCCTTTCAAGCCTCTAATAATCCATTTAGCACTAAGGTCTTGTCCTTGGATCTTGATGTCAATAAACTTGATGCCTATGACTTCTTTAGGTAAAAAAAAATATCCCTAACCACTCTGTCAACTCCTTTGTTTCTTTCTAAGCTATCCTAAATATAATCCCACCAAAGTTCTCAAGTTTTTTATCAGAATATTTGGAGGGTGCCCAACAAGAGGAGTAATACACATGGGTAGAAACAAACACCTTATAATAAATCTAATTTTTTCTTGCCTAAAAGAGAGGTTTGGTGATCCAAAATGAAATCTTCTTCTCCACTCTCTAAACTAAATAATACCATAACTTAATAGGGGTAGCTTGAAAGGAAAAGGGGATGCCAAGGAACTTGAACTGCATACCAATTTAAATCCATTGTCATTGATATTTCTCAATCTATTATGGATTAGGGGACATGGATTTTCTATAGCACTATATTTTTCACTTATATGAAAGAGTCAAAGGGCTAATATAAAATGTGCAAGCATTCCATATCATTGAAATTTTTTTATTTTCTTCAAGTAGAGTTAGAGAAGCATTGTTAGCAAAGTGACCATTAGTGATTTGTTGGTCAATATGAGAGAGATATACTTTTGACCAAGCTCGTGGAAGAGTACTTGGCAAGAAGGTAGATAAAACATTCAACAACATGCACATATAGAGATGGAGCTAATGGGAAACCTTGTCTAATTGATCTAAAAATACCAAATATGTGGGATTGAGCTCCATTTATGGTGATGCGGGATCTAGCATGGAAAAATAACATATTGATAGTGTGCACAAATATGGGGCCAAATTTTGGGGATTGCAATATATATATGATGAAAGGTTATTCAATCCTATAATAAGAATTCTCAAAATCAATTTTAATTAAGAGAGATTTTTTATTAGAAACTCTAACCTATTCCATACCTTACCAGACTAGAAATAATGTTATTACTTGAATATATTTGTGTTGAATGAAACCGGTCTATTCACGCCTAACAATGAGAGGAAGAAGGTTCCTTAGTCTAAGAGGTAGATATTTGGCAATGATCTTATAAGATACATTTATCGTAAGGTAATTAATCTTTATTTATTGATCTATCTTGGATCTCCTGTCTTAGGAATGAATTTTATATTTCCTTGATTGAGGTGTTTATTTGTAAGGCTTCTAACTAGGCTTTTTGAAGGTTAGGTATAACCGTTTCTTATAGGGTTTAATAAAATTTACATGGGAATACATTAATGTCAGGATCTTTTTTAGTGGCCATTTTCATATTAGCTGATGATGCCAAAATATGTCTCATTATATCACCAAATAGCACTCTTATTCTATCTCTTAAAATCAAGCTTTCAAGTGAATTTAGATGTAGTTTAAATAATGGATAGCATATTTAAGATCAAATATAGGATTTATCTTATCATCTCTTTAGAAATCTATTTGCAATCTAATTGTTGTTTTTCTTGATATTTCTTCTAAAGTTGGAATGCAGTAGTGTGTAGAAAACATGTCATAAGCAACTCTACTCCAAGTTCATAGATCAAAGCTACCAAAATTCTTCACGCAGCTACGGAAATCCCAGTTGTTCATAGATTGTTGTTATATTTCTGCTATAGAAAACTTATACGCATCTATGGAAATGCCTAGTTAGTGAAAGTCTTTTGATTTGTTCCAAAATAATGTAAAGGAAAACTGAACTATTCAGCCCACTCTTTCCTTCCATGTCATCAACCAAGAATACAGATCCAAACATGTGGCAATTCAAAGTCATGCATGCATGTGGCATTCCAATAAGAATTCAAATTCATGGATTTAACACTCCTCCATTTTCTCTCCATGTTTCAAGGATGAGAAAATAGCGGAATAGTATTATGAATGTTGAATAAATACTCTCCCACTTTGTGTTCCAAGATTAAAGGGATTAGTTGTAGAAATATTCTCCATGATAAGTGGATGGTTGTAGTCAAGTTTGTTTAGGATTTATTTCTTTGAATAAATCCACCCAAGAATAGGTAGTTATTTATTGGTGTGTGGACTAAGGAGTTGGTTGGATGCATGAACTATAAATGTAACCTTCCACACTCTTATATGTAATCTTTTACCAAGAAATGAAAAATCTATTCTTTTCTCTCCAATATTCTGAATTTTTGAATTAATATCTTTGAAGCATGATTTAAATCCTCTTCCAAGGAATGAGTTAGCCACTCATTCCAAGGAAAATGGATCTGTGTATTTATGTTTTTGTCTTGTAATAATTTATGTTTATGTTTATTCCTTTTTCTGTGATTATCATTTTGTTGTATTGTTTTTCTCCTTGTATTTTAATATTCATTTTCATTCAGTATGTTGTTAACCTGCAGGTGTTTTATTTGATTTATTTCCAATTCATAAATTTCCTTTATGCAAGTGTGCTTTCATTTCTACAAGTGTTTTTTTATTTCTGCAAGTGTGCTTTTCCATATTCGTAAGTGTGCTTTTTAATATTTGTAAGTTTAGATTGTGTTTGAAGGAGTTGTTTTCCAAATATATCTTTCTCCTTTTGCATACAACCATCGGAGACCAGCCCTGGATTGACCACAAGTGTGCTTTTTAATTTATGCAAATTTAGATTGTGTTTGAATGAGTCATTTTCCAAAGATCTCTTTCTCCTTTTTCATACAGCCATCATACACCAACCTTGGATTGTCATTATTAATGAAGAGGATTGATGACCCTCGTCATTAGCTTCCTTTAGATCATTCACAGTAAGGAGTCTATTGGGGGCCACTCTCATAGCTTATGAAAGTTTGTAAGGGAAAACTTTAATGAATTGAGAAACAGTGTTATCCCTAGGAAGGGAAGATGCTTGAGTAGAAAAAACACCATTGTAATTATGGAAAAACTCCCCCAATTTTTTAGATAGTTTAGTAACTTTAAAAGTAGAATCCTTAATCACCTTAAGTATATTAGTAGGTTGTCTAGATTAGAGGAGAGAAAAACAATTTTTGGTGACTGTATCCCCTACTTTTAACCATTTCAAACAAGCCCAGAGATGAGCACCATGAGCTTTGTGTACCTCCTCCACCTTAAGCTAATGTCTCCATAAGGCACCTTGAGTTTGAAGCTAGAGTTTGAATGGTGAATGATCCAAATCTTGATACACTCTTTAGAATTCATTATAAGACACGTCATGAGCACATTTCCTATAAATTGTTTCCTATTTTCCATATATAATGGGAAATGTGGTGGTGCGAGTAATGAAATTCATCCATGATTCAATCTAGCTTAAGTTGTGATGAGGGTGGAGGACTACATTCCAAACCCTTGCAATATGCCCTATAATATTCTCGTGTTTGAGATGAGTTATATTGAGATAAATTTGGGCTTTATGGTTGTTGGGATAAGTGGTGGTACATTCAATATATAATCAAATAAGGGAGTGATTTGATAGAGTAACCTTGTCTATGACAGAAATAGGGAGGACATTATCACAAGAGAAGGAAAAAAATATCTTATTTAACCAATAATACACTATCCAATATCTTAGCTAACCTTTCTAGACCCTTTATGAAACTGGACCAAGTGAATCAATAAGAGGAAGAAGGATAGTGGTAGGGATAAAAAAGCCTAGGTATTTAGGCATGTAAAACAAGCTTCCATTTCCTCAGTTCACCAAAACATTAGGAGACAAAATACTTTGTCTTCATATGATTCCACCATATTGAAATCCCCATAGATAATCCAATGAGCATCGAGGAGAAATTATGCCATCCACCTACACAATTGGGCTCATTTTGTAGCATCATTGGAAGCATAAATGTTGAAGAGCCCAAGAACATGGTCGTCAAAATCAAAAAGGGTCCATAAGACCCAATGAGTAGGGTTGGATCTCCAATAAATAATTTTTTAATAAATATTTGGTGAAATCGATGTGATAACACCTCTTCTTCAAGGGTCATGACTGGAAATTTAACAAATGACACACACCATATAGTGCATGATGTGAGCTAGAGGAGAAAACGCATGATTTTAACTTCTTATAAGAAAAGAATTTGCATGTTTCTAAAATATTGACAATTGGCCTTGGCCATATATTTGCGGGTCATTTCAGTAAGACCTCAAACATTATAAGAATTTCCAATTATTGGATACTATTAAGGTGCATATTACATCCCTCGTCTAGGTCTTATAGGGTTGTAAACTTATTAGTAAAGGCATTATTTCACTCCATGAAGTTAATAAGTTGCACAGTGTGTCATTTTCCTGGAACATATTCATATTCTCTAGAAGGCGACGGGTTGTGAGATAATCAAATAATGATTTTTTGATCAAATTTGACACATCATAACTTCTATTTTTACAAAATGGTTGTAAAACCTAGAATACCCATTCATACAAGAAACACACAAACCTTTTGTGTATAAAGATAATAATAATAATTTCCAAAATAGATAAAAAAAAATTAAATGGCCCACATACTTACCATGAAATTTTAAAACAAAAAAACTACTAGGCACATGTAAATCATAACTTTTTCATGAAAAAATCCTAGAAAAATAAAAGTTTGCAAAGTAGTCTCTCAAACTCAATTTTTTACATGTGATCAAAAACCAAAAAAATTGATGAGCATATCAAATTGATAAACTTGGTGAACATCCCCCCACACCAAATAAGGATATATAATTCAAATTTAGGTTGGAAGAATTTGAGTGTGATTTAATATAAGACCTGAGATAAGCTAATTATCTCCATTGGTTCTCCCATTCTTCCTATGGATTCCACGTCTAGGGAGACTATAACTAGAAATTGCACATTAGTTTCAAATTATGTCGAAAGGGATTTTAAATGTAAAGTTAATTTTTAAATTCATTTCCTTGTGATAGTTGGAAGCTCTTCAAATAAATGATTTGAACTTGGAAAACAAATAATAGTTAATCATAAATGAGACAAAACACACAAGCATAAATAACTTTGTATATGTAACGCTGAAAGTGTAATTCAATCTCAATTTATAGACATAATGTTAGTATAAATAATACAATTACTATAGACAAATGACCATACAAAATTACAAAGGTTTGTGCATAGAACCGGCGCCATTTCCTTTTTCCTTCTCTCCACCTTCCCCAACTTATCATCCCAAACACGCACAAGTTTCTTGAAATAGTTCAATGTCATGAAAAATCCACAATCTTATAAAATAGGGCTTGGATAAACACTTCATCAATATATAAAAGCAGCGATGGAATTTTCAAACCATATATCTGAATTTATAAAATCTATGGCATGGACTAGATCTCAAAATGTTGGGTTTTTTAAGAAACTATAAATAAAACTTGGTTCTTTATTAATCAAAATTCTAACACAGTGAACCTTATTATAGTTGCATGTTGTTGTCATGCAAAATGTCTGGCATGAAATTTTGAAATAACATCATTTTTTGTCATGTTGTTCTTGTGAAGAGAGAGAAAGAAAAGTAACATCATTTACAATAGCATTTTGTTCATTAATAGATACAATATCATTTGGAGGAGGAAGGGAAGGAACATGTGTATCATTTGTAACAAAAAATTTCACACAAATATTTGAAAGACTCTTTGGAGAGGAAGAAGGGATATCCTAATCAAAAGGATGTGCATCAAGGAGATATTGTATAATGACCCAATTGTAAATATGAGTAGATCCTTGATGATAAATTTGTATACCAGCAGGTGTTAAGGCTAGGTGTGCAACATGTAACCAAGGTCGACCTAGAAGAATATAATAATTGATATTATTAGGCATGGATACATAATGAAGGAGAATTATTCATGATAAATAATAATAAAGAACCATTAGAAACCATAGGGCTTTAAGATGTAACAAAATAACTCGAGCAAGTAGAAGAAGATAGATTCAATGCACAATATACAATATGCAGGTTAGCCAAATGATTTAACCTAATTTGGTTTGTATCTTATAGGGGTAGTAATTGATGGTATATTATCATAGTCAATTAGTTTTCAAAGGTAATTATAAAAATATCAAAAATAACCCTTAAGTAATGATAAACAATGATAAGCAACACTAGATAAAATACATGTAATGTGAGAGCAAAGACAACTTAGATGATATCATGCTTTGTGTGATTATTTGGGTTGGTATGATGACTAAAATAGTCTAGAAATGACCTAATAGAGCCTCGCTATTTAAAATGTGTCTTGTACTATTGCACAGACCAAAGTGGATGGTGATGGGTTGTTGTATTCTCCAATCATTTAACTAATAGGTTCAATTGTCAGTGTCATTATAAAACCAAGGTTGTGTGTCCTAGGTTGTATGTAATGAAGTATTATGCAACTCAGATGTTTTGGTGGTTCCTTGTGGGTGGTTTTGGTTGGTGTGATTCCCATTGTTTCCCTCTAGTTTATAGAAATGCAATGCTAAACTACTAAAACAACGTTGCTGTAATAAAATGTGGTCCAAGGAAATACTTTAACTGAATTTAAAATGCGCACACATAATTGAAATAACATAATTGAAATAACACACACTGAATTGAAATATCAAAAGGAAATATATCAAGCAAGGAAATAAGTGATTGCATTCAAATAAGCATTCAAATCAAAGTATTGAAACTTGAACTTATCAGAAATAATGAGCATGCATGAAACATAAATCCTCCAATCACCTTGGTTGAGTGGGCTCTTGCTCTTCCTTGGGATTGAGGTACTCTTAACACCAAAAAATACTCAAAATGACATCGACTATATTGATTCAAAAGAGTTCCAAAACATATTCAGTATGAGACTGAAAGTAGACACTAACTGATATAAAATTGTATTGTAAACTACTATCATCAACTAACTAATAAATTGTCTTCAATGAGGTGTATTTATAGAAATAGTTAGTTACAAAAAATGAAATGATTATAGACACGGAATTCAACCAATAACAGCCTCATTAAAGCTCATTGAAATCCTATGATATAGTTAAAAACAAGATTTGTGTTTATAGGCTTGCTATGGAAAAATACTCCATGATGGCATGATGACTAAAGACTCGGCCTCCTTGATTGCAACTTCCCAGAATTGGTAGTAAATGATTCATTATTATCCTGCACATGCCATCACATTACTCATAGAAACAGTTAGTAGAAATTATTTGGTCAAGAGTTTACATGAAACAAAAACGAGGGAAGAACATCAAGCTTACTTAGGAAATAACTATATAGAACACCCCCCATAACTAATTAACATTTTTAAGAATAAATCAATAGCCATATAGATGATATCATAGGTCAATTAATGCACTCATCATCTCCCCTACACTTTACCTTTTGCATGTCCTCATGCAAACTCATCTTTACCCTACTCTCTATCCCAACTGTTGTGTCACATCATATTCTTCGAACTGGTCTGTATATTGTTTCTTTGTGCCCTTACACCCCTGAGTGTTCAAAATAACCTCTTCCCATGTTGTAAAGCTATCATGTGATTGGGCAACATTATTCTATTAGGTAGTCATGGGAATCAAGACAAGGGGTGGCCTCACCTACGTTCTAATCCACTCATCATTGTACTCTTTCTCACATTTCTCTAATAATTGTCAGATGATTGCAACAAGTGTATCCCCCCTCCTCATGCTCCAACTGAGAATTTTGGGAGAGATAACTTCCCTTCTTTTCAATGGTAGGCTCAATGTATCCCATCATTTATCACAAGCTTGCAGTGCTTCACCAAAATGTCATCGACTATAGACCTCAAAAACCTAAATACATTTTTGTAAAACCTTTGAATTATTCTTTCCTATACCAACCTGGTAATAAAGAGACCTAAAATATTTCTTCATAGACACCTCGTTGTGATGGGTAGGCCAGATGTAGAAACCTATAGTTCGGGTTGTCTGATTGAAAAATTTTGTTTTCTCATTCCATACAATTTGGTTTCTAAGTAATGATTGAAAAGCCTTTAACTGAAATTCCCCCACAAATAAATTAATGAAGAAATCAGGAACATTAATAACCAACATATTGTGAAGGTAAAAATCACACATCATATTCTAAATCTCAAGAGTACACTTTTGATAGATTTCCAAGAAATATTTTTCCATCTGGGGCCTCATAGGGCTCTCTACTACACATCCTCATCAATTGTCAAGCATAAAATTGTTCTTGAATAAACATATTATAGACAGAGGAGGGTTTCCTACATCCTAGAAGTTTGCAGGCCATAGGACAAACATAGTCCAAAATAGATTCTAATTTCCTTTTATCACTTGTACTAGCCTCAATCTCTTCCTTAAGTTTTTTATTTTCCTTTGCCAATTCCTTATTACGAAGAGATAATTTGTTAAAATGATTAGATAAATTGTTCCATGTTGTGAGACTAATATTCCTTTGTATTTGGAGACTACCAACTTCTACCTTTAAAGTAGTAGTTTCCTTAACCTTGACTACAGTTTTTTGTACAAATTTAGCTTGTAAAGACAAATTAGTTTCTTCCATACCTCTCAACTGCTCTTTCAAAGATGCAATTTCATCATGGTAATGCCTAAGCACCTCATCTTCATGTGGTTCCTGACCACCAATCTCCATTGCAATAGTTTCTGGAGCCCTGGTCTGTATTTCTAGCGCTACAAGAATTTCTAGAGCGTCAGACTCAATTTTCAGATCTGCAGGAACGTCTAGCATATCATCATGTGTAGCTACAGGAACATCTGGAACATCATCATGTGGGCTCTTTTCCTCTGAAATCATTGTTGTAAACTCATCAAAATTTGACTGATTTCCAATTCAGAAGGAATATCAGTTTCAACAATCTCTTCGATAATTAGGGTAGAATCAACAAGGGTGGGTGCAGACTGAGGAACTGCAAGTTTCTTAGAAGCACAAGACCTTCTGGGTCTAGATGAAGTAGCAGAAAATGTAGGTGGGGTAACCTTTTTCTTAGGAATTTGAGGGTCAGAAGATGGGCCGACCTGTCTTGTAGATTCTTCTGATACCTCATTCGAAGGCTTAGGAGCTGACTCCAATTTAGGCTTTGCATTTGGAGGTGGTGTAGAAGAGACTGGGGCAAGAGCCTTTTCAATTCTCTTCTATTACAAACTTTCCCCTACACTCATTTTTCAATCTTCCTCTTAGGCTTGTAAAACACCTAATGTGCACAGATCAAATGGATGAGTCATGGGTGTTTGAGAGCGGCCTTACTAGCTCCATTCTTATATTTTTGACCAACTTTTATGACAACCACAACAAGATATTCTGGTATATTAACATTGAGTTCAAGGTTTGTGCGACCCTTCTTTAAATGAGTCAGGATTTTCAATGTATCACCTTCGAGTACTGATGGTTTCCCGTCACAAATAAAATATCTATTAACCCATTAAGCTACTTCTTTCAAGTGACCTGGTAAACTCTCTTGCTTAATCCCTTTTTGAATACCCTGGGGACTGAGTACTGGCATAACTTCCCCTTGATCATGAAATAAGGGTATCAAATCTTTTAGTGGGGCATTTATAACAATTTTTAGTCCAAAATTCGGGAGTCTAGATATGGCAGCAACAATATGATTGTTTATCTCAACTCTTTTACCCCTATTTTTGAACATGTTGCTTCAAAATTTAACAAGAATTCATCAACCAAGTCTTCATCAAAACCTTCAAACTTTCTAATGAATTCTAACCAACCTTAGTCATGAAACACTTTTGAGATGGCAACATTACGCAGGAGGAGCTCCGCAGATTCAAGTTTTGACTTTTTCTTCTACCCCATGGCGTAGACAAATCTGGATGGCGTTACAGCAAAGTGGCAGACATTTTGTGTGAAGAATACACAACAATGGCATGAAATATTGGTAATAGTAGTTTGAAATATACTTCAAGCTTTTAATTCCATTGAGTCGATGCAAGTTTGGTGGCGGAAAAATTTGATAGGAATTAATTCATATGGAAAATTTTAATTCATCACACAACCCACTTCCTATCATCATGAATGATAGTGCCACTTTTCCTTTTCACAAAACCACTTTTCCTTTCCACAAAAATGTGACACATGTGGTTCATTTTCACATTATTATTCATTACACTCCACTCCTTGGCATGAGATTTTGATTTATGCCCACAATAAATGCATCGAGAGTTGTGTTTTGATTTAATCATTTAAACAAATGCAATGGGGGAGTTCCAAAAAGCTAATATCCATAACAAGGAAGAATGCACTTACCCTTGCTAACTCAGCTCCCAGATAACTGTAGAATTCCACGTCCTGCATTCAAGGAATAAATGTGATTAATGTACAGTTTAATAATTAACATCCCAAACCTTTATTAAAATCATGAAAAAAATAACTACACTTTAAGGGGAAGAGGATTGAAAGCATGATCATCTCCCTTTATTTGAATTCAAAAACAACTATTCTTGGTGGGAAGAGCCAAACTCTTCCACTGAATCCATTCCTTCACATAGCAACATATCTTCGATGAAAGACTCCTTATTCAGGGGATGTTGATACATCCTTAATCGATGTTCATTCACTAGAAGAGTTCACCTGTATCCATCAATCAGTAGTAGTCTCATAGAGCCATTATCAAAAACCTTTTCAATTTGGTAGGGTCCTAACCATCTTGTTCTCAACTTTCCTTTGAACTGCTGGTACTTTGAATCAAAAAGTAACACCTAATCTCCTTCATTAAATTTTTTTTTCTTGATACGAGCGTCATGCCAGGATTTTCTTTGGTGTTAAATAATTTCATTTTTTTGTTATGCATCCATCCTCATTTCATCCAGTTTGTTCAATTGCATTACTCTCTCACATTGCGCTTCATTAGCTCAATTCCAACCTTCATTGTTGTCCTCTAAGTCTGCAATTCAAAGTTAACTAGTAACAATGGCTTCTTCCCATACACTAATTCATATGGGGAGAAACCAGTAGTGGTCTTCCAAGTTGTACTGTAGGCCCAAACTGCTTTTGGTAGTTTTGGTAACCAATTATTCATGTCTGCATTGACAAACCTAGTTAAAATGTTCTCCATCTCTCGGTTTGTGACTTCCACCTGGATGCTTGATTCGGTAGATCTCTAGGAAGGCTTCAATCATGTTAGACATGAATTGAGGTCCCTAATCAAATACAATAGCTATAGGGGCACCAAATCTCAGCATAATCCTATTGTACAAAAATTCAATTACAACATCCTCATTGGCAGATGCCAATGCTTGAACCTCAGCCCATTTCATGATATAATTAGTGCACACCAAAATGTACTCTTTTCTATGGGATGGAGGGTCAAACGGTCCAACAAATTTAATTCCCCACTTCTCAAATGGTCCTAAGACCAGTTGAGCATTTAGGGGCATTTCAATGTACAATGTAGGCTTCCCCATTCTCTAACATGCATCACACTGCCACATGTACTTCTTGGCATATTTGTGAAGAGAGGGCTAATAGTACCCATCTCCTAAGACCTTGTGAATTTTCCTCTTGAATGAGTAATTTCCTCCTCTAGGCTCATCATGATAAGCTCGCAGTATGTCATATACTTCGTCTTGTCAAACACACCTGCGAAGAACCGTATCAGGATAAATTTTAAATAGAATCCCATTACACCATTTGTATGTAGCACTATTTTTAACTAATCTTCTTCATTCTTTATTATTAAAGTAAGAGGGAAACTTCCCTGTAGTTATGTAGTTAGCAAGATCATAAAAACATGGAGGTTGTCTTGATACTGCAAACAAGTACTCATTTGGAAAGTGATTTTGGATTGCTTCCTCCTCTCCTAAAACATTCAATCTAGACAGGAATTTAGCAACAACATTGGCCTTTCCAGGCTTATCGATAATAGTCAAATTAAATTCCTGCAACATAAGTAACCATCGAATAATTCTACCCCCTACTACTAGTTTATTCATCAAATATCTAATAGCCAAATGATCAGTATACACAAAGATTTTATACCCAGTAATATAATGTCTAAATTTATTCAGAGAGTAAACAACAGCTAAAAAATCCTTTTCCATAGTGTTGTAATTCCTCTCTGTGGGGTTCAAATTTTTGCTAATGAAATAGATGGCATACATCTAGTCTTCCTCGTCCTTTTTTCCAAGAACAACTACCATTGTTGTGTTAGAAGCATCAATGTGAATATGGAAAGGTTTTCCCCAATTAGGTCCTCTCAAGACTGGAGCAGTGGATAATTTCTCCTTGATAACTTCAAAATTATGCTAACATTGAGAAAACCATTCAAATACAATATTTTTCCAACAAAGAAAACATGGGTGGAACAATTTTACTAAAAATTTTTATGAACCGCCTATAGTTCCCTACATATCCAAGGAAATTCTTGATATCAGTTTGATTTGTTGGTGTAGGCAGTTTAGTAATTACTTCTATTTTTTTAGGATCAACCTGTATACCTTTGGCAAAAATATGATGACCCAAGATAATTCCTTGATTAACCATTATCAAACATTTTTCATGACTCAAGGAAATTTGGTGTTGCTCACATCTAGTTAACACTTTTTCAAGATTATTCAAAGATTCATCAAAAGTTGGCCCGTGGACAGTAAAATCCTCCATATAAACTTTGACATAGTCATTTGTAAGGTCTGTAAAAATAGCCAAAACTGCTCTTTAAAAGGTAGCGGGTACGTTACAAAGTCCAAATGGTAGAACCCTATATGAAAATGTACCCCTGGGAAAAGTGAAGGTCGTCTTATCCTGGTTAGCAGGTGTTACACTGATTTGGTTATACCTACTAAAACCATCCAAGAAGGAGAAATATTTCTTACCTACCAAATTTTCCAAAACCTTATCAATAAAGGGTAGGGGAAAGTAATATTTCTTAGTGGGTTTATTAAGATCCCTATAGTCTATACAAATTCTCCACTTACCATTTTTCTTAGGAACTATAACTAGAGGTGATACCCACTGACTATCAAATACAGGATAAATGAATCCTACCTTCAATAGTTTCTCTATCTCATTCTTGACAATGTCTATAAGTGCTAGATTAATTTTTCATTGTGGCTACCTAACAGGTTTTACATATTCAGTATAAATGTGATGTGTGAAAATGTTTGGATGAATCCCTTTCATGTTAGTATAGTCCCAAACAAAGGCTTTTGAATGATTCCTCAAGATATATACAACCCTAGTCTCTTGACTGGCTTCTAAATTGTTACCAATGGTCAGCTCTTTTCCTATTTCAACAGTCACATGTTTAGTATCTTTTAGAATGGAAACCTCCGCATCAGTAATCAAAGAATTCAAGGGATAAACATGAGGTTCCAGCATGTGCAAAATAGTCATGTTTTTCCAAGGAATATAACCTGAGCCAAAGGACAATAAAAATCAGTGGTTGTATGTTCTTCATGATAATCATAGATTTCTTTGCAATTCCAATATAAATGTCATTTGCCAAGGTGATATTATCCGTTGAGTGCAAGACAGTTGTTTCCATTGCCTCAGTTTGAGTTTCCATAGCCATAGTTTTGATTTCCATAGTTGCGGTATCCTCTTCATCAGACATTGTGTATGGCTCAACAATTTATTCCATATGATTTTTTATTGCAATGGTGGCTAGATAAAAAGAACTCGTATTGTTAGTATCTAAAGAATCTACCCATACATGTGTTATCAAAAAATTACAGCACCCCCCGAATGGCCTACATTTGGATGGGGCATTCAGTGTAATTTGAGTAACATTGGGTTACCTCTTAAGTTGTGGGACTCGCGGGCTTAAGATAAGCCTCCAAAGAAAGTTGGTTTTTACTCCTAAACTACCTGCCACAAGCTACTCCTAATGCATGCAAGAAAACTACCTAATTTTATTCTAACTTTCCACGGGACTAGGGAGAGAGAATGCATGAAAAGTAAACCTACATTAAAAACAATGATACACCAGAAAAGGAGGTTGTTAGCCAAGAATACAACTACTTGAAATGGAGAGAGGTGAGCAATGGAGAGGGTGGACAAGATGCACCATAGAGCAGAGATTAGATTCACACAGAACACCACTTCATACCCATTAAACACAGCTCTCAAAACCTACAATAGACATCAAAAATATGCACAATTATACCCTGTAATGAAGAGAGGCAAGTAGAGACAACAAGATATGCAAAGGATGGACAGAAGCATCACAAAACACAGTTTATTGTTCCAATAAGTTTACACAATAAAACATTAGTGGTAAAGAGGCAAGAAAATTCCATTACAGAGCTTAGAAAAGAGGCTTAAACTCCACATTCAACCCAAGAGAGAAGAAGGAGAGAGGGGGTAGGAGAAAAAATTATTAACTCTGTTTCAAAATGAGCCCACATTACAATTTCTAGTATTGAGAAGAGAGAGAGAGAGAGAGAAGAAATCCCGAAATCTACTTTCCAATCACTTACAAACTACTATAAATGAGGTGAAATGATGGTATTTGATTTGCAAAATCTCCTTCATGATGTCCCATAACCTGCAGTTGAAGAAAATGATGGCGATGCCCATTAATTCCACTCCCAACCACTTTGAAGTCAATGTTCTGAATTGAGTTGGTTTTATGTGAAATCCATCATCAAATCTTCACCAATTCTTGAATTTCTTGATTACTGTGCAAACGTCTCAAAATCAAAATTCCAACGAGACCAATTTTGCATAATTCTATTAAGAAACGCTCGAGATATGGTCATCTAAGCATAGGTAACAATTTTTGGTTTGCACAAGCTTGCTTGTATTCCACGGGACTGTGTATTTATATTTAGTTGGAAAAGACACATTTTAAATATTTCCTCTCTTTTTCCTATGTTTTGCAATTCTTTTGAATGAATTTTCAAAATAGTGTGGGGACCACGATTGATTATCTCCTTTGTTTACATTGGGGGGGATTTGCTTTTAGTGTTTTGCAACTCTTCAACTCGGCCAGCTCAGCCAAGCTAGCTCTCCTTTCTCTATTTCCTTAAGTGGCAAGCTCCCTATCATGTTGGCATCAGCCAATGTCTTCGTGTGTGCAAATGTGTTCATTATCACATTGGAATCCTTTCTCTTAACCGTCCCAGTCGAGTTATCAAGGTTTGCGTTGGACTACTATTCATTGCGTGGAAAAATTTTCTAGCCATGGGTGCTGCCCAACACTTCACATACTCACTGAGTTGTTTCACAATGTTGTTGATCTCCTTACATTATGGTGACTCACCCTTTTCACGTCTTATGTTTTGGTGTTAACTCGATCATTGGATTCCAAATCGTGTGCATTGCGGGCTCATCGCATTCGCATGTTCCAAGTTATATGGGACATTAGGGTTGCTTATCCTTGCATCACTCGCAATGAGGGATTTACATACCTTATCGGGCCCAAGCCCCAATGTCATCTCTTGTTGACCCCGTAACTCGGGTTTCTTGTGTCGTTTACCCCCAAATCGTCCACATGCATTGGAGTTGGGTTTTTTGGGCCTCCATGTCCCAACCGTCCCATGGGCCACCCAAGCCGTTTCATCCTGCCATCATCAAGTTCACTATGGATGAATTTGAATTTTGGTGCACTCATGTCCTGGGATCATGCAAGATATCTGGGTTGTTTTCATCCACTTTGACCACAAAGGCTTCCCTCATTCTAATTGTGGGCTCACCGAGCTTTAAGGAAAAAGCCGCCCTCCATTTGCCAAGTCCTCTACTCATTTTACATGTTCTTGCAAATCTCAATAGCTTAGTGGACTAACTCGGTCCTCTTAAAGTTCGCGAGTCACTTTTGAAGCTTGGCCTGGGGCACAGACCTTCATGAATTCTCTATAAGAGCTCGATGTTAATATGGCCCACCTTTGCAACTTGATATGATAACTCAGCCCATGCAATTAGGCCACACCATCATGATACATGTGGATCCTTCATGATAGAGTTTGGCTTCTTCATTCCAACAGGCTCAATACTCTACAAAAATGACTCACATTTGCAATGTGCCGAATGAACATCCATACAACTTGTAAAATGCCTTCGGCTTGATTTCCATATCATGAATTGGCTCAGTGTGATCTAGTGTGTAACTTGGTCATGAGCTCAATGAGTTCCTCCTCATTGTAATAACCTATCCATGGAAGAATGGCTTGGCCACACATGACTCGACCCTCTATGCATTGCAAGATGACTTTGATGGGGCATATCTTGGTATAACAGACTGTTAAACTTGACTGTATTGGCATAGCTCGGTAATGAGCTCGATAGCATCTACATCCCCTGTTCATTAAACGACCAACTCGGTCACTGTTAGAGTAGGTCACCCTTTATTTTAACATTCTCCAGGAACTTGGCTCAATGTTACAATTCACAGATGCAAAACAGAGCTTAGCATGATGAATAGCTTGATCTTTCATAAAGAATCACTCGGCTTACCATAAGGCTTAGGCAACTTGTTTTTCTTAAAGAAATAGCTCGATACACCATCTAAACAACTTGATGTGCAATTCAAAGGACTTGGTCCTCTTTTACATGAGCTAGGTCTACTATAGGCAGCTCAGTTTGCTTCATGAGATCAGTTACTTTCTAAATACATAGTGTGGGTGCTATAATAAGCTCAATGGTGGCACGTAGAGAGCTTGATGAAATAGCTCGACCTAGAGCTCACCTTCCCGAGTACACTTAAGATCATATTGTAAGTTTATGCACATTCCCACCAACTCCTTATGTATTTACTAGAGCTGTGGAACGGTCCCATGGAGTGCCCTTAGGCAGATTAACAAATCCTGTCATTTGTTTTTTGCAAGTGGGCCCCATCGCTTGCTCCTCCATTTTGAGTTAAAATCTGAAGTCAGATAAGACAAAGAAGAGGAAAAAATCCTCTTGTGAAAGATCTATGGATAAACAACCCAACAGTGTGCAGGGCATAGCCCCTCTTTGAGACAGCAAAGTGAAACTAGTTTATTGTTATTCTACCAGCAGGAATCTGTGCAAGTCTTACAGTATTCTGCCTTCAGGGGGGTTTGGGATCTCATCCCGGTAGAGTTAGTTCTGACAAAGAACAGAAAGGAATGAAGGAAGGAATAGAAGAAAGGTGGATCTGAAGGGAGAAAAGAAATGAATTCCAAAGTAGAAAGGTCAGAGGGTTTATGTTTTGGGCCGGTAGTAAACAGAGCCAAACTTACTCACATAAACAAACAAAGCAATACTGATAAACAAATGACAAAAGCATATGTGAATCCAACAGAATAAGCATGCAGATCTAACTTAAGAAAGATCTAACACATAACACAGGAATTCAGCACAAAGTCTCAATTTTTGTATTAATAATTGTTCTGTTACAAGAAAGCTCAAAGTCTTTCTCTCCTCACTTTATTTTTCATACAAATTTGCTCACCCTTGAATACTACAAGTATCCAAGTATTTATAGAAGGAGAAGGAGAAAGAAGACAAAAAGGAGCCAATAACCATTTACAAAATATCTAAAAGTCAAATGTTGACTTTGGGGCAATTTTGTGGATGACAACATCCCATGGTGCAACATGGATGATGTCATCATTTGTGCCAACATACTTTTAAATATTTTTACAAAATGGGACTAATCCCAGGAGGAAGGAGCCTATTCGTCGTCATCCCTTGGCTTGAAAGGAGTGTCTTGCTTCTGCTTAGGGGAGGTAATGTGAAATTGAGCTCGATACTCCATGAACTTGCTTACCATCACTTGAAGTTGATCCTGAGCGGGACCCTTGGTGTGATCCCCGATGACTTCACAAGTTTCCCGTTCATCTCTGAGTCTTTCCGGGAGTTTGAAATATTCATTGCCTACCTCCATCAGGTATCCAACAAAGTCGCGGCAGGCTAGAAGGTTGTTGATAGATTCTATATCAAAAGTGGCCTCTGACGCTAAACCTTGCGACGTGATTTCCTTGAAAATCTGAATAGTATCATCTACCTTCCTCAAGGCGTACGATGCACCAAGCAACCCTGGAGACATTCTTAAGATGATCTGCTCCATTTGATGCATTGCATCCAGGGCTTCCTCCTTGATTTTGTCTATCTTTTCCAAGACAAACTCCATTTGGTCAACCCGATAGTCTAAAGCAGCAAGGACTTTGTTGGGTGCTCGCAGGTGATCAAAAATGCCAAATTTCACCAAGTCATCGACTGGGTAGTTGAGCATCTTCTGGAATGTCTCGTGTTGCAACCTGGCATGGTCCAACTCTTCGGAGATAGGTCCTGCTATTGCCTGGAGTTCCTTGTTAGCTTGATCTATATTTTGATATAGCTCTGTGAACTTTGTAATCACTTCCTCACTATCTTTGAGGATCTTGCTCTCTCCAGGCGGACACTGCTATACCTTGCTCGCCGATCTTGGCGTACTCATTTATCTTCTCCTGACTAAGAACTTTAGGAGGGTCGGTGACAGTCATAGGAGGGGCATTGCCCATCTTTTGCAGGGCTTGGAGAAGATGCTTGTTTTGCTCTTTTAATATTCTCTTCTCTTCCTTTGCTTCTTGAAGCTTCTTGCAAAGGGCATCCACTGCGGATAAGGCCTCTACTTGTAGGCTCTCTGATGATGTTCCCATTGTGACCTGAGTCATTGTAAAATATGTAGGAGATAGATCTTATTTCTTCTTTGTGAGATTAGGGTATGCGATCTCCATAACCCTTTCACCTGAAGCACTTTGAGAGAAGCGGGTTATAGCTTTTTGCTTCTTAGGCCCTTTAGCCAAAATAACAGAGAAGTCCATAGGTGCAATAGGGACTTTCCTCTTGTGCTGGCTCAGGTGTTTGGAGATCCATTCTGGACTTAAGGGAGTGGGACCAGAGGAAGAGGAGGAAACGGGGGTGGAAGAAGGAGCAACTGCAGTGGACATGGGGAAATGTGTCGAGACACTTGGTGGTGGCATTGAGAAAGAAGCCAACACTCCAATGCTCATGGGGTTAGGAGTGACTGCAGGAGAGGAAACCGTGGGGGTGGAAGGGATCTATGAGATGAGGGAAGAAATGCTGGGGGACAGATCCGCAAGGGAAGAGAAGATGGAGGAAGAGGGAGGGGGAATGGTAGAAGAGGGGGGAGAAGACACAACCAAAGGAGTGGTTGGTTGAGCGACATGAGGAGGGGAAGGAGGAGTGAGAGGGGGAACGGTTGAGACCTCACCAGATGTAGCAGTGATGACATCCTCAGTGGATGTTTCCGTTGGAGCACTGGCCACTTCTTCTCTTCTTGGGGACACTAAGTCCACAACTTCCTCTTCGGTGGTGGAAGGAGGGCTCTCAGGAACTTCTTTCTAAGCAGTGCTCACCTCCCCTTCTATATCTTTTCCTTTACCTTTAGGCAAGTGTTTCGGCCTGGTGGGTGCATCACCCAAGGGAGACGTGGTAAAGTCTACCCCAAGGTAGATGATACCATTTTTCTTGCACCAATGCTCGGTGTGTTGCAGAGTGCCTTTGACCCTTTCCTCAATAGTCTGAGGGGCCTTGTTTCTATCAATTTCAGCAAATGGCCAATTTTCCCCATCTGTGTCTAGATAAACCTGATCAACTTCTTGATCAGTTGCTTGGAAACCCTTTGGGATGATGGCCACACCATATTGAATGATCTCTGCCAGGGCCAGGCGGGAGTGATCCTTTCATCTGAGCTCGACTTCGTGATATAGATCGATGTAGATATCTTCGATCTGAGGGACGTGAATTGGATCAATTTTTGCCCTTGGGAGGCAATCATGAGGATCAAAGGTTGGCCTCACTGGGAAATTATGCTTTAAGTTGAGCAATTCAAGCTCTGCGAACATCTCCCGGGCTTTGCCCTGTGAAGTGCAGGTGTACTTGCCCACTGTGAGGGGGAATGGAGTTCCACCCTTCTTCCTTTTTAAACACTTCTCATGGTATGTGATAAGTTGTCTAGATAGCTCCAATAGGATTATATTGGGTCCCGCATACCTTGGCAATTTGGTGGGCTCTCCCAAGAAGTTAGCAGCTCTGAGATAGGTGAAAGTGGGGAATTGCATGAATAACACTCCCCACTTCTCTATGGTGGTGACACATGCTTTTGGTCATCTGACCGTAAGTCATGTTGGGCCTCAAGAGGTAGATGATGCCATAGAAGAAGACGTCGTTGACTTTACTGAATTGGGCTATGTTTTTCTCCAGTTTTAATTCTGGATAATACTCGTATATTTTGACCTGGGGCCATATCCCATACCGATTCAATGTTGGGTAGTCCCTCTCTAAGGTAGCAGCATATACCACATAGGAGTTCATATAGAACCTCCCAGTTGTTGAAAGTTGTTGAAGTTGCTCTGAGATTGTGCTGCTGATAATCTCTCCCCATTCAAAACGCTGATCAGGAACATTTTTACTCATTGTTTCTAAATACCTGAGCATCCACTTGTGAAAGTAATGGGCATCGAGGAGCCCAAACACCCTGCTCAGGAAGGTGATGGTGTCACTCAGCTCCTCTGAAAAGTCACTACGATGAATGACTTGTGGCCACCTGCTTGTCACCTTCTTGTTCTTGAGGTACACCTCATTCATTAGCTGCATACATTTGTCTTCATTTTCATTCCATGTCTTCATGCAGTCCTCTTGGCTTACTGCTACAAAATGTCGGTGGTGAGGGATACCCAACATGATCTCAAAATTTTGGGCCGTGAGGTTGATTATTACCTCGCCCTTCTCATTTTTGACACATCTTGTGTCCTTATTGTAACAACGGCCCACCAACATCATGAACTCATTGTTGATTGCACTCATAGGGATCCCTGCAGCAAAGTGCAGACCACTGCCAACCAATTTATCCATCCATGGGCTGCCTGTGACCTTCTTGGTTCTGGCCCAGAAGTCCTCCATGTCAATGTGCCCGAGTTCTAAATCTCTGATATCTAGATCACACTCTGCAAGAGATTCAGGCATCCTGACCCTTTGGTATTTATATTTCATTTCTTCTTCTGTTAGCCTGGCTTTACCCTTGGACTTAGTTGGCTTCTTACTCGATGAAGACATGTGTGGATCTGAGTTCAGCTGTTGATCTGCAAGAAGAATCAGGGAAGTCCATCGCAGAAGAGCCATGTTAGCTGTTAAGTCATCCATCAAAGCTTACAGAATGAAAATTTAGTAATTTATGAGCCTCTGGGTGTAAGGCACAGCTCTACTGTAGGCTGCAAGGTCTTAGAAAAGTAAGGTGCACTTTGGGAAAGTGTTGCATGGGAGAAAACAGTGCCAAAAGGGGCGCAGGGCGTGGGAAGGCTACACACAACATTCAGATGTTGGTGTCGAGGGATGTGCGCTTGCACCATTAGAAGTCCTTTTAAGTGGGGCATAGATATGATTGGTGTTGCAAGGTCCCAAGATGCGCCATTGGCGCAGATGTGGTAGATGCTGCATGAGAGTGAGGTGCGCCAAGTGGTTTAGTTTGCGCGGCGCGAGAAAGGTTTGCACAACATTCAGATGTTGTTGTAGTTGTTTCGGTGCCAGCACTTGCGCCTAGGGAAATTTGTGATTTTTATAAGGCATGAAGAAGGCCTATGCTGCATGCAGGGATAATGTGCCTATGGTGCAACTGTGTTTGATGTAACAAGGATGAAGTTTGCGCCGAAGGAAAAACAGTGGGTTGATTGCAAAAAATTTATGATTTTTCACTCTTTTGGCTCAGATTTTGATGTTCATGAGGGAAAACTTAGCAAAGCAAGGGACAAATGAGTTTGAGTGTTTTGTGGCAGAGTCTTCCAGATTTGCAGATCTAGAAGGAGGAGAACGGGGGTTTTGCAGAGTTGAGTATCTTCTTGGGTTCATTGTTTATTATCAATCCTAATCACCTAAACCATTATTAAAACCACAACAAATCCATAAGAAGGGCAAGGGCCACTTACCAAGAATATATATAACGATAAAGGGGACGATGCGGGGTCCAGGAACGTGATAAATGGCAACACGCAGGGCTGACAGGAATGCTGAAAAGTACAGAGGAATAACTTTTTCACATTTTTTTAATTATGAAAATGACAGGTCAGACGCGCTTATATATAGAAAAAAGTGCAATAAATTCGCCACCAGCTTTTTCTATGGCGCACTTAGGTAGATGTTGACACGAAGATATTTACACCATGTCGCAGCTTTGGGAGTGTCGACACTACATTTTCAGCACCATAGCGCACTTTAGAGAGGTGTAACATTTGGAGTGTTGACAAGTTGGCGCATGCACCTTGGCGCACCATTGAGAGGTGCAACATTGAGAGGTGCAACATTTGGAGTGTTGACACTCCCTAGAATGCACCAAAGGAAAGGAGGGGTGCAGTTTTGGTTGATGTTACATGAATGAAAACTGTGCCCAACCCAAAAAGGTTGAAAATGACCAAGTTCTAAAAACTAGATTTTCTGGAAAGGGATTTTATGCCATTCCGAACGCTAAGAGACCTCAACAGGGGACCAAAACGGAAATTTTGGTATGGTTACCTGCAAAATTGCCCTTGTCAATTTTACAGGATAACAGCTGGCTCTTTCTGGGGACTAACTTTGAGTGAAGTTTAAGGGTAGAGAATCCCATATCAACATGTGCCTATCCATTGGGTTACAGAGTCAAAAACAAGGGTGACGAAAAAGAAAGGAAAACACACAACCAACAAAAATCAAACACACGACAAAAACAAACACACAACTAAAGCAAACTATACAAAGAAGAGAGCAAGCTCTACTTCCTAAATATTTTGAGATGTTGCCCGCTATAGGGGAGTGGGAGCTCAGTTCCATCCAGATATGAGAGATAGAAGCTATTCTCTCCATTGAGCTGCTTGATCTTGAAAGGCCCTCTCCAAAGAGAGTCAAATTTCCCATGCATGCCCTTTGGCTCTCTTTGCTTGTCCCATAGAAGGACGAGATCTCCCACCTGGAAATCCCTCTGCTTAGCCTTTTTATAGAACAGTTTCTTGACTTGATTCTGATGCTCGGTGATCCTGTCGACCACTCTTACTCTCTTTTCTTCAAGTTCTGTTAGATACATGATCCTCTTTTCTAGAGAATTCTGGAAAGTCTCATCCTCGATCACTCATGCCAAGCACAAAGTAGGAAGTTCCATGGAAATGGGGAGCTCAGCGTTGATTCCATATAACACTTGAAAAGGTGACATACCGAGAGACCTCTTCAGAGTAATACGGTCTACCCACAAAGTATCGTATAATGATTTGTGCCAGGACTATTGATTCTCATCGGCGAACTTCCGTATGATGGTCACTAGGTTCTTATTACTGGATTTTTCCTGACCATTTCCCTAGGGGTAATAATCTGAGGCATGGGCCAAGGTTATCCCGTATTCATAGCAAAAACTGATAACTTCTTGTGAGGAGAAGTTGGAAGCATTATCAGCAACGATCTTGTGTGGGATGCCAAATCTCACGATGATATTTTCTTTGATGAAGTTGCAAACAACTTCAGAGGTGGCATTTTTGACAGGTATGGCCTCCACCCATTTGGTGAAGTAATTTTTTATTGTTAGGACATAACTATGTCTGGCACTTGATTGGGGATGTAGTGCTCCGATAAATTCAATTCCCCATTCCTGAATGGTTCATCAATAATGACGGGTCTGAGGGGAAAAGCAGCCAATTTTGGTTTGCCAACAAACTGTTGGCAGAGCTCACATTTTGCTACCCAGGTGGCTGTATCCTGAAATAGCGTTGGCCAGTAGTACCTAGCCCGAATGATCTTATGTGTTGTTACGGACGAGGAGAAGTGACCGCCACAGGCTGAGTCATGAAAACTTTCAAGCAATTTATCTACTGCGGTTTCTCAACGCATCACAAAAAGATCCCATCAATCCTGCGCTTGTATAAACCGTCATCCCATATGACATATCTAGCTGCCCTGAGCTTTACTAGTCCATTTTTCCTTTGAATTTAGATGAGCTGACACTCACCATAAGTGAGAAAGAAAGCGATGTCTGAATACCACTCATCGTTGGTCGCAACAAATAGAACCATAGGTAGAGAATCAGCTTTCTTCAGCTGACCCTGCGCTCCGTCGATGCAATCAACTTTCTCTTTAGGGATCTGAATCTTCATTTTCAGCCATAAGCTGACATAGGCCCTTTCCTCTTACCAACTTGGTTGGTTTTATGTCCAGATCATACTCTTGGACCTTTGCGATCCAATTCCCTCGTATGCTTTCTAACTCTTGTTGAGTTAGGATTGACTTAACTGTCATTTCAGGAACCAGCACTACCGTATGAGAGTTTAGGATGTAGTACCGGAAGTTCTTGACTACTTTGACCACTACGAAGGTGTGCTTTTCTAACTAAGACATCTTCAATTCATGAGGCTTGAGAGGGGAGCTCATGAAAGTGATTGGGGATTCAACATCCTCAGAGTTCTTCTACATTAAGATGGCTGATACAGTATGCGCAGATGCATAACTGTACATGATAAAATCCTTGGAGAAGTCGGGACATACCAGGACAGGTGCATGAGCAATAGAGGATTTTATATCCTTGAATGACACCTTTCCTTCTTCGCTCCACTGGAAAGTTTGTGACCATTTCATCATATTTGATATGTGACGAGTCTTTTCAGCGAAGTCGGGAATAAAGCGTCTGAGAAAATTCACCTTTTCGAAGAAGGAGTGAACACCGGCCTTGCTTGTGGGTAAGGTAAGGCTCTGAATAGCCTTAACCCTTTCAACATCTATCTTTGTTCCTTCCTTGCTGACAATGTGTCCCAGCAACTTTCCTTTAGTGACCCTGAAAACATACTTTTTTGGATTTAGGGAAATCCCGTGTTCTCGGCATCTAATCAATACTTGGTCATTGGTCGTTGGTCGCAACAAATAGAACCATAGGTAGAGAATAAGCTTTCCTCAACTGACCCTATGCACTACCTTTGAATAATCAGTCCATTTGCTCTTGAAAGGGTGGCACTGAATCTTTGTTTTCAGCCATAAGGCACATAGGCCCTTGTGCTCTTACCAGCTTGAGTTGGAATTTATTTCTAGATCATACTCTTGGACCTTTGCGATACTTCAATTCCCTATAAGCTTCCTAACTCCTGTTGAGTTAGGATAGACTTAACTACCATGTCAGGAACCAACACTACCATTATGAGAGTTTAGGATGTAGTCCTTCAAGGAAGTTCTTGACTGCTTTGACATATACATACGAAGGCATTGCTTTTCTAACTGAGACATCTTCAATTCATGAGGCTTGAGAGGGGAGCTCATGAAAGTGATTGGAGATTCAACATCCTCAGATTTTCTTTGCATTAAGATGGCTGATATAGTACTGTGCGACATGCATAATTGTACATGATAAAATTTTGGAGAAGTCGGGACATACCAGGAATAGGTGCATGAGCAATAGAGGCTTTTATATCGTCTAATGACGCCTTTCCTTCTTCGCTCCACCAGAATGTTTGCGACCCTTTCATCATATTTGATATGTGACGAGTGTTTTCAAAAAGTCAGGAACAAAGCGTCTGAGAAAATTCACCTTTAAAAGAAGTCGGGAGTGAACACCGGTCTTGCTTGTGGGTAAGGTAAGGCTCTGAATAGCCTTAACCCTTTCGACATCTATCTTTGTTCCTTCCTTGCTGACAATGTGTCCCAGCAATTTTCCTTCAGTGACCCTGAAAACATACTTTTTTGGATTTAGGGAAATCCCATGTTCTCGGCATCTAATCAATACTTGCTCCAAATGATCACAGTGATCACTTCGCTTTTTAGAGAACACAGTTAAGTCATCCAGATAAACTACGATGACCTTTCCCATCATACCTTTGAATGCGAAGTCCATTTCTCACTGAAAGGTGGCACCAGCGTTGGTCAAGCCAAAAGGCATCCTGCTGTAGTTGAATGTGCCCCAAGGAGTAGTGAATGTTGTTTTGAATTGGTCTTATTTGCGAGACCTGAATCTTATTATAGCCCAAAAAACCATCAAGCATGGACAACATCTCTGAACCAGTTACTACCTGTAGAACCTGATCCATTATGGGGAGCGGGTAATTGTCCTTCAAGGACGCCTGATTCAGATTATGAAAATCTACGCATATGTGTATCTCACCATTCTTCTTTCATACGGGCATGATGTTTGTGACCCAAGTATTGTGATGGATAGGAAAGATGATTCTCGCATCTAGCATTTTTTGTATTTCCACCTGGATGGTACCCGAGATCTTAGGATTGTAATGCCTTTGTTTCTAGTGAAAGGGTTTTGACATCGTCTTTTAATGGGATGTTATGCTGAACTTCCTTAGGCTTGAAAGACTTTAGATCGGCATAAGACCATGCCAATATGTCCATATATTTCTTCAGCAATTTGACAAACTTCCACTTTTCTTCGGGTGTACAACATTTCTCGATGTTCACAAACTGCAGATGTTCTACAGTACCCAGGTTGACCGATTCGGTCTCTGGAGAGGAGTTAGGATCATCTTGTCGCTTCTTCTTGACAAAATGATCATGTTTGTCAAACAATCGTTCCAGAGAGACTAAACCCTTTAGAATTTTATTTCCCTTGAGCTGACATATGCCATCGCCTTCTTTTGATTTGTTTTCTTGACCAGTGATAGATTCATGGCATGCAGAAGTAGATCCCTCAAAATGAAGCTCATTGAAATTATCAGCTTTTTCTAGAAAAGCAACAAGTTGATCGTCATCGTTGAATACCTGCCAGTGTTGAGAATTGTCTGGCATGCTTGGGCGAAAGACTACCTCAATGGTATATGTGTCTATTTTCAACCCTGGGTGAGGGAGCATAAGAGACGCTGAGACGGCCAATGAATCGGCCATGTCATTTTGAGCTCTTGGAACAAATTTTATTGAGAAAGCATCAAATTCCTCAATGTTATCCCATACTGTGTTGTGGTAGTGCCTGAGTCTGTCATTTTTCACTTGGTACACCCCTTTTATCTGGTTGACGATCAGTTCGGCGTCACCTTGTACTTTTAGGTTCTTGATTCCTCTTTCCTTTGCAGCTTGCATACCGAGTAACAAAGATTCATACTTAGCAGTATTGTTTGTATTGAAAAACTACAATTTGAAAGAAAGAGGAAAAATCTCCTCTTCAGGAGATATCAGGACAGCTCCAGCGCCACATCCACTTGTTGCACAACTGCCATCAAATTACAGTGTCCATATCTTGTTAAGGTCTTCCTCCTAGACGAGAGTGTCTATTTTATCAAACTCAGTGGATAAGAAGTAGTTCCCCATCCCTGATGATTCGAAGAGAATTTGGGCTTTGGGGTCGTCAGAGTTGGTGACCAGGTACTTCTTTTGTGATTTAGGCTCCAAAGTCTGCATTACACCCTTGACGGGGATTCTGGCTTTGGACCAGTCCATATGAATCTCTCCACCAACTTCTCTTCAAAATCTTCTCCTAGTAGAATTCCATATGCTATTGGGATATCAGCAACGAGGATGGTCATCTTTACCCTTTTCTCTGGGAACGCTGCAAATGTGAACTGTGCGTCTTTGATCTGACCAATTAATGGAACCTGTTTGGTTTCCATGGAGTAACATCTTCCGAAAGGCTTGGTAAGGGTGAGGCCTAAAGCATGAGCAACCTTTGCCGGCATGACATTATCGGAAGCCCCAGAATCAATTATGCAGTTTCTTAGTTTGTGACCATTGATTAGGAGGGAGAGATAAAAAGGTTCAATTTTTCTTGACGGAATTTGAGGCAATATTTATGCGAGATGTAGGAGGAGTGGAAAGGATTCCTTTTAGGGAGACAGGAGAGGGGATGACATCTTGGCTTTGGATATATTTGGTCAATCTTACAAGTTGTTCAGGGTTAGACTGAAGATACTCAGCTTCAGACATTTGAATCTTGGTCTTTTTAGCGTGATCGACTATGTTGAATGCGACCAAGGGTTGTGTTGATGAAGGAATGAGTCCCTCATTTCGCGATGGTAGGGTAGGGTTACTGGTCTTTATGGAAACAGAAGAAGGCTGATTTGGAGGAGAGATGGGAGGAAAATATTTCTTCGTAAAAGGTTTAATAGGAGGTTGAGCAGGAAGAGGATTACCTCTTTTAGCAATTGTTGGAGGCATGTGTTCGACACAGCCTTCTCCTTTTGTACCTTGGTAGCCACTTCTGCTTCTTTTCCTTGTGAGCGGGTGAAAACATCATATGAATATCTGCTTGCATACCCTTAGGTACCTTCCTCTTCATCAGACTCTTCATCTTCAAATTCCATATACCTGATTGTAGAGTCACCAGTCGGTTCACCGACATCTTGATCATCTTCACCTTGCGATGAAGGTTCTTCGTAAATTTTCTCCTCTTCTTCGATCTCGACCAGGGCATTAACTGGAGGGGCCTCAAGTGCTAACCTTGGTGCAGTAGTAGGCTAATGCGGCCTTTGTGGGGCATTGTTGGGAGTGAAGTTCCTCTGTGGGATGTCCGGTATGGAGTGGTAGATGAAGCTTGAGCTAATTGCTTCTTCAACGTCGAGCAAGTCATTTGCCATCTTCTGGAATGCCAGATCTGATGAAGTGGCTTGAGAAGGAGTTGAAGCCTTAGGTTTAGACGGCTCTCATTTTAACTCACCAGATATAAGCAGGTTGTCTTCTATCTGAATGGCCGTAGCTTGAGCAAGGACCAAGGTGGTGATTTGTTCTTGTAAGAGTAAGAAACTTACTCTTGAGCTCATGGCATTCACAAAGAAACACTTTTGATTTTCTGGTGTTGGCAACATGGTAGGCGGCACACGGTTAATCAGCAAATTGAAACAGGTGATAAAATCACGCATGGTTTCATTGGCCTCCTTCTTTAAGTGAGTGATCTTTGACAGTAACGCAAATGGGTCTTCTGAAGGCTTATACATGTCTTCAAACACAGTTCGTAATGTGGCCTAACTGGTGATAGATCTGGCCGAGTAAGTGTTGGAACCACTCAGCTGTGGGTCCTTGCAAGGTCTCTAAAAAGAGGTGTACCGACACATCTTCATGGGTCACATCTAGGATGCTGCATGACATAATGAACACAGATATATGTGAATCCATGCTTTGATTTCCACTCCCATCAAATCTTGGGAAATTCTTGTGATTTCCATGAGGGAGTGCGTGAACTGGATGCGGCAATGCAAGAGGGCCCATAGCGTTTCCCCATGGTACTGCCATTTGAAAAGCTGGAAAGAGGACGCGAGCCGGGAGTGCAGTTTCACTTAGCAATAGGGCACTACAAATTGATGTGGAGGCCCCTTGTGAAAAATGGTTCTTTCATGGAGGCGAAGCACTTCTGGCTGACGATCAGCTGAACTCAGTGACGAGAAGTGCTGGTGTAATACTAAAGTTGTGCCTTTGAAGTAGATCAAAAATAGGATCAACTTCTCCATGAGCTCTCCTGCTATGGGTAAATGGCTCACCCACCAGTGTATCTGTTCAGGTCTGCAGTGATTTTTAGAGAAGATTTATACAGACTCTTTTTGTTTGTACTTTGATTTTCTGATTTTTCTGACAAAAATCAGCAACATGTACTTTTCTAAATATTTAATTTTATCCCTCTTTTGAAAACCTATTGCAGTTTAATGAAAAATATTAACGAGGATAAAATGATGGTTAACTTAGTAAGCTAATTTTGGGATCTTAGATTTGACTTTTTTGCAAGGGTTTGAAAATATTTGTAAAACTATCAGAATCTCATATCTATGAAAATACAGAGATTTTTATAAAAACTTAGCGAACTAAAGGTTTCTAACTGGTCCAGATCTATGGATCTCTTAAGAAAATTTTCAATTTGGATCACTTTTGTAAAAATTTTGGATTTTAAACAAAGAGTTAAGATTTGCAAACACGTAGTGATTTTTTACAGTTTTAGCTATTTTCTTAGTCTCCCCAAGATCTTTTAAAAACTATTGGCATCTTTTAGCTGACATAACACTCACATAGATCTGGTTTTTTCCCCAGCGGAGTTGCCAAAAACTGTTGGTCCAAAAATCTGTCGGGTGGGCAGATCTATGGATAGATGAGCCAACATTGTGCAGGGCATAGCCCCTCTTTGAGACAGCAAAGTGAAACTGGTTTATTGCTATTCTACCAGCAGGAATCTGTGTAAGTCTTACAGTATTCTGCCTTCAGGGGGGTTTTGGGATCTCATCCTAGTAGAGTTAGTTCCGACAAAGAATAGAAAGGAATGAAGGAAGGAATAGAAGAAAGATGGATCTCAAGGGAGAAAAGAAATGAATTCCAAAGTAGAAAGGTCATAGGGTTTATGTTTTCAGCCGGTAGTAAACAAAGCCAAACTTTCACATAAACAAACAAAATAATACTGATAAACAAATGAAAAAAGTATAGGTGAATCCAACAGAATAAACATGCAGATCTAACTTAAGAAAGATCTAACACATAACATAGGAATTCAACACAAAGTCTCAATTTTTGTATTAATATTTTGTTTTGTTACAAGAAAGTTCAAATTCTTTCTCTCCTCACTTCTATTTTTCATACGAATTTTCTCACACTTGAATACAACAAGTGTTCAAGTATTTATAGAAGGAGGAGGAGAAAGAAGACAAAAAGGAGCCAACCAATATTTATAAAATATTTACAAAATATTTAAAATTCAAATGTTGACTTTAGGGCAATTTTGTGGATGGAAACATCCCATGGTACAACATGGATGATGTCATCACGAATGCCAACATACTCATAAATATTTTTACAAAAAAATGGGATTTATCCCAGGAGGAAGGAACCTATTCATCGTCATCCCTTGGCTTGAAAGGAGTGTCTTGCTTCTGCTCATGAGAGGTGATGTGAAACTGAGCTCGATACTCCATGAACTTGCTAACCATCGCCTGAAGTTGATCCTGAGCGGGACCCTTGGTGTGCTTATGTCGTTATTGTAACAACGGCCCACCAACATCATGAACTCATTGTTGATTGCACTCATGGGGATCCCTGCAGCAAAGTGCAAACCACTGCCAACCAATTTATCCATCCATGGGTTACCTGTGACCTTCTTGGTTCTGGCCCAGAAGTCCTCCATGTCAATGTGCCTAAGTTCTGAATCTTTGATATCTAGATCACACTCTGCAAGAGATTCAGGCATCCTAACCCTTTGGTATTTATATTTCATTTCTTCTTCTATTAGCCTGGCTTTACCCTTGGACTTAGTTGGCTTCTTACTCGATGAAGACATGTGTGGATCTGGGTTCAACTGTTGATTTGTAAGAAGAATCAAGGAAGTCCATCACAGAAGAGCCATGTTAGCTGTTAAGTCATCCATCAAAGCTTACAGAATGAAAAGTTAGCAATTTACGAGCCTCTTGGCACAAGGCGCAGCTCTACTGCAGGTTGCAGGGTCTTAGAAAAGCAAGGTGCACTTTGGGAAAGTGTTGCATGGGAAAAAACAACGCCAAAAGGGGTGCAGGGCACGGGAAGGCTACACACAACATTCAGATGTTGGTGTCGAGGGATGTGCGCTTGCGCCATTAGAAGTCCTTTTAAGTGGGGCACAAATATGGTTGGTGTTGCAAGGTCCCAAGATGCGCCATTGATGCAGATGTGGTAGATGTTATATGAGAGTGAGGTGCGCCAAGTGGTTTAGTTTGCATGGCGTGGGAAAGGTTTGCACAACATTCAGATGTTGTTGTAGTTGTTTTAGCATTGGCGCTTATGCCTAGGTAAATTTGTGATTTTTATAAGGCGCGGAGAAGGCCTATGCTGCATGCAGGGATAGTGCGCCTGTGGTGCGACTGTGTTTGATGTAACAAGGATGAAGTTTGCGCTGAAGGAAAAACAGTGGGTTGATTGCAAAAAATTTATGATTTTTCACTCCTTTGGCTCAGATTTTGATGTTCGGGAGGGAAAACTTAGCAAAGTAAGGGACAAATGAGTTTGAGTGTTTTGTGGCAGAGTCTTCTAGATTTACAGATCTAGAAGGAGGAGAAGGGGTTTTCGGAGTTGAGTATTTGGGTTCATTGTTTATTATCAATCCTAATCACCTAAACCATTATAAAAACCACAACAAATCCACAAGAAGGGCAAGGGCCACTTACTAGGAATATATATAACGATAAAGGGGATGATGCGGGGTCCATGAACGCGACAAATGGCAACACGCAGGGCTAACAGGAACGCTGACAAGTATAGAGGAATAACTTTTTCATGTTTTTTAAATTCTGAAAATGACAGGTCGGACGCGCCTATATATAGCAAAAAGTTCAATAAATGTGCCACCAAATTTTTCTATGACGCACTTAGGTAGATGTCGACACGAAGAGATTTGCGCCATGGCGCAGCTTTGGGAGTGTCAACACTGTGTTTTCAGTGCCATAGTGCACTTTAGAGATGCACAACATTTGGAGTGTTGACAAGTTGGTGCATGTGCCTTGGCGCACCATTGAGAGGTGCAACATTTGGAGTGTTGACACTCCTTAGAGTGCACCAAAGGAAAGGAGGGGCATAGTTTTGGTTGATGTTACATGAATGGAAACTGTGCCCAACCCAAAAAGGTTGAAAATGAACAAGTTCTAAAAACTAGATTTTCCGGAAAGGGATTTTATGCCATTCCGAGCGCTAAAAGACCTCAACGGGGAACCAAAACAGAAATTTTGGTATGGTTACCTGCAAAATTGCCCTTGTCGCATTTACAGGATAACAATACTAAAATTTACCTTTAGGCTTCAGGCTAGCTACAAGGGTTCCTCAATGTAAACCTGCTCTGTTTTCCAATTTCACCTAGGGTTGAAATTGGATAACAACATGTTCACAAGCATCCACATATGGCCGAGCAGGAGGATACAATGAAATATTCTTTACTTTTTGCTTATTCAAAATAGTAATTTTTCCTGATCTATAATCAATTTATGCAACAATAATAGCTAACCAGGGCCTCCCTACTTGATGATTATGTATCCTAACTTCTGAGATTTAGGCTCTAAAACCATAAAATCTATAACATACTCCCAAGATTCAACTGTGACCATAACATCCTCAATCAATCCATCAGGTACAACAATAGATTGATCTACCAATTAAAGAACAATATTGGTTGGATGCAATCATGTTAAAGACAGTAGATTGAACATATGTGTTGTTATAAAATTGATGACAACACCAAGATCTAGAAAAATGTTTGAGATTTATTGACCATGTACAAAAATGGTAATGATTGGACTCCCAGGATCCCCATATTTTGGTGAAAGAAGCTTTCCAGCTACGAGATCAATGAGGTTTCCTTCTACTTTAACTATTTTTGGGTACTTTCTCTTCCTTCCTAGTGTTTTTATGCAATGGCTTCTAATGGTCTGGTTTAACTCAATAATGTCCCTTATTGCTCTTTAAAGTGGGACATCAATGTTCATCTTTTTCAGCCCCTGAACTAGTGATGTTTCTTCCTCATCTTGTGTTTCTCTCAACCGTTCTAAGAAAGGATTTGCATGCATATTTTTATCGTTTCTATGGTTGTTCCTAGTGGATCATGTTTGTGGAAAATGTTCAATTTCCTTATTTTCCTCAGGTATATCCTCACTTTCCTCTGGTATCTGCTCATTTTCCTCAGGTATCTCTGTGATAACAATAGGAGGATCATTTATTGTCCTTCCAGACCTCGGTAGTACATTATTAATGGAATTCATCTGCATCGTCTCACCTTTACTGCTTCATTAATTGAAGTTGTTTGTTGATTTTTGGGGTTTAAGACAGACTGGGATGGAAGTTGATTTTGTTCTACTTTCCCTTACTGATAATTTTGTTGTGGTGGGGGCATCAAAGCTTGTTGTTGTTGTGTAAACCTCCTTGATTGATTAGCATTCTGCTGAGGTGCTCATTGTTGATTTTGCCATGGTGGTATATTAACTGGTGGTGCCAAACCTTGTTTATTATATGGAGGCACCCATGGTGGTGGTTGTGGGTAAGTCACCTAGTTTGGTGGTGTCTAGTCAGGTTGTCCCCATGTTAGTGGAGGAGCCTAATTAGGCCATGGCATTACCTAGGGGTCTCGAGCAGGTCTAAGGGCATAAGATGACCAGTTATTTGATCGTTGCATGAAGTTTACCTCAGTATTAGATTGAGTTATAGCATTTAATCTTTCTTTTAGCTGAGGTAGGAGATTACAATGATTAGTATCATGGTCAAAGACATCACAAACCAAGCACATGCATGTAACATCCAAAGGGCATTCTCACAAAGGATGTCTCTTCCTACATTTAGGACAGTATATATCTAAAGGTTCCTTTGCAACATTGTTCTTGGATTTCAACCCATCTATGGTTGATGTCAACTATGACAGGATGTTTTTTTAATGTTAGCCATTTCCTCGAGAAGTTTTGAGTTACCTAGGGTATTCTTTGATGTTTTCCTTCTCCGTATACCTCCTCTAGTTCTCAAGTAACTCCTACATAACTCAGTAATTTGTGCCATGGTGAGTTTGTGTACATCGCATCCTCCCATGAGATGGAGGGTGTCTTTGGTTTCCTACTCGAGTTCTTTAAGGAAAATTGTCTTAGTGATTTTTGCATTTAACTCATAACTACTCCTTCTATGGAGAAAGAGGAATCTGTCTAGATAATCTTCCAAATTTTCATCTTCTTTTTGTTTTATCTGGAAGAAATCTTCTCTCCTATATCTTCCCCTACATTAGTCTTAGTATTTGTCTAAAAAGGGTGTCTCCATATCCTCCCATGAATGAATGGAGTTAGAGGGCAATCCCATGAACCACCTCATGGCATATTCTTTGAGAGTGGAAGGAAACAAATTGAGTTTTTGGTTGTCTATTTTGTATTCATATGTCTAGCAAAGAACTTTGAATTCAAATAAGAACTGGTCTAGGTTTTCTGTGGACATTCCTCGAAAGATAGGGATAATGGAGGGAGATATATTTTTCATGGGCGCATCCTCATCCTAGTTTAGGAAAATGGGATAAGTAAAGGTTTTACCCAAAGGTCGGTCCTCATCATTCCCATTGTCTCCCATTTTGAAATTTGTTCTGGTTCTAAATAAGATGATGTAGACTGTTCAGAATTGCTCTTAGGCGTTGTATTAGATTCAGTGTCACTTTTAGTGTTCCCTACTTGTGTTATGTTTGGAGATATTCCTTGAATATTATGAGGTATAAATCTCCCTTGATCGTTCCCATGCCCTGTGCATCAATTTTGGTCGTGTAAACAAGGTCTAGGACTTCTACTGGTTACATAGATTAACTTCACTAACACCCATAACATGTAAGGTGAATAGAATGGTGTGTTGTGCTTATGGAGTCCCTGACAATGGTGCCAAAAATGATGGGTCGTTGTATTCTCCAATCATTTAACCAACAAATTTAACTGTCAGTGTCATTATAAAATTAGGGTTGTGTGTCCTAGGTTGTATGCAATGAAGTCTTATACAACTCAATTGTTTTGGTGGTTCCTTTTGGGGGGTTTGGTTAGTGTGATTCCCCTTGTTTCCCTCTAATATATGGAAATACAATGCTAAACTACTGAAACAACATTGATGTAATAAAATGCATTCCAAGGAAATACTTTAACTGAATTTAAAATGTGCACCCTAAATTGAAATAGCATAATTGAAATAACACACACTGAATTGAAATATCAGAAGAAAATATACTAAGAAAGGAAATAAGTGACTACATTCAAATAAGCATTAAAATCAAAGTATTGAAACTTGAACTTATCATAAATAACGAGCATGCATGAAACATAAATCCCCCAATCACCTTGGTTGAGTGGCCCTTGCTCTTCCTTGAGATTGAGGTACTCTTAACACCACAAAATACTCAAAATGACATCAACTATATTGATTCAAAAGAGTTCCAAAACATATTTAGTATGATACTAAAAGTATACACTAACTGATATAAAATTATACTGTAAACTACTATCATCAACTAAATATTAAATTATCTTCAAGGAGGTGTATTTATGTAAACAATTAGTTACAGAACGTGCCATGAGTATAGGCATCAAATTCAACAAATAACAACCTCATTAAAGCTCATTGAAATCCTATGATATAAATAAAAACAAGATTCATGTTTGTAGGCTTGCTATGGAAAAATTCTCCATGATGGTGTGATGGATAAAGACTCGACCTCCTTGATTACAACTTCCTAGAATTGGTAGTAAATGCTTCATTATTATCCTGCACATGTCACCACATTACTCATAGAAAAAATTAGTAGAAATTATTTGGTCAAGAGTTCACATGAAACAAAAACAAGGGAAATGCATCAAACACATCCCCCATGCACTAATTAAAATTTTTAAGAATAAATCAATATCCATATAGATGATATCATAGGTCAATTAATGATTTGTGGATTTATGTTTTTGTCTTGTAATAATTTATGTTTATGTTTATTCCTTTTTCTGTGATTATCATTTTGTTGTATTATTTTTCTCCTTGTATTGTAATATTCATTTTCATTCAATTTGTTGTGAATCTGTAGGTGTTTTATTTGATTATCTTTATTTCCAATTCAACAATTTTTTATGCAAGTGTGATTTTGATTTCTGTAAATGTGTTTTTCCATTTGTGCAAGTGTGATTTCAATTTATGCAAGTTTAGATTGTGTTTGAAGGAGTTATTTTCCATATATCTCTTTCTCCTATTGCATACTGCCATCGGACACCAACCCTTGATTGACATTATTAATGAAGAGGATTGAAGACACTCATCGTTTTGGCGTCATTTCCGGGGATCATGGTGTTATTAGGAGACTCAATTTTTTCTAAAAGAATATTCCAGTGATAGTAGAATATCTCTTAGAAAATTCTATGACATGAAGTATTTGGTGGCAATTTCTTTAAAATTTTATTTTCTGCAAAATAGATTAATATTTCTTTTCTACAAATAGATTACATTTTATTTCAGCAATTAGATTTAGAAACATGCTAGAGATTTCCAAAAGCAATTCCCCCCCTCAATAAAATGGAAACATCATTTCATGTTTATTATTTTCATGCAATGAGGGTTTCCTATTCCAAAATATATCTTGTTTACATGTATTGTTACTTCTGCAAAGATTAAATAACAGTTCATGCATGCAAGATATACAAAAAAAAAACTTAATGCAGGTTAGCAAAGACAAATATTTATGTGGAATATTTGTGCAAACAGATTGGGAGTTGAAGGAAAAGTTGAGTTGTTTCTGTCATCGAAGGAAAAGACGTAGGATGTCTTCATGCATACATCCATTCATATGCAACTCTTTCCCCCGTTCATATGCAACTCTTTCCCTACAGGATGATACCCTTAGCATATATTTTGGCAAAGTATTATTCATGTAGCCATCTCTGCACCTCGAATTCCTCAACCTCCAATAAAAAATGAATCTACAACAATAATTATAGCTATTAGAAAATACTAGACAAATTCAAAAAGGTATGCATTATTCTCTCATATAACAACTCCTTTAGTTAAAGAGTTCAAACATGCAATAATATAATTCTATTTTTAAATATTACATTTAATGAAGTGAGACATTACTTTTTGTATGCAATGACTCATGTAGTTGTTAGAAAAATTTAAATAACATGCATCCCTATTTTATCTCTTTTATTTAATGAATTAGTCTAAAAAAATTAAGTTTTTCTTTGCATGTTGACCTAATTGATTTCGAAATACATTTTGCATACAAAGAGGAAATAAATTTGCATGCAATGAATGCTCTAGGTTGCATATCTTTTAATCAATTAAGTATCATGCAAAGAATGCTCCTAAATTGACTCTATTTATTTAATAAGAGAGACGTGTTCTAAAATGTTTTCAATAATTGTTGGAGATTCAAATTTTAAAGAGATAATTATATGTTGCAAGCATCTATTTTTTAGATGACATAATTATTGTAGGAAAGTGCAAAATCAAAAGAAACGAAGCATTGCAGAGGAGGTCAAAAAAAAAGATTCAGCTGATAAGAAGTTCTTGTATGAAAAATAACAGCATTTTCTGATGCAAACTGCTCACATTTCGCAAAGAAATAACTCAAACACTTTCTGGGTTTTTTTCTACACGCTTTGAGATTTCTAGATCATTTTGGATCACTGATTTTCAATTAGAAACGACCAAGATATCGCAGTTTGAATGCACGCTGCTAAAAAAAGCATGTTAAAGATTGTTTTTCTTTTATTTAAAAACAATAATCTTATGATGCATGCAAGTATTCTGCTAATACTTCTCATTTTCAGTACCTAATTCATTCCATGTTACCCTCTTTGTCTCAGTTTTTGTTGATTTTTTGCTAAAAATCATCTTCCCAACTGCTAGAACCATCAAAAATTCCTCTGATATTCTATAGTCAATGTTAATTCTTCTCATGACTGTAGGAAAAATATTGGATCAACCATTATATGTTAATTGAAATGCCAACATCCCATTTGTATTCAGGGATCATACCCATAACCTCTCATAATAAACCATCCATTCCCAATAAATGAAGAAGTACCTGAACCATCCCATTTCCTAGAACAGTTCACCATTGTTTCTCAACTTCTTATTTGTCATGTACACTTGAATCTTCAAAGAAACAATCATAGCCAAAGTTTTTTCAAATGGTTGTTATTGTTCTCAGATCACAAAGGTTACGTTTTGAAGGAAAATTTGAAGAATTTAATCAGTTTTATAAGCTAGCTGGATGTTGCAAAAACTCTCGAAGATTGCTTCATGATTTTCCACCATGTTGACATTTCTCAAAAGGATAGTGATTGGTTAGTAAACTAGTTTACTGGCTGGCTAATTACTAAAAATAAAATTAAAAAAAAAAGAATAAATTTTTTTCACTTCAAAGTCTTTCTTGGATAGATATGATTGTTTCTCTTATGCCAACTTGGTTGATGAAATTATTTACTGCTGAAAATTTCTATGTTACAGAGGCCTTGACTTCATATCTATTTGTTTGGTTCAGCTGCAGACGAAAATCAAGGTTATACAACATGATGAAAGCAGTGATAACTCCTAAGTATGGTATGGTAACTTCTATTTTTCTATTCTCAAATATTGTTATTTGTTGTTTTAATTGCAAATATATTCACTTCTAGAAAGCTTCAAAAAAGAGAGAGAGACATTTGTCAAGATCTACATGTGTAGATGAAGTCTTTCCAATTTGTAGTAATTGGGATCTATAAGCTGCTAAAAAAATAGTTTGCATGAGGGAATGCACAGAGCTAAGTGTGGGGGAGACTCACTCTCTTCCAAATCATTTGAAGAATGCATGAGAAACGAAAGAGCTAAGTATGGGGGAAAGAATCTCTCTACATTGTCGAAGAAAAACCTCATGAGAGCATGAATAAGAAGGAAGTAAAAATTTTACTTCTAGAAATCTCAGTTTACTTTTATCATGAAAAGAGGAGAAGACAATTTGAAAGATGCAGAAGTATTGAAAAAATCAAATTCTACAGGAAGATCAGTAGTTTGCATGAGGGCATGCAAGAAGTTAAGTGTTGGGGAAATGGTGAGACCAAAATATGTCTTATTATATCACCAAATAGCACTCTTATTCTCTCTCTTAAAATCAAGTTTTCAAGTGAATTTAGATGTAGTTTTAATAACGGAAAGCATATTTAAGGTAGAATATAGGATTTGTCTTATCATCTCTTTAGAAATCTCTTTGCAATCTAATTGGTGTTATTTCCTGATATTTCTTCTAAAGTTGGAATGCAATACTATTTAGAAAACAAGTCATAAGCAACTCTACTCCAAGCTCATAAATTGTAACTACCAAAAGTCTTTATGCAGCTACTAAAACACCCAGCTACTGAAAGTCTTCACGTAGCTACTGAAACACCCAGATACCGAAATTATTCATGCAACTACTGAAAGGCCCAGTTAGTGAAATTATTTTGGTTTGTTCTAAATTAATGTAAAGGAGTACCAAACTATTCAACCCACTCTTTTCTTCCACGTCATCAACCAAGAATATAAATCCAAACATGTAGCAATCCGAAGTCACGCATGCATGTGGCATTCCAAGAAGAATTCAAAGTCGTGGACTTAGCACTCCTCCATTTTATCTCCATGTTTCAAGGATGAGAAAATAGTGGAATAGTATTAGGAATGTTGAATACTCTCCCACTTTATGTTCCTAGATTAAAGGGATGAGTTGTAGAAATATTCTCCATGATAAGTGGACTGTTGTAGTCAAGTTTGGTTAGGATTTATTGCTTTGAATAAATCTGCCCAAGAATAGGTAGTTAATTACTGGTGAGTGGAATAAGGAGTTGGTTGGATGTATGAACTATAAATGCAACCTTCCACACTCTTATATGTTATTTTTTACCGACTAATGAAAATTATGTTCTTTTCTCTCCAATATTATGAAGTTTTGAATTAATATCTTGGAAGCATGATTTAAATCCTCTTCCAAGGAATGAGCTGGCCACTCATTCCAAGGAAGATGGATCTGTGTATTTGTGTTTTTATCTTGTAATAATTTATGTTTTTGTTTCATGTGAACTCTTGACCAAATAATTTCTACTAACTGTTTCTATGAGTAATGTGGTGACATGTGTAGGATAATAATGAAGCATTTACATCCAATTCTGGAACCAAAGTTGATGGCACGAGCCAAAGCGTACCCCGATATAGCCCTTTATGTATGTTCATGTCCCTTCAGATCCTCTACTCTTGATACTTTATGGGTCTATGTATTAACTTCTGATATGTTTGTGTCTAGAAACTAGACTTCAAAAACCATGTAATGTTTATTGTGTAACTGATTACTTCTTTAAAACCATGGATATCCAAGAAGTCCTGTAAAATAAACATTACGTGGGTTTTGGGCACCCTTGTGTACCACTGACATCATCACTACTCCAACGAGGGATCAAACATCATGTTGTTCTCACCTAACATGTGATCTCTAGAAAGTATACAACCACATAAATGACCATGATATTGTAACAACGCAATTGTACTTGCATCTTTGTCCTAGATTGGCTTAGAGTGATGATATCTTCCTTGTATTTGTAAATATGATTGGATGATTGCCCTATAAAAAGTATAAAAATTATATGGATCTCAAGGGAGTATTAGAATGGATTTGCTTGTGACTTCTCTTAGTGTATGCTCATTAGGATATTTGGGTGTCAAGTGTGCATGATATCCCTTTTGATAATAGATTAATAACTAGATTATATATACATTCTAGATCTGGAAAGCTTGGATAAGGCCAACTAGAAGTGTCCCAAAGGAATTTGAATTAAGAAAAGTGTTGTTGGAGGGAAAGGGACCAAAGCAGATGGGAAGGGCCATATCGTACAAACGTTATGGCTCTTTTTTAGACTTTAGTCCAAAATGCATGTGTGAATGCTTTGAAAACTAGGATTGTACTATGTGAGGGTTTAGCCTGATCTTATATACTAATATGACCATTGTGTAAATAAATAAGTTGTCTGTGCAAACAAGAATGAATGGGATATAACTAAGGGTAATATATTTGACCATGTTAGACAAGTGTGGTATAGTGAAAAAATCTTGTACAATTTGTGTTGTTGCAAGACATGAATTAATAAAATGAGTGTTTACAAGATGAAGAATGTGCTTCATCTAATCATCTTCAAGCTTGGCCATTTTAGCATAATCTCTTATCCCTTTCATTTTATAGTATGTAGGTGTTCATTTTAGATATGTTTTAGATGTTTGGAGAAGGAATGAATATAATAAATTCAATGATATCATAGTAAAGATCTATGAGAGGAACCATGTTTGTTTTATTGAGTTATGAATAATATAGTGGATTATAAAGGAAATTATCAGTTGAGGTAGAAGTTCATTCACTCAAATTGTTAAACTATCCATTTAGTAATTAGGTACAGAGGTATGATGTGTAGTCATCAAATCATTTGGTTGTAAAATCCTTGTGGAATTCTGGATTTATTTGCACTCAATAAACTTATCTAATGCTATATTTCAAATTTTGAGTTATAACGGTCTGATGATTTGTTAGATCTCAGTGTATATGGTTTAATGAGTGTCGTAATTACATGTAGTTATAGTAATTGTGTAAATTGATGCAACTCTTATGTTATCTCTAACTCCTTCATCTCATCTTTGAACATTTAGACCTATGGACAAGGCACGTATGGATTTGGAATGATCAACCTCGCTCTTAATTAAATCTTGTTGTACTGCCCTCCTTAATACCTTTGTTTATCCTACATATTCTTAGATTTATCTTTGATATAACTTTGGATTCATGTTTATATTTATTATAAGGATATGTAAGTTTGCAACCTTTTCCCAGTCTCACTTGTAGCTTTATGGTTTTCCTGCTAGTGACAACCAATTGGGTTAGAAATCATAATGGTTAAGTATCTTGGGTGGGTATGATGTGACTTATTTTCATTATTCATGCCATTTGACATCACTTGGGGTACAATAGGGTCTCTCCCTTGGGTTTTACTCAGCCTAAATAGTTGGAATTTATCAACCTTCCTATTTGTTTCCTTTAATTTGCCCTTGATTGGAGAAGAACACACTTAATAATGACATCACTCCCTCTCTTCATTAATTTAACAGGGGGTACATAATTTGGGAGCCAACATAGTAGAGGAGATACAAGAGAGAAAAGAGGGAAAAATCTAACTTTGGAAGCCCAAAAATCTTGCTCAAATGTTGTTATAGACAATAAAAACCCAATTTTGATTCCCAACTGTAAAATCCTTTACAGTAGAATGTTAGACCTCAAATCTCCTAAAATGGGCAGTGATGGAAAATAGATCTGCATGCTCAAACAAAATGTTGGGCTCATATAATGAACTCCATTGAGATCTAAATCCATATTTGATATGCATTAATATGAAAAAAACCTACGGGATTTTTGAATACAGTATACTCAAAAAACATTGAGGTTTTGGGCCTAAGATGTTTCCCATTTAATATCATTTCTTGAGATATATCCCACAAATCAACTCTTGCTTGATTTTATGGCCGTAATCAAAAGATACGGCAAAAAATGCAGATATTTTTCATTTGTTGGTGCTATTAAAACTTGAACGCAAAAAATGATTTTAAAAGTATAGTCTTGTCTCCATTTTTCTCATTAAGCAACATGACAATATTTGATTGGTTATAGGTGGCCAAATTTCAATGGTTATGGTCTAGGCACTTAACTTTTGCTGCCACGTGGTCACTCCTCATTAGCTATAATATCCAAAGCACTTATGATCTCTTGACTCACTTCTCAACCTCCTCGATGGAAGACCTCTTATTTGTGTCACATGGCACCACTCATGGGTCATCATGTTTCAAGTTATTCCTTCTCCTTGCATTGTTTCTCCATTTATTCCTTACCTGAAGCTTCTAGTTTCATGCCACATGCGAATATGTGACTAGCTATGGGCTCCTCTTTACATTAGCTGAATTTTCTATTTATTTTCACTCAACCTCCCAGGAACCCGAGTACTACATGGGATCATGCCATGTGGTGTATTCTCGACTTTCTTGCCTTCGATCTCTTTTCAAGCCTTAGTCATTTTGAGCTTGGCTAAAAGCTAACTAAGAAGATCCTTTTCTCCACTTAATCATAGAAGTGTTTACCTATAAAAAGACCATTTCAACCCATGACTTGGTACATGTTGAATCGATCCCCAACATGTCGCTACCATTATTAGAGCTCTAATGAGATTGTGATCTAACCAGGTGGAAATAAATGTCTTTCTACTACTTATACCCAACTGTGAGGGAATGCAAATGCTAGAAAATGTCAAGGTCTAACTATGAACATCATGCAGACCTTATACTCGTCACCAAAACCAGCTATAACACAACTGAGAGTTTAAATCCATCTAAGCCGATTGTACATGTTGTTTTTACCTATTGAAATCTGCCAACATGCCCAAAAAGGGATTGCAAAGAAGAGAAAATCCACCTTCCACCCTTCTAAAAGGTATTTAAAACACCCTAAATTAGACTGTGTAAGCCGTGTAAGATGAAAAATGGGGGGAAATACTAATTCAGTGAAATTGGATGAAGAGGAGGGTGTTCTCATGATTCCAGGCATTTTAAAACTTTTGCATATACTTGCAAAAGCTCCTGCAACCTAAAACGTTTCCAGAGAAAATATGAAAGCATTTAAAGATGCAAGAGATCAGAGAGAAGTGTAATTTAGTTTCTCAAAATGAAGCAGGGGGCTCATTTTGGAAACACCATGTAAGTACTAACTACCGCATTATTAGTTATATGTTGTTCAACTTGACATGTCTTCTCCAATTTGGCCATGTCGGATTGTGTACCTCAAATTTTTCTCAACTCATTATTGTTTTGCTCGTATGAGGACATTAGGTTCACTCATACTCACTTCCCTTATCATATTCACATTAATTTTAGGGTACGTTCAAATTGTCTCAACCGTCATGACGTGAGTTTCTTAGTAGAACCCATCTCCCACATAATTGGAAGTTCAAGAATTGTTCATACATTATCAAAAGCACTATCACCATTACAATTATGTTTATGTGGGGTGGAAAGAGTTTTATTCCATTTGGAAATTTCCACAAACGCATTAAATATCATTAAAATGAATTATTTGAAGTCAATGGGGTCTTGGTTGATTGGTAAAGTTGGGAATTTACTAAGAGGAGGTCCAAGGTTCAACCTCCATTAGCATGCCCACTCACAAGAGGATTATTCCGATCAATTTATCTGAGTGCATGACAGTTGTACAACGGTACTCTTGGAGTAGTCTGACCAACGTCCTTGAGTGTGCGCTAGGTGTACGAAAGTGGTATGAAGTGTGTACCAACTGTATGGAGGTGGTATGAAACTTGAGCACCTAATGGACCCTTCCTCACGCCAGGTTAAAGTTTACCAAGACTGTTAGAGTCTATGCTAAAATTGTAACATGTAATTATTCCTCTAATGAACAAAAAAATGAATCATTTGAAGTTTCAAAAATATCAATTTTTTAAGTTCAACAATTGGCTCTAATTGAGAACATGGAGTGACAAGGACATACATCCAATCCTAAAATATAATGGGTTTTGAGAAATTTATTATCAATTGGGTAGAGGACAAGAGAACAATATGTTATTATTGTAACACACACAACATGAAATAGGGAAAATAAAACAATCAAAAAGAAAGGGAAACAAAACTATGTCCATTTGACAATGCAAGATAAGAAAGGGTAATGCAAACCCATTGACAGGCTCAAAGAAATAGGCAAGTTTGTGATATAGCAGATTATGTCCATGGATGTGACGGGTATTAAAAATATTTAATAACTGAAAGGTGACACAATAGTTCTGAATTGCTTAAGTGCATGAACATGATTTTGAGATATCAAGATCAAAATTTCATTCAAAACCAAAAATTGGACAATAAACTCCTTCAAATAAAATTGTTTTCTCGTGCCTTGTTTAAAAAAATCAGCCTTTTTTGGTATTTGTTTTAGAACAAGTTCTTCACCTTTCAGTTGTGTACATTCATGCACCACCTTATGTGAAGATCCATCAATAGTGTATTAATTCTCATACCTACTATGTTTTTTGGTAAGTTCTTCAGGAATGTCTTTGATTTCTTCAAGATTATCTTCTTCAATAAATAGTTCATGAAACTTGTGAACCCCTTCATGTTCTTAACACAAATTTGAAACAAAGTATGCAATGTTATCCTCCTTTTGAGAAGAAAAATTTAAATTTTCTTATTCTTTGGTTTGATTTCTTCTGGATTGTCTTTGAGTGAGCATATTCGACATTTGCTCCTTGATTAGCACATTCCATAATATAAATATTATTATTTTCATCTAAAGAGTTACGTTAAACATGAACTCATAAAATTATTTTTCTTATACTTCTTAAAAATTTGATCATCTCCAAGGGTAGTTGTAGAGGAAAAATAATCTAGTTGTTCATGACAGAGATATTTATCAAAATTTTATGAAAACTAGCTTAGAACAAAACTTTCATGGTATGCAAAATATCTTTAAAAAAAACTTCTTCCAACAAATTGGGATTAACTTTTGTGTTTCTCAGTTCTTCAAGCTCTTCATACTTCTCTTGCGTAGATTTTTCAAGCTATCAAAATTCTCAATTAAGATTTGAGTTTGATTTTACATCAAATATCATTCATATATTTAGTAGATATCCTATTTTTAATTCCACCATTTCCTTGTCTCCATACATCATGAATATTTCTATAGGAAAACAATGGAATGACAAAGATTAGAGCTTTATATTGAGTTAACGATCATTTGTAAGCTCTCCTTATTCAAAACCTTTTTGATAATTCTAAACATCTCACATTTTGGTTGTATACATGTCAGCACTTTTCATTCATATGTATACCTTTCATCCACCCAAGCGTACATTTTAGAATCCAAAAATTATTTTCTAGCTTATTTTGTAGTAGAATGTGTTTTTCATCAAACTGTGTGGTGAGAACATCCATTTTTTGGAGTGACCGCAAGAAATTAAACACCAGTTCTAGAGATTCGATTTCAAAATTTCCTTTAAAAAACACTACATATATGGGAAAGAGAGGGATATTGGCGACGTTTCAGATTTTTCTTCTTCAAGAGAGAAATGTTTTTTCGAAAAATTCTTCGGTCAATGCAGGTGAAGAAGTAGATTCTATCATCAAATATTCAATGTCATTGTTGTTCCTACATAAATTTAGAAAAGTTTGATACTCTTCATGTATAAGAATATATTTGGTTCATCGTCGTTACCTTCAAAATGTAAGTGGTACATTTTAAAAGACTCATTTTAATTGGGTTGAATCAATGGTATTTTGCGTGAATCTTGTTCACTCAATATTGTAAGAATCAAATAGTTGAGGGGAGGTTGTATCTTATTTAGTGCTTCATTTGTAGAAATATGTTGTGCATGTTTGGGAATTCTTTCTTGAACCTTCACCCATGGGGGATGAAGAATTTTGTATAATGATTGTTTGTTTGTTTATGACATGTCCCATCTCACATATATCACTTTAAGTGTTTGAGATAGGTTTCACAATTTTTTTCGTCTACATTCCAAAATGAATAAAATCATCTTCGATTTCAACAACTTATTTTTATACATTTTTAAATTTAGAAAAAAAAATTCTTTTCAAGATGAAATAAAATTATAGATATATAGAGTGGAAATAAAGAAACAAAGTTGGTTACCATGTGAGGAATAAATCTTAGTAGCTTGTTGAAACACACTACAAAGTCTCTCATCTTCTCCTTTTCTTCTAAGCTTAGAAAAACTTTAACAATGGTGTATGTAAATCCACAACAATCATGAATCTTTCCACAAACGTGATCTTTACAGTATCCCAATATGTGATACCATCCTTCAAATACTATTTGGATCCATTACTAAACATCATCTAGTTAAACTATCATTTGGTGTGACAACCAAAGTGTCATCCATATTTTTAAGAACCTCATGGACCATCTATACACTAAGCACATTGATATCCACATGCACTACATTTGGCAGCTAATTCATGAGCACATCATTTATCTTCATTTCTGTTGTTGTCGCCCTCAAAATTCCCCTCTTTTGAAGTCAAGTTTCAAAAAATTTGAGTCAGTACCTTGGAGTATTGGATCGTGTCGAGCCTAGCATTATTTACAGTTTTCCCATTTATGGAGAACAATTTGAAAAGTCAAGACGTAACAATGGTAGAGTCTTTTCCCTTCTTTTTATTTTCTTCTCGCAGTCGGGAATGTCAAGCGTATCTGTCCCCCATTAATTTTTTTCCCTCGGCATCCAACAGGTAGTACAAGGAAATCTCTGATTGGATGCGGTACGACCATGTTTCAAGCAACAACGGAATCCCCCACATGCATCCAAACATGGCATAACTCCAAGGGTAGGGCCCAAGGGATAGTATTCAATTAAGTGCAAGTTTTCCACATGTCCCAGGTATAAAATGAAGGCATAACAGGTCCAAATTGGCTAAGTATGGAAGTTTTAGCGGACGGTGTCACGTGCCTCATTGGTGACAACTTCTAAATTCTAAGCTAGGGGTAGTTCTTAAACTTGTGCCTAGTCCTCCATGTGTCCTAGGTCCAACAAAAAATAGAAAGAACGGTGATCGTCCAAATTGACTGAGTATGAGCGGGTCGACGGAACTCTCCAACGAACTCTCCATGTGCCTCAACGGTGTACGATTTTGGAAGTGGAACCAAAGGGCCAATCTCCAAATGATTGCACCATCTCACCACATGATCAAAGTTAATAGAAGAGACAGAGTTTGGCCATTGAAAAGTCCAAGACTAGATGGAAGCGAGCCATGCGTCATCTCAGTGCAATTTCAGGAGGCGTTTCCAAAGTGGAATCTCAAATGAGTTCTAGCTCTCCATGTGTCTGGGGGTCAACATAAGTCAAGCAGAAAATAGACCTGAATCGGTTAAGTTTAAAGGAACCGGCGGATCTCTCCACATGTTATCCTTGCGGATAGCTTCAAAGGCAAAAAATGTAAAAGGTGTCTGCAGGCCCACTCCAATCAATTCCTTCGACGTGGGTGGCCCAAATTTAAATTTGTAGAAGCAAATCGAGTGGCCCATGTTTTAACTGGGTGAAATCATGTAATGACCGTATATTTGAAAAAATTGGTTCTTTCTACCATTAACGTTTATTTGCGAATCAAGAATTCGAATTGGCGTACGAATGTTTGGAATGACTTGTAACCGTTTCTTGCTTTCTCAAGGAGGTTCTAACTATTTCTTGCTTTCTCGAGGAAGTTGTAATTGTCTCTTGTGAGCTATTTCAGGAGATTTCAAAGCCATTGTAAGGGGTTGGGAATTTTGATAATCCTGGAATTGTAATTTCAAATCGGAAGAAATCAATACAAGGGTTATCCCCCTTTTTCCTCTATTTTCTCTTTCCTTTTTGCTATGGTCTATGAATAATTTAATCCTTCCATGCTTAAAAACTTTGTGTTTTAGTTTATACAATCTCAAGAAATTTGATTCTATGGATTGTGCCCATTATAAACGTGAATGGTTCTATTCTATATCTCATTTTCTCAATACATATAATGGTTATCTCTGCCATCTCTTTTCCCTGAAAGTATTGTCTTCTTCTGTCTCCCTCCTCTCTTCAATTTTTTTTGTACTCATGTATTGATAACTTTCCATGCGTAAAACACATTTCAAGATATCAAGAAACCACCATTGAATGAAATATTGTGTATTTGTACATAGGTTTTTGCCCCTACTTTCAATAAGGTAACCTCTCCCATTAAAGAGGAGGGACTTGCTTATCCCCTTACTGTGGTTTCATTCCAAATGCAAATATGAAAACCCAATAGTTTTTTGGCGACTCTTCTGGGGATTTGTTCAAAAAAATTCCTTTCTAAAAAGAATAACTAGTTTGATCATTTCTTTGATCTGACGACTCTAAGATACACTTGTGGTATAAGGGCTCTTAGAATTGAAGATCTCCAATTTAAACTCCTCGATCAACAAGGTTTTCAAATTCCTCCAACAAGAAGAAATAGAAGAGCTCATTTCATGAGAACATCTCTTGTTGAAGACAGAAGCTTCTGGTAGTAGCATTCCTCAAGCAAAAAATTATCCCTAATCTCTGTGCCATAATTCTTGCTGGTGTTTCAGTTCCATTTGAAGAAATATTTCCAAGGATGGTAGCACCTCGGCCTTGGGGACAAAGAGTTAGGCCTCTAGCTCTTCCTCAACCATTACATGAGTTACCTAGGGGTAACAAGAAGATTTTTCCCAAGTTTATAGGTGATGGAAAAGTGCACGTTGATGAACACATTGTAGCCTTCATTGTTGCATGTGGGGTCCTTGGAGTTGAACATGAGGATGTCTTTGTTAGGCTATTTGTGGAGACCTTGCAAGACAATGCTGCAGATTGGTTTTACCATCTTCCTGTTGGGACCATCACCGATTGGACTACTATGAGGACTGAATTTGAGAAACGTTTCAAACCTACTAAAGATGTGCATGATTTTCTAGTTCATATTTCTCAAATCAAGAAAGAGCCACATGATCTTATGATAGAATTTTTGGCCAATTTCAACAAGTTGATTAAAAATATTCCACTAGATACTAGGCATGTTGATTAGATTCAGAAGTGTTTCTTCTTGAATGCTCAGTTTCTAGAAGTAAGATATACCCTGAGGAGAGAAAATCTTGCAACTTTGGATGCTGATCAGAGATTGGTTGTTAGTGTGGAAGATGACTTGATCATGTCTGGCAAGCTGAAAAGGGAGTTTTTCAAATCCAAAGTGTCTTCTTCTTCCTCTGCTCCTAGAGGTAATGCAGATCAATTGGTGCAAAAGATGGCCAATGACCTCATTTCAATCAAGAAACAATTGACTCAACACACTCCATATCAAGATGTTCCAAGGAAGAACTTTCAACCTAGGAACCGCTTTCCCTCTTCTCAAACCAGGTTAGAGCCATTGAAGTTCCACTCCTCAAGGTCCCTGTCAATGCTACTTGTGAGGTTCTTGAGCCTGATGATGAGGAAGTAAAATGGGATCTATGATGAACAAGAAGAGGAAGTTGATGAATATCTGGAGGAGCTTGGTGCTTCTCGAGTTCATTTCCTCACCACTGAAGGCGTGGATGAAGTAGATATGATTATGATGATGTAGTGGTTGAGATGAACAGTGAGTCATATGCATTGTTATGACCCTAGAGAAGACCAAAAAAAAGGAAAAAGTGGTGCAACCTGTAAAAATATCTAAGGAGTATCCCATCACCATCCCGATGATTGAAAGAAGAGGATCTCGTATTCCGTACTACTTCCACCCATAAGGTAAGCTTTGCAATTCCTTCTCCCTCTACTTTTGTTTATAGAGAATTCTTGTCCAACAAATGATAAAGATTATAAATCAAAATCTCCTCCTACTCCTAGTAGTGATTCCCCATCCACATATGGATCTTTTGACATTATAGACTATCTTAAAAAGACCAAGATTCATATTTTTGAGGAAAAGTTCTATCAAACCCATCCTAAAGCCTTTGCTAAAATGGTTAACTTTTGTAAATTCTAAATCTATAACCGCAGCCCATTCTTCTAAAGGCCTATTTTCCCCACTCCCTCTTCATCACCTCAATCAAGCCTTGTGGCTGCAGTCACTTTCCCTAATGAGAAAATTGAACCATTCTATGTGACCCTTCTCATAGCTGGCCATAAACTCCGGCAAATGTGTCATAGATTTTGGAGCATTAGATAATGTAATGGCTACCAAGGTAGCCCATGCTTTGGGTTTGACCCTAACACGTACCTTTTGTTCTTTTTATTCCATTGAGAGTAAGAAAATACCTTTGGTTGGCATAATTAAAGATGCACAAGTAGCTTTTGCTAATTTCCCAGAGAGAAAAGGAGTCTTAGCAACCATTTTGGTAGTTGATATTCCTCTTTCATATGGGATGTTTTTGAGTAGAAATTTTTGTAACGAGGTCAGGAAGGGAAATCCAAATGGATTGGTCACATGCCTTGATCCCTGTCAATGGGAAGATGAAGAAGTTGCTGCCTAAAGAAACAAGAAGAGTATATTGTGTAAAAGACAAATGATCCTAAAGCACAAATACCTGAATGCAGACATTGGGCATGGGGAACTACATGATCATGTCACAAGAGGAGAAAAGTATGTCGAAGGGAGTGTTGTTTGACCCTAGTGGTTTGTGGACTTTGGAGTTTAATGAGAAGCTACTCTTCAGCTGGTTCTGCACCTAGTGTAGTGCTCATTTCTCCTAAGGGTTAAGGTTCATCCTTTCTCCTTCAAATTCTCAGTTTTAAAATACAAACAATACTGCTGAGTATGAGGCCCTCATTCTTGGGTTGAGCATGGTGAAGGAGACGGGAGTGAAGAAAATTCTTACTCGTGGAGACGTAAAGCTAATTGTAAAACAAGTTAGAGACCTTTATGCAGGTAAAGAATAGAAGGTTGAAGCACTATAGGAATCTAGTCTAGGATTCCATTGAATTCCTTAATGCTTTTTCCATTGAATTTGTGCCAAGGGAAAGAAACACTAGGGATGAATATTTATTTGTTTTGAGGTCCTTTTCTATTCCTCATCCTAATTTCCCTCAAGAGAAAAATCACCATTGAGATGATCCATAGACCCAGTGTGCCTGACAATGCAAATAATTGGTAAGTTTTCAATGATGACCAACATTTTCTTTCTTTCTTGGAGCTCAGAGATAACTTCGATTAGCTATACTTTGAAAGAAGTGAAAATCTTCCTAGAGAGTGTGTGTCATCAAATGAAGAGGATGTCAAAGAAGAGATGGATCAAGATGGATGCATCAAACTGAAAGGAAAACAAAATTCCTAAAGGGCTGGTGAGTTTTGGAGGATCTTTTTGATAAACATGACAGGTATATGAAGTTCTAAATTTTCCCAAGGAGTCTAACAATTTGTTGAGACTAAGAAAGTGAATAGTGGGAGTCTTGATGATCCCAAAATGGTCAAGATTGGAAAATGTTGAACTTAGGAAGAGAAAAAGAAGGTGGTGAATCTGTTGAAGAGGTATGTTGATGTTCTGGATAACTCTTATGATGATCTTAAGGCTTTTCAGCCTAAAGAAATGCAACATTTCATTCCTCTTAAGCCTGGGATCAAACCCTTTAAATAGAAACAAAGGAAATATAATCCAAAGATAGCTAATACAATTTTCCCAAGAAATAAAAAAGATTTTGAAGGCTAAGATCATCTTCCATATCCACCATTCAACGTGGATTGCCTAATATAGTTCATGTTAGAAATAAGAATGGTGAGATCCGGATCTGTGTGGACTTCATAAATCTAAATCAGGGTTCTTTGAAGGACAAGCTACCCTCCTCCCCATGATGGACCAAGTATTGCAAGCTGTCATAGGCTCGGAGATGCTATCTATGTTAGATGGATTTTTGAGGTACAATTAAGTAGAGGTGAATACCGCATATCAACATAAGACCTGCCTTTACTACTCCTTGGGGAACCTTTGCATACAAGAGGATGCAATTTGGTCTCATCAATGTTGGTGCTAATTTCCAGAGGGCCATGGACTTGGATTTTGGTAGTTTGAAAGGGAAATGCATTGTTGTGTATTTGGATGACTTGACAGTGTTTTCTAAAAGCAATAACAGATCACTTCCAACACCTAGAAATAGTATTGCAGAGGTGTAGAGAGCATGTGAATTTCTTTAAGCCCTAAGAAGTCTGTGTTTTGTGTTATAGAAGGAAAGTTGTTGGGACACATTATTTTAAAGGATGGGATCAAGATCGATCCAGAGAGAGTTTAGGCCATCCAGTAAATTCCTCTTCCATCAAGTAAGAAAGGTTTCCACTCTTTCATTTGGTAAGATCAATTTCCTAAGGAAGATTCAACCCACGATTTTGTAGAACTTACTATGAGCATTGCTCACATGATGCAAGGGACGAAAAATTTTGGTTGGTCCTCTGAAGGGAAGAAATTCATTTGAGGACATTAAATAGGCTATTGCAAAGACTCCAACCTTGGTGTGCCTTGGCTTTAGTAAATATTTTATTATCTATTGTTATGCCAGTAAAAATTCCCTAGCTATGGTGTGTTATACAAGAAGAATGCTGAAGATCATGAGCTCCCAATTGCATTCATGAGTTATGTCTTGAAAACTCATGAGCTGAAGTACACCATGATGGATAAACATGCTTTTGCAGTTGTTAAAGATGTCAAGCAGTTTAGGTTTTACATCCTTAATTCTCATTTTGTAGTGCTTAATGCCTAATACAACAATCAAATCAATTCTTACTCAACAAGAATTTGGAACCAAGAGAGTTAATTGGGTAGCAAAGGTGTAAGAATATGATCTTGACATCAGGCCAACTAAACTATGGTTCAGGGTAAGGGCCTGTGTGAACTCACTGCTAAGGGAGCTTCTAAGGAGTTTTCTAAAGATGGAGTTGATGTCCCTGTTGTTCTGTTCCTCAGCTCGATAGATGTATGGTATGCTGACATTGCTCATTTTCTGACCTATGGAGAGTGTCCATCTAACTGGAGTGCTAAAGAGAAGAGAGCCATCAAACTGTGGTCTACACAAGATGTGCTATGGGAGAATGCTTTGTTCAAATGAGGCATAGATGGAAGGTTTGTCAAGTGTGTAGACAAGGGAGGAGACAAAATAAGCTGTTCTCTGCTTTTCATGACCAGGCTTGTGGAGGTCATTTCTCCTCTACTGTAACAGATCATAAAATACTTTGTGCTGGTTATTATTGGTCAATTCTATTCAGAGATGCATCAAAATGGGTTGGTAAATGCGAAGCATGCCAAATGTTTATTGGAAGACCTAAGTTGGCTACTTTTCCACTAAATCGTGTAGTGATTGAAGATCCATTTCAACAATGGTGTTTAGACTTCATTGGATCACTCAACCCACCTTTCAAGTGTAGGACATACCCATGTGTATGACTGCCATAGATTACTTCACCAAGTGGGTGGAAGACATCCCAGTTAAGATCACTACTTCTGAAGGTAGTTTGCAACTTCATTACAGGAGAACATATTGATCAGGTTTGCGACCCCAAACAAGATTGTGACTAGACAATGCTTCCAAATTTTCTTCTACTAAGTTGATGGACTTATGCTATGGGTATGGGATCTCCCTTTCTCATTATTCATATTACTACCCCCCAAGGGAATGGACAGGAAAAATCAACAAACAAGAACTTGGTGAACATAGTTAGAAATATTGTAAATGATTCTCAGAGGAATTGGCATAAGAAGTTATATTATTCACTTTGGGCTGGTAGGATTACACCCAAGAGAGAAATTGGAATGTCTCCTTTCCAAGTGGTGTATGGTGTGGAAGCTCAACTGCTAGTCACCGGTGGAATTTCAAGCCTTGCATATGATGAAAACCATTGAAGATTCAAGTTTCAGTAGCTCTTTGGACAAGAGAATTTTGTACCTTCATAAGCTTGATGAGGAAAGATTGCAAGTGGTTGACAAGATATCATCTCATCAACTCAAGGTGAAATCTCTATTTGACAAGAAATCCAAACCCAAAGTTTTCCAAGAGGGGATAAATTGTGTTTCTTTGGGACAAAAGACATGAGCCATGAGGAAGCCATGGTAAGTTTGATTCTCTTTGGCTTGGTCCTTTTAGAATCAAACATTTTGCTAGAGAGAACTCTTTTTATCTAGATTACATGGATGGATTTCCTCTTCCACTTCCTTATAGTGGGCAATACCTAAAGTTGTTCAAGTCCTAGGTGGCTAGGAAGTCCTTTTGTACATTGTGTAAAGTGTTTTGGTTTCAGTCATTCTTTTGTGTTTTGGTTTTGGGTCTTTCCTAGTTTCCTCTTGTTCCTTGTTGTGTGTTACCTTGTATTGGTTTTTGCTTTTGACTCTATTGGCCAATGGATAAGGCACTGGTCCTCTTTCCCAGAGTTATCTACAATTCTTGATCTTTCCTTGTGCCTTTGTTCCAAGCCAAGTCATCCCTAGAAAGAGCCAGTTGTTGTCGCCCTTAAAATTCCCCTCTTTTGAAGTCAAGTTTCAAAATTTTTGAGTCGGTACCTTGGAGTATTGGATCACGTCGAGCCTGACATTGTTTCCAATTTTCCCATTCATGGAGACAAATATGAAAATCAGACGTAACAGTGGAGTCTTTCCCCTTCTTTTTATTTTCTTCCCACAGTTGGGAATGACGGGCGTATCTTCCCCGTTAATTTTTGCCTCGCCATCCATGGGTAGTACGTGGGAATCTCTTATTAGATGTGGTATGGCCAAGTTTCAAGCAACAATGGAAGCCTCCATGCATCCAAATGGTGTAACTCCAAGGGTAGGGCCTAAGGGACAGTCTTCAAATCTATGCAGGTTTTCCACGTGTCCCATGTCCAAAATGGAGACAAAACAAGCCCAAATTGGCTAAGTATGGAAGGTTCAGCGGACGGTACCATGTGCCTCATAGGTGTAACTTCGAGAGTCAAAGCCAGGGGTAGTTCCCAAACTTGTGCTAGTCCTCCACGTGTCTTAGCTCTAAAAGGGAAAGAGCCGGTTATTTAAAATCGACTAAGTATGAGCGGGTCAACGGAAGCCTCCACGTGCATCAATGATGTTATTTCAGAAGTTAAACCAAAAGGCTAAACTCAAATGAGCACCAACTCGCCACATGGTCAGAGTCAATGGAGAGACAAAGTTGGTCGTTGAAAATTCCAAGACTGGCAGAAGGAGCTATGCATTAGCTTGATGTAATTTCAGGAGGCGTTTCCAAAGTAAAAAACTCAAATAAGCGCCAGTTCTCCACGTGTCTCGAAGTAAACATAAGTCAAGAAGGAAATAGTCCCAAATCAGATAAGTATAAAGGAACCAGCGATGCTCTCCACGTGTCATCCTGGTGAAGCTTCAAAGGAAAAAAAATGTAAAAGGCATCCATAGGGCCCACTCCACTAAATTCCTTCCACGTGGGCAGGCGCACTTTTAAATTTTCTAGAAGAAAATTGAAGTGTCCCGTGTTTTTTTAACTGGTGAAATAATGTAATGGCCATATATTTAAAAAATTTGGTCTTCTCCACCATTAAATGTTTCTTTGCGAATCAATAATTTGAAATGGCACAAATGGTTGGAATGATTTGTAACTGTTTCTTGCTTTCTCGAGGAAGTTGTAACTATTTCTTTCTTGCTCGAGGAAGTTGATAACTGTCTCTTGCAAGCTATTTCATAGGGGATTTTCAAATCCATTGTAAGGGGTTGGGAATTTTGATAATCCCGTAGACTGTAATTTCGGAATCTGAAGATATCAATACAAGGGTTTCCCCCTTTTTCCTCTGTTTTCTCTTTCCATTCTTGCTCTGATTTGGTCTATGAATCATTTAATCCTTGCATGCTTAGAAACTTTTTGTTCTAGTTTATACAATCTTAAGAACTTTGAGTCTGTGGATTGTTCCCGTTTATAAACGTGAATGGTTCTATTCTATATCTCATTTTCTCAATACATATAAGGGTTTTCTATGCCATCTATTTTCCCTGAAAGTATTGTCTTCTTCTACCTCCCTCCTCTCTTCAACTCTTCTATACTCATGTATTGATAACTTTCCATGCGTAAAACACATATAAAGATATCAAGAAACCACCATTGAATGAAAGATTGTGTATTTGTACATAGGTTTTGCCCCAACTTTCAATAAGGGAACCTCTCTCATTAAAGAGGAGGGACTTGCTTGTCCCTTGACTGTGGTTTCATTCCAAGTGTAAATATGAAACCCAACAACCATCGAATAGAGTTACAAGTGATATACATCTTTTCTAAACCCCTCACTGAGTTTAAGTATGTTCTTCTACAAACACTATTAGGGGTGAATGAATTTATTCCTTTGTGTGAAGGAAGATGCAGATTTATGAGCTAGTTTTCATTGTTTGATGTAAAATTGTTAGAGTAAACACTTAAGTCAAGGATATCCAACAATCATTCAAACACAAGAAGGTAGGAATAGGAAGAAGAAAGGAAAATTAATAATTGTTAGATGGAGGAATAGAGGGGCCCTTGGTCTATTGGTGATGTTAGGATTTCAATAAGCCCACCAGGGATCAAGTATTCTTTAATGCAAGGCCTAGAGATATCTGACACAAAAATTCAAAATGATTGAGGCCAGGATCGTGCCCTAGGTGACTTTGTGCTACGCCCTTAACCTATTGCTTGTATTAGGATATGAGTAGCTGACTTGTGGCTTACCATATCATCATTTATACTTTCTTATTCTTAGTAGTTTGGCCTTGGTGATGGCCATAACATATGAATAATATATATAGGGGATTATAGGTAGTAGTTCATGATTGGAGCATTTGAGTCTATTTTATGGTTTGGAGGTTCCCCCCTTGAAGTGGCGAAGCTATTCTAATTGCATGTTAAGATCATTATTCTAAAATATTGTGTTATTTGGTGTTCTATTATTGCTCATAATCTGAATTATACAAGTAATTTCATTACGCTTTGACGACGTGGATGCCCCTTACTCGTAGTGTTTTAAGCTGGAGGTGATCACTAGTTTAGTTGTACGCTTACTCATAATTGTAAATACACTATATGCTTCCTTCGAAATATGAGCGGAGATTTCAAAAATCTATGTAAGCTAGTGTCAAAATGAGTGCACTACTCATAAAAAAAAACTTTTGACTTCAATGGCATTTCTAAAGTGTTGCAAGTTTTAAAATTGTATTACATTGACATTCTTAATATGAAGAAGAAATGGTAAAAAAAAATCATTTTCCTAGCAACGTGTTTCTAGTCGACTTCTTTCCTGCCACCATTTTCTAGCCAAACATTTTTTTGGTGTGATTTTATTAGTGGTCTTTTCCAGAGTCGCGTGTTTAGCACAAGTAATGGAAAGCTATTTTTTTAGAACATATTTATGCACCCATTGTGTAATCACCATATGTATGGCGGGTGAAAATGTGTCTAGACAACATGCACTCTCATCATCCATTCAACTAGGGTATCAAGGCAGCGAGTAAGAAACTTGCCAAGACTGGAACACAATAGATAGAATTCAAAGGGGGTGTAAGAAACACTAAGATCACATACCCAAAGTAACCCTTACACTAGGAAAACCTAAGGTTTCCAGGGCCTTACGTCGAAGAAGAAGAAGGAACCCTATTGAAGTATGGAACTATGGGAGGGAATGATAATGAACAAAATAAGCATACAAATTCTATGCTAACTAAAGTAAAGTATGTAACATGAAATAAGGAACTAAAATACAATATCCTAACCTAACATGTCCATAAAACACTAAGCCAACATAAAGTGATGAACAAATATGTAGGATACTACTCTATACAAAATGATAATTAAGGTTAGAGCACTTACTTGTTGGGAGGCGATCGTTGATGCATCTATCTCCCAAAGGACCATACACCAAGAGAGAATAGATTTTGGGTGGAGAAGGGGAAATAATCCAATACTATCTCATTATAGGTGACTCAAAAGTGCAAGTGAACGAATCCAATCAAGAATAATCTCCAAGCCAAGAGTTGAGATGCAAGAAATACAAGAGCTTAGCGAGAAGATGCAAGTTCGTGCAAAAGAGTAGAGATAATTGTGAGTTCATTTATGAATTTTCGATGATGTCTTATGTGTGGAAAATGTCTTTTAGGTATTTATACTAACGCAATCACTCGTGGGCAAAGGCATCGACCAAGGATTTGAAATAGTGTCGACGCAATCACCCGTGGGTGATGACATCATCTAAGGAGGGAAATGCAAAGAGGTGTGTGTAATATGTCATGATAACTAAAGATAATGCAAGACAAAAGAAATGTGGCCATGAGAAAGTGAGGTATCAGAAGAATGCAGATGAAAATAAGAAGGTAAGAGAAAAAAAAGAACATGAATAGGACCAAAAGTTATTCTCTTTCCATGTGTCATCCCTAACCTAATGGTTACGTTAATAACCATACCCCTATCCTAGAACAAGCCCTTAAGGAACCCATTCCCAAAAATAGATGCATTAGCGATCTCTAACCCAAAAAGATAATTTTTTAGTAACATGTATGAAAATATAAGAAAATACATGGGGTAGTCAGTGGAAAGAACGATACGTAACAATAAAATATAAAGTAAATGATGAAAGTAAATAAAGGACTAGCTTTAAAATGAAATATACCCACCAATGTGTACCTGATAGTATCAGTCGTCCTGCCACGTATGGGCTCAATCCATGCTGCTGGAACCCTGAAGAATCAAAACTGAAAGGAAAAACTAGAGGATCATCAGTAAAATAAGACATAAATCACCTACCCATGGGATGGATGTCATGTCATAGGATGATAAAGGTAAGGTGTCATAGTGTCAACGCCAAATGGCGGGTAGCAATGCTGAAAAGTGTAAAAAAACCATATGGTGGAAGCTACAAAGAGGTATTATCTTAAAACTCGAAGGTGCATGTAAATAGATCATGGATGATTAACCTAAAGGACTGATAACAGTGCTGAAAAGTGCAAAAAATAATGAGGTAGATGTTATAAGAATAAGAGAGGTAAATAAGTCCAAACAAAACTATGAGCCTAAGTGAGGATGCACAAGACCACGATGATTCCATAGGAAAGGCTAGGGAAAAAGAGTTGATAATATCATTAGATATGGTTGATGAAGTAGTGAATTTGAAAAGGAAAAGATGAGAGATGGTAGTTGAGTACCAAAACTCCCAAGTTCCGTCATGCATGAAACTTTTTGAGAAATTGGGCATTTGTCAGTTCCTTGAAGATGTGGTATTCATTGGTTTGAAGGCGATATGTGTTAATTCCGATGATATACTTGATGAGGTAGGGACCCCACCATTTTTAGATTATTTTCCTTCTTTTTCATGAGTATAGTAGAGCTCGAGGACAAGGTCAACCACATCCAAAGTATGTGGATGAACAAGCCTATTATATTGCTTGGCTAAGCATTGTTTTTGCTTCTAATTATGAGTATATGCGTGATCACGTCATTCTTCTAGGATGTCAAGTTCACGAAGAGGTGCCTCATGGATTTCCTCATCTGGAATGATTTCACGGAGGGATCTACAAATTGAAGGGAGTTCCACCTTGAGTGGAAGGACAACCTTGGCTCAGTAAGGGAGAAAGGCACTGCCCTAGTGGTCATGTAGAAACTAGTCTGATATGCCCATAGTGTAGGATATAGCTTTGTATGTTAGTCTGTGCGTGACTCACAAACCGTCTTTTAGAGGATATTATTGATGCTTTGTTTGTATATTTGGCTTATCTGTTGCATTGGGGATGATAAGGTGTTGAGAATCGATGCTTGATCTTGAACTTAGCACAAAGTTGCCTCATTTCTTTGCATTTGAAACTCCCTCCATTGTCAGATATGATGGTGTGGGGAATTCCAAAGCAGCAAATGATTTGATTGAGGACAAACTTGGAGGTGGTAATGCCAGATATGTTGGTGGTACTCAGTGGTTGTGATGATGAAGACATGACCATCATGATATCGAGGGAGATTTACAATGTAATTCAATCCCCATATACTGAAGGGTTAGGGAGTGAAAATGGACTGCATCTCATTCGAAGGGGAATGAATCAAGTCATCATGGTATTGGCAAGTCTTGAACTTTTTAGTGAAGGCATGAGCGTCAGATTCTAGAGTAGGCCAATAGTAGCCCATACATAGGCATTTACGGGAAGTAGTGTGACTGGTACAATGGCCACTATAAGTGCCCTCATGTGCTTCTTCTAAGACAAGGTGAACCTCATCTTTGTTAACGCATCGGAGTAGGGTACCTTTGAAGTTTCGATAGTATAACACATCATGATCTTTGAGTACATATTTCAGATCCTTTTTACGTATCCACAAACATGTTGGTGATTTTTTACCATCTGGATAAGTTTGATGTTGGATAAACTGGAAAATGTCTGCATACTAAGGATCAAGTGCAAGGACGTTTAGTTCGATGTGACAGACATCCTAAACACATTGGTGATGTGAAGTAGTGGGTGTTTGAATAATTTGTAATGAGGGGCTAGTCTCATGCGAATCAACATGTGGTTGAAACTATGTGGCAGTCGTGACCAAAGAATCAACTAATGTATTTTGTTCTTGTGGGATTGATTCGATAGTAAATGAGTTGAAGCATGATTTTAGTTCTTGAACTAGGTCATAATAGGCTTTAATATTTTCGCTACAACATTTATATGCACCAATAACCTTCCGACACACCAATTGTGAGTCCCCCATGGCATGGAGATAAGAAATATTCTTATCGAGGGCATCTTGCATGCCCAAGATAAGATCCTCATATTCGGCCATGTTATTGGTGACCTCAAATTCTAGTCAATAGGAAAGGGGAAAAGTTTGGTTAGAAGGATCAGAGAGCACACAAATTGCCCCATCTCCTTGAAGGAATTTTACCCCATCAAAGTGTAACAACCATGTATCCTTGTGCAAATCAATGGTTATTTATTCTTCAGTGATCTTGGGGTTTGGTTTGGCTTTAGGTAAGGGAAGCACTTCATTATTGGCATCAGAGGACTGTGCCTCAAGACCGGTTGTGAAGCTAAAGAAATAGTCTTTAATGGAAATAAAATTTTCAATACCCTCGATGAGGAGGATATCCTCATCAGGTAGTGCATCGTGAAGAGGTTAAGGAATAGGGATGGGAGTGGCAACCAATTGATCTACAATAACTTGGTAAATTATCACTTGTTGTGTGATAATACAAAGGTCAAATTTCATAAGAAGAGTCATACACTTCCAAATCCGATCTATTGGAAGAACAACATTTGAGCGAAGTATCACAAAGGATCCATGTGAACGATGACGTAAATGGTTTTGTAAAGAATACAATTTCATAATTTCGTAGCCATGTAGTATATGGCTAGGCAAGCCCATTCGATGGAAGTGTATTACATCTCATAATCTAAGAGGGCCCGACTAACATAGTAGATGACATGCTCCTCTCCCTTTTCATCCTCTCGTGCTATAATTTCCCAAAAAAACACTGAAGTGGAAGAGGTATATAATAATAAGGGTCGATCAGGAGAAGGAGATTGTAATGTTGGTAGTGAAGTGAGAGATTGTTTCGTGTTATCAAACACTTGATGAAAATCCTTAGTCCACTCAAGTTTGGTATACTTTTGAAGCATGATGTTTATGGTATGTACGCGATAGGTGAATCTAGGGACAAATCATTGGATTTCCCCAAGCTTATCAAGAAAAGTTTGAATGTTAGCTATAAAAGATGGTCACAACATGTCAAGGATGGCCTTAATCTTTGTTGGATCCACATCGATACCACATTTTGACACTAAGAAGCACAAAGTTTTCCTTGAGTCACCGTGAATATGCATTTACTGAGATTGAGATGAACTTTATATTTATGAATATTCCCTAGGGTGATGTCTAGGTCATGACCATGATCTTTGTGCGTCAAGATTTGATGAGTAGATCATCCATATAAAATTCAATTATTTTGTGTATTAGGTCGTGAAAGATGTGAGTCATGGCACATTGATATGTTATGCTGACATTTTGACATAATAGCGAGTACATCATTTTGTCGTAAAGGTGGTCTTATGTTGATCTTCATGAGTGATTTGGATTTGGTTATATCCCGAGAACCCATCCATAAGAGATAACATTTCGTACCTTGTTGTGGAATTGATGATGGTGTCAATGGAGGGTAAAGGAAATTTATCCTTGGGAAAAGTAAGGTCTATATTTCTTAAATTGATGAAGATACAGATGATAAGAGTAGCCTTATTCCTAATTGGGACAATATTGGAGACCCGTTTAGAATAGTCCACGGTGCGGATGAATTTGGAATCTAAAATCTTGATGATTTCTTTATGACAAAGATCATTTATTTTATGAGGGAATTGTTTGTATCTTCTATCACACAGGTATAGTGTTATGATAGGTGATGATGTTATGAGATATAATCTCAGGATCAATGCTTGACATGTCGGCATATCCCCGTGTAAATACTTCATTATGCTTTCTTAAGACTTTAATGTGACGCTTATGTAGATGGGGGAAGCAATTCCCAAACATGACTACATGTAAGGGGTCGTCATTAAACTATATACATATGGTTGATTCATCTAGCATAACATTGTTGTCCTTGAAATGGTATGGAGCTTCATGAAATTTAGCTACCTCGTCTTGGAAAGGATTTATAGTAGTGGTATAATCATCAAAGTGCATGGGTGTTTTGGAGAAATTCCCAAATTTATGATGACTTCAAGGAATTTTATCTTCCCATGTGTATAAGATCTATAAAATATCCTCATCATTATCCAGACTGGGGAGAGGGACATGATATTCAACATCAATTTCTAGTCTCGCATATCATTTTTTGTCTTGGTGTTGTCTAAACTAGTTTGTCGTACATCCAACACTTTAGAATCCAAGGTAACTTCTTCGGGTGCACGATCCATAATGGCCATACTAGGAGATCAAGGATCGTCATTAACTATAAAGGCTGGCTCAAAAGTTGATGTGGGTGGTGGAGAAATTTTAAGAACTGAAGTTTCTTTAGAAGGACAACATATGAATAATTGCAAAGTTGTTCCAATACCCAATGAGTGTTCAAAAGTGGAGGATTAGTGAGAGACATACAAGGAAGTATTTCCTCTTCGTCCTTACTTTCACTAGTGTCATAAAAAAGAGGTTCATAAGATGCATCAATGGTACTAGATTGGATTGATTAAACTAAAATGGAATTATGAGGGCCTAATAAATAGTTCAATCTAACTACTATGCAATGTAAAAAATTATACTTAAATAAATAAAGTAAATGACCCAAGAAACTAAGTAGATAAAATATAAAACCCTAATGTGCAAAGAAGGGTTAGAAAGAGCTTAGTTTATTCGACGATGTCTCGGGACTATGTTACAAAATAGACCAGATGAACATAATGTATGAACAACCACACGAGGGATCAAAAAAGGGCAGATCCGAGCTGTCTGAGCAGACTGGGGTACTTGGGGAAGGATAAGGGCACCTGGGGCACCCTGGTTTGTACAGGAGGTCCAAAAACCAAACTTGCAGGGTCGCTAGATGATCTGAGGCCTTCGCTTCCTGTCTCGTGTACTTTGTTTCACTGTTTTGGATGTCATGGGTAATCAGTGATGAAGAAGAGACCTGTAAAACCCCAAACCAAGCATCAAAACCCTAAAAAAATAAATATGCATATGAAGGGGTCAGACTGTCCTCAACGGCCACAATGGTGGACTTACTAACTGAGAGTTGCACTACATTTCAAACCCAAATGTAGTTCTAGATGTGTGTGTGAAAATCATGCCCTAGGTGCTCTTGTGTCAGTCACACTTTGTGAAGTAGCGAGTAATAGCTAGATGTAGAAATGTAAATAAATGGTGGATGGAATAGAATAAACTTCCCTCCTATGTAGTGTGATGCAGATGAACCAGCCTTGTCCCTTGTGATGGAGCTAGATGGATGCAAATGGAGCTCTAGATGCCTTGATGGAATGAAACCTTAGGTGATGATAGTAGTGCCTAGTGCTTGGTCCCTCATTATGGTCTCATAACTTTATATTTATATGGTTCTCTTGTTCTAATTTTGTAATTAACCCCGAAACTGCCAACCACTAAAAATATGGAAAAGCTCAAATGGCTAGAAAGTGCCCAAAAAATGGAGGTAAATTGGGAAAAGGATTAGGGTGCCCCGAATGGGACCAGGGTGCCTGGGGCGCCCCAGTACTGGGCTGGGTGCCCCAATCAGGGATAAAATGATGCAAAATGACAAAATTGACTGAGAAAGTATTTGTGGAAGGTCGGAAGTGATGAGAGAAAGCAAAGTAAAATGGCCAAAGGACATGGGTTAATTATTACTTTCTTCACTCAAAAACCATATGAATAGTAGTATGAGATTAGGACTAAATAATACCCAAAGTGTGTGATTTAGTGTCTACATTTTCCCCCACTTTATGTTGGTGAGTGGAACGCTCAGTAACATAAAGTAGATAGATATGTGTACCTGATGTCCATGTAGAGTGATGTAGAAAGTGTGATGAAGGACTAGACAAAGCGTGGAGTGAAAAATAGATGGAGCATGGAAACTAAAGATGCAAAAGAGAAAAAGTGATGAGAGTGAACCTAGGGTGGAAATGTGTGTGTAGTTTCCGATGTGTGTGATGTACCTGCATGTTAGTATGAGGTGTGTGACTTCTAAAATTATGTTTTTGTTGTTGTTGTGGTGCCTTTGTTGTTTGTTGTTTGTTGTTGACTGCTTGCTTCTCATACAGATGGACCTGCAAGGAGAAGATGATCAAGTAGTCAAATATGCATGTATATATGTGTAAAAATGCATGTATATAGTAATGAAAAGACTGAAATGGAAATATGAAAAATGTAAAAGGAACATGTGCACCCGATATGTGATGAGAGAAAGGGTGTAGAGAATGATATCTTGTACTGCAATTTTTTGGGCGATCTCACGCCACCCTAGCCGAAGAAGTGTAGGGAGAAAGTTGCATTATTCTCCAACCTGTAACTGCTTCCCTGATAATGTATGAAGAGATCTTTGTACTACCTAGTTTTTTGGGTGATCTGATGCCATTGACAAAAGTAGTGTAGAGAGGAAATCTTTTGTATCCTATAACTTGTAATTTCTCCCCAGAATGCTAAGGAAAACTTGTCCTGTAAAATCTGTTGTGTACAGGGTTTGTAGACTGGTCTGAACCCACTCGCTGTATAACCCACAATGTCAAGGATGGAAACTGAACTGAACTATACTAGTAGAAAGCGTTGTGTAGTGTGTAAAACCCCAAATGATGTCCCCCTCTTTGGGGGTGCATGTAACGTCGTAGATAGGATGATGCAGCCCTAAAAGAGGACTAACCATGTAAATTATGCCCTGCAGGGGGAAGGGAATGCACTTGGTAGAAACCAAGGCACACACAAACAAGTGGCTAGCAAAACAAGTGTTAGTACGAACAAGCATGCATGTAGAAGACAAGTATAAGCTACCAAACAATGTAGAAGCAAGTAAGCAAATGATAAACACACAAGAAATCCAATCATAGACCACAAAATTAGGTTGTTAACATGGGACATCACTCATGATGTCGCAAGACACTCAAGGCCATAATGGCCATACAAACAAACAAGTGTGCACACCAAACAAAGGGAAATGCCCACATACAAGAGCAAACAATAGACAAACAATAGTAGAAAAAAAATAGATAGCCATGGAAGAAAGTAATTTTACAAAAAAAGGATGCACATGAAGCACCCATTAGAATTTTAGAAAGATACCAGTATGTCAAAAGCTGTATAACCAATAATGTAAAGTGTGTAAGTACAAAATGAAACTATAACACTTAGAATATACGAACGTGGATGCCCCCAACGACCGTTGGAGGAGTGGTAAAAAGCGAGCATCCATGCTGCCTATAAGAGGATTGTATCTGCGATCACAAATAGAGAAAGGAGTGAACATGCATGTGTGTATGGTAAAGATAATGACATACAAGAGATCTATCTAGCATGTGTAATAAAATGAACATATACAAGCAAATGCAAGCAAGAGTAAAAGCAACCAAGATATGCAACATGTTGTGGATGGATGGAATGGAATGCAAGATGGATGATAGGAGTTGTGTGCCCCCTGAGTGAATGGAGTTGTATGTAGTGAGGTTCATTTGGTTTTCCCCCTCAGCAGTCAAGAATGAACCGTAAACAAGAGTGTGTCATCGGGAAATGGTCAAAGTGTGTGTTGTGTCTAACACGTTGTGATGAGTGTGTATGTGTGTTGATGATATGTAACCTAGAGATCATTTGTGTGAGTGACCCTGTAACCAAAGTGTATATCATGACAATATGAGTGTAGGAGTGATGTAGTCTAAAGTGTATATCACTATAGAAGGGAGTGGTGATGTAGCCTAAAGTATACCACTACAAGAATGAAGGAATAGGTGACCATTTAGCCTATATGTATGTCACTAACCTAGGAATGTCACATGATAAAAGGTTGAATGATGAATGTGTGAGTATGATAAGGTCCATTTGATTTGTAAACCCTTAGCAGTTGAGTATGGACCGAGGAACTAAAGTGAATCATAGGGTAGTGAGTGCAGTGCGTAGAAGAAGATTATATGATGTGTGATGATAAGAGATGACCATGTGATGTGTAAAATGTTAAATATGCAATGTGTAGATGCAATGTAAGATGTGTATGCAGACTAAATGTGTAAGGTGTGCGCTATGTAGTATGTAAGATGAGGAGTATGTAATTTTAGATGCATATACCATAAGAGTGATACATGTATGATGAAAACTAATATGATGTATGATGTAGAGATGTACAAATACTGTGAAATGATGTAGACTAAATGTAGAGTGTATGATGTAAGATGTAAGACATATGACGTGAGATGTATGAAGATTTGTAATGTGTAGTATCTATTGTGCAGTGTGTGGGGTTCATGTGTAGTATGCCCTCAACATTCAAGTGTGAACCAAAGCACAAGAGTGTGTCATCGGGAAATGATGGTGCTAAAGTGTGGATGAGTATGCCTATGTTATGAGATGGATGTATGATAATGTGCGAATGTGAGATGTGTTGATGCTAAGAGGGAGGAAATGTGTGAATGTTATGCCCCCAAGTGTGTGTGAATGAATGAACTATCCAATGACAGTGAAGGACGAAGGTCCTCCATCTGATGCATGTGGTGACAAAAGCATATGACCATGCTCTAGTAGTGGTGGTATAGTAGATAAACATTGTGTAGGTGAGTGAAGTCTATGTGCATGCGATGGATGAATATATGATGAATGTCGTGGTGTAACAAAATGTTTCGGCGATGGAGATCTACATGATTCCGAGCGTGAAGGTGATGGACACCCTCATGGAATAAACCGAGGTGGTGACCTACGTAAAGATGCAGTAATTGTCCTAGGAATGGGCCTATACCTATGTGTAGGACTAGCGGAGTGGTGAGGTCATGTAGATAATGCGTGAGTAGGTGAACTAGGAGTATATGTGCTTTAAGTAACATAGAGTGTGATGTGCTACATGAAGTAGGATGATGTGCTAATTTGATGAGAGGATATGATGACCATGGAGCAGAGGGAGGTACACCATCAATAGAGATAACGTGACTAGTGTGAATGAATTTGAGCCACAAGTGATTTATAGAGATGATAGATTGAGACCTATGAATCAAATTGAGACTTAGTAACATGTCACAACCATCAACTATGTTTCTAATGAGAAATGACATCAAAATAGTAAGAGGACCAACCGTAATGAGTAGTTTGATGACACTGTATGGTTTGTTCATAGGGTATTATTTGCGATAGAGGGTACCTGATAATAGTAAGGAGTGGAATAGAACATGCAATAATGTGTCATGATGGGTCAACTTTAGTATTATTGATGGAAACTGAACCAATATATGCATTGATGTGTAAGTGTTGGATGTAAAATTTACATGATAATCATGGTCGGAAAAGTAGATGACTGGTAGAGAAGTGTCAGTATGTGCAACTAAAAAGTCAAGAGCCCGGCCTGATGCAGGAGGAGGCACTATGTGATATGCATTATTAGCAGAAGATTTAGATGTTTCCTTGTCATGTTTTTGGGGCTGGTTATTATAGAGTTTGAGTTTACCCTTGCCAATGTTTGGTGCAGAGTCTGTAGGCTCTGGAAACTCAAGTTTGTTATTATCAATAAGATCTTGGATGATTGGGAGGAGTTTGAAACATCAATTTGTAGAATTTCCCACACATCTAGGATAGTCACATCAGAAGTTCTCATTGTAATTCCTACCTTTTGGTTGTGATGGGTCTAATTCAAGTGGTGGAGGAAGTGTGATAAGATTTCTCTCAAGAATTTTTTGTAATATGAGATGTCGGGCCATAGGAAAGTTAGTAAACGCATGCCTAAAGTGGTGATTGAACCTCTTTAGTAGTAGTGACTGCATTGACAGTAATTTTGGTGTCGGTTGGTTTAGTTGTAGATGGCTTGAATGGTGTCTTGTTTAGAAAATGAGCAGAAGACAAGGTTTGCTCCTGATATTTAAGCTTGCCGATGGATAAAAGTTTGGTTTCACAAAGCTTAAGAGTATGAGAAAGTTGGTTTATGAAGGAGAGGCCCCAAAGAGAACACTCTCTTGAAGTGGTCGTAAAAGACTCTAAATGAATAAATCCTGAAGCTCAAAGTCTGCAAGCACATTTGACATCTTAGCTATATTGTTTTTGTAGCTCAAAATGTAATCAGCTAAGTGTTCATTAAATCCCTGTTTAATTTGTGCTAGTTGATCATAAGAGATCTTGGAGCTGATATTGATAGAAGATGAGTAAGGAAAGCATCGGCTAGATGTGTGAATGAAGTTACCAAATGAACAGGTAGGTCTTAAAACCAATGCAATGCATACTCATGGAGACTACAGGGAAGTATTTTAGCCAAAATAATATGATCATCAGCAAAATCAAGGCCAAGTGACATGAAATTCTCTAAGATGTTCCTGCGGGTCACCATGCCCATTGAAAATGGGAAGCTTGGGGGTGAAAAACTAGGAGGAAGTGGATAAGTAGAGATGGCATGGGTAAGAATGGAGTATGTAATAACAATGTGGAATCTAAAGATGGATACGCATGAGAAGTAACATGTTACAACTTACACATTTATGCTTGAAGGTCCTGATAAAGAGAAGTTAAGTCTTGTGTACCAATGGATGAAATTTACCATGTATGAGAAACTAAAGGTGGTGTGAAGTGATTGGTAGGAGTATTGATAGAAATAAGAACGATAGAAATAGGTGGGAGAGTAGAAGTGAGTGATTAAGTGGCAACAGAAGTTGGTATGGCCATGGAAGTGGTGAGCTCTGCCAGATTAGTAGCTTCCTCATGAGAAACATGTAAAAGTAAGTCTAGATCTTGGGGATGTTCAGTAATGTGATCATTAATGGCCTTAAGATGTGCTTCAGTAAAATCATCATGAGATTGAGCCATGGTGAGAGAAGAATAAACCCTAGACAAAAGGTGGATTCGAAGGACAGGTTCACCAAAATGATTAAACTAAAATGGAAATATGGGGGCCTAATTTAGTTTAATCTAAATGTTATGCAAAGTAGTAAATAATAGCTAAATAAATAAAGAAAATGACCCAAGCAACTAAGTAGATAAAATATGAAACCCTAATGTGTAAATAAGGGTTAGAAAGAGCTTAGTTGATTCAAATGATGCTTCGGAGATTATGTCACAAAATGACTGAATAAAAAAATGTAGGAATGAATGCATTTGAGGGCTCAGGAAAGGGCAGATCTAAGTTGTCTAAGCAGACTGGGGTGCCTAGGGAAGGAAGGTGCACTTGGGGCACCCTGGTCTAAGATTTAGGTGCCCTGGTCTATGTAGGAGGTCTAAAAATCATATTTACAGGGTTACTAGATGATTTGAAGCCTTCGTTGCCTATTCATGTACTGTTTCGGTTCAATGCACCGGATGTCGTTGGTAATCAGTGATGAAGAAGAGACCTGTAAAACCCCAAACCAAGCATCAAAACCCTAAAAAAAAAGATGCATATGAAGGGGTCAGAATATCCTCAGTGGCCACAATGGTGGAATTAACTGAGTGTTGCACTACATTTAAGACCCAAATGTAGTTCTAGATGTGTGTGTGAAAATTTGTGCCCTAGGTGCTCTTGTGCCAGTCTACTTTGTGAAGTAGTGAGTAATAACTAGATGTAGAAATGTAAATAAATGGTGGATGGAATAAAATAAACTTCCCTCCTATGTAGTGTGATGCAGATGAACCAGCCTTGTCCCTTGTGATGGAGCTAGATGGATGCAAATGGAGCTCTAGATGCCTTCGATGGAATGCAACCTTAGGTGATGATAGTAGTGCCTAGTGCTTGGTCCCTCATTATGGTCTCATAAATTTATATTTATATGGTTCTCTTGTTCTAATTTCATAATTAACCCCGAAAAGGTTGACCACTAAAAATATGGAAAGCTCAAATGACTAGAAAGTGCCCAAAAGATGGAGGTAAAGTGGGAAAAGGATCAAGGTGCCCCAAATGGGACCAGGGCACCTGGGGCGACCCAATACTCGCTTGGGTGCCCCAGTTAGGGATAAGATGATGCAAAACAACAAAACTGGCTGGGTGAGTACATGCAGGATGTCGGTAGTGATGACAAAAAACAAAGTAAAATGGCTAAAGGACATGGGTTAATTGGTACTTTATTCACTCAAAAACCATATGAATAGTAGTATGAGATCAAGACTAAATAATACCCAAATTGTGTGATTTAAAAGGAACGATAACCAGATCGTACCAAGCTAAGAACACAGATGCTAATCAAACACCACGATCAATAAGATGAAAGTAATTCACCAGAATAACTTTACATAAAACCTTTGCAAACAAATGAGCAGCAATATCATATATTATTATGGAACTCAATGCAATACATTGAGAATGGGCCTTGCTTAAATAGGCAAGGAATAACAATCTAAGAACCAGTCAAGGTCGTAGATCAAGCCATAAATCAAGGAAATAACTAGTCATCAAAGAACTAGTCAAGACCATAGATTTAGGAGAGAACTAGACATCAAGGATCTAGTCAATACCATAGATCTAGGAAAGAACTAGTCAATACCATAGATCAAGGAAAGAACTATACCTAACAACTAGATAATATCTCCTAATATCTAAATAAGATAAAAGAAATATCCACACACATAAGTGGGTGAGGATAAATACAATAAAGGTAAATAAAGTACCTAGGTGAACATGAGCTAAGGTAAATACCTACTCTAACACCCCCCCTCAAGTGAAGCTAGGGGCCAAAATAGAAGTGGCATGTCCATAGTATGAGTCCCGACAACTAGGCCTGATGAGGTACTCATGTACAATAACTGGAAAAAAGGGACACTGCAAGGTACCCAAAACCAATAACAACAAAGTAAAGAGAGTAAAGACCCGCTCCAAGGCATCCCAAGAAGCTCGGCTCAAAAAATCGTACAATGCTGAAGAAGTTTGGTGTGCACTGTGGTCTGAATCCACTGCTCGATCACAAAACTCAAAAACACTGACACTGGGCTCCACCAGAATAGCTCCATACAAGGAGACTGTCAAAGGAGTGATGTCGAAAGTGCAAAAAAAAAACACCAAACATAATTCGATCAACTGCTGCAAATAGGTGTGCCACGATCCAAGAACAATAACCAAAGCAACAAGGCAAGGACACAAACTCTAGAGTGTCTAAGAAAACAATCCAAGAAAAGCCAAGGTAACAAGGCAAGGACACGAAACCCGAAGAAGCAGGATCAACACCACACCCTCCCATACTGCTGAATGGGTGGAGTGACACTACAAATCTGTATGAGTTGTCAAAACAACTACTCGAACACTGACAAACTAACACTGGAATGCACCAGAATAGATCCCCCATAAGAGATACTGTCAACATGCCAAAAGTATCGAAAATACAGATACAAAATCTCTCAACAAACAAGAGAGATACACTACACCTGCTAAAGAAAAATGCTCAAAACAAGAAGCATCACAATGCATAAGGTATAGAAAGTGGAGCAAGAGGCTGAATGGTGGAGGAGCCACGCCTGTAGAGTCCTCTCAATGAATGCCTATATCACCTCCACGAGTGATCAGATATCCACCCCAAATCAACAAGGATGGATGAAGAAGATGCCTACATATGACTTGGTACAAAATGCACAATGGGTGCATGCAAAAGAACATCAGAATGTGTGTCAGGTTGATCATGTCTGACAACTAAAATCTCAGGTTTCTCAATCCTGAGTGAAGGTGTAGAACTCATGTGTTGCTCATGATCCTCAGAAAGAGTTAAGCGAACAAAAAAAGGAGCTCTGTCAATGTGTGATCCCAATGAAGTATCTGCTCGAAAACCAATGTCATGATGAGAATTCCACTTAACATGTGGAATAGAGGAAATAATACTCTATAAATGTTTGCCAATGACTCTGCTAGTGAGACCCATAGAATAGAGCATGTGAGAACTGAATGCAGTGGTATGCTTCTTAAAAAATCCATGCAGCTGAGCAGAAGTAGGATACACAACATGTGGTACTGTAATAGGCACAGATGTGGAAGAGCATGCAGTAACAAGCCTCACAGGTTTAGAAGCATCAAAAGTAAGTTTAGGCTCAAAGAATGGAAGATCAATGTCATTGGGTACAAGAGCAACAACTGTAAATGGAGTAGGAGCATGCATATGGTTGTCCACAATATGATGGTGATGTTGTAGGCTACCAAGTTTGTTCTACAAGGAGTGTATTATTGTATCCTTATCGTGAATGAGTGATTGTAGAAGATAATTTCACTTCTTGAGCAATCTATTTTCTTCAACAAATTTTACAATATCCTCTTGAAGTCCACATACTTCAGACAAAAGCATATCATTCTCAGAATCCATGATAGGTACAAACTGTAACTCCCTAAAAATTTAGGATGACAGGCTCAGTCGAAATTACATCCAAAATTGATTACAACACTCCTCCATATTTGGAACTTTATAATTATAGTGCAAGTCTCAAAATAAATATTTTCAATGGAAAGAGCATGAAAAAACAAGTAGTTTCGCAAAAAATGGCACTCAAAACCGAGTTACCGATCAAAAGTTACAAGCTTTTTAATATTTTACTATGTTATTTATTTTAGTTGCCACTAAAACAAGCTAAATTGTTGTTGCCTTTACCACACAATTAAAATTAAAGGGGGCTGAAGCTAAGCACCTACTAGTAGGAATCACAAGCTTTAAGCCCTCATATGACCATACCATATGACCAATGGCTAAGGATTTTAAGCTTCTCTGCAAAAGTAAAAAAACCACAAAAAAATGACTACCTCCAGAATTTGCCGAGTTTACAGTTGATATTAGGGTTTTCACGCCTTCTATTTTGCATAAAAATTCAAGCAGCAACAAAATACGACCATTTATTTACAAAATAAAACTTGCAAAGGGATGTCAATAGCAATCACCTGCTCTGATACCATGAAACAAACGATAACAAGATCGTACCAAGCCAATAACACAGATGCTAATCAAACACCACGATCAATAAGATGAAAGAAATTCGCCAGAATAACTTATAAACCTTTGCAAACAAATGAGAAACAATATCATATATTACTATGGAACGCAATGCAAAACATTGAGAATGGGCCTTGTTTAAATAGGCAAGGAATAACAATCTAAGAACTAGTCAAGGTCAAAGATCAAGCCATAAATCAAGGAAATAACTAGTCATCAAATAACTAGTCAAGACCAAGAGCTAAGGATTTTAATGGGGTGTAAATATCCACACACATAAGTGGGTGAGGATAAATACAATAAAGGTAAATAAAATACCTAGGTGAACATGAGCTAAGGTAAATACCTACTCTAACATGATTTAGTGTCTACATTCTTCATCATCAAGGGGAAAAAGGTAATCTCTTCCTCTTTAGGCACTTCCTCTTTAGCCATGACACTGATCTTACTAAAATATCAGGGCGAGAGGGGAGGATGATCGAAAAATAGTTGCACAATTCCTAATTCATTATATTTTAAGTGATTAGAAGTTGAGGTGTGATAATCAGGTTCTTCTGGTTTTGGTTGTGGTGGATACCAGTCCTGTGGTAAAAGGACTGGTGGTAATCATTGCACAATGTTGTTAGGTAATCTATTCTTATTGATTTTGTTTTGGAGTTTGTTAGGTTCCTCATCATCCTAGTACGCTAATGTAACTGAAATTTTAGACTTAAGATAAAAGAATTTCAGATATGGAATTCCGAGGATCTCAGGAGTAGTGGGCATTAGAAAGGGCTCATTAGGAAGTGGTACTATAACATCCCAAGGATTGGGATCAACATCATGCCTAAAACGTTGGTTGTTATGAATGAATTTGATACATTGGTACCCAGACGATGCGACTGCATGCATGTGATGTGTCCAAGGGTGACCCAGTAAGAGATTATACAAGAGAGGATGATCTATAACCATAAGCTTTGTGTGAACCATTTTAGGTCTGACTGTGATGGGTAACTAGATACATCCTATGGGTTTTTTTTGGTTTTGTTGAAGCCACGACAAGTTAAGTGAGTAGGTTTAAGGTTCTTGATTAGAGAATAAGAAACTAAGTTAATTCCTGAACCTTTGTCAACAAGGACTCTATGCACGTGAGCATTGTGGATAACAACGTTAATGAGTAGGGGTGTGTCATCTGCTCGAAATAAGACTTCATCAGTAATCATGTCATCCTCCACAAATTCTAAGGCTAAGGAATCCTAACATGAAGTTTGTGGAGGTCACCCCATAGTCTCTATGTGATGAATTTATGGGGTTGTAGATGTGGAGGGAGATTTGGGAGCTACATAAGAAGGGTCCTCAAAGTTTTGCAACAATTGGATGAGGAACCTTTAATGTGAAGCTGATGTACGCACAAGCTCCATAAAATGAATCTTGCATGTAAGAGAATTTGGCTCATCTAAGAAGTTCTATTGTGGCTTAGGGTAGTTCCCATAACGATATCGTGGTAGAGGCATAACAGAAGATGTACCCAAGCCTGATGGAGGTTTTGTGTCTGATAGAGCTATCTTGTCGGAAGAAGGTGGGAAGGGATCCTTGCTTGGTGACATTGTTTATACTGCAGGTGAAGGCTCAACTATGAGAGTGGGCTCCACCGTAAACGGATCTTGGGAAGTCTAAAGTAAAGATGGATTATCAGCAGTTTTCTTAGGTTTAATAACATGATCTTTATGTTCAGGATTACGCCTATAGTTAGTCTTGGTGGCATTGACATATTGGGAATCTAAGAAGTTTTGATCATATGAGTATTTTATGGTACCCACAAAATTTTTCATATGTTTTTTATGGTGCTGATTTTGACGACTGGAGTGAGATTTCTCTAAAGACTGATATTTTTCATAACACTTTTGTATGATGGCAGAGTAATTGAAAGAAGAACCAAGGAAGAATTTGAGAACTGCCTTCTTAAGGTCCTTGCAATCACTATGTGAGTGTCATATGATTGCATGCCACCAACAAAATAAATCACCCCTAAAGTTAGGAAAGGCTTTCTTAGAAGGGGGAACTATCCATGGAGTGGGAAACATTGGGAGAAGTTTGATGTGAGATAGGGGCATGGGAAAGAGAGTGAGAAGGTTCTCAATTTTCTTCTATTCTGCTTTCTCCTAGGAACTTTGAAGAGCTAATTACATGTGTTGTGTTTTTAAGCTTGGGATGAGTTGAAGGTGCATCTAAACTCGTGCATAAGGTAATCTTGTATTTTAGCTTGTTTGAGGGCTTCCTCTAACATGTTAGGAGAGAAAGACCTAACCTTGTATTAGAGGGTTGGCGTGAGGGCCTTAAGAAATATTTGAGATAAAATTTTAGTATCAAGGTTATGGTTAGCTTGTATAGATAAAGATTTCCATTTTTTAATGAAGTCGTGAGCTAATTCATTTATTTCTTGATTAAGATTTATGAATTTTTGCAAGGTATTTTCGGGTAGATCTTGTTGTTGGAATTCAGAAATTAGAGCCTTGACTAAGACTTCTAGGTCAACTATTGAATTAGAAGGGAGTTTATAATACCATTTTAGGGCCTCACCTACTAAGGTTTTTGCTAGAAGCTTAGTTGTTACATAGGTATTTGTTTGAATCCACTCTTTGTAAATATTGCCAAAAGTTTTGAGGAAGAGGGATAGATCCCCGGAACCATCATAAGAGATGGAGGGATAGTCTCTCCTAAATCCATGACTGCGATAGATGGAGCTAAGGGTTCATTTTAGACAGTTTGCAACATTTTGTTCTGGATTGGCAGAGGAGGAATATGATTCCCATGTGCATCCACCAAAGGAGGAGGTGTAAAGGAAGGTAAATTGGGTGCCACATTTTGAGATGCTATTTTTAACATTTTATTTTTTATTTGAATCATACTAGTTGTGGTAACAGCTTGGGACAAGGTCATCCAATCTAGGAGCTTATCTATCAATATGTTTGGATCCATAGAAGAAGATTGGCCTTTGTCTATAGGTACTTCTTGGTGTTCATCATATTTATTGATAGGTGTTTTAGGGGACTCGCCTTGATCAGTCCTGTAGGGAGGATTTTGACTATGACGAATCCCTTTGTAATTAACATGAGGCATGGTCATCTCCATGTATATCTTTCGAAGACTTCCATCCTGATCGGGTGTAATATATTCATTATCATTGAGATTTTTGATGATGTATATAAGATCTATATGTTCATTCTCAACCATATTACACTCAACTGATAAATCATGTTTTGGGTGATCAGAAGGACAAGGTGAAGGCATCAGAGCGTTATGGATAAGACTAGGACAATCACGAAGGTTATCACTTATGGGAAGTGAAATATAACACTTTGGAGCGTGAAGAGGGAATACAAGAATAAATGAGTAGCGCAAGGAGAAATTCAAGGGATCTAACTGAGCCAAAAAGAGCTTGAGAAGAGACATTGGTGTAGTATAGAAGTTGAAAGAAAAGCTCAGGGAAATTGTAATTGAGACGTAATTGGTCGTGCACATATTTTGAATAGGGGTTGATGGTGTCAGGAAAGAAAAATGGACTACAACAGACACAATCGGCCCTGCACAAAATTGACATAGGGATCAAGGGTGTTTGGAAAAAGTTTAGAAAGAACAGACAAGATCGACCTATACAGAATTGGCACAGGGGTCAAAAGCATCTGGAAGAATTGTTTTTTAGGTTTTTTTTGAATTTTAAGGACTGAAACAAGACAAAAATGAGAAATGGGCTCTTTTAACGAGTTATGCTCAATTAGAAGGTACAAAATAAGTTTCACGTTGGGTTCACCAAGGATGTATGGTGGGCAAAAATGTGTCTAGATGACATGCACTCTCATCATTCGTTCAATTAGGGTATCGAGGCAACGGGTAAGAGACACGCTATGACCGACACACAACAAATATAATTCAAAGGGGGTACAGGGACCACTAAGATCATATACCAAAAGGGAAATAACCTTTATACTAGGACAACCTAAGGTTTCCAAGGCCCTAGGTCGAAGAAGAGGAAGGAACCCTATTGAGGTATCGACACTATGGGGGTGATAATGAACAAAATAAGCATGCAAAGTCTAGGCTAATTGAAGTAAAGCATGTAATATGAAATAAGGAACTTAAATACAATATGCTGACCTAGCATGTGCATAAAACAATAAGCTAATAAAGTAATGAACAAAGATGTAGGAGACTACTCTATAAAAAATGATAAGTTGGGTTAGAGAACTTACCTGTTTGGGGGGCGGTCATTGATGCTTCCATCTCCCAAAGGACCATACACCAAGAGAGAATAGATTTTTGGGTAGAGAAGGGGAAACAATCCAGTCGTAGCTCACTATAGGTGACCCAAAAGTGCAAGCAAACAAATCCAATCAAGAAGAATCTCCAAGCTAAGAGTTAAGATGCAAGAAATCCAAGAGTTAACCGAGCAGATGCAAGTTGGTGCAAAAGAGTAAAACTAATGACGGGTTCCTTTATGAATTTGTGGTGATGTATTATGTGTCAAAAATGTCTTTTAGGTATTTATATCGATGCCATCGCCCGCGAGCGAAGGTGTTAGCTAGGGATTTGAAATAGCACTGATGCAATCGCCAGTGGGCGATGGCGTCTGCTAGGGAGGGAAATGCAAATACATGTGTACAACGTGTCATGGGAAACAAAGATAATGAAAGACAAAAGAAATGTGGCCATGAGCAAGTGAGGTGTCGAAAGAATGTGCAGGAAAATAAGAAGGTAAGAGAAAAAGAAGAACACAAATAGGACCAAAAGCTATTCTCTCTCCATGTGTCATCCCTGACCCAATGGTTATATGAATAACCATACCCCTATCCCGGAACAATCCCCTTAAGGCACCCGTTCTCAGAAATAGATGCATTAACGACCTCTAACCTGAAAAGAGAATTTATTAGTAACAGGTATGAAAATAGAAGGCGTAAAAAATTAGGTGTATACACCATATTCCAACTCATGCAGATTGTAGTGATTGTAGGATATACACAACATGAGGAGGCAAATGCAATCGCCTAAGTATAAATTCATACTACAACCCATGCCTAGAATTTCAAAATTACTATGACGTCCTAGTTCTTTCCAAAGCTGTAAATTCCAATTTTCTATACTTATTTTTATGGTTTCCTCGCATAAATACAATTAAGTTGTGTATTTTACATATTTTACATATATTTATAGAGGACTATTTTAAAAATTATACGATTTTCTAGATTTTCAACCTGTCATTGTTAATGGCTACCTATTTTTTTACTGGTAAAGTACTATTAAAATCACAGAAAATGGCCCACAACTTGTTAATTTCCAGGCATGCTCCAACCTTTTCCAATATCCTCCCAACCTCTGACAGAATTACAGATTTAAAACAAGTCACAAACATCCATCGACTTTGGTAACCCAAAAAATCTTTCCAATGTTGACGAAGGTGTTAACACTGACAAGTTGGGGCTATGTGTTTAGTTGTTCGACCAACAATTTCTATGTTGCATTTTCTGCACCAACTTACATAAGACACGAGTATCCCCATGAAGCATTATTGTTAATTTACCAAATACAATGAATAGTTATCTAACTTGACCAATTCACCTTTGAAAGAGGGATTTTGTTGATGGCTTATACAATGTGACATGGCTACCAAGTAGAGGATGTTAGCAACAGTTGAGGTTTGCAGGCTGGAACAACCTATCAAAGCTATGAAAGGTGGTTTCCTCACACCTTTCCCATTGCATGGGTTGTCTTTCAACATTTAAGCAATAAATGACTTCCACTGAGCTACAATCTATGCCTTTCAATCTTTAGAAATAATCAGCCTCCCTACTATCCACTGTTTAACAAACAAATATTCAACCTGATCACCTCATCTTTGCCAACATATTTATGGCCCATGGAAAAATAAGAGCTTTGTAGGTGCCCTATTTGATATGTATGTAAGATATGGAAGCATACACAAGGCATGTGAACTGTTTCACAAAATGTCGTAGAAAGATAACATCTCATGGAAAGCAGTGACATGAGGGCATTCAGAAAGAAACGAGGTTGTTGTAAAGGCCTTGGAAACTTTTAAACACCAAAATGGGAGCTTTAGTATATAGACGTCAAGTGTTTGACCAAATGACATTATAAATGTTATATCTTTTCATGGAATATCATAATTGCAGCTTACAAAAGACATGGTCATCCTCAAGAGTCATTAAGATTGTTTAACCAAATACAACAAATAGATATTCAACCCCATCAGATCCCCTTTGCAAACACAATTATAAGGTATAAAGCCATGTTTGCCAACCTTTTTCACCAACGTCCCAACCTATGCCAAACTCAGAGCTTTGGAAAAGGTTACGAAGATCCTTCACAATGTAATTTCAAGTGTATTGTTGTCACATGTTGCAAATATTGTACAATAAATATGTATACAAAATATGTAGCATAGAGAAGGCTCACAATTTGTTGACAAAGAGAGTAATGCAAAATTGGTCTCATTGACAACAATACTTACAAGTTATGAAATCCATGGCTATGATACACATGCCAAATTGAAGAAATTGTCTTAGGAGGAGTGATAATATTTAATTATAAACCTCTAAAGTGAAAAATATGGAATGGGAGGTAGAAGAATGAGAAATACTACTCATTTCACAATAAAATTAGATAAGTACCCCAATTTTATTTCCAAACAAAATTAATAACTAAACATTAACATATTTCCATTACAAGATACTTAAACATTAGAATAATTGAAATTGATATTAAAAACATATTTGGAATTGCAATATTTTTATGAAGAGCATTCCATTTGTATTCCGTTCTCCATAAATATCCGACACTCAACTGAGAGATAAAGATAATAACGACTAACCAAATAGGGGAGAGGACCCTATAACCGAGCGGGTACCAAAATATGTACATCTCTTTTCACCATAGGTTATTGACAAAAGCACCAATAGTTGTTCACTTTTTGGTTAATTACACTTTTTAAGAGTTAATGAGAATGTGACACATAGGGCGCTCGGTCATTGGTCCCTCTTTCAAATGCTTTATATTGATTTTCTTCATATTAAATCAATTCAAAAACTACTTTTCACTCCAAATTAACACGCGAAACGAAAATGTCAATATGACACGATCATACACTACACGGTGATATAATTTTTTTACGCTACCGACATACCTACATATATTTACGTGCCCCTAAAGTTAGGTGCACGGTTATAGGATCCTCTCCCCTAGAGTTAGTTGGGGTTGTGTTTTGATTGAAAAACTAACACAAACACGGCAATAAATGAACAAAAGTTACAAAACTACTTAAAACTGCTATATCCAACAACCTCAAGTAATGGCAGTTGTACAATTGTTTGATGTGGTTTGAAATAATGTTGTACTCCTCGTCCCGTTCTCACCTAATTTTTAACATTCTCCCATGAAAAGCAAAAGCCCACTAACTGGTCAAATTATAATTCTCGAAGTAATGATGTTCTGCCCGTGTATTAACTACGACTCGAGAAAGCTCACCAACTTTCTGCTCTCGAGTTCCACAACCAGCAAGCACGGCCACCCTTCGTCTCTGCACGGCTTCACCGCTTTTCACAAATCAGCTGCAACGATGGCATCTCCATTAAATCAATGAACGTACCCCGTGCACGTAGTCTTTACTACGCCTCACCCATCCCGCCTAACTCCTCTTATTTAATCCCCGCATCCCCTCCGTTTAAACTCATCGAGGATATCTAAAAGCAGTGGAAGCAATCTTCTGAAACTATAGCGGTTATCTGAAAGTATCGAGAAAATGGGTGCGAAAACTGTGTCTCTAATGGGCGTTCTGATCGTGGTGTTTTCTGTGTGGGGGAAATCTGTGGAAGGTGCGGTGACGTGCCAGGATGTGGTTAACGCCATGACACCCTGCGCGGCATTTCTGATAGGTAATGCACCGAATCCGGCGCCTGCATGCTGCCCTGCTGTTAAATCTCTCAACTCGCGTCTTAACGCAGTTGCAGACCGCCAGACTGCCTGCAACTGTTTCAAGCAGGCCGCTGCCTCTTATGGCGTTCGCCTGCAAAAAGCTCAGGCGCTGCCTCGTATCTGCCAAGTCTCTCTCAATGTGCCCGTCAGTCCTGATGTCAACTGTGCTAAGTAAGTTACGCTACGCTATTCACTAGTTTCACAGGTTTCTGTTTCCTGAGCAATGTTGAGATCTTTACGTGGTTTGCGTTTTTGTTAATTGTTGCAGTGTTCATTGAGGAGAATCGGTTGGCGACGAGGAGCTGGATTATGTTAGTAAATGATAGTTCTATTCTGGGTCTGCAGCTACTTTATTGTTAGGCAATTTTGTAATGTGTTGTTATTATGACTCTGAAAAACTTTTTTATGTAACTACGTACGATGTTAGTACTGCTATTTGAATAAAAACCAGCTCTATAAATCATATTGTTGTTGTGTTGTGATGATTTACTGTGTTTAAAAATGAAAGTGTTCATCTGATGTTCGTTTCTTTTGAGAAATTTTGTGAAGAGGTTTAAGCTTCTGCCCTTTTTAAAATTCCTCTGCCTCGAAACATGTGCATATGATGTAAAATATTATTGGTGCTTTTGGGTTTTCATTTAATAAATTTGAAAAATTCTTGGGTAAAAAATTAAATTAATTTTTTTTTCTTGAGGTGGTGGGTATCATTGATTTTCGATCCATCGTTAAAACAAGATGGTACCGGTTATTTGTAGTTTGAAAACATTTGGGTGAAACCATGCGGTTGTAGAAAACTGCGGACAGTTCATGGAGCCTAATTTATGAACATTGATCATTGACAGTTCACGGAGGAACCATAATAGTTCTGAGAAACGCTAGTTCTAATCTTACAATTGATTAAAAAAGGATTAAGAACAAAAAAATAGAGGTGAAAGAAAGTGAACATTATATTCCTACATCAGACAGGCAACATTTATATATATATAGAGTAAAACATAACCACATTAATATATAAAAATAATTATGTTTATATACATATATATGTATGTATATTAATGTTGAATAAACATACATACATATATACATACACAATTTATATTAGAAATGTTATATATGTACACAGATAATACATGTCTAAATAATTATGTTTATATACATATATATGTATGTATATTAATGTTGAATAAACATACATACATATATACATACACAATTTATATTAGAAATGTTATATATGTACACAGATAATACATGTCTAAATAATTATGTTTATATACATATATATGTATGTATATTAATGTTAAATAATTTACACACACACATGTATATATATACACAATTTATATTAGAAATGTTATGTATGTACACAGATAAAACATGTCAATAAATATAAAAGGATATATATATATCTACACAGATGATACATGTCTATGAATATGATAGGATATATATATATATATATATATATATATATATATATGATATGTATACATGTGCATGTCTATTGTGTAATAGGGGAAAATAAGCTAATGATTGTGTATGGGTCAATGGTAGTGATTGTATGTGAGATATAAAATACCATTAACTGTTTCCATTAAAACAATCATACTTATGCCATATTGAAAATTAACAATTAAATATAAACTAGCAAAAACAGGAAGTCCCATCAATAAATTAACAAATTAAATATAGACTTTGAAAACAGAAGTTCCAGTCCAAAAATGTTGACTTGATTTCAATGTAAATGACCTAAAATTTCATTGTATTCAAAATTAATTAATTAAAATTCCTTCAAATATAATTTCTACACTAATTTTCAAAAGAAAATATGTATATTGAAAATATCATGTAATTAATTTAAATTCTTTCAAATTTAATTTCTACACTAATTTTCAAAAGAAAATATGTATATTGAAAATATCATGTTAACTGTAATTTATTTTATAGATTTATAATAATTGACTATGTTTAAAATATCATGTTGACTGTAATTTATTTTGAACTGTAATTTATTGTATAGATTTATAATAATTGTACTATGTGAAAATATCATGTTAACTGTAATTTATTTTATAGATTTATAATAATTGACTATGTTAACCCATTAAGTTAAGATTCAGAAAAACTGTAATTCATTTTATAGATTTATAATAATTGACTATGTTAACCCCTGAAGCTATGATTCAGAAATTAAATATAAACAAGTGAAAAATTCTCATCAATAAATTAACACATTAAATATAGACTTGCCAAAAAAAACCAGTCCAAAAATGGTGACTTAATTTCAAAGTAAATTACCTTAAATTTCTTTGTATTCAAAAATTAATTAATTTAAATTCCTTAAAATATAATTAATTAATTTAAATTCCTTAAAATATAATTTTTAGACTAATTTTCAAAAGAAAATATGTATATTGAAAAAATTGTGTTAACTGTAATTTATTTTATAGATTTATAATAATTGACTATGTTAACCTCTTAAGCTAAGATGCTAACAAAGGCTCATTTTTCCTATGTATTATCCAATATATACAAATACATATGTATATATTTAATATGTATGTGCTTGTTTATATTTACATATAGAAATAAAATAAATTATACAATAATAATTTTAATTTCAATTATAAATTTTTTAAAAAAATTATTACATAAGTATTTTTTATGTTATATATATTTTGTGTATATATATTGAAATAAAACTATGTATAAACTAAATCATATAAAAATTAATTTTAATTTCAATTAATAATTGTCAAAAAATTCTCATATATAATAAATGATTTTTTTATATATATATATTGAAATGCAATGAATTACATGAAACACTTAATTTTGATTTCAATTGTAAATTCTTTGGAACTTCTTAAAATCCGATGCATATAAATTGAATTAAAAAAAAAAGAAAAAAGAATATGCAGTAGATACTATTTGCCTAAATCTTATTTTAATATTTTTAACTCTTTAATATTGTTTTTTTATATAATTTATTTTAGCTTTTTAAATATTGTTTTTTATTTAATTTAGTTTAAGTATATTTAATTATAAATGATTAGTGTTAATTTGATATAAAATATAATGTAAACATTAAAATTATAAATAAATTTAAAAATCTAATGGGTAGTGGTAATGGTTCTTGGATCTCTGTAATTGGCAGGTGCAAGGTTCAAATCTCAGCTGTGTTAAGGTGGTCTACTACTTATTGTTTAGATTTTCTAGTGATGGGGGTGCCTTGATAATGTGGTTTAATCCGTGGGGCTAGCTGATGGGGAACCTTGATAATGTAGTTTAATCCATGGGTTAAGCTGAGAGCTTAAACTCCCATCCTTAAATGGTTCCATGCCCTGTATGGGGCTGGTGTGCCACGAAAAAATTAGAATTGAAAATATATATTTTATTTTATTTCATTTAAATAAATATATTGTTAAATTTTTCAATTTTTCAACCGACTCATCATGATTCTCTCTATCAACCATGCTCTATCTTCTCAAATCATTGGAGTTATTCTTTTGATAATGACTCACAATTAACTCTAAATATTAAAGCCAATCCAAAAAAAATAGATAATATTAACATTTAATAATATGAAATTATCATTAATAAAATGATAATCTGTTTATTCTACATATTCCAAGACAAGATTCATATGCAAATAAAGTGAATCCCCGTGATAAAAAAAATGCTTTCAAAGTTAACATTTATATAACAGTAGCACTTTACAATCAATAATGCTATATATATATATATATATATATATATATATATATATATATATATAGGGGCACAATCCTTGTAATCAATAACGTTTTATAGGCCAACAATTTTGATTGCCCATTCATGATATAAATCTTGAAAAAAATAGTTGTCTAAAAAATAAAAAATTTGGTTAGAATCGAACTACCATGGTTTAATTCTTGCTGAGTGCAAAGGTTTGGAGATACTGTAGTAAGAGATGAGACACGGAACTTATCTTTGAGTGCCAGCTTGTAACCCCTAATGTCACTGCCATCCATTATTGGCTGGCCTACCAACGCAATACTTTTGTGAAACTCGAATCCGCCTTCAACCTCACAGAAGAAATTGTTTGATGCTTTTTAGTGAACGTGTATATAATTTTGAACTTTAAATCTGAGTATATTTTTCTAACTGGTTAAACTGCTCATGTATAATTTGCATATATTATATTTTAATTACTTTTCATTAGTGACTTTTTATTATCAGGAAACTGGTTCAGTTTTGTGCAATTTTGCTGCATTTGATATTAATGTATAGACATTGGCCGGACACCTTGTTTATTGTATTGCATTTTCCAACTAATTGTGCATATAAAACTGTATGTATCATGATTTTCATAATTTAGAATTTGTTGGTTGGGAGTTCGCGAGTCTTGCGTGTATGGAGAACTGGTGGACGAGGGTTTTGTTTCCTTCACGTATTTCCATTCATGTTGCACGGGAGAGATGGAGATAGAGGAAGATATGGCTAAATGGGTGGGGAGGAGGCTTGGAGTGAACGAACCCTTGACCAATTGTATATAAGTATAGGCGGAGATGTATGTAATTGAGGATTTTAAAATCCGTATTGCAAATGTGAGAGAAGTAGAAGTGGAGGTAATAAGGGAAAGGAAGAGATGAGAAGGCACCCTAACAAACAAGTGGTTGAAATGGAAAGATGGCATTATTGATGACGTGGATAACGATGGCATTATTGATGGCCTGTCGATCCCAAGGTTGTTCACATCGCATGGTAACATCTGGTCATCGAAGCCCCTATCAAGTTGTACTCACTTGTAGTTGTTGACTTTGAATAATACTTTGGCCCAACATGGGACCCATGCAACTGCACACGTGTGTTAATACCTCTTGTTACGTGTGATAATCATCGATAAGTGCCACTCAAAATGGTGTGATAAATTTCAATACATAAAGCATAAAGTATTACACTAGATAAGGGAACAATAGATATCGGGAACATTGAATACCATTGGTTATCATTCCCTACAATCTCATGAGTGCACTCATTAATAGACTTGCATATCTCCGAAACATTTGTATTCAAGTGATACAAGTGCATTTCCAAAGATTTGCATGTATCTGCGAGAAAGACCAAAGAGACACAAATATCTCCAAAACATGAAATGTGTAATGTGCCTTGGTATCAATCTTATTATTTTCTTGATCAAACTCGTGCATTTTTTCACCTTCTTCCCATACGAGTTTTATATTTGTGAACCTAAATTTCCATTGACGAATGGTTTTTAAAGTGAGACGAAAGAATAAGAGGATTTAAAAGAAGGATTTACATGATTGTAATGCTCACATTTTCAACACCAAAATAGGATAGGCATGACATCCATAACATGATAATTTTTTTTGGTTTAACATTGCTTGATTACATTTAACATCACATATGTATCACTTAGGATAATGTATCAACACAAATAAAGACAAAGTTTGCATAACCATGGACCCCACATATCATAACATGAAACACTTTATGATGCGGCACTCAAATCTTTACATGTCCAAAAATGACGTGGTTGGTTACTTTCGACGATTCCATTAGTTATTCATAGATACACTTACTCACATAAATACATTTTAAACAACTACGAGTCTCATAATATTCAATGCATATGTGAAATATTTATTTTAATCCTATTTTTATTAGTTGACTGTAATTTTCTGAAGAACAAATAACATGGGGCCCTTTATTCCTTAGCAACTAGGTTGCATGTTTTTTTTTAACATTTCACCTATGGTGGTTCCTTTGAAATTCACTTGTTTCTCTTGTAGAAATAACTTTATATAGCCTGATCATGATTAGGAACATATATACACACATGCGTCTTCTAATATTTGACTTAAGGATTTGTTTGAAAGATCCATGTTTACTTGGTTTGAAACAATATACTCTAGTTACAAGGAGAATAATTCACAGGAAGAAAAATCAAGATTACTAGATCAATAAAAAACCTATCCCGAGTTCATTTCATAGCATTTTTTAATACTAACAATACACTCTTTTCATCTTCAAGTTATTACAACTATGTAGGTTAACTAATTAAGTTGTATCATTCCTGATTCACAATCCATTGCTCCTTTTAGGAATTCATATTTTCACAATCATATTGCGCATGGAAGAGAACATTACACCTATGTTCCTCTTATAGATATTTTTCTTTGAATCTAAGTGACAAATTTCACATTTTTAACTACTTCTATTCCATCATCTTAAAGATTTACTCTCAATATAGCAATGGGTTAATTACATGTTTCAACCATAAATTTCTACTTCTTGAGTGATTTTAGCTTTAATATATTCCTATCTATGCCAAGGGTTTTACTAACTTTTACAAGTCCAACTAGAGTGAAATTTCCTTAACTTGCTATAGTTGAAGACCATTCTCAAGGATACATTTTATTATTTCATTAGTATCATTGTTTAATCCACATTTATTCAAACAAACCATGTGATCATGCATCATATTTGGTTTTCCAATATATTAGGTTGTTATATTGCTCATGGAGGTCTACTTTATCACATTCATTTTATGATCACATTTGAAATTTTAGTTAGTTTTGACATCGCTCAATGGTGTAACCATTTTTGTAGTGGTCATTCCTTAGTTTAATATTATTTACCCTTTCACTAACTGTATTCACGTGGTTACTTTGGTCATGTATTATCATCATTTTGGAACAAAATTAATTCCTATAACACTTACGTAACACTTAGGGATTTAAGAGTACAAGGAGTACGACCTCACACAAGACAACTCATTTCAATGCTCTTGGACATGGAAGTATAAGTGTATATTGAAAGAGAAATAACCCAAACAATCTTATGCATTTCAAAAGCCTCCTAAAGACCTATTTCAATTGTTGGGTAAATATACAATTAAATTCAAAATGTAGTCTCCACTCACATTATTTAGATATCACAAGAGATCAATCGTAGGTACAACCACCAATTATCCTGCAAGGATCTGGCCACCCACTAGGGTACCAAGGGAAACTACGCACAAGGGGGTTAACTTGCTCATGATATGGTTAGACCTACAACACCTAGACATGATCACCTCACTCGTCCCAATTTGATAAGTTTCACAACATAAAAACACCGCCTCTAAAATATTAAGGAAAAAGGTCTTTAATAAGATGCCTTAGGTGTGAAACAAGAAGATGATTATTTAGGTTAGAGTATTTTATTAACATGATCAATGTTTTATACCCTGGGAAAAAAGACTCAAATGGGATAAGGAAGTACAATAGGCATTATAGCTCATTCTTTTAATTTCGTTAGTTTTGATGAGAGGAGATTGTGCTTAGCATTGTGGGTGTTAAGGAAGAAAACCAATAATTAATATAGCAAAAGATTTGTTTAATATCTTGATAAAATAGGTGCAACATTGAGTACAACTTCACATCCAATTCGACACTATAAAATATAATCACATTGGTATTCCCTTTTCAAAATATACCAAGAACAATTCTTTGAACAACAATACATATCATTATTCTATGGTAATACATGTATTGCAAGGTGAATATAACTTTAGAATGAAAACTCATTAATTACAACATATCACATCCATAAAATTCCTCTTGTTTGGAGTACCTGCAACCAACGTTGCGTCAGTCCTAGGACTGAGTATGGAAATCCCCTACACTCAAGCATAAATTCCATGCATCCATCATGAGAATCTAAGATTCATTTTATTTTCAAATCACTGCAACATCCTGTATCTAATTTTCATTTCATTTTAACTCATATACATTTTGACCCATTTGTATTTTCAAAACCCAATCAATATTTTCATAATTATCTATAGAGGGAGAAAGGGGAAGAGAGAGAAAATATGGATTTCATTTTCCTTTCTATTCATCATATCATAACCACATACATTATCAAATTTTCATTTCATTTCCAACCCATGAACATTTATAACTCATTTACATTTCTAGAACCAGTCAAAATATCATAGTTACTTCTAGAAAGAGAAAAAGGGAAGAGAGAGAAACATCATAATTTCCCAAAAAACATTCATAGAATAGATTGATCAATTCATACTATATAAAGTGTGGAAACAATATGTACAAGGTTCCACGGTTAGTTAGGAGTTTACAAAACCCTAAGAAGACGTGTTTAATTAAAGTTGCAATTTTGGTGCAAGCTGGCTGGAACATCAAAAGTGCCTACAAAATGGGATTGAAAACACTCGGTTTAAGTTTGATCATGAATTTTGAGGATTCCTACTTACTCTCTCATATATAGAGATTTCATCGTGTCCGACAAAGGTTGATTACGATAAGCAGAGCTCAAGTTGCAAGGGAGACTCCGGGGCCAGTTATTGTAATTGTGTCAAAAACTCTTGTTGCACAACGACCATTGGGCCCCAAAACCCACTTACAAAATTAATTTCCGAAGGTGTTTTCAATGGAATTAATGTGGGTTACGATTCTCTTGTTGGTATTCTAGAGGTAGGTGGCAGGGGTTTTCAATTTTTATCAAACTAAGCGGTAACCGTAAGATGAAACCGACCACGTTTTATTAAACAAACACGTAACACAAGTGACTGTTAAGCTAAGTGGCTTCAAAATTTGACTTGAAAGGACGCTAAATAAATTCAAATGACTTGGCTAAGTAACCCCATGGTGTTCCACGTTACTAGGGGTCATGCTAGGAGTTTCAGGTTTGCGGTATACGTGGGTGTGGCGCTCCATGCACGTGACTTTCAAGATCAGAGTTTTCTTCTTTCTTTTTGTTTTATTTATTTTTTGTTGTTGATGTTTTGAGAGTTCACCTCAAGGAGATATTTTGTCATTTGTTGGAATTATTCTCCCTATCATTCAACATTTAATTTGAAAAAGATTGAAATGATGAAGAGAAATTTAATGCAAGCAAAAAGGGGAAAACTATACCTTTTTTGTGAAACCCGAAATCATTGTAATCATTGATGTCCTAAGGGCCGCTTCACTCTCTGGATTTTTATCAACGGTCAACATGCTTTTTGAAAGCTTCCTTCTTCCTTTAATTAAAATCTCTAAAACCACTCTAACAAAATCATGGGGACAGGTAACACTCTTAGAAGAGCGTAAGAATATGAGAATAACTGAGCAGAATCTGCGTGTTTAATAGAATGGCCAACCTTGAACTCAAAATTATCTGCAAGTCTCCAACTCTTCCCTGATCCAATCTGGTCTACAAAATTCTGATGATGAATGTGTAACAACAACTCCAACTGAAAGCGAGAACAAATTCAACATCAGAAGAGTGGGCTACATCAATTTTGGGCACCTTGATAGCCACCTGCATAACATCTTGTAGTATTCCTTTAAGTGTAACATTGGTTGTTCCTTTTCCTAGTTTGTTTCTAATCCCCTCGCTGTATTTTTGAATCACTTCCAATGTACATGCCTTTCTATCTTTGAGTCCCTTCTCGAGTTTCGCTGCTCTGGTTTCTGAAGTGGAAGGAAGGTGATTGGCAACCAACATAGATATATAAATGACAAGTAACACTAGAAGATCCATAACATTAACATAAACGGATCCTAGCAAACCAAGAACCCATGAATCCATACTATAATGTGGTCAACCAAAAAGAACAACACCATCTAAGCTGATAAATCAAACATTGTTGAATGGACTGAGGAAGGACAGACAACAGGTTTAACGCAGAAGGAGAGTGTAAGAGAAAAAATGATAGAGATATAAGTGGGATAATTAGAGAGGAAAATTCAACGCCTTTAATCAGTATAACATCTCCTCGAAATTAAACATGAATGACATGAAAGAAAACTAAGAATGATGGTGCAACTGTTACAATACACGTAGCATAGGCTCTTAGAAGCACAAAAAGCAAAATCAATAAAGCTAGACAAAAACACCCGAATGAAGCGACTCCTAATTATTAATCTTCTTCTTCGTCTGCATATAAAAAACTGTAATGCCCAATTCTTCTCGTTGCCATTCGCATTTGTGTGATATCGAGTTGGTCTCTTGCGTTTTCGTGATTGTACTATCCCTCGCTGCCACACTTAGTCGGAAAGCTTTCCGAGGGTAATATTTTGGCTTTGTGACCGTTTCAAACATTTTATGCCAAATTATTAAATCAGATCATTGCAGATTCTTAGTACTAGTTATTCATATAAAATTTAATTCCTCAATCAGGTACTAGTTGTCTTCTTGGATGCCATATTTTTCTTCGAGTCCCGGACCTCGAGAACCTTGGACCACATAAGTGTTATCACTAGGGCGTGGTTTCAATCTTACCTTGTCAATATCAAAGATGAATTTGGGCGAGTCAATCTAGAACCCAATCTCACAAATTTTAAACTTAAAAAAATAAAAATGAAATAGTTTGGCTAAAAAAAAAAGGAGGAAATGACGAGTATTGAATATATTTTTAAAAGGAAATTAAAAAAATAAATATGATGTCATAGACCAAATAAGCAAATGTATGGAAAATGCATAAGCTTATACAATTACTTAATTCAATAAAAATACATATATAATAAAATATAAAATAAAATAAAACTAAATGAAGACAATGGCGAAAAAGCTCTAAAATACTGAGTTAGGGTTTGATCCTTATTCTTTGGGGAATGGGTGAGTGTGTGGGCAGCGGCAAAGCAAACGCCAGGTTTCTTTTGTCACATTCTCTATCTACTTGCGCCAAGAACAAGAGTTGGATCATTAGTAATTTTGTCCAATGAATAACTGAAGGAGGAAGCTTTGCCAACTGTTGTAGATGAGGATGCGCAGGGTAGGGAACGCGCCTTGCTGGAAAAAATGCCTTTTAAAATGTGGTCTCATAGAAGGGAATGATGCTAGTCATGCAGGGGATCTGGGAATCCATACGAAGCCTTGCTATTTGCTTCACAAATGCAACCAACTGACGTCCACTAGGTCAATTCACCTTGCCATCGCATTTTCCTGTTCTGCTTTGAAATAGGAGGTTTGGAACAAGGTTCAGGTGAGAACCAAGTATAGGTTCTTGTTTTGTTTTACAAAAGCACCTTAAGGAGATGAGATTTCAGGGGATGCATCTGTATAATGTTTCATTCCTAATTTTTTAGCATAGTTGTTGGCTTAGAAGAAGGACATGGGCAACCTTTTGTGTAGCAGGGGCAAAATAAATGCAAAAATATGGATCTGTAATGATCTTTTAGGTGTGATTTGTTGTGGCCGCCCAACCATTTTGGGGAAAACTCTAAACTACACCTTTAAATATTTTTTTTTCTTGTGATGGTTGTATAGAGGCCCTTACCTTATGTTGCAGATCTACACGCCTTAACCAGTGTAGAATGAGAGTTTGTGGGTGGGGATGATGTATGGCCCACAACTTTTGTTGGCATCTTCTAGGTTTGCGTATGATCAGATCCCTGTTGTAGTATGGCAATGCATCTAATGACAATGAACAATGGTTTTTCTCCTCTAACCGCACCCTTGTTTAAAAAAAAAGGAGTTATATCAGGACAACGAACTGTTTGACAAAATGCCTAAGTGAGATGTTGAACTGAATCCCGCGACTTCAACCGAATTCATTCCTCCATGCATGGTTCATCTCTCCTCATCTCTCATAATTTCTATCATTTAGTTTTTCTTTTACAACGGAATAAAATTTTGAACCAAAGGATTTTTGTACATTTGATTGTATTAAATAAACTGGTTTTAAAACAATAACACATTATAACGTAATTTACAAGACCTAATATTCCTTGGTAGATAATGGACTTAAACCCTCATTTTGTGATGATCTAGATAATGTCCCAACCAAACCAAATTACTACAGTACCCATGTTTATTGACATGTTGAAGTCGAGTTCCCAGTAAATATGTTGACCGGTCCCTTTTTAAAACAAATAAATTATGATTTTTGGAGTCGTGTAAAACAACCTTCGCAACTCTAGAAAGGAGATGTTAAGTTTCATATGTGTACCTTGTTATGTGAGGAGTCACTTCAGCCCTTGAATCAATCTCAAGTGATTGTCTATGATATTTTGACACCCTTCGAGGGAGCCCTATTACACTGTTTGCAGCTGTCGGAAGCTGCATAAATTGAAAAGTTGGGTTTTGTATTGGGTCGCCGTTTGAATCCTGGACAACGAAATGCTTATCCGCCTTTTCAAACATCTAGTATTTTTACTAGAAAATTACCTAAAACCTTCATCTTGGGGAAAAACACTTTTCTTGATAGTTTGGTAAAGCCATTTTGTAGGCCTCCGGTCGCAGTTTGACTAGGTCAAATTGGACCAATTACGACTGGTGGAGCCAGAAATCGTGTCGCTGTTTGAAAACCGTTTTCTAGTTCTCAGTTCCGTCGACTCTGATGAATTATCCATATATGGTCAAACTTATAGGAAATTTATTGTGGCACGTTCGTCCATCAAACGTTGGTTTTGGATGTGGTTTTTTGAGCCCTCGAGCTAACTTTTGATCATTTACGACAAGGTCAATTACGACCAATGGCCCCAGAAAACTATCCGCCAATCGTAAACCATTTGCTAGTGCTGAATTTTGTTAGTTCCTATGGACTCTTGGTATATAACTGGACACATATAAATTTACCCGTGGTGTGTTGCTCATCGGAAGATAACTTTTGAAAGTGGTTTCTTAGCCTCCGAGCCTATTTTGAACGTTTTTGTAGCTAGCAGGAAAATGTAAAAAAGAAAGTTGTAGGACCCTCGTTGGGTTACCAAACCACTATGGAAACTTGTTGACACTTGTAAATAATTTTTTGGAACTCTATCTTGTGTCTTGTTGTGTAAAAATTGACTTTTGGGAAAATAGTGCTTCCCTCTCTTTCCTATCTCATTCTCTCTCCTTGGTTACAAAATGAAGTGAAATGAATACATGTCTCAAACCCTTTTCCTTTCCAATGTAGATTATTAATGTTATTATGTAAATGGGAAACTAAAGATGTTAATTATGTTAGATTAGGGTGGACGCCATGCCAGCGATTTACCGTTGATTTCATGCTCACATGGCTTTGCAAGATGCAAGAAACATGGCGAAAAGGTGTTGTGCAATTCATTGTTTATTATTGTAATTTATATAGGTACTTATAAAATGTATATATGTATAATGTAGTCCCATGTTACATAAAATATGTATTTGAAATTTGCTAATATGTATGAGATGCTAGTTTTAGGGATAGCTTGGGAAATGTGAATTTAATCATAGGTGCAATTTTGATTCATAATTACGTATGGTAAAAAGGATATATATGATATATATATATATATATATATATATATATATATACAGTCATATGTTAAATGAATTTAAATATAATGTCTTGTAGTGCATTTCTAGTGTGCAATAGATGATTAAATAATTGGTGTTGTGTTTCTTACTTTGAAAATGTAATAAATGAATCTCACCAAAACATTCAACCCTAGTATAAGATTTGTGCATAACTTGTCTTCATGTGTGATCCTTCTTAGTGTAGAAGAAATTGAAACTGTAGAATGAACTTAAACCTTGTACTCAATGACACCTCCTAGTTTAGGTAAATAAGACCCCTAGTTTGAGTTTAGTGTCATAGTTTGTATGTTTAGCGACATTGTCGTGAACCCATCCTTTAGAAACGATATGGTCCAACTTTATTCGGAGTATGTGGTTTCCTTCTAGGTTTGGTAACGGTGCATGGGGTAAGGAGAATGTCTTCTCTTCAATTCTGACATCGTGTTGAGTGGTGAAAACCACCTTGCAAGTCACCTTAAGAGTCCTTGTTCAAAGCAACGACTATGCGATGTAACCTTACCATTTATGGAGTGAGTAGAGATATTACTCCCCTAGTATCCTAGTGGACTACCAAGTCTTATGAAGTTAGATCTAGAATTTTTGCTTTTCATTGAGTGAATTCCTTGTGGGACCCCAGATGACACAAATGGACCTAGTGCAATAATTGTACTATGAATTAAACTCTTGTTAATGATATCTTTAGTTCCTCACAGCTAAATGTGTTACTTGGGCTAGTGACAATATAGCGCCTTGATCTTTACGGAGGGTTTATAGGGTAAATATATTTTCACACCTTAATCTGATCTATAATAGGGCATGGAGCCCTGAGTGTAAATTGGAACTAAACTAAACCTAAGTTGATTAAGAGGTTAACTTGTGGGTAGAAAATGGTAAGTAACTTGTTGCAAATGAAATTTACTTAAAAATTTTGAATTTAGAGAACCCAGGAAACCGAAATATTGGTCCCGTAATCCCTTATTATGTCCCTTTTGACATTAGGAATAAAATAAATTGCACATGTAGAATCATGAAATGCAGAAACATGGGATCTTACCTTGAACAAAAATCACTTATGGTTATGTTATCTAGTTTTAGTGATTCCAGTTAAAAATAAGATAACCATAGAATTTTTTTGGACATATCTCTTAAAATTCCCCTTTGAAGGAGATTTTTGGGTTTTCAGGTTTTCATTACATGAAAGCATGTTTCTTGGATGTTACATGTCTGATGTTCCCTGAAACTCGAAACCCGATTGTCTTAGCAGTGTGTCAGGTTTTCGGAACTCCCAAGCATTGGAACATGCTTTATCCAATGCATGTTTCATGTCGTTTGATTCCCGAAACCCGAAACCTGAAACCAGAATGAAGCCTTTGTGTCAGGATTTCGGGACTTAGAAGCATCTCAACATCTCATGCATCATGCTTCATGTTTTCCAACACCTGAAACCTGAATTAAACCAAATCCTTTATATCGGGTTTTCAGATGCTCCAAGCATGATGACATGTCATTAATGTCCAGTTGTCTGGTAGTTGGCACACACGTCAAGTGATGTGTAATTAATGTTAGGGTTTTATAAATAGGTGGTTTTCCATGTCATTTGTTACCTGGTATGTTTTTGCTGCGTTGGATTTCTGTGCATGCTTCTTCCACCTCTAGACCCGATTGAGCTTCCCGGTCGATTTCACTGTCCATTCTTGATCATTTTTCGATCTAGTTGAAGGTATTCTTCCCTTCTTTATATTTTGGAGTTTTTGGGGTTATTTATGAGGAATTTTGTTTGGGGTTTTCATTTCTTTTTCTTCTTCTTTACTGTTTTAGGGTTTTAGGTTGTTTTTCTTGTTTCTTGTCTTTTTCATGAGGGCTCTCATTTGGAATTTCCCCCTTAGGTTATTTACTTGTTGTAAGTTGTGGATTTCAAGGTTCTAAAATTCCTAAGTGATCATGAGATGGGGATTTTTCATGTTCTGACAGGTCAGAAACCTGATATATTGATTTCAGATTTTGCAGGGTGCTCGACATCATCCAGTTTCTGCCTTGTTTCGGGTTTTTCTAGTTTCTCGACATCTCACTTTCTCCGCATTGTGTCGGGTCTTGTCAGGTGCTTGACATCCTCCAAGTTCTGCAGTGTGTTAGGTATTTCTACCCGCTCGACATCATCTGACTTCTGCCTTGTTTTGGGTTTTCGTCGATGCGCCGCATGCCCTAACTTCCGACATACACCCTGCTAGTGTTTTGGGTTTCTCAAGGTGTTCGAAATCCTCCAAACTCCGCCAGTGTTTTGGGTCTTTGTTGGTGTTTAACACGACCTAATTTCTGACATACAATATAGTCTGTCGGGTTTTCGAAGGTGTTTTGCAAGTTTCAAAACCCGAACGATGTGGTGGGTCTGTGCACTTGTCCAACAAGCTTTCACACCCGACTACTCTTCCAGAAGTCATCAAGGCATTTTCAAGACTCCTCATGTCAGACCCTGGACCATCTAAGGATAAGTCAAATAAGTCAGGAAAAATGAAGTATAAGTACCAGAAGATGGAATCTTCTTCTTATGTAAGCTGCAATTATGACATTCGGGACACGGAGCTCGGCAATATAGATATGGAAGACTTCTGGAAAAGAATTACGGATTCTTCTCAGAATTCATGGATGAAGTCAATAGCCGGCAGTGGTCTCCCTCTCGCAGCAGGATTTCCAATATCATCTCAATGCCTTGAATTCATCCTGGCCTACGCTTCCCACTATGACTCAGCCTCCTGCTCAGTAAGAAATCAAGCAGGGGAGTCTATAGTGAAATTGGACGGAGATTACTTTGATCAACTCCTAAAGTTGCCCAACTTTACAAAATATGTTGATTTAGACTTTAAATCAACATAAAAGGCCTGGGACAAAGATCAGAAATATTGCATCAAGCACGTAAATAAGAAGTTCTTGATCAAGGCTAAGCTGGTTGTTTCTAGGTTTCCTAAGTCGGTCCCAAGAAGTGATTTTATTCTTGAAGTCAGCGATATCATCACCATGCTGAGTTGGTTATTTGGACTCCTAGATTCAAAAGAATTCCAAGGGTGGATGTACCAGTTCATGGTCGTCATAAAGAAAAATGACCAAGGGATTGATTGGGGTAGCCTAATAAGTAATGAGATAGACTCCCAAATGAAAATGGTCTTGTCTACCGGCAAGTTCTATATGATGTCATACGTCACCTATGCGGCAGCAGGCATGAGAAACTATCTAGGGCTGGATGTAAAGGGAAATCGAGCAACATAACACATATATTGGTACTTCCCACAGCTGACAATAAAAGGGTCTGAAGACCAATTTAGAAGAGTGAATGACGCCTTCTTCTACGAAAACATTTGCAGATTGGATCCTGATCTGAGGAAGAGAAGGGTTTCTGATGAAGCATGGACCGAAGTGTCAAAATGGGGTTGCATCTTCTTGCAATTCAAGAAGTTTACTTATCTTCGGGTGGTAAGGTTCCACGGTAATCCCTTCCATTTTCCCAGGTTCCCAGGTGACAAACTGATCCTTATGGAGTTGGTCAGACAATTGTTGGATTTTCACAAATTCCAACAAAGCAGGCACAAAGCCGCCATCTCCTTCCCCATTTCCATTGGAAGGTATACATGTTCCACCATGGTTAAGGCCAAGAACATGGTGCACAAGATTTAGGATAAATTGAAGAAACATATGAAAATGAGGGAGGGATTTGACATGTGAGGAGTCCTCAAGTCATATGGAACCTTGTACCTGCATGTGCCCACTGTGGAAGATATCTGGGTTGATCTTCGTGATGAAGTTGCCATCCAAAGAAAAGACAACAGCAGACTGACACTTGAAGAAATTCAGATGTTAGATCTGGCTGATATCCCTGAAGGCACCACAGACAATGAAAGTGTTCTGGAACCTAGGTACAAACAGTTAGATGGAGACCAACTTGGATTCCCAGCCATTTATTAGTCTATTGTTGAAAAGGCTTCTATCGCTGAAAGAGATGCTCAGACTCTTATCGACACTAAGGCATGGCTCATTTCCTGGGGAATGAGTTATAAAGAAAAGAGCTTTTCAAAAATAACTACTTTAGAAGCGGGACCCTCCAAGGGAGAGAAGGAAAAGGATAAAAGCCCTACCAAGAGGCAAATAAAGTTTAAGTTTGTCAGAAAAGGAGAAAAGCAAGGGGCCAAATCATCTGCTACTCCTACACAAACAGTTGAGATATTGGATTCACCTCCTCCACCAGAACAAGGAGAAATTATTTCAGAAATCGAGGTTGGTCAACCTCTTATTTCTCCTTTTGTGGATTGTTCGTCAGAAGTAAGTCTTTCTCTTGCTTCTCAAGCTTTGGCTTTAGAGTCTTTACCTCCTCTCTCCCAATCTTCCTCATCTCATATTTCTATGCCACTCTCATCAGTCATGGCTAACATTTTATCTGACCTCTCACCTCTCTCTGCTGGACCTACGATGGCCATAGAAATGCCTCCTCCTTCCACACCTTCATTCCTTGAATCTATTCCCACAGTCACTACACTTGCACTCATTACCACTCCACAAGTAAATCTTCCTCCACTTGCAGATATAACCATAACACCTCCGATTGGGGTAACTTCTTTGACTGTACCTCAATGGTTAATTGATCAGTCTCCAAGGAAGAGGAAGGTGGTAGTTCCCCTACCAGCCTTCGATTTTAGTTCACTCAAGGCTTCTCCTACCAAATCTGCCAAGAAACCCAAAATAGTTTCAAGGGTTTCAGTGGATGCCTCAGGGCATAAGTTTACAGAGATTGCTACTCTCGCAACTGAAAAAACCAAGGAGGATATAGAAGTGACTGATTATCAGATTACAAGGGTTGATCTGGGAAAAGTAACAACACAAGGAGCACAACAGGATGTGCAGGATGCCATGAACGTGCTTTGTCAGAAGCTGAAGGAAACAAAGGTAAGCAGGGATGAGCTAAAGGAGAAAGTTGAATAGTTGACACAGGTATTACTCAAGCTTTCAAAGCCTTCTCAGTCAACACCATCATCTTCTACCCCTACTCCTATCAGGTTTGATTTCTCATCGGTACCTATGATTGAAAAGATCAACGAGAAGGGGAGAACGGTTGAAGAATGGATAAAGAGGCTACTCCTACAAGGAAGAGAGGTCATTGATGACATAGTGGAGGTTTATAAATCCTTGGAGGAAATAAAGAAGGATGGAGACAAAATGGATGATGAGTTTTCACAGGAAGTTGGGAACCTTGAATTAACTTTAGAAGCTCTCAATGCACTAAAACAGGTTCCATCCCAGATCTTAATGGAAGAAGGAATCATTCCACATGGGGATAAGCATTTCCAGCTAGCCAAAGCCATTAGATTCAGGATAAATATTCTCAGTGAAGCTTGCAGCAAGTTGAGGGAATCTAGAGATCAGTTGGTTGATGCCACCAATGACATAGAAGAGGAGCTGTCTAGGATCTTCACCAAGGTGTTGGGTGAAAGCTCAGAGATTCTACCTACTGACGATCTCTATAAACAAATTCAGGAATCAATTCAGCACGAACCAACTTCCATCTTCGATCTGACAACCATTGATAAATTCATAAGGATCGAGAATGTTTTGGAATCACTAAGGAAACTCAATAAGAGGTTGAAGAAACTTCCTGGTAACGCAAGTGACACTCAGGAAACTTGTCAAGGTCCTAAGTGATTATTCTAGTGTGCCAGATGAAGACGAGATGCAAGGCATAATCCAGAAGTTCCAAGAATTTTGAGACAAGCAGGCTTCGCTGGAAGAAGACAAGGATGACGAAGCAGAATAAACATAATGTTCCATGTCATTTCTATCAAGAAATTGTCATGTCTTTTTCATTTTTGTTTCGTCACATAGGAAGCAAATTTTGACTTGTTCTCCTACGTGAGAGTCAAGCAAAATAGAATTATCATTAAATGACTATTTTCTAGGATTTATCCTATTTTCTCTTTGCTCTCTCTATTATAAATAAGGGATTCTTGTGCATTCAAAAAGAGAGATTTTTAGAATATTAAGAGCTATTGTGAAGAAGAAGAAAAACTTTGTATTTTCTTTTTAATCATTGAAGAATAGAAACAGGTGTTATTTTGCAAACTTTGTGTTGTGAGACTCATCTATCTTGAGAAATTGTTCTTACGTCCAAGATCTTGAGTTATTCTTTGTTTAATGTTCTATATTATTTTTATCATTTCAAATATTACACTCATTATCTAAAACTCGTATAAGTATTTTGTGATTTGTGTTTGCTTGAAAGAAAATATGTTCCTCTCATTCCCTTCCTGCTTTGTTCGAACGTCTATAATATTTTACCTTCTAATTCTTTCTAATCTAAAGTTGTAACATCTCCATTTCGTGTTGATACGGATTTCAGGATTGTATCCCAACCCCAATGGTTAGAATAGTGTGGATATTGTATATATTATTTCTGCTGTGTTTTAGATTAGTAATAAACAGGCAGCCTCATCTGTCTTTGAGGAGGGATTTGATCCCTTGCACTGTGGTTGAACCTCATATTTTTTCTTGACAAAATATCCAACCAACAGGTTCATGTGTAGTTTATAATACTTCCAATCATCTACTTCTTCAAGATATTGGAAAATTACTTTCGTTACTCTTTTGTTATAAAGTGATGCCATTTATGAGACCATAGAGCAATGTAAGAGCAAAGCATATGAGAGTAAAACGAGGTTTGAGGTTAGGAATAATGTCACTCTTGGAGTCCTTATAACTCAATTAATCATTTTCATGTGTTATAAAGAATATGAATTTCCCTTGGTGAGATCAAACTTCGAGAAAACAAAAGATTTATATAAATCTGAATAAAGTTTTTTGATGTAGAAATGTTGAATGGATTCAATAAGTTACTGAATTATATTAATTGTGGTAGGGAAATAAAGATACCGTGATCAAAGAATGTTTATGGGAAAAGGTATCTTGAATCTAAACCTCCCTTAATTCTAACATTTATTTCCTGACATCACACCAGATTCTTCTGTGTAGCAAGGGTAAAAATTTAAACATTAAATAAATGTGTGAGAAACATAATCTTAACATAATAACGAGAGAATTAGAAACTTTGTATGAAATTTGAAATATGACAAATAATCATGTAAGTTTTAGAGATTGTTGTAAGGGATAAAGGACCAACTTAAATGGTCAAACTGTTAGTGGAATGTGAAATGAATTTAAGAACATGTAGGTGGAAAAGGATAAAATTATCCTTGCACAATAATGTTATTGGAATTTTAATCATAATTAAGATGTAATCATGGTAATGATGTGTTGTGGGTTTGCCAATCCTTGAGTCCCTTTCTTGTGGTTGGGTCATTGCTAACATTCGTTCATTGGGGAAAGAGTGGCATCGACATGTATATGGTGTTGTCATGTGTCTATGTGAGTTGATGACTAATGTAAGTGTCTTATGCGTTGTTGATTTTCTCTACTTGGAGCCCTTGTGGTGTGGTGTAGTGAGCAATGAAAGTCAAAAATAAAATTTATCCTGTTATTTTTCCTGTTATTTTTGTGGGTGTTAAATGTGGGCGTGACATATGGTATTAGAGCGAGGTTCATGCTCTCGAACCTCTAGGATAGTTTGGATATGCGATGATTCTGCATGGTGGTGGTGGAGATGAGAAGAGTATTGTGATATATGTTGTGATGTGACCAGTGTTGTCCATGTCACTTAATGCATATTTTTTATCATGTTGATGTTCTTGTGATGAGAGTATTCGCAATCCTTTTTTTGGACTCAATGAGGAGTTCACGTGTGATGTGTCACCATGTTGTATGTGAAAATAATGTCATTGTGGATTATGGAGTGTTGGAGTGTTTTTTTGTTATGTGATATGAATGTGTGTTGATGTGTTGTATGACGAAATTAGTGTATAGTGAATTAGATTTTATCGTGATGTCACCACTGTATTGCGATAAATCGTGTGTCACCATATTATATTGTGATTAAATATATGTTGAAATGTTAGTCATTATGTCCATCATACATATAATTCATGTAATATGTGATGGTTGATGTCGTGCATTAGGGGCATATGGTGATCATATGACCCCTATTATGCAGTACTTACACCTTGGTGCATTATGTGGAAAAGTGATGTATTATAACCTGTGAAAGTAATGATTGTGTTTTACCATGTATCTATACCATGCGTAAGACGTTATGATTAATGTGCATGAATCACCATTGTGTTAGTGATGTAGTTATGTGTATCTTGTGAACCTTACACTAGATGACCCTAAGGGGAGAAACTCTCAAGAGTATATAAGTGGAGAGAGGAGGCGTGGACCAGGTTTTCATAATTTTGAGCCGAGTATGAGTGAGGAAATGAAGTCTTATATAGACTAAAAACCCACTTCTATTTGTTTAGTATACTTTGAGCTTGCTCAGTATATTATAGGTGTGCACCACCTTAGGCTCAACTTATGTAACTAGTGTCCACTGCTATTTCCTATTGGATTGTTCATCAAACAATCCTATGTGATTTTGACTATGTTGATCCTTGTGGGAGGATGGAGGGATGATTCATACAGATATAATGACAATTACACTATTTGATATATATATACTCATTTCTGGTTACATGTATTGTTTTATGAGTTGCGGCTTGACATCTGAGTGCTAGCAAATCGATGAGTATCCCTTTGGTGGCCATATTAGACCACATAGTGAATGCAATGTGCTATTTATCAATACATATTTTATTCGTAAATTAATCATTATATCTTTTCTTGCAAGAACTATTAGTTTTTCTTGATTGACGTGTTCTTATATTTTGGGCATTTTATTTGGTTGTCGCACTAACATGCAGATTTTGCACTATGGCTATTTAGCCTTTTTTTTTGCTTAGTTATAAATTTTCTTTTCATATTTAAAATTTTTATAGCCTAGCCCAAGGCTTAGAATTTTTGTGACTTGGCATTTGAAACAGATTGTTATGCTGGTTCTAATTTTGTAATGTGTTGGAATAGGGTGATGGGATTCACCATGGAGTGGTTGAACCTATGGGCCTGATTCGTTGTTATGGGGGTACACCCCAAGGAGTTATAGATAACTAGTGGGTTTTTGAACCACGAGTTATTATGTCGCTTGGGTTGGGGGTGACAAGGCTCTATGTGCCCAGGGCCATGGGGTGGCCCGGCCTATTTAAAAGGAGAAAGGATATGGGGCTCTATGGTTGAGTGACCCGATATTTTTGATGGGGATCTATGGTTGAGTGACCCGATATTATTGATGGGGCTCTATGGTTGAGTTAACCGATATGGTAAAATCAGGTGACGGGGCTCTATGGCTGAGTGACCAAGCTTGGTTTTGGCACTGTGATTTTTTCTCTTTGGGAGGTATATGGAGTTATTTTGTGATGCTTCAGGAGATATATGGAGATTGTTTCATGTTGTTTTGTGATGTGTAGATTTGGTGTTATGAGCTATATGTACTCTTGCGAGTCAAATTACACATTGCTATATTTGAGGCTTGACACTCCCATTGATTGATATATATTATTGGATATTGACTTGGCACTGTGTGGGTATAGTCATGGTTTTTGGGACATGTGATACCAGTTACTTTTGTATCAGTGTGATGACTCTATTTTTCAGTCACATGTGTGTACTAGATTTATGTCTATGACATAATTTTTGGAATTTTTTTTGTTATGTTGACTACCTGTTGTCATTCCATGGTGGAATTAAAGGTCTTGTTATTTGATACAGTTGGAAAAGTATATAACAAGATGTTTCGTGGGTCTTTTATGCTGTGTTGAGTTTTGTGTGACACATTGAGGCCAATTACTCTTGGGTACCCATGAACATAAGAAAATTGAAAAATTCTAAACAATGATTAGTAAGATCTCGAAATAAGAAATATTGTAAAGGAAGACTAACTAAGTAATAAGATAACCAACAACTAATCTTCACAAAAAATCAAAATTTAAGATATTACCAAATTTAGTTTCCTTCCTTGTGGTCGCTTTATACTGACAATTTGTTTTGTTAAATAAAATATGTCTTTTTTTCACTTTCTTTCCCTTGTATCCTTTAAGATTTGGTGTTATGTCGCATCAAGGATGATGCTCTTGTAAGGGGAGGGACATGTAATGCCCATATCTTCTTGTTGTCGTTCACGTTTGTGTGATATCGAGTTGATCTCTTACGTGTTCGTGATTGTACTATACCTACATGCCGCACTTAGTCGGAAAGCTTTCCGAGGGTAATATTTTGGATTTGTGACCATTTCAAACATTTTATGCCAAATTATTAAATTAGATCATTGTAGATTCTTAGTACTAGTTATTCATATTAAATTTAATTCCTCAATCAGGAACTCGTTGCCTTATCAGATGCCATTTTTTTCTTTGAGTCTTGGACCAATAACCTTGGACCACATAAGTGTTATTGCTAGGGCGTGGTTTCAATCTTACATTGTCAATCTCGAAGATGAATTTGGTCGAGTCATTCTAGAACCCAATCTCACAGATTTTATACTTACAAAAAAACAATTACGAAATAGTTTGGCTAAAAAAAAAAAAATAAAGAAGGAAAGGATGAGTACTAAATATATTTGTAAAAGGAAATTTAAAAAATAAATATGATGTCATAGACCAAATAAGCAAATGTATGGAAAACACATAAGCTTATACAGTTACTTAATTCAATAAAAATACATATATAATAAAATATAAAAAAAATTAAAACTAAATAGAGACAAGGGTGAAAAAAGCTCTAAAATATTGAGTTAGGGTTTGATCCTTATTATTTAGGGAATAGGTGAGTGTGTGGGTGGCGACAAAGAAAACACCAGGGATCTTTTGTCACATTCTCTCTCTACTTACATCAAGGACAAGAGTTGGATCAGCGTAATGTTGTCCAATGAAGAACCGAAGGAGGAAGCTTTTCCAGTTGTCGCAGATGAGGATGCGTAGGGTAGGGAACGTGCCCTATTGGGAAAAATGCCTTTTGAAACATGGTCTCTGTTGGTCCAAAAATCTGTCGAGTGGGTAGATCTATGGATAGACAGGCCAACAGTGTGTAGGGCATAGCCCCTCTTTGAGACAGCAAAGCGAAACTGGTTTATTGCTATTCTACCAGCAGGAATCTGTGCAAGTCTTACAGTATTCTTCCTTCAAGGGTTTGGGATCTCGTCCCAGTAGGGGTATTTCTGACTATGAACAGAAAGGAATGAAGGGAGGAACAGAGATAGGATAGATTTGAAGGGAGAAAGGTCATAGGGTTTATGTTTTGGGCTGGTAGTAAACAGAGCCAAACCTACTTGCATAAACGAACAAAGCAATACGGATGAGCAAATGACAAAAAAAGTAGGGATAGATCTAACAGAAAATCAACATAGATCTAATGTAAGAAAGATCTAATGCACATAACACATCCATTGAGCACAAAGTCTTAATTTTTGTATTAATATTTTTCTGTTGCAAAAAGTACAAAGCCTTTTTCTTCTCACTTCTATTTTTCATCTAAAAAATGTTCACCCCCTGAATACAACAAGTATCCAAGTATTTATAGAAGGAGAAGGAGAAAGAAGGCAAAAAGGAGCCAACAACTATTTACAAAATATCTAAAAGTCAAATGTTGACTTTAAGGCAATTTGGTGGATGACAACATCTCATGATGCAACATGGATGATGTCATCATTTGTGCCAACATTCTTTTAAATATTTTTACAAAAATGGGATAAATCCTAGGAGGAAGGAGCCTATTCGTCGTCATCCCTTAGCTAGAAAGGAGTGTCCTGCTTCTGCTCAGGAGAGGAAATGTGAAATTGAGCTCGGTACTCCATGAACTTACTGACCATTGTTTGAAGTTGATCCTAAGCAGGACCCTTGGTATGATCTCTGATGACTTCATAAGTCTCCCGTTCATCTCTGAGTCTTTCCAAGAGTTTTAAGTATTAATTACCTACCTCCATCAGGTATCTAACAAAGTCACGGTAGGCCAGAAGGTTGTTGATAGATTCTGTATCAAAAGTGCACCTCTGACTCTAAACCCTGAGACATGATTTCCTTGAAGAGCCAAATAGTGTCATCTACCTTCCTCAAGGTGTATGATGGGGTGAGCAAACCTGGAGACATCCTTAAGACGATCTGCTCCATTTGATGCATTGCATCCAAGGCTTCCTCCTTGATTTTATCTATTTTCTCCAAGACAAATTCCATTTGGTCAACCCGACAATCCAAAGCAGCTAAGACTTTGTTGGGTGCTCTTGGGTGATCAAAGATGCCAAATTTCATTAAGTCATCGACTGGGTAGTCAAGCATCTTCTGGAATGTCTCATGTTGTAACCTGGCATGGTCCAACTCTTCAGAGATAGGTCGTGTAATTTCCTGGAGTTCCTTATTAGCCTGATCTCTATTTTGATATAGCTCTGTGAACTTTACAATCACTTCCTCACTATCTTTGAGGATTTGTTCTCTCTAGGTGGACACTGCTACACCTTGCTCAGTAATCTTGGCATACTCATTTATCTTCTCTTGACTAAGGGCTTCAGGAGTTTCGATGGCAGCTACAGGAGGTGCATTTCCCATCTTTTGTAGGGCTTGGAGAAGATGCTTGTTTTGCTCTTTTAATATTCTCTTCTCTTCCTTTGCCTCTTGAAGCTTTTTGCAAAGGGCATCCACTGCGGATAAGGCCTCTCCTTACATGCTCTCTGATGATGTTCCCATTGTGACTTGAGTCACTGTAAAATCTGTAGGAGATAGATCTTTTTTCTCCTTTGTGGGATCAGGGTATGCGATCTCCATAACTCTTTCACCTGAAGCACTTTGAGAGAAGCAGGTTATGGCCTTTTGCTTCTTAGCCCCTTTAGTTGGAATAATAGAGAAGTCCATAGGTGCAGTGGGTAATTTCCTCTTGTGTTGGACTCAAGTGTTTGGATATCCATTCTGAACTTAAGGGAGTGGGACCAGAGGGAGAAGAGGAAAAAGGGGTGGAAGAAGGAGCAACTACAGTGGACATGGGGAAATGTGTCGAGACGCTGGGTGGTGGCATTGAAAAAGAAGCCAACCCTCCAACACTCACGGGGGTAGGAGTCACTGTAGGAGAGGAAACCGTGGGGGTGGAAGGGATTTGTGAGATGAGGGAAGAAAGGCTAGGGGACAGATTCACAAGGGAAGAGAAGATGTAGGAAGAGGAAGGGGGAACAATAGAAGATGGGGGAGAAGACACTACTAAAGGAGTGTTTGGTTGAGTGACATGAGGAGGGGAAGGAGGAGTGGGAGAGGGTATGGTGGGAATCTCAACAGTTGTAGTAGTGGCAACATCCTAAGTGGATGTGCCCATTGGAGTGATTACTGCTTCTTCTTCTTCTGGGGATGTTAGGCTTACTACCTGCTCTTACATGGCAGAGGGAGGGCTCTCAGGAGCTTCCTCTTGAATGGTGCTTGTCTCTCCCTCATTATCCTTTCCTTTTCCCTTTAGGCAAGTGCTTCAGCTTGGTGGGTGCATTTCTCAAGGGAGACGTGGTAAAGTCTACTCCAAGGTAGATGAGACCATTTTTCTTGCACCAATGCTCAGTGCGCTGCAGAGTGCCCTTAACCCTTTCCTCAATAGTCTGAGGTGCCTTAGTTCTATCAATTTCAGTGAATGGCCAATTGTCCCCGTCTGTGTCTAGAAAAACCTGATCAACTTCTTGATCAGTTGCTTGAAAAGCCCTTTGGGACAATGGCCACACCATACTGAATGATCTCTGTCAGGGCTAGCCGGGAGTGATCCTTTCTGTCTGAGCTTGACTTCGTGATATAGATCAATGTAGCTATCTTCGATCTGAGGGACGTGATTGGGATTGAGCTTTACCCTTGGAAGGCAATTACGAGGATCAAAGGTTGGCCTCACCGGGAAATTATGCTTTAAGTTTAGCAATTCAAGCTCTGTAAACATCTCCCGGGATTTACTTTGTGAAGCACAAGTGTACCTACCCACCGTGAGGGGGAATGGATTTCCACCCTTCTTTCTTTTCAAACATTTTTCATGGTATGTGATAAGTTGTCTAGACAACTCCAATAGGATCAGCTTAGGCCCTGCATACCTCGGTAACTTGGTGGGATCCCCCAAGAAGTTGGCGGCCATGAGATAGGTGAAAGTGGGGAATTGTGTGAATAACAATCCTCACTTCTCTGTGGTAGTGACCACGCTTTTGGTTGTCCGACCGTGAGTCATATTGGGCCGTAAGAGGAAGATGACGCCATAGAAGAAGGCATCATTGATTTTACTGAATTAGGCTATACTATTTTCCAGCCTTAACTCTAGATAATACTCATATATTCTGACCTGGGGCCATACCCCACATTGATTTAATGCTGGGTAGTCCCTCTCTGAGGCAGCAACATACACTACATAGGAGTTCATATAGAACCTCCTAGTTTTCAAAATTTGTTGTTGTTCAGAGATTGTGCTGCTGATAATATATCCCCATTCGAAACATTGCTCAGGGCATTTTTTCTCATGGTTTCTAAATATTTGAGCATCCACTTGTGAAAGTAATGGGCATCGGGAAGCCCAAATACCCTACTCAGGAAGGTGATGGTGTCACTCAGTTCTTATGAAAAGTCACTACGATGAATGACTTGTGGCCACCTGCTTACCACCTTCTTGTTTTTGAGGTACACCTCATTCATCAGTGACATGCATTTATCTTCATTCTCATTCCATGTCTTCATGTAGTCCTCTTGGCTTACTGCTACGAAATTTTGGTGGTGAGGGATACCCAACATGATTTCAAAGTGCCGAGCAGTGAGGTTGATTATTACCTCGCCCTTCTCATTTTCAACACATCTTGTGTCTTTATTATAACAATGGCCCACTACCATCATGAGCTCATTGTTGATTGCGCTCATGGGAATTCCTGCAGAAAAGTGTAGACCACTACCGACCAATTTGTCCATCCATGGGATTCCCGTGACCTTTTTGGTTCTAGCCCAGAAGTCCTCCATGTCAATATGGCCGACCTTTGAATCTTTAATATCCAGGTCACACTCTGCAAGGGATTCGGGCATCCTGACCCTTTGGTATTTATACTTCATTTCTTCTTATGTTAGCTTGGCTTTACCCTTGGACTTGGTTGGCTTCTTACTCAATGAAGACATGTCTGAATTTGAGTTCAACTGTTGATCTGCAAGAAGAAGTAGGGAAGTCCATCACAGAAGAGCCATGTTAGCTGTTAAGTCGTCCATCAAAGCTTACAGAATGAAAAGTTAGCAATTTACAAGCCTCTGGGCGTAAAGCGCAGCTCTACTGCAAGCTGTAGGGTCTCAAAAAGCAAGGCGCACTTTAGGAAAGTGTTGCATGGAAGAAAACAATGCCAAAAGGGGCGCAAGGCACGAAAAATCTACACAACATTCAGATGTTGGTTTCAAGGGATATGCACTTGTGCACCATATGAATCCTTTTAACTGGGCACAAATTTATTTGGTGTAGCAAGGCCTCATGGTGCACCATTGATGTAGATGTGGTATATGTTGCAAAATATTATGATGTGCCAAAGGGGTGTAGATTCAAAGGATGCATCATCAAGGTAAGGTGCGCCAAGAATTTAAGCTTTGCACGACGCGGGAAGGCCCTGTACAACATTCATTGTGGTTGTAGTTGTTTGTGTGCTTGTGCCTGTGCTTGCACTTAGGAATTTATGAGTTTATAAGGCGTGGGAAAGGATAATGTTGTGTGTAGGGATAGTGCGCCTATGGCGCGACTGTGTTTGGTGTAACAATAATGAAGTCAGTGCCTTGTAAAAATAGTGGGTTTGATGGAAACAACTTTTAGAATTTTTATTGCCTTTGCTTGTGGTTTTTTGACTCTTTCAACTTAGAGTTTGACAGTGAGGGGAACGGAGGAAAAAGGGATAGGGGTCCAATCTGAGGCAGGGCCTCCCAGTTAAGTAGATCTGGAAAGAGAGTAAAAATGGTTTGGAAAGTGGTTTACAATATGAATGGGAGTGAAGTCATCTTCTTAGGTTCATTGTTGTTTTTTTTAAATAACACAAACCACCAAAACAAACAAAGAAACCACAACAAATCCACAAGAAGGGCAAGGGCCACTTACTAGGAATATATAAGATAGAGGAAACGATGTGGGATCCACGAATGCGATGAAAAGAAACACATGAGGCTGACAGGAACACTGACAAGTGCAGAAGAATAAATTTTCACATTTTTTGAATTGTGAAAATGACAGGTCGGATGCGCCTATTTATAGAAAAAGGTGCAATAAATGTGCCACCAAATTTTCTATGGTGCAATTAGGGAAATGTTGACATGAAACTATTTACGTATTGGCGTATCTTTTAAAGTTTCGACACTACGTTTTTAGTGCCTTGGCGCACCATTGATGGGCGTAAAATTTGGAGTGTTGAAAAGTGGGCGCATGCATGCCTTTGCGCATTTTTTAAAGGCACAACATTGGAAGGTGCAACATTCAGAGGCGCAACATTCAGAGGCGCAACATTCAGAATGTTGAAACTCAATAGAATGCACCAAAGGAATATAGGGGGCACAGTTTTGGTTGGTGTAACGTGAAAGAAAACTGCGCCCAACCCAAAAAAAGGTTGAAAATGACCAAGTTCCAAAAACTAGATTTTCCAGAAAAGGGGTTTTATGCCATTCCGAACGTTAAGAGACCTCAACGGGGGACCAAAATGGAAAATCTAGTATGGTTACCTGCAAAATTACCCTTGTCGATTTTATAGGATAACAGTCTCATAGAAGGGAATGATGGTGGTCATGTAGGGGATCTGGGAATCCATATGAAGCCTTGCTATTTACTTCATAAATGCAACCAACTGACGTCCACCAGGTCGATTCACCTTGCCACCGCATTTCCCTATCCTGCGTTAAAAGAGGAGGTTTGGAGCAGGGTTAAGGTGAGAACTAGGTGTAGGGTCTTGTTTTGTTTTGCAAAAGCACCTTAAGGATAGGAGATTTAAGGGGATGCATCTGTATAATGTTTCATTCCTAGTTTTTTAGCATAGTTGTTGGCTTAGAAGAAAGACGTGGGCAACCTTTTGTGTAGGAGGGGAAAAATAAATGCAAAATTATGGATCTGTAATGATCTTTTGGGTGTTATTTGTTGTGGCAACCCAACCATTTTGGGTAAAACTCTAAACTACACCTTTAAATATATATATATATATATATATATATATTTGCTTGTGATGGATGTATAGAGGCCATTACCTTATGTTGCATATCTACACACCTCATCCTGTGTAGAATGAGAGTTTTTGGGTGGGGATGATGTATGGCCCACAAATTTTTTCGGCATATTCTAGGTTTGCGTATGATCGGATCCTTATTGTAGTATGGCAATGCATCTAAGGACAATGAAAAATGGTTTTTGCTCCTCTAACCGCACCCTTGTTTTAAAAAAAGGAGTTATGTCAGGACAACAAATTGTTTGACGAAATTCCTAAGTGAGATGCTGAACCGAATCCCGCGACTTCGACCAACTTCGTTCCTCCAAGCATGGTTCATCTCTCCTCATCTCTCATAATTTCTATTATTTAGTTTTTCTTTTGCAACAGAATAAAATTTTAAACCAAAGGATTTTCATACATTTGATTGTATTAAATAAACTGGTTTTAAAACAATAAAACGTTATAACGTAACTTACAGGACCTAATATTCCTTGGTAGATAATTGACTTAAACCCTCATTTCGTTATGATCTAGAAAATCTCCAAACCAAACCAGATTACTAAAATACCCATATTTATTGACATGTTGAAGTTGAGTTCCCAGTAAATATGTGGACCGGTTCCTTCTTAAAACAGATAAATCACGATTTTCAGAGTCGTGTAAAACAACCTTCGTAACTCCAGAAAGGAGATGTTAAGTTTTATATGTGTACCTTGTTATGTGAGGATTCACTTCAATCCTTAAATCAACCTCGAGTGAGCGTTTGTGATATTTTGACGCCCTTCTAGGAGCCCTATTACATCATTTTGCAGCAGTAAGAAGCTGCTTAAATTGAAAAGTTGGGTTTCGTATCGGGTCGCCGTTTGAATCCTGGACAACAAAATGCTTATCCACCTTCTCAAACCTCTAGCATTTTTGTTGAGTTGTGGAGCTCAATTACTTTAGCTTAGATTGTAATGTAAAACTAGTTGGAAAATACAGTAACCGACATCGGTTAGGGGAAACCGGCATCAGTCACCCAGGACAAACATCGGTCAGTCAAGGAGGAACCGACATCAATTTGGGCTAACCAACATACATTACCTGTGCGAGGATGTTTTAATTAACTCTCGGGAATTACATCTATTTTTAGCATTAAAGTATTTCTATTGATTGTAATTGCATGACTAAGTGCCCTAAGTCTATAAATGACTATATAAACATAAACACTAGGGTTTAGAAGTAAGTATTAACAAGAATTAAGAAGAAATTGTAAAATTTGTTGAGAAAGAAAATTCTTAGAGAAGAAGAAAAAGCTTGAAAGAAAGTACTGTATATCTGAGAGGTGTGGAAGATTGTAAATCTTCATTGTATATCTTGTCAAAGCTTTGGATAATAGATTGGCTTGTTTCTTGGTGGACGTAGCCCACACTGGGTGAACCATGTTAAATATGGTGTTGATTTATGTCTCTTTTTTGTATATTTATTCTGGTAGAAGATCCACTTGTATTTGCATGTATGGTAAGATATGATATATTATCTATAAAACCGGTGTGCTCACCCCAACAACTGATATCAGATCTTTGTTTGATGGTTTTGTGTGTTGACAGATTTACTCACAGAGGGTTTTCTAATTGAGTGGGAGCTACAACAATGACAAAAGAAAACAAATACAAGGTAGAGAAGTTTGACGACTGAAATTATCAATTATGGAAGATGCAGATTGAGGATTATCTATATACAAGAGATTTGTATTTACCGTTGGATGAGAAGTCTAGACATACAAAGACTACTGATGAAGAATGAAAGATTATTGACAGAAAGGCTTTGGGATCTATAAGATTGAGCTTGACAACATCCGTGGCTTTCAATATTACAGAAGCAACTTCTACGGTAGAGTTAATGAAATATCTTGCTAATTTATATGAAAAACCTAGTACTTGAAATAAATTTTATTTGAACAAGAAACTATTTAGTTCTAAGATGCATGAAGGTGGATTTGCATCTTGTCATTTGAATGATTTATGATCTATTGTAAATAAGTTAAAATTGGTTGAAATACCATTTGACGATGAAGTAAAAACACTCTTATACTTATGTTCTTTGCCTGGTAGTTGGGATAACTTAGTAATGGATGTTAGTAATATAAAATATACCAATAATATTTTAAAGTTTAATGCTGTGGTTAGTATAATCTTGAATGAAGAAATTCATAGGAAGAGTACATAGGAATCATCATCTGGGAATGCTTTGAATGTAGAAAGCAGGGTTAGGCAAAAGGAGAGATCCAAGAATAAGAGTAATGGGAAATCAAAGTCAAGGGATAGTAGATCAAAATCCAGAAGTAAGGGAATTACTTGTTGGAAATGTGGAAAGAAAGGACATGTAAAGAAATATTGTTGGTCAAAGGACAAAAAGAACCAACAACACGACAAAGGTAAAGAAGAAAATCTTGCTACATCAGATGTAATGCAAGATGCTCTTATTCTTTCTTTAGATAATAGAATTGAATCATGGGTTTTATATTCAAGAGATTCTTTCCATGTAACCTCTAATAATGGTTATTTCAAAAATTATGTTCAGGGAAATTTTAGGCATGTTTATTTGGGTGATGATGAACCTCGCAGTATTACTGGTAAAGGGGAAGTTCATTTAAAATTGTAGAATGGAAATACATGGGTATTAAAAGATGTGAGGCATGTGCCAAGCCTAAAGAGGAATCTTATTTATGGAGGGAAACTAGGTGAATCTGGTTGCATGGTTACTTTTACGGGAGACTCTTCAAAAGTCACCAAGGGTGTTTTTATTGTGGAAAGAGGTAAGAAGGTAGGAATGTTATATTTATCTACCTGTATTACTGATTCCTTTTTTGCATTATCTACTTCGGATTCAGATGCATGCATGTGGCATAACCAGCTGGGCCATATGAGCTAAAAAGGAATGTAGATCTTAAAGGCTAAGGGTAAGTTATCATATTTGAAAGATTTAGATCTTGATTTCTGTGAGCATTGTGTCTTTGGAAAGAAAAAGAGAGTGAGATTTCTCAAAGTTGGGGAAACTAAGAAGGAGCATAAATTGGAGCTTGTACACTCAGATGTGTGGGGACCAGCTCAGGTAGCTTCTCACGGAGGATCCCAATATTATGTTACTTTCATTGATGATGCTGCAAGAAAGGTATGATTTTATTGTATTAAACGTAAATATGATGTTTTTGAGACTTTTAAAAGATGGAAAGCCCTTGTTGAGAATGAATCAAATTATAAGTTAAAGTTCCTTAGATCTGACAATGGTGGTGAATATTGCGGTAAGGATTTCAATGATTATTGTTTAGTGAATGGGATACGTAGAGAAAGAACGGTTCTAAGAACACCACAGGAGAATGGTGTTGCAGAAAGAATGAACATGACAATCATGGAATGTGCTAGAAGTATGAAAATACATTATGGACTGCCCTTATAGTTTTGGGCGGAAGCAGTTGATACAATGATTTATTTAATTAACCATGGGCCTTCAAGTTCACTAGATGGAGGAGTACCAGAGGAAGCTTGGATAAAAAATGAGGTAGATCTTTCTTTTCTTAAAGTTTTTGGGTCATAAGATTTTATGCATGTTGATAAGGAAAATAGGAAAAAGTTGGATGCAAAATCCAAGAGGTGCACTTTCATTGGTTATGGATCTGGTGATTTTGGTTTCTTTTTTTGGCATTTACATAATTCTAAAATTATTAGGAGTCATGATGTTGAATGGAATGAAAATAGAATGTACAGGGATCAAATTGTGGTACCTAAGGATGAACCGGTTGAGAAGTTTGTGAATGAAAATGAACTCTCAGATTTAAAAGTATTACCTATAGGGTTACACAGTAACTGATGTCAGTTGACCCCTGAATGACATCGGTCAGCAGAACTAGTATTGGTTACAGAAGAGCCGAACCGACATCGGTTAGTAGAACCGATGTCGGTTAGAGGTGATCGACGTCGATCATTGTCAGATTTGGATACAAATGTCTAGGAGGTCCAGATTGAGCCTCCGGTACCCCAAACTCCTATGAGAAGGTCACAAAGGGTAAGTAAACCTCCATAAATATTTACACCTTCTCTATTTTATTTATTATTGACTGACAATGGTGAACCAAAGAGATTTGAAGAAGCAATGTAGGATAAGATCCACGTCCAGTGGGAGCATGGCATGGATAAGGATATGAACTCCTTAGAATAGAACCAGACTTGGGATTCGGTTAAGTTTCCAGCAAGTAAGAGGACATTACAGAACAAGTGGGTTTATAGGATAAAGGAAGAAGAGGGTGGAAAAAAAAGGTACAAGGCAAGGCTTGTACTAAAGGAATTTGCACAGAAAGCAGGTATTGACTTTGGTGAAATATTTTTGTTTCACTTGATTCTAGATCGTTTCTTTGAATGTTGACAAAACAAATAAGGGTAATGGGCTAGGAGGAATACCTGTTGAGATGCTGGTCGTGGGTTATTACGCACGTATGACTTCTAAATCCACAGCTGATCATGAGAGCTTCCTTTTTTCTTGGAGGAACTACCTGAAATGGAACATAAGATCACCAAATAAAAGTTAAACAATATATGCAGTAGACTACCTAGTGTGTGCTAGATCCGGGAAGTGTGATACTTCATAGATGACTCTCAATCCATTGTTTAAAATAACTTAATACAAAAAATAAAGGAAATCCTATTGTATTTAAAATGATTTAGGTATCTCATTCATCTACAATAATAAAATTCGTTCACAACAGGCTAGGCTATGATTGAATTTGAAGGTCAAGGTCACTTTCAGGGTATTGGTACTGGTCAGGGTTTTGGTACTGGTCAGGGTTAGGTTCTGGGAAGTTTAGGTATTTGGTGGAGACTTTAGGCTTTGATCTAGGTTTCTAGTAAAAGACACAGAGACCGACGTCATTTTAGGTTAGCTAGTGACGGTTATGGGTGATTGGCATCAGTATGGTCGGGGTACATGAAACTCAATAAAACTTGGTTAGGTGATAGATCTGGGGTTAGATGAAGATGGAAGGGAAATGGCCAGATTCGTATGGATTTGAGGTATGTATAAGAATGATTTAGGTCTAGGTAGGGGCAATGTATAGATGTGGATAAAAAGATGGTCAAATTTGCATGGAGGTAAATGATGGGGGAATAGAAATGACAACAGAAACTAATAACAGATGTAAAAGGATCTACCAAATGACAAATGAATAGGTGCTGGTTAACAAGACTTATTGTTTGTATGAACTTGATGCCTGGTTGGTAATGGTGGGTGATAAAATGGAATGGACTTGATGTGGTGCTGACACTTCCTTGGATACTCCCATGAAGAAAAATGGCTTTGTGGTTGCTTCAGGTGCTGGCTATAGATGTTCTGATGCTTGTACGAATGTTGGTTCTGCTTACATGCAGCTCTGGTTTCGTCACTTGTTCTAAGAAGATATATCTCTCTCTCAAAAATGTGCTAGCCTCAAAATAAGGTTGATTTTGGGATTAAATGGTAACCGATGGCTATTTTGGCTTAACCGGTGGCGGTTAAGGGTAGCAGGTGTCGGTTAGGGTGGGATTTCCTAGGTTTACTAAACTAGACAGATCCCCTTGATTTTCTTGGATCTCATTTCGTTTACCCCACGGATTAGCATGTAAGCTTCCTTCTAACAGGTGGTAATATGGTTAGAGGGAATGTAGGCATTAATTTTTAGGGTTTGGGTAGGTCTTATTTAGTTATGGCAACTTACTAAGAATAGGTCTTAGGATGAGGTGGCTAGATGAGGTGGATATGTGGGAATTATCTCAATTAGGATATTTAAATAATAAATATGGTGAGGATAATGAATTAATTTAATTTAAATAATTAAATTAAAATTATAGTGGGGTGATGGGGGCCATGTCTAGGTGGATGTGTTCAAGGTATTTATTTGATGAGGGACCAAGGGGAGTATGACCCAATTTTGGTGTCTACATTTTGCCCCTTTTTGTTGCATAGCTTGTATTGGTAAGCGGCACTGACAAAAATAAGATGTGGTTGCCTCATGTGTGGGTGAAGGTGATCCCCCTCAAATCAGGAACTAACAAGGAAAAAGGTAGAAGTGGTGAGTGGTTTGATAAAAGGTGAATGTGATGAAGAGGAAGGTGGGTAACGAGGGAAATAGGAAAAAAAGTCTACTTGGGTAATCTAGGTAATGGGTCAGGGTCAAAGGTAGTAACAATTAAATGCATGTACATGTATAAACTGTAGCACGATACGAGGTTGAAGAGTAGGCAAAATCTACATTTTCTAAGGTCAATTGGTTTATCCAAACAAGGTTGAGGTGATTCTGCTATCCAAGGTATAGGATATGGTCAGGAAACACGATGCAGATCAGGTACAGAAATGTTTAGGTATGTTCTGGTACACAAAAGGTGGGGTCAAGATAAATGGTCACGGCAAGAGGCAAGGTAAGGTCAACAACATAGGTAACAGTGTCGCAAGGTATAACAGGCACATGAGGTCATAGGTCACTAACAATGTTCCAGGTCCAAGAATCTAGATCACAACACAGGTAGGGCCGAGGGATGGGAAAAATAACAAGTCCCCCACTGAGGATGGGGTGAGGGGGGGTCAAGGATGATTAGGTTACAAAGATAAAGAGAAGTGATCTAGGTGTGAGTGTTGGTGTGAGGTAAGAAAGGATGTAATGGGTCAAAAATTGGAGATATGGTGAAAGTGTGGGAAAAGTTGAAGCAGAGTAAAAACTGATGACGGTTTCAACGGTAACTGATGCCTATATAGGGTAACTCAATTGACCGACGATGGTAAGCTAGGGCACATAACCAATGCCAGTGAAGATTAAACTGGGACGTTGGTTAGGTTGGGGTTGTTATAAAAAAGAGAAAAATCCATGTGTGTTTTGGAATTGATCTATCCCGTTTCAAATAGAGGAGAACAAAACATGAGAGAGAGTGAAAAAGGGTGGAAAGTGACTGAGACGAGAACGGAAGGATTAGGTTGGAGAGCTACAAATGGCTAGGTGATAGGTGGTCGATAGGTGGATTCATGGGCTGATATTGAGATCGATTTGAGTGGATAAGAGTGAATGGCAGAGTGAGAGGTCATTTGGGGATGGTGGAGGCAAGAGAGGGATCGGGTGGGACCACCAGTGTAGTGGCCTAGACATACCACCACGCAGGCGGATGGTAACATGATGAGGTGAGGATTTAACCCATGTTCCATGCTTGTTTTGAAGATATATTAGGTTAGAAAGTTGGGTTGGGGAAAAAGAAAATTGGGTTTTTTTTGTTTTTTTGGGGGGGAAAATTAAGATTTGAAATGTGAGGAGGGTGAAAATTGGGTAGAATAGGAGTGGGGAGAAAGGTAAGTGGTGGGAATAGGGGTAGTATGCTGGGGTGGGAGGGAAATTGTAGGTTAGAATAGATGGTACAAGGGTTAGGTGAGGAATGAGATATATCAAACTGGGCATGCCACAGGCAAGCTACCACGAGGTGTATATGACGACATTTTGAGAGATGTATATTATTCTGATATGAATGTATGACTGGCGTCAGATGGATATATAACCTATTTTTAGTCATGAGATGAGATTACCGATGTCTAATTATGGGTAAACCATGGTTGATCTTTGATAGACCGATGCCAGTTAGGGGGGATATGCATAGAGCTGGACTTATGGTTGGTGTCCAAGTGTCGAGAATGATGGGAAAATCAGGTTAGTGTTAGGGCATTGTTGAGTCAGGAGGATAGGGGGCATGTTTGATTGGGTAGGGATTGGTGTCTGAGGCATAGGGGATGAGTCAGGTCAGGTAGGCATGGTTGGAGGTAGGGTAGGAAAAGTAACGATGTAAAAATAGGCATGGGTGAGTCAGGGGATAGGTACATGTGTTCGGTAAAAATAATTGGGTCATGAATAATGTCTATGCATTTTTGTTGGATGCAGGTTAGAGATCAGCTTTGGTTGCAATTCAGGGTGCCACCCCTACTCGTGCACAGTGAATGATGATATGGCTGCATTTTAAGCCAATGGACTTCTAAGCACTTGCATGATGCTGGGAAAGAAATGGGGTAATCGAATGCTAACCGGTATGTAGTTTGACAGCCAAGTAAAAATGGTGAAGCAATTCATCCATTTGATTGGGATTCGATTTCCAACATTTTTGACCTACCGACGGCTGAAACTGACATTCACCTTGGTAGCATGTGATTTAGGAAAATGAAAGATAAATATGATTAGGGTAAAGTAGGTGGCCAAGATAATCCTCCAGAGGGCCCCATGCCCTCGGATTTGATGCCTGACTCATATTCCTAGTAAAAGGGACCTGGCAGAGCTGACATTTAACCCCTAAACAAACCTTAGCTATCGAGATATGGCACCTAGCCCATATGAGAGGATAATCGATGTCTAGTAGTGAGAACAAGTGATGAAGGTAGTCTGCTGCTATGCATTAGTAGATGTAGAGCGTGGGAGTATTACCGTGATCAGATGCATCCGTAGCCTGCTACCTGACATGATAATGGAGAGGATCCTGATCTACCTTGGGCACAAGATCATTCCTGAGGAAGTGCCAGTTACTATATCAGAGCTCATGGGCTTATTGATCACCCACGGCGGGTTCTAGCCTAGGCATCAAGCACCGTACAAATAGTTCACTGTTTTGCCTACGAGCATCACTCATCTATGTGCATCTAGTAGGTATGCCCCAAGTAGATGCCTTTTAGCATCTGTTATTGTATATTTTTCTCTACATTTCCATGGGTCCCCCATCATGGGATCAGCAGCTATGCAAACATTGACCATATTTTTATCCATGACCCTGTAGCACTACCCATACCTGGACCTTAATCATTCCTTTGCATACCTTAGATCCATACGAATCTTTCCATTTCCCTCCCATCTTCATCTAATCTCAGATCTATCACCCATCTGAGTTTTATTGAGTTTCATGTACCCTGACCATATCGACCCTGGTTACCCACAACCATTGATGGTTAGCCTAAACCAATACCGGTCATACCAGACCGACGTCAGTCTCTGTGTCTTTTACCTGAAACTAAGAATAGAGCTCCTAAACTTCCACCAAATACCCAAAACCACCCAGAATCTCTCCCTAACCCCATCAGAATTTGACCCTGTACCTATCTTATGGGACCCTATCCCACCCCTTCCTATGTAATGGGACCCTATCTCGGTGCCTGTGGTGGTGCCATCAGCCCTTGCCCCTGTGCCTATATCTGGGTGTGTAAGGCCCCAATCTAGATCATTTCTTCGAATGTTGACAAAACAAATAAGGGTAATGGGCTAGGAAGAATACCTGTTGAGATGTTGGTCGTGTGTTTTTGCATGCATATGACTTCTAAATCCACATATGATTAGGAGAGCTTCCTTTTTGCTTGGAGGAACTACCTGAAATGGAACACAAGACCACCAAATCAAAGTTAAACAATATATGCAGTGGATTGCCTACTATGTGCTAGATTCGGGAAGTATGATACTTCCTAGACAGCTGTCAATCCACTGTTTAAAACAACTTAATGTGAGAAATAAAGGAAAGCCTACTGTAGTTAAAATAATTTAGGTATCTCATTCATCTACAATAAGCAAATTTTTTCACAATAGGCTAGGCTATGATTGAATCTGAAGGTCAAGGTCACTGTCAGGGTATTGCTACTGGTCAGGGTTAGGTTCTGGGTAGTTTAGAGTATTTGGTGGAGACTTTAGGCTCTGATATGGGTTTTTGGTAAAATACACAAAGACCAATGTCGGTTTAGGTTAACCAACGATGGTTATGGGTGACCGGTGTCGGTATGGTCGGGGTACAAGAAACTCAATAAAAGTTGGCTAGGTGATAGATTCAGGGTTAGATGAAGATGGAAGGGCAATGGCTAGATTCGTATGGATCTGTGGTATGTACAGGAATGATTTAGGTCTAGGTAGGGAAAATGTAAGGATGTGGATAAAAATATGGTCAAGTTTGCATGGAGGTAAATTATGGGGGAATATAAATGAAAGCAGAAACTAATAACAGATGTAAAAGGATCTACTGAATGACAAATGAATAGGTGCTGGTTAACAAGACTTAATGTTTTTATAAACTTGATGCCTGGTTGGTAATGGTGGGTGATAAAATGGAATGGACTTGATGTGGTGCTGGCACTTCCCCGGATGCTCCTGTGAAGACAAATGGCTTCGTGGTTGCTTCAGGTGATGAGATGGATAGAGGGGCGCCATGCTGAGAAGCATGAGATGATCCCAATTAATAGGGTTAGACGTAGTTTGGATTGCTATAGGACATACCTCCACCCTTCCCACAATACATGAGAGATGACGTGGAGAGGCCATTTCCTCTACCACAGTTGAAACTACCCACAAGGCAGAGGAACAAGTCGTAGACTGACGGATCAATGATGCTAGAGTGACAGACAGATATAAACAGTGGTGGGCAGCTCATTTACGAGAAGTGCCACCCAGCCTGGGGTAGCCAGATTTAGTCACGATCACGGTGCAGAGAGATGACCTACAGGGGTAGGTGGTGACCCTGATTACCCATTTGGGTATGGTGCACAAATAGTTGGCCAGTTCAGAGGTGGAGGTGGCCGAGTTACATGCACATGTGTCTGATCTTCAGGCCCAGATGGCTCAGGGTGGGGATGGAGATGGAGATGGTGATGATGGTCAGGTGGCCTCCCTACAGGCATAGGTGACAGGGTTACAGGGCTAGTTGGCCATGACACAAGCACATATTGGGGCTTTACAAGCCCAGATACAGGCACAGGGGCAGGGGCCGATGGCACCACCATAGGCATCGGGATAGGGTCCCATTACACAGGTAGGGGTGGGAGAGGGTCCCACAGGATAGGTACAGGGTTAGAGGCTGATGGGGCCACCACAGATAGTACCTATATCAAGGTTGTGGGTATGAGAGATGAGGCCAGGTACTATCAGGAATAGCTGATGACAGCAGGGATAGATTGTCTATCATATGCCAAGTACAGGGCACAACAGGCCTCTAGCGTGAGGACCAGATCACGCACGCATAGTGTGGAGAGCACAGGGGGCCATCGAGCCCTAAGACATGGTTAGGGTGAGGCCACCAGTTCCCAGAGGCCAGTTCTAGTTGATGTATCAGCAGGGATGCAGCCACCACCTATGATGGGTGGGGAGATGTTAGTAGGTTACGAGATAGGGGCCGAGGAGGTAAAGGGGACAGGCGAGACAGATAAGGAGGATGTCTGCCATGATGATGCCTGATATATGGATCCTGATTTTGACGTAGTTTTTATTTTTGATATAGACCAGCCTACATGCCAAGAGTTGTTATACTTTTGATCATATACCAGCCTGCGTGCCGAAGATGGTGAGGATGTATATGAGAGATTTTGAGAGATGTATATTATTTTGATATCAGTGTGTATTGGATGGATACACACCTAGTTTTATGATGAGGTGGATGACATTTTTATGTACTTTGATGTTGATAGACTGTGATGGTTTATGCATAGATGGGCTTATGGTAGGTGTGTTAGGCATGGATTGAGTTAGGTTATAAGCATGGATTGAGTTAGGTTGTTGTCTAGGCATGGATTGAGTCAGGTTTTAGGCATGGATTTGTCATCACCAATCTGGCACTATGATAATTATCCACCGGGAACTCCTCGTGCACGATTATTTACTAATGCACAACTTTTAGTTTGGTGGATGTAATCTGGAAACACAACAAAAAACATAACACAAGAATACCATAGACTATGATACGAAGGAATGATGACAAATCTGAAATATAAGTGTAAATTATAATATCAACATGAAATTGTTACAATCTCACCCATGAGGTACTTCAAATGTTACTAACTTCACTTTCCTTCTAACAATAACTATGGGAGAAACTTCACAATTACACCTCTTAATGGCTTCTTTAACACACTTACTCATACAATATTTCTCACTACTTCCTTATATATTAAATGAGGGTGGTGGAATCTCTATTTATAGAAATTTCAAGCTTATTCACCTTATCTCTAAGATAGGATAAGAAATCTACTATGACGAATCATATTCCATACCTTAACTCTTATCTTTATATGAATGTAGTTTTGTGTTGATCCTCTTGGGCAAATCCAACATGCAACACATTGATTTTGGTAAGGTTTAGCATACATGAATTGTAAGGGGTTGGTGTTGGTCAGATACCAGTTAGAAGGAAGTCATTTGTGGTTGAGTAGGTAATGACGGAGTTTTGTGGCAATGAAAATCTAAGTGCTAAGAATTTTTTTTCAGGAGTCCCCTGTATCAGGTTTCGTAGTCTAGGAAGAGTATGGCTTATGTAATCTAACCAGGATACTCTTTTTGGGGTACGGTGTTGGTCACGGAATAGAAGGTTTTTTGGTTGAGTAGGTAATGACGGAGTCTTTGGTGAGCAAGGGAAAAATAAGGCTACGCAAAGTTTTCTTAGTTTTTGGGTGCATCGGGTTTCGTAGTCTGGAAAGAGTTTGACAATATGTAATAAACCACCTACTCTCTATGTTGTTCAATACTACGCATGAGTGATGCGTAATGGCCAAGCAAGGAGTGGTCGGTAGTATGAGATGTATAGGTTGAGAAAAGAGTTGATTGATTCTTGTTCAGGTGGAATGAGCTACAGATTGGTTGAATCTTGAAGGTATGTGTGGGTAAGGCCTCAGTATGAATCTTTGATGGCAGTCGATAGTCCCATTTAAAGGAGACATCCTTCTGTGTCTCAGATGATGAACGATGGTTGACACCGATCAGACAATTATGCACCAATGAAATGTCGAGTATAGACTACAACTTACCTTACATGGCTACGAAGTTAATTCCTAAGGTGTAGTGGGCATCGAGGCATTTCAAGAATGACCTTGAACTTTAGTAGAGGTCAGGAGCTTCTATACTCACGTAAGGATAACGATCAGAGGCCCCAAGGAAATGGTGTTCTATGAGAGAACTATGAAGACAGGACTTCTTGGGTTGAAGGTGGACGTAATATTTAACTAAGGTCGGTCAAAGATGGTTTTTTAGGTGGAGCGAGGTGCTTGGAGTGGCATTTAGACTGATGTCCTCGAGGAGTTCAATACAGGCCTACTTAGTAGATGGTTCAGCAATATACGATACCACTATGGATGTCATGTTTGAAGATAGTACATGTCATAGCCCGCTTATATGTGACATCCAATGTTCTCATTAAGGCTAAAAGGCATGACCCTTCCATAGCAGATTGGTTCCCCCAAGGTGTGTGCTGAAATGACGGTTGGTGAGTGATTGGAAGTCTGCTGAAAATGGGCAAGTTTGTGATGGTGATTTGGGTGTATAACCTGGTAGTATCAAGTCCATCCATGAGGTGATAGCATGGTACGAAGGTGACTCGTGGCCATAAAGGAGGTGTTCATCCTATGCTATGATCAATAGCTAGGGTAGTTGGTGAAGTCATCTTTTGGGCATAGCTAGATTGAGGTCAGGAGTAAGGAATGTGTTGACACTATATAGGTGATACTCCCCCAAAGTGAGGCATTGAAAAATGCCTTCCAAGGGATCAGTGGTTGGTATGTGGGTAGTTGGAATGGATGATGTATTAGAGGTTGACATCGGGGGTGGAGCTGAACAAATTGGGAGGCTGATGGTTCGAGCTGTGGAGGTTGTGGCAGTGGTTGGAATGAAGGATGGCAGGTGTGGTTGAGGTAGTGGTTGGACTGGTGAGGGGAGGTGTGGGTGACGCGGCAGTGGTTGTGGAGGTAGATGCTTTGAATGGGTATGAGCACATTTCATTGGGTTGGTAAAGAATGTTGTAAGTTTTGAAAGGTGATGGGTTAGCTAGTAATGGTATAGGTGTGTTGTTCATGCTCGAACTTCACATAATGATGCAAAGTGGAAGGGACACAACCCATAACATGAATCCAGGGTCGGCCAAGCAACATGTTATATTGAAATTCCCCCTCCAAGACGTAAAATAACTCTGGAACAGTGTGGGGGACCACGTGAACGTGGAGGATGATAGTGCCTAGTGTAGAGGTGATAGCGTCATTAAATGAATGCAACATGAAAGGATGTTTATACATGCAATTGTCAGGTATGCACATTTTAGTGAATGAATGGGATGAAATGATATTAATGCTAGTCACCCCCATCGATCATGACACGATCGTACATATATATCATCAATGTGGACAAAGATGAAGAGAGCATGGGTTTGGGTCATCTGGTTTGGTGCGGGTGTGATCTCTTCCTCTGATAAGCTAAGGGAGGCTACTTGGTGAGTAGGTTGAGGTGTGGATAAAGGTGGAAACTTGGTGAGAGAGGCTACATGATGGGGGTGTGATAATGGAGGCTACTAGTGTAGGGTCATTAGGTAAGACCTCAATAGATTGACAGGACCTCCATAAGAGCTTGAAAATGGGATTCTGAGGTTTGGATGAGGTCATATAAGGACATTTTGAGGGGGGATTGGTGTAGTTGTTTTAATAATCGCACGTGGTGTGTGACCCCATTAGAAATAGGATATGTGGGGCACTACAAATAATGATTTTAGGTGTGGGTGCAGATGGTATGTTGGGTATAGGATTGGTTGGTGAGTTAGTTGCCTTTTCCTTTCCTTTGTCCTTCTGAGCACAGGTAGCAACATGGATCATGTTGATATGAGGTGGGGAGGTAGGAAAGGTAGGTGAGCCATGAAAGGTATAGTGACATGAAGGGCAAAAGCTCAGTGATGGGAAGGAACTTTGTGAGATGAGCTGGGCATATTGACCTTTGGGTGGAGGTTTGGCAAGGTAATTGATGAAAATCATGTTAATTTCAAATCTTGGACGTGGTTCTTGGAGTTATGGAGGTAAAGGTACGGGTTGTTGAGTAGGTAGTGAGGGAAGAGACTGTGGGAATGGGTGTTGGTGAAATGGGGTAGTCATCAAGAAGGTCATCATCGTCAAAGTTTTCTTCGGGAGGACACAACTAGATAAGAGATGGTTTTTTAAAGCTTTGTAGTTCTCTACATCATACCCTGGCACACAATGGTAGGCACAAATTTTGGTGTCGTCAAAATCCTTGTGGTTTGGGTTTGAGAGGGTCATAAGGTCTGAGAGGCAACGGTAATGTGATGACAGAAGTGTCAAGGAGGCTGGTTAAAATTTTGGCATAGGATCCTTGCTAGTGGATCACAATGGGAACTAAAAGTGGGTTTGGGCGTGCAGGTGCGGCTAATTATAGAGGAACAATCCTTGCACGATGGGGAGTAGGTCGAGCTACAATTTTAGGTGCTTGCATGTGATTTTAGGCATTGATCAGTGTTTACTTAGGGTAGGGGTATGGTAGACAAACAGATAGGAGAGTGTGTGGTTGTTTCGACTACCTTATTGGAGGGCAAGGGATTTTTGTCCTTAGGTTACACCTTCTTGGGTAAAGGTGATATGGGCACACAAGATCTAGAGGGAAAGGTGGATGGTGGAAGAGGGCGACATTACCCACGGGGATAAAGGAGGTGCTATGAAGGTAGATAGACGTAGGGTCGTGCAAGGAGGTGTGAGGGAAAGAGACTGAAGTGTCGTGGGTAGTGAAGGAGTGATTGATGGTATTAGAGGTATGGGTGGTAAAGATGTTGCAGATGTGGGCGGAAGTCGTGGCGGGTGTTTGGGTATGTTTGAGGTTTTGCAATGGCAGGAATGGGCTATGCTGTGTTTTTAGTTTACTGGTGGGTGGAGGTTTCTTAATTATGTTAGGAAGGGAAAGGTCCTAAGACAAACAGAAGAGGGTGAAGGTGATGAAGGTGTGATCAGTGAGGTTGGAGTATGAGATTTATGGGGTTGGCTCTTCTGTTTGTGTGTTGAAGTAGGTTTGGTATTGACCTTGGAGGATGTGGCTATATCTAATTTGATGGGTGGATGAGTAAGGCTGGCAGTTGGGATGAACCCTAAGGTAGTGCTGGGTTTAGGTGAAGGAAGATGATGTAAGTGTAGGCTTAGGATGTAGATACGCATGTTAGGTTATGGGTAGGGGTGTGGTGTTGAGCCATGAAAGGTATCATGGAAGAAGTTGTTGATAGAGGTGGTTGTAGCTTGGTTCAATTGACCAAAATATTTTTGGGTAGATAGTGGAAGTGTCAGCAAGTGACATCTGCATTTGCTTTGAGGCAGGAAGCAGAAGATGCCCTCAAAGTAAGGCTCTATCCACATAATGTAAGTGATCAGCTAAGCACGAGAATGACACTAGCTGTAGGCAGAGGTTGATGAGGACCTAATGGTAATTCTTGTAAAATTTGTCTTAGAGACGGGGAATTTGCTAGCTTCAAGCTTCCGTGGGCAAGAGAGCCAAAAGTAAGTCTGCAGGATCTTGGGTAGCTGATGGAGAATGATCACCTAAAGGCAAAGGTATCTCTATTGGATCCTTGATAGGTGGAGGAGAAAATGGGTGCTCCTATATGTAGGTGGAGGAGAATGATGAGTGCTTCTCTGTAGGTGGGGGAGATGATGGGTGCTCCTCTGTGGGTGGAGGAGATAAACAAGCATCCTTTACGGCCTGAAGAAGTACTTTGGGTGACGGTTCCCTAGGTGGAGAAGTCAAAGGTGAAATAGTTTTGATATTAATAGAAGGCTCCTCCACGGGTGAGGAAGGAGGTTAAAGGTGTTCCTCTATGGGTGGAGGAATAGGTGAGGTGGATTCAAGATGCAGAAGTGAAGGAATTCATGGGCTAGGATTTCCTCGATGGAAGGAATATGAGGTAATTGGGAAGCAGTGGGTGTATCGCTGAAAATAGCATGGACCTTGTAGGTATGACTATCATGAGTTGAGGTCTCTCCCATTTGATCAGTAAGAAGGGGGCATGATTAGGAAAGGGTTTCTTGAAGATTTGTAGGTTTTGATTGGTAGGTGCGTTAGGATTATCCATGGTTAACTCACCTTTCTCAAGCATTTCTTTGACAATATATTTGAAAGTGATGTAATTACCATCACTATGACCCTTTACTCGATGATAGTTACAAAATTTGTGTTCTTTATACCATGCGGGTGTGGGGCGAGCAGGGTCAAAACCAGTGTGTGGTTTTATAGGAGGAAGGGTGATGGCACCAGTTTTAATGAGCTTTTCTAAGACAGAAGAATAAGGCTCCCCAATTGGGGTGTATTTCCATTGTTCTCGTCTGAATTGAAAAGTCTGAACGGGTGAGAGATTAGATGAGGGGCTAGCCTGATTTGACGGATGAGCTAGGCCAGCTTTGAGTACCACTGCGTTAGCGGTCCCCTTGGCCTTTTGTTGGCACGAAAATCTTTCGGGTGGGAAGATCTATGGATAGACGAGCCAATAGTGTGCAGGGCATAGCCCCTCTTTGAGTCAGCAAAGTGAAACTGGTTTATTGCTATTCTACCAGCAGGAATCTGTGCAAGTCTCACAATATTCCACCTTCGGGGGTTTGGGATCTTATCCCAGTTGGGGTGTTTCCAACTATGAAAAGAAAGGAAAGAAGGGAAAGACGAAGATAGGATAGATAGATCCGAAGGGAGAAAAGAAATGAATTCCAAAGCAGAAAGATCAGAGGGTCTATGTTTTGAAATTGGTAATAAATGGAGCCAAACCTACTTGCATAAACGAACAAAGCAATACTGATGAACAAATGATAAAAAAGTAGAGGTAGATTCAATAGAATAAACATACATATCTAACATAAGAAAGTTCTGATGCATAAAACAGATATTCAGCACAAAGTCTCAATATTGTATTAGTATTTTCTTCTGTTACAAAAAGTGCAAAGCCTTTTCTCTTTACTTCTATTTTTTATCTAAAAAGCATCCACCACCTCGAATACAACAAGTATTCAAGTATTTATAGGAGGAGAAGAGAGAAGGCAAAAAGAAACCAACAACTAATTACAAAATATCTACAAGATATCTAAAATTCAACTGTTGACTTGGGCAACTTGGTGGATGACAACATCCCATGGTGCAACATTGATGATGTCATCATTGTGCCAACATACTTTTAGATATTTACAAAAAGAAAGCCAAGAGGAAGAAGGATATTCATCATCATCTCGTGGCTGGAAGGGAGTATCTTGCTTTTTCTCAGGAGAGATTACGGAATTAAGCCCGGTATTCCATGAATTTACTGACCATCGGCTGAAGTTGATCCTGGGCAGGACCCTTGGTATGATCACCGATGACCTCGCAAGTCTCTCGCTCATCTCTGATTTTTTCGGGGAGCTTGAAATATTCATTACCTACCTCCATCAGGTACACCACAAAATCATGGTATGCCAAAAGGTTATTGATGGATTCAGTGTCAAAAGTGACTTCTGGCCCTAGCCCTTGTGAGACGATCTCCTCGAAGATCCAAATAGTTTCATCTACCTTCCTCAAGGAAAAATAAGGAGTGAACAAGCCTGAAGACATTCTTAGGATGATTTGCTCCATTTGCTATATTGCATCCAGGACTTCCTCCTTGATTTTTTCTATCTTCTCCAGGACAAATTCCATTTGATTGACCCAGTAGTCCAATGCAACAAGGATTTTGCTGGGTACCCTGAGGTGATCGAAAATGCTGAATTTTACCAAATCATCGACTGAGCAGTCGAGCATCTTCTGGAATGTATCATGTTGCAACCTAGCATGGTCACACTCTTTAGAGATAGGTCCTACAATCACCTGGAGTTCCTTGTTCACCTGACCAATGTTCTGATATAACTCGGTGAACTTGACAATTACTTCCTCGCTGTCTTTGAGGATCTGGTCTCTCCAGGCAGATACTGCCATGCCTTGTTCGCCAATCTTGGCGTATTCATTTATCTTATCTTGGCTTAGGACCTCAGGAGTTTCGGTGGCAGTTGTAGGAGGTGCACTACCCATTTTCTGCAGGGCATGGAGGAGATGCTTGTTCTGCTCTTTTAGTAGCCTCTTCTCTTCCTTTGCTTCTTTAAGCTTCTTGCAAAGGGCATCCACCGCAGATAGGGCCTCTCCTTGAAGGCTCTCGGATGACGTTCCCATTGTGACCTGCGTCACTGTATAATCTGTATGGGATAGATCCTTTTTATCTTTTGAGGGATCGGGATACGTAATCTTCATCACTTTTTCTCCTGATACACTCTGAGAGAAGCCAGTTATCAGTTTTTGCTTCTTAGCCCCTTTTGTTGGGATGATGGAAAAGTCCATTGGTGCAATGGGGACTTTCCTCTTATGCTGACTCGGGTATTGGGAGATCCATGCCAGACTTAAGGGAGTGGGACCAGAGGTGGAAGAGGGAGCAGCTACAGTGGATGAGGGAAAATGGGTCGAGACACTTGGTGGCGGCATCAAGAGAGAGGCCAAGAAAGTGCTCACGGGAGGAAGAGACACTGCAGGGGAGGTATTCATGGGAATGGAAGGGAGCTAAGAGATGAGAGAAGAAAATGTGGGGGACAGCTCCACGAGAGAAGAGAAAATGGAGGAAGAGGAAGGGGGAATAGTAGAAGATGGGGGAGAGGATACGACCAAAGGAATGGTCGCTTGAGTCATATGAGGAGGGGGAGAAGGGATGGTGGGAACCTCCATGGTTATAGCAGTGGCAACATCTTGAGTGGATGTGCCCATTGGAACACTCTCTGTCGCTTCTTTCTCCGGGGATACCAGAGTTACAACCTGTTCCTGTGCAGTGGAAGGAGGGCTCTCAGGAGCTTCTTCTTGAGTGGAGCTTGATTCTCCCTCTTTATCTTTGCCTTTTCCCTTTGGCAGATGCTTTAACCTGGTAGGAGCATTGCCAAAAGGGGGCGTAGTGAAATCTACTCCAAGGTAGATAAGGCTGTCCATCCTGCACCAATGCTCTGTTCACGGCAGTGTGTCATTAACCCTTACCTCAATGGTATGAGGTGCCTTTGTCCTATCAATTTCGGTAAACGACCAGTTGTCCCCATCCATGTCTAGATATACTTGATCAACTTCTTGATCGATTGTTTGGAAACCTTTTGGAACAATGGCCATGCCATATTTAATAATTTCCGCTAGGGCCAGGTGGGAGTGATCCTTTCTCCTGAGTTCCACCTCGTGATACAGGTCGATGTAGATGTCCTCGATTTGTGGAACATGGATCAGATCAAGTTTTACCTTTGGGAGGCAATTTCTTGGATCAAAGGTGGGCCTTGCTGGGAAATTGTGCTTTAGGTTAAGTAGTTCCAGCTCTATGAACATTTCCTGGGGCTTGGTGTGGGAAATGCAAGTGTACCTACCCACTGTGAGGGGGAAAGGAGTTCAACCCTTCTTCCTTTTCAGGGACTTCTCGTGATATGTTATGAGCTGCCTGGATAGCTCCAACAGGATCAGCTTAGGGCCTACATACCTCGACAATTTGGTGGGCTCCCCCAATAAGTTGACTTCTCTGAGATAGGTGATAGTGGGGAATTACGTAAATAACGCCCCCCACTTCTCAGTTGCAGTGATTATGCTCTTGGTCATCCGACCATGAGTCATATTGGGCCTCAAAAGGTAGATAATGCCACAGAAAAAGGCATCATTGATCTTGGTGAACTTTGGGATGCTATTCTCCAGCCTCAACTCTAGGTAGTATTCATATATTTTCACCTGAGGCCAAACCTCACATCGGCTTAGCGCTGGATAGTCTCTCTCTGAGGCTGCAGTGTAGACTACGTAGGAGTTCATGTAGAACCTCCATGTTATGGTGAGTTGTTGGAGCTGCTCAGAGATAGTGTTGCTTATGATTTCTGCCCATTCAAAATGCTGGTCAGGAACGTTTTTATTCATGGTCTCTAGATACCTGAGCATCCATTTGTGGAAGTAATGGGCATCAGAAAGCACAAATACTCTGCTTAGGAAGGTGATGGTATCACTCAATTCCTCAGAGAAGTCACTGCGGTGAATAACCTGTGGCCACCTGGTTATTACCTTCTTATTCTTCAAGTACACCTCGTTCATTAACTGCATGCACTTGTCCTCATTTTCCTCCCACACCTTGGTGCAGTCTTCATGGCTTACGACCACAAAATGCCAGTGGTGGGGAATACCTAGCATAGTCTCAAAGTGCTGGGTAGTGAGGTTGATTATGACCTCACCCTTTTCATTCTCTACACACCTTGTGTCTTTTTTATAACAGCGGGCCACCACCATCATAAATTCATTATTCGCTGCATTGACGAGGATTCCCCTGGAAAAATGCAGACCAATGCCTACCAGTTTGTCCATCCAAGGACTGCCTGTGACCCTCCTGGTTCTAGCCCAAAAATCATCCATGTCGATGTGGCCAAGTTCAGAATCTTTTATGTCTAGGTCACATTCTATCTAGGACTTGGGCATTCCGACCCTTTGATATTTGTATTTCATCTCTTCCTCTATGAGTTTGGCCTTACCCTTTGACTTGGTTAGCCTCTTGCTTGATGTAGACATAGGCGGATCTGAGTTCAGTTGCTGATCTGCAAGAAGAAGGACCGAAGTCCAATGTAGAAGAGCCATGTTAGCTGTTAGATCTTCCATCAAAGCTCTATAGAATGAGGAGTTAGTAATTTAAAAGCCTCTGGGTGCAAGGTGTAGGAAATTTACAGGCTGCAGGGTTAAAATTATTGCCCACTGAAGTGGAGTGTTACAAGGAAGAAATCAACACCAAAGGGTGTAGGGCGCAGGAAATTTAAATAAAACATTGTTGTTGTTGTAGACAGATGTGCGCCTATGCCATTATATGAGGTTTTATACTGGGTGCAAATAAAGTTGGTGTAGCATGAGGACAGGATGTGCCAAAGGTGTAGGTATGGGACATGTTGCATGGACTTTTGGTGCGCCAAGGGCACAACATCATTGTGTGTATCACTAACTTTATGTGCGTCAAAGGGGCCTTTGGCACGACGTAGGAAAGGATTGTAAAACAAACATTGTTGGTGTAAGTAGGATTGCACCTGCACTGGGGTTAGGATTTACTTGGTTTTGCATGGCAAAAAAAGGATTCATGCTACAATTGGGGATGGTGCACCCTCTTGGCGCGATTGTGTTTTATGTAACAGGAAAGGTGTTTTCACCAAAGGGAAAACTGTGGGTAGAAATGATAACTTTTTAGGTTTTCTCTCTTCCTGATGGGTTTGCGGTTTTAGGCCTCCTTCAACATGAGTCTTGATAGTGGTGGGGAAACATAGCAGAGAAGATCCGGGTTCATTTTTGGGACAACACCCTCCAGGCCAGCAGATCTGGAAGGAGGGGAAGACTGGTTTGGGGGGGAAGCCACTTAGGTTTCTATATCTAATCAATAACAAGCAAAACCATAGCAGAGCAACAAGCGAAACCATAAGAAAAGCAAGATTCACTTACCGGGGATATATATATATATATATAGGCTGAGAGGAATGAAGTGGGGTCCACGAACGTGACACGAGGATGACAAGGGCGCTGACAGGTGCAGAGGAATAAAGTTTTCATGTGTTTTCAATTGTGAAAATGACAGGGTGGATGCGCCTATATATAGCCAAAAGTGCAATAAATGTGCCACCCACTTTTTCTAAAGGGTGCACTAAAATATGTGTCGACATGGAAAACTTTTCACCCTTTGGTGCGGGTATACATCTGCCAACAAGGAAATATCTGCGCCTTTGGCACAAATTTAGGACTGTCAACATGATAGTTATAGCACCTTGGCGCACCAATTAAGGGCGCAACATTTTTGTTGTTGACATGTTGGTGCATGCGCCTAGGCACAGGCAAGAAAGGCACATCACGGGGAGGTGCAACAATTAGTGTCAACACTCCAAAGGGTGCACCAAAGGAATAAAAGGGGGTGCAAATAAGCTTTGTGTTGCATGGAAAAAAATTGCACCCAACCTAAAAAGGACCAAAATGACTAAGTTCGAGAAACTAGATTTTTTGGAAAGGAATTTTACACCATTCCAAACGTTGAGGGACCTCTACGAGGAAACAAAACAAAAATTTGGTAAGGTTACCTACAAAATTGCCCTTGTCAATTTTACAGGATAACAACTGGCTCTTTCTGGGGACTATCTTTAAGTGAAGCTTAAGGGTAGAGAATCCCAGATCAACATGTGCCTATCCATTGGGAAACAGAGTAAAAAACAAGGGCGACGACAAGGGAAAATAGGGAACACACAACAAACAGAAAGCAAACACACGACAAAACAAACACCCAACTAAAGAAAACTATAAAAAGAAGAGAGCGAGCTCTACTTCCTGAATATTTTGAGATGTTGCCCGCTATAGGGAAGCAAGAGCTCGGTTCCATCTAGATATGAGAGATAGAAGCTATACTCTCCATTGAGCTACTTGATCTTGAAAGGTCCCCTCCATAGAGGATCAAATTTCCCGTGCATGCCTTTCGGATCTCTTCACTTGTCCCATAGAAGGACAAGGTTTCCCACCTAGAAATCCTTCTGCTTGGCCCTTTTATCAAATAGTTTCTTGACTTGATTATGATGTTTGGTGATCCTATCAACCACTCTTACTCTTCTTTCTTTGAGCTCTGCTAGGTACATCATCCTCTTTTCAAGAGAATTTTGGAAAGTTTCATCTTCAATCGCTTGTGCCAAGCGCAGAGTAGGAATTTCTGTGGAAATGGGGAGCTTAGCATCAATTCGATATAACACTTGAAAAGGTGACATACCGAGAGACCTCTTGGGAGTAATGCAGTCTGCCCACAAAGCATCATACAATGAATTATGCCACATCCACTGATTCTCATCAACTAGCTTCCGTATGATGGTCACTAAGTTTTTATTACTGGATTCTGCCTGACCATTTCCCTGGGGGTAATAATCCGAGGCGTGGGCCAAGATTATCTCGTATTCATAGCAAAAACCAATAACTTCCCGTGAGGAGAATTTGGAAGCATTATCAACAACCATTTTGTTTGGAATGCCAAACCTTACAATAATATTCTCTTTGATGAAATTGCAAACAACTTCAGAGGTGGCATTCTTGACGGGTATGGCCTCCACCCATTTGGTGAAGTAATCTATTACTGTTAGGACATAACTATGTCTGGCACTCGATTGGGGATGGAGTGCTCTGATAAATTTGATTCCCCACTGCCTGAATGGCTCATCAATAACGACTGGCCTGAGGGGAAAAGTACCCAATTTTGGTTTACCGAAAAATTGTTGGTAGGGCTCAAATTTTTCTACCTAGGTGGCTGTATCCTGAAACAGCATTGGCCAATAGTACCTAGCCTGGATGATCTTGTGTGTTGTCAAGAGGATAAATGACCACCACAGGCCGAATCATGAAAATTCTCAAGTAGCTTTATCTGCTATGGCTTGTCAACACATCACAAGAAGATTCCATCTATTCCATGTTTGTATAAACAGTCATCCCATATGACATATCTAGCTACTCTGAGCTTTATAGCACGTTTCTCCTTTGAAATCAAATGAGCTGGGCACTCACCGTAAGTGAGAAAGAAAGTGATATCAGAATACCATTCGTCGCTAGTCGTGACAAATAGAACCATGGGTAGAGAATCGGATTTCTGTAGCTGACCTCGTGTTCCATCAATGCAATCATCCTTTTCCTCAAGGTCTCCTGAATCTTGGTTTTCAGCCATGAGCTAACACAGACCCTTGCCTCTTACTAGCTCGGTTGGTTTTATATCTAGATCGTATTCCTAGACCTTTGTGATCTAATTCCCTCGCAAACTCCCTAACTCCTGTTGAGTTAAAATTGACTTGACTGCCATGTCAGGGACTAGCACCACTTTATGAGAGTTTAGACTAAAATACCTGAAGTTCTTGACTACTTTGACAACGGAAAAGGCATGTTTTTCCAACCGAGACATCTTCAATTCATGAGGCTTGAGGGGAGAGCTCATGAACGTGATTGGAGATTCAAAACTTTCAGAATTCTTTTGCACTAAGATGGCCGATACAGTATGCTCAGATGCATAGCTATACATGATAAAATCCTTGGAGAAATTAGGACATACCAGGACTGGTGCGCGACCGACGGAGGCTTTTATATCTTCAAATGACGCCTCTCCTTCTTCACTCCACCGGAAAGTTGGTGACCCTTTCATCATGTTTGATATGTGGTGAGTCTTTTCAGCAAAGTTGGGAATGAAGTGTCTGAGAAAGTTTACTTTTATAAAGAAAGAGTGAACGTTGGTCTTGCTTGTGGGTAAAGTAAGGCCCTGAATAGCCCTAACCCTTTTGGCATCTATTTAATCCCTTCTTTTCTAACAACGTGTCCTAGTAACTTTCCCTCCGTGACTCCGAAAATAGACTTTTTCAGATTCAGGGAGATCCCGTGCTCTCGGCATCTAGTCAACACTTGTTCCAAATGATCACAATGATCATTTTGCTATTTAGAGAACACAGTTAAGTCATCCAAATAGACTACGATAACCTTTCCCATCATTCCTTTGAATGCGAAGTCCATCGCCCACTGAAAAGTTGCACTAGCGTTGGTTAGGCCAAAAGGCATCCTGCTATAGGTGAAAGTGCCCCAGGGGGTAGTAAATGCTATTTTGAATTTGTCTTCAGGTGAGACTTCAATCTTATTATAGCCTGAAAAACCATCAAGCATGAACAACATTTTTGAACCAGTTACTGCCTGCAGAACCTGATCCATTATGGGAAGCGGGTAGTTGTCCTTCAAGGACGCTTGATTCAAGTTACGAAAATCTACGCATATGCATATCTCACCATTTTTCTTGTGTACTGGCATAATGTTCATGACCCAGGTACTGTGATGGATAGGAAAAATGATCCTTGCATCTAGCATCTTCTATATTTCAGCCTGGATGGTACCTGAGATCTTGGGATTATAGTGCCTCTGTTTCTGGTGAAAGGGTTTGACACCTTCTTTCAACGAGATGTCATGCTGGATGTATTTCGGCTTGAAAGACTTTAGATCAGCATAAGACCATGCCAATACATCTATATACTTTTTCAGCAATTTGACTAATTTCTATTTATCTTCGGGTGTGCAATATTTCCCAATGTTTACAAACTGTGGATGCTCCGCAAAACCTAGATTGATCGGCTCGGTCTCTGAAGAGGAGTTAGGATTATCTCACCTTTTCTCCCTTACAAAATGATCATGTCTATCGAACAAACGTTCTAGAGAAACCAAACCTTTTGGAATTTTATTTCCTTTGAGATGACATATGCCATCACTTCCTTTTGATTCCTTGTCTTGATCCGTAACCGATTCACGACATGCAGAAGTGGATCCTTCAAAATGAAGCTCACTGAAATTTTCTACTTTTTCCAGGAAGGAAATACATTGATTGTCGTCATTGAATACCTGCCAGTGCTGAGAGTTGTCTGGCACGCTTGGGAAGAAAACTACCTCAATGGTATATGTGTCTATTTTCAACCCTGGGTGGGGGAGCATGAGGGATGCTGAGACGGCTAATGAATCGGCCATGTTGTTCTAAGCTCTTGGAATGGATTTTATTGAAAAAGTGTCAAATTCCTTAATGCTATCCCATACTGCGTTGCGGTAAGGCCTGAGCCTTTCATTTTTTACTTGGTATGTCCTTTTTACTTGATTTACGACCAACTCTGCATCACCCTGTACTTTTAGGTTCTTTATTCCCCTTTCTTTTGTGGCTTGCATGCCAAGTAGCAAAGATTCATACTTAGTAGTATTATTCATGTTAAAACATTGCAACTTGAAAGAAAGGGGAATAATCTCCTCCTTAGAAGATATTAGCACGGCTCCAGCGCCACATCCACTAGCTGGACAACTGCCATCAAAATGCAAAGTCCACACTTTGTTAAGGTCCTCTTCCCGGATGGGAACATCCATTTTGTCAGACTCAATAGACAAGAAATAATTCCCCATCCCTGATGATTCGAAGAGAATTTTGGCTTGGGGGTCGTCAGAATTGGTGACCAAGTACTTCCTTTGCAATTTCAGCTCTAATGTTTGCATTACACCTTTGACGGGGATTCTAGCCTTAGACCAGTCCATATGAATTTCTCCACCAAATTCACTATAAAAGCTCCTTCCTAGTAGAATTCCATATGTTGCCAGAATATCGGCAATGAGGATGGTCATCTTTACTTTCTTCTCTGGGAACGCTGCAAATGTGAACTGTGCATCTTTGATCTGACCGATCAACGAAACCTGCTTAGTTTCCAAGGAGTAACATCTACCGAAAGGCTTGGTAAGTGTGAGGCCCAGAGCATGGGCGACCTTTACCGGCATGACATTATCAGAAGCCCCAGAATCAATTATGCAGTTGCTTAGTTTGTGACCATTGATTAGGAGGGAGAGATAGAAAGGTTCTATTTTACCTGATGCAGAAGTCGAGGCAACATTTATGCGAGATGCAGGGGTAGTAGAAATAATTCCTGTATGGGGAACCTGAGAAGTTGTGACAGCTTGGATTTGAATGTATTCGGTCAACCTTGCAAGTTGCTCAGGGTTAGACTAAAGATACTCGGCTTCAGACATTTGAATCTTGGTCTTTTTTGCATGATCAATTATGTCAAACGTGGCCAAGGGTTACGTTGATGAAGGAATGAGTCCCTCATTTCGTGATGATAGGGTAGGATTACTGGTCTTGATAGGAATATGAGAGGGCTGATTCGGATGGGAGATAGGAGAAAAATATTTCTTCAAAAAATTCTTAATAACAGGTTGAGCAGGAAGGGGATTACCTCTTTTAAAAATGGTTGGGGGTGTGTTTGAAATGGCCTTCTCTTTTTGCATCATGGCAGCAACTTCTGCTTCTTTTCCTTGTGAGCGGGTGAAAACATCATATGACTGCCTGCTTGCATATCCTTGGGTACCCTCTTCTTCATCAGATTCCTCCTCATCAAATTCCATATACCCGATAGTAGAGTTTCCAGTCAGTTCACCGACATCTTGATCATCTTCACCTTGCGATGAAGGTTCTTCATAAACTTGCTTCTCCTCTTCAATCTCGACCAAGGCATTGATCAGAGGGGCCTCGAGTGCCAACCGTGGAGTGGTTGCAGGTAAACATGGTCTTTGTGGGACATTGTTGGAAGTGAAATTCCTTCGTGGGATATCCCAGTATGAAGTTCTAGGAGAAGCTTGAGCTAACTACTTCTTTAACGTGAGCAAGTTGTTTGCCATCTTCTAGAAAGCCGGATCTGATGAAGTGGCTTGAGAAGGAGTTGAAACTTTCGGCTTGGATGGCTCTCGCTTTAATTCTCCAGATATTAGCAAGTTATCTTTGATCCGAATGACAGCAGCTTGGGCAAGAACCAAAGTAGTGACTTGTTCTTGCAAGAGTAAGAAACTTACTTTTGAGCTCATGGCATTGACGAAGAAGCACTTTTGATTTTCTGGCATGGGCAACATGGCAGGTGGCACACGGTTGATTAGTGAATTGAAACGGGTGATGAAATCATGCATGGTTTCATTAACCTCCTTCTTAAGGTGGGTGATATTTGACAGTAACACGAACGCATCCTCTAAAGGCTTATACCTTTCTTTAAATGCAGTCCGTAAGGTGGCCCAACTAGTGATAGATCCGACCGGCAAATGCTGAAACCATTCTGCTGGGGGTCCTTGCAAGGTTTCCAGGAAGAGGTGAACTGACACATCCTCATGGGTCACATCCAGAATGTTGCATGACATGATGAATGCAGATATGTGTGAATCCATACTTTGGTTCCCACTCCCATCGAATTTGGGGAAATTCTTTCAGTTTCCATGAGGGAGCACGTGAACAGGATGTGGCAAAGTGAGTGGGCCCATAGCATTTCCCCATGGTACTACCATTTGGACAGCTGGAAAAAGGACACAAGATGGAAGCATAGTTCCACTGAGAAGCAATGCACTGCAAAGAGATGAGGATGTTCCTTATGAAAAATGCTTCCTTCGTGGAGGTGAGACACTCCTGGATGACCGATCAGGTGAACTTAGCGATGAGAAGCGTGCCGGTGTAGCACTGAAGTTGTTCCTTTGAAGTAGATTGAAAGTAGGATCAACTTCTCCATGAGCTCTCCTACTACGAGTAAATGGTTCACCCACCAGTGTATCTTTCAGATCTATAATATTTTGGAGCAGATTAAAAAAAACTCTTTTTGGTTGTACTTGCTGATTTTCTGATTTTTTTGACAAAAAATCAGCAGCATGTACATTTTCTAAATATTTAATTTTATCCCTCTTTTGAAAACTGATTGCGGTTTAATGACAAGGATCAATGAGGATAAAATGATGGTAAAACTTAGTAAGCTGATTCTTCATATTTTAGAGTTGACTTTTGGCAAGGGTTTGAAACTTTGCAAAATAGTCAAAAACTCAGATCTATGTGAAAAATACAGGTTTTTGTAAAAACTCAGCGAACTAAAGATCTCTAACTAGTCCCGATCTATGGATCTCTGAAGAAAATTTTCAGTTTGGATCACTTTTACAAAAAAATTTGGATTTTGAACAAAAAGTTAATATTTGCAAATAGGTAGTAATTTTTTGATTTTTACTGATTTTCTATCATACCACTACCATAGATCTGTTCGGTCCCCAGTATGGAGTTGCCATAAATTGTAGTTGTTATTCTATAAAATTGACGAGGGTAATTTTACAGGTAATCTTACCAAATTTTTTGTCCTGTTTCCTCATCGGGGTCCCTCAGCATTCGGAATGTTGTAAAATCTCTTTCCGGGAAATCTAGTTTTCTCGAACTTAGTCATTTTGGTCCTTTTTTGGCTGGGCACACCTTTTATCTATGCAACACAAAGATAAATTTGTGCCCCCTTTATATTCCTTTGGTGTACCCTTTGAAGTGTTGGCACAACAATTGTTGCGCCTTCCCGTGATGCACCTTTATTGCCTACGCCAAGGCGCATGTGCCTTCCTATCAGCAACAAAAATGTTGCGCCATTATTTGGTGTGCCAAGCCACTCAAAATCCAGTGTCAATAGTCCTGAATTTGTGCTTGACGCACAGATAATTTCCATGTTAGCAAAAACATATACCCGCGCCACTGTGTGTAAAGTTTCCCATGTCGACATGTGTTTTGGTGTGCCCCTTTAGAAAAAGTGGTTGGCACATTTATTACACTTTTGGCTATATATAGGTGCATCCACCCTGTCACTTTCACAATTCAAAAACATGTGAAATACTTTATTCCTCTGCACCTGTCAGCACGCCTTGTCATCCTTGTGTCACGTTCGTGGACCCCACTTCATTCCTCTCTCATTCTATATATTCCAGGTATGTGGTCCTTACTTTTCTTGTGTTTTAGTTTTGTTGGTTGTTTGTGAAGTATGGTGAAATGATCTAAGGAAACCGTAAACCCCTCCTGCCCATTTTTGTTTTGCAAATCTTTCCTCCCAAGTAGTTTTCACCCTCTTTCCAGATCTGCTGGCCAAGAGGGCTCTGTCCCAAAAATGAACTCAAACCTCTTTGTTGTGTCTTCCTCACTGTCAAATCGTGTAGAGAAAACCTAAAAAATCACAAACTCAAAATGAGAGAAAACCTAAAAAGTCATTTTTTTTCCTCCCACGGTTTTCCTTTGGCGCAAACACAATTCCTGTTACAAAGAACACAGTCGCGCCAATGGCGCACTGACCCTAATTATAGCACGCGCCTTTCTTGTGCCATATAAAACCAAGTAAACCTTTTTCAGGCGCTAGCAAAACCCCAATTACAACAACAAAGTTCCATACAAGATTTTCTTGTGCCGTGCCAAAGGCCCCCTTTGTGAACATAAAATTAGTGCTACACGCTTTGATCCTGTGCCTGTCGGCGCACCAAAATTCCATGTTACATATTACATACCTATGCCATTGGCGCATCTTGCTCCCATGCAACACCAAGTTTATTTGTGCTTAGTATAAAACTTTATGTAATGGCGTAGGTGCATATTTTTCTACAACAACAACAGATGTTATATGCAAATTTCCTTGCACCCTGTGCCCTTTGGCACTGATTTCTTCCTTGTAACACTTCACTTCAGTGTGCCATACTTTTAGCCCTGCAGCCTATAAATTTCCTACACCCTGCGCTCAGAGGATTTTAAATTTCTAACTCATCATTCTGTAAAGCTTTAATGGAAGATCTAACGGCTAACATGGCTCTTCTATGTTGGACTTTGCTCCTTCTTCTTGTAGATTAGCAACTGAACTCAAATCCACATATTTCTACATCAAGCAACAGGCCAACCAAGTCAAAGGGTAAGGCTAAGCTCATGGAGGAAGAGATGAAATACAAATATCAAAGGGTCAGAATGCCGGAGTCCCAGGTAAAATGTGACCTAGACATTAGAGATTCTCGGCCACATCGACATGGATGATTTTTGGGCCAGAACCAGGAGGGTCACAAGTAGTCCTTAGATGGACAAACTGGTAGGTAGTGGTCTACATTTTGCTGGGGGGATTCCCGTTAGTGCAGTAAATAATGAGTTTATAATGGTGGTGGCCCGCTGTTATAGCAAAGACACAAGGTGTGTCGAGAATGAAAAGGGAAATGTCATAATTAACCTCACTTCCCGACACTTCGAGATCATGCTAGGTATTCCCCACCACCGACATTTTGTGGCCGTAAGCCAAGAAGACTGCACCAAGGCATGGGACGAAAATGAAGACAAATGCATGTAGCTGATGAACGAAGTGTATTTGAAGAATAAGAAGGTGATAACTAGGTGGCCACAGGTTATTCACCGCAGCGACTTCTCCGAGGAACTGAGTGATACCATCACATTCCTAAGTAGAGTTTTTGGGCTTTCTGATGCCCATTACTTTCACAAATGGATGCTCAGGTACCTAAAGACCATGAATAAAAATGTTCCCATGATCAGCGTTTTGAGTGGGCAGAGATCATAAGCAGCACCATCTCTGAGCAGCTCCAACAACTCACCACAATGGGAGGTTCTACATGAACTCCTACGTAGTCTACGTTGCAGCCTCATAGAGAGATTATCCTAGCACTGAGCCGATGCGGGGTTTGGCCTCAGGTGAAAATATATGAATACTACCTAGAGTTGAGGCTAGAGAAAAACATCCCACAGTTCACCAAGATCAACGATGCCTTTTTCTATGGCATCATCTACATTTTAAGGCCAAATATGACTCAAGGTCAGACAACCAAGAGCATAGTCACGGCAACCGAGAAGTGGGGGGTGTTGTTTACACAATTCCCCACTTTCACTTATCACAAAGCAGCCAACTTCTTGGGGGAGCCCACCAAATTACCAAGGTATGCTGGCCCTAAGCTGATCCTATTGGAGCTGTCCAGACAGCTCATAACATATCACATGAGAAGTGCCTAAAAAGTGAAAGAAGGGTGGAACTCCTTTCCCCCTCACAGTGGGTAGGTACACCTGCACTTCTCACACCAAGGCCCAGAGAAATGTTGCAGAGCTGGAACTACTTAACCTAAAGCACAATTTCCCAACAAGGCCCACCTTTGATCCAAGAAATTTCCTCCCAAAGACAAAACTCGATCCGATCCACGTTCCATAGATTGAGGATATCTACATCGACCTGTATCATGAGGTCGAACTCAGGAGAAAGGATCACTCCCGCCTGTCCCTAGAGCAGAAATTATTCAATATGGCATGGCCATTGTTCCAAAAGGTTTCCAAACTAACCGATCAAGAAGTTGATCAGGTCTATCTAGACACGGATGGGGACAACTGGCCATTTGCCGAAATAGATAGAACAAAGGCACCTCAGACCATTGAGGTAAGGGTTAAGGAGACACTTTGTAGCGAACAGAGCATTGGTGTAGGTATGAATGGCCTTATCTACCTTGGAGTAGATTTCACCACGTCCCCCTTTTGGATAATGCACCTATTAGGTTCAAAGCATTTGCCAAAGGGCAAAGGCAAAGATAAAGAGGGAGAATCAAGCTCCACTCAAGAGCAAGCTCCTGAGAGTCCTCCCTGTTGCCGCACAGGAACAGGTTGTAACTCTGGCATCCCCAGAGAAAGAAGCGATCAGATAAGTGTTCTAATGGGCACATCCACTCAGGATGTTGCCACTGTTACAACCATGGAGGTTCCCACCATCCCTTCTCCCCCTCCCCTCCTCATGTGACTCAAGCGACCATTCCTTTGGTTGTATCCTCTCCCCCATCTTCTATTCTTCCCCCTTCCTCTTCCTCCATCTTCTCTTCCCTCGCTGGAGCTGTCCCCCACAATTTCTTCTCTCATCTCTTAGCTCCCTTCCATTCCCATGACTACATCCCCTGCAGTATCTCTTCCTCCCGTGAGAACTTTCTTGGCCTCTCTCTCGATGCCGCCACCAAGTGTCTCGACCCATTTCCCCTCATCCACTATAGCTGCTCCCTCTTCCACCTCCGGTCCCACTCCCTTAAGTCCAACATGGATCTCCTAGCACCTGAGTCAACATAAGAGGAAAGTCCCCATTGCACCAATGGACTTTTCCATCATCCCAACAAAAGGGGCTAAGAAGCAAAATCCAATAACCCGCTTCTCTCATAGTGCATCAGGAGGAAAGAGTTATGGAGATCACGTATCCCGATCCCTCAAAAGATAAAAAGGATCTGTCCCCTACATATTATACAATGACGCAGGTCACAATGGGAACGTCATCCGAGATCCTTCAAGGAGAGGCCCTATCTGTAGTGGATGCCCTTTGCAAGAAGCTTCAAGAAGCAAAGGAAGAGAAGAGGCTACTAAAAGAACAAAACAAACATCTTCTCCAAGCCCTGCTGAAAATGGGTAGTGCACCTCCTACAACTGCCACTAAAAATCCTGAGGCCCTTAGTCAGGATAAGATAAATGAATACGCCAAGATTGGCAAACAAGGCATGGCAGTATCCACTTAGAGAGACCAGATCCTCAAAGATAGTGCAAGGAAGTAATTGTGAAGTTCACCGAGTTATATCAGAACATTGGTCAGGCTGAACAAGGAACTCCAGGTAATTGCAGGACCTTTCTTTGAAGAGTTGGACCATGCTAGGTTACAACATGAGACATTCCAGAAGATGCTCGACTGCTCAGTTGATGATTTGGTAAAATTCGGCATTTTTGATCACCCCAGGGTACCTAGCAAAATCCTTGCTACTTTGGACTATCGAGTCGATCAGATGGAATTTTTCCTGGAGAAGATAGACAAGGTCAAGGAGGAAGCCCTGGATGCGATACATCAAATGGAGAAAATTTTCCTAAGAATGTCTCGGGCTTACTCACTCCTTCTTTCGCCTTGAGGAAGGCAGATGAAACTATTTAGATCTTCAAGGAGATCATCTCACAAGGGCTAGGGCCAGAAGTCACTTTTGACACTGAATCCATCAATAACCTTCTGGCCTACCGCGATTTTGTGGGGTACCTGATGGAGGCAGGTAATGAATATTTCAAGCTCCCTGAAAAACTCAGAGATGAATGGGAGACTTGTGAGGTTATCGGTGATCATACCAAGGGTCCTGCCCAGGATCAACTTCAGCCAATGGTTAGTAAATTCATGGAATACCGAACTCAATTCCACATTGTCTCTCCTGAACAACAAAAGCAAGATACTCCCTTCCAGCCGCGTGATGACGATGAATAGCCTTCCTCCTCTTGGCTTTCCATTTTTGTAATATCTAAAAGTATGTTGGCACAAATGATGACATCATCCATGTTGCATCATGGGATGTTGTCATCCACCAAGTTGCCCAAGTCAACAGTTGACTTTTAGATATTTTGTAGATATTTTGTAATTAGTTGTTGGTTTCTTTTTGCCTTCTCTCTTCTCCTCTTCTATATAATACTTGAATACTTGTTGTATTCAAGTGGTGGATGCTTTTTAGATGAAAAATAGAAGTAAGGAGAAAAGGCTTTGTACTTTTTGTAACAGAAGAAAAGATTAATACAATATTGAGACTTTGTGCTGAATATCTGTGTTATGCATCAGAATCTTTCTTATGTTAGATCTGCATGTTTATTCTGTTGAATCTACCTCTACTTTTTTGTCATTTGTTCATCAGTATTGCTTTGTTTGTTTATGCAAGTAGGTTTGGCTCCATTTATTACCAACCCCAAAACATAAACCTTCTGACCTTTCTGCTTTGGAATTCATTTCTTTTCTCCCTTCAGATCTATCCTATCTTCGTCTTTCCCTTCTTTCCTTTCTTTTCATAGTCAGAAATACCCCAACTGGGATAAGATCCCAAACCCCTGAAGGCAGAATATTGTGAGACTTGCGCAGATTCCTGCTGGTAGAATAGCAATAAACCAGTTTCACTTTGCTGTCTCAAAGAGGGGCTATGCCCTGCACACTGTTGGCTCGTCTATCCATAGATCTGACAGATTATCATACCAACAATACTATCTGCTCTTCAAATTTCTTTAAATGTTTAAATGCAACTCTAAATGTTTGCAACTTCTAATGGTATGATGATGTTTCTCTATCTCTTCTTTCTCAATTTATCTCTATTGATTTGATATGATGATTTTAAATGTAGTAGTGTATATGTTTATGAATAGATTTCTTGAATTGAAATTAGGACCCTATTGGTGTGGAATGCTAACACACGATTGAGAAAACTAACAAAGAAAACCAAAATACTAGAGGATCCAAATAAACATCCACATGAAAAAAGTATCGATCCATAAACATATGGTTAAGATATAAATATAATTTTTCCGAAACCTAAGACAAGGGAACATAATAAAAAAAAACATAAACTATTAAAAAAAGTAAAAGAGATTCTATAAATTATTTCAAAATAAAAAACGCATTCAATCAAAGAAAAATACACTAAAACAATACATATTTATAACAAATTATAATTATTGTCCCAAAAAATTAAATAACACAACCACATAGAATCGACAAGTTTAAGTTTGACAAAGTACCTTTTGAAGATGACTATTTTAATTTTTACCCCTAGTCGTATGAAGAGATCATATTGATTTTATAAACCATACCCGTTCGTTTTGGTTTCATTGCATTGGGGGAACTTTTCAAGGTTTAAAACTCTGTACAAATGTAGACACAAAATTTGGGTCTTATGACACCCTGTACCCCGTATCTCATCCCGCAACCTAACCCTACCTCACCACCTAAAACCTTACACACTGAATTATTTATTAATTACCTTATAATTAATAAATCCACATCTCCAACCCTGCCACCTCACCTCGCCACCTCACTTATGACCTAGCCCTAACCCTAAACTAACCTAATTAAGACCTATGACTTGGTCCAAACCCACACCCATGACTCATCACCCCTCACCTGCATCAAAATGAGCCTAATAATGACTTGACCAAGCCCACAACTGACCCCTCGGGAGAAAAGGAGGGAAAGTTGGCTATTTTACTAAAAATAGCCAACTTTGACCTAACCGACATCGGTCCCTACACGGCCGGCGTCAGTTAGGCAACCACCATCGGTTCCTTGTAAATGACCTCCCCCAACCAAAAAGGGAGGGGGGGAAATTCATTTGCAAGAATGAGACAAGTGAGAGAGAGAGAGAGAGGAGGTTACAGATAAGAGCATTGAGTCCAAGACTGTAACTGATCAATGAGATCACTGTCACACTCATCCAAGCATTGGGAGAGTCAGAGGATAGCTTCATCAGCTCACTTTCGATTGTCGGATCATCCCACCTGAGCTTTGCCTTCATCACCACATTCCTCGGACCTGTATCCTCATCAGAAAGTAGTAAGTAGTATCTTGTATGCTTCTAGACTCCACTTCGTGAAATTTTGATTCATAGTAATTATAAGCTCACCCCTGGATCTAACACCCGGTAGCACCCTGCACCTAACCTTCATTCATCCATCCCTATATTACCCAGAAGACAGCTTTCTCACTCTCTGAGTCTTCTCCATCACCTTACTTTCCCCCCCCAACCATCTACCAACCTTAAAAACCCCATAATCACCCTACAATCAACCTCTACCCAGAAGCCCCTGAATCACTGCCCTACCAATATCGGTTATCCCCTACTGGTAGCGGTTTTATAACCACGGCCGGTTATCTAGTGACCAATGTGGTCACTATGACTTATACCAAAACCAACCTTTCACCTATTTATCTCCTAACCTCAGATTCAGCCTAGTCTATCCCTGTAACTTGATCTGAACGTATCAATAACCAGTGACCAAACAAACAGAATGATGTTTTATTATGGGTAGTTTAGTCTCTATTGCTTTTAGTAACGAGGTACCTAAATCGTGATTTCGCAATAGCTTCTTTATTATCATTTGCAATAATTTATATTAAAAGGGAACTGACCACCTCTGAAAGGAAGTTTAGTATTTCCTGGGCCCAAATCAGTTCCCTTACTTATTGTCTAACTAAAATCTGGTGGTCTTGCATTCTTATTTACAGGTAGTCCTTCCCAAACAAAAAGGAGTTCTTCACAATCGGTCTGATCTCTCTACGGTATGCGCACACCTTCCCAACACTCAACAGGTATTCCTCCTAACCCTAACCCCTTATCTGTTTCTCAAGAGAATGAAAGGATAGAAGCAACTCTATTATGGAACTAAAATTCTGTGCGAAACATTTTGGCACGCCCGGTGGGACCCTATTCGGGTTTCTTTCTTTCTTGCTTGTTTTCATATAGGGAGCACACTTGCTGTTTTTCTTTTTCTAAATATTCACAAAATATTTTGTCATTTTGGTAAAAGAATTTGTCTTTCTTTTACATCTTTGCATTAGTGAAAGTCATCTTCTTTGCTTCATCGAATATCATTTTCGATTTGGGTTTAAAACACGTGCATCACATTCTTGCTTGCTATTTTTAATTCTAGTGAACGTAGATTAAGTAACAGGTCGTACACGTGGGGGTGATATCCATGGTATTGATGAGAAATTAATCTTACTCTCACTGCACAACACATACCAAATCACATCATAATCTACACAACATCTCAAACATCCCCCCTTTCCGCGGTATTCCTCCACCTGATTGAGGTAGCCTTACAAGCCAAAACAAACTTGACATCTCCCTTAGGTCTTTTGTTTAGGATTGACATCATCTGGCATCTAAGGCATAAGCCCCAAAGTGATTAAAACTAATCCTAGGGTTAGTCTCTTGATTTGCTTGTGCATCTTGCTTGTTTTATGTTTTTCTTTCAGTGTTGTTTCTCTATTATACCCTGTCTCAGTTATCACTTCAGACAGGTTGGTGGGTATAATAAGCCTTGTTCTCCCAAAACCAACAGCCTCTTACATTCTCTCTTTGCCTTCACAGTAACCGGCACCGGTCCTCTTCTACCGACATCGGTTATCAGACTGATGCCGGTTACAGTCTGACCGACATCGGTTACCAGACCGATATCGGTTACTATGTTTTACAGTTCCTGACAAACCAGTAACCTACCAATTCCAACATTTTGTTGCATTTTCTATTCCTGATTGACTAATTCTCTGCTGTATACTCTTGTCCATGGTTTTTATCACCCGGCAACAAGCCGTAGCCATGGTTTCACATGCTTGTTCTGTGTCTTTTCCTGAGTCACCCCCTTTGCATCCTATGGGGAATCCTACAGACACCAATGCTTTTCCCAAGATCTCTGTCGGAGATCCGGATTTTGCTAAATTTTTGGATGCTAATCTTGGCACCGTATAGTATTATTTGTCTCATACCCCTGACCATACACCTGACAGTCAGCTCCTCTTGGGTATGCCTATTAGTATAGCCACCCACTTAGCTCCTTCCCCACCTAATAACTCCGCCTCACCATCTTCATCCTTAGCCCCGTCTCCCAGCTCAGTGGATTCGATGGTCCATACTGCACCAATTGGATTTCCTTTGGTTAATTTGGGGCCCCACATATCACTACCATCCACTGCCCCTACCTCATCCCTCTCACAAATTGCCTCTTTCATAACTTGTTCTCTACCACCTATCCACACGAGCTTTCCCTCTCAGGCTCCGCCCACCTTTTCATTTCCTCAAACGCATCCAGTGGCCTCAACATCTTATATAGGACACCCTTATTTAGCTTCCCCAACACATTCATCATCGATACCTTATCAACATTTAATCCCACCATTGTCTAGTAGCGGCTCTTTGCCCAATCCTCCTCCATTTATGATGACAACACCATCATCTAACCCAACCAATGATTTAATCAAACAAATGATGGACAAGATGCAAAATCTTGAGGCTTCTGTTTCAGGAAGCTGTAACACCCTGACATACGAGAAAGTTTGTCGGGAGCCTATTCATTCTTCTATCCCCCTTCATACATATCCTCCTCAATGGGAATTACCGAAATTTACTCACTTTAATAGTAAGGAGGACCCTCAACAACACTTGCGATTTTTTAGACATGCTTGCTATCTAATTGCTCATGACGATGCCTTACTACTCCATACCTTCCCCATGTCCTTATCAGGACCTGCCTTGGAATGGTACAGTGCTTTAGCCCAGCACTCAATCTTCTCCTTTAACCAGTTAGCCCAATCTTTCTTGGATCATTTCTCCATCAATATTGCCAAGAAAGTATCCATTACCGATCTCTATGCCATCGACAATTTGAAGATGAATCTATCATAGATTTCGTTGGATGATGGCGGGGCCTCATCAACCAACTTACTTATGCCTTACCTCAGGCTGAGCTCATCGAACTCTTTACGCGGGCCTGCGCTAAACACATTTCTCCCACCCTCCAAATTCAAACTTTCTGCACCTTTGATGAGGCCTTTACTATGGCTTGGAAACTAGAGATTCGGGCCTTAGAGGAGGAGAAATTGAAGTTGCGCAACAAAAACTCAAATTTCTGAACCCAGGACTCCACTAACAAACCCAACACCACCAACTCTCACGCATCGGCTTCTTTGAAATCAAAAGGAGTTGTACACGCGGTAACGGTCAAATCTCAAGCACCGTCTTATACCCAGCCGAAATCCACCTATAAGTATAAAGCCGAGCCCATCAAGTACACTCCCTTGGGAGAAACTTATGATGTGATCTTGGAAAAATTACTTAAAGCAGGAGCTATCACCTTGCCTCCTGTTAAACCTCACTCCGGGTTTGATTCCGCCCGCGCTATACCTTCTTGGTATAAAGAAAATGAATTCTGTAACTTCCATCGCATGAAGGGACACAGTCACGAAAACTGCAAGATGTTGAAAAACATAGTGTAGGAAATGGTTGATGCAGGGGATATAACCCTTGATAATCCTAATGCCCCTGCTAATCAAAATTTAAAAATCTTCAACAAACCATTTCCAAACCATTCCTCTAACAGTAACACAAACCAAGAAACCTTAGCCGAGGAGAAGAGTGTGCATGAGATCCATGTGGTTTTCAACTCCCAACCAAGGGCTTCCATCAAAGAAATTCTGAATCGAGCCTCTTCACCAATGCAAGAGTCCTCGCCCCCTTCTCCTTCATCAGGACAAGAGGACAGCCCCGTTATTCCTTTACCCATAAAGGAACCAACCACCCAGAGTTCTCTTCTCACAGAAGAGCCTTCTTACACCACATCCCTACAAGACTGTGAGCGGATGTTATCCAACTTATCTATTGCCCAAACATCTCCTTCCACCGCTCTTGCTGCAAAAGAAGAAGGATCGCCACTTTTTCTGTCATCCTTAGAAGAGAAACCCCTCAAGCCTACATCACCAAATTCCTTAATCATGATAGATCCTCTAGAACATGCCCTCCTCCCTATCAGTTCTTCATCACCTAAATCTTTCCAGCGACCGGTTGACCCCTTAACTCCCATTGATACAATGCCTCATTCACCCCCTATATCACACCCCCAGTGGACTGGAATCACAACCCACTTCTCTTCCATATCAAAATGCCCATCCATACGTGAAGATTTTCATCCCCCAGAAGATAGACGACTCTTATGGGCACGTTTGAGAACACCATGCTCTACTCAAATGCAAATGACTAATCCAGACACCTCTACCATATACCTGAAGTTTTTACAAAAGCTCAAAATGCCTATGTCCTCACCTCCACCCCCCTCATCTCACCAAATACCTCATCAACCTCTATCAACCTAACCAAACCTTCCCCTACGCTTGGGACTTTACCAATACCCAGCCTGACGCACCCACCTAAACGGTTAGACTTATCCAAAAATAAAGCCGTCAATCCACCTAGGAGACAGACCCAATCTCCTCGAGTCCAATCTATGCCTCCGCCACAACTAAAACCCTCGCCCCTGATCACACCAGTACAACAGGCATGGCTTCAACCCTTGCCGTCACACCTACCTTCTATATTGGGGCCTCACCCCTCCACCTTGCCTCAATACACCATGCCTCCCACATCTTCTTTAACACGACCAGCACCTTCTGCACCCATACAGAAATCCACAGGCATCTCAACACCATCACCCCAAGTATCTTTCCTACCTACCAACCCTAAGAAAACTCGATCATCGAAGGACTTGTTTGCTGCCGCTCCTCTTTCCCCATGGTTGTTTTCTGCCACCACGTCATCTGTGGCCTCATCATCTAACCAGCTAAACATGACTTCTGCGTAGAAGAAGCCATGCCTAGTTCAACCCAATCATCAAAATCCCTTGCCTAAACCACCACCCGTATGAACCACTCGTACCCAACCATTACCAAAACAATCAATAATCTCACCCACTCAATCAATAGCCTCATCTTCATTTGACCCACTCAAAGGATCTTACACCAAGATCCTTGATATGCTGGTAGGGGATGCGACCATTTCCCTACCCCCACTCAGACCCTATGATCCATCTAAACCTCGACCTATAGGTTATGATGAATCTAAAATCTGCACCTACCACCGCACACTAGGACACAATGTAGAAGGATGCAAAGCTTTGAAAGCCATCCTTCGCCAGTCACCTATCTCGGATAGAAAATCTCAGAAAGATGACTTACAGAAGAACAAACCCTTAGCTTTGATCCTTTCTCCTATACCACCTGTCCCCGCCTCGCCAAAATCTATCATCATTGCAACCCCGCCTCTCAAGAACAATGACTTATCCCTGTCATCTTCCTCATCTCGCATTCATGAGATCAACATGATTAGCATTACTACTCGAGGTCAGAAAAACAATGGAAAAGCTAAAGAGAGCACACCGGTGGTCTCTCTTTCTCCTTCCGCCATCCCGATCACACCACCACCTAAAGTGGTTATTCGTGGACCGGCCTATCCAGTCTCTGATGGAGTTTCCCATCGCACTATGATCAAACAACTTCACCAATCTCCTGTAAAAATGACACTCTATGATCTCATTCAAACATCTAAATCACATCGACAAGCTCTAATTGAGATCCTTCAAGGGATAGAGGTCCTACCTAATGAAACCTTTCCCGTCACCTCCATCTTCACACCCAACCATGTTGCTTCTCTCACCAAACAACCTACCTCCACAACCACCTCTGTCCCTGTACAGCAAGCCGCTGCTGTCAGTTTTTCTGAAGAAGAAATTGTCGTCTTTGGTGCAGAAGATCCTGACCCTGCTCTTTTCATCTTGGCTTACGTCTGGGACATCTGGGTACGTCGTGTTATGATCGACGGGGGTGCTAGCCTAAACATCGTCTCTTCCAAAGCCTTCCAACAGATGAATATCCCTCCTAGCTGCATGTGTGCCAACCCCACCATGTTGCATTCATTCAACGATGCTATTACTTCTACCCTAGGCACCGTGATCCTTAACATTCGTGTAGGGCCACGTACCTTACCCGAACTCTTCTATGTCCTTGAGGGAGAATTCCAATACAACATGTTGTTAGGCCACCCTTGGATCTGGGCTATGGGATGCGTTCCCTCCACCTTACATAGATGCATCAAATTCGAGTATGAAGGGAAGTCATACACCGTCACAGCTGATGCTTCCCCCTTCAAAACCTGTAATATGTTATACCACCCTAATGATGTGCTTGTACCCGTCAAGACACCCATTGATCCAACCCAACCATCTACTTCAACCACGCCTCAACCATCCACCTTAGCCGCACCCACACCTTCGACCAATGAAACCACCGACGCAAATACTTCTTCCTTTCCCACGGACAACATCCCAACCTCGGATCCCTTGGTAGGTGTTTTTCAATGCCTTACGCTAGGGGAGTACCGCCTATACAATGTTAGCACCTTCCATACCCCACAAGAGTATGGACAGTTACATGCGCATCCTACCTACGACCGTCGTGTGGGGGAGGTGATCTCCTACGGACCACCTAATTTCCACACCAACCTAACGTATGGGGGTGTTGAAGCATCCTCTGTCACCCCCGAACCTCCCCTTGGTGTGGTTCCCTTCCAATCAGATTTTCAATATCTAACCAACCATCGTTTCGTCCTCACCTTCCTGACGCGCTGTGCTTGGAAAGGTTTTGGTTTCGGTCTTTATGAGCAAGGACGACATACGGTTATTCCCATAACAACACACAAACACAAAGATCGTAGTGGTCTTGGGTTTTCTGAACCACCTACACTGAAGAAACCTCGTGTCAATTGTATCCAGGAAGATGACGAAGTCACCCATTCCGAACAATCATCACCCATTTTACCATCTTCACCCATGGAGTCGATAGACCCAGAATCTATCCCTCCTAACTTTTTTTTTTCGTGAATGCTATCTTCCTAGGTCCTCTCACTTATCAATGCGATGGTGAGAACCCATCTTCTCTCCCCCTTTTATATCCAGACATGATCGAAGAAGACCTGCCTTCGATTAATGTTGTGGAGTGCCAGGATGATGACTCCATCCTCACCTACCTTGGTGCGGATGACTCTTATATTCAATGCGCCTTACCATCTGAAACCCAAACCATGTTGAATGAGTCGACTATAGAAATCAACATCCACACGGAGGATGATCCTCACATTGTAAAGATCAGACAATCTCTCGATGCATCAGAACAAACTGCCTTCACTACCTTCCTCCGTGCCCGCAATCAAGCTTTCACTTGGTCCTATGATGACATGCCAGGAATCAATCCTGACATTGCTATCCATAACATCACTCTAAAACCAAACTCCAAACCAGTTAAATAGAAGCTGAGAAAAATGCATCCACGCATTGCTCTCTTGGTTAAAGAAGAGCTTCAACGACTCCTTTCTGTCTCTTTCATCTTACCTATTGACTATCCGCAATGGATTTCTAATGTTGTACCTATCACTAAAGCGACGGGGGGACTTTGGATATGTACGGATTTCCAGGATCTTAACCTTGCTTGCCCAAAGGATGATTTCCCCCTACCTAGTATTGATCAACTTGTCGATCTCACTGCGGGCCATGAGATGCTTTCTCTCATGGATGGTTTCTCGGGATATAATCAAATTTTAGTAGCCCCGGCTGATCAACATAAAACCACCTTCATTACCCCCTGGGGCACCTTCTGCTATCGTGTCATGCCATTTGGCCTTAAGAATGCTGGTGCAACCTATCAACGGGCTATGACTTACATTTTTCATGACATTATGCACACTATCCTTGAGGATTATGTCGATGATCTTCTTGGAAAATCCAAACATCGCAGTGAACATCTCGATGTTTTAACCATTATTTTCGACGCCTGTTACAATAATGTGTTCGTCTTCAGCCAAAGAAATGTGTCTTTGACATCCTTTTAGGAAAAATCCTTGGCTTTATCGTCTCTTTGTGTGGCATTGAAGTCGACCCCACTAAAGTCAAAGCTATTTTAGAAATGCCCCCACCCACTAACCTAAAACAATTACGTAGTTTACAGGGAAAACTCCAATCTATCCGTCGTTTCATCTCACAACTCTCAGATCGATGTCAACCTTTCCATCATCTCCTTAAAAAGGACATTGTCTTTCAATGGAGCGAGGAGTGCCACAAAGCCTTTGAGGCTCTTAAAACTTATCTCTTGCAGCCACCCGTGCTTATCCCACCTCAGGACGATCACCCTTTCTACCTTTACCTTTCTGCCACCGACCATGCTGTAGGAGCCATGCTCGCACATCATGACTCTGAGCATCAAGAACAAGCAATTTATTACATAAGCCATACTCTTGTGGATTACAAAACTAGGTATACACATGTCGAAAAGTTGTGCCTAGCCCTATCATTCGTGGCCACCAAACTCTGACATTACCTCCTGAATCACAAAACTTTTGTCATCACCAACGCTGACCCCATACATTATATGTACGCCAAACCTCATCTAAACCAATGCATCGCCCGATGGCTTATGCTCCTTGCCGACCTCGACCTTGAGTTCGTACACCAGAAATCAGTCAAAGGACAAACTATCGCAGACCAACTCACGGAAGCCCCTTTACTTGGGGAACAATTTACCAATTTTACTTTCCCTGATGAACTCATCGCAACTCTTTCACTCAATGATGCGTCTTATCTGATGACTCTCTTCTTCGATGGATCTAAATGTCAATGTGGTGGAGGGGTGGGTGTTGTTCTCATTCCTCTTGAAGGTAAACCTATGCCTCTTTCATTCAGGCTTGATTTCCCCTGCACTAACAATACAGTGGAATACGAGGCCCTTGTTTTGGGTCTCGACGTTGCGTTACACTTAGGTGTGAAGTCTATTCACATTTTTGGTGACTCTCAATTGGTAGTAAAATAAGTCACTGGCATCTACCAATGTAAAAATGAGGAACTTAAAAAGTACAAACGTTACGTAAATTCACTTTTGACCTTATTTACCCATTATACTATCCAAACCGTTCCATGCTCAACTAATAAATTTGTGGATACCATGGCTTTCTTGGGCTCGCAAATTCCTGCATCACCAACTGATTCTGACATATTTGTCTTGGTCCAACAACTCTTTGCCCCATCTTACTTAGTCCTAGATGTTTGTATGGTAAATAATGCATCTGCTGACTCGCAGGATACCTGGTATCACCAATTTCACGACTACCTTACGAACTCTGTTCTCCCACCTAACCTTAATAGTAATGGAAAACACACTTTTCTTAAAGGTGTTTCTCATTATGTCATCATGGGGGGACTCCTCTATAAATGTGGCTTCGATGGTATCCTCCTTCAATGTCTAACCAGCGCTGAAGTCACTCATACCATCCAACAAGTCCATGATGGAATTTGTGGTGGGCACTTTAGTGGCTTTGCCATGGCCAAGCGGATCCTTCGCCTAGGATATTATTGGCCTACTCTTAATAAAGACTGCTGCAAATATGTTAAGTGTTGTGTTATGTGTCAACAACATGCCAACCTTCAACATACTCCCAGCCATCCTCTACAGGTCGCACGAGATCTTTGGCCTTTCTCACAATGGGGTTTGGACCTTATTGGTGATATTCATCCACCTTTTTCGCAATGTCACCATTGGATCATCACGGAAACTGAATATTACACTAAATGGGTGGAGGCCGTTCCACTCATTTCAACCAAAAAGGAGAAAATTGTTAAATTCATCAATCATCACATTATTTACCGTTTCGATGTTCCTCATCGCTTCATAACCGATAATGGAAAATCTTTAAAAAATAAGCTGTTACGAGCCCTTTGTGACAACTTTGGTATTAAACTTAGCTTCTTGTCACCCTACTATCCACAAGAAAATGGTCAGGCTGAATCTTCTAACAAAACCTTAACCAAAATTCTCATGAAAGTTGTTAACGATTCTGGTCAAAATTGGCATGATCACATCCCCTTTGCCCTTTGGGCTTATCGTACCAGCATTCATACTTCCACTAATGCCACACCATTCTCTCTGGTGTATGGTACCGAGGCTATCTTACCTCTCGAAATACAAATCCCTTCCCTTAGAATATCTCTCCAGGATATTTTCACCAATGATGGCTTCTGCCAAGAGCGGTTAGACCAATTGGAGCTTCTTGACGAGCGTCATCTTATGACCACCTTCAAATTTATCAAAATCACATCAAACGTGCTTATGATAAGCAAATTCAGAAGCATACCTATAAAATTGGTGATCTTGTCCTCAAAGAGAATCAACATGTAACCAAACTAGAAAAGAGCAAACGTGGAAAATTTGCTCCTAATTGGATTGGGCCTTACATTATCACTCACACTTATGGATCAGGTACTTATCGTTTAGCTTCGCTTAATGGTAAACTTGAGCCTAAACCCTTTAATGCCTTACATCTCCGACCATTCTTCTGTTGAATTTAGTGTTACATCACTCCTTATCCACCTTGCGCTCGTCCCTTGAGCTCTTTTACCACCTCATACACCTTTTTTTGTGCATCTCAAAGTAAAATCAAACCCACGTGGTTTGATCATCACCTCCTTGTAAAGAGGCCTTCTCCTTTTTAGTCTGGTCCATGACTTAAAAGTATCAAAATAACAAGTTCTCAATTATACAATTCTGGGATATTCTTGAGTCAAACTTCCTGTAAATTTAGATGCTTCATGCCAAACAGACATCTAGACCTCCATGCTATAAACTAGACTGCTCCCTCGAAGGATAGCTATGTGCAAAAGCCGCATCTGCTACTATAGCTAGACTTCTCCCTCGAAGGACAGCTATGTGCAACGCCACGTTTTCTACTATAAGTAGACTGTTCCCTCGAAGGACAGCTATACAAAGTCACCCTCTATCAGAAGCTTCTCGCATTGATCAGCTTCGTGAAGACCTCAAGAACAACAAAATGCATATCCCATGTAGACTTCCTGCATCGATTAGTCTATATCTAGAAACATCAAAGTAGTATTCAAAAGTACTTTTGAGTCATGGACTTGTCTATTTTGGTTTGGTTCTCTTCCGTCAGCATAATCACCTTATAACAAGTTCTCTACGCTTCAGCTATTCCATCCACCTCTCCTCACCATTCTTCACAATAACAAAACTCAAGGGACGTGCGTATATCTGATATATTGTGATTATACAACTCTTTTCACCTATCGACTTCTCGCCTATGTAAGGTACCTAGGGATTCAAGCTCATCCTATGATGATACGTGGTTTGTTTAGCTCTCTCCAATTATGGGACACTTTTTGCCTCTTCTACCCGAATCTACGATTATATGTTGACTTTAATGAGGACATGGTTTACTATGCTTGGGTAAGCTAACCCTCGCTTTATCTATACCCACACCAACACTGCCAATACCTTACCAACACCAACAACATTACCCTACCAATATCAAAATTTTTACCAACCAACAAATTGCCTAACCACAACCAAATTGCCTTAATTCACTTCTCCCTGGTCCTAAGGGAGAACTACATCAGTCTGAGGCCCCTCCTTACTTTGTGCAATGGGCTATGTAGGCAGCACTTAGGAGACATGGGGTCTCCCAAGGTTAGCTCGACCATCCCCTACCATAACCTATCATGTGTTGTGTTTTCTTTTAAACTATAAATATTTTCACGTATTTATATTGATAACACTCACCTTGATCCTTTTTCAATCCAAACATTCAAAACACAAACATTCTTAATATTATCATAAACTCAAATCCACATACATATTCAGTTTTATTTAGATGTTAAACAAATACATCTTCTCTATCATCATCGCGCAGGTCGGCATCCTTATTTATTCTTCTACCCCTATGAAATTCACTTAGGCCACCACGCTTCATCCTGAACTAGGTAGCAATGGTGATCGTCGACGCCACTCACCTAGCCTCTCCATCCTCAAAGGTGCCACTACTATTGGTTCCTCCCACTGATCCGCCAATCTCTCCTGTAACATATGAATATGCCCTCTCACATGGAGGAATCTTGCCTCTAGTCTCCCCACTCGTGACTGCGAAGCCTCTAACAATCCCGTCGTCTCGTTCACTTGTGTTTGAAGCTGGTGAACTAAACCCTTTAGGTGGTCTCTCTCCATTGTAACCACAGCTATGTTAGGATGATCGGCCCTCTCATGTGTATCTCACAAATCTGCTGCCCACAATAATCTATAAGACTTTGTCACTTCTGCATCCATTACCCTGCAATCGGCTGTTGTCTCTTCTAGTCCTTCTGGAAGTGTCGACCGTGGAGGTGAGAATGGTGCCTCAACGTCGATCCTCCTGTATGGTCTATGAGCCATGGGTATATCCTGAACAAATCCAAATTGTCACCGCACGCGATCTAGAGGAATCCTCTCATACTCACCTGGCCTGTGTCCCGCGATCCACCTCAATCTCTCTACACCCCTCAAATCCTCAGCTATGTTTGCCATCACCATGTAGTTCCCGTACGGCCTCCAATAGATATCTGCAATCATCACCATCTCCCACATCTGCCTATAATACTCAGCGTCATCTGTCACAGTCTCAGATCTCACCTCTTGCTATGTCTGGACCCATCACCTGAATCCCAACCTTTGTACTCCTGTCTCTCCTGCTTGGATGGGTTGGCCTATTGGTCACACACACACAATGTGTTCATAGGCCCAACAATATAATAAGTATGCACAATCCAGTGTAGTCCTGTGATTTTGCTTGCATGCCCATAAACCCCTGTATAGATCCGCTAGATATAGGGGTGCCCATGCGAAAGTAACGCTCCCTTCTATCATTTCCCGAATAATACACATCAATGATTTTGGAAATATTCCTCTATCCACTCTAGGTAATGCATAATACCCCACCGCTATCATTAATACCATGGCCAACCTTGTTGCCTCAGGGTGTGCTGCAAACATTATACCATAAGTGAATGTCAAACCTTGCTGTGTCAAATCTCGTGCGGCTGGATCAAATACTGCCGTTATCACTAAACACGCCGCATTAGGCCTTGCCTGATACACTAGTCTTCCTATAATTGGAAGTCTCAAAATTTGAAACACATCTTCTAACGTCACTGTCATCTCCCCTGTTGGCAGATAGAAGGTATTCTTTTCAGGATTTCATCTCTCAATCAACGCCTATAACATAGCATGATTGCGTGCGATTCGTGAATAATAGTGGATTCCACTTAACCCCACACAGTTTATTAATGCCCACTCAACTGGTATTACATCCGCTCAGACCCGTGACAACAAAGCTGACACGCTATCATTCATCCTCAACCCTACCTATGCCTGCACACATCAAACCAACAAACAACAAATCAACAAATAAAATTCCCACGTGTTTTTTATCACAATCCGCAACTTTACATAGTAATTGATATCGATTATAGATAACCGATACCGGCTACCTAACTGATACCGATTATTCCTAAACGATATTGGTCACTGTCAATTCCATCTACCCTGCTCAAAAACACCACCTATGATAACTTATTTGCTTGTTTGCGTCTCTCTATACCTAAAAACATATCCGAAACCCCTGATTACCTACCCCATAACACTCACCCCATCCCAAAACTTTTCCTATCACATTTCTTTTTTATCTCTACCCACTTACCTTCCCACATCCTATTCATATGCATGCAAAAATTTAATTCCAAACAAAAATTATACCTCCTGGGATGCAGCAGTTTGAGGTGGAACCTGTCTTCCCTCTCCTCTCTGCCTGCTGGATGCTTCTCCTTGTTCAGCCATGTTCACCACCCTCTTCACTATTACTTGCCTTTATGCCTTCTTAATCCAAGCCCACGATCACTTTACCTGTCTCTTTCCTCCTTATCACTCAATTATCCCATGCAATTACTTGTATCGACATCAACAGCCTTGCATCCTCGTATTTAACATGTTGCATGACTCTAAAAATAAGATTTCAGTTACCTCCCAAGCTTTTCTATTTTTAGAAAAGCTCGTTTAAGCGTAACCGATATCGGTTAGCTAACCGGTATCGGTCAGGTTGTGACCGACATCGGTTATCTAACCGATATCGGTCATCTATCTCCTCTTGCTTAAACCTAATCCTTTTCTTGAATTTTTTTTGCAGAGCCCGCCTCTTTTCCCTGCATAATGACATCACTATCAACATCCATCATCATAATAAACATCAACATTTCAAAACATATCCATATCATCAAAACATCATCAACGTCATCTATATATACATCAAATTCCAATACCATCAACAAAACACATACACCATTATAATATATGCATCAAATCGACAATTCTACACACCATGTGGATCAAATTCCTCATCTATATATCATCAAATCAATGTTAAAATATACAACTTGCCCTGCATGGGGCCTCTGTAATCCAAAATACAAAGTTGGCACGCAGGCCGCTGTCTCTGTCAAAATCTCGACTCGGCTCACAGGCCAGTCTCTCAGGTCAAAAATATACTCAGCTCACAGGCTGGTATCAACTATACAAAATGTACTCGGCTCGCAGGCTGGTATATACAACAAAAATACATACATAAATCCTATGAGGGCATTTAGGCCTCTATATACACACTTGGTTTGCAGACCGGTGTCTCTATCAACAAATCCTCTATCAAATCAACAAAAGCCATCTCTACTCCTGGGGTGACTCAGCTCTCTCCCCCTCCCTCGGCCTGTCCCTCAGCTGGCCCCTATGCCGGATCTCGCCTCCTACCTGTAACCGACCCATCGACTATGGCTGCAACTCCCTGTGACCTGTGACTCCGGGACATCTCGGCTCTATGAGTCGCATATGGCTGATAATCTACACCAATACTATATAGTACGTCCTGATAGTAACGGGCTATCACCACCAATCCGACACTATGATAATTCTTCACCGGGAACTCCTCGTGCTATGATTATTTACTAATGCACAGCCTTTAGTTTGGTGGATGTAATCTGGAAAAAAAACAACAACATAACACAAGAATACCATCGACTATGATAAGACGGAATGATGACAAATCTGAAATATCAAAGTAAATGATAATATTAACATGAAATTGTTACAATCTCACCCATGAGGTACTTCAAGTGTTATTGACTTCACTTGCCTTTCACCAAGACTATGGGAGAAACTTTACAATTACACCTCTTAATGGCTTCTTCAACACACCTTTAAACTGATGGCTTCCTTTGCACACTTCCTACAATATTTCTCACTACTTCCTTCTATGCTAAATGAGGGGGGTGGCCTCTCTATTTATAGAAATTTCAGGCTTATCCGTATTATCTCTAAGATAGGATAAGAAATCCACTCTGACGAATCATATTCCATACCTTAACTCTTATCTGTACATGTAAGCTTATCTTTTAAGATAAGATAAACCTTATCATTTTACATGGGTTCCACATTTTTAGACTTTTTACAAATAAAATACACAAAATATTTATGACCTCACTCCTTGTCCTTATTACCAATATAATATTTCTAATTCTTAATCATGTAGACCCTACTTCTCTAATTACCCAAACTTTGACATTTTAACATTACCGGACCACTTACGACAAATATTTACTTTTTACAACATTCCTATTGTACTTTGACTGTTACCGTACTCCACATTATTGGCGGCATCGTACTGACGGTGCCGTTATCTTCTATCAGACGCTACTACTAATTATACTTAACAAAATCCTATTCCTAATACATACATTAATGAAATAGAAATTACGGAGGAAAATTTTAGTGTCGACATCTTCCCCCTTCATAGCTTCTACTCCATCCTCAGAGTAGACTATTTTGGTGCTTGGAAAATCTTCAACTTGTCGTGGTTGACCCATTTCGTAATGGGAGTGCCATCCAATTCCTCTAGTCGGTACATACCATTTTCATGCACAGCTGCTATTTTGTAGGGCCCCATCCATTTTGGAAGAAATTTTCTTTGTCTTCTTTTTTTGTATCTGGAATCATATACTAGAACCAAGTCATTCACATGAAATGGAGACCAACGGATCTTTTGATCAAAGTATTCCTTCTGCTTCATTTTCTTCTTATGGCTTGTATCCTTTGCTATTTCCCTCATTTCCTCTAGCAAATGAAGATGTACCAACCTTTCTTTTACTGAATCACTTTCATCCATCCTTTCATTTTTCATAAATCTCACAGTGGGAATATTAAACTCAATAGGAAGAACTGGATCAATGCCGTAGGCCAACTGAAATGGGGAGTATCTTGTTGCTGAATTTGATGTTGCCCTATATGCCCACAATGCCACATGAATCCTTTTATCCCATTTATGTACCTGCAAGGCTGCATCTTTTGCTAGAATTTGACACAACACAAAAAAAATTCGTTCCACCTGTCCATTTGTGCTTGGCTTGTATGTTGTTTCCTTCCTGTGCTTAATAGAAAATTTATTGACTAGGGCTTCTACCACCTCATTAATAAAGTGGCTTCCTTGATCTATTACAATTTCTAATGGATACCCAAATCTGGTGACAATGCGTTTATATATGAACCTTGCCACTTCATCCATAGAAGATGTTTTCAATGGCCTAGCTTCAACCCACTTGGTTAAATAATCTGTGGCAACTACAATATACTTATTTTGGCGTGAGGTAGTTGGAAGTGGACCTACAATGTCTATTCCCCACTTTTCAAAGGGACCAAGTGGAAGAATAGGGCATAATGGAGCTGATGAAGTCTTACGGTTACCATGTGTTTGACAAATATCACATGTCTTACAATAATTATAACAATCTTTAAAAAGAGTGGGCAAGTGATAACCTGCATCCAAGATCCTTCTTGCTGTAAGTTGTCTAAAGAAGTGCCCTCCACATGTACCATTGTGGAATTCTTCTAGTAGTTCCTTCCCTTGATCACATCTAACTGCCCTCTTGTACTATCCATCAGATCCTATTCAAAATAATACTCCATGTAGGATAGAATATGGACGACTGGCTTGAGTAATCTTTGTCTTAGTCTTTGCATTGGCACCATCAGGAAACTTGAATTCATTCAGATAATTCCAAAAATCTATGTATTCACTAGGGATTGTGTCAAGGGATAACAATGCTACATCGGGGAAATCATCATCATCACAAGATGATCCTAAACCATCATAGGCTCGAGAGAGTGCATCTGCATTGGCATGCTTCTTTCCTGGCCTATCTATAATATCAAATTCAAATTCTTGTAGCAAAATTATCCATCTTGCTATCCTCCCTAATGGGTTAGGCTTATTTACAATATATTTTAGAACCTGATGATCTGTTACAACTAGAAATTTTTGCCCTAGCAAGTAATTCCTAAACTTCTTTACAGCAAAAATGATAGCCAGAGCCTCTTTTTCAGTTACAGTATAATTTAACTCAGCACTGCTCATTTGTCTGCTCCTAAAGTAAATTGGATGTTCATTCCCATTTTCATCCTTTTGGCTCAAAGTACTTCCTAGTGTTGCATCTGAGGCATCAGTGTACACAATGAATGGCTTGCTCAAATCAGGATTCTTCAAAATAGGTGAAGACACCAAGGCTTCCTTCAATTGTCCAAAAGCTTCATGCGCCTTATTTCCTGGTTCATAAGTAACATCCTTCTTCAAGAACTGGGTTAGTGGTTGTGCAATCTTTGAGAAATTCTTGATGAACCTTCTATAGTAACCCACATGGCCTAAAAATGATCTCAACTTACTTCTATTCATACGAAATGGTAAATATTTGATTTTTGAAACTTTATCAGGATCAGTACCAATACCATCTTTGGATACAACATACCCTAACAAAACGCCTTTAGAACATCCAAAGACACACTTTGTAGGGTTTAGTGAGGCTTGTGCTTCATCTAACCTTTGAAATGTTGTCTCCATCTAGTGCAGGTGGTCCAACTTGCTCCCATAGATGTAAAAATCATCCAGAAATACTCTGATGAAGGTCCCAATGTAGGGTTCAAACACCCTATTCATCAAATGTTGAAATGTTGTTGGAGCATTACACAACCCAAAAGGCATAACTCTATAAGCAAACATTCCCCAAGGAGTGGTGAACGTGGTCTTCAGCTGATCTTTCTCTGCTATACGAACTTGGTTGTAGCCGCTATATCCATCAGCAAAACTATAGCACTCCTGGCCAGCTACTTTGTCTAAGATCTGATCTGAAAATGGAAGAGGATAATGATCCTTCTTTGTTGCCTTATTGAGCTTCTTGTAATCAACACAAATGCGTAGCTTCCCATTCTTTTTTATTGAGATCACAATAGGAGAAACCCATTCTGAATTCTCCACAGCAAATATGAATCCTGCATCAAGCAACTTATCTATTTCTTCTTTTACAGTCTTAGAAAAATTAGGATTCATTCTATATGGAATTTTCTTTATGGGCTTAGCACCATCTACCAGCTCAATAGAATGTTCTACCCAACTTACTTGACGGAGTTCCTTGTAATCAAAAGTGAATAGGTGTATGTACCTTCGAAAGATCTGGAGGTAGGATTCCTTCTCACTCTCCATCACAGCATCACCAATCTTTATTTGTTGGAGACGATCATCAACTTCTTCTTCAGATAATTTTATGGGGTCATGAGTTGGTGTGACTGGAAGGATATCCATGACTGAAACATCAACCTCACTTTCTTCATCTTCATTTTCCACTTCACTGGTACTAGAGTAATCAGAGGATGTCCAATCATCAGTTTCATCACTTGAATCCACAGGTTCTGCCTTATGATGTCGAGGGATCACGTTTATCTTCACCCTCTCTCTACCACGTCCAAGTGTCATGAAACCTTCATTCCAGTAGTTTATTGCATGAACTCTCCTTAGCCATGGTCTTCCCAGCAGCATTGGGTATGCAACAGTACCATTTTTCATCACCTGAAAGTCTACCACACATACAACACCCATAACAGATATTGCCACATTTGAAACTACACCTTCTGGTTTAGTTTTTCCCTTATTTAATGACCTTAACATAAGTGTTGAAGGGAAATCAATTTTTAAACCCAACATATTCATTACAGACTCAGTCATTACATTAACTGCAGCACCTCCATCAACTAAGACATCATGAATTGAAATACCATTACATAATACCTCAGCTTGTGGAGCATAGGGATCCGCCTCTGCCTCCAAAACAGGGACCTCAACCTCCTTCCTTCGTCAAGCATTGAGTCCACTGCGCAACTCCCGCCTCTTCTCAGAAGACATAGCCAAGAGTTGACCATATGTAATATTTGCAAGCCTTTTAGACAGATCTTCCAAGATGGAGTATGGTCCTTGCCCCTGTGAAATCAGAAAATCCTGCACACCCAACTTTCTTCTCCTATGTTTCTTACTAGTTTCTCCTTTCATCTTCTTAGGATCATTTCCATCTTGATTATCTTTTTCTTTCTTTCTTTTTGTTACAAACACATCTACTTCATTATTTCTGCTTTTATCTACTACATCAAAAGAATTCATAGGTGCTTTTCCTTTATCATTATCTCCTTTACCAGATGTAGAAGCTCTATCTGGACAATTATACTTATAATGACCCTTTTTATAACAACCATAACATACAACTTCAGAAATATTTCTTTTTGGACCTCTATCTCCTCCCTGAGAACTAAATTATTTTCCTTGAAGAAGATTAATAGTTAACTGACCCATATTTTTGAACAGATCTTCATACTCAGTAGATGTACTAGGAGAAATATTTTTGCTCACCGGGAGTGGTTGTGGATTCTGGACCAAAGATGTTGGTGTAGGCTCTACTTTAGCAACAATTTCTTTGGGCTCCTCTTCCATGCTTTCTTCTTGCCTTATTGCAATATCCTTTGTTTTTTCAATGGTAGCTAGGCAGTCATACTTCACTCGTTTGATCTCTGGCTTCATCCCAAGAATGAAGTGCTTATAGAGGAGATTATCAATGCCATTCATTAACCCATCCGCTAATCCTTCCTTCCAGATCTGGGCATCGAGCTTACTCCTTAGCTCTAGAACACGAGCATGATAATCCCTTATCTTCTCCTTCTCTCCTTGGGATAGCTTTGTGATCTTGATCATGAGATCTGCATATTTCTGTTGTTCACCAAATTCTTCAAGAAAACTTTCAGTTAATAAATCCCATGAATTTTTCACATTATCACCTAGTGTTTCAAACCACCTAAGTGTTGAACCATCCAAAAAGGTAGGAAAAAATTCAATCCATCATTCCCTTCTTATAAGGCCATTACAAATACAAGATCGTTTAAACCCTTGAATGAAAGAAGAAGCATCTTCATTAGATTGAGCTGAAAAAACAGGAATCTTTCCCATTTTCAAAGGTAACCACTGTGAAATACCGACCCACAAGTACAATCAACAAGACTTATGTGCACAAATAATTGGAATCACTATACTAGAAAGTGACTTTACACCTTTCTACAATAAAATAGAAATGACCATGGTAAACTATGGTAAAACTTGACTTACTGCGGTAAAAACTGACTTTACTGTGGTAAACACTATTCACGGTAAAAAGTGAAGTTACTGCGGTAAATACTATTCACGGTAAAAAGTGATTTTACTGTGGTAAATAATATTCATAAAAAAAATGACTTTACTATGGTAACTACTATTCATGGCAAAAATGACTTTACCATGGTAACTACTATGCACAGTAAAAACAAGGTTACCCTCCAATTGATTTTTGACTAAGTGGGAATATCTCTCCAGACAATCCACCAACGAGGAATTGTCCTGGCAATGGAACCAAAATGTCATCACCAATCCGGCACTATGATAATTCTTCACCGGGAACTCCTCGTGCTATGATTATTTACTAATGCACAGCCTTTAGTTTGGTGGATGTAATCTAGAAACAAAACAACAACATAACACAAGAATACCATCGACTATGATAAGACGGAATGATGACAAATCTGAAATATCAAAGTAAATGATAATATTAACATGAAATTGTTACAATCTCACCCATGAGGTACTTCAAGTGTTATTGACTTCACTTGCCTTTCACCAAGACCGTGGGAGAAACTTTACATTTACACCTCTTAATGGCTTCTTCAACACACCTTTAAACTGATGGCTTCCTTTGCACACTTCCTACAATATTTCTCACTACTTCCTTCTATGCTAAATGAGGGGGGTGGCCTCTCTATTTATAGAACTTCCAGGCTTATCCATCTTATCTCTAAGATAGGATAAGAAATCCACTCTGGCGAATCATATTCCATACCTTAACTCTTATCTGTACATGTAAGCTTATCTTTTAAGATAAGATAAACCTTATCATTTTACATGGGTTCCACATTTTTAGACTTTTTACAAATAAAATACACAAAATATTTATGACCTCACTCCTTGTCCTTATTACCAATATAATATTTCTAATTCCTAATCATGTAGACCCTACTTCTCTAATTACCCAAACTTTGACATTTTAACATTACCAGACCACTTACGACAAATATTTACTTTTTACAACATTCCTATTGTACTTTGACTGTTACCGTACTCCACATTATTGGCGGCATCGTACTGACGGCGCCATTATCTTCTATCAGACGCTACTACTAATTATACTTAATAAAATCATATTCCTAATACATACATTAATGAAATAGAAATTATGGATGAAAATTTTAGTGTCAACAATGCTCCCCCAGATCCTAATAGTAAGTGGGCCCTGCCCTACCTGTACGCCTCCATGTAGCTTGAGCCTGTGCCACCATGGCTGGTGGTGGTGGAGCTGTCATCGGAGCCTAATAGAAGTGGGACCTGCCCTGCTTGTACACCCTGACCTTGAACCTGTACCTGTGGATGGCGGTGGAGCTACCATCGAGAGCTTGAACAGGGACCTGAGGCTGTGCATGTAGCTTGTGCCTGTGCCTGTCCCTGTGCATGGGCTAATTGCCCATGTAACAATCCCAATCTATGCTTGTACAGCCATCAATATGCCCTCTGTAATAACTACACCTGACCCAAGAGATGGTCCCTCTTCGCTATCATAGTCACCAAATCTGGTTGTGCGGGCTGTGCTCTCATGGCCACCCTCTGTCCTACCCACTAAACCAAAAATGAGCCTATAACCCTGGCGTCATCCACTGTATCATCTGGTCGGTCTCTCTACTACCCAGACTGGGTCAAATGGCTGCGGTATAGGCACTGGTGCCTCTACATCCTCCCTCCGATACTGTGGGAAGGGAGGTGGCTCATCCTGCCGTAGGCCCAACTGTCATCGTACCCTCTCTAGGGGAATCCACTCATACTCCCCGAGTCTCCGTCCAGCTATCCAGAAGATGTACTGGATCCATCGCAGCTGTGCTCGGGCTCCTCCACGGGGCTGATGGCCTCTGTATGGCCTCCATATAATATCTAATGCGGTCAGGCCCTCTAACATATGCCTGGTAATAAGTGACATCTCACCCTGCGATAACTGCTCGTGGCTGGCCCACGACCCCCAACCACCTCTGAAACCCATATCTATAGACTACCTGTGGCCCTGGCTACTGGGGCAACCCTACTGGTCATATACACATGATATGCTCATAGGCCCAGAAGTGTAACAAGAATGTCGAACATATCCCGAATCACCTCATACGGAAATAGCCCCAGAGCTCTCTGTATAGTTGCACCAGATACACTGGTGCCCATGCATAGCAGGTGTGCTCCTCCACCATCTCGTGTAGCACTCCCATCAGAGCCCGTGGAAAGCGTCCTCCCTCTGAGTCAGGGAGGGCAAAGCAGGTGATACCGATCATCATCAGCATGGCAAGCCGTGTCTCCTGTCGATGAGCGCGATACATATCGCCATAGCAGATGCTTGCACTATGATACGTAATCAATGCAGGCTGCATCCCCAAATACATATAAGATGCTATCCATCACTATCTCAGCATCTACCTGGAACACTACCTCACCTATGATCGAGCAGTCTCAGGATGCGATACACATCCTCTAGGGTGACTGTCATCTCTCCAGTAGGGAGATGAAAGGCATTGGTTGCCGGATCCCATCTCTCGATGAGGGAAACCATCAGACTGTGGTCCCTATCCATAGCCCTATACCGCTGGACTCCGCCGAGTCCAACCTCCCGCATAATTGCCCACTGCGGCTGTGGTCACATGTGGCCGCATCCATCTCCAGTAGAGGCGGCATCTGATCTCGCATAGTCAGCTACTGGCGTGCCTGCAAAAACAACCCACTCCATCTAGCCTACCCTTTCACAAAACAACTACCTTAACCCTCTATACTCACTCACCCACCCAATCACAACCCGACTCTATAACACACATCTACACCCACCTATCTTACCCTATACATCTATACGATATCCCCTTTCTCTTATCTTTAAATATCCTACCCACCCTATCCTAAAACACCTCATCTCCCTCAACATCAATAACCCCACCCAGATCTACTATATGCCATTTACCTATGCCCACTACCCTACCAACCGCCCCCTTATACTCCACCCGCTAATACCTCCCCAACCATACATCAACACCATTTAATCTATCCTACCGTACCAATCCCTATCCTCCCTGAAACAACCACCCCATTTCCCCCCCCCCACCAATAACCCTTCCTATCAACCTCTACCCCTTACCCTCTTCACCCCCAATAACCTTTCCTATAAACACACCTTCTCACCCAAACAACAACCCCAACAACCATCTATTCCACCCAAAACCTACAACAAAACCAACCAACAAATTTCATAACCTTACCGTCCTACCCATGGTGACCGGTACCGGTCACCCTCGACCAGCCATCGGTCTCCACCGCCGCCGGTTGACTATACGACTTTTACACCGACGTCAGTCGACACATGACCGACGCCGGTCTCTGTAACCTGCTAATCTACACAATTACACTGTGACCGATGCCAGTCGACTAGTGACCGACATCGGTCACTGTGGGATTTCGGGGCCGTACCAAAAACGGCCCCCAAACCCCCTTTTTTTCCTATTTCTCCCCATTTACCTGATTGCACAATTGCCTAAAAACTTACCCACCCTGCCGTTTTGGCCTACCTAACATATCTACCCACTCCATTTTACTGATTTACCTTCATTTATTCATTATTTTATCAAATTTTGGATTCCTACCCCAAAACCCAAATCCTAGCTAAATTCATAAAATTCACACAAATAGGGATTTCAGAGCCTACCGGTATGACTACACGTCGTCGTGGTGGGATAGGTGGTGGTGGTCCAGCTAGCACCTCCAGCACCTCCTGCTCCTCCAGGCTGTGCCATGGCTCCAAATCTCCTTAGCAGAGGTCCTCAACCAATCAAATTCTGCCTCCTGATCTCTGGGGCCTACCAATAACTCACTTCTCCACTCAACTAGTGCCAACTCAGCTAACACACTCAACACATCTCACTTTAAAAACTCAAACAAGAAAAATTTGGTGCTCAAATTCACAATGTGAAAATGACATGCCGTATTTTTTATTTTTATAGGTTTTCGACCTCTAACTGATATCGGTTAGAGTGCATGCCCTACCGATGGTCATCTAACCGATATCGGTCATCCCTAACCGATATCGGTTATCCCACTTAGTTTAACCCAATTTCTACCCTTATCCACCAATCTCCATTTTTCACCACATCGCCTATACCCCCAGCTTTGCTAAATAACCCTTACTTCATTGGCCCACTTCATCGGCCGCAACCAATAATTTGGCTCGACCCAAGGCCGCAACCAAACCAACCCAAGGCTGTAACCAACCATTTGGCCCGACCCAAGGCTGCAACCAACCAATCTGGCCTGACCCAAGGCCGTAACCAACCAATTTGGCCCGACCCAAGGCCGTAACCAACCATTTGGCTCGACCCAAGGCCGCAACCAACCAATCTGGCCCAACCCAAGGCCATAACTAACCTGCCCAACCCAAGGCCGCAACCAATCGGCCCTGACCCAAGGCTGTAACCAACCAACTGGCCTGACCCAAGGCCGCAACCACCCAATTTGGCCCGACCCAATCATTTGGCCGACCCATGGCCCAACCAATTGGCCCGACCCAAGGCCGTAACCAACCAATCGGCCCGACCCAAGGCCGCAACCAACTCAATCTGGCCCGACCCAAGGCCGCAACCAACCCAATTGGCCCGACCCACCAGGCATTTGGCCACCAATTCAAATACCTCGACCGAGGCCCACAAATTACAATTATATCCACCCATCATGTAGCTGTTTGTTCAATCGAGCTCACCTATTCGTGTTTTAGCATGACTAGGATACTTGACTTGATCAGCCCAACCAAATTTTCCTAGACCAAGACCGTGACATTTATCTCAACCAAACCAACCATTTGGTACTACCGAACATGCCTAAAACATTCCTGTACCTTACCCGTTATATCCCTTGGAGCTCCTTCCTATGCCTTGGATACCAGGATTATATCACCCTTATTTGGATAAACTATCGACCTTTTCCTATGAATTGCCTATTTGCTCTTCAAACCATGTACCTTGGTCACACTACTGCATTTTAACGTGCATCGGCTTCCTTGAACTTACCCCACCATCTTACCAGCATCTCACCATCATTTACCCTTTATCAACCCTATCCCTGATTTCATGTCACCTCAATCTGTGATAGATTTGAGGGGGATTACCTATACCCTTAACTGGGGCAACCAATTTTTATTATTGTCAGTGCAGCTTTACAAGACAAAGTACATGACAACAAGGGGCAAATGTAGACACCAAATTTAGGTCTTACGATACCCTGTACCCCGTATCATGTCCCGTAACGTAACCCTACCTCACCACCTAAAACCTTACACACTGAATTATTTATTAATTACCTTATAATTAATAAATCCACATCTCCAACCCTGCCACCTCACCTCGCTACCTCACTTATGACCTAGCCCTAACCCTAAACTAACCTAATTAAGACCTATGACTTGGTCCAGACCCACACCCATGACTCATCACTCCCTCACCCGCATCTAAAAACAAATCTAATAATGACTTGACCAAGCCCAGAACTGACCCCTCGGGAGAAAAGGAGGGAAAGTTGGCTATTTTACTAAAAATAGCCAACTTTGACCTAACCAACATCAGTCCCTACGCGGCCGGCGTTGGTTAGGTAACCACCATCGGTTCCTTGTAAATGACCTCCCCCAACCAAAAACAAGAGGGGGGAAATTCATTTGCAAGATAGGAGACAAGTGAGAGAGAGGGAGGAGGTTGCAGAGAAGAGCATTGAGTCCAAGACTTTAACCGATCAACGAGATCATTGTCACACTCATCCAAGCATTGGGAGAGTCAGAGGATAGCTTCATTAGCTCACTTTTGATTGTCGAATCATCCCACCTGAGCTTTGCCTTTGTCACCACATTCCTCGGACCTGTATCCTCATCATAAAGTAGTAAGTAGTATCTTGTATGCTTCTAGGCTCCACTTCGTGAACTTTTGATTCATAGTAATTATAAGCTCACCCTTGGATCTAACACCCAGTAGCACCATGCACCTAACCTTCATTCATCCATCCCTATATTGCCCAGAAGACAAATTTCTCACTCTCTGAGTCTTCTCCATTGCCTTACTATTCGCCCCAACCATCCACCAACCTTAAAAACCCCATAACCACCCTACAATCAACCTCTACCCAAAAGCCCCTGAATCACTACCCCTACCGATATCGGTTATCCCCTACCGGTAGCGGTTTTATAACCGTGGTCGGTTATCCAGTGACCGGCATCGGTCACTGTGACTTATACCAAAACCAATTTCCTTTCACCTATTTATCTCCTAATCTAACCTTAGATTCAGCCTAGGTAGTCTATCCCGGAAAATAACTTGATTTGAACGTATCAATAACCAGTGACCAAACAAACAGAATGATGTTTTATCATAGGGTAGTTTAGTCTCTATTGCTTTTAGTAACGAGGTACCTAAATCGTGATTTCGCAATAGATTCTTTGTTATCATTTGCAATAATTTATATTAAAAGGGAACTGACCACCTTCAAAAGGAAGTTTAGTATTTCCTGGGCCCAAAGCAGTTCCCTTACTTATTGTCTAACTAAAATCTTATGGTCTTGCATTCTTATTTACAGGTAGTCCTTCCCAAACAAAAAGGAGTTCTTCACAATCAGTCTGATCTCTCTGCGGTATGGGCACACCTTCCCAACACTCAATAGGTATTCCTCCTAACCATAACCCCTTATTTGTTTCTCAAGAGAATGAAAGGATAGAAGCAAATCTATTCTGGAACTAAAATTTTGCGTGAAACACCATCATTAACTTGATTAGATCGTTGGTAGGTTGTGATGGATGGGTGCCTCTTGTAGCATAACAAGGTTGGTGTTGGGCATGTAGCAAGGGTGGCGTTCCAATATATGGTGCTGCCGCATAGGTAGATTAAGAAGAAGGTAGTGAAATAGGGGGTACATACCAAGAGTGAATAATAGATGAAACAAGAGGCTGTTGATAGTATGTATATGGAGGTGGAAGGGTTGTCGTGACCCTAGTGGTAATGGGGGCTAAATATTGCGGAATAGAAAGGAATACATTTCGAAAAGGGGTAGGGGTCACCAAAATTGGGGGTAGTAGTGTAGCTACGGGTATATGCGAGATAATAGGGATAGATGAGGTTGTGTTTTGGGTGCTTGACAAAGGTATAATGGATGTGGCAGGTGCAACTAATGTAGTAGACATGGAAGTCATAGCGGGTATAGGGCCTAGCTATGAAATGATAGGTGGAAAAGCAAGTGAGGGTAGCACGAAGCTAGATGGGGCTGACGCTAGAGTGGGAATGAGGGTCGGGGGGATAGATATGGGCATGCCGTATATCAACTAACCCGAGGCATATCAATTGGATGAGTGAGAAAGATAAAACTACAAGGTGATAGGATTTTGGTCAAGGAGTTGTGTGAACTCCTCGTCTCCTGTGGCGATAGTGATAGGTTGGGTACGATCCATGGGTGATAAAAGAGAAGGTGGTGAAGGACTAGGGGGTAGTGGTTGATGACTGACATGGAATATGAGGGCATTTGCTTGGCTTAGGGTCAGCACCATGTGAATAGGTACTTATCAGGTTGGACTGTTTTCTGTAAATGACATAGAAATACAACAAAAATAGGAGAAACAGGAGGTAGTAGATGGATTGGGGGTCAAAATTTCAGCTGAAAAATGACACAGGATAACCGATGCAGGTTAGGTTAAACCAACACTGGTCACAGGTAACCGCTGCCGATCATTGTGGAAAGTGGATAGTTGGTAAAAAAAGGTATAAGGCCAAATTTACCAGGTATGCAAAATGCTGATGGGACTTACCAGGTCAATGGATATGATAAGAGTGACAAGGACTCTGAACAACTGAAGAAGGTGAATAGGTGTCCTTTTGGGTAGGTTAACCAAAAGAACAGTGAACTGACACCGGTTGGGTATAATCGATGATGGTCAGAGGGTAACTGACGATGGTCTCTGGACTGACACCGGTTACTATGAAATTGAAATAGTGATGAAGAAAATGTGATTGTGAGTTAAAATTAAGGTGGAATCAAACCCAGAATACTGAGAATGATGAGAATATGGTCCAGGCACACTCAGATGAAGTTGGAATACACCAACTGTGATGAGGAGTGTGCAAGGAGAAATAAGAAAAATGAAGAGCATGACCTCTCACCTCAAAACGCAAGCCAAGTAGAAACACTAAGAAAAATATGATTCTAAGAGTGCTTTTTCTATTATGTTTGTTTAGCTTATGCTATTTAAGGATTGAATCATGAACTGTAGAATAGAGTTTTTTGGTGAGGATGGCTTCCTACGAAGAAGGAGATATACAAGGAGAGGTTTCAGGTATGTTATGGCGGGGGAAGGATTTTCTCTGAAGTATGACTCAATAGAAGCAGTGAGCTGGGGAGTACCTGCCAATCCTCTAATCAGTGTGATCCTTGACATGTGTTCCTAGGAAATATGTTGTTTAAGAATATGTATTTGTTTTGAATTTGTGCAGTTTGGTAAGACTCAGAGAGAGAGAGAGAGAGAGAGAGAGAGAGAGAGAGAGAGAGAGAGAGAGAGAGAGATGTGCTTTATATGATTTTTTTATCAACCATCAGCTGGGAATGAATTCCAACGTATAGGTTGCCCTCAATTAATGTGAGCCAATGCAGAAAAGTAGAATGAAAATGCAATGATTTTAAACCCAAATCGAAATGTAGAATTCGATGCCACAAATAGATGAACAGGAGAAGGGATGCTCTTTCACTAATGTGATACTAATGAAAGGGAAGAAGTGTTCATTTTAAAGCACCAAAGTATGATTTATTTTAGACAATAAAAGAAGAGATGGTTCTAGGGGAGAAATTTTAAATGTAAGAACCTTTTTAAAAAGGAAACAAACATGTAACTTTTCACCTAGAAATGAATGAATGCAAGGAACCTTGAATGGGTCCCATCGGGCATGCCAAAATGTTTCACTTGATTTTAGATCGTTTCTTCAAATGTTGAAAAAAAAAAAGGGTAATGGGCTAGGAGGAATACCTGTTGAGATGCTGGTCATGGGTTATTACGAGTGTATGACTTCTGAATCCATAGCTCATCATGAGATATTCCTTTTTTCTTGGAGGAACTACCTGAAATGGAATACAAAACCACCAAATAAAAGTTAAACAATATATGTAGTGGACTACCTAGCATGTGCTAGATCCGAGAAGTGTGATACTTCCTAGACGGCTGTCAATCCACTATTTAAAACAACTTAATGCGACAAATAAAGGAAATCCTATTGTAGTTAAAATGATTTAGGTATCTCATTCATCTACAATAAGAAAATTCGTTCACAACAGGCTAGGCTATGATTGAATATGAAGGTCAATGTCACTGTCAGGGTACTAGTACTGGTCAGGGTCAGGTTTTGGGTAGTTTAGGGTATTTGGTGGAGACTTTAGGCTCTAATCTAGGTATCTGGTAAAAGACACAGAGATCGACGTTGGTTTAGGTTAACTAGTGATGATTATGGGTGACCGGCATCGGTATGGTTGGGGCACAGGAAACTCAATAAAACTTGGTTGGGTGATAGATCTGGGGTTAGATGAAGATGGAAGGGCAATGGCCAGATTCGTATGGATCTGAGGTATGTCTAGGAATGATTTAGGTCTAGGTAGGGGCAATGTAAGGATGTGGATAAAAATATGGTCAAGTTTGCATGGAGGTAAATGATGGGGGAATAGAAATGAAAGAAGAAACTAATAACAGATGTAAAAGGATCTACCGAATGACAAATGAATAGGTGTTGGTTAACAAGACTTACTGTTTGTATGAACTTGATGCCTAATTGGTAATGGTGGGTGATCAAATGGAATGGACTTGATGTGGTGCTGGCACTTCCCTGGATGCTCATGAAGACAAATGGCTTCATGGTTGCTTCAGGTGCTGGCTATGGATGTTTTGATGCTAGTACAAATGTTGGTTTTGATTGCATATAGCTTTGGTTTCATCACTTGTTCTCAAAAGATATATATCTCTCTCAGAAATGTGCCAGCCTCAAAATAAGGTTGTTTTTGGGATTAAATGGTAACCGAAGCGGTTCCAGATTAACCGGTGGTGATTAAGGGTAAGCGGCGTCGGTTAGGGAGGGATTTCCTAGGTTTACTAAACTAGGCAGATCCCCTTGATTTTCTTGGATCTCGTTTCGTTTACCCCACAAATTAGTATGGAAGCTTCCTTCTAACGGGCAGGAATATGGTTAGAGGGAATGTAAGCATTGATTTTTAGGGTTTGGGTAGGTCTTAGTTAGTTATGGCAACTTACTAAGAATAGATCTTAGGATGATGTGGCTAGATGAGGTGTCTATGAGGTGGATTATGTGGGCAATTATCCCAATTGTTTGAATAATAAATATGGTGAGGATAATGAATTAATTTAATTTAAATAATTAAATTAATATTATAGTGGGGTGATGGGGGCCATGGCTTGGTGGATGTGTTCAAGGTATTTATTTGATGGGGTACCAAGGGAAGAATGACCCAATTTTGGTGTCTACAATTTTCTCGTGTTGTTAAGATGACTTCTATTCATATTGTATTGAGCTTAGTTGCAGCAGAGAATTTTCATTTAGAGTAACTAGATGTGAAGATGAATTTCCTTCATGGTGATTTGGATGAAGAGATTTATATGCAGTAGCCGCTTGGTTATGAAGTCAAGGGTAAGGAGAAATTAGTGTGCAAGTTGAGAAAGAGCCTATATGGGCTCAAGAAATCTCCAAGGCAAGGATACATGAGGTTTGATAGTTTTATGCATGAGTATGGTTACTTGAGAAGTGAATCTAACCATTGTGTTTATTTCAAGAAGCTTGAAAATGGGAGCTAGATTATTGTGTTATTGTATGTGGATGATATGCTTATTGCATGATCTAATATGTAGAACATTGGTGAGATTAAGGGAAAGCTAGATCAAACATTTTCTATGAAGAATTTAGGAGCTGCAAAAAGAATACTTGGCATGCAAATACACAAAGACAGGAAAAACAAGAAATTGTATTTATCTCAGGAGGATTATATCTACAAGGTGTTAGAAAGGTTCAAGATGCAGACTGCAAAACTTTTTAGTACACCTATGGATGGACACTTCAAATTGAGCAAAGATCAGTGTCCTTCATCACATGAGGAGGTCAAATACATGACACAAGTGCCATATGCTTCAACACTTAGGAGTCTCATATATGCTATGGTTTGTACCAGACCAGACATTGTACAAGAAGTGGGAGTTGTGAGTAGATATACGGCCAATCCAGGTAAAGAGCATTGGAAAGTAGTCCAATAGATACACAGGTATTTGAAAGGGACATCTAGTATGCAGTTATGCTATTGAGGTTTATATATTTTGTTATGTGGCTATGTTGATTCAGATATGGTTGGAAATCTAGATGGTAGAAGGAGCACTGCTGGATATATTTTCATAGTAGGTGGGACGATAGTTAGCTTGATTTCAAGATTGCAGAAGGTTGTGGCTTTGTCTACTATAGAGACAAAGTATGTTACAACTACAGAGGCTAGCAAGGAAATGATATGTATGATTAGGTTCATGGAAGAGTTGGGAAAGGAGCAAAACGATTGTAAACTATTCAGTGATAGTCAGAGTGTAATTCATTTGGAAAAAAACTCATCATTGCATTAGATAATGAAACACATTAATTTAAGGCATCACTTCATACTGTAGGTATTGAAGGATGGAAAGTTGAATCTGAAAAAGATTCATACGAGTGAGAACCCTGCAGATATGCTTACAAAGCCATTAACAAAGGAGAAGTTGGAGATACACTCCACTTCTGTTGGTATTTGAGTTTGAGATGTGAAGAGGAAAAAACAAAGTTAAGGAAGGATCCAAGAATGATGTTGTACAAGTATGGTGTAGTAATAAATCTCCAAGTGGGATATTGTTGAGTTGTGGAGCTCAATTAATTCAGTTTTGCTTGCAATGTAAAACTTGTTAGAAAATATAGTAACCGAAATCGGTTAGGGGAAACCAACATTAGTTACCTAGGACTGACATCGGTTAAGCAAGGAGGAACTGACATCAGCTTGGGCTAATCGACATCGGTTACCTCTGCGAGGATGTTTTAATTAACTCTCAGGAATTATATCTATTTTTAGCATTAAAGTATATATATTGATTGTAATTGCATGGCTAAGTGCCCTAAGTCTATAAAAGACTATATAAGCATAAAAGCTAGGGTTTAAAAGTAATTATTAACAAGAATTAAGAATAACTTGCAAAATTTGGTTAGAAGGATAATTCTTGGAGAAGAAACAAAAGCTTGAAAGAAAGAAAGTATTGTACATCTGAGAGGGGTGTAACTTTATAAATCTTCATTGTATATATTGTCAAAGCTTTGGATAATAGACTGGCTTGTTTCTTGGTGGATGTAGCCCACACTGGGTAAACCACGTTAAATATGGTGTTGATTTATGTCTCTTATTTTGTATATTTCTTCTGGTAGAATATTTTCTTTGATTTGCATGTATGCTTAGATCTGATATATTATCTGTATAACTGGTGTGCTAACCCCAACAATTTTTACTAGAAAATTTCCTGGAACCTTGTGTTTGGGGAAAAACACTTTTCTTGATAGTTTGGAAAATCCATTTTGTAGGCCTCTAGTCGCAGTTTGACTAGGTCAAATTAGACCAATTACGACCGGTGGCTCTAGAAACTCGTCGTCACTGTTTGAAACCCATTTCCTAGTTCTCAGTTCTGTCGAATCTGATGAATTATCCATATATAAGGGAACTTCTAGGAACTTTCTCATTACTGGCACGTTTGTCCATCAAAAGCTAGTTTTGGATGGTTTTCTGAGCCCTCGAGCTAACCTTGGAGCATTTACGACTAGGTCAATTACGACCGAATGGCCACAGAAAACTAGACCGCCAATCGTAAACCATTCACCTAGTTCTAAAATCTGTTAATTATTGTGAATTCTTGGTGTATAAGTGGACATGTATGAAAATTACATCGTGGTATGTTGCTCCCCGGAAGACAACTTTTGAAAGTGGTTTCTTAGCCTCCTATTCTAAATTGAACGTTTTTTTAACTAGGAGGAAAATGTAAAAAGAAAGTTGTAGGACCCTCTGTCGGGTTGGCAAACCACCATGGAAACTTTTTGACACATGTAAATAACTGTTTGAAACTCTATAGTGTGACTTGTTGTATGAAAATGGAAATTTTGAAAAAATAGTGTTTCTCTCTCTTTCCTTTCTCCTTCTCTCTCCTTGGTTATGAAATGAAGTGAAATGAAATGAAATGAATACATGTCTCTAACCCTTTTCCTTTCAAACGAAAATTATAATTATTATTATATGTAAATAGTAAACTAAATACATTAATTATGCTAGATTAGGGTGGATTCCATGCCAATGATTTATCACTGATTTCATGTTCACATGTTTTTGCAGGATGCAAGGAAGATGGTTAAAAGGTAATGTGCAAAATTCACTATTTATTATTGTAATTTATATAGGTCATTGTAAAATGTATATATGTATAATGTAGTCCCATGTTACAGAAAAGTTGTATTTGAAATTTTCTAATATGTATGAGATGCTAGTTTTAGGGATATCTTAGGAAATGTGCATTTAATCATAGGTTCAATTTGATTCATAGTTATGTATGGTAAAAAAATTTGATATATATATGCGTATATGATATGTTGATATGTTATGTGTGTGTGTGTGTGTGTGTGTGTGTGTGTGTGTGTTAAATGAATTTAAATTTAATATCTTGTATTTTGTTTCTAGTGTGTAATAGATGATTAAATAAATGGGTGTTACATGTTTCTTACCTTGCAAATGTAATAAAGGAATCTAACCGAATAGCACAACCCTAGTATAAGATTCGTGCATAACTTGTCTTCATGTGTGATCCTTCTTAGCGTAGAAGAAATTGAAACTGTAGAATGAAATTAAACCTTTACTTAATGACACCTCCTATTTTAGGTAAATAAGACCCCTAGTTTTAGTTTAGCGTCATAGTCGGTATGTTTGGTGACAATTGTCGTGAACCCCTATTTTAAGAACAACATGGTCCAACTATATCTAGAGTATGTGGTTTCCTTCTAGGTTTGGTAAATGTCGTTAAGGATAATGTATTCTCTTCACCTTCAAACACTGTGTTAGTGGTTACCACCCTTGGAAGTCACCTTAAGAGTCCTTGTTCAAAGCAACGACTATGCGGTGTAACCTTACCATTTATGGAGTAGAGTAGAGCTGATAGTATCCTAGTGGACTAATAAGTCTGACAAAGTAAGATCTTGAATTTTTTCTTGTCATTAAATGAATTCCTTGTGACTCCCAAAGACGACACAAATGAATAGATTGAAATATTTGTTCTATGAAACTAAACCCTTGCTAATAAACTCTTTAGTTCCTTTCATCTAGATGTGTTACCTTGGTTACCAACAACAAACAAGTTCATCTTTTATGAAGGTTTTATAGCATAAATATGTTTCATCACCTTAAACTCATATATAGTTGAGGGTAGGCCATTATGTGTCATTGGAATTAAACTAAACCTTAGTTTGATTAGGAGGTTAACTTAGGTTCCTATGTAGTTGATCTCATGGTGGGATTTAATCATGACACTTAGTTCAAGATGTTCGTGACTAGTATTTGTATAACTCTTTATGTTAAAGTGATGCCAACCCATTAGGCCTAAGAAACAATTTAATGCCTGAAATGAGAAACGAAGTGTTTGTGATAATATTTAGGAACAAATGCTTATTAATGGTTTAGGAACAAAGCTGAAGTGATCATTAATGAGACCATTAAGCAATGACAAGAGTAAAGCATATAAGAGTAAAACGAGATTTGAGGTTAGGAATTATGTCACTCTTTGAGTCCTTATAACTCAATTACATCATTTTCATGTGTTACAAAGAATATGAATTACCCTTTGTGAGATAAAACTTTGAGAAAACAAAAGATTTAATATATAAATCTGAATAAAGTTTCTTGATGTGGAAAATGTTGAATGGATTCAACCAAGTTAGGGAACTATTTTAACTGTGATAGAGAAATAAGGATGCCGTGATTGAAGAATGTTTATGGGAAAATGGTATACTTGAACCTATAAACCTCCCTTGAATCTAATATTTCTTTCCTTGATATCACATCAGATTCTACTATGTAGTAAGGGTAAAATTTAAACATTGAATAAAAGTTTGAGAAAAAAATCTTAACATAATAACGAGAGAATTAGGAACATTGTATGAAATTTGAAATATGACAAATAATTATGTAAGTTCTGGAGATTTTCATAAGGGATAAAGGACCAACTTAAATGGTTGAACTGTAAGTGGAATGTGAAATGAATTTAAGAACCTGTAGGTGGAAAAAGGATAAAATTATCCTTGCACAATAATGTTATTGGAATATTAATCGTAATTAAGATGTAATCATGGTAATGATGTGTTGTGGGTTTGTCAATCCTTGTGTCCCTTTCTTGTGGTTGGGTCATTACTAGTATTCATTCATTTTCTCCAAAGTGTGGCATCGACATGTATATGGTGTTGTCATGTGTCTATGTGATTCAATGACTTATGTAAGTGTCTTATGCATCATTGAGTTTCTCTACTTGGAGCCCTTGTGGTATGGTTTAGTGCAAAATGAAAGTGAAAAAAATAAAATTTATCCTGTTATTTTTACTGTTGCATTTATGTCCTTGTTAAATATGGGCGTTACATTATGGTATCATAGTTGCAAGGTTCATGCTCTTGAACCTCTATGGATAGATTGGATATGGTGGATTCTTCCATATGGTGGTAGTAGAGATTGAGAAGAGTAATGTGATAGCATTGTGATGTGATACAATGTTGTAATTGTAATATATGGAAACACACATGTTGGTGCATGTCACTTAGTACATATTTGTTATCATTTTGATGTGCTTGTGATGATCAGTATTGGCTCTCCTTTTTCTGGACTCAATGAGGGAGTCCACATTGTTGATGTTTCACCTTGTTGTATATGTGAATAAAAAAAATGTCATTGAGGATTGAGGAGTGTTAGAGGATGTTTTGTTGTTATGTGATATGAAGGTGTGTTCATGTGTTGCATAAAAAAAATAATGTTAATCCAATTAATTGTGATGTCATTCATATATTGTGATGAGTTGTGCGATCATTGTGTTGCACTCTAAACTTTACAAAACCACTCTCTAAGGTAGTCGTTGTTTCCACTGTCATTCTAATATGTCTATGGTTCATGTCGTGATATAGGGGACCATGGTGAGTGTTATGTTTTTTTATTACACTTTAGGTGTAAAATGTTGAAATGTATCGTAAGCCATTAATGATTATCTGCAATCCCATTATATACCCATTCTAAATATGGATAATGTGTGTAAATCACCATTGTGTTAATAGAGGTATGTTCCATCAAATTGAGCCCCTTGGCAGGCTTGAGCAATGCATCAAAGATTTATCAAGACAGCCTGAGAGATTAGATAAATCATCATTATGTTGAAGTTTATAGTCGGGGAGGTGAAATTCAGTCTGGCTCTTTTTCACTCAGCATGCAAGAAATGGATAGCACCATTAAAAGGATTTGATCTATCCTCACTACTTTAGGCCGTGATCTTTCGACTAGGGTGAGAGGACCCATTTTGTAACCTCGCTGCTTGGTGAAGGAGAATGAAGATATCCTTCTTTAGAAAAATTTGAAAGGAGACCCTCAAGAAAATATGATCAATGCACCACAATTTAACTCTCACGAGTTGTCACTTCTAAATAATGGTGATATTTTCTAAATAGGGTTAAGGTTACTAAAGAAATTATGGAATCCTGATTTCTTCTGCATATTATTGGTAGTAGAATTTATTCATTTGTGGACATACATGGCAAACAAGGGTTATTTGAGGTAGGATTCACTGTTTTTGAATAATTTTTGGTGGGAGCTTAAGCAGGATAAACTTGATTTTTCTAGATCTTTGAGAACCTTCACAACAATGCTTGGAAAACTAAATGACCGAAGCAATCATTTTCCAAATAGCTAAAATATTCCTTCAACTAGAAGGTGTGCATCAATGGAGGCCCAAATTTTCATGGTTTCACACAATCTCCAATGAATTTAACCTTTGAAGGCTCAAGCTAAAGACTCAATGGCACCAAACATTAAAGACCTAATGGTTCGTCATGCCCAAGATACACTTAAAGGCTTACAGACAATCTTTATCAACAAAATGATAGTAAAGTGATTTTAAATTGTTTATCTCATTATAGGATGAATGACCTTCTCGTAATAAAATTGTAAATTCCACTAAAGTATGGGGTAAGGACAAGATCCTTGTGTGATTTGGAGGGATTTTAACACAAGATTGAAATAGGAACAAGAAAAACTACTTGCAGACATTCTTGAAATAAAGCCAGAGACACAAATTTAGCCCAAGATTGACACTATGATTAATTCAAAGTTGATTAGATTCATCATCCTTAGGGGAAGGTTTCTTTGAACTATCTCAGAGCTTGTTAATGGTTATACACTTGCAACCAACTTGACATGATAGAAATCTAAAACATAGTGGAATTAATTAGGTTTCTCAGATGGTCTCTCAGGAAGATGGGAACTTTCTCAAATTTTCTCTTAAGAATTCAATACCCTGGGACCCTTTGCATGACTTAAGAGAAATGCATTTAAACATAACACTCAAATTACATCCCAAATTTTTCCCCCTAAGAAAAGAATATTTGAGGAACCTTTGTTACATGTTGACCAATGATTGTCCAGAAAGGTGACTGTTTAACATATTTACTACAAATAGCTATCTCAGTTGACATCAATTAGATGAACGAGTTGAAATACGTTTCCAAGTACCCTCATTATAATAAACTAGGATGTCATGAACCCAACTTTTTCAGTCCTTAAATAAAATTTTTCATCCTTTGCATGTGTAAAATCCAGTCATGGGTTATCCTTTTTTCTTGAAGCTCTGTGATAAATATATTCGAATATATAATTCACCATTTTTTAAGTAGCCTGTAGAAATGTCCACCTTGAAAATGATTTTCAATCTACATAGATTCCTTGGACCTTCCTATGATTAAGCTCTAAATGAAATTCTGCACATGATTTTTTCTCAACACCTATGACAATGAGTTCCATGGAAGATATGATGAAAAACAATGCGTATTCGCATCTCCAGGAGTCTTGGATAAAAAATGGTGGCAATAATCAGATGTAATGCACAAAAACTATTGATTATGTCTCCTTTCTCATACTTTAGTATTAGAGCCATCCATGTGTTTCCTTGAAATTATCTGTTATTTGAAGTGGATCCTCAAATGAAACACAGGCCCTTCCACGTTTGCCATGGGCTCACAGAAAATGTACCAACCTTTTGGAGAAAATGTCTACAATATAAAAGGAGCTAGAGCCAGTGGTAAGCCTCCACCTGTCTCCTTGGTGCAAATCCAAAGGTCAAACACTTGAGGTTAATATGGTGCCTTTAAATGCACATCGACCTCCACAAGCACAATTTCACCTTTTGAGTTAGCAAAGTTGGCAAAACTTCCAAATTTTCCTAATGACCCACCTCTCCACTTCTAAATTTTGATGTGGGCCTCAGTGGAGGTGCCATGTGTCTAGGGAGCCATTGTAGGTTATTTCATAACTTTGTCCCTTCCTTCTTCAAAAAAAGGCAAAAATCTGTCAAAATGCTTCGGTGACCCACCTCCCTGCTTCTAACTTTTGAAATTTATGCCATGTTTCCTTCTTCGGGGTCAAAGTAAGAATTTTTCCCTGCCTGCTGAGCCAAAAAACTTCAAAGTGCTCTGCCGACCCACCATATTTGTTGAATAGCCAATCAGATGCTATTGGAGCCACGGGGCCAATTTGGTATTTTTTACAAATGAGAAAAAAGTGACAAATTTCATCAAAAAGATCCGTCGGGCTACATCTAATAAAAAAGGAACACGTATACACCTTCGGGGTAAAAAAGAGAAATTCACTCCGCCTTCATAAATTTGACCAGCCAATCAGAACTCAATGGGGCCGCGGGGCCAAATTGATATTTTTGCAAACATAGCAAAAAGTTACAAGTTATAAAATAGACCTGACGTGCCTCATCTAATCAAAAGAGACCACGTAGATGAAGATGCTGAGATATAATTTCACAGGGAAAACACGCCTGTCGAATAGTGAGATGTAGGGGAACTCCACCATTTGTGCCCAGAATTGAATTTTTCTTCAAGGAAAAATAATTTACAAATGATACAAGGCTCGATAGCAATCCACGACCATAGAGAAGGATTTAAAATAACACCCTGGTAAAGATAAAAATTTTACGCATCCATTCAGGGAAATAAAAAATATGACAGAGCCCGCAGATTGAAGGATTTCTAGAGCAAATGGGGTGAGATCAAATTGAGCACCAACATTGGCTCTGACTCAGGGATGGGCACTCCCAGCGAGTGCCACAAGAAAAAATAGCAGAACAAGTGCTAAAAATAAACCATTGGGCAATGGAGTTACGAGCCAATATTCTAGGAACAAACTGAGAAACCAACAAAAATGGCCACCAAGGACTAGGATGAACTAAAACAGAAAAACACGAAAGTAGAACAACCAAAAGACTATACACTATACAATGATGCATACCTCAAATCTGAGAAATCGATCAAGGAAATGTTTCAAATGCCTGTCATTAACAGGCAATTCAAGCAATTCCCCATCTAGGTCTTTTAAGAAGAAGGCATGTTCACCAATTTGAATGTCAATTAAATAAGGGCCAATCCACAATGCATCAAACTTTCCATTTTTTCCCTTATCCTTGTGCCTGCTATCCCACAATAGCACAAGATCTCCCACACTGAAAGCTCTTGGAGTCACCTTCTTATCAAACAAATTCTTCAATTTCTCTCTAAATTTTACATGCCTCTGATGGGATGCCCTTCTTTCTTCATCTAACTCAACAATCTTATTGATGCGAGCATCATAGGGACTAACCTCTTGATCTTCCATTTGTTGAAGAAATTGAAATGTAGACAATTGCATATGTAGGGGTAATAGAGCTTGAGTTCCATACACCAACTCAAATGGGATTTTTCCAGTAGCCCGTTTAACAGTGATTCGATCATCCCAAACAACAAACTTCAACTGCTCACCCCACTTCCTTTTATTTAACTCCAAATTTCTTCTAATTATCTTTAATAGATTTTTATTGTTGGACTCTACTTGTCCATTTCCTGGGGATTAAAATTGGAATCATATGTAAAATTGATCCCATATTCATGGCACATGGCCACCAAAGGTTTAGCCCGAAAGCTCATAGCATTATCAGTAACTACCTTAGTAGGCACTCCAAACCTGTAAATGATATGATTCAGAATGAAATCCATGACAATTTGGTGAGTTGTTTTCTTGGCGGGGACTTTGCTGATGAAAATTTGGTGATGGTTCTTAGAATAGGGACTTTGCTGATGGCTTCTACCCTTTTAAGATCAATCACGACCCCTTCCTTTGACACAATGTGTCCAAGCAGCTTTGATTTCTGAACTCCAAAATGACACTTCTTGGGATTTAGTGAAATACCATACTCCCTGCATCTTAACAACATTTTTTCTAAGTGTTATAGGTGATCACTCCTTTTTCTAGAGAAAATAGTCATATCATCTTGATATACAACAATGAAATCATTAATATAGCCAGAGAAAGATACATCCATTGCTCTTTGGAAAGTGGCTCCAACATTCATTACACCAAAAGGCATTCTGACATATACATATGTTCCCCAAGGAGTGGTAAAGGAAATCTTGATTCCCTCTGATTCCTTCACAACTACCTGGTTATATCCAAAAAAACCATCCAAGGTGTATAACAATTCCGAACTAGTAACCAATTGTAACATATTATCCATATTTGGAAGAGGGTAGTTATCCTTCATTGATGCTCTATTCAAGTTTCTAAAGTCCACACACAACCTTATATCTCCATTCTTCTTTCTGATAGGTATCAAGTTTGCAACCCATGATGAGTACCTTGTGGGTTGTATGATTCCTCCATACCTCAACTTTTTCAATTCTTCTTGCATCTTCAGGGAAAGGAGTGGATTGATCAGCCTCTATTTTTGCCTAAACAATTTGACAGAAGCTTCCAAGGGAATTTCGTGCCAGAAAAGATACTCTCTGTATGCTTTCAGTTTAGAATAAGACCATGCTAAGTAGTCCTGGTATTTCTTCAACAATTCGACATACGACTGTTGTTCTTCCTTGCTCAGATTGCTACCTATCCATATCTTACGTGGTTTATCCTTTGTACCCAAGTCATGCTCTTCAACATCCCTCGAGGCTGACATTTGTCTGTTGAAAATGCAATCAAAATTATCAAAGTTTGATTCAAGTGCTACCAAACCTCTGGGAATAGTATTAGTCTTCAATTGAATGATGTCTTTGCCAAATAAAGTCTCCTTTCCATCATCCGCTCAAACCATTGGCTCCCAATCTATACGTTAATCAGAAAATTATCCTTGGTTCTGCAAAAACCTTTGCCCCTAGGCATTGTCTTCAAACACTTTCCAATGTTTAACATTGTCAAGAACAGATGGCCTAGTTAATATCTCAATATTATACTCACAATAGGGGGATACAGTACAATTTTCAAATCTGGACCCCAATACGGCCAATTTGTCTGCTAGAGTATTGTACTTCCTATCGTGATGTATTATGTTGAAGGAGTCAAACATCTCAATGAAATCCCAGACTTCATGCTTATACTACTTCATTCTTTGATTTTTTGTTGCATACAGTTTTATAACCTACTTAACAATTAACTTTGAATCTCCTTTAACAATGATGTCTCTAATACCGTATTTCCAAGCAATTCTTAAACCCAATAACAATGCTTCATATTCTGCAATATTGTTAGTGCACTCAAAGTTGAGTTTAAAAGAAAAAACAAACTCTTCCTGGCCTAAAGATATCAGAACAATACCAGCACCATTTCAAAATTTAGAGAAAGCCCCATCAAACAACAAAGTCCAAGGAGAACCTACTTGTTTAAGAGACTTGCATTGATCAATTTTGTGCTCTTTACCATCAGAAAATCCAAAAAAATTATCATCATCAATGTCAGTGTATATCACTTCATAGGAAGCATTATTGGGATCCTCAATGAGATGTAGCATCTTCTTTTCACCATACAACTTTACAAGGCTGCCCTCAATAGGTATGGTGGAATAAGAAATATCCATTTGCACACTCCCACCCACACTAGCAGCCCATTTTCTTAATAACAACATTCCCCATTTAGCAGGGAAATCAACAATAACAACATCTAGTTTTAAGTTCTTTCCTGGGTAGGCTGTAAGTTGCACTATCAAACCCTTGACACATCTAACCAATGTAAACTCTCTGGAATCCATGACAGTGCACTTCCCATAAGTTGTTGTCACTTTGATATCTAATTCATTCATGACCTCAAGAGGCATAACATTGCATGATGCTCCAGAATCAAACATACAGTTGTGTAACAGCCTGTCCCTAATAATCAGAGTAGTGAAAAATGGATCCACCTTCAGTTGAGACTGAACCAAGGATGTTCCCAAATATACTTCAGGTGGCTCACCTAGCTCTTCCAGTACTTAGGGTTTTTCCAACTCTGCAATGGTAGGATGAGTCTTAACATTGTTTACATTTCTACCTTGGGTAAACTTTTCTTCTTTCAATTCCAAATACTCAAAGGATCTTTTCTTGTGCTCAAGAATCCTAAGAAGCTCAAAAATTGGAACGGAAATCTTGATCTGACTCAAGACTTGGGAAATGTCATAAGGAACGTATTTGGGAAAGGTAAGATTTGGAGGAAGAGTGACAAACTCATCTGACAGTAAAGGATTTTCCACGGTTTGAGTATGGGCAGGGATACCAGTTATGTTTGGGGAAACAAGGCCTTTTCCAGATGTATCTTTCTTAGGAATTTATTATGAGATATTGGTGAGAACTGGAGTTTTTTGTTTGGCCTGAGGCCCTACCCCATTGAGAACTTTACTCCTAGTGTTATATTCTTTTTCTTGGGCAGCCACAACATTCATTAACAACTGCCTATCCTTCTCAGATGGGATTCCTCCATCATACTTCGTAATCATTAATGCCCTTAAGTATTCAAAATAATTATTATGTGATTCAAAAGTCTTGTACCATATCTATTTCAAAGGTATGAGAGGGAGGAAGGGGTAATACCCAGTGAATGCAATCCCAAAAATCTGCAGTAGTTCTGGCACTAATTAATTCAGTTAAATTTGCTCCCTACTGTGATCTTGTAGAGCTATCCATCATACATACATGATCATCTGTATCATCATCACCAACTTATTCCTTAACTCCCTTTTCAACAACACATGGATAATGTGGCAATAAACAGATATCAAACCACTCAATTTCATTGGCTTCATCCAACAAAACAACTTTGGTAGCTAAAGGATCAGGCACCAATTTGTTTTCTCGGGCTTGGGGCTGTCTATTTCCTGATCCCCATGGGTCCTTTACCTCTGTCATCAGATCTGTGATCACCTTTAGGATGATTTACAAATCTTTCTTGACCTTGTGGCTTATGCTGACCTTGGGAACCTTGTCCAATCCCCTTCTTTACTCTAGCCAGTTTATAGGATATTTCCTTAACAGCTCCGGCCAAAGTTTTTACAACCTCCTCCAGATCCACAACTTTACTTGACCGAGGCTTCTCTAGATAGATCACCTTGATGCCTTCTCTCTTAGGAGGTTTACCAATTGCCTTGATGTTATTTTCAATCTGCAAAGCCATGGTGAAGGCTTGCCTCAATGTTGTTGGGTTCTTATCCCTCTAATAATAGGCATCCTTCTTATCAAAAGCATCAGAGTATTTTATCATAAAGGAAACATCACTTGGCCTCAGGATTAGAGGTAGCCTATTCAGGGTCTTATTGAACCTTGTATTGAAGTCATGAACAGATTCAATAGGATTCTTTTTAATATTTTCAAATTCTGATAAAAGAAACCTAAGGTCTATTTTATCTCCATACTGCAATCTAAAAGCATTCTTTATTTATGTCTATGAATCAATAGATTTATCTGGAAAAGATTTATACCAGTCCCCTGCATCCTCCTCTATAGTATGAATAAACAATTTTATGTACACATCCTCAAATTCAATCTCAAAGTCTTCCATCATATTGAAAAAAATCTTTAAGTGTTGATCACCAGTAATAGCATTATTTCCTTGAAATTTAGGCAGTCTATTTCTAACATCTTGGGGCACAACATTTGGATATCCAACCATACCTCTGAAATCTATAGGACCAAAAGTGTTCACAACAAATGGAGGTCTGGGTGGGGGCTGGGCCATATTGTTTTGGGGAGGTGATCTTACAAGAGAAACAAAATGATGAGGAGTGAGGGGTCTGTGGGGCACATGAATGCAATTCTCAAAATGCATGTTCTCTAAAAAATATGTTTCTTGTAAAATCCTATCATCTTTGGAGAACACAGGGACCAAATGAGACACAAATTTTTCAAATACAAAAGAAGGCCCCTCTCTAGATGTAGAATTTAGATCTACAAAAATACTACCTGATTCAGAAGCACTTGAGGAAGTATGGAAATATTCAATGACAGGCTGATCAGTTTCCACAATTGATAACTCTTTTCTTGATTTTTGATCTCCAATAACTTTCCATATTCTTCTTCCTTTAGAATTTGTCTTTCCCAATTCTTGGAAACAACCTTCTAGTAGGGTATTTAATGAAGAAATATCTTCTTCCTTCCATCTTTGCAAAGATTAGTGATAAATTTCAATTGACAGAGGTTAAGACACTGACATTTATCAAAAATTAATTCAACACGGATTCACCACTAAGGATTTTCACCTTAGTTGTGCAAATGCACTAAAATTGATATTTCAACACTAAATTCATGCAAAGCTTCATAGATCTGACCTTACTTTACCCGTATTTAACATTGATGATGTAAACTTAGTGCAAAAACCAACAGAAACTGGAAATATTGCACACAAAACTTGTAACTTCACAAATCTTACAGATCTCAACAAAGGATGACATTTAAACAATGTATTTGTAGTTAGATCATATGAAACATTACCAGGGTTGGTAGGTGAACACAGTCCTTACCAAAAGTGTTGTTGCCACACAAATGATGTTTAAATAATCCCTGCCGGTGCCAAAAGTGAAGACAAATATCCCTCAGACAATCTAATAAGTGCCAAAAGCGTTGTTGGTATCCAAATTGATTCTCCCAAAAGTGTTGTTTAACAAGTTCAAATAATCCCTAGCAACGGCGCCAAAGTTGCCACACAAATAGGTTCCATCAAAGCAATTAAGTCCCCGACAAGAAGTGTTGGTATCCAAATTGAGAGACAGCATCAAATCATAAAGACATGTAAATGTCATGTATGTCATTTTGTAGCCGGGGAGGTGATTCAATTGGCTCTTTGTTAATCAGATGTTGGAGAAATGGATAACACCATTAAAAGGATTTGATCTATCCTCACTACATTAGGTTGTGCCTTTTGACCAAGGTTAGAGGACCCATTTTGTAACCTCTGTTGGTGAAGGATAATGAAGATATCCTTCTTTGCACAAATTTGAAAGGAAACCTTGAGAAAATATGATCAATGCACCACAATTTAACTCTCACGAGTTGTCACTTCTAAAGAATGGTGATATTTTCTAAACATGGTTAAGGTTACTAAAGACATCATGGAATCCTGATTGCTTCTACATATTTTGGAAGTAGAATTTATTCATTTTTGGACATACAGGGAAAAATAGGGGTAGTTCAGGTAGGATTCACTATTTTTGAATAATTTTTGGTGGGAGATTAAGCAGGATAAACTTGATTTTTCCAGATCTTTGAGAACCTTCACAACAATTGGAAAACTAAATGACAGAATGCTTCAGAATAGCTAAAATATTCCTTCAACCAGAAGGTGTGCATCAATGGAGGCCCAGATTTACACAGTTTCACACAATCTCCAAGAATTTAACACAAAGGCTCGAGCTAAAGACTCAATTAAACATTAAAGACCCCTGGTTCCTCACGCCTAAGATACACTCAAAGGATTACAAACAATTTTTATCAACAAAATGACAGTAAAGTGATTTTAAATTGTTTATCTCATTACAGGATGAAGGATCTTCTCGTAATGAAATTGCAAATGCCACTAAACTATCACAGGGATGAGATCCTGTGTGATTCGGAGGGATTTTAACACAAGATTGCAATAGGAACAAGAAATACTATTTGCAGACATTCTGAAATAAAGCAGACACAAATTTTCCTAAGATTAACATAGATTAATTCGAAGTTGATTAGATTCATCAGCAGGGGAAGGTTTCTTGAACAATCTCAGAGCTTGTCAATGGTTGTACACTTGCAACCAACTTGACATGATCAAATCTAAAACATAAGAGATTAATAGGTTTCTTAGATGGTCTCTCAGGAAGATGGGCTTTCTCAAATTTTCTCATAAGAATTCAACCCCCGACCATTTGCATGACTAAAGCATGCTTTTTATAACACTCAATTTACATCCAAGCTTTCCCCCCAAGAAAATAATATTCGAGGAACCTTTGTTTGTTACATGTTTGATCATGATTTCCAGAAAATGACGTTTAACAGGTTTACAACAAAAAGTTTCCAGTTGTTAAAAAAGGTGAATCATTGCAAATATTTCCATCATTGTTTTAACTGGGGCACCCAGTCATCTCCTATGGCAACATGTTTTTCATCCTTTGCACCTACAACCTCCATCATTTCATCCTTTTCCCATTATTTCCTCTACAACTTTTCTCTGCATCCAACTTCTCTGGTAATTCATGTTTTTGCAAGTGCCCGAGCAATTCCAACTTTACATTCCTTGGACTCACAAATTAAGCTCTAAATCCATTCAATTGCACTTTACAGACAAAAAATGACAAGGAATTTCATCAAAAAATGATGAAAATCAATGTGTATTCGCATCTCTAGAAGTCTTGGAGCATTAATGGCGGCAAAATCAGATGCAATGCACAACAACCATTGATTCTTCCCTTTCTCAACTTTAGATTAGACCCATCCACATGGAAAAATATGATTTGAAGTGGGCTGGGGTTGCCTTTTGCATTTTATGAATTTTGGAGAAAATGCACAATTTTCACATTTTTCCCCGCCCCTCCACCTTTGAAATATGGGCTCAACACGTGGCTTAATCTGGGCCTTTGATGGAGTCATGGCTCATTTCTGCAATTTTACCCTTTTTAACAAAAAGGCAAAATTTCCAATTTTCCTCCATCGACCCACCTTCCCGCTTTTAACTTTTGATGTGGGTCCCAACGGAGTTACAGGTTACTTCATAACTTTGCTCCTTTTTCAAAAAAAGGAAAAAAACTTCAAAACGCCCCGGTGACCTGCCTTCTGCTTCTAACTTTTGAAATATGCCACCTTTCCTTCTTTGGGGTCAAAGTAAGACTTTTTCCTTGCCTGCTGTGCCAATCAACTTCAAAGTGCTTTGACCCACCTTATTACAAAAGGTTGAAAAGCCAATCAATGCTATCCACTGCCACGGGCCATCCCACTTGGTATTTTTTTACAAATGAGAAAAAGTGCCACATGTCCATCAAAAAGGCCCGTCGGGCCGCATCCAAAAAAAAGGAACACGTATACACCCGGGGAAAAAAAGATAAATTCATCCGCCTTCATAAATTTGACCAGTCAATCAGAACTCATCGGGGCCGCGGGGCCAATTTGATATTTTTGCAAACATAGAAAAAAGTGGAAAATTTCAAAAAAGACCCACGTGCCTGCATCCAATCAAGAAAGAGACCACGTAGATGAAGATGTTGACAATATAATTTGACACGGAAAACATGCCCGTGGGAAAATAGAAGATGAAAGGGAACTCCACCATTTGTGCCCATAATTGAATTTTTCTTCAAGGAAAAAGAATTTACAAATTATACAAGGCTTGATAGTAATCCACGATCATAGAGAAGGATTTACAATAGCACCTTGGTAAAGATAAAACTTTTACGCATCCATTTAGGGAAATAGAAAATACGACAGAGCTCACAGATGGAAGGATTTATAGAGCAAACAACGTGAGATCAAATTGAGCACCAACAGGTTCATGTCGTGAATTAGGGGCATATGGTGATCGTATCAACCTTATTATGCAGTACTTACACCTTGGTGCATTATGTGGAAAAGTGATGTATCATAACCCATGAAAGTAATGATTGTGTTTTACCCTATATATATACCATGAGTAAGACGTTATGGTTAATGTGCATGAATCAACATTATGTTAGTGATGTAGTTATGTGTATGTTGTGAACCTTACAATAGACGACCCTAAGGGAGAAAATCTCAAGTGTATATGTGTGGAGAGAGGAGGCGTGGACCAGGTTAGGCTCAACTTATGCAACTAGTTTCCCCTGCTCTTTCCTATTGAATTGTTCATCAAACAATCCTATGTGATTTTGAATATGTTGATCCTTGTGGGAGTATGGAGGGATGATTAATGTAGAGATGATGACAATTACATTTTTTTATATACTCATTTCTAGTTACATGTATATTTTTATGAGCTGAGGCTCAACATCCGAGTGCCAACAACTCAATGAGTACCCCTTTGGTGGTTGTATTAGACCACATAGTGATTGTATTGTACTATTTATCAATAATGATTTTATTCATAAATTGATCATTATATATTTTCTTGCAAGAACCAGTAATTTTTCTTGATTGATGTGTTCTTATGGTTTAGGCATTTTATTTGGTTATTGTACTAACATGCAAGTTTTTCACTAACTATGGCTATTTAGCCATTTATTTTGCTTAGTTACACATTTTATTTTCATATTTAAAATTTTTATAGCATATCTTAAGCCTTAGAATTTTTCTCACTTGGAATTTGAAATGGATGTTTATGTTGGTTGTAATGTCGTAATGTGTTAGAATAAGGTCATGGGATTCACCATGGAGTGGTTGAACCTATGGGCCCACTTCATTGCATAGGGGTACACCTCAAGGAGTTACAGATAACTAGCGGGTTGTTGAACCATGAGTTATTATGTTACTTAGGTTGGGGGTGACGTGGCTCTATGTGCCCAGGGCCATGGGGTGACCTATCCTCATTAAAAGGAGAAAGGAGATAGGGCTCTATTGTTGAGTGACCCAATATTATTGATGGGGCTCTATGGTTGAGTTACCTGATATGAAAATATCAGGTGATGGGGCTCTATGATTGAGTGACATGGCTTGGTTTTGGCACTGTGATTATTTCTCTTTGGGAGGTATATGGATTTGTTTTGTGATGCTTTAGGAGATATATGGAGATTGTTTCATGTTGTTTTGTGATGTGTTGATTTGGTGTTATGAGTTATGTGTACTCTTGTGAGTCTTGTTACACATTGCTATGTTTGAGGCTTGACGCTCCCTTTGGTTGATATATATATTATTGGATATCGATTTGGAACTGTGTGGGTATTGTCATGGTTTTTGGGACATGTGATACCAGTCACCTTTGTATTAGTGTTATAATTCTATTTTTCAGTCACATGTGTGTATTGGATTTATGTCTATGACATAATTATTGGAAATTATCTATTATGTGGACTACTTTTCATTCCATTGTGGAATTAAAGGTCTTGTGATTTCCCCCATTTTTATTTTGTGATTTCCTAAATCCTATTAGATTTTCCCCCTTTTTATTTTGGTCCGTTCAACTTCATATTTTGGTCACTTGACTGATGTGAGCAAGACCGAGTTGATAAATTATATGCACAAGGTTATAATTAACACCTTTTTTTCCAAATTTTTCACTCAAATGACTATAGACACCCCAAATTTACATTCATGCTTCCACTTGTTCCTAGTATTATGCTAATACATCATGTTATTCACCCATTTGCAATTAATTAATTAAATTGATTAATTAATACACATTATACCCCTTTGGATTAATTAAATGAATCCCATGTACCCTTTGTACCCCTTTGGCTAAATTGATTATTATTTATTAACTAAATAGTTAATTAATTAAGTGTGTGCACATCCTAGTCATCTGTCACTTGATCAAACTCCACTTAGACTTCACTTTGACTACCCTAGTTAACCGCACTTCTAGAATCCTAGAAAGGTGGGGGAAATTAAAATGCACGTACAACCACCTTTCCAGATGTAACTTTTTGTAATTAATTTCATTATTTCCCCGGACACTATTGCAACTGCCCATAATGCTATTTTTAGCATGTTCATTTATCTGTGTAACCAATTCCAACTACATTTTGTTTCTATAAATTACAAGCTTACCTTCCTTCCAATCCCTCTTGAATTTGAAGCACAAAAACTCTGTTGAACTGTGTTTGTAGCATTTTGCTTCAAATTTTGGAGAGCACTCAAGAGCACCCACAAAAATCTTCTAACAATATTTTTGCAAGGTTTCACAGGAGACCCTTATCTGAGGTTTGCATAGAAGGTTGCTAGAAAGGTTTACATGTTTGTTTGTTTCTTTCATTTATGGTAATTTTCTCTGTTTACATTTTGGCACGCCCAGTGGGAGTTGCACCCATTGTCTTTCATTTCTGGTTTTTTTTTGTGTTCTTCATTTCATAATAACCTTCTTGTTTGTATGAAGCTTTTATACGTGAACTGAGCTTAGTGTTTGCAGTGAAGTTGTTTACTTTCCATTTTTTTTCTTTTAATATACTAGTTTCTTTGTTCTTCATAATTATACTCTTGTTTCTGTGTGTAGGTAAGTCCATTCTCCTGTACATTATGCACCACCTGCACACAAAAACAAAAAACAACAAAATAAAGGCTTAGATTAACTTTTTATCCCAATCTTGCATATATATACAGGTCTAATTTTAAAGTTTTAATTTTTTTTAAAAAAAAATCTGAAAACACAATTATTTTTTAACCCTAAGCTACCCCTAACCCTCCCTTCTCCCTCCCCGGTTCAGCCAGCTTGGCTTAGCTACCCCATTCACTCAGCTCACTCCCCATCCAACACCCGCTTACCTCTCTCACAACCCCTGCAACTTGCCCTGAGCCCTCAGATAGATCCCACCTCCCCATTCCCCTACCGATCTACCCCTCCCTCTTGCACTGTCCATCCTGAGCCATCCCCAAAGATTGTCCAATCCCTCCCCCCTGTGACCCAATCATGTTCCCTTCCCCATTCCCTCGGCCCTCTACATTACCCTTGCTCACCAACCCTACAAACCCACCAACCATTATCCATTTCCACCTCACTGTTGATCTGCTCCCCTCCCGAGTCTTCCAACTCGCCGACCTGAGCCACTCTTGCTTGAGCTCACACCTGCACACACTCCACCACACATAAAACACCATCTAAGTGTCTTTCCTTTACCCTTATTTTAGGTTTAGGTTAATTTTTTACATTAATTTCATTCGGTCCATATTTATCTTATATATATATATATAATTTTTTTTTTAACCTATAGTTCTCACTTGAGTTTTAGGGATGGTCAACTTTGGTAGGATTTAGGTTTAGCTAGTTTTTAATTCATTTCTTTCTTTTTATGTTTAGCCTTTCATTTGTGTTTATTTTTATTATTATTTTATAATAATTTTCCTTTAGTTTACATACTTCTAATGTTCCTTATCCCATCTACTTTGATTACAATCCTCCCCATCTAGTTTTGTTCATTTACTTCGTTTCATTTAATTCGATCATTTTTTAATTTACTAACTGTGTAATTTCCTTTTGTAGGGTTCATGGAAGGTTTTACTCATTATCGGGCACTACTTGTCCACATTGAAATTTCAATGTTATTGGACTTTTTGGTTCTATTTTTGTTACATTTTTAATCACTTGTGCACATGTTTCATTGTTTTTGTTTATCGACTAACCCTTTCTAACATGTTTTTTGCATACTTTTCTTTTATTGTTTTTCTATGACTAACCATGACATGATCATGTGTATGCTCTTCCCTAGCGCTTTTTCAAGTGATCTTGGGAATAAGAAACATGGTCGTTTCTTTCTTTTTTAGGAATTAATGTTTCACTTAACCAAAACCAACCCACGCAGATGCTCTTTCCTCACGTTTTTTACGTGATCTTGGAAATCAGAAACATGGGTTCGCTTCTGTCATTTTGTTTATTTGTTTTGTTATTTTTCCCTCATTCCCAAAAACTTTCTAATCATTGTTCATAGGACCCAGTCTTACATAAGGTGGTTTAAAACACTTACAAACTAATAACTGCAAGTTGCCAAAGGAGATCAACCAAACCACACATAAATCAAAAGATAAAAAAACACCACATTCAAAACACTTGATTTACAGGTTTGGTTAAGAGCTACGACTCACCCGCTTAACTAGAACATAACCCCCTTGGCATAAGCCTTAAGCTACAAAAAAGGGGGTGGTTCTAGGAACCTCAAATTAGTTCACACCTTGAGGGAACTGGAGGACGAAATGAGAACCTTTTATCCTACCTGACTAGTAAATCCTTTGTGAGATAGATTCATAGATGCCCTTAGTGGTGCCCCCAGTGTGATTCATTCTAAGCAACATATTTTCTCAGGGTTTTAAAGGGGGTTAAGTAAAGCCATCAGGTAGCAATAGTGTCATGCTCGCTATGATATTTCACTGACACCTAGTTGAGAGAGCCACCCATGAATCCAAACACTTTCCAAACCAATCTAAGGTAGAGGCCAAAAACAAAAATTCAAACAAAAAATTATTTTTCAATTTTTATTTCTTTTTGTAGTAGTGTTCCACACTTGCTTTTTCCCAAATATTCCTTATTTGGGATCCATCTTTCATTTTTCTTATCTTTTCATCTTTTTTTTTCCAAACTATCCTTGTTTGGATTCTTTTTTCATCCTCATTTCATCTGTTCTCATCTTCTTTTCTTCTCGTCATCAGTCATTCACTAACCTTCATTTTACTCTCAATTTTCCCCTTTTCAGAACTTTCATCTCTTTTTCATTATTTCAATTTTCTCTTCTTTTCATCCTCATTGTCTTCTCCATTTGAGCTTCTTTCACTCATTTGGAGTTTTTATTCACTTATTTGATTCTTCCCCTTTCGTGATTATCAAATCCTTCTATATTTTGTATTCACCTCCTTGAGTTCATCTCCCATTTCATTCAACACTTAAACATTTAGATTAAATTTCCTAAAGTTTAAGTTCTCATCCTCTTTTCGACATCAAGTCTTGAGTTGCAGATATCCATGTCCTCGCTCAAGTACTTTCATCTTACAAATCACATCTTAGCGCTGTTGTGTTTCACTTTGCCACAACTTATTTCATCACATTTTATCTTCATTATCCTCTTATGACCTTTAGTTTTACAACATCATTGTTAAACTAAATATGTTTTCTTTCTTCACGTCTCTAACTTGACAACATATTTGTTGCGTTCTAGACACTTCATCATATCTTCTTTCCAATGCTTACACTATCCATATTTGAGTCTTATCTCTTCATTAGCCTCTTCATTCTTAACTAATTCTTGTTAAGGGTTGAGCACATCACATATGATTCGACTCCTTTTTTTTCATACCCTCTTCCCATTTAGCATTCATTTTTGCTAGGTGGTAGAGTGAATTTTACAATCAATCTATCCTTGCTTCTTCACTCTAGCATTCACATTGTTAGAGGTTGAACACATTCAAAATTTTGTCACTATAACCCTCCTCCATTCTAGCATTCACTTTGTTAGAGGATGAGAACCTTCATCACATCGCACCACTCTTCCATCTTGGCATTCACTTTGTCAAGGGTCAAGTTTATCAAACACTTTCACATGCTTCCATCTTGACATTCACTTTGTTAAGGGTTGTGTCACTCATATCTTCCAAACCTCTTTCCCATCTTAGCATTAAATTTTTTAAGGGAAAAGCTATTATAAAACTTAGTCGCACACCTCTCTTCCATCATCACATTCACTTTGCTGCGGGTTGAGTTATCTTTCACATATCTCTTTTGCTCCCTCCCTCTTTTAAAAATGGTGGGAACATGACACAGAGATTATAGTCCTTTTGAAAGGGGAAAATGAAATCCTTTTGGAAATTTTGATAGTGATAATGACCAAAACTTTGAGGATGATCAGAATGACATCTCACTCGAAGAAAAATCCCGCATTGAAAATATTTTACGTATGAATAAAGACCAATTTTTGCTTCATCTCCTTGAGATGGGAGAAAAATTACCCTTTGACTTTGATGAAGCTAGTTTACAAACATTACTTGGCAAAACACCACCTAACAAGGGTGAACCTTTCATTTCGACAAACAATGATGATGAGGCAGGACCTAGTCACACGAATAATGATGATCAAAACAAGTCCACCTCGAACAACGCCAAAGGCAATGAATCAAATAAAGAAAAATCTGACGAAAGGAACAAAGGAAAATCAATAGATTCGGCCACTCATCCTACTGAAGCCCTCGTTAATAAATTTAATGACATGGCTAAACAAATTTCTATTTTAAATTCCAAAGTCACCAATGAATCCCATGATAAGGAGGCACCAAAGAAATCTAGTGATGCTTCATTTAAGAGTCATACCAGCGCACATCAAAGATAACAACTCTACAAGTGATGGCTCCTTATCTTTCTTACAAAACAACTCACCATTTTCCCAAGAATGGAAAATGATGAAGGATACCATCTCTAGTATGAAACGTCAAGAAAAACAATTCAGATTTGAAGAATTATGTCCTTACCCATTCGATAAGGACATTTTGCATGTTCCTTTTCCAAAATCTTTTGAGACGCCCAACTTTGACAAATACAGGGGAAAGAGTGACCCTAGAGAGCATATCAGGGAGTTTTATATGGCTTGCCAAGAGGTGGCCTATAGTGATGTCTTCTTAATGCATATTTTTCCTCGAAGTCTAGGAAGACAAGCCTTGGACTGGTTCCTACTTCTTTGCAAGGGCTTTGTGAAAATTTTTGTGGACCTCTAAGAGAAGTTCGTCAAACATTTCTCATTCAAAATAGAGTCTGAAATTATAATGATGGACTTGTGAAGTGCCAAAAAAAGAAAAAATGAAACCTTCACACAATTCCTACAAAGATGCCGTGGGATTTCTATCCGTTTCCCATGCTCCATGCCGGAGAAGCAACTCGTGAGCATCTTTGAACCTAAACTTAATAGTGAGCTATCCTTTCACATGAAAATACATTTCCTTAATAATTTCGAAGAAGTTATTAAGAAAGGATCACAGATTGAAAAATCCCTTATTACAAAAGGTTTGATTAAACCTCATTCAAAAGACAATGGGTAACATAGTAACCATTCTAACAACTCTCACCAAGAAAAATCTAAACATTTTAAACACAATCATAATATTGTCAATGATGAATATTATAGACAATTGCAATGTCCACAACGTCCAAAACATTCAGACTAGACCAAACAAAGGTAAACAACCTCTTGTTGTTTTTAGCAAAGAGGTTTCATCCTCTCCTGATGCTAAATGACGTCATTTCACTCCTTTGGGAGAACCTCTATCAAATGTCCTTCAACAACTCATTAATGCAAACATGGTTACTTATCCCATCACCAGACCTTGGGTTGAGGGAGAACCCAAGCCTACTTGGTATAAGGCTGATACTTATTGTGATTTTCATCACATTGACGAACACACGATTGATCAATGCTTTTGCTTACGTCATTTTGTCTAAGATCTCATTGATAATGGAGATATCATTGTTGAAGAATCATCACCAAATAATAAACCCAACAACAATCTTAAGGTGTTCTCAAACATGGTGGTGATGGTAAAAATGCTGACAAAGGTCCTTCTGCCAATAACGTTGATTTTAGTTCAATTATCTCATTTATTGAGGAAGTACCATCTATAATGGCGACCATTAAATTCACACCTTCGAGTAATGTCGTGACCACATGCCAATGGAAGATATGGGTTCCTGTGGAAAACCAACCTTCTACGTCTTCTATAGAACCTCAAATGTCCAAACCAACAGCTCCTTCAAATCAAAAGTCAAATTCTAATGCCAAATATTCCACTCCAAGTTATTATGACTTCATCAAACAATTAGCAACCATGCCAACACATATCTATCTCATGGAACTACTGAAAGATTCACCTAGATTTCAATATATTCTCACTCGTGCTCTAAATGAATCATGTATTCCTCATACTCTCAACGTTCAATAGTTTTGGGCTATGATCATGAACCTTATGCCTAAAACTCCTATCCTATCTTTTGGCCCTCAAGATATGTTGAACCTGAATTTGATTAACAACAACTCCTTGTACATCAAAGTCTATGTTACCGATCATAAAGTCAAGAGAGTTATTATTGACAATGGAGCGACCCTTAACATCTGTTCTATAAAAATTATCCACTGCATTGGTCATACAATAGATGAATTAGATGATAATATCATTACCATTCATGGTTATGATAATACTGAGTGCCAGTCCTATGGTACCATCACTCTTCCCATACCAGTAGGCCCATAGCTCCTTGACACTATGTGTCATGTAGTTGATGCAGACACATCATATAACCTTATTTTTGGTAGACTTTGGATACATGTGATGCACACATAACCTTCCACTTTTCATCAATGCATAAAGTTTCCACATAACGGTAGAGAGTTCACCTTGCGTGGTGATACTTGACCCCTTTGAATACTGTAAGTTTTTCAAAGAAAGGTATAAAAAGGTAAACTATTATCCATCTACTGATAGCACAACTAAACCTAACCCAAATCCTATTGTTACCAATCGTATTAACTCGGATATACTATTGATCCCTCATGCTTATGCACCTTCCTCTGAGGCATCTACATCTAAGGTGTCACCTAACATTACATTCTCTCATAAAGGTTTAGGCGAGTACGTACTTGAAAATACATTCCTTGTTGGAAAACCCCCATCATCGCCTCATATCTATGGGCATCCTAACACTCCTCATCTACAAGAACATCTAACTTACTATCTTGGAGAACATATTTAGAGATGATATGGATATCTAGAAGATGAACATATTCCAGTCTCTGATGACTCTTGGCTATACGATGACAGGATGAAAGAATGCTATGAATCCACTGATTACACCAAGGGCCATAACATGACGAAAACCATGAATTGGAAAGGAAGAGGCCATGGCCCACAAGGGCATCGTGTTCTTGAACCTATGAATATCAATTCTAACCTTTACACATATGGTCTAGGATATGAGACATATGAGAAGAGGCCAATAGTCTTTGAGGTATTATCTAGCGATGCAGACTTAGATTATGAAATTGTGACTGATTCCACACATAGCCTCTTCGAAGACCTAGCCAAAACTATGCTTTTCCTATACTACTCATCCATCCAAACCCTTGACGTTGTTTATCCTTACCTCATTGATCATCACCAATAGTGTCATATTTCCATAGATCTATATAAAAATGATGAGGCCATCCAGGAGTTCCTTGGGGCTCGGGACCCTTTTCCCTTGTTAGATCACAAGATGGGTTTCGATATAAACCTTGATAATACTGCTTAATTCGGAGAAGAACTTACAATCTCCAGTCCTAAATAAAAATAAATTAAACATAGACAAAAAACAAATTATATCTCGCATAGTGAAAAACTTTCTGAGGCATTATATGAGAAGCAAAAAATGAAAAAGAAAAAGAAAGAAAAGGATGCATTTCCTAGTGAAAAACTTTCAAAGGCACTAGAGAAAGGAGATTTGGATCCAGAAATATCTGAAAATCTACATAAGCCTCCAACATTAGTTCAAGATAATGCACTTTTAAGCTGTTCATAGAAGAGATGAAAATCATTAATATTCGAACTGAAGACCAACCAAAATTGTTATAACTAGGTGCCAGTTTATCAAAAATTGAAATCAAAGCCTTCACAACACTTATAACCAAGTTTCAGGATGTATTCTCTTGGTCTTATAAGGATATGCCCGTCTTGATCCTTCTCTTGTGGTTCATCACCTTGTGGTGCACCCAGATGCAAAACCTGTCAAGCATAAACTACATAAAATGCATCCCAAGGTTACATTACTTGTTAAGGCCGAACTACAAAAATTATTGGATGTAGGCTTCATACGGTGCATTAATTACTTAGAGTGGATATCTAATATGGTACCAGTTACAAAGAAGACCCCCAAAATCCGTATTTGTACAGATTTTTGTGACATTAACAAGGCATGTCCTAAGGATGATTTCCCTTTTCCTAATATTGACATGATTTTTTATTCTACTGCGGGCCATGAGATGTTATCCCTTACGGATGGATTTTTTGGGTATAAAAAAATTCAAATTGTTGAAGAAGACTAGCATAAAACAATTTTTACAACCCCATGGGGGACATTTTGTTACAAGGTCATGCCTTTTGGCCTTAAAAATGTTGGTGTAACTTATCAAAGTGCCATGACTGTTATTTTCCATGACCTTCTTCACAACATAATGGAAGATTATGTCGATGATATTATTGCTAAATCAAAGACTAGGGTGGATCATCTAATAGTTCTTAGGTGTCTATTTGAGGGGTTAAGGGAGTACACGGTTCACCTTAATCCAAAAAAATGTGTCTTTGGTGTCGTTTCAGGGAAACTTCTGGATTCATTGTCTCACGAAGAGGAATTGAAGTGGACCCTACCAAGGTCAAAGCTATAATAGATATGCCACCTCCTCAGAACCTTTGACAATTAAGGTGCCTACAATGAAAAATATAGTCTATTCATTGCTTCATCTCCCAATTGGCAGATAAGTGCTATCATTTCAACCAGTTGCTTAAAAAGGATGTCTAGTTCAAATGGACACACGACTTTCAAGATGCCTTTACAAAATTAACAGTACTCATGCTGCCTATACAATATAAGCCTATGTCGTTGTATACATCTACAATAGAACATGCCATCGGGGCATTATTGGTGAAACACAATGATAAGGGTCAGGAACAAGCTGTGTATTACTTGAGAAGAACTCTCCTTAAACATGAGACAAAGTAATCACAGGTTGAAAAGGATTATTTAGCAGTTTCTTATACTTTCAGCAAGCTACGACACTATCTCCTAAATCATACCACCAAGCTAATTTCACAGGTTGATCCTCTTAAGTACCTAATTTCGAGACTAGTCATAACAAGACACATGTCTGGCTGGATTGTGTTACTCAGTGAATTTGACATTAAAATTTTCAATCAAAAGGATATAAAAGGTCAAGCACTGGGAGATCAATTGGCCACAACACCACTACCAGGTTCACAACCGCTAAATTTTGAATTTCTAGATGAAGACTTGTTGTACATAGAGGTAACACCCTTATGGACATTATTCTTTGATGGATATTGCAATATCCATGGTTCTAGAGCAAGAATTGTCTTGCGTACACCAGATGGAGACCTCACACCTAAATATTATTGTATCAAATTACCTTACACAAATAATATAATAGAGTATGAAGCATTGATAATAGGATTAGGTTTTATTATCTCATGGCGCCTATAAGAATTGACAGTTCTTGGTGATTCTCTTCTAGTCATTAATCACGCTAATGGATAATATCAGGTAAAAGATGAAAATCTCTTACCTTATAAAATAATGGTTGATAGCCTTAGAGGGTATTTTCAGATGATCAATTTTGAACAAATTCCTCGTGTACAAAAAAAATTAATGGATGCCATGGAAACTATCACTTCCATTTTTTCATTCGATACTAATAAATATCACAACGAGTTCCCTGTTAAACATTATTTTGTGCCCGCATATGAATTGCCGGAGTCCACCATGGTTTGTGAGATTGTTGGTCCTAATCATCCCTAGTACCACAATATATACACCTTCATTCAAAATAAAGCCTATCCTCCTAATTTTAATTTAGATAATAAAAGAGCCTTAGCACAACGTGCTTTGTGCTACACCCTTCTTGATGACACCTTGTATCAAAAAGGATATGATGGGACTCTATTAAGATGTCTCAATCATGATGAATCTAATCAGATGCTAGCTGAAGTACATTCGGGTATTTGCAGTGCCCATACCAGTGGAATAGTCCTTGCAAAGAAATTTTTATAGATTGGATAATACTGGCCCACAATGGAGGAAGATGCATGCAACTTTGTGAAGAAATGTCAGGCTTTCCAAAAACACTGTAATCTCATTCATGCACCATCCCAAGCCTTGCATCCTCTTACTTCACCTTGGCCTTTTTAAAAATGTGGACTTGATTTAATTGGAAAAATAAAGCCCACATCTTCCGATGGCCACACTTTTATTATAACCACCACTGATTATTCCACCAAGTTGTAGGACCCTCTCCGGGTTACCAAACCACTGTGGAAACTTGTTGACACTTGTCAATAATTGTTTGGAACTCTATCTTGTGGCTTGTTGTGTGAAAAATGACTTTTTGGAGAACATGGTTTCTTTCTCTTTCCTATCTCATTCTCACTCCTTGGTTACGAAATGAAGTGAAATGAAATGAAATGAATACATGTCTCTAACCCTTTTCCTTTCCAATGTAAAATATTAATGTTATTATGTAAATGGGAAACTAAAGATGTTAATTATGTTAGACTAGGGTGGATGCCATGCCAACGATTTATTGTTGATTTCATGCTCACATGGCTTTGTAGGATGCAAGAAAGATGGTGAAAAGGTGTTGTGCAATTTGTTGTTTATTATTGTAATTTATATAGGTCATTTTAATATGTATAATGTAGTCCCATGTTACAAAATTTTTTTATTTGAAATTTGCTAATATGTATGAGATGCTAGTTTTAGGGATACCTTAGGAAATGTGCATTTAATCATAGGTACACTTTTGATTCATAGTTACTTATGGTAAAAACGATTGATATATATATATATATATATATATATATATACATATATACATATATACATATATACATATATACATATATACATATATACATATATACATATATATATACATATATATATATATATATATATATATATACATACATATATATATATATACATATAGACATATAGACATATATATATATATATATATATGTTAAATGAATTTGAATTTAATATCTTGTAGTGCGTTTCTAGTGTGCAATAGATGATTAAATAATTGGTGTTGTGTTTCTTACGTTGAACATGTAATAAAGGAATCTAACCACAACAATTAACCTTATTATTGGATTCATGCATAACATGTGTTCATGTGTGATCCTTCTTAACGTAGAAGAAATTGAAACTGTAGAATGAACTTAAACCTTGTACTCGATGGAACCTCCTAGTTTAGGTAAATAAGACCCCTAGTTTGAGTTTAGTGTCATAGTCGGTATGTTTAGCGACATTATCGTGAACCCATATTTTAGGAACGAAATGGTCCAACTTTATCCGGAGTATGTGGTTTCCTTCTAGGTTTGGTAACCGTGCGTGGGGTAAGGAGAATGTATTTTCTTCAAGTCTGACACCATGTTGAGTGGTGAAGACCGCTTTGGAAGTCACCTTAAGAATACTTGTTTGAAGCAATGATTGTGCGGTGTAACCTTACCATTTATGGAGTGAGTAGAGATATTACTCCCCTAGTATCCTAGTGGACTACAAATTCTTACGAAGTTAGATCTATAATTTTTTCTTTTCATCAAGTGAATTCCTTGTGGGACCCCCAGACGACACAAATGGACCTAGTGCAATAGTTGTACTATGAATTAAACTCTTGTTAATGATCTCTTAGTTCCTCACAGCTAAATGTGTTACTTAGGATAGTGACAATATAATGCCTTGATCTTTATGGAGGGTTTATAGGGTAAATATTTTTTCACACCTTAATCTGATCTATAATATGGCATGGAACCCTGAGTGAAAATTGGAATTAAACTAAACCTCATTTGATTAGGAGGTTAACTTGTGGGTAGAAAATGGAAAGAAAATCCTTGCAAATGAAATTGATTTGAAAATTTTGAATTTAGAGAACCCAGGAAACTGAAATCTTGGTCCCGTAATCCCTTATTATGCCCCTTTTGACATTAGGAATAAAATAAATTTTACATGTAGAATCATGAAATGTAGAAACATGGGATCTTACCTTAAACACAAATCACTTGTGGAACATGTGTAGTTTAGAATACTTCCAATCATGTACTTATTCAATATGTTGGAAAATTACTTTCGCAACTCTTTTGTTATAAAGTGATGCCATTAATGAGACCATAGAGCAATGTAAGAGTAAAGCATATAAGATTGAAACGAGATTTGAGGTTAGGAATAATGTCACTCTTGGAGCCCTTATAACTCAATTAATTATTTTCATGTGTTATAAAGAATATGAATTTCCTTTGGTGAGATCAAACTTTGAGAAAACAAAATATTTATACAAATCCGAATAAAGTGTTTTGATGTATAAATGTTGAATGGATTCAACAAGTTACTGAATTATATTAATTGTGGTAGGTAAATAAAGATAACGCGATCAAAGAACATTTATGGGAAAAAGGTATCTTGAATCTAAACCTCCCTTAATCCTAAGATTTATTTCTTTACATCACGCCAGATTCACTTGTGTAGCAAGGGTAAAAATTGAACATTGAATAAACATTTGAGAAACACAATCTTAACATAAGAACGAGAGAATTAGGAACTTCGAATGAAATTTGAAATATGACAAATAATTATGTAAGTTTTGGATATTGTCGTAAGGGATAAAGGACCAACTTAAATGGTCACAATGTAAGTGGAATGTTAAATGAATTTAAGAACTTTTAGGTGGAAAAAGGATAAAATTATCCTTGCAAAATAATGTTATTGGAATGTAAGCTTACCTTCCTTCCAATCCCTCTTGAATTTGAAGCACAAAAACTTTGTTGAACTGTGTTTGTAGTATTTTCCTTCAAAGCTTGGAGAACAGTCAAGAACACCCACAAAACACTTCTGACATTCTTTCTGCAAGGTTTGATAGGAGACCCTTATCTGAGGTTTGCATAGAAGGTTGCTAGAACGGTTTACATGTTTGTTTGTTTCTTTCATTTACGGTAATTTTTTCTCTTTACATTTTGGCACCCCCGGTGGGAGTCACACCCCATTGTATTTCATTTATGGTTTCTTTCTTTGTTCCTTTGTTCTTCATTTCATAATAATCTTCTTGTTTGTATGATGCTTTTACAGATGAACTGAGCTGAGTGTTTGCAGTTGCAGGAAGTTATTTACTTTCCATTTTTTTCTTTTAATGTACTAGTTTCTATGTTCTTCATAATTATACTCTTCGTCTGTGTGTAGGTAAGTCCATTCACCTGTACATTCTGCACCACTTGCACACAGAACAAAAAACAACAAAACACAGGTGTAGATTAGCTTTTTATTCCAATCTTGCATATATGTACAAGTATGTTTTTATTGTTTTTAATCTTTTAAAATTAAAAAAAAATTGAAAACACAATTTTTTTTTTTAACCTTAAGCTACCACTACCCCTCCCTTCTCCCTACCCGACTTGGCCAAGCTACCCCTTTCACTCAGCTCACTCCCCATCCCACACCCGCTTACCTCTCTCACAGCCCCTGCAACTCACCTGAGCATTCGGCTGATTCCCACCTCCCCACTCCCCTACCGATCTACCCCTCCCTCTTTCACTGTCCCTCCTGAGCCATCCCCATAGACCATTCAATCCCTCCCCCTCGCGACCCCATCCTGTTCCCTTTCATGCACCCTCAAAACTCTGCGTTACCCTTACTCGCCGACCTTGCAAACCCACCAACCATTACCCATTTCCACCTCACTTCTAAGATACTCCCCTCCCGAGTCTTCCAACTCACCGACTTGAGCTGCTCTCGCTTGAGCTCGCACTTTTTTACATTACTTTAATTCGGTCCATATTTATCTTATATATATATATAAATTTTTTTTTAACCTATAGTTCTCACTTGAGTTTTAGGGATGGTCAAATTTGGTAGGATTTAGGTTTAGCTATTTTTTAATTCATTTCTTTCTTTTTATGTTTAGCCTTTCATTTGTGTTTATTTTTATTTTTATTTTTATTATTCTTTTATAATAATTTTCATTTAGTTTACATACTTCTAATGTTCCTTACCCCATCTACTTTGATTACAATCATCCCCATCTAGTTTCGTTCATTTACTTCATTTCTTTTAATTCGGTCTTTTTTAATTTACTAACTGTGCAGTTTCCTTTTGCAGGGTTCATGGAAGCTTTTACTCATTATCGGGTGCTACTTGTCCACGTTGATATTTTAGTGTTATTAGACTTTTCGGTTCTATTTTTGTCAAATTTTTAATCACTTGCGCACATGTTTCATTGTTTTTTATCAACTAACCCTTTCTAACGTGTTTTTTTGCATACATTTCTTTTATTGTTTTTGTGCGACTAACCGTGACACGATCACCAATATGCTCTTCCCTCACGCTTTTTTAATTGATCTTAGGAATTAGAAACGTGGTCATTTTTTTCTTTTTTGTTTTTGTTTTGGGGAAATTAACGTTTCACTTAACCAAAGCCAACCCACACATATGCTCTTTCCTCATGCTTTTTACGCGATCTTGGAAATCAGAAACGTGGGTTCACTTCTGTCATTTTATTTATTTATTTTGTTATTTTTTCCTCATTCCGAAAAACTTTCTAATCATTTTTTGCAGGACCTACTCTTACACAAGGTGGTTTAAAATACTTACAAACTACTAACTACAGGTTGCCAAAGGAGTTCAACCAAACCACACATAAATCAAAAGATATAAAAAACACCACATTCAAAACACTTGATTTACAGGTTCAGTTAAGAGTTATGACTCGACTGCTTAACAAGAACATAAACCCCTTGGCATAAACCTTAAGCTACACCAAAGGGGGTGGTTCTAGGAACCTCAAAGTAGTCCACACTTTGAGGGAACTGGTGGATGAAACGGAAAGCTTTTATCCTACCTGACTAGTAAATCCTTTGTGAGATAGAGTCACAGATGCCCTTAGTGGTGACCCCAATGCGATTCATTCTAAGCAAGGTATTTACTTAGGGTTTCAAAGGGGGTTAAGTAAAGCCATCAGGTAGAAATCCTGTCATGCTCGCTAGGATATTTTGCTGACACCTAGTTGAGAGAGCCACCCAGGAAGCCAAACACTTTCCAAGCCAATCTAAGGTAGAGGCCGAAAACAAACATTCAAACAAAAACTTATTTTTTGATTTTTCTTATTTTGTTTTTCTTTATTTTTGTAGTAGTGTTCCACACTCACTTTTTCCCAAATATTCCTTGTTTGGGATCCATCTTTCACTTTTCTTATCTTTTCATCTTTTTTTTTTCCAAACTATCCTTGTTTGGATTATTTTTTCATCCTCATTTCATCTGTTCTTGTCTTCTTTTCTTCTCGTCATCAGTCATTCACTAACCTTGATTTTGCTCTCAATTTTCCCCTTTTTCAGAACTTTCATCTCTTTTTCATTATTTCAAATTTCTCTTCTTTTCATCCTCATTGTCTTTTCCATTTGAGCTTATTTCATTCATTTGGAGTTTTTATTCACTTATTTGATTATTCCCCTTTTGTGATTATCAAATCCTTCTATCTTTTGTATTCACCTCCTTGAGTTCATCTCCCATTTCATTCAGAACTTAAACATTTGTATTATATTTCCTTAATTTTAAGTTCTCATCCTCTTTTTGACATCAAGTCTTGAGTTGCGGATATCCATGTCCTCGCTCAAGCACTTTCATCTTACAACTCACATCTTAGCGGTGTTGTGTTTTACTTTGCCACAACTTATTTCATCACATTTTATCTTCATTCTCCTCTTACGACCTTTAGTTTGAAACAACATTGTTAAACTAAATACGTTTGCTTTCTTCACGTCTATAACTTGACAACATATTTGTTACATTCTAGACATTTCATCATATCTTCTTTCCAATGCTTACACTATCAGTATTTGAGTCTTATCTCTTCATTAGCCTCTTCCTTCTTGACTAATTCTTCTTAAGGGTTGAACACATCACATATGATTTGTCTCCTTTTTTTTTCATACCCTCTTCCCATTTAGCATTCATTTTTACTAGGTGGTAGAGTGCATTTTGCAATCAATCTATCCTCACTTCTTCACTCTATCATTCACATTGCTAGAGGTTGAACACATTCAGAATTTTGTCACTATAACCCTCCTTCATTATAGCATTCAATTTTTTAGAGGACAAGAACCTTCATCACATCATGCCACTCTTCCATCTTGGCATTCACTTTGGCAAAGGTCAAGTTTATTAAACACTTTCACATGCTTCCATCTTGACATTCACTTTGTTTAGGGTTGCGTCACTCATATCTTCCAAACCTCTTGCCCAACTTAGCATTCAATTTGTTAAGGGACAATTTATTATCAAACTTAATCACACACCTCTCTTCCATTGTTGCATTCACTTTGCTATGGGTTGAGTTATATTTCACATATTTCTTTTGCTCCCTCCGTCTTTTAAAAATGGTGGGAAAATGACATAGATATTATAGTCCTTTTGGAAGGGGCAAAAAAAATCCTTTTGGAAAAGTTTATAGTGATAATGACCAAAACTCTAAGGATGATCAGAATGACATCTCACTCGAAGAACAATCCCGCATTGAAAATATTTTACGTATGAATAAATACCAATTTTTTCTTCGTCTCGTTGAGATGGGAGAAAAATTACCCTCTGACTTTGATAAATCTAGTTTACAAACATTACTTGGAAAACCACCACCTAACAAGGGTGAAAATTTCATTTTGAAAAATAATGACGATGAGGAAGGACCTAGTTACATGAATAATGATGATTTAAATAAGTCCACCTCAAACAATGCCAAAGGCAATGAATCAAATAAAGAAAAATCTGACAAAAGAAACAAAGGAAAATCAACTGATTAAACCACTGATCCTACCCAAGCCCTCATGAATCAAATTAATGACATGGATAAACAACTTGCTATTTTAAATTCCAAAGTCACCAATGAATCCCATCACAAGTAGTTACCAAGTAAATCTAGTGATGCTTCATTTAAGAGTCATACCGCACACGTCAAAGATAATAAAAACTCTACAAGTGATAGCTACTTATCTTTCTTATAGAAGAACTCACCATTTTCCCAAGAATGGAAAATGATGAAGGATACCATCTCCAATATGAAACATCAAGGAAAACAATTCAGATTTTAAGAATTGTGTCCTTACCCATTCGATAAGGACATTTTATGTGTTCCTTTTCCAAAATATTTTGAGACGCCAAACTTTGACAAATACAAGAGCAAGAATGACCCTAGAGAGCATATCAGGGAGCTTTATATGGCTTTCCAAGAGGTGGCCTATAGTGATGTATTCTTAATGCATATTTTTCCATGAAGTCTAGGAAGATAAGCCTTAGACTGGTTCCTACTTATCCCCAAGGCCACTGTGTAAAATTTCACGAACCTCTCAGAGAAGTTCATCAAAAATTTCTCATTTAAAAGAGAGTTTTCAGTTACAATGATGGACTTGTGTAATGCCAAACAACGAACAAATGAAACATTCACACAATTCCTACAAATATGGTGTGGGATTGCTAGCTATTTCCCATGATCCATGCCTGAGAAGTAGCTCATGAGAATCTTTGTACCCAATGTCAATAGTGAGCTATCCTTTCACATGTAAATTCGTTACCTTAATACTTTCAAAGAAGTTATTGAGAAAGGATCACAGATTGAAAAAACCCTTATTGCAAAAGGTTTGATTAAACCTCATTCAAAAGACAATGGGCAACATAATAACCATTCTAATAGCTCTCACTAAGACAAATCTAAACATGTTAACCAAAATCGTAATATTTTCAATGATGGTATTATAGACAACCGCAATGTCCACAACATCCAAAACACTCAGACTAGACAAAACAAAGGTAAACAACCTCTTGTCATTTCTAGCAAAGAGGTTTCATCCTCTCCTGATTCTAAATGACGTTGTTTCACTCCTTTGGGAGAACCTATATCAAATTTCCTTCAATAACTCGTTAATGCAAACATTGTTACTTATCCCATCACCAGATATTCGGTTGAGAGAGGACCCAAGCCTACTTGGTACAAGGCTGATACGTATTGTGATTTTCAATACATTGATGGTCACCCGACTGATCAATGATTTTTCTTACGTCACTTTGTCCAAGATCTCATTGATAGTGGAGATATTACGGTGCAAGAATCATCACCAAATAAGAAACCCAATGAAAATCTTAAGGTGTTCTCAAACCCATTTCCTAAACATGGTGGTGACAGTAAAAATGCTGAAAAAGGTCCTTCTACCAATAACGCTGATTTTAGTTAAATTATCTCATTTATTGAGGGAGTACCATCTACAATGGTGACCATTAAATTCACACCTTCGAGTAATGCCATGACCACATGCCAACAAAAGATATGGGTTCCTATGAAAAACCAACCTTCTACATCTTCTATAAAACCTCAAACGTCCAAACTAACAACTTCTTCAAATCTAAAGTCAAATTCTAATGCCAAATCTTCCACTCCAGGTTAGTATGAATTCATCAAACAATTAGCAACCATGCCAACACATATCTCTCTCATGGAACTACTAAAAGAGTCACCTAGATTTCAAGATATTCTCACTCTTGCTCTAAATGAATCACGTGTTCCTCATACTCTTAATGTTCAACAGTTTCAAGTTATGATCACGAACCTTACACCTGAAACTCCTATCCTATCTTTTGGCCTTCAAGATATGTTGAACCCGAATCTAATTAAAAACAATTCCTTGTACATTGAAGTCTTTTTTACCGATCATAAAGTCAAGAGATTTATTATCAACAATGGAACGACCATTAACATCTATTCTATAAAAATGCTCTGTTGCCTTGGTCATAAAATAAATGACTTAGATGATAACATCATTAACATTCATGGTTATGATAATACTGAGCGTCAGTCCTGTGGTACCATCACTCTCCCCATACAAGTACCCCGTAGCTCCTTAACACTATGTGTCATGTAGTTGACGCAAACACATCATATAACCTTCTTTTGGGTAGATCTTGAATACATGTGATGCACATAGTACCTTCCACTTTCCATCAATGCATAAAGTTTCCACATAATGGTAGATATTTCACCTTGCGTGGCGATACTGACCCCTTTGAATAATGTAATTTTTTCAAAGTAAGGTACAAAAAGGAAAACTATTATCCATATGCTGATAGCACAACCGAACCTAACCCAACTCTTATTGTTACCAACCGTATTGACCCGGATATGCTATTGAGCCCTCATGCTTCAACACCTTCCTCTAAAGCGTCTACATCTAAGGTATCACCTGACGCTACATTCTCTAATAAAGTTTTAGGTGAGTACGCACTTGACAATACATTCCTTGTTGGAAAACTCCCATTATCGCCTCATAGCTATAGGCATGCTAACACTCCTCATATACAAGAAAATACAACTTACTATCTTAGAAAAACTCTTTGGAGATGATATGGATATCTAGAAGATGAACATATTCCAGTCTCCGAAGAATCTTGGCTATACGATGATAGGATGACAGAATGCTACGAATCCACTGATTACACCAAGGGCCATAAAATGATGAAAAACATGAACTAGAAGGGAAGAGGCCTTGGCCCACAAGGGCATGGTGTTCTTAAACATATGAATATAAAGTCTAACCTTTACACATATATTCTAGGATATGAGACATATGAGAAGAGGCCTATATTATTTGAGGTAATATCTATCAATGTGGACTCAGATTCTAATATTGAGACCGGTTCCACACATAGCCTCTTCGAAGACCTAGCCGAAACTACAATTTTCTTAGACTACTTATCCATTCAAACCCTTGAATTTTTTTATCCTTCCCTCATTGATCATGACCGATAGTGTCATATTTCCATAGATCTCTTTCAAAATTATGAGGCCATCCAAGAGTTCCTCGGGGCTCGGGACCATTTTCTCTTTTCGGATCTCAAGAAGGGTTTCGATATAAACCCTTATGCTACTGCTTACTTTGGAAAAGATCTTACAATCTCCATTCATAAATAAAAATAAATTAAACACAGAAAAAATACAAATTATATCTCACATAGTGAAAACCTTTCTGAGGCATTATATGAGAAGCAAAAATTGAAAAAGAAAAAGAAAGAAAAGGATGCATCTCCTAGTGAAAACCTTTCAAAGGCACTAGAGAGAGGAGATTTGGATCCTAAAATATTTGAAAATATACACAAGCCTCCAACATCATTACAAGATAATGACACTTCTAAGCTGTACATAGAAGAGATGACAACCATTAACATTCGAACTGAAGACCAACCAAAATTGTTACAACTAGGTGCCAGTTTATCAAAAACTGAGATCAAAGCCTTCACATCACTTCTAATCATGTTTCAAGATGTATTCGCTTAGTATTATAAGGATATTCCTGGTCTTGATCCTTCTCTTGCGGTTCATCACCTTGTGGTGCACCCAGACGCTAAACCTATCAAGCATAAACTACATAAAATGCATCCCAAGGTTACATTGCTTGTTAAGTCCGAACTAAAAAATTTATTGGATGCATGCTTCATACGGTGCATTGATTACTCAGAGTGGATATCTAATATGGTACCAGTTGTGAAGAAGACCCCTAGAATCCATATTTGTACAAATTTTCATGACATTAACAAGGCTTTTCCTAAGGATGATTTCCCTTTGCCTAATATTCACATGATTTTCGATTCTACCGTGGGCCATGAGATGTTTTCCCTTATGGATGGATTTTATGGGTATAACCAAATTCAAATTGTTGAAGAAGACAAGCATAAAACAAATTTTACAACCCCATGAGGGACATTTTGTTACAAGGTCATGCCTTTTGGCCTTAAAAATGCTGGTGTAACTTATCAACATGCCATGAATGTTATTTTCCACGACCTTCTTCATGACATAATGGAAGATTATGTCTATGATATTATTGTTAAAAGACTAGGGTGGATCATCCAATAGTTCTTAGGTGTATATTTGAGTAGTTAAGGAAGTATAAGGTTCACCTTAATCTAAAAACATGTGTCTTTGGTGTCATTTTAGGGAAACTTTTGAGATTCATTGTCTCACGAAGAGGAATTGAAGTGGACCCTACCAAGGTCAAAGCTATAATAGATATGCCACCTCCTCAGAACCTTTGACAATTAAGGGGCCTACAAGGAAAAATATAGTCTATTCGTCACTTCATCCCCCAATTGGTAGATAAGTGCCATCATTTCAACTAGTTGCTTAAAAAGGATGTCTAGTTTAAATGGACACAAGACTGTCAAGATGAGTTTGTAAAATTGAAAGAATACCTAGCATCTTCGCTGGTACTCATGCCGCCTATACAGGATAAGCCTATGTTGTTTTATACGTCTGCAAAAAAACATACCATTGGTGAATTTTTGGGGAAACACAATGATAAGGGTCAGGAACAAGATGTGTATTACCTGAGAAGAACTCTCCTTGAACATGAGACCAAGTACTCGCAGGTTGAAAAGGCTTGTTTAGCCGTTGCTTATACTTTTGGCAAGCTACAAAAATATCTCCTAAATCATATCACCAAGATAATTTCATTGGTTGATCCTCTTAAGTACCTACTTTCGAGACCAGTCATACCAAGACGCATGTCTAGCTGGATTGCGCTACTTAGTGAATTTTACATTGAAATTGTCAATCAAAAGGCTATCAAAGGTCAAGCACTGGAAGATCAATTAGCCATAACACTACTACCAGGTTCATAACCACTAAATTTTGAATTTCCAGATGAAGAATTTTTGTACATAGAGGCAACAACCTTATGGACATTATTCTTGTATGGATATTGCAATATCCATGGTTCTGGAGTAGGATTTGTCTTGCGTACACCACCTAAATATTAACGTATCAACTTCCCTTGCACAAATAACATAGTAGAGTATGAAGCATTTATAACAGGATTAGGATTTTCTATCTCATGGCGCCTGCAATAATTGATAGTTCTTGGTGATTCTCTTCTAGTCATTAATCAAGTTAACAAATAATATCAAGTAAAACATGAAAAGATCTTACCTTATACAAGAATGGTTGATATCCTTAGAGGGTATTTCCAGATTATCAATTTTGCACAAATTCCTCATGTATAAAACAAAGCAGTGGATGCTATGGCAACTATCACTTCCCTTTTTTCATTTGATACTAATCAAACTCACAACGAGTTCCTTATTGAACATCATTTGGTGCCCGTATATGAACTTCCGGAGTCCACCATGGTTTGTGAGATTGTTGGTCCTGATCATCCCTGGTACCACAATATATACACCTTCATTAAAACTAAAGTCTATCCTCCTAATTTTAATTTAGCTAATAAAAGAGCTTTAGCACAATGTGCTTCACGCTACACCCGTCTTACTGACACCTTGTATCAAAGAGGCTATTATGGGTCTCTCTTAAGATGTCTCAATTAGGATGAAGCTAATTGGATGCTAGCTGAAGTACATTCAGGTATTTGTGGTGCCCATACCAGCAGAATAGTCCTTGCAAAGAATATTTTACGCATTGGATACTACTGGCCCACAATGGAGGAAGATGCATGTAACTTTGTGAAGAAATGTCAGGCTTGCCAAAACCACGGTAATCTCATTCATGCACCATCCCATGCCTTGCATCCTATTACTTCACCTTGGCCTTTTTAAAAATGGGGACTTGATTTAATTGGAAAAATAAAGCCCACATCTTTTGATGGCCTCTTACTAACTTTAGTGGGTGTAATATTTCTAAATTCATCTTGAACCATATTATGTGTCATTTTGGCATCCCCGTTGCTATTGTCACTGATAATGGTGGTTATTTCAAAAATAAGGATCTCAAGGCCCTTGCTAAAAAATATAATATCCTCCTAAAATGGGCTACACCCTATTGTCCACAATGCAATGGCCAATCTGAAGCATTAAACAGGACTATCAAGTCTATTCTGGAAAAGAATGTCAATAAACACAGATGTAATTGGCATACGTGGTTATATCCTACCCTATGGGCCTACCCCACTTCCTTCCATACACCTATAGGAGCTGCTCCTTTTTCCTCAGTATATGGCTCTGAAGCCATATTACCTATCGAAGTTGAGCTTCCTTCAATTTATGTATCCCTCCAACATCTCATTCATGAAGAGGATTACCATGTTGCACGCCTTGTAGAGCTATAATAACTAGACGAGAGATGGTGTAACGCCTTAGACCATATGTAGGTATATTAGAATAGACTGCACCATAATTATAATTGCAAGATCAAACCTCAACAGTTTGAAATCGGTGATTTGGTCCTAAAGGAAAATTACAAGAAAACAACAAAACCATGAGAAAAATAGGGAAAATTTGAGCCTAATTGGTTGGGTCCTTACGTTATAACTGCTAAATTTGGATCTGGTGCATACAAACTATCTACTGAGGATGGAAAAGAGTTGAAGGAGCCTATGAATTCCATTCATCTGAAGAAGTTCTATCCCAAGTCTTCGAAGAGTAACCCTTGTACTGGGGGCATGTTAGTGCATCTGCCTATTTTTTCAATTCATGCTTGTAACTGTTCACCTCGCTGTGTGTCACATTTTCTCCTTGGTAGGTTGTCATGCCCATTGTCTACCATCATTGTTCACCTTCCATTTGGCATGTCAGTTTTGACTTGGGAATTTCCTTTCCCTCTTCTTTGGCGTGTGGTTTAAAATTCCAAAAAAACCAAATTTTTTTTAAAAATGTCTCGAAAAAACTAAAAAAATAATATAATATTGTTCAAAATCCCAAAAACAATATAAAATTGTTTAGACAATACAAAAAAAACATACAATCACTATTTCATTCACCATTTTCTTCACCTGATTGTTCCCAATCATCTTTTCCAATCAATTAAGTCACTCTTTGCAATGTAACTTTGCATAGGGACATCACTTGGCTTTGGATTTCTCTTGGGGGAAAATTGACATCTATATATATTCACATCTTTATTAGGATTTTTTTGGTGTGTTTTTGTTCGCTAGCTTGTTTGCTTGTTTAACATTTGTACATATGGAATTTTGTATTGTCTATTCTTAGCTTAGTTTCTTATGTGTGATAGTTTGAATAACCAGTACTCTGTGTATCTGGAATGCACTTATGGACCAATTGCAAGAAATTTATTTGCATCCTATTTCACATATAACTTTGGTGTGGTTCTTTCCTGTTCATATTGGGTTTATTTCTGCTACTTCTTTTATATCATTTTGTCATTTGCAGGTGTTGTGTTTTCCTCTTGGTTTATTTAAGCCATGGAATGTCTTCATTTTTTATTTATTTTTATTTTTATTTGTATTTCAAAACTTGCAAAAATCCAAAAAAAATCAAATATTTCAAAAATCCAAAAAAAACATTTATTTAAAACTTTCGAACAAACATTCACTTATAACAAGAATCTTACAATTGGAAAACCCTTTAAAGTGAATTATTCAACATCTCAATAAAATCTTGATAAATTTCATACTTTTCTCTATTACTCTAGTGCTTGTTCCAATCTTACAACTATCACTTTCTTCCCTCTACATGATATGCTACATCTGCTTAGGGAAAGTCACACAAATTGTTTTCCCTTCGTGATATAACTTCACCTTGGGAAATTTTAACTTTGATCATTTGCACAACAGATTCAACAAGAGTGTGTGTTTTTGGGAGCATTTGGGAGCATTTGTATCTACTTAATCATCATTGTGGCACACATTAGGGGCATAGCTGATTGTCTTTTTTTGACTTTGTGTTGCATTGTTGATGTTTACTCTTTTTGGACCACTTACAAGTAGTGTGATCACATCTTGGTTCCTTTATTACCCTGATGCCGACTCCTAATTTGTATATTGGTTTTGTTTTCCTTTTTATCTTTTCTTTGATGTGTGTGTTTGTTTACGCACATCTGGGTTAAACATCTTGATTCTTTCATAATCATGGTGACAACTCTATTGTGTAACAACAAAAATTAGGTTGCTCTAAAACATTACTCTCCAAATAACGCTCATGCTACAAACAAAATCCTTTCCCATCCTTGTTTTAATCCCTTACTTTCTTTTTATCAAGTGGTTTTCCATTGCTTTGCTGCATCATCCATCCCCTTGAGGGGGCATTCCTCTACCATTCTACTTGCTGGGGCATCCCAATGCTTCATAATTTTCCGCTCGCCGATCTGCATGCGTATACTATCTTTAAATCACTATTACTCTGCAATAACACTTTAAAGAGGGGAAAAATGTAAACACCACAAATTTACATTCATGTTTCCACTTGTTCTACACCCTGTTATTCACCCATTTGTAATTAATTAATTAATACACATTTTACCCCTTTGGATTAATTAAATTAATCCCATGTACCCTTTGTACCCCTTTGGCTAAATTAATTATTATTTATTAATTAAATAAATAAATAATTAAGTGTGTGTACATCCTATTCATCTGTCACTTGATCAAACTCCACTTAGACTCCACTTTGACTACCCTAGTTAACTGCACTTCTAGAATCCTAGAAAGGTGGGGGTAATTAAAATGCATATACAACCACCTTTCTGGATGCAAGTTTTTGTAATTAATTTCATTATTTCCCCCGATAATATTGTAACTACCCATAATGCTATTTTTAACATGTTCATTTATCCGTGTAACCAATTACAACTACCTTCTATTTCTATAAATTACAAGCTTACCTTCCTTCCAATCCCTCTTGAATTTGAAGCACAAAACTCTGTTGAACTATGTTTGTAGCATTTTACTTCAAAGCTTGGAGAGCACTCAAGAGCACCCACAAAACACTTCTGACATTCTTTCTGTAAGGTTTCATAGGAGACCCTTATCTGAGGTTTACACAGGAGGTTGCTGTAAATGTTTGCATGTCTGTTTGTTTCTTTCATTTATGGTAATTTTCTCTATTTACAATGAATAACCACTAAATGGGCTCAATTATTGATGGTTGATCATGCATCACATGTTTTCCAACAAGTACTCAACCTTAGAACTTCAAAGAAAGGTTATAAAGTGCCACAAGAAGCAAGCAAGGTCGTTGGGTTTCAAAATTAGAGCCTATTGGATTTTCCCCATTTTTTATTTATCCCTTTTAAGCTCAAATAAAAATAACGTGAATAATGTGAGTGACATCATCTTTTACTTTGACCCCCTTTAAGCTCAAATTTTGGTCATGTGACAACTGTGGATGAGATCGAATCGATAAAGTAGAAATGTAGGGTGTTAATTCCCAGATTCCCCCCAACTTTCCCACTTATATGGCCACTTGTGGGAGGTGCTCAACTATAGATATTTGGTCCTGGATCGATTGTTTTTCATCAAATTCTTGAGCTGTAAATTGAAAAGCAATGCTATAAAGTACTACAAGTAGTAAACAATAGGGCCGGCTTTCAAACCTTGAGCCTATTGGATTTTCCCCATTTTTTTTTATTTTGACCCTTTTGATCTCAAATGACGCTCATGTTAATAATATAAGCCAAGACCAAAATGATAAAGTGGAGCATATATGGTAGATATTATCTGGGTAGGAAACCAATGACTCATGGAATAGGTCTAGGGCATGCATGTATTTAATTACCACATTTTCTTTCTAAATTTCCATTCATGTCTTTGTATTAGCTAAGAAATTAAACATTGTCCAATCAAAAACCTTTATGTTGTAAGAAATAAAATTAAAAATTAGCAAATCTCGATTGGAAAATGAAACCTACACATTGCTTATATAACCAAATACTAGAGGGGCTCAATTATTGAATATTGTTCCCACATCACCTGGTTTCCTGCAATTGCTTGAGCTTGAAACTGAAAAAATGGTGTTGTAAAGTGCTATAAGAAGCAAGTAGTGTGGTTTGGTTTTCAACCTGGAACCCATTACATTTCCCCCATTTTTTATTTTGGCCCATTTAAGCTGAAATAAAAATCAAATGAACAATGTCAACGAGATAGAGATGATAAAGCGATACACAAATAACAATTTTTTTTGGGTAGAAACAATCTGAGCCATATAATAGGTGCGACACATGCATGTAATTAATTCCTAGATTTTTTACTTCTAGCTTTCCATTCTTTTCTTCATCTTATCTAACAAATTAAATGTTGTCTAATAAAAAATCCATGACTTCGTTAAATAAAATTAAAAAAAGTAAAACCCATTTTATATATGTGATCATTGACATATGACATCATCAACACCATTAATGAGAGAATACCTAACCACTATCCTGATAGCTAGAGAGAAACGTTGATTACAAATGTGCATGTAATCACTACCTTGGAGGACTATGTACACTCCACATATCCTATCTCTAAAGTGTCCCAAGAGACGCACAAGTAAATTCCGCTTACATTTATGTGTTTTCTAGCCATTAAAAAATACATAAGCGCTAATACTACATACAACAATTATTGACATCGAAAGTATTGATTGACTATTTCAAGGGTTCCAATATATCTCCAAAATACATTGCCTCGATTAATTACACACTGCATACCCTTTCTCCTTCAAACTATTGACAGAAAACACATGGTCATGAAAGATATGAGTCTCACATTTCTTCCGTATGGCACTTTCATGCCCTAGGAATTCTCCTCCCTTTAACCCATTATTCATTGCCTCTCTTCCTCTCTATTTACTTCATTCCATTCATTTTAACTTCAACAACTCATCACCTTCAACATTTCCATCGTACATTTCACGTGCAATTGCTAGTTGTAACCTTTTAAAAGGGAGGAAAATATATTTTTAACCTTAAAAGAGTAAAGATAATGACTTTGGTTTTTGTTTCAAATAAAATTACCGTGTCAACGTGTTCTTTAAAATAAAGTATTTAAATAAATAAAGATAACAATGCACTAAGTATTCTTTACGTTTGACTCTTTCAAGTCACTAATTTATGATCAATAACCATGATTTGAACTTGTAAAATAATACAATACAAAAATTCAAAAGGCTTGCTCCCTATTAACTCAAAAGAATATTCAATAATCATTAAAGTCAATAGTGTACAATATTATATATTACTAACTTTTCCTCTTATTATAAGATAGGTAACTTCTGTGGGTTTGTTCAAACTATGTTTATTCATTCCATTTCACTTGTACACTTTTATGTGAGTTGTTTTAATAATCACTTATAAGATTTCTATATGCACTATTTCTCAAATATATTATTACTAGCAATCACATATGTATAATGCAATGTGAACGTCGAATGGTATATGTTATTTGATTTAGAGGGATAGTTATTACTTTTGTAGTTGATGTTGATAAGGGGTCTGATTGATTTTGTAAGTGTAGAAATATAGATGAAGCATTACAATTAAAGGTTCTATCTCTACATTTCAAATTTGTTAAAATTTCGTACATATACATTTGCAAATCTTATATCATGAGTGGTAGCATTTTCCGGACTATTTTATTTGAACTAAACATGAATACATGAATACTTCCATACCTTTGCATATTTTACATCATGAGTGGTAGCCTTTTGTGGCCATTTTTTGGCACTAAACATGAATAGATTTGATACTGGTTTTGATAGTTAATTACTTTTGTAGTTGATGTGGATTGTAATTATTTTGGGGAAATTGTGTTAGTGTTGCATCGATTGTTTGGTTGGTTTAGAGATGGGACTATGCATGAACCAAGAAACATAAAACTTGATTCATAAATTAACATTATGAGCATTTTTGGAACATAATAGCTCATTCATCGTTATACATGAATGTATAAAACATCAATGCAGGACACACCAAAGTGCAAGAGAGGGTGAACATTCAGCTGCAATGTTCCATGATTCCAACAAAATACAAACATTTTTCCTTCATTTAAGGATATTCTATGGGCCCAAACCATAACAATAACTTTATTGTAAACGTACACTGTATTTGAAAACAAATAAATGATCCAATAGAAAACCCATATCCAGATGGGAATCTCTCTCAAAAATTGTATGCTTACACTGTCAAAGGAATTTCCTAGGACCCATTTCCTCAAAGGATTCTATTTCCTAAGATGATAATTCCAAGATATATGTAATGACCTAGAACTGTCCTGCCTAAACACCATGTCCTAAGACAAATAAATAAAAAAGGAGCATACAAAGGCTAGAACAAGCCAAAAAACCTAAATATAATATTCTACAAACACATAAGAGAATAATTCAGATAGATCCCACAATCATAGAATCCATACTAGAAGACTTGTCATATCTTCTCTTTACCTTAACCAAGTCCACCATGAAGTCCAAACTTTAAGTAACATTATGTAAGATTTAGTACCATAAATTAGCCTAGAAATATACTCCCATGGCAAAGAAGATAAAAGTGTGGCCTTTTTTCATAGGAAACAAATCGATTTTAGGTTTTGTAATGTTGGAAGAAGCTGGGAAATCATGTCCATATCCCTGCTATAAAGAACCTCTACCTATGTTATGGGTAACATTGGTTACTTTGACCCAAAATATGCAAACATCAAGGATTGATGAGAAATATGATGTATACAGTTACATAATTGTTCTTCTAGAGTTGCTGATGGGAAGGAAGTGTAGATCAAGAATTTTGCGCTTGTTACCTGTCCAAGTTAATGCACCAAACTAAACACAAAAACCCTGAAAAACTCCAATGAAATCGATACCTGATGAAGATGTGGACGAATGAGGAAGCCGATGTAGACAAGACAGGCGTACACAAGCAATCTGCACAATAGATCCGAGTAACCTGCAAAACACCGGTGCTTGATAGAAAAAGATGACGTTAGAAGATATTTGGGTGGACTGCCCGAGAAGCGGGTCCGGGAAGCGATAAGCTTCCTTGGCGGATGTCAGTCCACGTTTTCAATAAAGAAAAGAAGCATACATGATAAAAGATGTAAATAAAGACTAGATTTTCTTGATTGCAGTAATAAAACAGAAACTGAACAACAGACAGAAAGTACAGAAAACAGGGAACTACGAAATAATGCTGGATTTATGTTACCTGTGACCTTTTACCTGTCTGCAGTGAAATCGGAGTCGACTGGGTATAATCGGCGGCGACTGATTAGATCGGCGTCGACTGGGACTAATCGGCGTCGACTGGATAAGATCAGTGTTAACTGAAGGCAGACTGACCAATCAGGGACTGTGTGATGAGATTCGGGGATTGGACGGTGAATGTAGTCTGCAGGATGTGCCGAAGATGGAGAGACGCTGGAACAGAGTCACTAGATGATAGATGGTGGTGTATGATGTTGATATGACACGGGCAGAGTAACGGTGCTCCTCTCAGGGATTGATTAGGACAGGATCTGCCCTAGCTGAGACAATTGATGCTAAAAAAGATCTCTCCTTCTTGCAACCTGTATCTTTTTCGCTCTCTGTTCGTGCGTAAGTGCTTTCTTTCGCTCGTTAGTCTCTTTTTTTTTTTCGGTCCTTCGAACTGAGCTATGGACCTGCTTTTATAATCGGCGCCGCTCCTATAAAATCGGTGCCGACCATATGGGTCGGCGCCGATCGCGGAGAAGACTCCCGAGATGGCCAAATTGATCGATTCGAGAAAGACAAGACTTATCCTGACCATGGGAAATATCCCGCTTAGGGAAGATTAAAAATGGATGTGATGCATAGATAGAATAAATTTGGGGTAGATAAGTAATTAAGATACATGGGAAGAAGCGTAATTAAATGTTTAATATTTAATTACTCATGGGTAAGATGTGATGTGATGAATTAAATTTAGAGCAAGTGATTAAATCACAAATTGGAAAACTATCCCAAGGGGATAGTTGGTGACGTAAACGTGCCCCAGGTTACCTAAGCAGGTAAACGAATGTGAGGGACACTAAATTGGATAACCAATTTTAAGTGTCTACATTTTGCCCCTTTTTGTCAAGTAACTTGCAATAAGCAAGGTTATGAGACAAAAACAAGGAGATGGAAGAAGGGAAGAAAGAGTGATGATGCGATCCCCCTCAAACTAGGGATGGGATGGATGATAGAACAAACGATCCCAAGTTTGAAAGAGGTAGATGAAAAATGCAGGATGCCCCAGTCGGATGTCTGGAGTAGATCTGATCATTGAGGACGCATAAAAATAAACACAAGGGCAGAAACCTAAGGAACTCACATTGGTAGGGAAAACTAGCCGGTCTCCTCGTGAGACGACGTTAGTGCCTACAGACCCATGGGTGCACGGAGAACTGCAAAAAAAAAACCAGCATCTAAAGAGAGACACTTTGGTAGGGACAACTAGACGGTCTCCTCACGAGACGACGTTAGTGCCTACAGACCCGTTTAACTCTAAGCTGCCGAAAGAGACGAGTGTCCCACGCAAAGGGAACAAACCCGAAAGACACGATGACATCTAAAAGATGTGCCAAAAGGCAAGATTCAGCACACAACAATGATCAGAAAGATGAGAAAGCCAAGTATCAACACTATGGCAAACAGACATGAAAAATCGGCGGCGATCAAACTAATCGGCGCCGAACAAGACAATCGGCGTCGACCCAAAAAATCGGCGCCGACCAATCCAGACGCATATAAATATGCGAACGGAAAACGTAAACGATTTATTTGCAATGTGACGATTGATTCAGAGAGAGATAGATTTGAGATTTGAACACAATGGAAGCCTCCGGGAGCAGACAGAAGCGCAGGAGGACACGACCTGGGGTAAGTGGTTATTCTTGAACCCACTTTTTTTATTATATATATATATATATATTTTGTTTGATTTTTCATGCGTATGGGAGGCCAGGGTCTGGTTTACGCCTGTCCTGGCAGTCGGCGCCGATTGGTAGAATCGGTGTCGATTGGTTTGGATCGGCGTCGATTGGTAGTAATCGGCGCCGACTAGAATGAACGACGCCGATTTGACCAAATCGACGCCGATTGAAAGATGTTTAGCATTTCCTTCTAGTTTTGGATGTTATGGTTTTTGGAAGATGTGATTTATAGAACAGAGAGACTGATTATGCTTGTGATGTCATGGATGCAGGCACGAGAGGCTCTTCATATGAGGGATGCCATCCCCGAGTTATTGGAGACGATCCTTCCTGACGTGACCGATGCAGACTGGCAGCATTTAGAGCTAGCCGGGCTCGGGGGTTTCAGATATTACAGACGAGTGCCACGGGATGTGGAACTCATGCGGGCATTAGTGCGACGGTGGGACAGCCACACGTGCACATTTTGGTTTAGGACGGGTGAGATGACTATCACCCATGAGGATGTATACAGGATCCTCCGATTACCGATTACGGGGGACCCGGTTGAGATCACACCCCGAGAGCAGCAGCAGAGGGCCCTGGTGCGATTGTACAGAGACAGATCAGATGACTCGGAGATAGTATCTGGGGCAGTGAGGATAGCCTCACAGTACAGACAGGATAGCCCTCGGAGCAGGAGGATAGCCCTGATTCAGATGGCTATATCTTATTTTGCCTTGCCAGACTCAGGAGGTGGGAGATTCCCATTGCTACTGCTAGACTGCGTGTGTGACATTTTGCAGTACAGACAGGTTTTTGCCTTCACTGATGCCCTGATAGCTCAGATTTACTATGAGCTATGGATGTACACCACTGGTCGGAGGACAGGGATTGACGTTAGCTTTGTGCTCCATTGCTGGGCGTATGAGCACATAGCAGTGATTAGGCCATCCGGGCTTCCGTGGATGCCAGCAGCAGTGGGGGGGTGGACTATGGATTTCGGAGATGGCGGGCTGACATGGCCGCAGGAGACACAGGTAGATCAGCTGAGTGGTACTCGGAGCGTTTCAGGACGCTTACACCAGATCAGGTTATCTGGAGACCATATCGGGCATTTCCGATATGGGTTGGTCAGGATGCCCACTTGGTAGGATTGAGACGGAGCCGAGTGGTCAGAGGTCGCAGACCAGATATGTGGGAGTGAGTCCCATTCATGCAGATACTGAGGCAGTTCGGCTTAGTTCAGACAGTGCCGGCCACATATACGCCATATAGGCGGGATAGCAGAGAGACAGATTTGCCGATTTTGATCCTGACAGACTCATTGAGAGAGGCTCCACCTTCCACGGACAGTGATGATGACGCAGGGGTGGATGAGGGCTATGCAGCGTGGTATGACACAGAGCTTCCATGACATCTCCCGCCCTCTATAGATACTGGTGAGGAGGACATAGCTGCTACACTAGACAGGTTGGAGGGAGAGCATGCCACACTGGTACAGACACATCAGGTAGCTCTGGAGGAGATCAGGGCCTTGACAGAGGAGAGGGATTCCCTGATAGTGGAGAGAGACACTGCTCGTCAGGAGCGTGATACAGCGATCCAACAGAGGGATCGCTACTTTCGGCACAGGGAGGCCCTTAGGGCCAAATATGGAGAGACTGGTGCCACATCAGAGTCTGGTACACAGGGCACGACTCTAGGAGGGGTACCACCAGCAGCGCCAGCAGCACCAGCAGCACCAGCAGCAACTTTACGAGCACCGGGTATGGTGAGCCTGAGCACATACGAGTCTCTCCTTGCTGAGGTGAGATATTATGAGGATGCTCTAGCGCAGCATGCCCCAGATGTGCCTTGGTACGGGGCGAGGAGGAGAGGAGCGACAGCTACAGCGAGCGGAGCCTCAGGCGGAGGGAGCACTGGGAGGGACCGAGGTGGGCCGAGACCTCCAGCAGCAGGTGCTTCGAGCTCGATAGGCGGCGGTCAGGAGGGACAGCCGGGTGCAGAGGAGGGTGGAGGGGACAGTGTCCTCCACGCTTCTGATTTCACCATATAGAGACTTGGTAGATTGTGTATTTGTATATTGATGTAGCCTCGATTAGAAGGCATTGTATAGATGGCTCAACTGGAAGCCACCCATTTTTTTGTAAAAATACACATGTATATATATAGATTCATCATGTTATTGGTCACATGATTGTATTTCATGCCTTTTTGATTTTGATATACATGGATAGATAGATATAGAAAAATAGATGTGATTAGAGAGATATAGACTGATGGGTGATGGAAATAGATGTGATTAGATAGATTGAAATGTGGATAAAATAGATGTGATTGGATAGATATAGTCGGATAGATGATAGATGAATGTGATTAGATAGATTGATTTAATTTTGATAGATAGATGTGATGTATCTTGGATGGTCATAGCTTTTAAATATTTTGATGGATAGATATACAGATGTACTCGATGTATGGATTAGATAAAGATGGATGTAATGTGCCTTAGATGTTACGTATTTTTCGATATTTTGATGGATAGATAGATAAATGTGTTGGATATATGGATGTAATTGTAATGAGAATGAATACAGATAGGAGTTTTGATAGATAAGATGAATTTTGATAGAAGATAAATTTTGATGGAATTAACATGTGAAATGCCAATTTAACAGGGTTACAAGACAAGAAAAGGAGAATACTCCTTGGCAAGAGTCAAAGATGAAAGCGGAAACAACCGTGACTTAGAAGAGAAGATACTCGGGAGAAGAAGAAAAATGATAAGTTGGACTTCCAACCGACCATAGATAAAATCCAGAAAGGGAACCAAAAGACCAAGCATACAAGGCCCTATATAAGATTAAAATAAATTTGACAC